>CM036587.1:97091136-98351136 GCA_020745705.1 Hemiprocne comata | reverse complement strand
TTCTGAAGAGTCTTGTATCCATTTGAGGGCTTCTCTCTTATTCCATGGCTATTTAATTTCTATTAGAGCCTTTGATGAAAGAAATCCTTGAGTCCCTTTTGGAGACCTAGCAGGCTGTGTCAGCTTCTGCTCACATGCCTGCTGGCTTCTTCAAAGGACTTCACTGAATTTTTGAATTATTTGTTCCTTCACAAGTGCTATCTCAACTCTTCCTTAAGGTAGCATATGTATGTCTAATTCCACTCCTGATTATAATTTTCATAACTTGGCCTGTTACAGACATTACCTTACAAGTTTATGGTTTCCACTCTGTCTTGGTAACATGGTAAGACATTTGCAAGTTTTCCCTCTGATATCAAAGCAGTTCCAAGCTAATGATTACATTCTGCTGTCAGTAGTTTGACTATTCTGCCTGGGAGAAAAAAAAATGTTTCCAGTGATTTATTTCTGATCAGTTTCTCTATTCCTACCAGCAACTCCTAGTTTCTCCTCAGTGAGTTCATCAGAAGGGGTCTAACACAGTAATCTCCACAAGCTCTTCCACAAAGAATTTTGCTGAACAAAGCAGCAAAGCAATAATTTAATCATTCTACATGGCCTTGTTTTCTGCAATTAATGCTCTTATATTCTGATCAAATATTGTCCCCAAAGCTTTCCTGGCAAACTTCCTGCTACTGATATTTAGAGAGAGATTTATTATTCATTTTTCTGCCTTTTGCAAGATTTTTTTACCATTTTTTTTTTTGTCTTCTACATTTAACTTACCAAACTTTATGATCTTTTCTATTTTCCTCACTTGAATACAGCTTTGTTTTTTTGAATTATGTCTTCCTGCTTTTGTCATGCTGAGTTTCTTCTTTTTCAAGTCTTACTTACGTGTGGCATGCATTTACTCTGTCTCTCCAATGTGATATTCTTAATACTCTAGGCCACCTGCAAAGATTCATCTCTCTGCACTGTCGTCTTTAGCATCTCTTTAGGAGGCTTGCTCAGTTTTATGTTGTTCCCCTTTCAGAAGTTGAGTAGCACTCTACTGACTCTTTTTTTTTGTTATTGTTGCTTCCTCAGAGCTATCAAAGCTAAGAACAATTTATTTGCAGCTAGAGGAAAGCCTTTCAGATATCAACGCTTTTGAACAGATTCTGTATGCTATTCAGAATGAAATCAAGGGTTAAATCTCTTTGTGGGTTCTATAATCTGTTGAATTATGAAGCAGTCACTGCTTCTAAATGACTTAGTCTGAGAAGCACATTTGTCCAGTTTACATAGCCATTTTTTGCTCTTGCAATGCTTATGACTCCCTCAATGTATCAATTAAATTTGACCTTCTGGCTTGTTGGTTAGTCATATGTGTCCAACAAAATAGTTATACACTTGAAACGCGCAGGAACTCTGCCTCACTACTCATGTCACTCACTACTATGCCACTCATATGGTCTACTCATCTTTACTGCATATTGGTATATTTTTTATAGCAATGTCTTTGTACAAAGTCGGGCATTCTTAATATCCAGATTTTAATTCTATATCAGTGCTAGATGTCTAAATAGGATTTGTCTCATTGATCTGTTTTCCTCTTCTGTATCTTCTAAAATGGCACTTTGTTGTGCTTTTCTTCTCCATTTCATGTTTATTACAGACCCAGTAGAATTCAGTGTGAAACCTTAAATACTGGTATTCCAGACACCAGAATGAAGTATATTTTTAAATATTGATACTGTTATCACATGGTTGCATAAAAGGAATCATCACAGAGATAACTACCTAACTGTTACTAAGACATCAAGGAATGCAAAGATCGCTGCCCTGGATAAATAGGTTTTAAAATGCTACAAGAAATACTGGCATCCAGTATGCAAAGTATTACTTTTCTTGAGTTTAACACAATGCAAGACCTTTTTACCTTGGGAACTATAAAATCTATTTTATAAAAGCAAGTGGGACAAGGAATATACGTGACACAATATTCCTGAAGTAAAACAGAAAGTTGCCTCCAGTACTGTTTACTATGTGGTACCTACTCTTCAGACACACAAAAGATAGTACCTGCTTGGGCAAACTCAACTAAAGAATTCACCGGTGCTGACTGCACTTAAAACTATAAAAAAACCCAAAAAAAACCCAAAAAGTACTGGTAATAATTACAATTGTAATTTGCTTTTACTAAGGAGTTTCTGAGACCTGAAGAGGTGTGCTTCATAAAAGCAAATTACATGTCACCTCGCTGCTTATATGAGAAAAATATATGTAGAGAACTTTAATGACCAAATTTGCGTGCGTAATGCTTTTATTTCCTTTCCTCCCCAAACTCATTAGCTTAAGAAAACATTCTGCACAACTTCTAGTAATAGCAAAAAGCTCTAACAGTAAATTTAAGTTAATTCTATGATGAGTATTAAAAATATTACATATTTTCCTGTGTGCATTTAGTGAATGTGAGTTTGCATGGGCTTACATGCTTCCCAGACAATTCCAGTTCTAATACAAATTTCAGGCAAATGGTGTGCAGATATGTGGTCTAGATAGCACCAAATGAGGAAAAAAACCACTAAGTTTTTTGTGGTATATATTACACCACCAAAGAATATACTTATCAGTTCACATGGAAATTGCAATCATTTAAAACTGCAATAAATATTATTTTTCAAATATTTATAATAATTGTATATTTATAGTATTTATAAATTTATATAGTTATAGTTTGATAACTTCACAGTTACTGCTGCTGTCTACAGAAATTTCACTTGAGTTACTCTGTTAAGACAGGATCTGATGTTCTTCAGTTATGGCTTCCCTCTGATCAGGGAAAAGAGTAGAAGTCCTTCTAGCTCATTTACCCATAGTGCTGAAACAAGAATTATTTCAATTGTATTTTGTAACTACTCATCATATTATGTTTGGTTTTGAATGAGCAATGAAACAGTTAACAACACTGATAACTGAAATATCAGTTGCAATGCAGTTGGAACAAAACAAGTAAACAAGGCTGTAGAGAAACTGCTAATTTTTCAAGCTCTACAAACAGGGCAGAAGTGTCTCCACAAATTCCAGATACATTTTCCATTTTGTATTGACAACTGTAATAACTGCAAAGTCTCTTCAAAAGAAAGTTCAAACCCTAAGGAACAACTGGAAGGTATCTTGTCAGACTCTAAAATTACTACTTTAAAGGCTCGCCTTGCAGCTTAGGAGGCGTCATTCTAAGATATCCTCTACAAATTATATTTAAATAAACAGTAAAATCATCTCCTAATGAAATTCCAGAGCTACACTGCAAAGTAAGAACAAAGTAAAAACAATGGAATAAAATATCCTATCTTTTCTTACAAACGTTAACATCAGAAGAGAAAACTACTATTCTTCTTCTTCCTATTTGTCAAATATTGGAGAGTAAAATGAGACTTCTAGGTTGTCCTAATATAATCTAGTTTTCAGATATCACCAGTTTTCATGCAGGAGGTAATAAACTCTCAAACACTGCTTATCTGCATGCAGATAGATTTTTTTTCTTTCCTAGTTCTGCCATGTTTCTTGCTCTCAGTTTGTTCAGAAAGCTCTACTTCTGCAATCCTACAAGAATGCTGAAAAATTTGTACAACAAGCATTAAGATATTACCTCCTCCCTGTCAAAATCTCTAGCATGACCTTTCTGAGAATGACATTAAAATAGGAACAATCACTATGTGTGTATGCACATGCTGTTACTGAAAATAAATATAGCAATAGGTAACATAATTCATTAACATTTCCACAAAGAATGCAGTCTCAGCAGTGACCTCTCCTGCACTTATCTTAAATAAGCTCTTACTGAAATCTACTAATGGGTTCTGATAATCTATTATTTATTGCAATAGCCTCTGATAGAGAGTCTTAGCAGAGGATTCTCCCGTGTTTACAACAGTTTCACCTAAAATCTCTCACCAGTGACAGAAACGTGGCACCTTCAACTACAGATACAATTTATTTTGGTTGCAGTTATTTCATTTCTATTTGCTTTTAAAAAACAGAACTCTTCTTCCCCCCAAATACATAGCTTGACCTGGTTTCTCATAACCTAGTGCATCTTTAGCTTGGTCTTACAGAAAAGCAACAGATACTGATAGACAATCGTAAGTATTTCTTGGGCTTGAGGACATACCTCCATGTTATACTTTTCCACTGTCCTTCTCAAAGGATCCACAACCTGCCAGCAAATCAAGATGCAAAGATCAATCAGTAGCATCCCTCCAACTATCACCAATAGCTTCTGGTCTTTAATGATCTGGAGAGACAAAAAATAAAAAGGAAAAAAAAGAAGGGGGGAGATTCCCATGAGCCATAGATAGATCCCTGTACAGTTTTATTCCTATATAGGGAGAAAAACACAGGTTGCTAATAAAAAGATTTTTAACAATGAATGAAGAAAAATTTCTGAACTATCAAAAGATGAAAGCAAGAAGACACACAACTATTTTTGTTTGTTTCATGTTTATTATAAGTAGCTTAAGTACATTCGGATTTCTAAAAAGAAATTGGGAGGACTCTTAAATATTAATATTGAAGTCCAGGTTTAATATTAACTCCTGGAAAATGAAAAAAATAAATTCTAGAGAGTCACTATTGTGTTTCTGTATGCAAATGCAGGACAACTTCCATTACATCTCCCAGAGCAGCAGGAGTTAAGAAAGAACTTAGTTTTCACTAGGATTTACAGCATTAACTTTTTCATAACCTTCTTGGATAAGGAAAACACACTTCCAAGGTATTAAAAGAAAAGCTCATTTCTAAGGGTTTTTGTGTGTGTCTGTGTGTAACATTTGCCTCTGTCACCCAGGGAGCAGAAAGGGATGATGCATATTTTCTATATTACAAAAGTTAGAGGCTTTTATGCACACACAATTTAAAACATGTTTTTAATTTTGCATGAATTTTAGGTTCAAAAATGACAACTAGATTTGCTAATGAAAAGACCAATCCAAACCATATATTACATTGTTCTATGGCTTCATGCAATCCCTATATTACTTCTACTGTTATACACATAGTGACACAGAAAAAACACACTGCAAGTACATTATTTCAGTTGCAAAGTTGGAAACATGTTCAAATATCAAACTTCAATTAACTTTATGTCAGTCCTCTTCTGCCTATGTTCATGTTTTTTAAACTAATACATACTTCTATTGCTAATGAACACTCATCCAATATTCAAAAGATACTGCAACCTGGACAAAACCACATCTTTTTCCCTAGTTTTGGTTCTTAGAAACAGATAGCTTAATCCCTATGAAATATTTAAAAATATTGTGCCTGAGCAGCTTAATAAAGTAGTGATTATTTCAGTTCAATTTTATAAACTCGTTAGGATTTTTAAAACTCATTACAAAGCTAGAAGTGTCAGCTAATCTTAATACAGGCAAGTCTGGCATTCCTGTCTAGAATAAATTGCATTTGCATTGAATTCCTGTCAAGCAAAAGGAAATTATAAAAATGAATACAGTTTGAAATAATGTAAGAGGAACTTTAGAAAGTTTGTTTTTCATAATATTTAGTGCAATGAATTCTTTATTTTGAAAGATGTTTCTGCAATATTGTGCACCACTCTTTGTTGATCTGCAAGTTTCCTCTATATGGAGCAAACTAAGCATAGAACTAAGACTAGCAACCAGAATGACTTAAAGAAGTCAATGCATTATTTCCATTTCATGCAACCAATTATTTAAATCCATGTAGCTCCCATCATCATAAAGAACCAGAAAATGATGCTTTCCACATGTTTGCTGCAGTAATAAAGCAATGTGGCCATCTCATTCCCCAGAGATAGCACAGGCATGCCTGGGAAGGGAGGGTGAAGGAAAAAGGTGCAGCTTTCCTGGTGGTGTGTCTCGCTGCTAGATGCTTTGGCAGGAGGTGCAGGGGGGGCAATACTGTCACAATGTGCATCCTCATTAAGCTAAAAGGAAAGCAGATAGAATCCCAGGCACAGCCTGGTCCCTCGTATTCGTTGTGAAAACATAACTGCCTAACCTTTTCGTTGTTTACCAAGTCACAGTCAAAGATGAAAAAGGACTGTTGATCACTGAGGTTACCCCCTACAGGAAGAGGCCATGCATTTTTTATCTGTTTTTGAATGCCTCTAAATAGGACTTGGGCAAACCATACCTAGTGCTACTCCTAGTATGAGTGGGGACATAGGTGAGAAAACCACGGGCAATCAAGTGCAAAAAGAATTTGGACTTAGATTAAATTTAGACACCTCAAGCCAAATTTATTTTTCTACCTCTTAAGTGTCTAGGTAATTTGTTTTACTGGAACATTTTTGTTGGTCTTTCTTTTTAATTTATGAGGGGTTTTTTTAACTGAAGTCGGCTGTTTAACCATTATGTGTCTGGCCTCTCTCAGTAGCTAGTGGGGAGAGACAGCAACCTTCACAGGACATTTAATCCCACCTATCTTGAGTAAAATTTAGGATCAAAGAAGCTAAGTGTTCAGAAATTTATCCTTCCCTTCCTCCTCCCCCGTAAGGGTGTGAAGGCAATTAACCTGAGCTAAAAATATCCTAGAATCATAGAACCATAGAATGGTTTGCGTTGGAAAGGACCTTAAAGATAATCTAGTTCCAACCCTCTGCATGGGCAGGGACACCTCCCACTAGACCAGATTGCTCAATGGCCCATCCAATCTAGACTTGAACACTTCCGGGTGGGGGCAGCCACTTCCCTGGCCAACCTACTCCAGAGTTTCACCACCCCCACAGTGAACAATTTCTTCATAAAATCCAACCTAAATATACCCTCTTCCAATTTGAAATCATTCCCCCTCATCCTATCACTACAAGCCCTTATAAAAAATCCCTCCCCAGCTTTCCTGTGGGCCTCTTCAGGTACTGGAAGGCCACTATAAGGTCCCCCTGGAGCTTTCTCTTCTCCAGGCTGAACAACCCCAACTCTCTCAGCCTGTCTTCATAGGAGAGGTGCTCCAGCCCTCTGGTTATTTTTATGCCCCTGCTTTAGACTCACTCCAATACACATTTGAGACATTTAAACCTATGTGAAAAGAATCTGCCCAAAATGTTTCCCTCTGCTCTACTGAACTATAGAAGTTCCTTGTAAAAAACACCCAAAACATCAGTAATGATGCCCCGTTTTTCTAACAAAAATAGTGGATATTTTACCTAGGATGTAAGACAACTAGACCATTTTATTCTAAATTTATATGGACTACATTGATGCTGAAATTAGGGTTGCATGAGATGCAGCTTTACCAACACCTGACAACATTAAACATAATGCTACAGCAACACCAGAAGCAAAAGAATGAAAGGATACAATTAAAAGCAGTAATACTGAAATCCACTCACTAACAGGGTCAAAAACAATCTCATATTAACAGGATCGCATTGCTAACTGCCCTGTCTTGCTCTTATGCATCTTTTACTTGTACCTGACCTTGCACTACTGCCAGTCAAAATACATATTTTAGTTCACATGTAAGTTGGGTAACCTTTTACTTTTTTTTGGGGGGAGGGGGGTGTCAGGTTATTATTAGAACACATAAAGGCAGAAATCCAGCAAACAATGGAGCTCTTCCTTGGATGCCTCTTGAAGCATTTTTTCCTGCATTACATTGTGAATGGCCCTTTTCTGGACAGAAGGGGAGAGAGAGGTGCATCATAACAGCAGCTGTCCCTGGCAGCAGGTATTATTCATCCTTCTCTTCTGCCAGACAGCCAGGAGGAAAGCAAGCAAAACAAAGCCCATAAGTAACTTGAGGAAGCGATCTGCGCCACTGTAATGAGCTCTGTCAAACACAGCGCTAGCAACGCTGCATGCAGGGTGAGCAGGCTGAAAGCAGGGCTCCTGAATCTGCCTCACACACCCAGCACAGCCCAGCTCTGCCCTTGGCAAAACCACAGCAGTAATGCAGCTCTGAAGCAGAACTCTTCACCAAAATGCTAGCTTTTCAGAATGAGATGTTGAGATTCAATTATTTTTCACTTCTGCCAGTGACTAGCTGTTTGTCCTAACAAATTTACGCTGAGAAATGCTGTTGATGTACCATGAGCAACAATTCCAACAGGCTTGTTGATGTCCCCCTCTCCACCCTGAGGAAGCCCAGCTTCCCCTCTTCTCAGCCATCACTCCCACCCACCAGCTCTCCTTAATTTCAGTACATTCACTCCTTGGGAAATACCAGATGCACTGAAGGAGTCTTGACTCAGATCTTGTGAATCCAACAATTTCTCTGTCTGACAAAAGAAAGGCATGAGCAACTGAGGCTCTTAACAATCAAACATCTAATTCTTCTTTCAGAGGAAGATTCTTATTTTTTCCCTTTTTCATCCTCCTTCTAGCATACAGTAAATCAGCCTTGGGAGAAATGCATGGTAGCTAATAAAATTCATTTTGCAAGTGCTCTTGACTCCTTGTTGAAGCCAAGCTCTCATACAACAGC
Organism: Hemiprocne comata; assembly: GCA_020745705.1. Lineage (NCBI taxonomy): Eukaryota > Metazoa > Chordata > Aves > Apodiformes > Apodidae > Hemiprocne > Hemiprocne comata. Next base: position 98,342,703 of record CM036587.1, on the reverse strand, counting down.
ATCTGTGAGTAATATTTTCTACCATCTGTGATTGGACAGGTGAATCTGTCTCATCCTGGCAGATCTGCCCACTGTTATAAATGCCATTGCTACCAGTCTGGACTACATATCTGGATATGAAGCTATCTGTCCTCAAAACAAATTCATTCAGAACAGAAACTGGTAGGCCATTTTCTCCTCAGCAACATTGCTGTATGAACTAATCAAATTTTTTCTGAAAGCTTGTGACCATGAAGACAAGTTCAAGATCAAAGTCCTGGTCTTCTATGGACCTTGCAGTCTGAACCCAGGATATATAAAACCTGTCTAAAGCTCTGGATGAAGTTTATGCTTGTGAAATTCTTGGGGATTTTCTAGAACTATCACAGGCTGTACTACCTGCCACCACAATTCAACTGACAATTTGTTTATTATTTCACAGACCTTTTGTGGGGCTTTTTCTCATTTGCTTTTTAAAGCACATCCATTGACCCCTGCAGGATCCTGTCCTCAACCAATTTATGGGATCACCTGGCCAATTGGAAAAGACACCAATTAAACATTAGGCTTGCTTTGTGTAGTTAAGGCTAAGGGAAACCTTTTGTTATTTCTTATCAGAAAACAGCTCTGCAAATGTAAATGATATGGACCTTAAAGCTGAATTCTGTTCTTAACCTAGAACATGGAGTCTTATATATGAACACTTATTCTTTTCTCCAGGATGCAATATTAGATTTGTACTCTCTGAGTTCTACAAATAGCTTTCCAGCATGGACTGAGAGTTACTTTTTTTGTTGTCAGGAACTTCACCTCCCTTTGTCAGAATTAAATTTATTTAAATTTAAAGGAAGATCTATTAGCTAAATCTTGGTGGGGTTTTTTTGTTTGGTTGGTTGGTTTGGGTTTTTTTTTTGTTTCGTTTTTTTTTTGCGTGTGTGTTTTGATGTTTTTGTTTCTGTTTTTGGTGGGTTTGGTTGTTCTTTTTTAATTTGTTGAATTCATAGAAGCATAGGAAGTATTTTTAAATTTATGTATAGGTTTTAAGATAAATATAAATTTTCTTTTTAGACATTTTTCCATTTAAGAAGAAAATTCTGGTTTCTCTTATGTTGATCAACCCTTTCCAGTCTTGATAACAGATCTGTTCCTTGCCTTCTGGCACTATCTGGATAAACACTTACTGCTAACTTGGTGGGGTTTTTTGTTCTTGTTTTTGGTTTTGTATTCAGTTGTCCTTTCCCCAGACCCCTGGGATGGAATCTGTAGAGATAAATTCTTTTTAACTGATCCCTCTGTGAAGCTTCCTAGACCTTAATCCATTAAATGAATAGCACTGACAGCAATTATTGAAGCCCTCAGAAATCTGAAACCCAATGTTCCTCTCCCTGGTACATACAGAAATCATGCTGACAGGAGTCCTCCCTCTGAATTGGAAGGGAAAGAGAAAAAAATAACAGAGTTTATGGGAAGAAATAATGAAGTCTTTAAGGCTGGAGAAAGGCATTAAATAACTACTCCTAAACTTCAGTATATTTTCTCAGTTGCATAAACTGGGAAACACCTTAGGTTTGTTCCTCTACAGTTAGTGGGTCAGCACAGGTGGGATGGTGCCATGAGGTTGGTAATGCAGCAACAGAGGTAGAGAGGTGAACTTTGCCATACATGGGCCAAGGGAGATAATTGTCTTTGAGCTACTAAAGCCATTAATATTTTAGAGGACTATTCTGCAATACATTCTTAATTTCTATCATGTAATGGAATGAGAAAAAAGGACCATTGAAAATACATTATGCACTTGTTCCCAATAACTCTACAGTGTTTTTTCAACAGCTATTTAAGTATTTCCTATAATAGGTTCTATGATTAGTATTGGGAACGCTTTTCATGCTGCAATTACATTAGTTTTAATGAGTGAATGCTAACATTTTAAAAAGCATATTTTGTACTAGCAGACTTTTTTGACCAGTAAGTCACTTGTAATAAAAACCTAAGCTTATGACATTTCACTCTCTTTGAGGTACTTTGATTAATTTGCTGAAAGGTTTGAATATCAACTTATAAATTAAAAAATAAATTTGTTTTCTGTGAGGATCTATTGTGACCCCTGAAGTCTGAGAACCTGATTTTTGCTGCTTTCCAGGATAATGGAGTGCATGGTACTACTTATAAGAATGGACAACTGGTTATGACCAAAAAGTTTGGGTTTGAAAATTACATAGTTAAAGTCACTAGCCTGCTAAAGCACACATTTCTGGAATGTTTCTTCTTTGCTGACTCACACTCAGAATAATTTTAGAGCATCTTTGGGCAGACTCACCCTCTCAATAACTGCATTGTAAATGTGTGTGTGTGTTGACTCTACGCCATGCTGCCAGGAGGAGCTATCCGTTTAGAAAACACCCGTCCTTTTTCCAACTCACATAAATGACAGGTGGCACATTCTAGGGGGAGCAGAAGATAGAAATTTTACAGAAGTTTGAGAAGGGAAGGGATTCAGTGACAGCTTAAAGAAATTATAAAATTCCTCATCTTTGAAAGCCTGAGCCTCAATTATGGCCACAATGCATTGGAGAATTGGAGAGATGATTGTTTTACTGAGATGGCAAATTCAACCTTAGGGAGGACAGAGGGATGCAACGTGGCTAGTTTCACAAAACTCTCTTGAAAGGATAAAAATGAAAAAGTTTGCAGTCTTGAAAACCAAAATGACACTAAAGAAAACAGAGTTTACAGCGTTAGAACCATCCACTCTTGCTGTACAATATTTAGACACAGACCTTAGCATTGTGTTATCTTCTGCACTCTACTACAAGTAGCTTAGGCATGCTGCCTTGGGCTGCGTATCCCATCAAAAAAGCAGGCCAACTTCACCTTAGAGAAATGCATCTGCTGAGCCCAAGATTGCATGGGCCATAAGTGTGGAGGAAATTCTACTAGGAATGTGAATTTTCTTCTGCAGCACTAAAAGGGATCCCAATCTTTAGAAAAAAAGTGCACAGAGGATTTGAATGGTCTGGATGAAATGTTCTGATTTTGTTTGAGATAACATTGAAATATCTACACTTTAATATTTTCTGTAATGAACAATTCTGTGGGAAAGCACACTACATCGTTACCAAATAGCTAGGGACATCAATGCACTTGATTACATTTACAATCCAATTTAAAACTATTCAGGATTAAATTGCCTCATACTGCATAGCAACATGTTTTTTATTTCTCTGTCATCCATTAGTCTCATAATACATAGAAATTATAGCTGTACCACTGTTTATGAGCATTTACATTTCACACAGAGTTTTCATTGTTTTCATTGCTACTGAGGTTCAGCCTTATCAAACTGTACCATACAGAAATTTACATACATAAATTACTTCAAAAGCAGATTTTTTTTCTCCTAGATGTACAGTTCATTAGCTCAACTTCTTTCTGTGTCAGGAGCTTGAGATGTAGCTCCCTCGTCCATATTTATATGAATGTCAATGTTAGAATTGTGATTCCTATTGTTCCCTGGCTGGCATTTTTGGCTGATCAGTTCTTACAAAAAAGAGGATCCTATTTCACATCTACATATGGATTCTAGGATAATACTGACTGTTTTCAAAGTTTTTTACTTAAAATTTATAGTTAGAGCTATTTGGGGAAAAAAGGAATAAAATAATTTGGTTTCCACTTATATTGCTTTAGGAAGTACTATACCTTTATATTAATAACCCATTAATAACCTGAATAACTTACACTGCACTGTAAGTATCATGGATTACGTGGTCCAGTGGTGGATACTCATAATGAAAAAAAACCAATCCCAAGCATAAGCAAATTTCAAATTACTGTCTTCTTTCTTACTTTCAAAGACTGAACAATAATGCTGAACATTTTTTTAGGTATCCATATGCTGGTTCGTTTTCAGCAGATGGCCCATAATAGGTTGTTTTACCGTTGGTATGGTTACTCAGATAAAATTTTTAGATCCTGACACGTCTCCTTTGCAGACTTATGATCTCTCATATATACTTAGTGAAATACTAAGGGGAAATTTATATAGGGGAAATATAGCTAGAGAGAAAAAAAAAGTCTTGGAAAAGTATAAATATTTACAGTCTGAAAACTGACCTGGAAAAATATTTTAAAACAGCAGCTACATAAATAAATTATTAGTTAATTATGTCTACATTTATGCTAATACAGAAATAACTATGTCTACAAAGGCATTTAAGAGATTAAATAAAATGTGGTCTGTGAGGTTCTGACCTAAACCTTCTGTCACTAGCATCTAAAAAACTTTCCTTCATCCATTTTTAAATTATTAAGATAATGAATGTACTTTTTTAAACATCTTTAGGACTTTTGTGAGTAAGATTATAGATTATAATAAATTCTAAATTGCATATGGGACTTGAAAAATCTATACAAAATTTTATTACTAGAGATTACACTCATCCTATAAACTTTCTCACAGTGGTTTTCAAATGAGGGATGGTGATAGCAACAAGTAGAGACAAGTTGTCAGGAGAAGGCAGCAGCACATAAGCTTTAAGCATGTGGCCTCCAGCTGCTTTCTCCTCTCTGTTTCTTTTCCCCAGGGACACTGCAATTGCAGCTTCCCTGCAGCTGGTACCACGGGGGGAGAGCATACAGCCAGCTGCTGCCCACCCCAACTGAAAGGGTTGGGACCAGGGGATGCTCAGAGCAACCCACATGCCGCATTCCCCAGAAAGAGTATAGATGGTCTCCTAACCCTTCCAGTCTCCCATGTGCCTCAGTTTATGAGCCATCAAGTATGTGAATTAGGGAGGTGGTTGGCAAAATCTGTGTTAAAAAAAGGAGTGGGAAAGCAACGAGCTAAAAAGTTTGAGAATTCCTGCCCTGCTTCACTCAGGCAATAAATTTGCTGCTCGGAAACAAGAGCTACACTTTTCTGAAAACTGTGCTCTGAGAGATTCCAAAGCATGTAACAATTCTGGCAATTAATTATTTTTCTTCATATTGGCACTTAAGGGTCTTATACAGGAGACCACCTTTCTCAAAACTCTTACCACCTTTTCCATTATGTATTTTTTTCTGGTTTGTGTGAAAAAGATTGCACCAGAAAACTGTCTCTTTTATTATACAGCCCTATTGCATGCCCAGAGAAGACTCACAGTGTCTGCTTGATGAAACTGGTGTACTGAGGAAACTAAGGCTGCACTGGCATCCTAGTAATGCACATGGGGGAACAAATGTACATTGTGAGATCCTAGGAAGCTGCAGGTTTTTGATGATTGACTTTTTTAGCCACAACATAAGCCTTTCAACATTTTCATGAGTCCATTCTTTCGAAAGAAAATTAAAAGAAGTATAAGGCAATTATATAGAGAACTGCATGCATCAGCAAAAGGAACCTTGAGATCCTTGCACACCTCATCATGTTCAGCTAAAAGAGTAACTAGTAGCTATCAAAAGCTGTACAACAGCATAACAGAAAAGGCACATATTTTGCCTGTAGGTTTTACATATATATAGTAATAGAAAAAAGAAAATAGAAAAAAGTTCAGTTTTTATGCTCTGCATACACTTCTGTGCAACCATTCCAGCCAGTCCTAATTTGAAGTTTTTCTTGCCTCTTACTCCTTTTCTACTCCTATGTTCTTTCCTAGTCTATGTCCCTACTTTTCAGGCCTGTCATCCTGCCTCTAAATTTCAATCTTAATGTAATTTTAAACAAGACCTAGTCCTTCAGCAGGAGTTTTCCACTTGAATCTCAAACTTAGGCTCTGTGTCCCACCATACGCAGCTTTCTTGACCACTTCTTACAGTCATCCCTGCCCCATTCAACTCTTTGGTGGCTCTCAATCTTATTTTAACTCTCTGGGTATTCTCCCTCCTCAACTCCTCCCAGTCTGTGACTGCAAGCTTTTCCCTATTATTTTGATGCAGAGAGGCTACCGTTCCCTCTGAAACCCTTAGCAGCTAACCTGATTTCTTATTCTCAGCTTCTTCCCTGCTCCTACTTCTTAGCCCCATGGTTCTCTTGCAATGCCAGCCTCCCTTCCCCACACTAGTGTCAAAAAATAGGCTGTACAATCTCCAATCCGGCTTTGTAATGCATGAAGTTCACAGCTCTCTTTAAAAGTCTTTTAAGTACTTAGCTGAATGTAAGAAAGTAAGTTTGCCAAACTGCAGCCTGGCAGGCATAGCTAAGCCAAGTTGTACTCGTAAGTAGTTTTTCTCTGTTGTAGTTGGCTGTAGATTTCTAACCCTGGGATAGCACCAATATCTCTTCTCAATTCTTGTTAAGCTCTTTAACCCTTTCTCATCTCTGAGAACTCTACGGTCACAGAGTAAATTTAAGAACAGAGAAAACTTATGAAATACCATAAATAAGTAGAATAATGTTGGCAAAACTATAGCAACAGAAGTCTCAAGAAAAAATACTGTTATACATCTCCTTGTGCAATTATAGTCTGTATTTAACTTGTATAATAACATTGTCAACATAAAGACATATGCCACCAGAAGTCTACAGTGGTGGTAATAACTGAGTGCATTGACAATATTTTCAGGGAAAATTAAACATAAAACATCCCCCACCAATGTCACAGTTAAAGGATTAAGTATGAACAGATAGAGCTAGATTGTACTATGTTATAGGAAAGAGAAGCCTATCACAGCAACGTCAACTGAGAAGTATTCTGCTTCCAAATACAAACTGCAACAAGCAACGTTGTGATTCAGATCATCATGCTTTATTGTGTTCACCTACAAATAGTCAAATACTTGTCGTTGTAGGAGCAGAATATATAAAGCCTGTGGAGGCTTTAAAAACCACTGCTTTGAATTTATTACTATTCTGGTATTTGTCACATTGGTCTTTAATTAGCATACTGGAGTTGTGCAGGAGCAGTCACTATGCAGGACTGCTTTAATGCCCCCTAAAGCCTAAGACAATGCAGTTCCCATTAAAAAAAGACAGCTTCACAACTCTCTAAATTTTACCAAAAGGGCTGGCTTCTTCAAAATGTTTAACTAGCTAAAGCTTCCCCACAACACCACATGCTTTTCTGCCACTTATATTCTCCTCTCTTCCCTCTTATCCGCTGCCAGTCCTCCTGTTAGTGAGGAGCAGTCCCCACCTCTCACTGAGCAGAAGATACTCTGCTGCCGAAACCAATAGAAAGGAGACGTTTCAAACCCAGAATTACACCTCAAATACAAGTCTTACAGTTATTTTTAATATTAATTCTCTTCTACTTTCCGTTATATCTACCTCTTTAAATCTCCAAAACCATTTATTTCCTCTACTGATTTTGTAATTGCCATGTGAGAAAAACTGAATCCCCTGCACCCCTCTGTTTCAGATCCAGCTAAAATAAATACATTTTTAATTTGTTTCCTTTCAGCCCTAGCAAGACCAAAGATGATAACAGAGCTCTGGGAATCTTGCAAAATTTGTCAGTTAGCAGCCTGATAGCAGAAGAAGTGTATTCTGAATTTGTTTTGTTTTGTTGTTGTTTTTTTTTTCCAATTATTAAGAACTAGATGTATAAATGGATAAAAGCAAGAGAACTGTGACAGCTTTACAAACAGAAGTTAATAAAAATCTTCACCTAATTCAAGACATTCTACATAACTCAGTTCCCTTCTCTACCACACTAAAATGGAGCTATGGTGCATTATTATTTAAAATTCTATACATTTTCTCACAAGGAGAGAATAATCCACTCATGTCTTCACAAAGCCATGTTGTCCAGTAAAAATCTGCAAGCAAGCTTGCTCTATCTGATTAAGACAGATCTAAAGACATGAAGACCTGAAGATCTGAAGATCTAGGTCACTCACTATGTTCTTCTCCCCCTTACTTAATACCCACTTCCATGAAATTAATGAACCAATATTTTCCATTGCTTGAAATTTTTTCCTGATGAAAATATCCAGGATGACAGGCAAAAGTGGTATACCTACATGTCAGATTTTACTGTCATACTTGTATGCAGGTGGAAACTGAAGCAACCAGAGATTAAGAGGATCCACAATACTTTTGCAGTTTTGGAACTTTGTACTTTGGTATTCGTGTACCCTGGTATTCCTGTATGCCTGGACCCACCTGGATGCAGTCCTGTGTAATGTGCTCTAGGAGATCCTGCTTTAGTGGGGGAATTGGACTAGATGATCTCTAGAGGTCCCTTCCAACTCTGACAATTCTGTGATTCTGTGAAATGTCAGTCTGCTCTGTCATGGCACAGCTAATTCCAAAAACATTAATGTGCTTTTTCATGCAGCACCACCTTTGTTTGTTTGTCAGTTTAGATATTATCTATGAAATTTTCTGTTGTTTATGCTTCCACAGTTACAAAATACTTTTTCTGTAAACTACACCTACTGAAATTGGTACTGAATACAACTGGAAAACTGAATGCACCTTCTTGTAAGACATAAGTAAAGAATGCCATGTTTTTTGATCAGCTCTTAAAAACAGTTTTATCTATCCTGGCAAATCAAAGACAGAAAATGTATGACTAGTAAACATTTATCATGGGTCGCTAATTTGTTTTGCATTAAGAAAACTGTTGTCTTTTATGATTCATGCTTGTGTTCTGGAATGAGATATCCAAATAAAGCAAACCAAGATAATTCTGAGGAATAGTCATTCTTTTAAGTTTACAGAAACAGATGCATTGTTTACTTTATTCCAGAGTATTGAATCAGGTGCACTAATTGCCTTGACATTTCCAGCATCACTCAGAGTGAAGCATCTCATTGGTCAGCATCCAGATGTCTGAAAGTTTATCTCCCTTATACTGGTCAGTGTCTTTTTAACTGATCTTCAACCATTTTTAATATCCAGCTGGGAATAACAATTGCAATTTGCAGTAGTTGATGGACCTGTTGAAGAACAGACACTATACAAAATTTGAGGATTATGTTTATTTAACAGACAATAAAATTTCATGTTGTGTAGCAACTAGAAGCTCTTACATGAAATGTTTTCTAAAAAAGTATAAAGCAAATACTTAGTGGTAGTCCACTGAGGTACCTGTTCGTTCCTATTTGGAATAGTATTGGTTACAGAAATGATACAATTCTCAAGATAATAAAGGTTTTTAAGTAAACATTTTTGTGTGTTCTATTGGCATTATCTTTTGTAACTTCCCTAATTTACAAAGATTTGTATCAATATAGCTGAAAGCATCTTTGCAATATAAAATCTCATTTTTCAGGAAAGTAAAATACTGGCTCAGCTCTCAGTGAAAAGTCTTTAATACAGGAAGATCCTTGAAAAATATATACTTGACTCTGGTAGTATAAACTGATATATTAGAGTGGGATCTTTGCAGAGATGCAGAAAGGGTGGTCTCCTTTTCCCTCCATCCAGAGTATCCCATTTCTGATACAGAAATTTATTATAATTTTACCTGATTTTAAGATATATGTCATTTAGTCTTCATTATTTTTTACATTGAATGATATTTGGGATTTAACTAATAAATATTTAAGCAAACCTGATATGATCAAATAGCAGAGGGAAGGACTTGATGGTTGTGTTTTTAAGGTGCCAGTACGCTCGGTCCAGTTCCAGCTGTGGCACTTACTGCCTTAATAACCTAAGACATGAATCCTCTCAGGAACTGAGGTAATTCTGTTTATCTAAAGCCCATACCTTTTTGGGAACAGGTGTATCTTATGCTGACAGCAATTCCCTAACTGTTGCAACTGTATAGACAATAACAGTTCTAACAAAAAAACCCAAACAAACTATAGTTCTTCCACCAGCACACACAGAGGGAAACAGAGGAATCTGACGAGGTTTTGGGATATCGTTCTACTTATTTTGGGTGTAAGTGACTCTTTATTACTTATTAGAATAAAACTATTTAGCTGTGTATAGGATTTGCATTTGGCACTACTTGTCATCCTATAATAATAATTTTTTCTCTGTTTAACGTACATTTTTAAATGTTTTTTCCATCAAAATTATTTCTATTCATCAGTTTTCCCATTTTTAAATAAAAACATCTCATTAAAAGCACTTCATGTGTGAAAAAAAGCTCCATGAGAAAAATATGAAAAGAAAAATACAAGGTGTTGTGCTACTCCTAAACTGATCCCAACTGTTTACAAAAAATGTTCTGTACCAGAAACGCCAGAGATGACCACTGGGGTTTAATCCTGATCAATACTAGAGTAAGGTTATGCAATTTCCATCATGATTAGAAATAGAAATGTGTATAAGCAGGGTTCTCTCCTGCCTCCTCCTGACAACCCATCAGAAACTTGTGTGTAATACCTCTATCCCAAACAGACAGATACAGAAAACATTTCATAACAGCTGTGAATCTACCAGAAATAGACCTCTGGGTGCTGAAACAACAGATAAGAGTGAGAATCTGAATTCACTTTGAAAGTCTACACCCATCTCCACCAATTCATTAAAAACACTGAAGGGCTGTTGCTCAACTCCAACTCTCAGAGAATAAAAATGAGACGAGGAAAGCCCCAATATCAAACCATTCAGCATCTTTGCACACATGAACAGAGTCGGCTCAAGTATGGTCATCCAGGAAAGGTGGCAAAATACTTAAAAAACTATATTAACAGGGCAATGAGAAAAGAGTTTACTGCCTCTCACCTTTTTCTTCATTTTTACATTTTTGAAAATTGCATGAACTCTCCATGTTTTTGCAAACATTGCTCCAAATGCAGTTGTGTATCCCACTGTAAGAATCCATGTTCGAACCTAAAAAATATATATATAAAAAAAGACAAAGTCATTTAATTTTCAGTAGACAATGTGGATATCATTTCAGCCAACTGTTTTCTCAAGACCTTGAGAAAAAAATATTCGTTTCAGAATTGTGTAATTCATTGCTTTCTTGCTTTTTTTTCCCCCTCTCCAAGTACAAAAACTCTGGATGCTGAATTAACAATCTCTTCCACACATAGAAACACAACTCTCTCTGTTAAAATATACTGCATTTTTTTTCACTTTTATTGTGTTCTGTGCAGACAGAGAAAGGAACTATTGGAGAAAAACAAGAGACTGAGACTATAAAAGCTACCCAGGGAGCTAATATTAACAATAACATTTTGGACAGAAATTAATAGAGAAATAGAGATATTATTCAGATGAAAAAAAAAAAAGGAAATTGTACTATGTGAGGTATTTATCACTTAATGCAGACCCTGAGCATTCTAGAAAGATAAGAAAAACTGACTTTAAAATTGTCGTATAGAGGAAAATATCAAGACAGGAACATAGCCTTGGTGGGCAGGGGACAAGATCTAAATCAAAGATAATACCCACAATATGGGTCTAGAAGAAAGGAGATGGTGAGCTCACACAGAGCGATAGAGCAACGGACCATGAGCTGTCCTCAGCTTTGACATAGACCTATCTAGACATTTTCTGTGGGAATACACAGCCTGAAAGACAATGTTCCTGAGGCTGGCAGCCGTGCTGCAAGCACCTCTGCTCTGCTTGCCTCGGCCTGAGGCAAACCGTGGGATCGGTAAACAAGCTGGTGTCCCATGACCAATATCTCAAGAAGCAGCTGGAGAACAGAGACAGTAGAAGAAGGAACTAGATGTTGAAAACAGAATGGACTGATGCTAAACAATGTCAATATTATGAAATGTACTCATAGCTTGCAATAGATAAGTAGACTATATATATGAATGTTTAAGCCTGAATAAAGGTCTCTGCTTGGGAATCATGATGGAGTCCGTGCCTTAATTGCTGCAATTTTCCTTCTAAGTGAGCTTCCCAGAAAAAACAAACCACAAAATATTTTTAAACTAAAAAAGACATTAAGTATTTAGAGTAAAAACTAGAATGACTTATTTTGTAATAGAAACAACTCAAATTGACCAGGGAGGACAGAGAAAATGTTACAAAAGCTTTTTTGTGCAATTCCTGACCTGCTTATAGTGTCCTTGTAGGTAGGTCCTCCCTTTCAGACTTGGTTTCAGCTAAACCTGTGACTCTCAGGGTTGCAGCAAGCTCTGCACAGCCCCCTCTAAGTCCTTGGAAGTTTTACTTCTCATTCCCCTGGAGTTCTGGCTGTTTGAAAGCTTTTCTGCCCTGAATAGTCTATTCTCTTCCCCAAAGGGGGACCAGAGACTACAGAGTGTAGCAGGTGGAAGACCATGCAAGGGGCACAGCAGGAAGCTGGAAGCCTTCATCTGAACCTGAGAGCCTGAGAAATCACAAGGAGGAGGAACAATCTCCTACTCCTCTAGAGATTCCTCCACCTGGGACGGGTGTCAAAAAGGAAGATTGCACAACAGCGAATAAAGAAGTAAATATAAAATACACTGTGCATTGTAGATAGAAAAACTGGGAGAGAGACAATGGCTAAAGACAGGGAAGGCAAAACTAGAAAAGGGGAAAACAAGTCTTCTTTTGGCCATGTGGACCATGCATCCTTGGTCAGTAGAGCTCTTTTTTGATATAAGCACAATCTGATTTATGGAAACCAGAATATTCTGAAACAGGATTTTGGAAAAAATAAAAAATTAGATGACCTAAAGGCAATGCTTTTCATTGGAAAGGAGGCTGGTTTCATACCTGACTTCCAGGGAGTTTGGGATTTTTAATTTGTAACTTTAGGACATGCACATTGATGACAAACTAAGTGCTGCAGTATGATGCAAAACTTGAGATCTAAGATCAGTATTAGGAATAATCTAAAAGTTTCACTTCTAAATACATGTTATCTAGTTTTTGCTTTTCCAAACGTCTTTGGAATTTTCATTTTTGTATTCAAACCATCATTTCCCCCCTGCACCAAATTTTCTGTAGAGTAGAAATTCTGATTTTTTAGTAAGCATTAGTGACTGGGTATCAAGGCAGAAAAATGGCTTACTCAAAAAATGTTGATAAAGCAATAAGAGACATAAAATTACTATGGTTCCTTAAAGTAAATAAATAAAGAGGATTTGTATCGTTAATAACGGTGGATTAGTGAGAGAAAAGTATATACTGAGCAGCCATCTTGGGTTTTAGCAAAGAGGAGTGTATATACAAGTGGACACACAAAGCTGCCTGAGAGGCCATATGCCCAGAATTGATAACATTGTGCACCATGCAGGAACAAACACCTTGAGTGCTCAAGTGTTAACTCGGAGGGTGCTGGCTTTACAGAGATACATACAAAGGCAGAGCACCCACATCTCCTACAGAATGGGTGTCTACAGGGTAACCTGTACCCCAGAAGAAAGGATGTGCTGGTAATCCATGTGTCCTGTGAGCAGCAGGTGTCTGGTTGTAAATCAGTGTGTGTGTTTATTAGAAAACATTGGGATTACGTATGAAAGACTGTTTATATATGTGTACGTATATATTAACATTTTATTAGCATCTAAAGTGCTGTATGTATTGCATTGCTGATATTGACCCTAAATATACTGATTGCTGTTTAATCTTGTTATTAATAAAATCAGCAAACTGATTGTGATTAGATTCAAACCACGTGAATTATGCCACTTTGTGACCTTCTTGAATGCGATACTGAACAAGAAATTCATAACCAAAAGAAATGGGATTAGATATTTAGGGCAGCAAAGTGATATTAACTTCAACATTTTTTCAAGTCTTTGCTCGTTATCTATTATCATACATTATGCTAATAACTTGAGAAGAACTACAGTTAAATCAACTCTGAGTGATTTCAAAAATACGTTTCATATCAACAGGTTCATATCAGCCGTTTACATCTTTTTTTGACTGCACATCAACTGAGCTGTGATAACCATTCTTAGCATACAATCTTTTTGCTGCTATTAATAAGTATTCAGCTCTTTTGTGTACAGTTTAGTGATATATTTGGCAAACAGATACATGGTACTTTCATGTCTCTAATAAGACTGTTTTGTTCTCACTGAAACAGTAATTGTCTCTTGGGAATAGTAATAAATTCTATTATCCTCACAATATGTTTCAAACTAGATATTCAGAAGAATGTTATTTCTAACATGTTTGATTCAAAAACTTGTATGTATTCCTGATCTGGATTATGCAAATTAGAATAATATAACTATTGCCTACATTGGAAACATTCTAGCTTAAACATACCAGGAGATTTTGTCAAAATGAGATAGCTGTTGCTAAAAATGAGATGGTAAATTTCAGATGAAAATAAATTTTTAATTTTGAAGAAAATGACCTTGAATTTCTCTGCTATAATTCATTAATGCAGCCAGAAAAATTATAAATCTGGAAAACAGCAAAAGCCTCTGAAAATAATATATCTGCCCATTTATCTTCCTAAATGTGTTATACCTCCAAACCCCACTCATTTGAAAGACCATGATAAAAAAATAACACCAATAACTGGGGAGCATGACCATGATGTTATACAATCAATCAATAATTCTCTGATGTTGAAAGTTTTCAGTGATGCATTTTGACAGTAGAGGCAGAGGAAGATCAGCCTCCTGCCAGTACCCATCAAACGAGCAGAAAATGCACCTCCTGAGAAGATGGGAAACTTTCATTAAAATCTCTACTCCAAACTAGACACAAAACTCGAAGACAGCCCTGTGGTCCTATAGAAGGATACTTTGTAAAGATAGCTACTGTTTAGTTTTTTTCTTGAAAGGTTAGGTCATTGCAAAATTCCTCATGCCTTCCCTGAATTTTATGGTATACCTTCAAATATCTGTTTATATTTCTTGATGAACTTTTTTTTTTTAATAAAATGTTTTGATTAATTTAATATCTCCTACTTTTGTTCTTGTTTGTTTTGTATCATTCAAAGACCACTTGCAAGTGTCAGAGGAGATGATATTGTATGGTATTCAACAATCAAGTAATTCTGCGCAGATGCTAAAAAGCAGTTACTGAGTTATCTTTTCTTTATACTTCCTAGGTTATTTTGGTTTAGGTTCTATTTTTGAAAATACTACGTAGGCACTCAGGATTGGAATTTGTGCTTTTTATAAAGAAAGTCCTTGACAGAAGCTCTTACAGGTGCATTACCTTTGATAGCTGAAAAAGCTAGAAATCATTTATTTAGCAGAAAACACAGTTGATGATCAAAAACACTATTCTGGGTAATTTTCCAGACGTGAAACATATATGATGGTTATTTAAAAGAAATAAAAAATCACTTTTTGTAAAATATTAATATTTAAACAGATGTTGTACTGTTCAGCTACAGAGTCACTGCATTTATCATAATATCATAGAATTGTTTTGTTTGAAAAAGACCTTTAAGATCAGCAATTTCAACCATTAACCCAGTACTACCAAGTCCATCACTAAACCATGCCCCTAACTAAGCACCACATCTACACATCTTTTAAATATCTCCAGCGATGGTGACTCAACCACTTCCCTGGGCAGTCTGTTCCAGTACCTGACAACCCTTTCAGTCACAGAATAAGCACTGATAGCTTAACAGCCTTATATAAAGTTACTTCCCTTTGAATGATATTTCCGCTCAGCTTTCAGCTGGGTAGCCTACGTTTCGAATGCTGCTATTTGATATCTTCACACAAATCTATCTGCACCTTTCCCATCACCTTGTTATGTGAATGGTGAAGTGGTTGCTATTTATATATCTGTGTAATATACCTACAAAAAATATTTTATATTACAACTCATTAATAATAAAAGAAGCCATCTAATTTTGAACAATGGGTTAGTAAGGGGATATCAGTAAGTCATGAAAGAACCATAAACATCCTCAACAACGAAGTAAAAGTACTTGTTCATATATTTGAAGAATGAAGTTTACAAACAAAACCACTATTTTAGGTATTATTGACTTTCACATAAACAATATTATTTTAATTTATTGAAATATCCTGGTTTGAGCCACAATGAAGCCAATTTTCTTTTTAGTAATTTTCTCTTTTTCTTCAGTGAGCTCTCTTTTAACTAGCAGCAAGTTTTCCAGCTAGTGAACTGATAATGCTGAAATGTTTGCACATCCCTGCACATACTTGTATATATTTGTACATATTGTCTTTTATCATTAGTGTTTAATTAAGGCTGTCTAGTTTAGTTTTCAATCCAGTCTCTCTCCTTATTCTCTCTCCTTCCCTACCCTGGTGGGAGGGGATCAAGAGCATTGTTGTCGCTGGTTTAACTGTTGATCCTGAGTCAAACTGTGACACTCAGAATGATGAATAAAGAAAACTAAATATCAGTGTTGCATGAAAAGCTACAAACATCTTATCATCCCTCTGGGTGACCTTTTTTTTTCTTTTTTTTTTGTTAAAATAGTTATTTGAATGGGATAGTGAAAGAGTTTGGTTCTTTAACAATTTATTCTTCAGTTAGCAAAACATCTAGATTATCTTCCTGCAGAGGAGTAATTCAGATTTAAGATTCTTGAAAGGACCATTTTTATCATCTCAAGACTTAAATTTAATGGTTTATTCTAAATTAAAACTTTCAAATCTTTCATAGGAATTGACACTCCAGAAACTCCAGCTTAGCTTATGAGACTCAGGCTGATTCATTTTGGGAATATCCATATTATCCAGTTTTACACATGCACCAGGTTGGAAGCTGCAGTGCCCATATGTTTAGGCTGCAGCTGAACATCAGTGCTGAGCAGCTTGGTGGCCTCTTAGTATTAGACTAAGGCACTTAAAAGTGACAAATATGAGACTAAACTATGCTGTGGGTTTAACCCTGGAGAGGACAATTATCTTTAAGTAGATAATTCTGTTGATTTCTGTGGTCTACTCATGAGTTGAAAATTAAGCACTTCTATTTTTCTTGGCAAACTCAGGACATAAAGGATAATTGTGATGAACAAAACTGTGTCATCACAAAAAGTCTTCACCAGGGTGTGATCCCGCTTCTATTAACCATGGCAAAATCTCCAGTGTGAATACAGGCAGGTCCCAAAGAATGAGTTCATCCACTAGAATAGAGTTAATTTTCTTCATAGTAGCTTGTATGGGGCTATGTTTGGGATTTGTGCTGAAAACAGTGAATTAGTAGCTGTTGCTGAACAGCACTCACACAGAGTGCTTATACCCCCACCAGTGAGGAGGCTGGGGGTGCACAAGAAGCTGGAAGGGGACACAGCCGGGACAGCTGACCCCAGCTGACCAAAGGGAAATCCCACTCCATATGACATGCTCAGCATATAAAGCTGGGGAAGAAGAAGGAAGGGGGGGACGTTCGGAGTGATGGTGTTGGTCTTCCCAAGTAACCAGTATATATGGTGGAGCCTGACTGTCCTGGGGATGGCTGAACACTGATCTGCCCATGGGAAGCAGTGAATGAGTTCCTTGTGCACACAGCTTTTGCTTTACCTATTAAACTGTCTTGATCTTAACCCACGAGTTTTCTCACTTTTACCCTTCTAATTCTAAGCCCCGTCCCACCAGGGCAGGGTGACCAAGTAGCTATGTGGGGCTGGGCTTAAACCATGAAACACATGTTTATGACTTAACTCATTCTTTAGAACTTGTGTGGCACCAGCACTGTTCTTGTAAGTGGCAATAACATTAGAGAATTAAATCCTGCTGTTTTCACATAAATTAAGTACAGTATTTCTTCACATGCTGTGAGATCTCCTGTAGTGATTTTTTTAATGTATTTCAGACCATTTTTCAGAATTAATCCATGGGTAGTGTAAAAGATATTACAATTGCTCCCAATTCTACGAGGGGGCTTTAAAATCTCGTTGTCCTACTGAAGGAGTGGCAAAATGTTCTAAAAATATTACCTTAATAAATCTCTGGCAAGGTTGTGGTGCATTTGCTTCAGCATATGAAATATTTTTTTGTATCAAGGATCTATTTAGCCTTGTAACTTTTGTCTCTACTGTTTGTTGTTTTGGTTTTTTTCCCCATGAAAATGTCATTCACTAAAATAGAAGCTGATCAGGCTCGTGTTAAACTCAGTAAATGAATTGCCTTTGAATTAAATAGGAGTGAGATCAGTCTCAGACAACTACAGTGAGGACAATTATGGAAGTGATTATATAGAAAAAAAGGAGATTAAAATAAACAGCTAAACAATTAACTAGGAAATAAACTAAAGAATACAAGCAAAATGAAAAGGGACAGACTAAAAATGCAAACAAATGCTATGGCTTCCAGAGACAAAGAAATGATTTAGACATCCAAACTCTTTTGCAGTTCAGTAGGAGCTTAGTGTCTGTCTGTCGCTTTTAAATTCCTGGTCAAAAGGAAACAATTTGAGGAAAAGAATTAGGCAAAAACAAAGTCCAAAGTGGGAGGGGGGGGGGGGGGGTGCATAACAGGTATAAATAAGCAGCACATAATTAACTACTACCAAACATCAAGGCTAGATGCTATTTGGTAGCACAGGGTCTAGTCCAAATGGCTCTTGCCCATAGTACACCAAGACAGACACAGCTTTGAGGTGGCCCTGCCCAGACATTTTCCTTTTTATCGGTTCCCTGAAAAATGGTTTAACAGAGGAAACTTGAAGTGACAAGGGAAGACAAAGGGGAAACAGATAAACAGAGGGTTCATACATCCTCTCCCCGCTTTACTGCAAAGGCAACTCCCAGCTTCCAGAGCTGCTCTCAGCCAGCTCCACAACTTTCAATTTTTAGCTAATAACCCAGCAGCCCCCTCACCCTTCAGCTTGTCCCTGTCCCTAGTAATGCATCCATAACCTCTCACACGTGGCTTTTCCTACCTGCCCCTCATGGCAGTCTCTGTTTGATGTAGTTTTTAGGATGTCTCTCCCCCTTCTATCGCCCTGCAATCCTCCCCTTATGCAGGCTCAGGTTTTCCCAAGAAAAGATGCAATGTGGACCATGCAGTTCCACCTTGCCTAGCTGTTTTCACATATATATGCCTATGAAAAATTAGTAAAAAAGAACAAAACCTGCCTTTCGTACTGCTACAAGACACAGAGTCAGATTTCAAGTGTTTGTCATCCATAATTAAGAATAATATTAGCCAAAAACCTATAAGAGCTCCTGAAGATCTGCATACATACAAAGGTGAATGATCACATTTTAAAGTACACCTTTGAGAAGAGAAGTTCTATAACATCTACTGTTGCCATGAATGTTCTCAGGATGTCTGATTGAGAAAAACACAACATCCAGTCACACACACTGCAACAGGTAGCTTGACTTTATCAATGGAAATCTCTACTGTTTTCTTCTCTCTCTCCCTTTCTGTCCCTTCACTCTATGCTACTGTTTGGTTTCTTCTTTGTGTACAGTCTGTTCCCAAATGCTTGCATCGTGCACATTGCAATTGACTGAAATCTGATAGCCTGAGCACAAACTGGGAAGGAGGAGGGCACCGTTGAACACCACAGGTGTGCAAAAACCTTCATGCGCTCTGTTTACTTTTTTCAAGGCAAAACACCAACAGGACTCAGTGAGATCACCAGGAATCACAGAGTATCTGCCTGGTTTTGGCAATTCATATCGCTTACACCAATTAACAAGATAAACAAGATAAAGCATGCTTAATTTAAGTGACCGTAAATTGCAAGGCTTAGATCCTCCTATCTTTGATGGAACACTGAAGAACTCTGGAGTGTAAAGCAGACCGGAAGACAATTGGTATCTTCAAAATAGAACTCTCCTAGAATGGCATGAATCCCATATTAAACTATTCCAAGCAGATCATTTGCCCCATCCCTATCACTCCAATCACCCAGTGCAGCACACTCTGTAGGAGAAAGTGCTGCTACACATCAGGGACTATGAGGACTGAGGAGAGGCAGAGCTGATCAGTCTGCTACTACCTAATACACCGAACCTTTCTGGTTGGAGACTACGGGCATTTTACTGCAACCTGGAGTACTTAAACCAATCTTCTTTTCAGCCCCAACCTAATATCAGTTATAGTCAGAGAATATGGATATTTTATTTACATTTTATTTACCTACTTGAGGGAGATACATAACAGAGAAGAGATTAAGCTCCTCCTTTGGGCCATAGTAGCCTTTTATCCCATGGCAGTTCCAACTTGCAAAGACATTGCTCATCTTAAATGTAGAGCACGACATTCTCAGTAGAACATATTACAGAAGTCTAAACGTTATGATCATATCTCATGTTCTCTCTACTTTAAGTATCTCTATTTAGTATGTCAGCTTAAACTCTATTCATAGGGTATGTCACTGGCACTGCTAATTTTGAGCCTCTCTCTTCCATATAATGAATGCTTTCAATTATTTTTCCACTTGCTTGCATTTTTCCACTTGGCATCACATCTTGTTTCACACCCTTACTTCTAACTTCTCTTTTGCTATGATATCATGGTAATTCTGAGATTAAAAACAAAGATAGATCATTCTCATTTTCTCTCTCTCCCTCATATCTGCAGCACTTTCTATTTCGGCATACAGATCCATTTAATGAAACATTGTATTGCTTTTCCTTTTTCTGTACAAGCAATAAAGTTGCCATTAAGTAAGACATGATCTAACAGTTCTATAATATGCTGACCACTTTCTAAGAATTCACTGCTTTGGATAGATTTAATTCCATGTAGCTAGAGTTTTACAGTATGATACCTAATCTCTAATTCTGACAAATTATTTATTACCAGATAATCCTACATTTTGTATTATGAATTCTTACCATAAGAACACAAATTATTAATGTATTTAAATATAATTGATCATTTTTTTCCTGGTTTGAGCCAGAAGTAAGCCAATTTTCTTTTTTACTGATTTTTTTTTTCTCCAGTGAACTCTCTTTTAAGCAGCACACTTGCTGAAATTAGCAGCAAGTTTTTCAGCTGGTGGACTGATAATGCCTGAATGTTTATAGTTACTGCCGAGAGACCAAGGACACTTTGCTCCACTTGTCGGATTTGCTGCTTTGGACACTAAAGGAGCAGAAGAGATGTATGTACAACCCTCCCATAGGGAGGACTGGACTAGACAGATGGCAAAATTGGTGAACCAAAGTATTCTATCCATATTTATGTGTCTCTTGGTATGAATTCAAGGATCATGGAAGTCAACTCCCTTCTTCCTCCCTTTTCCTTCTCTTCCATCTACAGCTGGCATTCAGGGAGGATTCCTTCTATCCATCTCCTTTGATCCCCAGGCCCATGCATTCCTGACCCTCATACCTCTCCCCTCAGCTCCTGTCTGCTCTGCCGCTCTCTCCAGCAGCGCTCCAGGACATTTCAGAGCTGCTCACAGCTCAGGAGAGTGCCAGGGGAGTTGCTATGGATGGGGGGAGGTGATAGGGGGTTTGCACATTCCTGCACATACTTGTATATATTGGTACATATTTTCTTTTATCATTAGTGTTTAATTAAAGCTGTCCAGTTTAGTTTTCATTCCAGAAGCCTCTCTCCTTATTCTCTCTCTCCTTCCCTACTGGGGTAGGGAGAGGGGGAGGGGATCAAGAGCATTGTTGTCATTAGTTTAATTGCCCATCCTGAGTCAAACCATGACGCATTTCCATTGAAAAAATGGGCATACCAAGATAAAAATGAGTTTAGTTTGAGAACCATTACCCACTCTAGCACACAGTCAATACTATATAATTGCAAAGACTTATATAATACCCCTACTCAGCAAATTATTTGACCATATGTTTAACGAGCTTTGCTGACTCTCAAATACACTTAACACTTGGTTCTGTGCTTTAGCATATTGACTTACATATCACATCCTCCTACAGCAAGTGCCTTGCAGAGTGGAAAAGAGTGGTACAACTTATCAAATAGATCCTTTGAAATTTTCAGGTGTTACTGGTGTAATTCTGAATCATGTTTCAGTCTCTTTGGAATATGCCATATGTATATTTAGGTTGTCAAAAAGTCAGTAAAGATAAGTCAGGAAGCACACACAGTCAATTTGGAATGCAATACCTACAATTTGGAAACTATTTTTCCTGGATTTTGTGGGTAGATTCAGGAGTATTTAAGGACTTTCTAAAAGTGATGTCAAAATTTATCAGAAAATCAGAGACCATGTATAACATATCTAATTAAATAAACTTACTGTTGTGTATATACTGCTACTCTGGTGAGATCAAAATTCTTTTGAAGCATGGACATGAAAAGAGTGATTACTTGGCTCAGAGAAGGATAACAATGACAGCTTTTTACTTTTGCATATGCTTTTAAAAGTTGAATTAAAACTTTTACTTCCCTACAAAAAAAATCTGTTCCTTCAATGACACAGCTCATCTCTGTGCCTGAGATGTAGTTATAGTTATACCCACATGTTTTTGGCTCAATGGCTTTTTATGATCACTCTCCATTGTAGCTGGTTCTTTTAAAGCCTAAGTCACAGTCTTACATAAAATGGGAATTTAAAATTAATCTCTACTATGGCTAGAATGGGTAACAAAAATCTTGCATTTCCAGGCAAATGGATGATGTAGAGATATTTGTATTGGCCTGATCCTGTTAAACCTGTTTGCTGTAAGTAGTCCTTATGAAACCACTGAGCATACTGCCCATACAGAAACATGGATGTTTGTGACACGAAGCCAAGTGTACACATACTGTGCCCTGCACTTAGTGGATGTTTTGGGGAGAAAGGAGGAGAGGCAAAAGAGTTATTGAACAGAAAAGTGGTTTTGTCTCTCATATGTATGAATACCCCAGCATTGATTCCATGTTTTTGAGATACTCGGAAAGTGTGTTCCACAGCCAATGGTAGCCATATAAAAATGATTCCTAAGAGAAGAATAAGCTATCCCATTGAAAAAAATAATGAAAGTGGAGGAGAAAAATTTATAAGAATTGTTTTAATGAGCAGGAGGTTAGAAAAAAAATTCCTGATAGTTTGCTTCTGAAGAGTTTCTTGCATCTATGAGTGTAATACTAACCACTGACAGAGCTGGAATTCGTAAGATACACCAGTAGCCAATGTATAGGAAAGCACAACAACTTCCTATAGCCATAGTGACCCGAGGCCGCCCAGGAGCCCAAAGCTGTTACAGCCTGTGGCTGTGCCAGTTACAGGGGGGAGCAGCTGTGCCTGTGGGGAGGAGAGGGTGGGTCAGGTCACCCACATGGACCAATCACAGCGCTCCTGCTCATGGCGCTCAGTATAAAATGGCTCTTCAGAAAGTCCCCTCCTATTCTCTCTGGCTGGCTGGATTGGGGTTTGCTTGTTTGTCATCTCTGTGTGTGCTTCTGGTGTTACTGCATCCTGTTTTCTTGCCAGAGAAGAACTGTTCACCAGGACAGGTCACCTCCCCCTGCCTCCCCCTGTAGAACTGGCTTGGCTGCTCCAAGGCTTTTGCAAACTGTCACTGGGACTGTGGGCTCAGGCATCCCCATCTGCTGCTGAGCCCAGTTTGGGACTTTTCTGGTTGTGAATTAATTACCAACCAAGGAGCATGGGTTCCATGTTTACATATCTGTATATATTTCTAACTCACCATCATCACTATTTTTAGCACTTCATTAAACCTATTCTAGTTATTTTTCCAACCTTAGTCTCTCTCCCTTATTCCCCTTTTTATCTTCCCCTGGGAGGGCAGTGGGGGATAACAGAGAGCATCTGTCACCTGCTTATTGGCTAAAACTGTGACATTGTTTTAAAAAAAATAAAGCTCTGTCTAAGTCATGTGGCAATACTCCTTAATCAAAATTTGGCTTTAACAGGACAGTACTCTCTCCCTTTTTTATTTTTATTTTTAAATTGGTCAGTTAAGTAAAGAAATTGTCTTACTCAAGTGCCTGTCCAGATCATTCCCACTATCAAAGACAGACAAAGAGACTTAACATAATGTGACAGATACAAATCGGAAAAAAGATACGAGATATGTAGATAAGATAGAACAAAGCAGCCCTCACCTAATTTTATTGCATTTCGAATGTGAGAGCAGTGGTTACATTTTGAGAAGCAAATTAGAGAAAATCCATCTGAAATGTCCTAGCTCAGAGGCACAGGATTTTGGATATTGGTTGATTTTCAGAGTTAAAACTGAGCTCTTTTACATTTAAATGACTTAAATTTAGTTCTATATAGCTAAATCTGGATGGAAACCTGTTCCTTAGAACAACTCTGTGCTGATAAGTACCTCTGGTTCCCACTTTCCTCCTGTTGAGCAGTGAGCAATGCTTGGCTGCTTTAACAGGAGGGTTGTAGCCCAGTCATACAATGACCTACTGCCTGGCAGTGAAGTCAGGTGCTCTGAATGGAAGCCCCTCAAGGCTGAGCAAACGTGAGGACCTAAAATTTGCACCTCCTACCACTAGATTCTTCTGCAACAGAGGGTGAGAAAAGAATGGGGATTAATATAAACAACTGGCTTCCTGATGACACTTCTGCTCCGTTAGAAGCTGCATCAAAAAAAAAGGACATAATTGCTGGATAACAAATGGATGCTGGCATCTCCCACTTTCTATTGTCCCCTATGTAGTCAGAGTTATATACTTAGTTTGGGAGAGATGAACAGAATTGTCCTTTTGAAGTCTTTGAGGCAACTCTACTCTTTCTAGTAATTATACAGAGAAATTGCACTGGACATCTGGACTATTTTTTTCTTTTTTTCCTGATAATGTTCAGATGTCTAAAATATAGCTGTGTCCAGGCCCAACTAAGGAAGCTATGGCTTTGCCTAGAAAATGCTATATATTCTAGTACATCTTGAAATGTCTCTGGTGTTTTGAAATTGTATCACTGAACAAGTCAAGTGATATTTCACTTCTACAATTATTCTAGTCATATGGAGGTTTTCAGTTTAAATGTTGGGAAATATCTGCACCATCTAGCTTTAGGTATCCAACTCTCATGCTTTGAATTCTCTGGAAGTAAAGTTCCTCTCTCTGCTGTGATCACATCAGAAATTCAGACTCCTAAACAAAGGTGCTATGAACTGCATCTTTCTAGAGACCTGAAGAAGGATAAAAACACAGTGAGCATAACTCCTGAGTGAGTCTGATATTCTTAGGCAATGGGCCAATCATAATCTTAGGATTTTTTGAGGAGAAAATATTTGGTAAATTTACATGCTGTTTGTATAATTTTTGGAAGAAATATCCTTGCAGTGAAGTTCTTTCCCTTCTTTGGAAAGGCCTCTGTAAATCAGGCTGCTTCTAGAATTTTGTTTGGAATTAGGATTAGGGGCAAGGACAACAAGGCTGATATTGCTGTGGGAGTCTGCTATAGACCTCCCAACGAGGGCAGTGAGGTGGATGAGCTTTAAATACCTGACTGAAATCTCGTGGTCGTTTGCCCTTATTCTTGTGGGGGACTTCAGCTTCCCTGATGTCTGCTGGAACTACAACACAGCAGAGAGGGAACAGTCCCAGAGGTTCCTGGAATGTGTCGAAGATAACTTCTTGGCACAGCTGGTGAGTGAACCAACCAGGCAAGGTGCCCTGCTAGATCTGCTCTTTGTGAACAGGGAAGGGCTGGTAGGAGATGTGATGGTTGGAAGCCATCTTGGGCACAGCGACCATGAATTGTTAGAGTTCTCTATTCTTAGAGATGCCGGGGGGGGGGGGGGGCTAGCAAAACTTCCACCCTAGACTTCCAAAGGGCAAATTTTAACTTGTTCAATAACCTGATAGCCAGAATCCCTTGAAAATCTGTTCTGAAGGGTACAGGAGTCCAGGAAGGCTGGATGCTCTTCAAGAAGAAAGTCTTGAAGGTGCAGGAGCAGGCCATCCCCACCTGCTCTTAGGCGAGCAGGTGGCATAGAAGACCAGCCTGGCTGAACTGGGAGCTTTGGCTGGCGCTCAGGGAGCAAAAGAGAATCTATGGCCTTTGGAGGAAGGGGCCGCCCACTCGTGAGGATTACAAAAATGCTGTGAGGGAATTAGAAGGTCCTAGGCCCAGTTAGAAATTAATCTGGCCTCCATGGTAAAGGACAACAAGAAAAGTTTCTGTAACTATATTAACAACAAAAGAAAGACCAGGGAGACCTTCATCCCCTATTAGATGCAGAAGGAAGCATGGTGATGAATGATGAGGAAAAGGCTGAGATGCTTAATTACTTCTTTGCCTCAGTCTTTAGTAACAGGGCCAGTCATGTTGAGGAAATCCAACTCCCTAAGTTAGGCCACAGGGACCAGGAGCAGAACGAATCCCCTACAATCCAGGAGGATATGGTCAGTGACCTGCTGCACCATGTAGATGTGCACAAATCTATGGGGCCGGATGGGATGCACCCAAGAGTACTGAAAGAGCTGGCGGGAGTGCTCACCAAGCCACTTTCTATCATTTACCAGCAATCCTGGCTGACTGGGGAGGTACCAACAGATTGGAAATCAGCCAATGTCACCCTCCTATACAAGAAGGGAAGAAAGGATGATCTGGGAAATTGCAGGCCTGCTAGTCTGACTTCAGTACCAGGGAAGCTGATGGAGCAGATCATCCTGAGTACAATTATGCAGTGCATGCAGAACAACCAGGTGACCAGGCCCAGTCAGCATGGGTTCATGAAGGGCAGGTCCTTTTTGACTAACCTCATCTCCTTTTATGACAGGGTGGCCTACTTATTGGATGAAGAGAGGCCTGTGGATGTTGTCTACCTTGACTTTAGCAAGGCCTTTGATGAGGTTTCCCACAGCATGTCAACCTTAAGAGAGGCTGGGACAATGCCAACCTCATGAGGTTCAACAAGGCCAAGTGCAAGGTCCTGCACATGGGTCAGTTCAACCCCAGGCACAAATACAGGCTGGGGGGAGAATGGCTAGAGAGCAGTCCTGAGGAGAAGGACTTGGAAGTGGTAATAGATGAGAAGCTTGACATGAGCCGCCAGAGTGCACTCCCAGCCCAGAGGGCCAACCACATCCTGGGCTGCATCAAAAGAAGTGTGGCCAGCAAGGCCAGGGAGGTGATTCAGCCCCTCTACTCTGCTCTGGTGAGGCTGCACTTGAAGTGCTGCATACAGCTCTGGAGCCCTCAACACAGGAAAGATATGGACCTGTTGGACGGGGTCCAGAGAAGGGCCACGAAGATGATCAACGGGCTGGAGCACCTCTGCTATGAAGACAGGCTGAGAGACTTGGGGCTGTTCAGCCTGGAGAAGAGAAGGCTCCAGGGAGACCTTATAGCGGCCTTCCAGTACCTGAAGGGGGCCTACAGAAAAGCTGGGGAGGGGCTTTTCATGAGAAGATAGCAATAGGACAAGGGGTAATGGTTTTAAAGGGAAAGAGGGGAGATTTAGGTTAGATAATAGGAAGAAATTCTTCACTATAAGGGTGTTGAGGTACTGGAATAGGTTGCCCAGGGAGGTTGTTGATGCCCCATCCCTGGAGGTTTTTAAGGCCAGGTTGGATAAGGTTTTGCGCACCCTGATCTAATGGTAGGGGTCCCTGCTCATGCAGGGGGTTGGAACTAGATTATCTTTAAGGTCCTTTCCAACCTTAACAATTCTATGATTCAAAATTTTGCACAGAAGCCTAGCTTCTATATAACGATCCTGGTATTAGTCACACAAATTCTGCTAACACTGGAGCTGAGAACATACCGTAGCCAGAAGTGGTGCCTGGTTGCAGTGTGCAATCCGCTTCCAATACTAGCAAAAAAGCAACTGTAGCAAAACCCCCCTCTCAGTTCATGCAGCAAATCCAAATTGCAGAAACATCCTTATTACAGTGAGCAACTAAGACATTACAAGCTTTTAGGTGAACATAATTAATCTGGTCTCAGAACTGCTTGTTTTGATTAAACTAGAATATATTCTACATGGATCTAGGCTTGCGTGAGTTTACAGTGTAGCCTGGAAATAGTAATAAAAGTCTATGGAGATTCAGCCAAAAAGACTGAGTAAATAGACCTGGACAAGCAGCAGTCATGAGTATAAAATAATTCGGAATCTATAAAGAAAACATTGTAGCTTCACAGATATTATTAGTTGTCATGCTGTGAACACAGCCTTTAATAAATCATGTTCAGAGATATAGTTTCAAAACAAAAAAGCAAATCTACCCTTTTAGTCTGAGGCCAAATCCCAATGCATCTGAAGCTTTCACTAATAATAATGTAGCTTTGCACACGTTTCAGAATTTGGTCCCAGAAAATATTCCAAGAAAGGACTAAGAGCATCAGTGATTAAATGGAATGAGACATCCAGCTACTGAACTTTTCTGTTTGCATTTCTCTCAGAGCTTCCTGAAAGACTATCTTCAACTAGAATATATGGAATTACTTACTGTGCAAAGTGTCTCAAATGTCTTTTCGGAGACAAAGGATCCATCAAGACCAAAAAGAAAAATAGATGCATAAGAAAGCATCCCTCCAAGGATAATAAGGTTGTTCATGTAGGGACTGGACATCTTTATTAGTCTATGGACAAAAGGTGATAGTGCATTAAAGAGGAAAAGAATACTGCTAGGCTACTAGAGCAATGAAGAAGAGCTTTTTGTAACTAGGCAAATAGAAAACACTTCTTACGAACTCTGTGAAATCTATAGGCATGCACATTACCTGCTGTTTTATAAGGTCTGGCAGTATTTTAGGTTTCTCAATCTTTAGTAAAAAGATCTCCTGTTTTACTGATGGATTAACTAGCTAGAGTTAATGTTAATAGCAGGCAGTCAAGCATAATTAAAAAAAAACACAACACTTTCCAGACAGTATAAAAGAAGTTGTTTTACCAACTTTACTACAATCTGTTTCAATGTGAATATATTGCACACTGATTTCAATTAAATCGTTCTAAAATATTTTTCCACAGTTTTAACATTTTTCTTACATAGATACATATGTATCTTATTTATATATATCGATGACAGACTCTACAAAGATGGCATTTAAATATGAAAGAAGTAGTGATAGAAGTAACACAAATGCCTTACTTCTGATTTCTGTTTTTGATGTTAAAGAACAGGAAAGCACTGGCCATTATCATTCCTAGGATGGTGAGGGCTGAGAGGATGCTGTAGAGAGGCAGGGAGATCTTGCGTAGCTCCTCTTGTATGATTGTTTTGTCCTTTGGAGGCTCCAGTCCTAAAATACCAAGAAGAAAAAAAAAAAAAGGCTAAAGCTCAGCCAGATGTTGAATTTATGTAAGGAAATACAGTACTATCCTCACCACTATACCTTAATTTAGAAGATTTAGCAACTGTAAAAAACACCAGTAGCTGATAAAGTAATTGAATTTGTTAGTCACACTGATTAACAAGGAGATTTATATTTCTGAAATAGGTAAACGTCATCTTTGGAAAAAAATATACAACAAAACCCTACTGCAGAACCCCGTAAAATATATGCTAACTATCCTCATTTAAAAGAGTAAATAAACACTAAAATGCATACTGTGACCATGAAGTTTTCCAGAAGGTTAAGCTTTCCTGAAAAAAAGTGACAGAGCAATGAGTGGAAAAACAGAGGGCATGGTTTCTCAGCATACCGTCATCATCACCAGGGCAAATTCAAATTGCCTGTCTTGATACCTGCCTCAGCCTTGGTGCAGCATCAGTGGGGCAGGGACTGATGGCCCCAGGGGGCTGAAATGGGGAGCAGGGTTGTGATAGGGTAGGGGAAGCCCAGGGAGGAGGGGTGGGTGTGCAGGGTCATTAGTGCCCTTGGGAATCTACAGAATGGACCAATATGGAAAAATGCACAGCAAAGATCTTACAGGGACAGACCCACTTTGCAAATCCCTGCAGATGTTGACTTGAATGTCTGAAGCTAGAAACTACGTTTAAAGCTATGTGCTTGATCAACAGTCACCTCCCACTAATTAAAGGCTTCTTGGTTTAATGAGAAGAATTACTTTCCAACAACTGCAATAACACTCTGCATCCCCTACTTCCTGCACTTTAATTTACCCGCATACTACATTTTTTTCCTTGTTTGCATCACTGTCTTCCTTCGGAAAGGGATTTGTGTGGCCTACTTTGCCTCAGCCTGTCCTTTCACATCAGCTCTCCGTGGGGCTGTGAGAACAAGCACACCAGGCCAAGCAGCTTCATTTCACAAAAAGGCTGCACGGGCAGTCCTCTGTGGACTCGCTGATCACAGAGCTGCAACTGAAGAGTAGCTGCCATAGCTTAACTTCACATCTACTCTTCTGCTTTGCACCTTGAAGGAGAGTCAAGGCTTTACACAATAAAAGAGCATTATCTTTATCAGAAACAATTCAGACAACAGAAACCCACTATCTTTTGGTCTTTTTGTTCAACATTTCTGCAAAAGACATTTCCTTTCAGGTGATCACAATAAAATGATAGTCAAGGGGCTTTCTGACTGGATATTGGAGAAGAGTACCAGAGATTTCCCCTTTTCCCCTTGTCACCTCAGAGCAAGTGTTTACAGGGCATGACACTTCAAAAAATTAGGCAACAGGTAACAAAAAAGCACAGGCCTGAATGAAAAGAACTAATATAAAAGAAAAAAAAATCCCAGCCTCCTGTATCTACACTATACAGACTGCATTGATGATTTGTATTTATTAATAGCATCAACCAGTGATTCTATAAAATTTATTTTCTTATTTGTGCAATGGTTATTTAATTCTATTGCTTCTAATATAAGTAATTCTTTTTCTCCTGTTAGCAATTTTTATGCAATGGTTTAAACAGGGCTATATTTACTACTCTTCATTTCAAATACTTGAAGCTACTAAGTTTTTTATACTGCCTGGAAGATGTAACAACAGTGTCCTCCACACCGTATACATGACTGCCTCAATGAAATGCTGAAGTGTGTAAATGGAGAATTTTCACTGGGAGTCACATAATACGTCTTAAGACAAACATAAGACAGGCTATGGGTGGAAGAAACACCAAATGCAGCCAGGACAAGAACTAGGACTCTGATCCTGAAAAAAGCCTTAATAGGCAACTTTCCTCATCATCAGCTGTCCATACTGGAGTTATGAACAAAACCTGTCCTCTGTTATTTCATTCATCCTGAATATATTCTCTGGAAAGAAATCATATTGAATCAGTATTCAGATATATCATCAGTTCCTCTTTGCAGCAAAAATAATCTGCTGGGTCCCAGACTTTGGCAACTGGAACATATCCTGTACTCTTTATTTCCAAAGCTTCGTTCCCCAGACATATGTAAGAAGTGCATGCAGATGAGCTCTTTTAAGTCCAGCAAGGGATATAAAAAGGAAAGGTGGAAAGCTCCAGCAGATGGACAAGAAGTCATGGATTAGATCACTGCAGTGAAACTCCAGTCATGCTCATGCAACCTTGTGTGTTGGGACACTGGAGGCAGGTGTAGCAGAGCGTGGCATACAGCAACTCGATACTCATCCACCACTCCCAGGGGAAATCACACAGCTGTCACAAAGCTGACTTTACTTTCTATTACTGAATTGCACCATAACAGAGCTCAAGATTAAGTCTTCATTATTAGCTTTAAAAAGAATGCATATGTCTATATTCAACAGAAGAAAGAGACCCTTAAAAATTAATTTCAGCTGACATCTGGCTGCCATGATGATATGCTCAGAAAGCCATGGGGATGCCTGCACTCCAACTGCTGTGTAGGCAGAGGAAGTCTCCATGTTAACTTTGGAGCAGCAGGGGATAAAAAATGTCAAGAAGATACAACAACACAAGCTCTATGCCTGCTGTGGCCCTTAGGAGTGATGGTGCACTCAACACCCTCTCTAGCCCTGTTTCACGTGGGCCATCTTAAAGCTAGCCATGGTATTGTGAAATAATATTTTCTAACTGCCTAACAGACACAAGAAAACCAACCTCTTTCTTGTGAATGTAAACACAGCGTATCAGAGCATCCTTCAGCTGAGATGAAATGGGGGAGAGGGAGGATGAAATTAGGACACTATTAGTTGGAGGAGATGGAATAGAAAATGCATCTGCAGCTTTTGAAATATCAAAGAATATTTGTGTACAGATATAAATTTAAATTTTTCCTAGTCATTGGAACAAAACAAAAAAATTACACTATCGAAATGTTGGGCTTTTTGTTTTTTTTCCAGAATTCTCCTATTTTTTTTTAAGCACAGCTTGGTTCCCTTTATCTTCACAGTGTCATAGCATTCTGATATTAAAAATCCTAAAGCAAGTATTTAACAATATGCATTCTTGCAAACTCTTTCCAGTTTTCCATCATACCTTGGAACCTGATGCTGTTGTTGATCATTTCCAGTGTGTCAGCCACAGCGTTGTACTCTCCCACTTTGACTTCCTTTCTTTCTGCAGAGAAAGAAACAAGAGTGATTGTTTATGGCAGTTCACATGTTCTCAATTATTTAACTGATTTTCCTTTCTTTTTTGACAGTACGTCAAAAGGAAAAGAAATATGCCTGAAGTGCATGCATTATTAATGCAGAACACCAGGCAGCTAACACCATTAAAATAAATACTTCTGATTCTTTAAAGAAACACAAAGTATTTTTAAGAACTCCTTTACATAGTCAGGGAATTGTTATTGGGCATAGATATCTACAGCTTAAAGACTACACACTTACTGCCTCACACTGTGTAGAACATTTTGCTGGGAGAACAGATATGGCTAAATCACATGTTCCACTTGCATTTAAACAACTAGGATGTCTTGCTTTGTGAAGTATTTCCCAAGGGAGTCACAGTGGCAGGCTCCAGCCAGTATGGAGTATACTGGCTAGTTAATAGATACGCTCAGAATCTAATCTCTTATTCTGACTGGGAATTAGCAACTCATTAGTACCCTGACTGCAAAACATACTATGTTATATAATTAAAACTAATGTGCACTTGAGCTAAAATTTTACTGATACACTCGTCTGCTATTTTGGGACTATCGCCACATATATGGCCTTCATATACCTAAAGGAACAGAATAATGCAGATATATAGGCACAACATTTATTTGGCTGCTGCACTGGCACTGTAGCTGGAACTCCAGCACACATCTGTCCCACTCTTCTGATGACATCTGGCATCAATTAATTTCTGCTATTACTGTTGGGGATTTGGTATTGCTTAGAAGTGCAGAAACTTATTAAATTATCACTCTTATGCTAAAACTTTTACGTTTTGATCAGAGACTTATAAAACACAGGCACATTGGCTAAAGTTTACTTTAATGAGCTGGCTCAGCAGAGCCAAAAATTTCCTTTCAGGCTTCTATGTCTGGGCATGCACAACCCAATTTACATTTAAATCTTGAGCTCATGACCCTATTTGTGACACTGATTTTGGGAGCGGATGATCTTGAACTAGATGGCAAATTTGAAAAGACTGCATTTCACCCAACAGCTCCACATTAACCTTTCCTCCTTTCCCACTCAAAGTGATTGTGCCTGTTCAGCTCTGCTGAAAGTAGCAGCTAGCTCCATTTTAGTAAAATCTACAAGCTGATTAATACTAATCT
Organism: Hemiprocne comata; assembly: GCA_020745705.1. Classification (NCBI taxonomy): domain Eukaryota; kingdom Metazoa; phylum Chordata; class Aves; order Apodiformes; family Apodidae; genus Hemiprocne; species Hemiprocne comata. The sequence goes on along the minus strand of CM036587.1, from coordinate 98,309,570 downwards.
GAGAACTCACAGGAGGCAAGAGTTTTCCTTACACAAACTACACTTTTTTTGTTAAAATTATTTATGCAGAATTGTGGACCAGGCTGCAAATCTGGCAGAGATACCTAAGTATTTCTTATACCCCCATCAAAAGCTGAAGTTTGCAGTTCTGAAAACAGATTTGCGTTTCACATGAGCATGATCCACTTCTGGGGCCTCAAGACTAGTTTTGAATAAAAGCACAATCCCCTGGTCTCCAGCAGCAGTTTAACAAAGCCCATCCACACAGAATTACATTCTCTCAAGAGTAAATACAAGTTTATACTTCCCGTCACTTGCTGAAAATTGTCTGTGAAATAGATATATGCATAAACATTTAGCAGTCTTAAAGAATGAGATCTTCCCAGTAGTCACCTAAAAGCTAAAATGGTTACTGCTAAAACTTGAACTGATTCACTTCCAGCAGTATTTGTAGCATAACAGGTGTTACCTGTAGATCTAAAATATTAAAACACAATCTAGAGAGAACGACAACAGAATGCATACCAACATACACTTAGCATGTTAGATGCCAGCATCTACTTATACCCAATGGGGACGACATGTACCTTAGTGTTGGTGTAGCTGCAAGTTCACAGCAACAAGCTAAAACCTGATAGCTCTGATAAATAACAAAGAGAAAAGAGGAATTGCTCCACAAACATTTCTATATGGAGCACTTAATGGAATTAGATTAGATGTGAGAAGCACAGAATAGGTGGGGAAGCATACACAAAATTACATAAATCTGTGGTCGAATTGATTGAGGTACTACAACTGAGACACTTTTTCTGTGATTGCTTCATGTGATATAGGATGCCATTCCTTTTCAACATTTATAAATTCTTACACGGCTTCCTTTATAGATGAAGAAACAACGGGAATCTGACTGTGATGGTAACTGCAATGTAGCACAACTTAGATGGGGTAGCCTACAACTAGCTAGCCAGGGTACCAGGAGCTAGCCCAGGTACCAGGAGCTAGCCCTTGTAGGAACGGAGCTTGGCCCATGGTGGGCTGAGCTGAAGAGCAAGACTCTTTTTGAGTTAGAAACCCAGGAGTGTGGAAAAACATTAAAGTGCTTAGTACCTAGAAACTACAGTATCAATGCCTTGTCCCTTAAAAATGGAAAAGGACAGTTCATAGAGTGCACGACAAGGTTTATCAAAGTCAAGAAAAACCAAAAAGATATTTGATATCTTAATTAAATCATGGGTAGTAGTCTATGAAGGAAATAAACCATAATATTTTAGAGAGGAAAGGTATAGGATCTATATCATAGTGTGATTACAGGGGTGCTGAGGAGGAGGCACAGATAGTCTTTGGGCTCTTTTGTACTCCCAGCAATGAGTACAACTACAGCTGTTGGGTTTTCATTTCCCAACATAAAAGTGGTGATTACTGACCAAGACATATCCTAATATTAACTGAAGGAAGGAGGCAGCAGTATGTGTCTCTGCTCTCCTGCACAGGCCAGCATAGCTAAGCATGGGACTACAGGCTCTACTTTTCTATATGCCATTACTTTGAGTTCCCTTTTGAAATTCTGAATTATTCAAGTCATTATATTGTTTGTATAATGTAGCTCATATCTGTCAAAATCTCTGTGGTTCAGCAACAAAAGGACAGGAGGAAGTGGAACTCCTTCAAATAAATACACCAAGAAAGTGCTTTACACAATATTAAGAAGAAAACTGGCCCAGAAATATGTCACTGAAAATTATGCCTATTTAACAGAATTATAAACAACTGGTACTTGTCATTAACTGGCACAGAATAGATTACTGATATGGCCAAGATTAAAGCCCTCTGCCAACAAATAACTACTCTTCAAGGTGAATAAAAATGTTTTCTTCTACATGTTTTATTACAGAAATTCATAGCCCACTTAAAGCAACTCCAGAGAAATTGACACCCCACCATTGAATTAATTGGACAATGAGGCGATCCTGCCTGAAAGGGTTAACTTTCACAAAGTTAATACAATAGATTTTTAATTGCATAGCAGGTAGTTACATGTTCCTATTGAATAAAAGCAAAAATAACCCTGAACCTGAAATCAACTGAGTAAAACAAACTTAACAAATGCACAACAGTGTTGTGATTGCCAGTATGACTGATAACCACTTACACTGAGAATTTTCAGATGACGCTATGCTAAGCTTCACCGTCTTTCACTATATGTAATAATTTCCACTTCCACTACATTTTTATAGAAGCACTATATTCACACCTCATGAAGATAATTTCTACTGGGAGATGTTTAAGAATGAGAGGAAGTACTTGGAATGCATAAGAGATGGGACAGGGGTTTCCTTGTTTTCCTCTATGCAGACAATACCAGCTAGCTCCGAATGACACTAAGACTTTGTCTGTGTCTAAAGCTTATAGCACCTTCAAGTATGTCAGTCTGATTGAAATGGCACAAATAACCCTAGTGGTGGTGCAGTTAAGCCAATATAAACATGTTTACACTATAGAATCACAGAATCATAGAATGGTTTGAGTGGAAAGGGACCTTAAAGATCATCTAGTTCCAACCCCCCTGCATGGGCATGGACACCTCCCACTAGATCAGGTTGATCAGGGCCCCATCCAGCCTGGCCTTGAACACTTCCAGGGATGGGTTTTCCACAAATTCCCTGGGCAACCTGTTCCAGTGTCTCACCACCCTCACAGTGAAGAATTTCCTCCTAATGTCTAACCTAAATCTCCTCTTTTCCAGTTTTGATCCATTACCACTTGTCCTTTCACTACAAGCCCTTTTAAAAAGTCCCTCCCCAGCTTTCCTATAGGCCCCCTTCAGATACTGGAAGGTCACTATGAGGTCCCCCCAAAGCCTTCTCCTCCCCAGACTGAATAGTCCCAACTCTCCCAGACTGTCTTCGTAGGAGAGGTGCCCCAGTCCTTGGATCATCTTCGTCGCCCTCCTCTGGACTTCCTCCAGGAGCTCCATGCACTTCTTATGTTGGAGGCTCCAGAATTGGACACAGTACTCCAGGTGGGGTCTCACCAAAGCCGAGTAAAGGAGTAGAATCACTTCCCTTGACCTGCTGACTATGCTTCTTTTGATGCAGCCCAGGACACGGTTTAACAAACTTACCATGGACTATTCTCCAGATAGGCTAAGGGTCACTGAGGTTTCACATCTAAAGGACACATGTTATTTTCAACTTAGAAGCAGCAGGAAAAAGACATAACCTATAGCTGAAATACAATATCTAGGCCTTAGTTTGTCCCGAAAAAAACATCGCTGCATAAGGTGCTGCCTCCATGCCTCCTTCTCCTTGAAAAGTTTTACTAAAAAATTATATATAGCTCCTCTTGCTTCTCCACTGAGGAAATTATCATGATACTCCCTAAAAACCTTCCTCGGACATCAGCTTAACAGTCCCTTATCCCACTCTCTGTCAGCTGCCCTTCTTGCTTAACCACCATAATTCAGTGGGAGGGATTAGATGCTTAGTACATTAGAAAATCTTGCTGCATATTCAGCCCTTAGCAGCCTATCTCAGGATCCAACATTATTAAACCTTGTCCTACAACAGAAACGTTCAAATCTTGCACATTGTTCCTCATCCATCCACCACAGCCCAGCAGGACTTCTGGCAGCTATGGGAAATATTTACTCATCAGAGATCTCTCCAGAATTTTGGAAAATGCCCAAGTGGCTGCCAACAGGTAAAACTGAGCATGGACCATACACACCTGAAATGCTTAAAGCTCCTTCAGAAGAGAATGACATATTTGGAAAGATTTTAATTTCAAATTTCAAATCAATCTTCTAGATATGAATAAAAAATCATGCCACTGCACAAGTACTCACACTTTCAAAGACACATCTAACCAATCTGAAAGTTCACCATTTACAAGCAATTGACAACTCATTGACAGGTTGCATCCAGAGACAGGGCGAAGGGTGCACGGACACACTACATTATGGTGTCCTGAGGCTTGCCTTGCTCCAGTTCGGCATCTTCACATTCTTTTTTAAAGAGTGAATGTTTTCCTTTAGCACTTCAAACTGTCAGTCACCTAGCAGTCATTTGGCACTGACAGGTTTTAGCTCTTCTTTCTCATTCCCTCTATTGCCTCCTGTGAAGGCTCCTGAAGAACTGATGTGCCACACTTGGCAACAGCAGTCCTGTGACCAGTGTATCCAGAGAACAAGTCCCAGGAAAGAAGATGGGCAGAACACAAGCAGTGAAAAACCTAAGCTAGAGAGTGCAAACTGATGGCAAGTGTGAGAACAGTCCCTATGTTTCTGTGACTCCTGTGCAAAGTGCCTGAAAAGTCTCTTCTAACATGTCTTACCTTTGTGTCACTCATTATGAAAGCTGTTTCACAAAATAATGATCTACCACAAAAGCTGGAAATGCTGTTTTAAATGCCTTTACGTTACTGAATTAAAGCAAGTGTCATGAAAGCTAATTTTCTTCAGAATAAATACAGGAACGTTTCACATTGTGTATCCTGTAGAAACTCTCAGCAAATGAATGTAATCTTAACTTCTGTATTTGACAAATCCTTGTCAAACAAGAGTGGGAAGCTTTTCAGTTATCCTTATCACATATCAGCAATAACCAATACATCTTGAAAGTTCCAATTTAAAACAAAATGAAAACAAACAAACCAACAAAAAACATGAGAAGCTTATAAATAATGAATGAGCAAAGCCTTTTTCATGAATTACTATCCACTTATAGACACCAATTTCTTTGTTTAATGACAGAAATGCCAAGATGAAGAATCACAGTTCAAATAAGGAAGAAAATGTCAAGTCAGATAGATTTTCTTCAGCAGAAGATGCCCGAAAAGAAAGAATGAAGGAAGAAAAATATGTTACCTTTGTAAGGATTTGAATTACCACGGTTTTTAACCTTGTAATTAGAGTTAAAAAATTTATGTTGCCCAAAGAAATATTACCTTCATCTCTAACTCATTCAGAATTATTTCCTTCATTTTAAGTTCCTGTGTTTTATTTCTGAAATCCTGGATTACACTGTACACAACACATAGGAAATCCTGAGTTATGAAAGCAGTGTATGTAGCTAAGAAGTCTTAACCCTGGGCTTAATTCACCATGTTAGTAATGCTATTTAGCCGACAGAATGCACCAAGCAAGTAAGCAAGCAGCACATAAAATGTCATTAAGTATCCTGAACTCATAAAAAATCGAGTAGTGTTATAGCCTGTGAAGATTTTTCCATAAAATGTTCAAACATTTGCATTTTTAAAAGCTTATAAAATTAATTTTACTGATTCTTTTTAACATTTCATTTTATTTTCCTGTTTATACACGTCTCCCATTTCCTGTTTTGCTTGTTAGACTGGCTTCTAGCTCTGCACAGAAATTTAGTAATACAGTTCATGTGGATTGAATATCTAAACACCTTAGGTATTTATATATTATGTACCAAAGAGCTATACAATGAAACAAAAAAATAATGACTTTGAGTTCAAAACAATTACTTCTTAAAATCTGAATTGCTAACACCATCATTATACCTTTCATTCAGGAAACTGCGAAACATGTAAACAAATACACAATAATGAAGGCAGATTATCCATGAGGTATAATGACTGGTGTGATGAAGCAAGAGTCCAGAGCTTACATTAACTCTTCTAAAAAGAAGCTGCTGTTTCTTAGGATGCTTAATAGACTCCTTAATAGTTTGAAATAAGGTTGTATATGAGATCACACTTTTTGTTTTAATACTCCTAAAATAAAATCTTAACTGAGAATCATAATCAAACTGTATAACCACTGAAACATATGTCAGTAATTAGAATTATTTTTAACTCCATTAAGATGTTAACAGATACAAAAAAATATTGAAATAGGTAAGGTATGATTATGTTTTAGCATACATGCATGTGCAATAACTGCAACTTCTCAATCCAGGTTTTCCTATTCTGTTGTTCATCCTCTTTTATTATTTGATTAACTTTTATTAGAATGAAAATCCTCATAATTCTGACAGTTTATTTGCCTCAGTAAATTATTCTTTGAAGTCATACAGTACCTCAGAGTCTAAGCATACATGTGTTGTTAATATTTATCTAAAAGTACGATGGTCTACAAAAAAAACCTGATTTTCACTTGTCACTTGGAATCACCTCTTCCTAGTGGAGTCCAAAGTCAATGTGCTTTTCTTGACTCAGAATTTACAGTGGTAAATAACATTGCACATGCAAAACTACAGGCAGCCACCATGAGAAGGAATGTTCTCAATTATTAAATAATAATATAACTATTAATTCTCGTGTCCCTTTAAGTACCTTCACTCATACACTAGTCCATTTTTAACAGTGGGTGTGCTAGGAATTCAAACTGTGCAGACATACAGGCTTGGGCTGGCTTCCCACAAGACCTCCCAGGAGCTCCCTGGGTTTGAAGGGCCATCCAGGCAGTGACAAGTTTGGATATGGTGCCACTGATTTGCAGAGAAGTCCCTCTGGCAGCAACCCAGGGCCCAGCAGCAGCTCCATCTGTCAGAGTCTCTCTGGGAGAGGGACAACTGAAGCCAGGACTGTGCAGGAGGTGGAGGTGCCAGTGAGAGAGGTTGTGGCCACGTTTTGTTGCCTCTTGAGACTGATTACAGAGTGCTGGAAAGTCAGATACCGTGAGACACAATTCAAGATATACCATGATACTGTACTAATTCAAAGATAAGGGACAGCAAACCATAGGATGGCAGCATATTTGTTTTGACAATCTATGAGGCTTCCAAAGAAACCAAAGATGACAGAGCAGTAGTGTTTCCATATCCAAGGGGAATAATTGTGATTATTATCTCTCTGGTGCCTTGGAAACTGAGTCTGAGTAGGCACAGTGTGCAAAATCAGGAGAGTCTGGCAAATGAAAGATGTGAATCATTACCAAATTACCAGAGAATTTTTTAGATAACCCAAAAGTTACTCATGAACTTAACTCAAATTCACCAAGAACTGTCATTCGGTGAAGAAATGACTGGGAATGGTACTGCCGGCAGTCTTTTTGGACTCACCAGGTTAAAATTCATCTGTAGCTGGAAAATGCAAGACGCCCTAGACCTAATCCCGACTTCCACCCTCCCGGCTCAGCAGTTAAGCTTTCTATACAAACCTAACAGAAGATATGACTGTCCACCAGCAGGGGATGCCTTGACAAGAGAGACAGCACTAGGGACCTGGATGACCCAGACTCCAGCCCAGCTGCACACTCTGGTTGAATCAGGCAGAAGATTAGGGTGACCTTTTCCTCCTCCGGTATGTTTAATGTTCTGGCATTTAATTAAATTTTCTTGTGGATGCCCAAAATAAATGTTTACTTACCTAAATTACTGACATTTTGAATTCAATTGAATGTGGAGTATCGCTTAGTTTTTGCAGTTGAGAAAACAAATTAAAAAAAACACAAATCAGTTATTTCTTAGGACACCTTGGATGGCTACCTCTTTCTCCAGAGAGCCTTTTCTTTTCAGAGCAGTGATGTACATCACAACCACTGACTGCAGCCTTGGTCTGTGGACAGCTTCTGCTGACCTGAAAAGTGCCACCAACTCCCTGCCACCACGTTTTTGGGGCTGCTCAGACACACAGAGCAAGCTGCATGATTCAGTCCTCCTTTTGAGGGCTGAGTGGCCCTTTCTAATTTATACGATAGCCAAACTTAAATGCATAACATGACAGAAAAAAAAATGTGCCCCACCACAGAGGACACATCCTTGGCCAGAGGACAGGAGCAGAGCATGGTGCCAGATATGGCATAGACGTGACAAAGTGACTGAGTGCCTCACAACAAGGATGTTTTCCCTCTGCTTAGCAAGGTCTGCCTGCTTTCCAGTTAACTCACACAAAGCAGGGACAAAACAAAGGCTCTCTTATGGCACATTTGGATGCATACCCATGATGACATGATCAGGGCCTTCCCTGGCCATCTGTCAGGGCTGTGCTTCCCCTCCCCTGGGAGGCGAGGGCTCAGCACATGCTGAGCAGCCTCACAGCAGGCTGTGCCTGGTCTGCTCCAGCTGAGAGGTCAGAGAAAAAGATGCTCTGGCTTCTTCCTTACCCATTGCATCCTTAGACTTTTTCAGAGTTAAGAGTGCATTATTTAGAGGTTGGAGTTTTGCAATTACCATGCCTGAGATGGGAGGAGAGCACCAGCTGCTGTGTGTATTACGACTGTTGGATCTGAACTATGCGCTATGTCCCCGAATATCCACTCTTGCCATTACACCAGGTGGCCTGTGAAAACACTGTCACACATAAAGAGCTTTGAATATCTTCCTCATGATTCAGGGTCAAACCCAAAGGCAGAATTCCCACTGCGCTCATCCTGAGATACAAAATAAGGTAGCTGAGGCAGTGCTGAACACATTTATACAAAGCTGCACATTCTATGCTCTTTTCTGTCTTATAATTTGTACAGAAACTGCCAGTTTTGACTCACCTAGACTGGTTTATTCCAGGTATTTTATTCAGGAAGAGTAGGGGAAGCATTCCAGACAAGAAAAAAAAACACAACAAATCAGAGCAACAAAGAGTCTACTTGTATAATCACCTGTATCTGCAAGTGATCCCTTGCCAAGATACAGGGGAGACTATAAAGGCACAGAAGTGATGATGCTCCCCTAGATCACTCTTCCAGCTTCTGCTGAGATGAACAAGAGAGTTGTCACCCAAAGAGCCATTGAAAGCCACAGACATTGAGCTTTTAAAGCTCTAGCCCTCCCCTGACATTCAGCTCTCCACACAGAAGCCTGGCTTGGGGCTCAGAGCCACATGGGATCACAGATTGTATTTCTTTGCCCTAAGGGAATGTGCTCCCCACCAGGGATCAGCTTGTCACTGCTACATTTAGGGATGGCACTCCAGGGAGTGTGCAAACAGGAAACATTACACATGCTCAGGATGCCCAGCAAAGGGAAGAATCTCATGATTCACAGGGTCAGAAAAAATGTTCTTGGGAGTGCTGCTTTGAGTGTTATTAAAAGCCGAAGTGGCTGCTGGGAAAATCCTCTTCAAAGTCCGTTTCTTGCCTGTCTTTTTGACACCCCAAGAGGCTACCTGATAAGTTTGGAAAGTTTTAGGTACCCACCAGGAGGAGGGGTGCTGTGAGACCGTAATCATATTTGTAAGGAACTTAAAGCCTGGGACATGGTCTGAATGGTGTAGGTGGTGATGCTGTGTAGCCCCCATGTCCTAAGGCACTGGAACGTGTGAAAACTCTGTGTGAAATACTGGCAACTACAAAAAATGACCATGTCCTACCCAGTTTTCACAAGCTCTAAGAGTCAAATACAGGACATGGATCCTCTGACAGGAGACTGATGATCTACCAAAGAACTGGTGGGTTTTCAAAAAATAGCATTTCAAATGTCCTGTGTACCCACCTAGCCCTATAGGCCCCTAAAATGATATTTCTCACTTTATGAATTTCCATTTGATATCCTTTTTTTGGGGGGGGCGGGGGGATATAAGTGTATGTTAATTGTATGTCAGGATGAGGCTGAAAGAGTTTTGAAAAATCAAGTGATAGTAACAGTCAAATCAGAATTTAACTCACCCTGCTATGCATTGTTTCACATTGGTGATGCTGGTTGGCTTCCTCCACTTACTACCAGTACATTTAGTAGTACTTCCTAGTCTTAAACTTCAAAATTTATCACCACTATGATTTCTCTGTTTTATTTTTAAATTCTGATGGTGTTAAAATTTTAAAGAAAAAAATACTAATATTTGCAAAACAGAGCTCATTCAGAAAACTGTTTTGGTTTGATTAGATATATTTTTTTTACCTGTAAGCTGTTCTTGTAATCAAGAGGAATGAAACACACTCCAAATGGAACTTATTAAAAGTCAAAGTTCCAGAGAAATAACTCAGTTTTCTTGCTACTTCAGTAAACCTCTGCTTGCTTCAACTTGTTTTTAGTAATCTCTTTGTATTACTAATCCACTGGAAAAAACAGGAAAAAGGAGGAAAAAGAACCAACAGTAATCTCCTCTTAGTACTAATTAGGAACAACATGTATTTTACTAAGAGCAAAGAAACTGGTTTAGAAAACTGAGTAAGTTAAACAGAAGAGTTTTGAAGTGATAGTCCCTCATTTTATCTTTAATGATTGCTTCAAAATTTTCTTGTTATGCTTCATTTTTGTGCTATTTAATTTTAAGTTCTGATTCTTTTTTCCTTTTACTTCTACATCTGGAGTTTGAATAGCTACAGAAAACAGGCCTGCATTAATTGAAAAAAACCTCTCCTGGAAAGCAACAGCCATTAAATTATAATTACTCTAAATAATAAAGGATTTAATAATTAATATAGAGCAGTTATATAATACACCTGACAGTAAAGCACAGCCAGATCATACAAGCCTTTATGCATAAGCACAGCTTTGTTTTTGTGCATAACATTAAATACATTCATCTTAGAGTTTTCAGAATCAAAACTGATCTTTTAGATACCGAGAGAGAGAACAGTTTTACAAAACACTGCTACTTTGAAATAATCTATTTTGCCCAGAAAATTGATAGCATCATAGCAATGATGACTTCTGTTTGACCATTAACTTGTTACAAGAGGACAGTATTTAAGCCTCTAGGAATGAAATACAATAGAAGGCAAAAAATCCTTGAGAAGCTGATTAAAACCAGAAAAGCAGAAGTCTGCATTTTTTTCTCATGTATCACTGTATTGCAGTATGACAGTGAAGAATGGTAGAGAATTTACAATTGACTGGTCATAAAATACTAGATTAAAGAACCTCTGTAGATGCACAAAACTCTGCAAAACCAGTGTACAAAAAAAAACAAAACAACTTTTTTAATTACAACTGGAATAAAAACTTGAAAAATTAGACTGTTTCAAATGTGAAGGGTACTTTTCCCACTGTTCTAGCATAATCTTATGCCTTTTGTCTGAGATAATGTTAAAATTGTAGATGCGTTATGAGTAAAGAAAGCTGAGGTTGGTTTGGAGTAGCAGAGCAAGAGGAATTCTGGAAGCACGTAATTCCAAAACCAGTTGCAAGAAAAAGTATTTCAAGAAGCTTTCCCCTGAAACCGTAAGCAAAGTATTACTATAAGCTATTTACAGAAGTCAATTGCCCCATGAACTTTTAATTGTGACAAGTTGGGAAGTCAAAATCACAGCCATTAAACTGTGAGCAGGGGAATTAAATCTTACATGAAGCAAGAAAGCAGGTATCTCAGTGCATATGTACCTAAGAAATTGCTGCCAATCCCTCACTAGTTACAGCATTCAATGGAAATTTAAATTACATAACATTTCAGGAAGAAAAAAAAAGATCGAAGGGAGCAGGATCATAGAAACATAGAATGGTTTGGGTTGGAAAGGAACTTGAAGATCATCTAGTTCCAAACCCCCTGCATGAGCAGAGACACCTTCCACTAGACCAGGTTGCTCAAAGCACCATCCAGCCTGGCCTTGAACACCTCCAGGGAGGGGGCATCCACAACCTCTCTGGGCAAACTGTTCCAGTGTCTCACCACCCTAACAGTAAAGAACTTCTTCCTAATGTCTAACCTAAATCTATCCTCTTCCAGTTTTGATCCATTACCCCTTGTCCTATCACTACAAACTCTTGTAAAAAGTCCCTCCCCAGCTTTCTTGTAAGCTCCCTTCAGATACTGGAAGGTTGCTATAAGGTCTCCCCGGAGCCTTCTCTTCTCCAGGCTGAATAGTCCCAATTCTCTCAGCCTGTCTTCATAGCAGAGGTGCTCCAGCCCTCTGATGTTCTTCATGGCCCTCCTCTGGACTTGCTCCAAGAGCTCTATGTCCTTCCTGTGTTGAGGGCTCCAGAACTGGACACAGTACTCCAGGTGGGGCCTCATGAGTAGAGAGTAGAGGGGGAGAATCACCTCCCTTGACCTGCTGGCCACACTTCTTTTGATGCAACCCAGGACACAGTTGGCTTCCTGGGCTGCAAGTGCACATTGCCAGCTCATGTTGAGCTTTTCATTGGCCAACACCCCCAAGTCCTTCTCCTCAGGGCTGCTCTCAATCCATTCTCCACCCAACCTGTATTTGTGCTTGGAATTACCCCGACCCATGTGCAGGACCTTGGCTTTGTTGAACTTCATACAGTTTGCAGGAGCCCATCTCTCAAGCCTGTCAAGGTCCCTCTGGACTGCATCCCTTCCCTCCAGTGTGTCAACCACACCACACAGCTTGCTGTCATCAGTAAACTTGCTTAGGGTGCATTCAATCCCACTTTCCATGTTACTGATAAAGGCATTAAACAGCACCGGTCCCAGTACCGACCCCTGAGGAACACCACTTGTCAATGGTGTCCATCTGGACATCTAGCCATTGATTGCTACTCTCTGAGTAAGACCATCTAGCCAATTCCTTATCCACCAAGTGGTCCATCCATCAAATCCATATCCTTCCAATTTTGAGACCAGAATGTCATGCGGGACCGTGTCAAACGCTTTGCACAAGTCCAGGTAGATGACATCAGTTGCTCCTCCCTTGTCCACTGATGCTGTGACCCCATTGTAAAAGGTCACCAAATTGGTCAGTCATGATTTGCCCTTGGTGAAGCCATGTTGGTTGCCACCGACCATCTCCATGTTTTCCTTAGCAGAGCCTGCTTCAGGAGGATCTGCTCCATGATCTTGCCAGGCACAGAGGTGAGACTGACTGGCCTGTAGTTCCCTGGCTCTTCTTTCCTTACCTTTTTGAAAATGGGGGTTATGTTTCCCCTTTTCCAGTCACTGGGAACTTCACCAGACCACCACGACTTTTCAAATATGATGGAAAGCAGTGTTGCAACTTCATCTGCCAGCTCCCTTAGGCGCCGCAGATGGATCTTGTCAGGTCCCATGGACCTGTGCACTTTCAGGTTCTTTAGATAGTCTCGAACCTGCTCTTCTCCTACAGTGGGCAGATATTCCTCTTCCCAGTCTCTGTCTCTGCCTTCTGTGACCTGGATGGTGTGGCCAGAGCCCCCACTGGTGAAGACTGAGGCAAAAAAGCTGTTCAGTACCTCAGCCTTCTCCATATCCCGCGTGACAAGGTCTCCTGTTTCCTTCTGCAGAGGGCCCACATTTTTCCTGTTCTGCCTCTTATCACTGATGTACCTGTAGAAACCCTTCTTATTACCCTTGATGTCCCTGGCCAGGTTTAACTCTGTCTGGGCTTTAGCTTTCCAAACCTGATCCCTGGCTTCTCTGACAACTTCTTTGTAATTCTCCCAGGCTACCTGTCCCTGCTTCCACACTCTGAAGACTTGCTTTTTTTGTCTAAGAGTGTCCAGGAGCTCTCTGTTTATCCATGCAGGTCTCCTGGCATTCTTGCCTGCCTTTCTCTTTCTTGGGATGCATTGCTCCTGGGCTTGGAGGAGGTAATCTTTGAATATTGACCAGCTTCTCTCCTCTCCTGTCCAGGATTTTAAGCCATGATATCCTACCAAGCAGATGCCTGAAGAGGTTGAAATTTTCTCTCCTGAAGTCCAGGGTAGTGAGCTTGCTGTGGACCCTCACTGTTGCCCTGTGGATCCTGAATTCCACCATTAATCATAATGTATGGCACGTGTTTTACGTAGAGAGCAGAATTGAGAAAAAAAGTACTTTACCTATTTCAGACAAATCTTTCATTCCCCAAATTTTAAGAAACTCAGTACAAAAGTATACGAGGAAAAGCTGCTTAAACTTAGAAACAGTTTTTGTCTCTTTGCCTTCTTTTACACAATTCATTCTTATGCAATTGCCTTTACGTATTAGTGGAGCTGGGTATGCAAGTCTGCTTTTACTAACTGCTTTTCAGTATAAGATGTAAAAATGTTCTCTTGCTTTTCCATTTTGGGTAGGTACAGACCACTTGTTTCTATATTTAAATAACTTTCATTTAAAGAAGAACAATTGTCTGTAAGACGAAAAAGGTCAAAACTCATGAGCATGCAGCAGCCAGAAACATATGAAACATATCTTACAGAGGAAGTCACGCTTCTTGTGTGACACTAGTGCCTGGGTCCCCACTTGCATATCTGGAAACCAAGGGCCCTCAAATTCTAGCCACAATGCTTTCCTTATTCCTGATGTTCTCCTCACCTCTACGGTGTTGCCTTCTCAGCACCTAGCACCTTCTGACTTTCTTAGAGGAACAGAGATGTCCTGCTCTTGGTCCTGGTAGGACCAAGAAAGAGAAGAAGCAACAAAGGGACCAGGATTTATAGCATCTGTTGCATGCCACAACACATGCTAAGACAAGTTGTCCTATGCCGAAAGCCCACCCTGCTTAAAACTCACTCAGCTAGACCATGCTACTCCTCATTGCATCAGTATCATGTGTAACATGGCTGAACAGAACAGTGCTTGTGTGGCATCCTCCTCTACTCAGGCCTTGCTGCAAGAGGAGTCGCTGGCTCCTTTTCAATCACATAATTCACAGGAGAGCACTGCTGTTTGGCAGCGCCCTGGTTTCCCCATGTACAGCACCAACACTCAACTGTAGCGTGCTTTGCCTTGCTCTGCTGAATACTTTCTGGCATGAAGCAATGGGTGTATTCCCAGAAATGGAAGTTTCTTACTTAAATGGAAAATATTCTATAACTTCTGTAGCCTAATACAGAAGACAGCCTTTTTCTGCAGATGCTATTCGTACCTGAGCTGTAGAGGATGCCAGTGTTCCAATTCCTGCAACGTGGGTAAAAGCAATTCTCAATTCTGCAACCAGTATTAAGATAGTGTCAACCTGCTGCATCACTTGGGTTATTTCTTTCTTGTGTAGCGTGCCCTTAGTCCTTGTGACAGATTTCGAAGCTGCTGTTTTATTCAAAGATAGCACGTTATGGGTTTTCTGGTGTTTCTTGCATCTGTATTATGGGAAGGACAGTGGAGCTACCATGAAAATTTTATGCACTCATCTGGACTAGCCATTAACGACACTGTCCTTTCCAGTTCATGCTCCTATCCTCAAAATACTGAATCCCTTAATGGTTTTAATGGTCCCCTCCCTGCCCCCCACCCCCCCCCCTGACCAAAAATAAAATGTTTGTATGTCAATATAACTTGACTATCCCTAATAAAGCCAGCAAAAAACTTAACCTGTGCCAAAATGTCACAGTTTTTCATTGTTGTTTTTAAATTTCAGCAGTATTATAGGGCAGAAAAATATTTTGTGAGACCAGGAGGACTGACAGCCCAGAGACAGAACAGAGGGCAGGCTAACACTTGTGCAGCTGCAGGACACAACTCAGCAGTCAGGCAGGGCAACCAGAAGGCACAAATGGTGGGAGATGCAGAGCTGGCAGGAGGACAAGGACGTGGCCTCGCCATGCTTCATTACCAAAAGTTATAGCAGCTAACCCTGGAGAGACCAGAGCCCTGGAAAACAGCCATGTAGATTCTTAATACCCCTCCAAAATATTATTTACAGGCTTTTTTACTTATTATGAAGTCCTTAATCTTCTTGTATCTGAAGAGTCCAAGTTCCTTGTAACTAACCAACTGCTTTGGCATATTAGTATAATTTTGAAGGAAAAGTCCAAAGAATTACAGGTCTTGTTCAATAAGGTCCAGTTCAAAACGAGCAATTCACCAATCAGAACAGTGTACCTACTCAGTTTCTGATTTTGCTTATGAATCTTTCCTACTGAGTTTCCCCATTTTGCCTACAAAATGAAGTAATGAACAAACAGACAGAAAACAAACTGATACTGCATTTTTGATAATGTATAAAGTTATCGTCAATTTTTTAACTTAGGGCATAATGTTCTCAGATCCACTGTTTCTGTTTTCTTCAGTGGAGCTTTCCAAACCTCAGAAGGTTTTTACAGGAAATGCTGTAAAACCTACACTGCTGAAAGATAACTGCATTCAACTGAAAGAAAAATCTAAATCCATCTTATTATCTACCTTGTCTCTTAACTTCAATAGTTAATACTGTTTTTGTGAAAACCTGCCCACTGATTTTAGTAAGAGAAACTGAGTAAGTCTGCTTTGAAGTGGTTCAATTTCCTGTTCCTATTTTCTTAATAAAAGCCACTGTCTTTACACCCCATCCAAACCTTTCATTGAGTTTAAACACAGAATTACCTGCTATCTGAAACCCAGTAATATCCTTAATTATCTAATTTCCATTGACTTAAAACAAATTATTATCATTTATTCTATACCTTGACGTAGCACAGAGTGTAATTTAATAATCAAGAGAGCACTATACACATAATTTGGTGAAAAATCCATTTGAAGAATCTTGAATTTCTCTGCTTCTTGCATGAGACATTTTCTTAGAAGAATCTGTGCATGACTAATTTAGTTCTGCACTGGAAAGGAAACAAGCCTCTTGAAGATCAAGTTGCACAGAATTACCACAACTAATTTTTGTTAAGAGCATGCCAGCTCAGATATTTTTCTAAAATGATATTACTATAGCGTTTATAGCAATCACAAATACTACAGCTTTAAAGCCAGTTTTAAAAGGAGTATCTCCAAATCAAGTTACAATTTTCCTCAGTATTTCATTTTTTGGTGGAAATAAAAAATGAATGAAGGTAACCAACTTAAAACTCTCATTACTGTATATATATTTTTTCTTTTCACACTCAAATTAATCTTGCAACTTTATATGATTGCCAAGCAAAACCAAAAAGTGCAAAACTTAACTTTTTTTTATATTTATATCACTTTCCTTGGTATCAAACAGGATTATCATATTTATTAATAACTAAATAACTATTTTAACAAATATTAAAAATTAAAACTGATACTGCAGAAGAGAAAGATTTAATATTATATATTTACAGCCAAACACAGTGTTTTGGTTTTTGCTGCAGAGCTATGATTGAAAAAATATTAAGTATTGATTACAAATTTGATAAGAGAGAGACAGAGGAGTTAGCTCCCAAAATCAGGCCACTGTGCTGCTGATACCAAACTCTTTGTCTTACTGCACTGAATAGCAAGTAACACCACAAGGGGACAAAGTGAGACAAAGCTGTCCAGCAAGTCTAAGACAACAAGCAATCAGAGATGTGCTTCAGGAAGCCCACAAAGTCTCCAAAGCCCAGGTATGACACTAAGCATTCCTGTGCTCTAAATTTCATTCCGGGACTAAACTCATTAGCCTGAGATGATATCTCTCACAAGACTGCTCAGACACAACAGTCTTCAGCTGAAGACACATCAGCTAGAACACACAAGAAAGTCTCTCCATTTTGCAGGCTGTTGAGTCCCTAACCCAACTACACTGTTCAGGTACAACTGAGCTTTGGCATCAGAAATACACATTTAAAATAATTTCTCACACCATTATCTATTAAAAAACTAATAGGCTCAATTTTTTGAAATAAGTTCCAGTTCCCAACCACATGTAAAGTCAGACTAAAGGCTGAAGCACGACCTCAACAAAAGTCCTTTTCAGCTGTAGATGGATCTTCCTATTCACAACTCAGCCACTGAGAGGGTAAGAAGTGCACCAGATCCTGGCATCAGTGATCTTGCTGAAAGCTTCTGTTTATGGGTGGTGCATCTGCATGCACAAGAAAACTTTATGCACCCAAGCAGTATAAGTTAGGATGTTAGTGTCTCCTTTTTTCCCTTGTCGTCCTCGAAAAAGTCATTTAAGGCAATATTCCTACCAGTCCTGCACTGAAGAACTGGTCTTCAGATTTGCTAAATTCTCCAAATTACTGTGCTGAGCAAGGATCTAAAATTAATTTAATCTTAATTTAATCTTATTTGGCATTACTGAAAAAAATAGTTTAGGCTTTCTCAGCAAGGATGCTGTGTTCTCAAATTTACAGATTTAATTTTGTTTGATTTCCTCTTCAGCAGCACAAAAGGATTTTTGTGAGACCCAAAGCGAGTAAATAGTAAGTGTATGGAATTGGTTATTTAAACTTTATGAGTAGTGACTGCAGATTTCAAAACTACAGAACAGGCAACTGAACAGTGTTTGATTTAGCTCATTATTATTACTGTAGTTACTTCTTCCCTTTAATACCACTACACTGTTAATTATTTAGAAGAAGATGTGGTGGGATTAATCTGTCCAAACTTCAATGAGGATGGTGTGGACTTGTATATCTCTGCTACCTGGTCCAGGCTCCTTGTCAAGATGTTGAAGAAAACAGGCACTTCTTATAGAGCATTATTTGCTTGGTCTACTGTAGATGCACAGCTAAGGATAAGATTTATTTTGTAATTACATGTCTCTTTCTTTATGGTGGACCAAGACAATTTGCCCAGGAGCAAATATCTGGGTAAATTACTTGACTTTTCATTGATATCAGAGTTGAGACAGATTTCATCTCCTGAGATGACCATCTTACCAAAGAATCTAATAAATTATTCCCTTCTTACACATAGTTATCATGTGTAGTAGCATAGCTTTGAAGAGTTCAAGAACAAATATTTAGAAGAAATGTCTGTAAAAAAGCCACTAAAGAAAACAATACCTGCTGACCAAAAAAACCCAAAAAACCAAACAAACCTTAAAAAAAATCCTTCTGTCAGTTGAACCTGAACAAATAGAGCGGGCACACAAACAACAGAATCTGAGGCAAACAACAGAATCCAAGTTCAGCCAAAGATGACTGCTGTTGAACTGATACATTCAGATTTAGGCTATTTCTTGAAAGTTCCTGCCATTTGAATTAGTTTAAGCTAATTGTTTAGCTTATCCTGGTAAGGAAGCACTTCAAAGGTCTATGAATGTTGAAAGACAAGTTAAGGAATTTCCACTTCTGTTTCCAGTTTTGTTGGCCAGGAGATTCAATGACGGGGCTTATCAAAACGTAGGCACTGAGGTCAAACATAAATATGGGCATAATTAACAGTGCAAATATATCCTAGAACCAACCCAACACTTTTCTGTGACAAGAAAGAGAAATTCCTGTTAAACACACTTTGCTCCCTAGGTCAGTCACAGTAGCACTCCTCCAAGATAAAATCAGTAAGAATTTAAGTTTCTTCTCTGAACAATCTGCATTACGGATATAAATTTAGCTCTCCCTGACTCTAGATGAATGCTTAGCTCCTGGACTCTAACTTTGTACTTTCTCTGTGGTAAATTAACAGTTAGCTATTTATACATAGCAAAAAAGACCCGGCATGAAAGGTTTAGGGATTCACCCCAGATACACCTTAGGAGCAGTTCAGTAACTTCAGAATAAAGAGAAGTTTTGATGCAAATCCCTGATCCACATCAAGCAGAGAATGGAACCAAATCTAAATTAGGCACCTTTAATGTAGGTGCTCTGTCTACTAAGCACAGAGACTTGTTGCACAAAGCTGCACCCACAGAAAGCTCTTTTGGAATCACATACCACCCAGGAATGTAAGAAACTCAGTTTGCCCTGAGGTGCTAGGGCTTAGATGTGCCATCCTTTAGTGTGAATCAGGAGCAGACAAATGTTAATGCCAACATGGGCAACCAAGGAGTTTAAGATCAGGCAAATGTCTGAGGAACAGCTCTGAGGATCTACATTCTTAATAATATATAGCAAGGTATAACAATTAAAAACTCTTTCAATTGACTCCATAATACTCAGTTAACCAAATAAAACAAATTTATCATCCAAACTTAGAAGATTATTTTCACCTGGCAAGCACAGTTAGTTTGCACGTGTCAAAACCAAAACAAAACTGAAAAAAAAATTGCAAATAACGTGATTAACTGTACAGGCACTTTTGCAAACACTAAATTCTATGCACACCTTTTGCATTTATGCTCGTGTGAGAAGGCATTGCAGCAGACTTTCACATGCCTGGTATATCTGCATTTCTTCAAGGACATCAGGATTTGTATTTCACATGCCTCAAGAACATATTTTCTATAATTGGGTACTTATTATTAACAAAAGTTCAGTTTTTTTATTATATGAGATCAAAGTAGGCTGTGGAACATTACCTTAAAAATTAAAACCAGCTACAGCCCCAGATGAATATTTAAACCATGGGCAAAACAAGGTCTTTTGCATTGTCTGTCAGATTATAGTTTGATTACATGAGGTGCTGGAAGCCCTGAATGCCTATTTAACATTTCAAGATCTACTCAGAACTTTCCTGGATCAGGCTCAGAGTTTTCTACAGTACTAGTATACCATCTTCATAAAGCACTGTTTAATTAAGGTATTTATATACATATCAGTAATTCATCATACCATAAGCTATTGCTGATTAAAAACAGTAAGCTGGTTTTAAAACCTCGTGCACTTATTTTAATCAACAGAAGGGAAGGATTCCTAAAGGCTTGACCCACTTCCAACGTAATTTGACCCAATTCAGAGTAGTCCAGCTCCATTTATATTTTATCTGTTGACTGGGATTTATCCATCTAACAGATCAGCTATTGATTTCTACAGAACAGCACAATTTATAGAATTATTCCAGATGAAAAGGAGAAACATCTATTGTTCAGCTTCGTTTGTCCTTGGCCCCCCCAACAGGATTAATTATCTAACATAATTTTTAGTAGTAAAAAGGCTAGTTTGTTCTGAAAAATGAAATGTGGATGGCATTAAGCTCCTGGCAGCTGGTTCTACTGCCTGACTGTTACATAGACTTACCCAATGATTTTGCTGCCATTTAATCTAAATATTTCCTTACATCTTTATCTAGCCTCATGAGTAAAAAATTCTATCATTGAGAATGGCAGCTAAATTGTAATGAAAGCTGCCATGCATACAAGGCAGGAAGGTTTGTTTCTCTTTTAGACCTTAAGAGGCACCCAAATCTTTTTGTTTAGGTAATCAGTGGCAATTTCTAGAACAGCAATTCACAAATCTCAGATGAGGACAATTCCTGGCAAACTCATGCCATCTGAGAAAAGGGAATACACTGGAGAATATTCTAGTCAAATCACAAAGGAGTTTACCATTATTTCAGGGACTGAGTTGCTACTGGCCCTCTACAAAGAGTGGAAAATACAGACATGCTGGTGACAGAGATGGCATACTGTATGCTGTCGATGCTGGGACTGAGACAACAGTATATGTACAACAGTACTTTTTATAAAAAATGAAACCAATTGTAAAGTGCCTAGCACTTTTACCAGAAGAAGAATTTAATCTAGTTTACAGGGTCTGGTTTTCTGGCAGTCCTTTGTTTTGGAAGGATACAACAAATAGGAATACAAAAAGATTGACATAAGGGAAATCCAGAGAACCCTGTAGTTTGTATTTCCTTTCTGCCCATCTTGTGCAGCCTTCTGGTTTCTATATTAGTCAAGAAACTACCTGAAAATGCTAAGTGGCAAACCATTTGACCAAATTAGTGTAACATTATGAAACATTTCATCTCTGTGATTCCATCTCCATCCTGAGCAACGTAAAACAGGGACAGAATTTGACTTTCTTAATGCAAAGTGACTAAAAAGCCAGTCTATGACCTAATCTTTTACCTAGTTAAAATTGGGTCTGTCAGCATAGAGCATTCCAGTTTCGTTATCTGGACCTTGAATGAGTTTACCTCACCTGCCTGTAACTTTCAAATTGCAAGAGATTTTCAGCATTAGTCAATTTATACTTAAGAATAGAAGGAAAAAAATATTTGTGAGCTTTTACCTTTGATCCTGTAATTGCTGATTTTCGAGTGTGTGATTTATGGCATGCAAATGTCACATTTCACTCTTATTCCCGTCTCTCCTTTTTTGTTTGTTTTTAATAATAGTTGCAAAGCCAAGAAGATGAAAGGAAAGCAAGCAAATGGAATATACCTAGTCTTAAATAAAGCATTTCATAATAGTTCAGTCTAAATTTATCCAAAATTACGAGAATGTAACTGCCATCTGAAATGAATACTGATTGAATGAGTGTAAACAACAGACAGTCATTACATCAATTCTATTGTAATGAAGGATACTGCTGAGCCACTTTTACACCTGTTCTTTTTAGTCCAAATGTTTGTGAGCTGAATTAAAGCATAAAGCAGCAGATACTGCTAGAGCCTAGAAATCATATCTTTTCTCACCATCCTTTGCATCCACAGCTTGTAGTTAGCTGCAGTTCAGGAAAAGTACTGCAAATTCTGGAATTCAAACAAGCATAATTTTAGTACATGCCAAGAGTCCATAGTTGGCAGCAGCCCCTGGGATGAGAGCACCTTCTACTTGGTGCCTGTGTCTGGCTATTTCAGGGCTGTTTGAGGGAAGGAGGCTGCACAGAGTTCTTCAAATCTGTCAGGAAGTGTATTGCGCATTTCTGCTGGTATCTGCATCATCATGCCCAGCAGAAGCAGGCATGTATGCAGATTGTTAAGGCTCAAGTTATTCTTCCAATACATCTGCCCATAGCCCTATGGGATATGAAGTCCTGCCAGGGATGCTAGCTGAATTGCTTTGTATGGGTGCATCTGTAGGCAGCAAAAAGAGCCTCTTCTTCCAACTCCTCTGCCTATGCAAGAACAGCCAAGGTTTTGCTAAATGGGAGAGCCCCAGGCCAACTGCAGAAAATGAATTGAACCTGACAGATCATTTAAGATAAACTTTTATTCATTTTAGGATCTCATGCTAAGAAAGTCTCAACACAAAATTACACAAGGCAGAGCTGAGGAACTTTGCAATGCTTCTACCTAGACTTTAATACAGTAAAAGACCAAGAAAACATTACCATTATTCTGGCTAGATCTCTTTTGTAAATCACAACAAATGTCTAAGGGGAGAAAGGCTTGGAAAACTGCTAAGATGCTTAAGTCTTCAGTTAGAAAGCTGAGAGATATGTATGTTTCCAACTACTTCATCTTATAAAACAGTTAGGTTTCAGATTTGCTCCATTTGAGGAGAATCCATTTTGGGTATCATTTTCAAAATGCCTACCTGATTTAGAAAGATAAGTCTTATAACTCAGTTCTCTTTACCCCTAACATTTTCTCTTTTATATTTCTTACATTTAGTCAGCCTCTTCCATAGGTGTAGATAGATCATAGGAGAGCTAAAAAATAATAGTGAACTTTGGTTTAAAAAAAATATTGAAAGATTAATCAATAAGGGAAACAGAAACATAAATCTAATTCAAGCCCAGAGGAGGGATTAAATATTCTACTTATCTGCTGGTCCATGGAATCAGTAGGGCACTCTATATCCATAGGGCACATGTATATGTATTTATGACTTGTGAGCCCAGAGTCCTTCCCAGACCTCATGCTGCTGTAAACCCCACAGATTACAGAGCCAGACCACAGTGTGAGCTATGTGCACCAGTGATTTTAGCCCTCACAGTACATCATCAGCTGGCCTAAAGCTGCCTGAAACTTGGAAGGCTTTCAGTGATTAAAATAAGCCTACAGTGATGAAAAATGAACCTGTAACACACAGGCAATAATCTAGCTTTTGGCTGCAGGTTATCACTCAGACTGTCAGCTGAATTTATCAAACCTTTTGATGATCTATAGCTTCCATATACAAGTGCAAATTTAAACCCAAGCTAACATTTTCTGGGCGTGAAAATCCATGAATGAATTTTCAAAAATTTTGCTACCTTCTCTGAATTCAACAAGCCCTTCATGTATTTACTGACCTTTGTGATTCACACTTCAAGGGCTTTTCATAGTCTTTCCCTTTTGAAGGGGCAAGCACAGAACTTCCTCCTTTTTATCAGGCCCTCTGCCATTTGCCAACACAACACAATGTTTGCCTGCTGTAACATCACACCACTGCAACCGCGCTCCAAATGTCACATTAGCAAAACCAGGTTAAAATCACTTTGCGTTATAACACTTTCTGCGCTGACCTTTTGAAGGGCCAGAATGAGAGGAAGCCTTAGTTCCCCTTGCTCTGAGCAGGGAGCAACTCCTTATTTTCTCTTCTAAATGCAAGAAGCGCTTCCTTCATATTCAAGAGCCTGTTGGAGTTGCCAGCTTTTATGAATGTGCAACATTCCTGCAGTCCACCAAACTCTCTGTGGCTTCATCCTATAACTTATGTGGTAGAAACAGTCTTGTAAAAGACTAAAATTGATTGCTCAAGGATTAGGGTCTCTTTACATGTTCTTTCCAACACAGGAGGAGTACAGGAATCTGCTTCCCCTGCCATACTCAGCTTTCCATTTTAATGCCCTTCAGGGCAGAATGTAGAGTTACTTGCCTCACTAGGCTTATAAATAACCTCACCTTTTTAAATGGCCAGAACAATGTACTATTAATTTGAGACCTATAGCATACTTTTAATTGAGACAAAGATCCACCATGGTTTTACAATAGATGGGAACATGTTTCCCAGGGACAAGCTATCCAGCCTGCCCAGTGCAAAAGCTGGTGTGCAGCTATGCAGGAGCACTTTAGGGCACACCCTTTCAGTGAGGTATTGCTCTTTTCCTTCAAACTAGGCCTTATCAGTAGCCCCAGGGTGATTTGCAGTTGTCCAGACACTGACAGGGAGGCTGTGCCAGTGCTCCAGTGCTTCCCACGTCAGGTGGGACTTCTGAGCGCACCTAGTCAGATCAGGCAAGCTACAGACCTGGTAAAATAAAAGGGAATTGGTTGGTAATTATACATATATGCTCCTACACAAGTGATTAACAAGGAAAGACTGTACACAGTCTGTCAAGGTTAAGCATGGCCTGGATAGCTCTGAATTGGATATACAGCAAGCAGCTCAAGAAGGAAAAATGTGTCCATGGCATAGAGGTTAAAAAAAGGGGGGAGGAATAAAATGGTGTCAAACAGTTTTGTGTCAGTGATTAGGGATCATAGTTTTATGTACAAACGACAGTTCCCTATTCCTCTGCCTGACCCTGTTTCTTACACGTACAGTATTAATTCAATGCATTTTTCATTCTGGCAGTAGTTTGAACTAAATCACTGCTAAATCATCTGTGGTGAAATCGCTTTACAGGTAGATGTACTAGATCTATCTAATGAAATAATTTACTATGAAGAACTCATACCATGTTCTCCATAATCATTAAAGGAAAAAATTATACAAGCCCTCCAGTTGAAGATAACAAATACCAAGATGGATGGAATTGTAAGCAGACTTTTTTCTCAACAGTTCAGAGTCATGTTCTCCCTTTGGTTTCAATTTTTGAACCAACAGCTCAAGAGTAAGAAAAGTATGACCCAATCCTTCTGTTCCAGTGGCAAGGGGACATTAGAGTCCATAGTGAGCTTTTTAGATGTTTTGCCTAAATCCTTAATATCTGGGGTTTTTTTGACTCCCAGGGTCTGGGTGACATTTGGGATATATAGTACTTGTCTTGAACAATCCAAGAGATAAACAGACACTCAGGGTGTCTGGTGTTTGTCTGGAGACATTCAAGAGACAGGCAGTGTTTAACAAAGAGACATCTGGGCAACCCACCGAATCGGTTTTACTCATCTGGTAATTACAAGTCCCTCCCCCCACCCCCAGATGTGTCCGCAATGTGGCAGATGCCGCAGGCAACTACTGGACTGGAGAGTTTGGTGTGGGATGTGCTGAGATTGTGGTCAAAGAGGCACACAATTGGTGCCACAGGTAGCACTGAGCAAGGACATCCAGAATTAAGCAGGCCTTGAATGAATCAAGAGGCCCAGAGAGTGTTTTCATGTAAATCACCAACTTGGCAGAAAAGACTTGAGGTCTATACAGATAACTGGACCAAAGGAATGCAAGAGGTGATAAAGAATTTATCCTAGCTATTATAAGCTCATGACAAATATATAGTTGTAACTTACCAGCTGATTTGTACCTAAATAAAAGCCTATTTGTGCACCCAATATTGTACTATCTTTGTTTTGCCCTGGCAGAATCCCAAAGAATCTCTATGTATCCAATTATTGGAACGTGACAGTCTGGAAGAGGGAACTCTTGGAAAATGAATTTGCTCTCAGTTATCTTATGTAACTACAAAGGGTCTATATTGTCACTGGAAATAAAGACTATATCCTGAACTGGCAACCCCACTTTGTTTCTTTTGAAAGTGGGGTTGAGAGATTCCTGTTCAAGCAATTCAGCAAGATTCACTGAAAATAAACAGAGAGATGCTTATCAGAGAAGTATAATAGATTTAATAAAGTTATCTGATTCAAGCCAGAAAATGACACCTGTACCGCTGTAGAGTGTTACTTAAGGTCAGACATTCAGAAACAAAACTCGAAAGTAGTTTACCTTCTCCTAAAAAACCTAATTACATGTGCTCTTTTTCTGTTACTGTGTTTACAGAAACTATGTCATCTTAGAGAACAAGGTTCCAGTACAACCACTGTATGTCATACAATGATCAGCTATGACTTGAACTTAAATTAGCACTTCTAATAACAGAAGAAAACTGAACTGTGATCAGGATGCAAAAAGAGGAACTAGTAAATCTGAAAAGCAATTTAGTCTTTTTGTGCCCTTAATAAGGAGCTAATATCTGGATTAATACTGTTCCTCTGGCCTCAAAGATTTAATACCAAGACCTGTATGAATTGTTCAGCACAGGATTCACAACTGCCTTTGATCACCTACACAGGGAACAAACCCATCTTCACTGTTTTTTAAAAAGTGTTCCTTTTTCATCTCCCTTATCTATGATAGGTCTACTGTCATCTTTGTTTTCTTTAACACTGTGATAATATTGCTTACCGTCCCAGAAGCAGCTGTCAAAAGGAAATTTTTGTCAAATATTCTTTGTTATAAAATTCTATTGACTTAGAGATTTGCCAGGCATTATAACCTTCTCTTGGTACCTCTAGCCTACAACTACAGAAACCTTTACATGCTGGTAAGTGGACTACTAAACAACATTCCATTTTTTGCCTGTTTGAATGTCCTTTTAGTGACCTAAATAAACTTAATTTTCTCCACTTCCACACATTAAGTATTAAAGTTGTCCTATTTCATGGGTTTCTTGAGGAAATACTTGAACTCCAAATCAGGGATGGTGTCATTACAATAGACTACATCCTCTACTAATTTTGTCAAATGAAATATTTTCTGACAATATATATCAGAATATGATGGATTTTTTGTGAGCCTTCTGGCTCTTTATCCTCCTGTAGAAACTGTATTACAACTCCTTGAAGAAAAAAAGTATCTCTCCAAGATGCTGAGCGGAGAGACTTGCCAGCCCACAGTTTTGCAGAGAGCAGTAGGTCAGGATAGCTCAACAGCCCTCGAGAGAGACTCTGCCTCTCTTCAAAAGACAACGAGGTCTGGGTGGTGAAAGGTGGGACAGCATTGTACATCACCTGAAACGCAACATCTGAATGAGTTGACTCCCATAGAGGTGGGGCTCTGAATACTGATAGCAAAAAAAAAAAAAAAAAGAAGTGTATTTTTTAAGTTTCATTAAAAGTAGGAGAGCTCTGAAGGAGACAGCTGATAATCTTGCAGGTCTTTCTCAGACAGCATTGTTTTAGTGGGGTACTGATTTCTGTCAGCTTTCTGGAGCTGGATACTTCAAACTTTTGCAGAGATTAATTATTGTCAAATTATTTTCTGCTTCTTTCCAACTTTATTTCTTTGCTGTTAGTTTTGAAACTTCGTCCTTTTCTTTGGTATTTAGACAGCCCCTAAGTCATTTTTGCACAAAATAGTGATGGAGACTAATCAGTTCCTATGAAACACTTTGTGTCTCAGAGTATGCAGGATGAACTGAAGTGGAATTCTATTTAAAATTCAGCTACTTCTATAATGCGTGTGGATGTCTCAGTAATAATTATTCTCACAGTCCAAACCACCTCTCAAGGGATGAACTGCTCTATAAAGCACAGCCACAGAGTGATAACTAGGTCTCCCCTGCTCCTCACAGGTGCCTGCCTCTCAGGCCTGGGGAAAATAGTGAATCCAGCTCTTCACAACAATTCCCTTTTGCTTACTGATACTTTGTGTGGCACAGAAGGGCCCAGCTAGCATTAAACTAGCTGGCTTGAATGCTGATAGCTGCAAAGCTGTGGTCTCCCATAGCTGTGCTCCCAAAGGAAAGGTAACCTACCAAAATGCTTGTTCTGCTCCTTGGCAGATTCACAGCTTACCGTCTGCTTTGTTCTACTGTTGCTACACTGCCAGCAGCACCCCAGTTCATCAGTTTAAAGCTGGTGCAGGGAAAACAAAATAAGCTGCCGTGACAACCAGTAGCTGTAGAATCAGCATACCCTTTCAGTCCACCCTCTCTGGCCTTGCAATTTATATCCACACAATACTGCTTGTTCCAAATGAACAAGTGACTCCAGCAACACCACGCACTTAATCCCTTTAATCTTTCTTTATAATGCCCTAAGACCCCAAACAATTTCTGTAGCTATTGTCTGTCCTTTCTCCTGTTTGACAGCGCACCTGCACAGCTGAGGTACCTGAATCTCAATACAATACTCCATGTTTATTTGTAAAAACAAACAAAAATACCAATTATTATTAAATAATACCAATACAATGCAATACAAGAGGAAAAACTGTCTTAGGGGAAAACACCACTGCTAGTAAATACAGAGAAAAAAAGATAAATTGAATAGGAAATGCATTCAAAAGAATCTAACAATAAAAAGGGAAAACAGTTATGAACGCATAAAAATATAACCTCTTTTATGCTTTCATCTGACAGAGGACTGATATAAAGGACTATAAGACAATGATAATAAAATGCCAGGTGATGTTCAGTGCTAGCAAGTTACAGAGATCCAAGAGAAAAACAGTATCAGGTAAATAGACAAAGTGGTTGGTACTAATCAATTAATAGCATCCAGGATGAGACCTTGAACTTGCTGTGGTGGGTTCTTTGAAAATATTAGTGCTGTGCTCACTGGTGATGAGAGAGGCAAAGAGGGATGAATGTGGTGAACAGAATATTGGGAGCACAGTTAAAATAATACAGAGAGGTCATTCAGCAGTGTGATATTTGGAGGTGGACATTTCAATGCTATGTGTGGCTCCCATTATGCCATTGCAAAATGGGAATAAGAGTATCAGAAGAGGTAGAGGATTACTGGAATTACAGAGCAGCTTTTAGATGAGGACAAGGGCTTTTAAATGGAGGACAAGGACTTGCATTTCAAAGAGAGTCATTGATAAGAGATCTGTAAAACATGAATGATACGAAGAAAGTAAGAATTATTTACTGCTCACATTACAAGGGGCAGGGTATGCCCAATTAAATTGTGAGATAGCTGGTTTTAAACAAACAAACAAACAAACAAACAGATGGAAGGTCTTAAATCATTACATGCATAATTATTTTGTGAAACTCATTGCCACTGGATGTGTTGAAGGCCAAAAGTATAAATGGATTCATGAAGGATATTATTTGATAGAGCATAAATCCACATGCAACTGTTAAACCTGATGGTTCAAAGACAACCCCCAGCTCTAAAAGTCATGAAAATGCTTGCCTTTGGGAACTGAGAGTGTATAATAGAGAAAAAACAATTATATATATGCTGGTTCTGACACACCTACCCATAACTGACATATGCCATATCCTTCCTTCAGTATCCACCATCAAGTGGATGCTGAGCTGGACAACACTTGTTATCTGACCCAACATTGCAATTCTTCAGGCATGAGACATACAAATAATTATGGTCAGCTCCAAACAGAATCAGTGTTGCAGCATTAGGCATTGAAACACCAAAATCTCTGGACTCCAAATCCCGCTGCTTGGTTTACAGACAAGGGAGAAGTTTCACTTTTCTATTTTTGATTGCCAGGAGGTAAATTCTGTATCTTGCTAGATTTCTTAATTATCAGTAGTTGTTGTTTTTTTTTAATGTGCACGTGCATGTGTGTGATAGGGGAGGGGAATTCACCTCTTTCTGCCAAGAAATGATAGGGAATTCCTGCTTTAAAATATATCAGCAGAAGGAGAGGTGCAACACTTCCCTTTCGTATAGTACCTATTTAGATATAAATGGTTAGAAGAGTCATCATACATTTTGGAAATCCCAGGTTTAATTCACTTCCTGCCTGAGCAGAACTATCATTTTCACCTCTTTCTATTTATGACCATGCTATACATGACTTTCACTATTTGTAGTCTTAAAAATCTTGTACAACATAGGGACAAAATTGAGACTGATAGACCAGAAGACAAAGGGTCTGAGGGCCTGACAATGTAAACTATAAATAGTTATGATCTGCACTTGGATGAGGGATCCAAGCTCTAGACATTAATTAGGCATTTTACATTCAAATAACATTTAATTTGAAGGTACAAAACCTCAAAGCTAGAATAGGTATTGGAAGAGGAACTAAATCAGTGTATCATCCCTAGAAATTACCTAGCCATCAGTCTAAGGTTTCATGCTTATGTCTTTTACTAGAAACAATTCTAAGAAATACAACAAATTTTATTAGTAGCATCCAGTGGACAGATCATAGAATCATAGAATCGTAGAAGTGTTAAGGTTGGAAGGGACCTTAAAGATCATCTAGTTCAAACCCCCATGCTATAAGCAGGGACCCTACCACTAGACCAGGCTGCACAAAACCTCATCCAACCTGGCCTTAAAAACTTCCAGGGATGGGGCATCAACAACCTCCCTGGGCAACGTATTCCAGTACCTCACCACCCTTATAGTGAAGAATTTCTTCCTAATATCTAACCTAAATCTCCCCTCTTTCCCTTTAAAACCATTACCCCTTGTCCTATCGCTATCTTCTCTGGTGAAAAGCCCCTCCCCAGCTTTCCTGTAGGCCCCCTTCAAGTACTGGAAGGCCGCTATAAGGTCTCCCTGGAGCCTTCTCTTCTCCAGGCTGAACAGCCCCAAGTCTCTCAGCCTGTCTTCGTAGCAGAGGTGCTCCAGCCCGTTGATCATCTTTGTGGCCCTTCTCTGGACCCCCTCCAACAGGTCCATATCTTTCCTGTGCTGAGGGTTCCAGAGCTGTACGCAGCACTCCAGACAATTACTTATCCACCAAGTGGTCCATCTGTCAAATCCATGTCTTGTCAGTTTGGAGACAAGGATGTCATGTGGAACAGTGTCAAATGCCTTGCACGAATGCAGGTAGATGATATCAGTTGCTCTGCCATTATCCACCATCTCTGTAGCCTTGTTATAGAAGGCCACCAAATTGGTCAGGCATGATTTGCCCTTAGTGAAGCTATGTTGGCTGTCACCAATCACCTCCTTATTTTCCGTGTGCCTTAGCAGATCTTCCAGGAGGATCTGCTCCATGATCTTGCCAGGCACAGAGGTGAGACTGACTGGCTTATAGTTCTTCAGGTCTTCATTTTTCCCCATTTTAAAAATAGGGGCTATGTTACCTTTTTTTCCAATCAGCAGGAATCTCACCAGACCACCATGACCTCCCAAATATGATGGACAGAGGCTTAGCAACTGCATCCACCAGGTCCCTCAGGACCCATGGATGGACCCCATCAGGTCCTATAGACTTCTGCACCTTCAGGTTCTTTAGATGGTCATAAACCTGTTCTTCTCCTACAGTGGGGGGTACCTCCTTCTCTCAGTCCCTGCTTTCACCTGCTGTGGCCTTTTGATGAAGCTGGACCACTTGCCAGAGAAGACTGATACAAAGAAGTAATTGAGGACCTCAGCCTTCTCAATATCTTGCACAGCTAGCTCACCCGTTTCCTTCGGGAGGGGGCCTACATTTTCCTTGGTTGTCCTTTTCTCCCCAACATACCTATAGAAGCTTTTTTAATTGCTCTTAACATCCCTGGCGAGATTTAATTCTAGCTGGGATTTGGCTTTCCTAACCTGATCCCTGGCTGCTCAGACAACCTCTCTGTAATCCTCCCAAGGTACCTGGTCTAGGTTCCACCCTCTGTATACTTCTTTCTTCAATTTGAGCTTTTCTAGGAGCTGCTTGTTCATCCACACCAGCCTCCTGGAGTTTTTACCTGACTTTCTCTTAGTTGGGATGCATTGCTCTTGAGCCTGGAGAAGATGATCCTTAAATATCAGCCAGCTTTCATGGGCCCCTCTTCCTTCCAGGATGTTGTCCCAAGACACTCAAGCAGATCCCTGAAGAGGCTGAAATCTGCCCTCCTGAACTCAAGGGTAGTAAGCTTACTGTGAGCCCTCCCTGCTGCCCTAAGGATCTTGAACTCCACCATTTCATGGTCACTACAACAAAGACTGCCCTTGAACTTAGCATCCTTCACCTGCCCTCCCTTGTTGGTGAGAACAAGGTCCAGCATAGCACCTCTTCTTTTTGGTTCCTTAGTTACTTGGAAAAGGAAGTTATCATCCACGCATTGGAGGAACCTCCTGGATTGTTTGTATTTTGCAGAGTTGTCCCTCCAACAGATGTCAGGGTGGTTGAAGTCCCCCATGAGGACCATGGCTTGTGAATGTGAAGCTGCCCCTATCTGTCTGTAGAGTGCCTCATCTATACTGTCCTCCTGCTCAGGCGGCCTGTAGCAAACCCCAACTGTAAGGTCACCTGTGCCTGCCTTCCCTTTAATCTTAACCCATAAGCTCTCTGTTGGCTCCTCATCCATCCCCAGGGAGAGCTCCATGCACTCCAGCTGGTCTTTGACATGAAGGGCAACTCCCCCACCTCCCCTGCCTGTCCTTCCTAAAGAGTCTATAACCCTCCATTCTGATGCTCCAGTTATAGATAGGAGCCATCCCAGCAGGTCTCAGTGATGCCAATGAGATCATAGCCCTGCAGGCTCACACTCCTCTCTAACTCCTCCTGTTTATCCCCCATGCTGTGTGCATTTGTAAATAGTAATAGATTATTGTAAATAGTGTCAGAATCACACAACCTACACTGTAGAGGAGCATTAGCTTACAATTGAATACAGTAGGCCTAGCAGAGACCTGGAGATGTAATAAAAGTCACCTGTTTGTCTCAAAGTACAATAAGTACACGTATGCCACTTCAGAAGTCTGTTTAACTTTGAAACTTCCAGAGGTAGCAAATTTATGCACTTTCCAGAGTTTAAATACAATTTTCATTAGAGAGTTTTTCCTAATTTTTGGCTTAAATCTGCACTGCTGGTATTTAAATCCACAGAATCACAGTACAGAATCACAGAACTACCAAGGCTGGAAAAGACCTTTAAGATCATCAAGTCCAGCCTATGACCATATGACCTATGACCACCACACCATCTAGACTATGGCACTAAGTGCCACATCCAGCCTTTTCTTGAACACATCCAGGGACGGTGCCTCAACCACTTCCCTGGGAAGTCTATTCCAATGTCTAATCACCCTCTCCATGAGGAAGTGCTTCCTAATATCCAACCTAAACCTCCCTTGGAGCAGCTTCAGGCTGTGCCCTCTTGTCCTGTCACTGGTTGCCTGGAAAAAGAGCCCAGCCCCCACCTGACTACAACCTCCCTTCAGGTAGTTGAAGAGAGTGATAAGGTCTCCTTACCTTATCCCTTACTTCTCAGCCAGCTGTTGAGGGCAGGACAAGCAAATGTTTTAGTGGCAATTATCATGTATTTAATCTTCTCTAAGCAGCCTGGACCTCTCATAATGAGGCATGTTTTCAGTCTTCTGTCATCTTCACACACTTTCCTTCAATCAGCACTAGACACAGCAGTTAGCTGTAGCCTTTTGGCACTGGGTAGATTAAAAGGATACTGTTATTTTTAAATGGCAGTACAGAATTTTTTGGTGTTTACCTCTTCATGTGTTTGCTTATTCATGTTCAGCCTGTGACCCACTGTAACCCCTAGTTCCTTTTATGGATAACGACAGCCTGCTGAAATGTTCCCCATTTTGTATTTAAACAGCAGTTTATTCCAAATGTAGCACCAGGCATTTGACCTCAATAAACTGCATTCCGTTTTTTTCCTTATTACTTCCCCAGTTTGTTAGTATCTTTTTGAATCTTTGCCTAGTCCCCTTTGTGCTTGCTGGCTCCCTCAGAGACCATTATACATTTGATAATCACACATTCTAGTACATCTTCTTAATCAGTAATGACATTATTCAGTGACTCCAGATTTAAGGCACACCCTTTCAGGACTCTCCTCAGTGTATCTGTCCATATTAACAGGCTATTCTTTTCATGGAAATGGGACTCTAAATCAGTTTTGTGAACACACTGTAGTTTCATCTAGACGATACCATCACAAATTGCTTAAGAAAATACACTGCCAACAAAAGAGGGGAGTGGTATTCTGCAGAGGTAGCATGACTGAAATGCAATGCCTAAAATATTCATTGAATCAGCCTTCTAAATGATGAGCTATAAGACAAGAGAGCACTAGTGCGATTTTGTATACTGCAGTTCAGAATATCAGGATGAACTGGTTTTGAAACATCTGATAGCATGTAGAAAACTATTATTTAGGGCAATTCCAATTGGGAGGGACCTATTAAAGGTTCCATGTAGTCACCACTAACTGCCCTGGAGCTGAAAAAGCAGGTTCAGGGTAAGGTCAGGGGGCATTTGAGGGGGGATTCATGAGTGTGGTGTACAGAACATTGCTACAAACCACCAAGGGCAATGTTTAACAGACTTAATTCAAGAGGATAAATTGATCACTAAGCTAAAAAAAACCAGTGCTGGCTAAGGAAAATTTTTGACAATGAGAACAATCAGCCATTGGAATAATCCCCCTAGGAAAATGGTGGATTCCCCAACACTGGACACTTTTAAGATTCACCTGGACAGGGTGATGGGCCATCTTGTCTAAACAGTGCTTTTGCCTGGTTGGACCAGGAGATCCTTGATGACCTGGTATTCTATGATTCTATGAATATATGAATGGCTACAATCTAACTATACTACTCATGTTCAGATAACATGAAGTATATATGGTACACCAAGAAGCCCACCACACACATTTTTGTGATTGCAGTCAAGCACACCAGTAAGGATGTGTCAGAACTAAGCTTTCTGACTCCTTAATTAATTCCCTTTTTGCATGCAGAATTATAGTCTTTAATGACAGAGTGATCGTTTTCCAGAAGAATCCAGCTGCCCAGGATAAACAGCAGGCAGTTTGTTTTACAACTTTATTTGTCATTACATGACACTAGTGATTATTTATTGTTCACTATTCAAATTCCGCTTAGCCAACAGAATTATTTATTCACTTTTTCCCTATATCCAGCTATTCCAAGGTACTCCCTAATCTCTAAAAAAATGTAATATTTATAAGTATAGTTTATTCTCACTTTATAAATATGCTGTACAAGCAGAAAAATCTGAATCCACTGATTCTGGATATTTGATGCCACAGATTCCAGATATATGACATGAGATATTTGAAAATTGAATTTTCAGAGATGTCACTGAATACTGTTTATTTGATTATATTCTTTCAACATTATCACAGAAAAAAAATCCACAACTGGGTTCTGTGGGTTATATACTGGATAGGTGCTAAATAAAAAAAATAAAAATTCAAAGTCAATTAGTCTCATTATTTACATGAACCCTTATGGAAGCAACAATCAAAAGTAGTTAAGATTCTGCTGGATTTTATTTAGAACAACAGAAGGAAACTTCTCCAGGGTTGGATTGATGTCCTTGGAGAGCAAGCTGTAGGTGATTCTGGAGAACTGCTCCTTCATTGAAGCAGCTGTGGATGTGTGCTTAGTTCTTGTCAGAACTAAGTAGATGAACTGAGGCTCCAGAAAACCCTGAATTCTTGTGTACCTTGCTCTTGACTGTAGGGTAGGCATTTGCTTTTCTGTTTCTATTGATTAAACTCAGGTAGGAGTATCTGCAGCTTTTACTCCAGAATTTCTAAGACCAACAGTGTTACACTTGACAAGCCGTGCTTCCACTCTTGCTTGGTATCCAGATCAGTCTTCAACACTGACAAATGTAGCATCATATTACCTAGCTAAACGAGTTGAAACACTTAAATTCTTTACAGAAACACACAGCAGGTGACCATCCACTTTCTTTACATTTTCTCAATATGAAGGACTACAGACTTTTGTTCCTATCTACAAGAAGCATGACTTATGCACGTTTCAATGGTATTTGTTTACAATTCAGCTTTAATTTTCCTTTTGAATCTATTCCAGCACAGATGTCTCTTAGGTTTTCTCTAATGCCTGACAGAAATAGGAACACGACCGAAAGCAAGGTGCCTTTTAGGGTCCAGTCAGATTAATCAGAAAAGATCTGACAAAGAGAAACACTTTGAAGGACAGTTATGTATCTGTTCTTGCAGCCTCCTCTATCAAACTAATCTACAATTTCAGTTTTGTTGCTGCCCTCCCTTCTCCTTGATGTGTACACAACAGTTGCCAGGACCCTCTTTCAGCTCTCACTAGCCAAAAGATTTTGGCCATCTACTTCAACTACATGTTTGAAAATGAGAATAGCCCTTTAATTGCACCTACGGAAAAATTGACATTCATTTGGAAGGATGCCAGCTTCAAACAACACTTGGATAGTTGAGGTAGACTGATAAGACTGCTCTTCATTTGCCAGTAAGGTAAATGAAGAAAACACTGTTACATGTGCTTTGTATCCTGTGCTGCATCCAAAATAATTCCTGGGCGGTATTAATGATCTATAAAGCAGTAAGTAGTTTGGTCACAGCTATCTCTGGCACCATCTGTTTGACCACTTGCAAAACTAACAAGCTGCACAGAAGCTGAAAAACAGACATGACTAGCGTGAGCTTGGGAAAAAATATATCTAGATTCAAAATTAAACCAGCTATTCAAAATTTCATTACAGCATGTCAGGCAGTTACCCTCACAACCTTCAAAGGCTGGTTTTCCCTTGCCACTGGCAGACATGGCTGTTTGCTTTTTCCATAGCCAAAATGTTTGCAGAAAGTCTCATTAACACAGAAGTTTCCAGCAAAGAACAGAAAATGAAGCTACTGAGTCTACCCAGCTGATTTCCTACCCTGGCAAATGAGGAACGGCAAAAAAAGCAATTTAACATGTTAAGGACTGGATTTAATTAACTTAATTCCAGTATTAGGAACTATCCCAATATTCCAAGATTTATTAAAAGTTAATGTGAATGTTTCAGAAAGCTTCCTAACCAAGAAAGAGTTCTTTTGAACGAATTAATAATTTCTACAACTATACTACAGTACTGAATGTAAGAGCCTTGTATAAAAACAATACCAATGAAAGAGTAATGGGAAAAAATTATTCATGCTTAGAATATCATTTGTAGTTTAAAAAGATAGATTACTTTCACCTATATTGTTATACTGTTCCTTATTTTAATTTCTTATCTAATTTTTGTACATTCTTTTGATTTCCAACAATAGTAAGACACTAAACAAAACTTAAGACTAGGCTTCAGATGTAACAGACTGCTGCTTGCATGAGTAATAGTCCAGCTTTTCTTCTGCATTTCTTCATAGGATGCACAGGTTTTTTCCTGTAGGTTAATTGGAAACCTCTGGTTGATGATCAAAATCCCAAGGATGTGACTAAATCAGTTCTGAAATTGTAATTTTCTAATTGAAAGATGTTAAAAAATGGCAGCTGTCTCCTGTGTTCTTATTGACCAAACAGTACTTCAACTGACGGTAAAACTGTTGGTCTTAAATAGCACCTGATGTGAAAATGAAACATTATAGATAAACTCAATTTCAATGGTTGGAAATAAAAATCTATATAAAATCAGCTATCCTATACTTCTCTTCCTCCTCCAGATTAGTTCAGAAGATACATGTCACACCTCCCCGTGATCCTCAATCACCTCCTTAACACGCAGAGGGCATGTGCCAAACTTCCTCCTTGCCCATATGCTCTAGAAGGGTACACACAGCTGCCTTAGGCATAATGCATAAGGACTCCTTCAGACTTCTGAGGAATAAACACCTCTTGTAAAATCCCCCTTACAGAACTTTCTCATTATTCTTTCATGTCACTGTAAACACTGCTACTGGGAAAAAATCATGGGGGGAGGTATTGGAGGAAAAGGAAGAAGAAGCAAAAAGCAATCAATATTTATCATTAGTGTTGAGCAAGAATTTCTAAATTATATTACCATGAGATGACATCTGCAAAGTGTTAGTGGGTTCTTCAGGGAATACAAGCTAATAGCATCAGTTACAGTTGTGAAGGCAAGAGCAATCCCAAAGATTACTTTAGTAAATTAGAATGAGTAACAAATACCCGGAGTGCATTGCTGTTCATTAATAATAATGCCCATACAGCAGACAATTTCTGTTTATAGGATGAGCCTTTGTAACTTGGTCAGCAGGATTATGTTTAAAGCAATCTCCTGTAGACAAAGGGAGTGCAAGCTTCTTTCTCATACATGGTCTGAAAAGGATTTGCCAGCTTTCTCACTACTACTCTCATGAGACTATCCAAATGCAATCATCTCCAGTTTGATCTCAGCCTCAGACTAGGAGCAAAACCATGAATTACATTCTATAAACTGTAGAAAAAACTGTAACGTGTCTTCTATGAATCACCACTTCTGCAGAAAACTCTTCCAAGCAAGCACCTCGTCCCAGCTGCAAATGACCCCTGACAAATCCTCAGATGCATTTGTGGTCTCTGCTGCAGAGACCATTCCCTGCAGGAGCAGCCTAGGCTGAGAGGATGAAGCAGACTTGGCATGTTGCACTGTGGAGTGTGTTGCCTCTGAGGGATGGGGTCAGCAGTTTGTGTCCTCTGCACACTGAGGGACTGACTCCTGAAGCAATTTTTAGCAAGCAGTTTCAGAATGTCAGAAATTAGTCTTCAGAGAGCATAAACACTAACTTGAAAGAGCTTAACAGCAAAAATCCTCCCTAAATTCCTCTTCAGATCTGTTTTTCAGAAACAACTGTAGTAAGAAGTGGATGCTTAGCTGACCAGCAGGGATTTTCCAACAGCTGTTGGCTGTTATAGATCAGTAGTTTCCGTAAGTATCTGGATTTTCTTCTAGAAAAATTGTTGGAAATAACTGGGAATACCTCAGAGCACCCAGGGTTCAAGCCATGGTATATTAAATAGGTAACAAAACTTTCTAAGCACCTTGCTGCATCTTTCAAGCAGTTCTTTTTCAAAATATTTGTACGTATTTAAAACATAACAAATGCAATGGATATACAAGTTTGAAACTGCGTAAATAAATATAATGAAAATGAAATTGTTTGCAACCTACCTTGGAATTGTGTAAATTTGATGGTTCCCATCCTCTCTCCATTTCTGAAAACAACTTGACCCTAAATAAAAGAAATAAACACCTTATAAGTTTTGTAAATCTCTCATAATGTAGTTTCATTAGCACTGCAATAATTTTCCATTCACTATTAAAATTACACAATCACAATTATACTTTGAAGACAGCACATTTAACCAAGGTTAAAATAACTTAGCAATGCCTCCTTAAAGCCTTCTTCCACAGATTTCAAATTACCTTACAACATTGACCAGTGTTATTGCCCACTTTTCATGGATGGAAATTGAGGTATGATAAAGCCAGTAACTTACTGAATCTCACATTATGAGAGATATGCAAACAATTGATTTTCACTGTGTGACTGTTTTCATCAAGGATATGTAATAGCTGCCAGAGATCACACAAGAAAAGAGTTCTCAATTTCATCCATCATATAGTTCTCCAAATGGCTCTATTGTCTACTTATATAAATGATTATGGGGATCTGTTGCTTTTATGGCTTGGTTTTGTACTACATCAACCTCCATGTCCTATTATTCTTTTTAAATGTAATGCCTTTCAGTCAGTGTTACCCTTTTTTTGTGCTACACGTTGTCCCTTCAAAATAATGGTCACATAATGCTGAAACCTTCTCACATTACCCTAACAAATTACTCTCATCTTTCATCCCATTTTTCTGAATTCTTGTTAAATTTCTTCCTTAAGTCAGCTATATTTCATGATTAGGTATGAAATAAGAGGTTTTCATTCCTTTCTGCTAAGAAGCATTTATAATATTTTGAACCTGGAGTGCTGAGTGCTGTCAATACAGATATGTTGTTTTACTGCATCCCCAGTTTAGTTCGTTATTACCATCTTCATTAATCTTTGTTTTAGCGGGCATCAGGATAAAAGAAATCAAAGAATATGCAAGTATGGCTACAATACATTTCTCTGTGTAAGCCAGCTGCTTTTTGCATAATCCCTTTTGGTTACTAAGAGGTTTCTCTGAAGGCAACCATTCCACTCAAATCCCTGCAAGGAAGCCTGCAACAGAAGTGGTACTGCACACTCACACCACAATTCCTGCAAGCTCAAAGACACCATTTTCCTTTTATAAATAGAGGAAGACCTGAAACAAGTGTAAGCTAACTTCTGCTAAGGCTTAAAAGCCAAAACGCCCAATCTGTGACAAAAAGAGAGCAAGAGAGATGAACACCAGTAATGGGAAAGATTCTGGCGACAGCTGCAGAATGGTCAAGAAACTGCTGCTACTGAAACATCTCGCTGAGGTAAGTCTCCCATAGTGGCTGCTAACAGAGCTCCAGGAGGGAACATAAAACATTAGCAGGCAGATTTATGTGCCCACTTTAGCAGCCTTCATCCAGATCTCCTCAACTTTGGCAAAGTAGTATTTAACATCCCTTCATTTGTTGGAACACCATCATAATGCTTTTGGCTACTTGTTTTAAGTGGCTACTTGTGTCACGGTTTGACTCAGGATCAGCAAATAACCAGAGACAAACAATGCTCTCGATCCCCTCCCACCCAGGTAGGGAAGGAAAGAGAGAATTAAGGAGAGAGACTTAGCTGGATTGAAAACTAAATTAGACAGCTTTAATTATAGGTACAATTATATACAAGTATGTTCAGGAATGTGCGAAAGCCTCCTGCCTCCCCCCACCCCCAGCAACTCCCCCAGCACTCTCCTGAGCTGTGAGCAGTCCTGAAATGTCTCAGCCCGCAGGCAGGAGATAAGGCAGAGCAGACAGGGGCTGGGTTATGAGGGTCAGGGCTGAGCCTGGGGTCGATGGTGATGGATGGATGGAGTCCTCCCTGGATGCTGGCCATGGACAGAAGAGAAGGGAAGAAGAAGCAGGAAGGAAGTTGTCTTCTGTGATCTCTGACCTTCCTCAGAGCTTACGTAGATATATGGAATGGAATACCTTTGGTCAGTTCTGCTGTCTGTCTAGTCCAGCTCCCCCACGGGGGGTCATAAATACAATTCTCCTGCCCCAGTAGCCTCTGTAGCAGCAGAGCTAAGAAACTACCTTGGAGTCTCAGCAGTAACATAAACATTCCAGTGTTATCAGTCCACTAGCTGGAACACTTGTTGCTAGTTAAAAGAAAGCTTACTGAAGGAAAAAAAAAAATCAGTAAAAGGAAAATCAGCTTCAACCTGGCTCAAACCAGGATAATTTGGTTTAAGTAAAAAACAGTAGAAAGTATTAAAGAAAAGACTTTTAAAGATGCTGTGCAAGTGTCACACATATCTATGACACATATCTATGGCCAATCCAGTCTTAAACATTGCTAAATTATTGGTTCTGTGATCCATGTCAGAGATTTCTATAGTTAACTTTTTCCCTGTGCGGAAAAATTACTTTTTCATTTGACTTTAAATTTACTGCCTTTCACTTTAACTCTGTCTCCTCTTATTCTTTTATTACAAGATAATAGGATTGTAAATTGTAGTCTACTAGAGTGCTATTTATAGATAAACATACAGCAAGAATCACTGCTATCATCTATGATGACAGTCATCTAAGATTGTAATCTATTATTGATAGTATAATATACCAGCTCACAAATTTTCTAGATTCGAAGAGCAACTGCTTTGCAATATTACTGCATCTTGTAAAATCACCCATGTTTTCATAATTCAGTAGGACAGATGTATAGCATAAGCATTTTGCTGTTTGCAAAGGTAAAATCAACAAAAAACATACCAACAAGAAGCTTCACAGCAGGAACCTGTAGTGCAATCCACGATGACGATGATGATGAGTACATATTTATTACCCAGGCACCAAAACTGCAACTCCAGCTGCAGTTACTGCTTATTTATTTGCTCCTTGGGAACATGCTGCTTTATAAAAACGTGACAAGTGGCTACAGCATCTCAAGTACCTTAAATCCCTCAGGAGTCTAAAATTCCTGTATACTAGGTGAGGAAACACTCCTAGATTTTTACTGGGGCTTTAGGTAGCCACAGCAGACACGGACATGGTCTTTCTTCTGCAGTATTTGGTTCTGCCAACGTGGCAGCAAGGAGCACTCCTCATGAACACTGAGAAATGGCATAAATAGCGATACTTTCCTTTCACTTTTACAAACATTCTCTGCCACCGAGGTGGCTCCATGTCCTTTCCTGGCACCAAGGTCAAACTGACAGGCCTGTAGTTCCCTGGATCCTCCTTCCAGCCCTTCTTGTAGATGCTGCCACTTAACACCCTTCTAAATGAAGAGTTCCAGTCCAACCAGTCTTTCTTCATAGGAGACGAGATTTTTTTTTTTTTTCCTCTGTTTCTAATACTTTGGTATCTGAACTTTACCACATTTTTGGGAGAACTTAATCTCTTTTTTTCAGGGAAGTGCAGGAATTTTATGAGGAATGCACAGAATTACTTTGGATGAAATTCATTCCCTTCATCTCAGCAGCGTCCTCTGTCATCTGTTGTTTTTACACAAAAGAGTGCTGTTGCCAGCACAATGACACAAGATAAGCCCAGACGATGCTGTTCCATTAGATTAGCATTTAGATGCATACAGACAATTTTCCACAGCTATGCTGAAATGAGACAGCACAATCATAGCATTTGTTTCAGCACAGCAAGCAAAAGTATGATTAGTGAACATCTGAGCTCTCCGTTTTACACACAAAAGCAAGTCTAAGGGACTAATGTTCCTGACAAGGTACCAGAAATTCCCAAGCAGGTGAAGGTGGGCAAAAAAGGATGCTAGCCAGGAAATGCATCAAACCATATCGTGCTTGCAGGCCATTTCAGGTGAAGAAAGAAGAAACCTTTATGCTTTGTCAGTCATTAATGTGCTTTTACACATTCAGATAGGCTTATGGTTAGCACAAGGCAAAGCAGTTAGATGCTCTTTTTGGCCATTCTCTCTCGCCATATCATTTATATCCAATGACAGAGCTTTTCTGCTGTGTGAGTCATTTCTTCCTGTGCCCATGTAAACTCTGTTGGCTGCCTAAAACATGGTCATCATTAGCAGTCTTAGGTTTAAGAGCCTCTCAAGAAAGAAAATAAAATGAAACATACACTCTTGAAAAACTTATTTTGCAAGTTGTTTTGAATACTTTGGAAACAAAATGACAGGCACTGGAATTGTTTGCAACAAACACTTTCAAGTCTGGTGATATATGTAACTGATTGCTGACTACTACTATTTAGCCAGTTTCCTGATCTATGGTCAGCCTTTGAAGCATGAGGAAAATAATCCCTTTACTCTTAACTGAATCTCTTTCAGGTGTGTGTAAAAACATTGATGTAAACAATCTGTCTTTCAGAATGGCAAGAGAAGAGAAAATAGTCTGAAGCACTGGGACTCGGAACTCAAGCCCTTTTCAGTGTGTATTAAAAAGTAAATATGAACTGGTGAGGTGATCAGAATTGTTCTTCTGAGGTAGAGTCCCTGATGATTTCAGTTTCTAGTTCTGTGTATCTGTAGAAACAGCATAACTGCATTATATTTCACCACCATTGGGGTTTTTTTCACGGTTTTTGTAAGAATGAATCAGAAGAGGTGGCATAAAGCCTTTTAAGGACATTGTATTCAGCAGCAGTGCTATCTCTTCAACAGCCCAATTTCAGATGATG
Organism: Hemiprocne comata; assembly: GCA_020745705.1. Classification (NCBI taxonomy): domain Eukaryota; kingdom Metazoa; phylum Chordata; class Aves; order Apodiformes; family Apodidae; genus Hemiprocne; species Hemiprocne comata. Next base: position 98,266,070 of record CM036587.1, on the reverse strand, counting down.
TTCTGAAGTAATTTCTTCCATTTTCTTTAAACTACATTAATCCCAGGGGAGAGCACAACCACACAGGCTGTATTTCATTTGTTCTGATGATGACCCAAAAGACTACAAGAGCCACTACCTACCCCCTGTGCACTCCTTCCTGCCCAGGCTCTGTCACATTGGCTGAAGTCAGGAGATTACTTTGTTTACTACGTTCTTTCTAATGAGCAGGCAGCCTAAGTTATTAGAAAAGGTCTTTGCATCCAAAGTAGAGCACACTGGTGTTATTCACATGAAAGAGCTGAGGATGGTATCTTCAGACTATCACCTTTATAAGTGAATAACTTTAATTCAAAACTGCCTTAATGACAAAGGAAAATTAAAAAAAGGCACAAAGACCATACAGCTTTACAAATGTCTTTTGAAGTATGAACACCTATCAGTCTTGGGTGATTCTTGCCTGGCTTGAGAAAAGGCTATGATAGGAGACTCATTCCCAGTGTTATACAACTACTTTAGAATAACAGAATCATAGAATGGTTTGGGTTAGAAGGCACCTTACAGATCATCTAGATCCAACGCCCCTGCATTTGCAAGGATACCTCCCACTAGATCAGGTTGCTCAGAGCCCCATTTAACCTGCCCTTCAGTACTTCCAGCGATGGAGCTTCCACAACTTCCCTGGGCAACCTGTACTTTACATCTTAATGTTCCCCTTCAGGCAGAAATATGAGCTGATGCCGATCAAGAAAGAGTAAGTGGGATCAGCGAAAAAGCTGGGTCTTTTAGTAAAGGGCCATCCATGCCTAGAATACACACACACTGACTTTCCCTCTTTACTCAGGATGAGCTCTCTCAAACCCTTTTATTCAATATTCATTAAATAGTTCTAGTACCACAGGGTTTTAAAACTTTCTTTGGCAAATCAATTAAGGCAGCTCAAGGTACACAGGAACTGTCCAGGACATTAACCTTCTAATATATATTTTCCACTGGCAGTCACTGACATAGGACAGTTTTCCATTTCGTAATGGAACAACAATAATCTTTGTAAATCTAAATTTACAGCAAGCTTCAAACAGCCTTTTGTTTTAGCCCAGTTGTAGTCTTGGCTGTTCTTGACAACTGTCAGAGTACTATGACGTTTAAGACAGCTGCTTCCATAAGGCTAAAAAGCCTAGGCTAGACTATTTCTAATCCTAGAACTCTCAGAATTGCTTTTATTTAAAATGTCAGATTTTGTCTATATTGCTTTCCATATTGGAAAGCACTCCTGAGGACAGTTATGTTTGATGCTAACGAAGTAGATGTTTCATCCTCGTCCACTTCTTTAGCGCTGCATGCCTCCAGGTGATGCTTTCATCACCATCAAATTCTGACCGAAAGCTGCAAAGAAGAGCATTAATGTTGCTGGGTATGGAGATTTCAACAGGCCTGGCAGTGGCAGGAAGGAGGTCTAACCAACATATTCTTCATAAATTCAAATTCAGCCCTTTTAATTGTCCATTTTAGTCCTTCAGGCTGTTCTAACCTGTGCCAACAGCTTGCAGTGAATCAGTGATATACAATTGGCATAGTTCTGAAACTTCAAAGATGCTCTATTTATATCCTTGTGGCAGTTTTACTGAGGAAAGACAGCGGTCTCCATGTTCTTCAGAAAGCAGTCAGATCCAAAGACATTGGAAGAGGCTCACTTCAGTTTCTGAGTTGTAAGTGATCAGCATCATATAACATTAGACCCTACAAGGCATAACAGCATTCCAGATGGCAGATAACAGAGCTCTCGAAAGTGTAGCTCTTTTCAGACTCTATAAAGCAATGCTTAGAGTAATGGTGTTACTTTGGGATAATTTTTCCTATATTTTCAGAACACTGTAGTTAAGGCTTACTGATATTTAAATATCTTTCCATTCTGCTTTTAAAAACATCTGTGAAATACTTCGCTGTTTCAAATACACACTCTGCCTGAAATTAGTTTAAAATCAATGTCATACTAAAAATTTGAGACATATCTAGAATGCACACTCATTTAACAGAGAAACAGTGTATTTTTAAAATAAAGATAATATTTGTAAACTCTTCAAGATTCCCTATGGACGTGATGATGGATATGAAAGCAAAGCAGCAGATAACATTAAGTTACAGTAGTTTATTTGCAGAAATGAGAAATGCAAGTTTTTAGTAAAGTGAGTCCTTTTTTTGCTTTTGCTCTAACTCAAGGCAGTATGCAAAGTCCAATTAATGACATGAAATAGCTAAGGGCTAGACATTTCTCTCATTTTTTCCCCCTAACGTTCCCACATTCCCATACCCAAAATGGTAGGTACACTATGTTGTGCAGACTAATTTAGACACACTTAGGCTAGCAAACTGGTAAATCTACATAGAAAAGCATGATCAGTTTGAATCTGGAAGGACAGTCAAATTCCTAGGCTGCCAGGCTTGCTCTAGTGAATCCCTTTCTCAGTTCAGACACAATTAAACTCTTTTTAGACACACAGACACAAAATAATATTGCATTTGTCTTTAAGGTACTGCTTTCTGTTCTAGCTTCATAAAGTGCACAGACAGAATCAGAGTCAGTGCATTTGGAACTGAAAGGGAATTACTACTCATCAGTGTATCTGCAAGAGCTGTATTCAAATCAAAGCCCTTTTCCTTGGAATTATAAAACTCAGCATGGGAAGTTCTTCACTTCCATCATTCCCACCAGAAGTCTGCTTCTGACCCTGAGTATTCTAGCCATTTTAAGTTTTCCTCTAGCTTTGACGTTCCACTTATTTTTGGCCATATACTTACTTGTAGGCTCATAATGTGATTTGGACTAAACAGCTTTTTCCCCCTGTGTTTTTTGGCTGATATTTATGTAGGGAACAAGTAGATCTCCTCTTAGCATACTAGGTATTCTCTGAGCCACCAGAGGGAGAAGAAAAAACAGCTGAGTTACCTTTCCACCAAAAAAAACCTGGTATTATGTAGGAGGTAGGCTTTTACCTACCCAGCCTGAAATGCCTCTCCCACACACAAAGCATACAGGCAAACTCATGCTCCAGAATGGAGTCAGGGATTAAATGTCCTGAAAGTGAGACTGGGGAGGGATCATTCTTGGTTGCTGTCTGAACCTTGGGCACCTACTTCCTCACTAAATGCCTCTGGTATGTCTCAAGTAGACAGTTGCCTCCGTGCATAACCTTGCATTTTTTACTTTTATTTCCTCCAGTGTCTCTTACTGGAACCCTAAAGATCCTTCGGTTTGGTACATGATATTCTAATTTTCTTCTATCTTAAAAGTCCAGCCTGGGGTCACCTCTCCTATAGCTATATTCAGCAGCCTTTTTCACCCTTTTTTTCTTGTGACCCTGCATCAATTGACTATGTGAAAACCAGACAGATGTACTCTGCTACATTTCCCATGCACTTAGACTGGCTTGCCTAGGAGGTAGAGCTGACTGTGTATTGGGCATAGTCCAAAGAACAGAGACCTTGAACTTCTAGTCTTAGGTTTGATTTAGTACATTTTACTAACAATTAGTTCAAATGATGTACATGTGGGCATCACTAATGAAACTGTATAGTGAAAGTTTGTATCTTGTCACTTACTCATTGAATGACTAAGGCTGTCCCATGATAATTTGGCAGATTAACAAACTTCAGTTATTTAACTACTAAGAGACTTAGAAATTCATATATCCCTTAATTTGACTTTGTTGAATTAAAAAGGAAAAAGAATAAATTTTAAAAGATGTACAAAAAAATGCTGGCAAACAGGAAAAAAAACCCACAGAATTTTCTCGCATGCAAAAAAGGGCTTACAATTAATTTTCAGATTTTAAAAATATTTTATTTTAAAGGAAAATGTTAAATGTTTTCTTTTGAAAATGTAAAAACTATTTTAGACATTGAAATACCAAAAATATTCAGGCATTTAAGTTTTGAAAAACAGTATTTGTGTGTGTATCAGAAGGCTGATGGTGGCAGACTATCACTCAGAAGAGCAGATTATTTTTGATTGACTCATAATTGCACCCTTTAGAGAATAAAACATACAAACGTAGACTAATTTTCCTAACATCTATTCAGGGAGGCCTGCACTTGTTTGAATACAAGGTGAGGTTTTCTTTTCCCCTAATTAATGTCTCAAGAGTAGCACCTCAGCCCCACACTCCTGAATCATGCTGTGCTGGGCTGAATTGCTGTTAGAGCCCAGCAGTGTCCTCTAGCAACCGAGCAAGCTGATGGCAGTGCAAATCCACTGGGACCACTGCTGGCAGCACTTCAACTTGTCCTGAGGTTGGTCCTAAAGCTCTGTTCTGAGAGGAAGCTGAACGGCCCTTGCTTTGCTTGTTTTCCTGTTCCTGGGGAAAGAGAAGGTTGCCTCATATTCAAAAGCCTCCTGGATTGACGTTAATATATAAACTGTTATCAGTTTGGCTGCTTTCTTCAGCCCTGTTTGAGAGATCAGACCTTCAAGGTCTAGAAAGCATTATACTTGAAGGACAACTCACTGGAAAACAAAGAATGCAGAAAACAAAGATGCAGCATTCTTCATTTTCCTAGAAAAGATTCAACACTACAAGTTCTAAACAAGTGCAATTTTTTTACGCTCAGGCTGACACCTCCATAATTAAAGAATTCCAGCATCAGGCGCTTGGCTTCTTAGAGAAGAGTACATGAAGAAAGACAGCAATAATACCTAAACAGCCTGAAGGAAGACAAATTACAGTTTCCATTATTTTATCTGGCTATCTCCAGTATTGTAACCTTTTCCCTGTTTCAGTCACCACACTTACAGTGAATTGAATGGGACTGAATTTCTTTTTTAATACTTTGACAAACTGAGTGCTCTGTACAATAGCAACAAACCTTGTATTCACAGGTGCCCTTAAAAATCAGTGACTTCTATTTTTTTAATACTTGTCATCAATCATATATGCTAATTGCCCAAGTGTATGGCATTCCTACAGTGTTTTAAATGCCCCAAAATAACTAATGAGAAGCCTTCTATTTCATCTGTCTCAAATGAAAGTGGTATTAGAATAAGAAAGTATTTCCTTCTCTGCCACTGGCATTCAATGAATATTTATGATGTTTTTCACCACATTGCAGTGAACTGACAATGTTGAATTCCAGCTAGAATGAGGATACAGCACTTAAAAGGAGATTCTACTCTATCACTCATAAAAGGAATTAATAATTGCAAAACAGCTAACACAATCAATTGCTTCTCAAATTAGATCATATTTATCTTCATATTCTAAGCTGGAAAAGGAATCTTAATTTGTAGCAACAACTGTCTTTAAAAATACTAATAATGTGAACCCATTTATTAAATATTTGTAAAGTTATTTTATGCACAATACTAATGCTGGCTGATCAAAGTGTATGTATTTAATGGACAAGAAAGCAATCGTTGCTATAATGGCAGTCTTATTAGCATATAAATTATCTTGTTTTCAAAAGCTTAGAATAGTCATATAAGAAAGATACCTCTTGTATCAGATTGTTTTTCTGAAGCCATTAAACCAAGCCAACTTGCCTGGAAGAATCATATTGCTGTGTCTCCTGGTAATGGAAGAAAAAATTATCCTCTGGATGAGAACTCATAGGAAATCTCTATGAAGTTTCAGTGCAGGTCTGCATACCAGGTGGTACTGTTGGGCTGTGTTACTGTTCAAGCTAGATGGAGGAATTATGCAGCACTGTTTTTCAATCCTATTTCTGCCTCTTCTATTACCAGCCATCAGATAATGTGCACTGGCAATCCCTGGAGACAGAGAGGGCTTTATCTCTCAGGTCCTTCCTTTTTTCTCATCACCAGTCTTCCCTCTGCAATGTGGCTGGGTGACTACATAGGAATAGAATAGGTCGGACATTTGCTGATGAGGATGTGATTTTTTTCACTCAATGTATTCAGGAAAAGGATTTTTAGTTACTAAACCCTGACAATAATTTCTGTGGCTTGAGGCCAGGAACAATTTCCAGTGCTCTCTGGTTTATCTCCCAGGGTGGATACATTCTGTCCTACAGACAAAGACACAATGTTCATACTCTTGCCAGGGTATGTTCATACCCTTGAAGAGAGACATAATGTTCACACTCTTACATTTTAAAGGCTCAACTTTATTTTGTTCCCCATACAGTGGTGTGCACGTGGGGAGTGGTGGATCCAGGGATAAAGTTGCTCCTAGTTACAAACTTTTTATATCTAAACCCCAAAAGACTATGAATATCCTATTTAAAGGGGATTTCCGGGGGAAAAAAAAATCATGTCTCCAGTCATTCTAAACCATATTTGATCTTCAGTACCACAGAAAATATCTGGTCTTCTACTGACACCAATGAAGTCTAATTAATAGAAATTTCTATCTCAAGACAGTATTTGTCTTTTCTTTGTTGTCAAAATGTGTTCAGATGATGACTATTTTTAACAAGAACATACACTACTTACTAATAAAGACTGTAATTTTGAGGTTTTCTGAGCCTCTGAAACTCTGTAAGATTCATTTTTAGAAGCCAAGTCACTACTCACTCCACCAAGATTTTATTCCCATGGAAAACAATGGACTAAATATTCTTGCTCTCATCCAAGCAAGAGAAACTTTCTTATTAACTGTGCTCAGTGAGAAGGATGAGACTTTATGGACTACCATAGGCCACTGTAACCTCTTTGTCCAAACAAAATGCAATTTACATGGATCTGCTTATTGCCACTGAAGTTACAGCAAAAGGCAGCTGCTGTCTTTAATCAACAGTGCTCAATTTATACAATTTACATATGCAGTAGAGCACTATGATAACTATTTCCTCCTGAGGGAAAATTATGGTCAGGTAGATATAAAATATTCCTGGTTTTAAAATTTGTAAATTAAAGTGTATATAAAAATCAGTATGTCACACATCACAAATATACTGAATATTACTTACAGGTGAGGAATGGGGAAATGGCAGAACAAGTTCACTCCTTTTTGATTTTTTCTATTTAATGAAATAATTTCAAATTCCATATTATTATATTCTAGTAGTCCGGCACATAAAAACAGTCTAAAAATTATTAAGCTATTTTAGTATTACAGAGTTTTCCTCTTAAATTTTCTTTTTATCAGACACAGTTTCCTAAAATAGTACCTGCAATTATAGCTTGAGACAAACCATTTTCAGTTCCAAATATATCTAAGGAATCCATGGTAGGAACAGCAAGTATAGTTCAAATGCACAACCTCTTATTGGAGGGTTTTTTTTTTTATTTCTGTACATCAAATACTAGGAAGCTCTTGCTCCTGATTCTCTTCTTTCCAATAGGTATAATTTGTAATAAAACTGCACATTTTGTTTCTATGTGTATTAAGCTAAAGCAATATTGATCAATGCGTGCAGTCAATCAAATTCAGTGTGTCTCAGAATGATGCTGATTGGGGATACATGTTATCATTTCACAACTTTAGCCCACCCTGTAATGAACTAAAGGCACTGGCACAGAAAGCTCTTCAGGATTCTTTAGGCATTTTGCCTCTTTTCTATGACTTACCTCTTTTACACAATGATCTAAACAGAAAATCAACCAAACAAAAATGCTGTAGCTCAACATTTGAAACGAGCAGCAGATTTCCTGAAGACACGGTACATGCAACAGAGCTACAGTCTCGGGTTAGTTCTCTACTCTTTTTTCCCATTTCATAGAATCACAGAATCATTGGAGTTGGAAGGGACCTCTAGAGACCATCTAGTCCAACCCCCTGCTAAAGCATGATTGCTTAGAGCACATTACACAGGACTGCATTCAGGAGAGTCTTGAGTATCTCCAGAGGAGGAGACTCCACAACCTCCTTGGGCAGCCTGTTCCAGTGCTCTGTCACCCTCACAGTAAATAAGTTTTTCCTCATGTTCAGATGGAACTTCCTATGTTTCAGCTTGTGCTCGTTGCCCCTTGTCCTATCACTGGGCACTACTGAAAAGAGTTTGGCTCCATTCTCCTTACTCCCACCCTTTAGATACTTATGGACATTGATAAGACCTTCTCTCAGGCTTCTCCTCTCCAGGCTTAACAGTCCCAGCTCTCTCAACCTTTCCTTGTAAGAGAGTTGCTCCAGTTCCCCAGTCATCTTCACTGCCTTCCACTGGACTGTGTCCAACAGTTGCCTGACTCTCTTGAACTGGGGAGCCCAGAATTGAACACAGTATTCCAGATGTGGCCTCACTAGGGCAGAAGAGAGGAGGAGGATGATCTCCCTCAACCTACTGGCCACATTCTTCCTAATACATCCCAGGATACCATTTGCCTTCTTGGTCACAAGGGCATATTGCAGGCTCATTGTTAATTTATTGTCTACCAGGACTCCAAGATCATTCTCATCATGGCTGCTTTCCAGCAGGTCAACCCCTAAACTATACTGATGCATGGGGTTGTTCTGCCCCAGGTGCAGGATCTTACATTTTCCCTTGTTAAATTTCATTAAGTTCCTCTCTGTCCAGCTCTCCATCCTGTCCAGGTCATGCTGGACGGCAGCACAGCCCTCTAGTGCGTCACCTACTCCTCCCAGTTTTGTATCATCAATGAACTTGCTCAGGATACACTCTACCCCTCAACAAGGTCATTGATGAATACGTTGAACAAGACCACAACCACTGCAGAACTTCAACAAGCATCAGATCCAGCAAAAACTTTCAAGTTTTGTCAAATCTGACTGCTCATTTGTCCTGGTTTGAGCCAGGATGAAGCCAATTTTCTTAGTGTTTTTTTTTTCCTTCAGTGAGCTCTCTTTTAACTAGCAGCAAGTGTTCCAGCTAGTGGACTGATAACACTGGGATGTTTAAGTTACTGCTGAAATGCTGAGGTTGCTTTGTTCTGCCACCTTAGATGCTACAGGAAGCAGAGGAGTCATATCTGCAGCCCCCCCGTAGGGAGGAGTGGACAAGACAGACACCAAAATTGACCAAAGTATTCCATTCCATATATCAACATAAGCTCAGTGTAAGGTCAGGGATCATGGAAGACAACTTCCTTCCTGCTGCTTCTTCCCTTCTCTTCCGTCCATGGCCGGCGTCCGGGGAGGACTCCATCCATCCATCACCATCGACCCCAGGCTCAGCCCTGACCCTCATCACTCTCCCCTCAGCTCCTGTCTGCTCTGCCGCTCTCTCCGGCAGCGCTCCGGGACATTTCAGAACTGCTCACAGCTCGGGAGAGTGCCGGGGGAGCTGCTGGGGGTGGGGGGAGGTGATAGGGGTTTTGCAGATTCCTGCACATACTTGTATATAATTGTATATATTTTCTTTTAACATTAGTGTTTAATTAAAGCTGTCTAGTTTGATTTTCAGTCCGGAAAGTCTCTCTCCCTTCATTCTCTCTCTCCTTTCCCTACCTGTGTGGGAGTGGAAAGGGATTGAGAGCATTGTTGTCACTGGTTTAATTGCCCATCCTGAGTCAAGCTGCGACATCATTTCACTGTACAATGAATGCATGAAAAGTTTTTCATGCAGACATACTGCATGAAATACCATGCTTTAGGAAGACCAGGCACAATTCATACAGGAATATGCATTCAAATTTCTGCTGCTGGCTACACTTCTAACAGACTTCACAACACTTAGAGCTGAGTCTTGCATCTGACCTTCAAAAACATGGCATCTCACCATCCAGCAAGTAAATAGTCAGAGCCTATCCCAGAATATCACTTAAGGCAAAGCTGGAAATGGTGTCTAATTCATGTGTGGTTCACATATGCCAGCCCAAGACTACTGCTGCTGGCTGGCTCTACTTCTACACTGAGAAACATCCTTTTGAGTGGCAAAGGAGCAGTACATTTAGAACCTCAGTTCCCATCAGTACTCTGTTTACTGTCCAGCATGGCAGGGTTGCCAATTTCTTGAAATTAAAAGGAAACAGTAACAGAAAATGGGGGGAGAGCTGATGAGCAGCAAGAACATGAGGCACTTTTCTTTAAGACGAATCATCTTTTCTTGTTTCACGTTCTGGATGGCTAATCTGAAGAGAATTATGACCCCTTCTGCTGAAGCAAACAGTACCATCTCATGTCTAAGCAGGTTTTTTTTTTTCTTATTTTCACCCTTTTTAGCAATATGGGCACTGTGACCTTTGAAAAACTGATGGTTTGCAAGTTACATCTTAAACTTATACTTAACCTTTGTTCTGCAGTAAAATCAGGTCAGGTCAGGTCAATCTATTTGTAAAAACAGTACTTGCCAACAACTCCCACAAAGTAGAATTCACAATACAGCTTTCCTACATAACTAGTAGGAACAAGCTTCCATGTTTCAGCTGTTATTTTATGGTAACTCTTGATAACCTATTTTGGTGTTTGGAGGGGGTTTTTAAACTGGTTTTCAGCTCACCCAGACTGACACAAGTAGAACATAAAAATTTCAACAATAGCACTGCCAGGAGTTTTGGGGAGAATTTTGACACATCCAATTTTAAAGAAATATTTAGCATTTTTAATGTTAAATGTCTGCAATCAGTGAGTATAAACGCATGCTAATTACTGCACATTTTAGAACCACTATATAGCAAATACCAGAATCACTCAAAGGCCTTGCCTTGCCCATTAACATTAGAGAGAGACAAAATAGACATTCTCTGCCAGTAAAGGCATCCTTGTTACCCTGTCTGCAAAAAGACTGCACAGAGGAAGGCCAGGGAGGATGCTGGCTGTTCCCATCTGTATCAGTACTGACCTCCTGCAGTTAATGACAAGATTAAACTAACGACTGGTCCAGGCTTCAGGAATCTGGACAGCAAAGCGTCAGTGTTTACAATACAATATGGTAGATCTAAACAAACTAACTTAGAATCTAAAGGCAACGAGGAAAAATGGTGAGGAGAAGAAGTGAAAGTGCCAGTGCCTGCCTGGAGTAAGCTTTGCAACAATTTACACTGAGAAAACAACTATCCCTTATACACACTGCCACTGTAAAAAGATGTGAATTAATGAGAAAATGAGAAAGCCACAGCACAAGAGCAGCTTTTGAAAACACCATGCATGTCAAGAACTATTTCCCCTCTCAGATCACAGCATTTGAATCAATGGCCTGCACACTGCCGCATCACTTCCTAAAATATGCATTGATAGAGGAATTTCAATCAAATTAAGTAGATAGGGATTAATTTCCTTGGGAGGATTAAGACCTTTCCATCTATACAGAATGGTTGAATACCAAGCAAAAGGAGACATTGCCACAAATATTTGAAGGAGGCAATCAGCAAAGAATAAAGCTTTTTCATTCAGGTATTGCAAAGGTAATTAAAGAAGAACTACACCAGGAGAAGAGTATTAGATCTGTAGCACAAAGAAGGCTAGGAGACATAAAAATGTCTTCAATACAGACTTCAAGCTTTGGTCATGAACAGTAGGATTATGTTGCAAGTACAGAAATAAGAGCAAAAGGCAGTGCCATCTTGGAGTGGAAGAGAGAAGGTGGTAAAGGGCAAATCACAGATACAGACTTGCAAGGCTGTGCACCAAGTGTCTGCATCGTTGCTCTGTGACTCAAACCATGTGCATTTGATTACCTACAATCAGTGTTTAAGTAAAACAGATAGCATAGTCGGAATTATTAATGTAAACTGTGCTCTAATTTGGCTGCCAGCTAACAAAGGTTAAAGGGACATGAACTTAAAGTTGCATTTACCTAAAAGGTGGTGGTTATTACAAGTAACTTTTCTCATTGTTACAACTGGAAGAGAATTGAAATAGCAGAGGCTTGTGAATGTAACAGAGCATAGTGTTTTACCATTATGAGTTAATTTTTTCTACAATCTTAAAATCTCATTAAAGCACTCGGGAATTGCTGTGTTTCAGAATTTTTCACTTGTTCCCCTTCCTGTATGAGATCTGCTGCTGAATGGGACTATCCTAGTGACTCATGAGGAGTTTGGACCAGGTTCTTCCCTGGTTACTATCTGCTATATACTGCCTGGAGTTACTGAGCGCTGTGGAAAGCAGTCTGAGATATGCTGGTACAAAAGACATAAGAGAAAATAAGGTTGTTGTATTGTACTGGGATTGCATCACATGCTGCTGCATTTTGTTACTGACTTAGAGGAGTCCATGTTTTATGCATTTTAAAAAGCACTTGCAGACCTCAGACAATAAAGCCAACCTAACACTGAAGTTACTAGTGTAATTTTATTATCATCATTTGATATTTCTATTTATAACTAAAGATCACAAAATACATGCAGTCTGCAAAAGCCTAACATGGTATATCTCTGCTAACATTGTAGTTTGGGTTGTAGCACTGCCTTGCATGTCACTCTGAGAAGTGAAAATCATGTCACAAACTAGATTTTCAGCCATGACAAGCCCCCAGGCTGTGGCATGCATTTATTGAAAAACCTAAGTATGACATGCCTTTAATTTCACCACAATGCACATTAAAAATTGTATAATACTCACATTTTATATAATGAGTTGATTTTCTCTTACTGTTAGCATTTGTGATATTGTAAAACAATTCCACAAAGAGAGGTCACTAAATGTTAACTCTATATAGGACATGTTTTGATTTTTTTTTACTTTGATACAACCTATCTTGCAAAACAAAGAACTCACTCTTTTAAGACCTGATTCAATACAGCCTTTTAACAGTCCATTTGGAATACACACGCTTAATATTCAGTGTGCTCTTAAGCACTTCATTCAATCAGACCCCAAGAGAAAGACCAGTATAAACAGTTTGAAAGCCTGAGGGAAAATATTTTTCAGAAATAAAACACGAAATTCAGATATTCTACCCCTGATATTTTTAAGTGTGCGTATTAAGAAGTAGAGAAAGAATATTCTACAGTTTCAAATCATTTGGTTACACATTACATGATCCCTTGACCTACAGTGGAGAAACATGCAGTTTGACATTTGTAAATGGGCAACAGTTGGTATCTTCTATCTTTACTTTATAAGTTTCATGGAGTTCTTTTTAACACCACTCTTCTTTAGCACTCATCCTTGAGTGAGCCTTAGACCAATTCACCAATGCATCAAAATGCCTATCTAAAACACCCTGAATGTATAAGGTAGATAATATGATTATCAGAACGTACTTAAACTGCATCATCTACTTTCCTGAGGAAAACTCTACAGATTTATTTCAATCAGAAATACAGTATAGTAAGCTTATGTTTAAATACATACTAAATAATAAGTTGCACAAGAAAATAAATATTCTAGGTGCTTAGCTGCATCTTTACTTGCCTGGAAATTTATCAGCTGACATTTGCTCACTGATGCACAATACAAATATAGAAATCTAAAATGCCCAGATATTAAAAACCCCAAATGCCCAAATATAAAAACCAGATATGAAAATAAATAATTGGCAAGGTAGTTGCAATACTTTTCTTCCTTTCTTCCTTCCATGTATATGCTATTTACAGTAACAACTACAGTAATCGATGAGCCCAATGCTTCAGATGCCACTACCTAGATTTTAAAGGAAAGTATGCTTACATTCATGATCCGTAACATTTACTTATCCAAATGTTTTCTGAACCACAACTACAGGGTCTTCTGTTTCCTCTGCCACAGCTTTTCCTGCAGCCCAGGAGCAGCTGGCATGTGTGCTGGAAGTGCTCTGGAGCTGCTGCCCTCCCCTCCCTCATTGCTTAGGGGTTGCCTCGAAGTGGGGAAAGAGCCCCTGCTGTGTTCCTTGGGACTTAACAGCTGTGTTATAAAAGATAGACCTAACGCAGAGAAAAAGCTTAATTTGGTCTACTGCACTGTTAGGAAATACCCACTAAAGGATTACTTTCTTCCCATAAACTTTTGCCTCATGTTCTGCAAGAGGGAAAACTTGACACTAACACACACAAGTCTGAAACATTAGGCTGAAAATTGAGTGCTGAATCTTTCCCAGAATATTAATTGTGGTCCTTTGACTGCTGTAAAACAACCTGCATCTTCAACATGGAAACTAAAAGAAAACATCATCTAGATACAAAGAGATCCAAATTTCCACTGTGACACGGTCTTTGAATTAAAAGAATAGGCTACAGGATAAATCCCACTGAAATGAGTAGCTTTAAAATAAAAATTTACAAAAATTTACACAGCAATTAACAACTTCAGAGTTTACAATTGAAAGGTCCTTAAAATGGCTTTGTGATGCAGCTGAAGTCTACACACAACTCACAACTATGAGCATATGACTCTATTTAATGCTGTATTGGTTTGTTTTGCAGTCATCCAAAGGGACCAGCAAACAATTATTCCTCAACTGCATGTGTAGCTTGTCTGATTTACTCTTAGATACAGTTTAACTGATCTCTGTATTCTGTATTCTGATCTCTGTATTCTCTGTGTATCTCTGTTACCCAAGTAAATTTGTATTTTTAATCCCCTATCAAACTTTGTGGTGCCATAATTGTTTTTTTAAACTTTTGCCTTGCTTCTAGATCAATGAAACTGGTACAAAAGAGAGGCAGCAAGACACCAGGAAAAGATTTTAATTTGAAAAGAAGAAAACAAACAAACAAACAAACACACAAACAAAATTAACTGACAAGAGTAGTTCATTCCTAACAACACAATTTCTGAGATGTGACTGTGATCTTAGAAAATTCAATGTTAAAAAAGTCTACCACTTCCAATTAGAAAGTATGATTGCAGCCTCTTTTGGAGATGCTCACATGCCTCTCTGGTACACAGCAGACATCTGAGTTCAGCAGAACAAGAGCCTCTGGGCTACAGAAGTTTACCTCTGTCTCACATAATTCACATTCAGCTGAGATGTGCACTTCTGATCACTGTCACTTCTTCCCTTTGTAACTCCTGAAGAACATTTTTACCAAAGTTGCTCAATATGAATGTGCTGAGGCTGTAGCCCCACAGCCACCAGACAGATGCAGCACCATCACCAGACTGCATCAGAAAGCAACTCGAGCAGTAGTACGCAGGACTAAAAAGCCAGGTGAGGCAAGCCCTTCAGTTCCTGAGACTCCACAAATGATGCAACAAGCTGTGTCCTCCTAGATGCACTGTGGTACATACCTACATGCAGCACCCTCTCCTTTGTGGAGGGTGGCTAAGGGAGGGAGGGAAAATTGCCAGGCCCTCTGCTACTCTCTCCCACTCCTGGGATAATATTCTTTGCAGTCTCTAGCTATGCCTTTTAGCTCTGTGTATTTTTGCAGCACTGATAATGATGACTGCTGATGCACAGCATCATTCTAATTATATGATCAAACATAACTGAACCACTGTCCAACTCAGCAGCTAGAACAAATAGGCAGAATTGAAATCACACAGGCAGAAGAATTTTAACAGAAGTTCTTGGGGCTCAATTAGCAAGCTATAAAGGGCAAGCTAAAAAAGCATTTACAAGGTATAAAATAGTCCATAGCTGTGTTTTTTTAAGTGTTCTAATTAAAGGGTTTGCCCCTAGGTAGCTACTTTATGCTTTCTGATAACAGCTTTGACCAAAAACAAACAAAAAAAAGTCAGTCCATCATAGATGGAAAACCACTATTGTTTTTCCTCATTTTTAAATACAGTGTATAGCCAAATCTTTCTTCAAATAATTCTCTGTAATCTCTTGATTTTTGTTAATTTACTCTAGAAAATTATTCAGTTTGTCCTTATTACAGTTACACTCAGAATTTTACATTTCACCATGTAGAGTACCACGTACATTTCAACACGTAGAGTGTTCTCTGTAGTGATGAGGAAACCTCAACCCTGGACAGCTTTATTTACATTACCTGCAATGTTGTTTAGCCATGAGTTCACTCTTTGGATTTAAGCTATGTTGCTTCAGCTAGAGATGGGTTGTTTTAAACTAGATTATCTGATATTACACCTGATGACACTACATGAGTGGCTTGACAGCAAAACTGTGCTGGTTATGCTCAGAGTGAAGGGTCACTCAACCAAAAAGGCTTGATCACACATAAGTGAGGGAGCTGGGTACAGTTTTGTTTATCTTAGTCGCATACACAAGATTTAAAGCGGTCCAACAAGTTCTTGGATGATAGGCAGAAAGACTTGTTAGGAGAGGCAATAAGGTTTCATGAAGCTTTGGAGAGATGTTGGAGGCTAGATATATAGAAATATAGATTGTCTTAAGAGTATTAACAACACAGAGATGTGTGAATTTCTCTTTAGACCATGCTCCAAAAGAAGAATCCGATTCCTCACAGTGATTGGTGGGCATGGTTATAATTTTGGTGCATTTAAGGTCACTAATTGTGAAAATCATTGTCACACAGCAAGATTCAACAAGTAAAACACGATTGGCCCCAGATTGGACTAGAACAGTTTATAACAAAATGACAGAGCAGCCTGCTTCCTGCCTCAGCTGCCATTATGGACCAGGTATAAAGTAGGTGATAACACAGAAGGCAGAATCTTGAGATTATTTTTCTAAAAGTTACAGAACTGAAATACAAATTGTTCAAATGAGGGACTTGGGGAAAAAAAAAAAAAAAAAAAGAGAGAAAAAAGAAAGACAGAAAGAAGGCATCCTACTTTAGTTTGCAAAGCCCTGCCTCTAGAGGCTGCCTGTTTTGCCACGTCAGGTGTGGAGCTGGCACTTGGCAGAAGCAGACCCTGCTGTTCTAGACTGAAGGGGCTCCAACAGGGGCCTTGTTGCACTTTCTGCCTCTTACCCTTCCACAAGTTTCTTCATTAAGTACTCCAAGGGGGAAGTCCTACCACACCATACACTCTTCTGAAGTGTAAGATCTTTGATGCATTATGAAAACTTACAAATGAACAGTATCTTATCATTGCTGTAACAGAGGCTAGATAATTCAAAAAACATCCTCATCACCAGCAACTGTTAAGGCAACAACCTGCTCTGAGCAGAAGGTAATAAACAACACAAGTCTTAAAAGCCAATTCCAAAAATATGATAAAACTATTTTAAAATGTACTGTGCATTGGTCTACAATAAATGCCATTATAGTAGTTTAATTTTCCTGAGCCTCAGTAAAATGCTTCCAGGCGCCAAGAATCATATTTGCAACTGGAGCACCTCTCCAAGGAAGAGAACTAGTTCATCTTAGAAATCATGACTGCCACAAAAGAAGAGCAGTGATGTATGAAAATATAATCCATTGAACATCAAACTTGACAACCTCAGAGCATCTCCAGGCTAAGTCAGCTAATAACACAATTTTTAACATTACAGGTGGATTCACACTCAGCAAAATGCTTTATTCAAGTTAAGGAATATTTTTGCCTTGAGCTGTCATAAAGATTAACAAAAGCAAAGGGTATGTTAATTGGTGAAGTCAAAATCTCAGACGTACTGCAGTATGGGCAGAGAATTAAAATATAGTTTTAAGTGTTTAATTTTTTTTTTCCTGGTCAGAAAGTAAAAATGTCACATTGCAAAATATTGCCCAAGGAAAATTTTTCTCATAGTATCAATGTGGGTAATTTCACTGAAGGCAAAAAAGACTCCTTTTGAAAGGTTTTTAAAATTGAACACTTGATGGGGTAACCTAGATGAAAACAGAACACAAAGTTTGCCATGCAACTACTCGGCAATGGAGAGAAGCAGTCCAGCTAATGTAAATCAACAGATCTTTGTAAATGTGACACAAAAATTATCAGAAAAATGCACTTCTTTTACTTCTTGTATTAAATTATCCAAATTAGTGATGTAAAGGATTAAAATAAGCCAATTTGAAATAATTTTATACTTTATAATTTATTCCCTGAATGAACCTGCTTTAAGATTTTGGCATATTTAGAAATATATTTATCATTTATATGCTTTAATAATTCTCTGAACTCTCAATACTTAATATAAAACAAAAAAGATATTGAGAAAATTTTAGAGTAGTATAACAGCTCTTCAAAGAACAGTAGAAACCATATTCTTAAGATTTTCACTAACTGTTTTATGGATAGTTTTCTTACTACCTCAGCCTTCACAATACTATCTGTACCCTTTCTGAGATTTCTCCTTTTTTTCCATATTACTGTTTCAGAACCCCAAATATTTTATATCCAGTTAAGAATTACACAGTTATGCAAAAAAATTATATATATAATGAGCAAAACTGATCACTAAAATATTCAGTGTTTCTTTGATTTACATGATCTGCATTAGAAGTTGCAGCCTTTTATAGGCATCACTAGATGTTACTTTTTAAATTGCTATACTCCACCACATTATTTCAATCGTTCATAGTTATTTGACATCTGAGTCATCTAATTCCACACAGTACACTATCTAGAGGCATTCTCCAAATGTGCTTGAACAAGCTCTTGTGTCTAATCATTCAGTACTAACTTACCACACTGCAACTGATTAGCACTCTTTAAATATATTCATTAATTCTAGAAGGCATTTCAGAATAATTTTTTTTCCTAAATTTTCTGTGGGCAAAAAGGATTTTAGAATAACATTTGAGTTATATTCACAAATACAAATTCCCCCTGCTCACAATGAAGTTAAAAGAGATTTTCCATGACTGAAACAGGAACAGGATCAATCCAGTAAAATCTTACTATACTTTGCCTGTACAGTGAAATAATGATAAAATGCAATGTCTAATAAAAGAAGTGAGAATAATAATACTAAAATTTTGCATCTTTATAGCATTTATTGTCCCAGAAGGGTCCCAGTGTAAAGCTACTAAACAATAACTTCCTTATCTGTCTGAAACCTCAGTGAGAGTTTTAGGTACACAAAGTGGTATTACCAGAGCTGGAACGATCCCAAGGCAGCAGGGCTAACATCTGTTCCCGTGGAAAATAAAACAAGAGCTATAATACCCTGCAGCACTCAGGAATTCATTTTTATAACATTTCTAAAATATCTTTTCTCTAAAATCCTAGTGGTTTTTAACTCTAGAGTCATGATGGAAAGGCATTCAAATTTCAAACTTTAAGCTAACTCAGGTACTTCTGCAGTACTCTCTTCTAGAGGAAAGGGAGATAAATTAGATTTAGATGTGAGGAAACGTTTGCAGACTGAGGCTGATGTAGGATAACTAATCTTGCTGCTCTGATCACTCTGCATACCGAGATAATATGCTGCAACTGAAGGCTGTACTATGTTTGGTGAATTTCATCCCCAAGCCACCGGGCAGCTAAGGGTTTAGAAGTATCCATGGAAGATCTCATTGCCTGTCATTTCAAATGGAGAAGTAGCACACAGAAACAGTAGCATCCCTAAATTTGTCACCCATATTTTTTAATTATCTTAGGGACACTAAATGCAATATCTATACTGCTGAAAAACACTGTCACTCTGGAAGGTTCATAATTTCTATCTTTTTGCATCTATGTCATTGCTTCATCTGCAAAAACTCACCTAGAAGCACGGTTCACCTGTGCCTGTGCAAGCCTGTACCTGACTGGTTCACACAACATCTGACAGGTAGCCATAAAAGAGAGTAGCTGGCTTTTCAGGGCCATCATGTTCCATCTAGTAAACACTCACATGGCCCACCTAGTAAACACATGACCCATCCATATATGTCCATATCTGGATGTATTTCGATGGAATGAATATAATCTGTTAAGGATCTGCTTCTCAACAAGGACAGTAAAATCAGTTTCAAGAAAGTACAGTCAGGTGAGATGTTCATTAAACTCTATGCACTACTAAGCAAATCAGAACAAGAGGCACTGGAGACTAGAAACTCAGAGCTGCTCAGTGATTCAGATTATACTAAAGCCTTCCAGGAAATCTTTCCCTTTCCTGTTATTTTCTCCTAAATGCACCCTTTCCTGCAATCTTCCTTTCCCAACTCACTGTTGTTAAAAAGTGGGTGGAGGGTAGGGACACAGCTACAGATTTAATTCCTCTCCCAGGGCCTCCCCCATTCAGATCCCAGTCTCTCTTGGGGAAAGAGCAGTCTTCCTTTACTGGCAATAATACTTTAAAGGGGCTTGAAATAATTTTAACTTGTGCTATGCAATCATAGCACTCAAGACAGTAATTTGTTAGGCTACTGTACTAATTAACACATTATGTGCTACCACAGCTACCAAGAACTGCATCAGGTCCCAGGGCAATTAAAGCACCTGAGACTTCTTCCCTTTCTCCATCATGCTTAACTTTCCTCCTGCACCTCCCTTTACAGCAGTGTTCTAGTCCTTCCTTGGGAAGTTACAGCTACAGTTTCAGTGAAAGAAATAGCTAAATTTCACAAACAGAAAATTAGAAATTTGAAATATTATCAACATCTTGCACCACATTTTCCATTTTGAATTATAATTGTAGGAGAGATTCTGCCAAAACAGCTCTTATAGCAGATATTGTAAATCCTCAACACTTTTCCACAGGCTTATAGATAGAGAAAAGAGACATGTTGTGCATATTCTCTTGCTGATATGGGATCATCACTAGAGATCCACAGTGATGTATCATCTGCCTGTGATCATAAGATACTGTCATGGTTTGAAGCTATGATATAGGCGGATGCAGCTACTCCACGTTTTCTACATTTTCAGAGATGACATCTCATTGTTACACTTATTGCAAGAGTCACTTCCCTGTAAGTGTCTGTAAATTTTTCTTCTATCACCTTGGAGAAGTGAGGCACAGGACTTTACCACAAAGAAAGAAGGTACACAATATTTTCCTTCTTTTTCCAGTACATGCTAGAGGGGTGGCAAAAGACCACCTTACCTACCTAGTACATCTGTCCAAATAGAACAAAAAAGGCCATCTAACCATCATGAAAAAAATGTCCTACTTATGAGAGATACAAGAACTCGTAGTTCCTATGTTGGCTGTCCAGCATACACAGGTTGCCTCTCTTTCAGTATCTTTTTTTTTTTTTTTTTTTAAATAGCCCTCTACACCAACCTCAGATAAAATCAACTGGCAAAGGAAGAAAATGTTTGGAAAACTCTCTTTAAATCCACTGATACAATCTTCCAGCTTAACTGCTGATTTGAAGCAGGACAGTGATGCCAAATTAGGTAAATTTTATTTTTTTCTTTAGTCTTTCATCATTCAACTTCAAAGAATACAGAAAAGAAAAACAGAACAAGAAAAAACAAAACCAAAAGAGATAAAACAAAGTTGTATTGAAAGCAGGCAGCTACAAAACAAAGCATGCTTCAGAAAAACCAAAGTGGGGGAATACTGAAATGTGCCTTTTTCTTCAGAAGCTTGAAGGAGAACTATCCTGTGAAGCACAAACCTGCACCACCACTTAGCCAATGCAATCACCATCACTAGAGCTTTGCTTCTTTATTATTTGTAGGGACTTCCATTCTTTGTACCCAAAACAGGCACAAAGCTGCATCTGGGGCATATTATGTATTATGTCTAGATACAGACAAAATTAAATATAGACCAGAGGAAGCTAAAAGATATTAGGCAGATCTTATAAAATATTTCACTAGCTTTTCTGTAAATGTATGTTCATTTGTTTTCATCAAATATCCACCTATTAGAATGACAAATGTAGTAATAAGTGTTCTACAACTTCAGACTAAAACCTTTTTTATTTTCCACCTACTATATCCATTAAATCATCAGCTGCTGATTAGCTGGAGGGCTAATCTTGAAATGTCACAGTTGATCTCAGTTCTCACTTTCAAAAGTTAGGATTTCCTTCTATATGCAGTTTTACATTGTTGGCAGATGAAAACATTTGCACTGAATTTTCCTAATGAGCAAACATTATTTATGACCCTATGCAAACTTGCTGATGGCTTATTTTAGCATCTCTGTTTTGAGGAGACTCCTAATGAATCTGCCATATAGAGAGAAATTATTTCACTAACCCACTGTACTGCTCATCTGTGTTGGATAGTGCACTGAAAGTCAGGAGGGAGCAAGGAACGAAGAGCTTCACCATGCTTGTCTCCAGTGTGGGAAGGTCAGACTCAAGGTTCAGGAATACCAAAAAGAGATGTAGGAGGTCTTGCACAAAGCTAGACCCCAAGTAGTTTTCTTTTTTGTGCTACACAAGAAACCCTTTAACAGAAAGCAAGTTCTGAACAATCGAAAGGGAACAACAAGGCACTGAGTTCAGAGTTGTTCACGCTCATAACGTATGGGGCCAGGTGTGGAAAAAACTGACAAAAGACGGACGCGGTTGTGAGCACATGCATGTATGTGCATACATACATACATACATATAAATAGTTTCCTGACTATGCATTTTGCTATCTTATTGAACTCCCCCAAATCACCCATATACAGATAATGGCCAAATGTAAATTTTCAAATGCACAAAATTAAGACCAAGTCAAATTCGAGGCAACATTCAACAGCATTTCTTAGGAACTAATATCTTAATAGTGTTAAGTATTCCACTGCACACTAAATCTCCATCTATCCTCCCTTTATAAAATAAATGTCCTTTTAAAACACTAATCTAGATTGAAAATAAGTTACTTTATTAAAATTTCTGCCCTCCTCCCAATACTTTTACCATCTGCCCTACCTCAGCCATACCAACAAGGAAAATTTGACTCCAGGTATAAATAGCTCTTGAGGCTTAATTCAGAACTGTTCATGCAAAATGAACCACATTGATCAATGCCACTACAGAAATGTTTGTTAGAAGCCCATACTAAGCATAAATTCACTCTGCAGAAGTCCATAGTAGTTCCATCTGACTCTCTGACGAAGACTGACGTATTCCTTAATATAGCAGTCTTAGGGTATGCTATTTTTCCAGGATGACATGAAATAAATACTTTCTCCCTGTTGTTCTGATGCTAGCACCTCCTGTATTTCTGAAATTCTGTACAGCACAGTGGCTACGAAAGCCTGGAGAGTGGAGGCAAGCTGCTGAAATCAATCTTCAGAAATAATCAGCACCAAAATACAAAATTAACTTTGTATCAATAAATATTTTTCCAAGTATGAAAAATGACTGGATCCACTCAAATACAGGATGCCAGGGACAGACTGAAAGCTATTTCATGGCTTCTGTTTCAATTGTGCAGCAGCTACTGTGATGGAATTTTATCCTACTGTGCTAGAGTCTCTGGGTGACATAAAAGGAAAGACAACACTGCATTTAATCTTATCTCTTGTCCACTGTAATTCTTTTTGCATTACACACAAATAATAGAAGGCCATATGGATGAGAAAGAAATTAACAACTCTGAAGTATGATTTATAATCACAGCAATAAACTCCAGCAGCAGAATACCCTACTGCAATGGTTACAGGACTTCAGGCATAAACCAGGGAGAACTGTAACATTCATGACATCACATCAGTGACAAAGGTGACATGATTAGAGAATCAGAGGTAACCATTTTTAAGAGTGTCATGCTTTGATTAAAAAATAAATTAAAAATTATCTCAAACAAGGCCCCTGTTTTTCCCACCACCTGGCTACTCCATGGAACCAATGCGAACTTTTACCATACTGAGAACAAATGTGGTATTTAGTATCTTTTCCAAGTATAACCAACTTTTTTGCTAACAAATATGAACATTTTTTTAGTTGCAAGGTACTATCCATAGCCTTTAAAAGAAAAACAAAAACAAGGAAAAAATTACTAAAACAAAATCCTACCATTTTCTAGATGGATTTTTATTCAGTATGCACTAAACATGACTCAGTATCCTAAGAAGCTCTCTTGAAAGACAGCACTAAAGCTTTACTAATTTTCAAGCTTCCAAGTTATACTATGACAGTATTACAAAAAATATAGCTAGACTTTATTGTCTTCATGTTTTGTTTTGTTTTTTTTTTTAATTCTTTAGGAAAACAGTCTTGCTTTAGGAGAATTATTCCAGCCCTATAGAAAACTCTCTTTGGCTTTCATACATACATGATGGACATGTTATAGATAGCGTGCTATAAACTGCTGTATAATTGAAATGCAGATATATTGATATCCCAGGTATATATCTTGTTTCACATCACCTTATCACTCTGCAGTGATTCAAAGTAGTAACACTTCAACAGAGACCTCAGTAGATTCTCCAACTGTAAATTACATCCAGTGACTCTACCAACTACACAAAGGGACCCTTATCTTTCATTTTCTGACACAGGTTATCGGAAAGAATGTGTACTATTTGAGAAAAGATATATTTAAGAAGGACATTGAGGTGCTGGAGCATGTCCAGAGAAGAGCAACCAAGCTGATGAAGGGTCTAAAGAACAAGCCATACAAGGAATGGCTGAGGGAACTGGGATTCTTTAGTCTGAAGAAAAGGAGGCTGAGGGGAGACCTCATAGTCCTCTATAACTACCTGAAAGGAGGGTGTAGTGAGGTGGGCGTTGGCCTCTTCTCCCAAGTAAATAATGACAGAACCAGAAGAAACGGCCTGAAGCTGTGGCAGGGGAGGTTTAGATCAGATGTCAGGAAGAACTCCCATACTGAAAGAGTGGTCAGGCACTGGAACAGCCTGCCCAGGAAGGTGGTTGAGTCACCATCCCTGGAGGTATTCAAGAAAGGCGTAGATGTGGCACTTCAGGGCATGCTCTAGTGGCCAAGGTTATGGGTTGTTTTGCTTTTTTGTGTTTGTTTGTTGTTATTTGGGGTTTTTTTGTGATGTGATGGTTGGACTCAATGATCTCAGAGGTCCTTTCCAACCATGACATTTCTGTGATACTGTGGTATTTAGAGAGGAAACAGGCATCTGGCAGTTTATAAACCATTAGGGTGGTAGGGTCGCATTCTGTTTACAAAACTGGCTTGTCTGAGCTCAGAAAACTGGAAAAAATTGTACAGAATCCTCTAAGAGAATTTTTTGTTGTTGTTTCAGTACCTTTCCCATTAAATAATAAGTAAGTGCTTTGATAAGAAAGGAATTAGAAAAATGTAAACCATGAAAGTCAAGATAGTTCCAAATCAAAATTACTCCTATCCTGAAAGTTGGTCATTAGGACCATTCTAACCACATGATGCCTTACTTGGTTTGAAAACAGCCACCACCGGGGGATCTGATGGCATAATTAGGACATTCAAATTAACAAAACTGTAGGAACATCCCTGCAGGTCTTTTGTTTGTTCATATTGCATTTCTCATCACAAAGTCTTTTTGTACCTCTAAAACAGTATCCATTTTACCTCTGAAAAAGTGTAGTAGCCAGGTTAGACTGGCCTTTGAGAAACCTGGTCTAGTGGGAGGTCTCCCTGCCCATGGCAGAGGGGTTGGAACTAGATGATCTTTAAGGACCCTTCCAACCCAAACCATCATATGATTCCGTGATTCTATACTACTGTTTTCTTATAAAGCACCAAATATATGTTTCCTTGGTCTGTATTCAAAACACAAGAGAAAATTATATGGTAATCAACATGACTGTAAGTCAGATAAGCATGAAGGAAAAATAACAGAAGAAACCATTTTGCCAAGAGGAAAAAAAAATCCAGAAAAAGAGCAGAACCTTCAGGGATGTTTAAGGAATAACTATAATTTTATTTCCAATAGATTTGTGACAGTAGAATTAGAATATGTAGCATCTATGTACTGAGTTTCTGATGCACAAAAGAGGATTAGTGACTTTGTCAAGTCTTTTCAATATTGTTTTAAAAATGCCACAAAAACTCACCACCCAACAGTACTTTAATTTTTTATGGCTTCCTATAAAGAATGTCAAAGAAAATGAAAATAAGGTAAAGGGATTTATTATTTATGACAGAATAATGTTTCTCATATCATATAATCAGAAAGCATGAAGAAAGATGCCTCTTCTTGATAGATATTGTATTTTTAGATCCTTGTCTACAGCTTCTTGTCTACCTTTTCCTCTCACCTAATAATTAACAACATATTTTACTGTATCATTGGATGAGTTTCTGAAGATTGAGAAGATTTAGTCCTTCCTTTTATTTTTTTTCCCAGAAACTCATTTTGTATTCTGCATAGATGCTCTAGAATAAATGAATGCCCTTTTCCTGTTTAGAGTAAGTTTTTTAAAAGTTAATTGTAACAGTTTTATACTAAAATACCTTTCTGATTAAAATGTTTCTGTGAATGTATTATAGGAACAAGAAGCATGATGAATTGAGATACCAGATTTGGGCTGTACATTGTCATGATGACTAGGTAGACCAATCTTAAAGAGAAACATTTCACGAAGCACTACAGAGAAGCTCGAAAGGTGGGTCAATGCCAACCTCATGAAGTTCAACAAGGCCGAGTGCAAGGTCCTTCACCTGGGTTGGCACAATCCCAGGCACAAATACAGGCTGGGGGAGAATGGACAGAGAGCAGCCCTGAGGAGTGGGGGTGGTAGTAGATGAGAAGCTCGACATGAGCCACCAGTGTGCACTTGCAGCCCAGAGACCAACCACACCCTGGGCTGCATCAAAAGAAGTGTGGCCAGCAGGGCCAGGGAGGTGATTCTGCCCCTCTACTCTGCTCTTGTGAGACCCCACCTGGAGTACTGTGTACAGCTCTGGAACCCTCACCACAGGGAAGACATGGAGCTGTTGGAGAGGGTCCAGAGAAGGGCCACGAAGATGATCAAAGGGCTGGAGAGAGAGAGTTGGGGCTATTCAGCCTGGAGAAGAGAAGGCTCTGGGGAGACCTTACAGTGACCTTCCAGTACCTGGAGAGGTCTACAGGAAAGATGGGGAGGAACTTTTCACCAGAGAGGGTAATGACAGGACAAGGGGTAATGGTTTTAAACTAAAAGAGGGGAGATTTAGGTTAGATATTAGGAAGAAATTATTCACCATGAGGGTAGTAAGGCAGTGCAATATATTGCCCAGGGAGATTGTGGATGCCCCCTCCCTGGAGGTGTTCAAGGCCAGGTTGCATGAGGCTTTGTGCAGCCTGGTCTCGTGGGAGGTGTCCCTGCTCATAGCAGGGAGGTTGGAACTAGATGATCTTTAAGGTCCCTTCCAACCTTAACTATTAAATTCTAATTTCTTTAAAAGCCATTATAACTCCGGGAATAAAGTAAGTAAACACGGCTGAATAAGGTTGGTGAAACTTTGATTCATTCCCTCCCTAAAGGGACATAGTTCATATGTGATTTTTTTCTGGTGTCTCTGGAACTAATAAAAAGGAGCCCTCTTCATCCTAGAGGTCTTGGATTTTTTTTGGTGGCATGAAGCATTGCAGGGCCATTAAGCAGTGCTAATGAAATCCATCAATTTTACCATAATTGGCTGTCAAGACTAACCAGCAGGCAAAAAGGCTAAGACAGGGAAATAATAATTAAAAAAAAGGACCTGCACAGCAATATACAATTTCATCCACATTGTAAGATACTGTACTTGGAATAACTCAGGACAGAGATGTCTGAGTCTCTGCAGAGTCTGGTTTATAGCTGCTAGTGACTGCAAGTTTTATCAAAGATCCAGTCCTGCTATGGATGTATTTGGGATACCCCATAACTACACAATTCCTTTACTGAAACCTTCCGTGAAATTCAGTGTAAAAAGAAAGCAAACTGTATCTTTTACAGGCAAATAGATTCTAAATACTCTCTTGACATATGATTGCTTTTTACTTACAAATCCTAAATTAGTTTCAATTGTACTGCGATACCAAACATAGGCTTCTTCAGCAATTTACAAGGATGCCAAAAAGTTGAGCCTGAACTCATTGTTGATGTCTATACATAGTTATTTTCTCCTTGAACCAATTTGTGACATAAATGACAACCTTAGTTCCACTACTTCAACATCTGTTTGAGGTTAACCGATACTCAAGACAATTTAAAGTAATTGCTCACAGACTCTGACAAGCAATGGTAGAAATGTTGTCAACCTTCTGCATGCTCCTGCTGCAAGGAGGTGCCTGAAAGCACTCCCTCTGTGCACCACTAAAATACACACATCTTTGAAACTCTGATTTCCTTACCTAGCCATGTTGCAGTCCAACTACACTGCTTAATGAAGCATGTTGCAGTAACTTCCTTGTTTTCTACTACTGGAAACTGTGAAGAACAGAGGAGTGGAGTCTACTCATATCTCTTGGCAAAGGAATATGGCTCTGCACGCTCCTGAACACACATGCACCATTAACTTCTGACTGATGTTGCCTCAAATACAATTAAGCAATTAAGAAGTTTTAGGTCCACATTCCTATTGCCCATTTTACTCTTCTAGAAACTAGAAGCAATGTTAATAAAACTAAAATATTACTATGAATTTTCAATTGAAAACAGAATGAAATTTTTACTACATGTGACCAGTTCCTAAGTCATAGCCAACATGCTTTGGACTTGACTGAAAAAAAAGATACAAATTATAAATAAACTTAAATGGCAACTGAATTATGTTATAAGAATATCCAGGATTTAAAGCACTGGAGTTGGAGACATTGGTGACTATTGGAGACCTATTATAAAAAATAGATAATGGAGGGCAATGGGAGGTATTTTCAGATCCCATTCAAGCTACTCTTCAACTGCTAAAACAGTCACTTAAAAGATCACTGCAGCTTCCAACACTTGTGGTTCCCCTGAGACCACTCACAGTTGTTAATTCAGACGACATCCATGCTTAAAAATGTGGTAACTGAGGAATTACACAGTATCATCACTTGGCATCAGAAGA
The DNA here is from genome assembly GCA_020745705.1 of Hemiprocne comata. Lineage (NCBI taxonomy): Eukaryota > Metazoa > Chordata > Aves > Apodiformes > Apodidae > Hemiprocne > Hemiprocne comata. The sequence goes on along the minus strand of CM036587.1, from coordinate 98,237,670 downwards.
TGGGTAATGAGCAAGAGACTCAAGGCAATAACATTAACTTTTAAAATTAAGTAGAATTGTGGAAGCTCTGAAGCTATGAGAAACACAAATCTGTGTTTCTTTTGCAAGAGCATTTAAAATTTAATGCTTGCTTCAGCTACTGACACAAAATCACAAATCTCCTCCACTCCTTAAGTATCTGTTTAGCACTTACCGTTACTCCAAAGAAGTTGGTTTCATTCATAGCATCCAGAAAAATTTTGCCAAGTTTGTGATTTGTATAGTTAAAATCTTCAATTTTTTGGTGCTTGTTGGTGGCATTCAGATACTTCATTGCCTGCTGCAAGGTCTTGGCAATCACCCATATTCCATCATAAGCATAACCATGAAATTTGCTGGATTGCCCATCACCACGCTTAGCATTGTATTCATTTTCATACTGCTGTGGAGTCTGTAGGAGAAAAAATTCAGGTTTATTTCCATATTTAATATTTTACAGATTTGCATCCAAAACTACACCTTGAACTGCACCCTCCAATTTAGAGACATGCATGACTAATAAAGAAAGGCCACCAAAACAAAAATTAAGAAGGAAACTAAAATTACAAAAACATGTGCTGCCTGACTTACAAGACTGATGGTGATTTAGAAGCCAGAGAGACTGAAAAATAGTTATTCTGCTTCTCTGTATGAAGGAAAACTTACTTTTGTACAAAAGGCTTCAGTCCAACCAAAGGTACCAGCATACTGGTGAGCCATAACAGTAGAAGAGAGAACAAGTCTGCATCCCTGCAAATTAGTGGTCTGATTACACTTTATAGGCTAATGCAAATCTAATAACCTTTATTTGATCAATGATTTGCTTAATATGAAATTATCTGAGTGGCAATTGGTCTACATTTTACAAGTTTACTATGCTCTTTCTGGTGTGCTGTCTTATGAGTTGCCTTTAAGTGAAGTTGCCTTTTGTGCTCACTCAGCAAGGCATGAAAGACAGATGAAAAAAAGATGAAAAGCAGCAAAATGCTTACTCACTGGCCAGAGTTCACATGAATTTGTTCTGTGATTAAATGGGCCTATGCTAACCTCCCAGAGGTCAGTAAGGCCAAGTGCAAAGTTTTGCACCTCAGCTGGGGCAATCCCAAGAACAATTACAGGTTGGGTGGGAAATGGATTGAGAACAGCTCTGAGGAAAAGGACTTGGGGGTGTTGGTTGATGGGAAGCTCAACATGAGCCAGCAATATGTGCTTGCAGCCCAGAAAGTCAACCGCGTCCTGGGCTCCATCAAAAGAAGTGTTGCTAGTGGGTCAAGGGAGGTCATTCTCCCCCTCTACTCTGCTCTCATGAGACCCAACCTGGAGTACTGTGTCCAGTTCTGGAGCCTCCAACATAAGAAGGACACGGGGTTGCTGAAGCAAGTCCAGAGGAGGGCCACGAAGATGATCACAAGGCTGCAGCACCTCTCCTGTGAAGACAGGCTGAGAGAGTTGGGGCTGTTCAGCCTGGAGAAGAGAAGGCTCTGGGGAGAACTTATAGCAACATTCTAGTACCTGAAGGGGCTACAGGAAAGCTGGGAAAGGGCTTTTTACTAGGGCATGTAGTAATAGGATGAGGAGTAATGGCTTCAAGCTGGAAGAAGGTAGAGTTAGGTTAGACATTAGGAAGAAGTTCTTCAGTGTGAAGGTGGTGACATACTGGAGCAAGTTGCCGAGGGAATTTAGCTGTGGATGTCCCCTCCCTGCAAGTGTTCAAGGGCAGGCTGGATGGGGCTTTGAGCAACCTGGTCTAGTGGGAGGTGTCCCCACCCATGCTGAGAGGTTGGATTTAGATGAACTTTAAGGTCCCTTCCAACCCCAACCAAACCATTCTAAAATGTTATGTACTTTTTGGAAATACCACATATTTACATATTCAAAAGAAGACCCACACCCCACACTCCCCTAGTTCTGAGAGGCACACATCACCGATGAAATTAGCCAACTGCAGGATTAGGTTTAAATATAAAAGTTTTCTGATTCTGTGCTGAACTATTTAACTTGACAAGACACATGTGGTATTGCACACTATAATTAAAGATTTACTGTAATATTCTTAAGGGAGGAAGAGGACAGATTTGTGGCAAGGGGCTTCTCTGCTTCATTACCTTGTAGAGAACGGGAATTGATTTCTAAGTATTGTAAAATTGCAAACCAGTAGAAAGATAGAAAGATGAGACTGACCATGAATCACAATTCCTAGAGGTACTTCAAAGACATGTAGGTATGGTGCTTAGGGACATGGTTTAGGGGTGGACTTGGCAGTGCTAGTTAACAGTTGGACTTGGTGATCTTAAAGGTCTTTTCTAAAGAAATGATTCTGAGAGTCTGCGATGACTGCCAACTTTCTTTTTAGAGGAATCCATCTCTGTCCTCAGTGCTTTGCTGGTGAGACAACTGATAAACTGATTTCAGTAAAATAGTTGGAGGAAAAAATACTAACCCTTCCTGATATGGTCTTTTTACTTTTTGAGCTGAGAGGCTCAAAGTCCACTCCGATATAACCTTCCATGGCTGCAAGAAGATTTTTGCTGAGACATTGTGAGGAATTAATCCAGGATTCCCACCAAAGGTTTTCATACCACCCTGGAATAATCCACTGATATTTGCTGCCATACATTTCTTCATCATAAGCCTACAAAGAAAGAAAAATATAAAAGCTAACAGACATTGTAGTAGACATATTGAACATAAATATAATTGTTTTGTGTTCATGTATTTTCCATTATTAATGAAATTATGGGATAATTGAAGGATACACAAGCATTTTGAATGGTTGAGAATAATTACTTGCTAAGACTCCTTCCTTGAAGATTCCCATCTTTAAAATTCAGATCACGTGAAAAGAATTTCCTAAAACCTATTCTGCTTTCAATAGGCCATTTATTAAAAAAAACAGAAAAATAAAATACTGGATTGTAAAACCAGGGGAGATAAAGAGGAACACTGGTAGAAGGCACAGTGTTTGCACAGAAAATTCTGGATAATGTGACTATTACATGAGGCGAAGGACCACTAGGCTACCACGTTTAAACTAAGTTATTATCTTCCTGATATCATCCAATAGACCACATAAAACAGAATAAAGCTAAAACTAGAAAACTTAAATCCTAGGCGCCATCAAATTACAACGTTGCAAATACAAATGACAGGCCTGTGCTAAAATGGAGACCACAGGGGCATGAAGTAAGGGGTTTCTTCTGAGGGAAATGAATCAACAGTAAATTGATAAAGCAAGCAAATCTCAGTGGTTTCTCTTTTTTTCAGCAAGAAATTTCTTAAGGTGAAATTCTCTATTGTTTGAATAGTGATTACAGCCCACTGTACTCCAAGATACTGAGATGATGATTATCTCCTTTCAATACATAGCAGACACATATAACAGGAAATGGAAATACTTCATTAGTCAGGCACATATGCTGTTGTGCCTAAAAGCTGATCTATTCTCAATGGGTATTCTATTCCATTGTGAAGAGTGTTCTAGGATAAAATTAGCAAATTTTATCTCAGATGTCTCTCTCACTGGCTTGTAACTAGATATTTTTCTTTCGACATTTCAATCAGACTCCATTTCAAAACAGCAGGTTTCATGCTTCTTCGGGTCCTAATATAAGCAATACTGGAGATACAAGGCATGCCTAGAAGATAAAAATTCCAGGTTTTGGAAATACATGGTGCAACTTTAGAGCTCTTAACTGCAAACCTGCTACATCTTCACAGAAAATGTTAAAGAAGGAGGAAATTACGAGAACGCAAACAAGACATGTTAGTCATTCAGAACATAACAATTCTGAAAAATATCCCAAAGATCATAGAAAAAGCCTATCAAATAAAAAGGAACAGCATAACATATGAAATAGATATGCTTTAAATCTGTGAAGGCTATTGTAATGGTGTCAACTCAGTTCATAAATGTATTGTGCACAAAGCAGATTTGTATGGCCCCTGGTTGCAGTAGCTTTTGTTCAGCCAAAATCAAATTTCACACATTTGTATACAACACTGTTTGAAAGGGCTCCTGTCTGAAACCCAGTGTCTTGCATCTCACATCTTACTTAGACAAGTAATTTATGTGGATTGTGGAATTCCTCTGGCTTATTAATTCCACCCTTCCAGAAACACATCTGCTTTTGCCCTTCTGCCCATCTCCACTCCTGCTACAGCTATGGCAACATCACATCCCAGATTCACCTGTGAAGAAAACAGCAATCCTGTCCTGTGGTATCTTCTGATGTCTAAAAGGGTTTCCATTACAAAATTAGGGCATCCAATACCTTTCAGTAATATAGTGAGCACTTGAGCCTGTTTCCTGCATAATCTGTAAATGTCCTGGGATACGGGCTGAAAATTGAAAGTTTTAAACGAGCCAGAAATTCCATCCTGGAAACAAGGGATCATTCCCAACAAGGCTGCACTAAAGCTTTCACAATCCTGCAAGAATTTGGTTTAAAAAAAACCCAAACAACAAACACTTTCAGAGCTGTCAGCTCTTCACTTGAGTTCTGGTGGAACAGTAGGTCTTGAAGGATAGTCTGGGGAAGGCAAAAGAAGGATAAAATCAGCTCTTCCAAAGCTGAGCACCACGACCATGCAGTCATTTTTCTAGTGAGAGCACACTTGTTAGTGTTCAGTATTTAGGTTCCAGAAGACTTACTTAAAAATCATGTTTTGTGCCACCATTTCCTCCCTGTCAATTCTACTAAATGGAGATTATTCTGGTGCTTAAAAGGTACAGTGCCTTGAAATTTGCCAGACTTTCTTGAACCATTTGAATGCACATGGACCACTTGTTACAGGTTTTAGTTTCAAACGAGAAGATTTGTTGGCACACAAGAGTGAGGTGAAGGTTTACAAGAGATTTGTACCACTAGAACAGCATAAAGCAGTCATATGTGTTTTTTCTAATCTTTCACAAAGGGCTGCAGAGCCCACAGTGGCTGTTAAGGAGCCAGGAAAATGTCCTGGATATTTTCTGTCCTTGTAAGACTGAATTTCTAAATTTTTTAACTTTTCATTTTTTGTTTGAATCCATAGACATGCTTATTTACGACAAAGAAATTTCTGTAAGAGATCTTTCTGTGCATAGTAAACAATTACTGGTGGTTTGTGTAAATGGGCCTGCAAAACCTTACCCCCATTGAATTTCCATCAAGTTTCCATCATGTCAGCATGGACACATCCAATATCTGACCCCTCAAGAATGCCTGTAGACTTCTGAATCTCAATAAACCTCCATCTGTTTCTCATTAAAAATCAACAGTGCCTTTCATTCCCAAACAGAGACTCAGCAGAAAAACTCTATCAGCTTAAGGAGAACAGAGTCCAGTCCTTTTGTATCAGCTGTGCTGATTAAGCCTGGCTTTACTTATTATTAAATGTTTACTAAAAGAGCCACCTAAAGCTCATGCAGTGACCTATGCATAATAGTAATCTTCTTTAATTGTCTTTAGACAGATAATTGGATCAACTAGGCTTCAGTCTTGATGTGTGCATGCCTATACAGCATTATCTCTATGGCTTAAAGATAATTTGTTGGAAATACTCCCACAACAATCTTTTAAGAATAAAATTTTCTGCACAACTGAAGTTTTATTGGGAAGATGCTATTTCATGTTATTCCATTTTCAAATGAAAAAAAAAGATTATGACTATTCAGCACAGTTGAGCATTTTGATTACCTATGTGAAAAGTTTTGAGCAAAATACAGTGATTTCTATTCCATGAAAAATATCACATTCCTCCCACTGAGGTGAAAACAACATTAGAAAGCTAAGATTTTCCATAGAATTAAAATTGCTAACTGTTTTTGACACTAGTGTTAAATGAATAGCTAAGTTTATTTAAATTATCCTAGAAAACACCTGCTAACATTCCCTTTGGCTTGAGTTAGTCCTGTCAGATTTTAAAAGTTTGCCACTAAATTAGACAGTCTTTTAGTCTACTTATCTTTATGTGCTCTGCATCTTTTATGTGTGTATGTGGTTGGAGGCAGGGGGGAAAGGGTGGAGGGAAGGGAGGAAATAGCCAGGCAAAATGAAAATGAACATATAAACTCCAATGGATGTCCTGAGGAAACCTCACAGCATATGATTGTTGAATCCAGACAGAAAACTGAGGCAGACTTCAAAGATTTTTCCACCTACATAAATCATTAGCAAATCATATTCAAGTTATAACCACAATCAGAAAAAAGAAATATCTTGCTCTAGTACAATAGCACCTTCCTTTAACAAATCCCAAAGCCTTTCTCTGACTGACATCAGCTACTCTGCAAAATATAAGAGGGAATCATAAGAGAAATCTGTCTGAAGATACACTTGGGGAAGGGGGTTTAAAAATTGGACATATCTAAATTATTGTGCTGGTAGATGCATAGCTGCAGGAGTACATGAGTCAACAATATATTTTATGACTAATAACAAGATTACTGACATATTGTAGAGCATTAATACAGAAATGACCTACTTTGAACTGCCCTCTCCTACAGTCTCCTGCTGAAACTCATATATTTATATGAGCCTAAATACATGATCTCTCAGATTTCTCCAGGCTCCGGAAAAATCCACCTTATTATTTTTTGACGCTAATGTCCTTTAGAAGCAGTCATCACCCTTTAAACTGCTCTGAGTTATGCACACTTCCCATGTTTGTACCAAGCTTTGCTGCAGAAAGCTGCAGTGAGCGTTCATGTGAGAGAGACATCCCCCCCACCTGAAATTCTTCAGATGAAGGAAGGGCAGCAAGAGGACACCCTGCTCCTCTGAGGACTTCTAGGATTTCTTCAGTGGCCTCACATGCACACCGACTTGGAAAAGGATTGCAGAGGAAGGCAACTAGATAGTAAGGGCAGTGGCATAAGTGAGGCCAGTGTCCTGTCTAACATTGGCTTGGAAGACAGTCCTGACCGGGACCCCTCAGGTGAGGAAAAGCAGCCCAACCACAAAAGATCTGAGGAGGAGCTGGGCTGCAGAAGGACCATTCCTTGTTTCATTAACCGAAAAAATGGGAGATTATTTCAATCAATCCAATTTAAATGCTGGAACAAAAAGGGCTATGTACAAAGAATGATCAAAGATGAGAAGAATAAAACAGTAAATCATGCTTTCTATTTTTTTCTGGATGCTAAGAGATATTTTTTCCTTCCAAAAATACTCTACAGTCTCCTTTCCAAATTTTGCCAGCAACTGGGCCAGCTGCTGAGTATGAGCCAACACGTGCCTGAAGAACACATAGCACTCAGATTTTGAACTTCTGCCTTTCCTTTCTCTGCTTGGATAGGTAACTTGGATAGGTCTCTCCATGTGAACACTAAAAACACCCTTTGAAATGTAAATGCTATCATTATTGTTTTTCTATTGTATTTATTGTGTTCTTGGCTCATACAGAAAGAATCTTGTTATTTAGACTAAGAATTCAACATCAATAGAAAATTTAGGCCACTCAAATCTGCCCGGTTTTTTGCTTGTTTGGGGTTTTTTTTTGTTATTTTTTTTAGCAGCTACAAATAAAAAGCCAAATTTTAACCCTGCTACATTTAATGGCAATCACAATGTGTGAGATAAATAGTGAGGATAGGGAATTTTATCTATGCTGGTCTTACCACACTTCTTTTAATTTTAATTATTTTTTTTTTTACAAACTAATACTTGCTTTCATGTAAAACATGTAGAACATACAGCAGTCAGCAGTGAATGACAACTGTACAATTAGCAACATTTTGAGTAGCAGAAATTACTAGGGTTGCTTACTCAGCATGTATAGAACTGCTTGAAATTCTTTCAAAGCAAAACATGCAAAACCACATATATGCAGACATTGCCAGCAGAACACTACTTTTGGACAAGATTCAAATCCTGCAGTTCTCTGTATCTGCTGCTACACATCCAAGTGTTTCCCTAGATCTGACATGAAGAGAAGTGCTCAAGCTCAATTTGGCATTTAATTCCACTACAGGAAAGCAATAAGAAGCTAACCATGCAGTCCACACCTAAATTCCACTGAAGTAAAGTACAAAAAGTATTTTATTGAAACAGAATCGGAGCTAACCATGTGTAACCTCTCTTGAGGATATAAACCTTGACAGAGATGAACCCCGTGAAGAAATGTTTATGCTCAAATGTTTTTTTTTTAATTCAAATGTAACACATTCTTCATTCTGATATGCAATTAAATATATTTACTTACACAGCAGAAAACTTTAACAGCCATTTCCTCATCAAACTGGCCAAGGATTATTCGAACGTCATTACCCTGCAGATTGAATGAGATACGTGGCAGTTAAATATAGTCACAACCACTTCAGATAGCCATGCTAATTGTGCAGAAGGTTTGCACAGATTACAGCTGCATACAGCAAATTTAATTCTGAACTATTAGATTTTCAAGAAATTGAAACAGTGCAAGAGACAGCAGCTGAGGTGTTTGAAGAAAATTATTAAGCAACTGCACTAAATAGAGTAAAACTGTAATGTTTATCTTGTCAAATATTGCTATTCAGTATCACTAAACTATCAAACATTCTTTTGATCCCTTGCAGGATTTCTTCTTTTAAAGTTTTGCATATTAAAACCAGCTGAAAATATAACTTTTCACTGCTTACATGAACTAGTGCTGTAAAGTTGAGAGACTGGAGATTCGTGAGATAAAATGCCTTGATACTGTTCCCACTTTCGTAATTTTTACTCATACAACATCTTCTCTACAGTCACTGTAACACATTGTCAATCCCTCCTCTCCTCCTCCTTCCCACCTCAACACATTAAAAAAAATCATCACACTTTAAGAATCTATGACTGAAGTCAAAAGAGATAATTTCATTTTCATACTTAGAAACTTATTAAGAAAACATTCCTAAATTCGGGTGCATACACCAGAAAATATTTCTTCAGGAATTGGGATAGCTTTTTTCTCGTGAAAAATTGCTGCTAACATCTATAAAACACATAACAGATAGCTTTTTATGAAAATATTACCTTTTATTTCACACAAAAGCTGGGTTCTCAGCAAAAGCTTGAGCAAATCTAATTTTTCATTTCTTTTATAAAACACTTGGTTGGAATTACTAACAGCTCTTTCTCTCTCCAAAGAAAAACGAACAGATGATTCGGTGTGAATTTCAGTGGTGAAAAACATTTCCGTTTTAATTACTTCCATTAATAAAAGATTTTCAGTTTAGAAAAAAGTTTCTTTCCTCCCATTCAGCAGAAAATATTATGATGGACAGTGCAGAAAGATACTAGAATGCTTCTGTGATTAAATGCATGAAATTAGTATCACTCTTAGAATGGTTAAAGTTGGACAGTAAGTAATACGCTTGGCTCATTCTGAACCTGTGCATTTTGAGTAAGCCTGCTTCTCTTTACTTTTATGTTCTCCCATGGATTGATAAAGTAACGTAAATCTTAATGAAGTGGATTAGATTCTTTTAAAATAAATCTAAAAAGGTCCCATAAACTCCGCAAACATATTACACAAATTACAGCAGTAGTGTTACAGTTTTTGCGAGGACAATAAATAGATTTAGGAATTATGCAGCAAAAGAAACCCTCACCTATTATCCCTATTTTTCACATTTTAAAAATAATTCTGGCCACTCTTGGAACTCCAACCCAAAATTGCTTGACCTCTCTGAACATAAAAATGCATACTTAAAACTTGAAGGAAAAAAAAAAAAAAGAGTAGCAAAGTTTGGTTAAAAAATAAATGACACAGCACTCAATTATTAAACTTAAAATTGAAAACATTCCTTTTCATTTTATATCATGCTGAGAACCAATTTAAAAAATACAGAACACATGCTGCCTCATGAGCACCGGAGATTGCAGGCTGGGTGTAGAGAGTAACTGTGCAGTGCATGCACAGCAACGCTGCCCAGTGGCTGTGTGACAACCTGCAAACGGAAGGTGCAGTGCCTGTGGGATGTGGTCCCATGCCTAAAGACCTTACTTCCACCTGATTATCACATAAACCAGAGTACATTTCCCAGTTTTTACTCCAAAGTACTACAAAAACTGTATCGTTAATCCTGGTTTGTTGGATGGTTTTTTTTCAGGTTTTTTGTTTGTTGTTTTTTTTTTCCCCTAGAAATATGCTATACCTTTTTAACAGTCTTACTGTCTGCAAGGATTGTTTTATACCAGAATCATTGTGTGATTGGTAATAGTACTCAGATTCAAATCTTGCACATTCAGCCACATGAGTATTTGGCTCTACACTTCCTTTTTGTCTACAGGCATGCAAGAAAACAGGTGCTCAATAAAGTCATGTTGAAATATTTTACTTAAGGCACAGGAGAGCCCTATTCTAATACTGGCAGAAAATCCTATTTTCAAACAGCCTCTGCTCTTTTTCGGGCACCCAAGCAAATGGGAGTATTTGCTGATTTGCCCAGCTGCCAGCAGGTCCCAGTTCAGAATATCTAACCATCTCAATATCTGACTGAGAATCTCAGGGAAGCTGGGTCTTCTGTTAGACAAGAACATTCACTTCCAGCACAAGATGAGCTTCTGATGCAAGAACAGGAAATCTGCTAAGTGTGAGAACCACATCCCAACCAAGTTCTAGAGAAACCCTGATGCTCAACAAGAAATCTTCATGGCTCCAATTCAAAGATCAGCTATGGCTCTAGAACTTGAAGATCACTGATGTTCTGTAATCCTAGGATGTATGATTGAGCCAAGATGCAACACTCAAATGTTCTTTTGCCTAAATTAATGAGTTTCCATGTTAACACATAAATTCCTGGTTTTGAAGCAGACAGTACAGCAAGGACATTAACATGCCTGTGTTCACTAAAAGATTTGGATGGTATCCAACCAGACATTGACTGAAGAAAAGCAAAAGAAATATTCTATTACCACCTATTAAGGGATAAGTAATGAGTGCTCCACTTAAAGTATTATGTCACTGAAGTTGAATTATGTTGTGGTTTTTTTTCATAAAAGTTATAACTTTAATAATGCTCTTTTCCATGTCTTTTTATGTGAAACATGCTAAGAAATTGAAGGTTTCTCTGACAGAAATATAAATTCTCAATTCTCCCCCACATTTGTCCAGGAGTTAACACTTTGAGGGATGGGGAAAATCACAATCTACATATGCTCAGTACTCACCAGAGATGGATCCAAGAAGATAATACTGAAAGCCAGTAAATAAAGTGACTGAAAGTAGGATCCAGTGAGAGAAAAAAGGGCACATGGGAAGGAGAGAAGACCCAATAGAGAACGTGGGTGATGATTACTTAGACTTTTTAGGCAAAGATGGAGCCTGGGAGGGTAGCAGTAGGCTTGAGACCAATATTGAATAAGGATTTTGAGAGGAAGAATTAGGATTTTTCAAGACTATGGCAAATAGGAAGCTTGAGAACTAATTAATGTTAGGACAACTGCAGTCTCAGAAAATAAGTCCATAAGAAAATGGAACAAAAATCTAGACAAAGGTAATCAGGGGGATATGAGAAAAAGCGGAACATAGCATTGGGTAAGTAAGGAACTCCAGACTAGGATGAAGATCCAGAATGAGATGGGGATACTGGCTGGGTTAAATAGAGAGTATGGGATCACAGGGTCAAGCTGAAAGTGAACATACAGCTGATTATCTTTTTCTTTGTCCAGATTCATAAAGTTGTATCATGAAGAACATACAGTATTGCTGGTTAGTCATATATGGGAAATCATAAAAGATTCCTCCTGTTTATAACCATGCAGGTATCGATACAATGCTGTGAGATGCACTTTTTGGGGTTTTATGGCTTGCAGTTAAAAAGAGTGGAAAATTTAGTATGCGGTCATGTAACTGGATAATTGGATGTTAGAACACACCTAGAAGGAACTCATTTAGGAAGGTCTGTTTGATAGCTTTTCCTCTTCCACATGTAATATTTTTCCTCTATGCAATGACACAATCCTAGCCTCTTTCTCTCCAACTCTGCTTTTTGCATTCCCCTCTGCATTTTTCCAAAATTTGTTGTTGAAGAACTGAATTCAACATGGTAATTAAGCCTAGATCCATTGGATGCAAAGCTTGGGTCTGCTCGTTCTCCCGAATAAAAGACACTGAAAGTTCAAATTAATGCAACTGGATGTAGCTCAAATCCCTTGCAGAGATTTTATCTGGATAGACAGTGAAATCTTCACTGAAATGTATCAGAGTGTTTTGGTTTGAGCAAGCTCTTTGCAGATTATTTTTTTTTGTTTCTTTCAGTGAACTTTTCAGCAGCACCAGTGGACTGATAATAACCAAGGTCACTTCTGACTGTCTGCAGCCTCCTCCCCTACGAGGGAGCAGATCAGACCGAGGCAGGATCAGCAAATCAGAATATTCCCTTCTCATAATATTTTCTCTATTTGGCTTTCAGTACAGGTTAATACATTACGGAAGTCAAGCCTTTCTTTTTCCTTTTCCACTCACTTTTCTGCTTACTGTTGCTTCTATCGCCCTCTCTTTGGCTCTCTCTCTTTTTTTCCATTTTCCTTCCCAGCCGACACCCGAGGACCCCGTCCATGAGCCCGGACACTCCCCCCTTCAGCTGGGAGTCACCAGGGAGAAGAGTTGCTGTGAGAGTCGCTGGGGGAGGAGGGAGGGGATCGGGTGTTGCACATCCCTTTACAAATATATATATTCCCTTATCACTAATAATTAAAATCAATGTCTCTTTTCAACCCAGAAAGTCTCTCTTTCTCATTTTTCTCCCTCTTTCCCTACCTTAGGGCAGGAAGGGGGTGGAGGGGTGAATAGATAGTGTTACTATTATTGGTTCAACTGCCAAGTCGGTGCCAAACTGACACAATAATTAATTGGCGAGCCAGGCAGGAGCTGCATGAACACCATGGATGGGTTGAAAACTGAACAGATGAATTTTGCACCCGACATGCAGTCGTACATGTCCTATGCGGCTGGGATACTATTGCTCAGTGTAAAAGTTCTTGTTATTGTTCTGTGGTTTGTTGATAAGACTATAGCTATAATCAACCGTGTAATAACCTCTTTAGGGATAACAGGGGTCATGATATTGATCTGTATAGGGACAATGTATGTGTGCAGTGTGAATGTGCATGTGGGTAAGAAGGTCTATGTTGGTAATGGCAGACTCAATTTTTCCTTTCCACTCCCACTCAGGTTGAATATCCCAGCTCTTGATCTAAATAGCATAGTTTCACTGGGGATGCTTCTGTTGAATGCTTATAGTGTCCTGTGGATGCAGAGTGAGGTGTTGTTCCACTCACTGCCAGTTCCCCCCAGGCACTGCTGCTGCCACTGCTGTTACTGGTGCCACTGCTGCTGCCACCACTGGTGCTGCTACAAAAGCAGCTACTTCTGCAAAGATTAAGTCCACTCCCATTCGATTCAAAAGAGTAAAAGTTAACCCTGTGACCAGGGGCAAAGGAAAGGCGACTGATCCTTATACCCGCTCCCATCTGAGATATCCAGAGTTCCTCCAAGCAGCATCAGAAGACGTGATTGAGGAAGCAGACAATTCTAAAACAGATGATGGAACAGGCTCTTCTCAAGTAAATAAACAGGCAGGCCCCTCTCAAGCAGATGGAGGAGCAGGCCCTTCTGAAGCAGATAAGGATGATGACCTGCTACAGCCTTTCTTCCTAAAGGAGTTGCATCTCACGAGAAAGGACTTCACCTGCAATGAAAATGAGGGGCTTCTTACCTGGATGCTCCGATGTTTTGATGGTGGAGCCGACACCTACACCCTGGATGAAAGAGAAGCCAGACAGTTGGGATCCCTGGCTAAAGATGCTGGTATTGATAGAGCAATTGGTGATAAGACAGGAAATATCAACCTGTGGAGCCACCTTCTTTCAGCCATATGGAGCAGGTACCCCCATAAGGGCGACATTGACCCATGCCGAAGCAGAGCGCCCACTCTTGAAAGAGCCATCACATATTTGAGAGAATTAGCAGTGCGAGAAGTGATCTATGATGACCAAGGGGTTCTAAATCCTGATGATGTCGTGTGCGACACGCCCGTGTTCTGGAGGTTTGTGCAGGCTGTACCAGCAACACATGCCCACATATTCGCTTTCATGGGATGTTTTGATTAATCCAATAGACCAACAGCGCGTGACTTGGTTTTCAAAGCACGACAGTATGGAGATATGTTTTGTGATTATCGTCAGTTCCACACCTCAGCCACTGAAAAGGTGACTGACAGAAGGAATCTGGACAGATGGGAAGATAAACCCAAGTCTTTTCCTTTACCCCAGTATCTCCCTAAGGACAACTGGGCTCATGTTGCAGCCATCAAGAGGAGACGCCCTGCTACGAGACAGCAACGAGGGAGACGGGACCCACTTTGACATCACCTGTGGCTCCTCTTGCGTGATTATTACAAAGAGGTATGAGAACCTGTGATAATAAACCTACTGATCAAAGGACCTTCACGAGAGATCCAGTTCCTGGGAATTAGATGGCAAGATGGACATCGCCAAATTCCAATGGACGTGAATAACAAAATAGCAGCTATGGCCCCACTGACCACCAAAAAAGGACACTCAAAACTTTTTAGGAATGGTTGGTTTCTGGAGGATGCATATTCCTGAGTATATTCACATTGTGCAACCTCTTTACAAGGTGACCCAGAAGAAGAATGACTTTGATTGAGGTGCCAACCAACAGGAGGCTTTTAAGAAGATTAAAGACGAGATTGTGCATGCAGTGGCCCTTGGATTAATTCGAACAGGTCCAGACATCAAAAATATACTCTATACTGGAGCCAGGCACAATGGCCCTACATGGAGCCTCTGGCAGAAAGCACCAAGGGAAACTTGTGGTCGTCCCCTGGGATTTTGGAGTAGGAGCTACAGAGGTTCCAAGGCCAATTACACCATAACTGAACAGGAAATACTGGCAGCATATGAAGGAGTTAGAGCTGCTTCTGAAGTGATGGGTACTGAGGCGCAGCTCCTCCTGGCGCCCCGATTACCGGTACTGCAGTGGGTGTTCATGAGGAATGCTCCTCCTGTGCATCATGCCACCGATGCTACCTGGAGTAAATGGATTGCTTTAATCACCCAGCAGGCTAGGATAGGGAACCCAAATTGTCCTGGGATCGTGGAAGCTATTACAGACTGGCCAGAAGGCACACATTTGGGAATGCCACCTCAAGAAGTGGTGAAATGAGCTGAAGAAGCTCCACCATATAATCAACTGCCTGAGGCTGAAAAACAATATGCTCTGTTCACGGATGGCTCCTGCCACCTTGTAGGAAACTGTCAGAGGTGGAAAGCTGCCGTATGGAATCCTACACGGCTTGTTGCAAAAGCAGATGAAGGAGAAGGAGAATCAAGTCAGTTTGCAGAAGTAAAAGCCATCCAGCTGGCTTTAGATGTTGCTGAATGAGAAGGGTGGCCAAGACTCTATCTCTACACTGACTCATGGATGGTAGCAAATGCCTTGTGGGGGTGGCTAAAAAAGTGGCAGCAGAACAACTGGCAGCAAAAGGGTAAGCCAATTTGGGTGGCTGACCTATGGAAAGACATGGCTGCTCGGGTAGGGAAATTGGCTGTGAAAGTGCGCCATGTAGATGCACACATGCCTCTGAGTTGAGCTAATGAAGAACATCAACACAACCAACGAGCAGATCAGGCTGCCCAAGCACAGAGCTGTGTTCATTTCAGTGCTTGCAGGTCCAGATACATGTCCACATTATGGTCTTATGCAAAGAGAGACACCAGATACTCACTGGGGCATATTTTTTCTCCTTTTCAGTCACGCTATTAACTGTGTATCAAGCAGTATGATTCCCTGGCATGGATATATTGCTCCTTTACACCAACTCTTTTGGACCTGATGCAATTTAACAGAGCGTAATTCTGTTGCAGGGATCAAAGAAGTCACCAACTGGATCGCAGCAAGTGTCAAGTACTCTTTCTTTTTTAGAGTTGTAAATTGCTTGTATGGAGCTAAAGCATATTTGAATGAAGAGTTTTTAGTTCATGGAACTGAATTTAATTCATGGCAGGTGATCTATGAGATGATTAAAAACATCCCAGAGGGAAGACAACTCCCCAAACGGCACTTAGATAAAAAGACCAATGTTTAGACCATTTGCCAGATGGTGAGCTGTCATATTTACTCTTCTCAGGGATTAGAGTAGCAATATCAGCATTTAAGCTTTGCCCCTCAGTAAGCAATACATATGTTCCCATATGGAGTAAAGTTCAAACAAGAAAATGAAGAAGAATTACATTTTATTTACCTACAGTTGTGGTGGACTATCCATAAATATATGTTTATAAATTAAGACAATAGAACAGCCTCAAAAATAAATGACTGTTTTGATTTCTTCTTCCTTTCCTATAGGTGAGGATATTGTTCATCCACTAAAATATAAAGCATCTTTGGGTCTACTGGCAGCTGAGTAGTATAAACCCTGAAGACAGTGAGGATCAAGACATCTAAGATGCTCCACTGAGGAATGAAGAACAACTTCTCTCCTCCACTGCCAATTCTAACAGGCTCAGATACGAGGCACTCTTTAGCCTTTTCAGAGTTTTTGAGTGATGCACATTATGCTGGAATAGGCAGCTACTTTTTTCTGGCCTTCAGAGCTTCCCTTCTGTGATCAGATTTTAATCGGTCTCATTTCTAATGAATAACACCAAAATGTTGTATTAGACATCTTCCCAGAGAAGGATTGCTACAATATCTCATCAGCCAAGAAAAGTCAACGTCTTGGCAGGTTCTATCTAAATTGCACAGCTCAGATACTCTGTCATACTCTCTACCATGTATCTGACAGTCAAGATGATACCAATAAATCTACTCAAAGCTAGGTAACTTTGTCAATGGAGACATCCACATGTTCTACCCTCTAAATGCCTGGGTTGAAGAACTCTAACCTTAGCTATGGAATAACTGATGTTGAAGGTGAACTAGAGGATGTCAGCTCCCACCAACTATACACACTGGCAAAACTTGCTGATGTATGTTAGTGTGCATGTCACTCACTTAGATTGAGGCTGCAGTCAAACCTGTTCCTGGCCCAAAATTTTAAAATTTAATTAACTTGATTGAGTTATGAGAGATCCTGTTCGGTCAGCATCCAAAACAGCTATTGTATGTGGGAAATCAGATGGAAAATGTTTCATCAAATAGGAATTTATATATTGCAAAAATTTTGTCCTACATGCAAGACACAAGAAAGTTGCAAGCAGAAGTGTTATTGCTTATACAATTTGCCTGTGTATGCTTAGAATTTTTAAACATTTGAGTTGATGTACAAATGCATATCCTCCAACATCCCTTTCTCTAAACACAAAACATAATTTTAAATATATCCTTAAGTCTAAATTCACTTTCCAACTGTCATTCAAAGATGGTGGAGTCAATGTAGTAAAAGTTGCTGGGAAAAATATAGAACATATATTTCTGCAAATCATAACAGATATTTCTATTTTTTGTAGTGCATAATAATTGATTTCTTTCATTTAAACTGCGTTGATGAAAAGGTAAGGTATTTTATGTTTAGTTTAATCACAAGTACGGTAAGCAGATACCAGTTTACATCTTGAAGAAAGGAATTAACATTTTCAGAATTGGATGCTAAGTTGTGCCTGACATAGGTACCTAAGGACAATTAACCCTATTTCCCTGTTAAGAATAAGCGTCTGTCTGGATAACTGTTTATTTAGTGTTGTAGTTACTTGTTTTGAAGAAGAAATCAGGAGATAATTTTAATACATTGTTTGAGAGAGTCTTCTAGTCTCCCCTGTAAAACAAACAGTGCATTGTTGACATAGAGGAAGGCTAGAATGTCATTGCTGCTTCTAACCTTCAGTCTAAATATACATGCTTATATGCATTTTTTCTTGTTATTACGTCACCTGCCTTCAAAATTGATAGCTTTCTGATGACAGGGGTTAAAGACCTTGTAAAAAATGTGGACTTCACTGATAACACATACTAGAGTCATTTCATCCTCGGACAGGAATGGCAAACTAGCTTAGCCTGGACAGAGATAAATGGCTTCCTATAAATGTAATCCTTACCTATTCATACTTTAAATACGCAGGCTTGCATCTCTAGATTCCGGGAATAATAAAGCACTTAGTTTACCATGCTTCAAACCTTTTGCAGTTAGCTTCAGTAGTGGCCTAGTTGTATACAGGTTGATATTCTTGTTTTAGTTTTAGCTCTTTTATACCATTCAGTTAATTAGGGGTTTTTAAAGCCTGTTTTACACTTACTTAAGTATTTGCAGGACTGTGGCTTTGATTGTCTGTCCTGTGTATTTGATGCCAGCAATGATTCAATCTTAGCCATTTAAAAGTGCTTCCTCTTCCTGTTCAGTCATATTTTCATGTTTATATGAAGTTTAAGATTCATTTTTCCTCTATCAAGTTTATTGTTGGTTGCACAGCATGGTAATGCTAATAGATAGTTTTAATGTTATGAGATGCCAGGAATCTAACAAATCATTATAATAAGAGAAGTACGGTAAATTATTCTGCTATCCAATTTATTTTTCCTTTCTTTTTTCTTGTGATCCACGTAAAATAATGCAGATAATTATAAGAATTCAATCTAAAACGCATAACGAAGCTAATGCAAAAATGCTCGCTCAATGCTTTTGCTACATGATATTTTACCTTAAAAGGATTCTGGTTCCAAATCTCAAGAGCTTTCATGCACACATCACTAAGACTCGTGCTTTAGGTACAAGCATTAAGCCAGCAACAGCTTGCTTTACTTTGTGTCCTTATCAGGAACTACACAAATGCATGGTCATTCATCCACTTAAGCAGGAATATACCCTCAAAAGGCCATTTGTTAACTCTACCTATACAACTGAACGTAGTGGCGTATCATTCTTATGCAAAATTTGTTTCATTAGTCTTCATAGGAAAGAAGAAAATAAATGCCATGATACAGTAAACATTTTCTTTTTATTCCTCAAACAGCAGCACATACCTTCAGCTTCTTTACACTCGTGCAAGGATCATTGGAGAAACTCTCAGTATCTGAAATTTCAATGTCTTCACCATACAGGACACCAGTCAGATCATTCCTCACCTGTCAGAAATTGAGAAAAAGGCAAACTGGTGAACGAGACTCAGTGAGGAGGGAACTATATTTATCAGTGTAATGACAGGCAATGATCTTGAGGATGATATATGCACCCACAGAGGTTTTTTCCATTTTACCTAAAATCTGACCAAGACATTATTCCATTACCACCATAATCTACTATCAACAGGTGTACTACATAAAAAGCTTTAGCGTGTGTGACAAAAAGTTCACAATTGGCTCCTGCTCCACATCATGGAGATGGAAAAGTCCTGCATATTTCCAGTGGTGTTGAAACCAAAAGCTTTCCTGTAGCCAAGGTGATATTTGAGCCTGTATGAAGGGAAAAGGCTCATCAAGGAAACTCTTACATATCCTCAGTGATGAGGGCTGATTTGAAACTACCATCAGCTGGTCCTAGCATGAGCCAGCAGAGCTTAGCTTACATCATTTAGTGACTGATAAAGCTTCATTAACTCCTCTGCATGCTCCTCCTTTCTTAGAGCATGCATCTCACTGCAAGGGGCAGCAGGTGGTATGGTTTGTTTAAAGGTGACACAAGTAAACATCTATCAACAGATTTTCTCACCTATTTTTTACAGTGGCAAGAGTCTGTCATCTTTGAGCTGCCTAATAGCACAAAGAACCCAGATAATATACACAGCAATCTGGTTTACAGATTTAGGTTTTTTTTCATATGACTGTTCCAAGGTTTTATCTCTTAATCACTGCTGGTTTTACTCCAGCCACATGACTGCAAAAACAGTGTCTCATTAATATTCTTAAGCAAAAACATTCCTGAGCAAAAACAGTTTTAGCTGGCAGTAACGTGGTTGCAGACTGAAATGAAGTGGCACTCTAATTTTAGTTTAATAAGATTATGATCATATTCATTGCACTAATTGTCTTTTTTATTTGTTTGTTGTATCAGAAATAGGAGAAGAAAATCACAGTGTAAAACAGGTATCTCAAATGCAAACAGAGAAAATGCAATACATGGAAGAGAAATATGTGCGACATTAAACAGGAAAATTTAGAAGTTTATAAATCCAAAGATTCTATGGTTTCTACGAATTATGCATTTTAAATCTCTCTCCTAACTCTCCTTTTCCTTGAGCTTGTTGAGAGAGAAACACAGTCCATTCAAAATAACCTGAAAATATTTGTTATATAGTGATATGGTCAAGTAAAGAAGAGGAAGTGGTAACTGTCCCTCAGGAACTTCTTAATTTGAATTGAAATAATAATAAAGTTTATATATGAGAATACATTTTATCCATGCAAAAATAAGACCCAGCTATTGCTATATTTCCTAGGCTGAAAGTCTTGATACAGAGAAAAATTGCTTTTCTGAAACAAACCATCAGTGATAACAAAAGAAAATAGACCTCTCTTGATCATAGTTTAGCTAATGTCCAAAATCCTTCTACCTAGTACGAAAGTTCACTAAAACTATCACATGTTACTTAGAAAAAGAAAAATTTTCCTTAGCTATCAGAACTGTTCTTTCCAAAGGCATACAACTTGTCATATGCTTCTACTCCACAGTAACTTACCTTCTTCTGTAGAACAAGAAATTTTTTAGTTGTAGGTTTTCTTTTCTGATATTTTCTCAATTTTTTTCTGGAGCCATTTCTAGACATTCTTCTATCTCAGAGAGACTAGATTAACATTACTCAGCTGATCTGAGTAGAAAGCAGCTGATGTACCAAATACAGTTTAGTCAAATTAGACCATTATTAACATGAGAAAAATTATTTTAAAAATACACATTTATGAAAAGTATATAGTTGTAAATCTTACCAGCTGATCTGTACCTAAATAAAAGCCTGTTTGGGCACCCGATATTGGATTATCTTTGCTTTGCCCTGGCGGTATCCCAAAGAATCTCCACGTATCTGATTACTGGATCGTGACACCTCTGCCTCATCTTCTACAAGCCCACTACTCTGCAGCTTTCAGAGCTCTTAGGCTTTTCACTGAACTGCTCATTAACCTCCCAAAAGACAAAGCACATTAGATTTGGTGCTACAGAAGTTGAAAACCTTTTCTTTGCACTGCCGCAATCAGATGTTGGATGCTTTTCAGATGCATCTGCTTTGTAGATTTTGCCAAAGGAGAAGTGCTTCCTTCCCATTATCACAACAAGATATTAGGAGCTTTATATTAATTTACAAGGTTTACAGTTTTTTCTAGAAGACTTAATGTTGTTTTTTCTCCTTTCGATGCTATGACCACTAGTCTGACAAATCTCATCTTGTGCCTGCTCTGTGGGGGTATTTCCACTACATTTTCCAGTCTTTTTTCCTATTTCCATACTTTTTCATCACCATGCTCAAGTTCTTTTCTTTCTCTCCAAATATTCTAAATATCTCACAGAATTGAAACTTGTGTTTTTCTTCTTATAGAAGTTCTGCACTTCTTTCCAATAAATTTAACTACAGAATCCTCTGATTTGGATTTGGATCCAA
The DNA here is from genome assembly GCA_020745705.1 of Hemiprocne comata. Classification (NCBI taxonomy): domain Eukaryota; kingdom Metazoa; phylum Chordata; class Aves; order Apodiformes; family Apodidae; genus Hemiprocne; species Hemiprocne comata. The sequence continues at coordinate 98,216,164 of CM036587.1, read as the reverse complement.
CATCAGAATTCGCAAAGCCTCACCGTCAGTTCTAGAGCTGTCAATCCCTGTAACAAATACTGCAATTTTGCATTAAATTTGTGAAACTCAGAATACAAAATGCTGAATATTTTGTTTTAGCAGGTGCCTGCAGTCCTGGAAAGTGTATCACCAGCAGTACAAGCAGTTTTAGAGCTCAGCAGGAATCGTTTAATTCCAGCAACTCTGAGTGAAGAAAATTGCAAAATACTATACTTCTGCTTCTTTATTATATAGAATAGGATGATTTCAAGTGGAGAAAACTGCTGTAGAAAGTTGCAACAAAACTGCATTAAGCTCTAGTTCTGCAGTAAATCTGCACTTCCTAAGTAAATCTCGTGCTGACTTACAATACAGAAGTACTATAATTCCATGTATTTTTAGACCCTTGTTAACAACGAAGGTTGTAGCTCTATGTCTGTTTACATACATTTTCCACACTTCAAATACGCTAACATTTCGTTGTCCAAAAACAGGGATTACCAGACCTGATCATCAATAAACCTGGGAAGTTCAACAAACCACTGCTTAGAGACCCTAGTCCTTGATTCACAGCAGGAAAACAAAACAAAACAAAACAAAAGAGCACTTGTAAACTGCTCTGCATACAAGGCTGGATGAAATAATAGTATTTCACCATACTATGTATTTAATACACCTATGTGTGGTCAACTTGAAAAATTACTGAGTTGCAAATGTAGTTGCCCAGCAGCAAGCTTCAAAAAATGAAGGGTTTATATCGTGTAAGGGACACATTTGCAAGAAGAAGATGACGGCCCTTGTGCTTAAGGCAATGGATGGGATCCCTAATTCTGCCAGAGCTGCTCTGTGATACAGCTCATATGACCTAAATAAGCTTTTAAAGTTTGCTACCAAGTCTGGCTGTACCTTTTTTCTGTGAAGTCGATGGCAGCAATACTTGCCTACCTCACAGCTGTTGTATCAAATTCAGTGATGTTTGAGGCAAACAACAAAGTCCCTGACCCTGCACCTGTGAAGGAAGAAATACACCGGTTTTGAGGAGCCAAGAACGTGCATTGCCAAGGAAGAAACGAATTTCTTTAATCTTCATTAAATTCAGAAAGTAGACAGAATGACTAAATGGGCTGTACCATAAAAACAAATTAGCCTAGACAGGACCAAATTAAGTTGGGGTTGTTGAGCCTGGAGAAGGGAAGGCTCCAGGGAGAACTTATAGCGGCCTTCCAGTACCTGAAGAGGCCTACAGGAAAGCTGGAGGGACTTTTTACAAGGCCATGTAGTGATAGGATGAGGGATAATGGTTTCAAGCTGAAAGAGGGGAGATTTAGGTTAGACATTAGGACGAAGTTTAGTGTGAGGGTGGTGAGACACTGGAACAGGTTGCCCAGGAAAGGTGTGGCTGCCCCATCACTGGAAGTGTTCATGACCATCCATATTGGATGGGGCTTTGAGCAACCTGGTCTAGTGCAAGGTGTCCCTGCCCATGGCAGCAGGGTTGAATCTAGGTGATCTTTCAGGTCCCTTCCAACCCAAACTATTCTATGATGATTGTACAAAACTACAACACTCTTGTTGGTCTGTATCAGGAAGGATGGATTTAGGTTTAAGAAAAGGGAAGGTTTAGACTAGACATTAGGAAGAACCTTTTCACTGAAAGGGTTTTCAGACATTGGAACATGCCGCCCAGAGAGGCTGCTCCATAAAGGATGGGGGACACGAGTACAATAACACAAACCTGGTCCACAGACCCCACCAGCCAGAGCTCCAGCGAGAGGTGCCAAATGGGCTCGGGGAAAATAGCCCATTTCAGCCATGAGTTTAGCCCTCCAGGCAAGTTCACAGCAATAAGGGAGGTCCAGGGTAAAGCTGGGAAGTCCCTCCACGAGTCTGGGACAGGACCAGGTCTGGTGAGAACAACCAGGATCAGACACAGACCTGTGATTGCTGGACAGATCTCTACTGACAAGACAGGTCTGAGGTGTGTGTTCCACAGCACCCCTGTGCCAGTGACTGATGGTGCCAGGCCGCACTGAAACAGTGTTCTGGGGTGGTGGAAGCATCAGGTAGCTGGTCAGGGGCAGAAAGGGCTTTTGGTGCTCTCAGGGCCCTGACTTTCATTGTTGGTATGTTTTTTACTTCCTGTATGTTCTCTGCATGATGATTCTCTGTATACAATCCTAATCCTCACAAGGATACAAAAGGGTATGAATTCAGTTCGAGGTGAACAGATACTGCTCACTTCATGGGCTGGCAGCCCATGGGTTGGACAGGTGCACCCTTCACTGGGTCAAAAACTGGTTGGATGACCAGGCGCAGAGAGTGGTGGTGAATGGTGCCGCATCCAGTTGGCATCCGGTGACCAGAGGTGTCCCCCAGGGATCAGTACTGGGCCCAGTCCTATTCAGTATCTCTATTGACGACCTGGATGTGGGGATTGAGTCCACCCTCAGTAAATTCGCAGATGACACCAAGTTAGGGGGGACTGTCGATCTGCCAAAGGGTAGGAAGAAGCTGCAAGGGGACCTGGACAGACTAGATCGATGGGCCAAGGCCAATGGCATGAAATTCAACAAGACCAAGTGCAGGGTCCTGCACTTTGGCCACAATAACCCCAGGCAGCGCTACAAGCTGGGGGAAGAGTGGCTGGAGAGCGGCACAGCAGAGAGGGACCTGGGAGTACTGGTGGACAACTGGTTGAACATGAGCCAGCAGTGTGCCCAGGTGGCTGGAAGGCCAATGGCATCCTGGCTTGTATCAGGAATAGTGTGGCCAGCAGGAGTAGGGATGTAATTCTCCCCCTGTACACAGCACTGGTGAGGCCTCACCTCGAGTACTGTGTCCAGTTCTGGGCCCCTCACTTCAAGAAGGATATTGAGGTGCTGGAGAGGGTCCAGAGGAAAGCAACGAGGATGGTGAAGGGACTAGGGGGAAAAGTCTTATGAAGAGAGGCTGAGTGAGTTGGGGTTGTTTAGCCTGGAGAAGAGGAGACTCAGGGGGGACCTTATCACTCTCTACAACTACCTAGAGGGAGGTTGCAGTCAGGTGGGGGCTGGGCTCTTCTCCCAGGCAACTAGCGACAGGACAAGAGGGCATGGCCTGAAGCTGTGCCAGGAGAGGTTTAGGTTGGATATTAGGAAGCACTTCCTCATGGAAAGGGTGATCAGACATCACAATGGAGTGCCCAGGGAAGTGATGGAGTCACTACCCTTGAAGGTGTTTAAGGAAAGACTGGATGTGGCACTTTGTGCCATGGTCTAGCCGATGTGGTGGCATTAGGTCATAGGTTGGACTTGACAATCTCAGAGGCCTTTTCCAGCCTCAATAATTCTGTGATTCTGTGATTATTAGTGTGAGCACCTGCTAACCAGCAGTAAATAGCTAGCATTCATTTGACCACATTTCATTTTTATCAAGCCAGTTTTATCCCTCTTTCCCAGGAAATTAGGCAAAGCAATATTCCTGATGAATCATCAATCTAATTATAATAGTTTGCATTCAAGCATTTCCACCAATTGACAGGTCAGACTAGGTTTCAGATTATACATTTAAAGGCCCAGTTCACTTACTTAATCCTTACTCTGCCAGTTAGAAAATAAATGTAATAATTTTTAGATTAATCATACTAATTTGCCTTTAACAGATATTTCTGATGACCTTTTGATTCACTAATGCTCCATGTAAGTACTGCAAGCTAAATCCTTGTTGTTGAAGGCAGTCTAATCCTACCAGATGTTGATCATAAGAGACTCCTAATGAATGAAAAGTGGTCAGAACAGATGGATTATACAGTCAGATGTTTTGCTAAAATTTCCTGCTGCTGAGATTTACACTGTGTACTTTAAAATATTGTACTGTAGGAGATTCAGTACTGAGAGATAAATATATGTGTACAAAACAAATGCATGAATTATAAGAAAAAAATATTTCCTCATTACATGGACAAAAAGTAAATCGTGGGTAATTGCAAAGGACAGATTACAATTTCTGGGATTAGTAAAGACAGAGAGACCTCACTATGTAGGATACATTACTAGCAAACATAATTATCCCTATTTTCATTCCAATGAAACAAACATATTACTCACATTTAGAGGCTTAGAAGCACTGAGTCAAACTTACTTTCAAGAAATACTGTATACAGAGAAGAGAAATTGTGTAACATTAAATACTGATACTTATCATTACCCTTAGATCTAGAGGAAAATTGAGGCATACTTTCATTGATATACACATCATTTGGGATTACAAAAATAAAAGAAGTAGAACCTTATTTTGAGCAGAGAGACAAGACAAAACAAAAGATAAAGCAGAGATAAACCAAATGGAAACAGTAAAACGTTATTTAGGTATTAAGAGACAGTCCCACTTACAGCATAAGGGAGACAAAAAATCAGAAATTAATTGGATTTCATTTTTCTTTAATAGAAATCAGATTTTTTAAAAAAAATTACATATTGTGTGTGGTTTTCAGAGTGAGAGGAAGGGAAAAAGGGACCCTGGAATATTGGGCTTTTACTTGAGAAAACTCCGCATGGGATAAAAAAAAACAAAAACAAAAACAAAACTTTTGTCATTGAAGTAGGTCTCTAGCACATGGATCTAACCCTGAAACAAATGCAATCAATATAACTATTGCCTGCAAGAAGTGCTTGAGTGTTTCAGACTGGTTTGGACTACAGTAATAATAATACTAACAATAGATTAAAAAACCAGATAAAAACAGGATACTTCGTATATATATAAAAAACTGCATTTTCCCCCTTTCTGCTTGGAATGCAAACGTGATAAATATGACTTCTCATAAAACCTACATATGCACGACTACCACACAGATCATACCTATTTAAAAATGAACCTTTAGAAAGTCACATAGAAAAAATTCTAATTTCCCCCCAAACTCTCTAAAGTAGAAAAATTTACTTCTTGTGGTTTTTTTTGTCACAGAAGCTAAATGTAATCTTGCACTCTGATGTTAAACCAAATAGTTGTGGGTAAAAAGAATTAATAGAAATTTAGGGGTTTTGTGGTAGGGGGATGTTTATAGGGGGTTTTAAGTTTACTTACAAACAGTTCGAGTGATTTTTCTGCAACAAGATACAATCACTCCATCTTATCAAGAGGTGGGTCACTTACTATCAGGTATTTGAAGATGCCAGCATATTACAATGAAATGAAAATTTATCTAGGAAAAAGAAACAGGGATCTGCACTATGACAAAGTATGGAGAGATTAAATTCCACTTAATCTAGAAGTACAATGAAGACCTGCACAAGAGGTTTAGCAGGCCTTGGAGCAGTCTGAAGAAACAAACTCTTCAATAAGACTGGATGCTAAGACAATTAAACACACAACTCAGTAGCTCAGCAGGGAGGGAAAGGGCACAACACATTCCTTATAGGAAAAAAATGCATAATGCACTGCAAAGACAGAAAGGATCCCAAAGTACGCAAGGATTGAAAGTTAATGATATATGCTATAAGAAATTACAGCAGTTCACATCAAGATTTCAGGGGCACTAGTGAACAAAACTGAAGAAAATATACACAAAATATACTTCTGGTCCCTTTAGTGTAAGATACCCTCTACAAACTGAAGACAACATGGTTCTGGTGGCTCCCAGATAAACAGGATAATCATTCCTCTACAAGTTTATCAGACTTTACTCTTAAAGATAGCAGACCAAAAGCAAAGAGTCTGGAGGTTGTAATATTACACAACTGTAACTTTAATGCCAAATATTCTGAAAGTAAAGAGGGGTCACACTGAGAATAGATTATTTAGTAATTTGCGAAACAATGCCAAAAAGCACAAGTAATTGAGCAAGAAACTAGAAATGCTTGTTTATTAAAGCAAGTTAATGTAATAGGACTACTGAATGTTGGTGCAAGCATTCAAGTAACTAAGAGTGCTGAAATACTGAACATTTTCTCTTAGAGGGAATGTAGAGGCAGATTAAGAAAGGCACTCCACATTATTATGTGTGGAGTGTAATTAGAAGGCAGAATGCAAAATACAGAATATATCTCAATCTTCTGACAAATAAAATGTCACAAGCTTTAGAGAGTATATTTAGACAAAAAATAGAGAAATAAAATATTTTTAAAACTACTTAGAATGCATAGTAAAACTACCTTACATCGATGAATTTGGTCTAGGCTAGGAAGTAAGACCCAAACAAGATGGAAAGTCTCATGGTATCACAAAAAAAGAACAAATCACAGTTTAGAAAACTATTATTAATTTATTTTGAAGCACACTATTACAAAACCCTCAGAAACACTTCTGTGGTAGTTTTTATGCAGCAAATAGACTGTTTGATCACTGACATAAAAATTAGGACTCAACATCTAATTACATTATTACAGGTGGACAATGTATAGTACTCATTAGTAATTCTTACATCCGCATATATTTCATACACTTATCACTCAGAGCCTGTTTATTAAAACAATTCTGAGCAGAATTCATTGAGAGGGATAATTCTAACAAAGCAACATGAACAATAATTAAATGTTGTTTAAGAAAATGTTATCAATGCCAAAAGAGCTAAGATTTGTAATTACAAATGGAAGTGTCTTTATGTAAAATCCTCCTTGATTAAGCAGAATTAAAGCAACAGTAACATTTACATATTTATAATCTCTCCATCCATGATGAATGAAATATTTTTTATTCCAACACTAACTAGGAAAAGTGTCACACAGATATTGTCAAAGTTAAGATAAATGGGCATTTCTAAGGAATGAGTCATCTCATCCATAAATAGATGTCTAAAACAGGTGAGATTAATTGCACCCTGGAAGTGCTTCTCTCTTTTCTCCATTAGCTTAAATGACTCTCAGACACAGACAGTTACAGACAGCTGAACTGTAGCTGAGTCCCAGGTCTCAAAATCTAGGCCTGTCTCAAGATGGTGTTCTAGTACCGGTAGCATCCACTGAAACTTAGGAACCTCAAAGATCCATTACGTTCTTAAAATGTTCTGAAGATGAGGTCAGAGCAGTAACACATTTATTAAAATGTAATGTATTGAAATTTCATACTAATGTTTAATTTAAAAAAAATAATCAAAAAAACTTTTGGAGTCTTTTAAAGTAAGAAGCATAGCATACTGATTAACTTTCTTCTGTTTTAAATACTCAGATGCTCACTAATAGCATTCCTGTGATCACTGGGATTATTATGTGAGGAAGCAACTGATTTACAAAACCCAAGTGCCCACCTTCTGCACATGCAAGCACTGCTGATCTGATCATTCTGTCAAAAAGCTTCAGCATCAGCTCTATGTGACAGACACCATCTTTGCTTTATTTTATTACTTATTTTTATAATGCAGAAAACCAAAATAATTTCACAAGTATTTCTGAGGCACAGCCTACTTTTGCATTCTCTCTGATTGTAGGATCTAGCAAATCAGCAGCAGCCCAGACCTTCCAAAACAGGAGTGTGAACCTGGGTCTAATTGTTGGCATCAAGAGTTAGCACTCACTCATCTGTACTGGAGGAACTGAGAAGTTATCAAACCATGAAGAACTGATATAGGGTCAGTGTTACAGGAAAATCTCTTCTTCTCACTTTCAAGCCTTCGATCCAGAAGGTTGGAATCCACATTTTTAGTAGTAGCAGTCTTCACAATGGGAACCATATCCTTACCTTTTGATCTTCTAACACTGCTCCGTATTTAAAAAAATATATATTCTATCTTACAGACTACCTGAAAGGCTATATAACCTAGGATATGTGGGGAAAAAGATCTTCCCCAGATGCACAACCATGGTTTCATCTACGAAAAGGACATCCATAAATTCCACTTGTAAAACCCAACCGGTGTCCAAGTCTGTTAACTTAGCTGTTAATACATTCTGATTTATATATTTTACATTACTTAGTACAATGACCTATACAATTTCTGATAAGAATATTTGAGAAGTTTGATTTTCTTGTCATTTGATGCTGCAAGAAGGTTCAAATGACCAAACACAACTAGTATTTTTTCTGTTTGGGAAATTCATTATTTGCTGCAGTAACCTCTGACAAAGTTTCACTTCAGTGTATAGTGCAGTGGATGTTCCCAGAGCTTCCTATGGTATTAATCCAAGTAAAACTGTTCCCTGTGTCTTTTGAAGGCATCCTGTAATGACGACTTAATGCTACAACTAGAACTTTTGTAGGCTGCAGCTGGTCCAGCATTTAGGTGTAAAAAAATAAATCCCCTAAAAAGTATTTTCATCAGTTGCAGAACAGGAAATTTTGAGGCAGAATGCTGCTTTAAGAATGAGTCCTTGATTACTTGATTCTACCCAACAAGCATGCACACAGTGGAGTAAGTTGTCCCACTTGCAACTACTATACTTCCTTGAAGGTGAGTCTCAGATAAAAACATGGGCTTGTTAGAAAATAGGAGCTGCTTACCAAGTCACCCTTAGTATTCTGATAGTTGCCAAACAGATTCTGCTGGCTAAAGATGAAGCTCCTGTTCAAGACAGCATAAAAATATGCAGGAAAACAACACACAATCAACAATTAATTTTAGTAAAGAAACAAAACGTTCGACCAATTTCAACAGCTCCAAACTCCTCAATTTCTTAAAGTAGTATATTCATACGGAAGATTTTCTATGCCAAAGCAAGCAGGACAGAAAAAAAAAAAAATAGGCCAAGAAACAGAAGTATTTGGGTCTATGCCCTTCATATAGGCATAAAGCATACTGCAACATGAAATTTTCCCTAAGCAAGAGCTGGAGATCCAGATACCCACAATGATTTGACTTAAATAAAAATAAGCAGTATGATGATTGTCCGTCCCTTTTCTTTTCTGGGCCATCAGTGCATCTAGCAAAACCAATCAAGGTTTTAAATAAACAATTTTTTCTTCATCTCAACTGCAAATTAAAATCAAGAGTTTATTGACTTGTTCAATAAAGAGTTGTTAATCACCCCTCTGAGGAAAAGACATTAACCTAAAGTCCACTGAAGCGGTGATTTCTGTGGAAGCATTCTCTATAGAAGGAAGAAGCAGCAGCCATGTAGGAGCTGTACGGTGGCTATGCACCCACCTTGGACTACTGCTGCTACCAGACAAGGACAGCAGTGGCCAAATTCTGCCCTACTATTCACCTGCCAACTACTGTTCATTGTAGGAAACCTGACTTGAGTCTACCTGTCAGTGAATGCTTCCTGGAGAAATGTCTTGATTTTACTGTTCTATTTCCAAACAAAAAAGACGAGAGGCGATCCTAGGAAATGTCAAAAAGGCACATTAAGTGGAAGTGGATCACGTGCAAAGTTAATGACATCTAACATTCAGTTAGCATAAGACTGCCACTCATTGCCTCAGGAAGAAAGGATAAAATTAAAAATAAAGCTGGCAAACTGAAGACTAATAAACGACACCCAGGCACATGATTTCAACTACTTAAATGTATTTTGAAAAAAGCCATGCACTGGATAAAACACCAAATTGTGCTTGTCTGGGAAGCCCACAAACCTGTCCCTCTGTTGCTTATATGTAGTGGCAAGATGAAGTTCAAGGCTGCTTAAAGGAGTGAGAGAGAAAGTTGGTAAAACTCTATAACAGAAAAAATAGTTGATATTTAAATGACACTCTCTGGCATAAGGTGAAATACAATGGTTGCTGTCACCTAGGGAGAAGAAAGTTACAGGCTGAACTATTATTTTTGCTTCTAATCTTTCTTTCTCTCTCCCTCTCCTTTTTCCTAGGAACTGATAACGGCTCTATCATCTACTACATTGCTGATCCTCCCAAATTCATAATGAGAGACATGCCTGTCCTATGCTGAAGGCTTTAGAGAGGATCAACTTCTGTTAAAAAGGCAAACAACTTAAAAATGTGGAGAAGCCATAACTGCATTCTGTTTGGAAAACAGGAGTTTAGATAAGCAAGCTAGTTAATAGCTCAGCTAGCCCGTGCTAGTTAAATTAATCCAGTTAATTTATGCTATGCTAACTTCAAATTACATTCAAATTTAAATCTTAAAGTAAGGTAAAGCAGGATAAAGCAGAGGCTATATTAAAGTATTTTCATCCTACTACTACTAGATTAAACATTACTTAGGACACATTATTTAGTAAAACATTATTTCAAAGTTTAGGGATTAACCTTTGGTCCTCCAAGTTTAAAGAAAATTCAGAAGCTATATTAATTTTTTTGAATATTGAAGAAAAAATTTCTGCAACATTTCCCACAATGGTTTAAGACTGTTATTTCACACTTTATTTACTTCAGAATCCTCAGAAGGATGCCAGATGGTAGTGATAATTTACTGTACTTTAGCATCTCAGTTTGATTCCCATACTTCCTCCACTGAGATTTCAATTGTCAGCTGAAGCTGTACTCCAGTTACCTGTGAGAAGTCCTTCTAGAAAAGAAATTTTCCCCTGGCTTTTGTACACATCTTTTTGAACCCTTTAATGCCTTGGTTAATTGCTCTTGCTCTTTCTTTTCTCCTTTGGCAGACTTCTATGTTCTGAATTTTTTTCCTTTTAATATGTTTTCCTAAAGCTTTTCAAATAGCAATAATTCTTGGTATGTCTTATATGAAGTCCTTTATAAATAAATTCTGTCCTTTATTTTGTACTATTCTGAATAAGATTCTGAATAGGAACTGTGCTGCATCTTGGCATATTGTCTTAAGCAGCCTTACTGTGGTTGCATTCACTTTTACAGCAACATAGTTAAAAATACTGTGGTGGAACCTTGTCATTCCATTGGCTTCACATTTTCTTTTCCTACAAAGGAATCCTCCTGGTCTCCATTAACACAAGCTATTTGATTTAAGAAAGTAAAGCCAGTTTTATCCAGGACTGGAAAAGGATACAAAAATATAAGCAGTTTATCAGTACTCTCTGAGATGACATACCTAATTCAGTATGGAAACCAGAAGACAAAATCTTTTATGTTACCAGAGAATTACTCCAAGTGTTTTACCCTACAAATTAAGCAAGAAGTTTAATTCTGTGTCTTTGGGCAACTTGTTGGTAACTTCAGGTCGTGAAAATTATGGCCTGGTGAAGGTCTCCTTGACCATGTGTGCTAATACTTCTTACTGTTGTTGCCCTTTTCATTTTAAAATTGTGTCTGGAATTCGCAGAACACCTGGAATCAGACTGTACCCTTCTGTATCCCCACAAGTACTGACAACAATCTGTCATGAAAAAATGTTCTGTATCTTCCTAATCATATGTAATGCTTTATTTTAGCTCTCTCATGGAGCTGAGAATACACATGGCGTAATTAAGGGTTATGCATTTGACTTCATCAGAACAGCACAATCTCCTTAAAAATAACTTCTGTTTCTGAGCTTTATATACATTCCATGCCATTTGTTACATGCCTGAAAGATAATACCTTTTAACATTTTTTTAAATAAATATGTAACATTAATATCCTGCAATATTAAACTCCCTCCTTTAAATAAGAAAGAGACAGCTGCACATGGAATAATCTCAGTAGCCCATAAAAGCAAACTCTGCTCTAGGAAGTGGATGTTACACTGGACTGGGACTCACAAGAAATGCATTCATTTTGTTGAGATTAAGTTCTTTTCACAGAATACTTCTATTAAATCTGTGCGGGCATATTCAAATTTAGAATTGTTGATCCTGCAATCTGAATGATTCTTTGGAGTTTCATCTATTTATTAATTTTATTGCTCAGAGACTTCAGTAGATAATATCTGGAGAAGCTTGTTTCTGTAAAACTAGAGGCACTCCAAAATGGCAGAAGCGTAGGTAGCATGAGAGCTTTTAATAAACCATGGTGTCTGTACAGGAGACGTTTCACCATTTCTACTGACCATTCCTCACTAATTTGTGTGAATATATGTTTTAAATATAATTTCATTGACATGGAACCAGATTCTCCTCCACATTATCTGCGCACATCAAATTAAGTGGAACAGAAAATTTACTACAGATAATTGGGTCTAAAAAGGTATAATAGAGAAAGGAGGGGGCAAATCCTTATTTCTGTCCCCCTCCAGTTCCCTAGGTCACCAGATGATGTGATCCTCCTAAGTATGGTACTAAAGGAGAAGGGAAATTAAGAAAATTACATCTTACAGTGCAGTGCATCTCCTAGTTTCTTAGCCTTTCTCTAAACTTACAGAATAGAGTTTAATAGATTAATTTTCAGCTTTTCAAGGGGAAGTGTCATGCAAAGATCCTCATACAGTGTCACAGTGTGCAAAGAACCTACAGTAAGTCAAAGAGACATTTTACTAATGCTGTTTATCTTAGTGAAAACAGCAATATCCAGAAGCAGAGCAACTAGCCCCATAGAAGGGGGATTGCTGGATTCAAGGGGTACTTGGATCATATAAAGAGTGGAACCCTTACTGTGAGCATCTGTAAAATCTGTGATGCATAAACTTAGTTTTTCATGTCAGAGCTCTGACAAAAAAGGATTAATGGATATTCTTGGGTTTATTAATAAAATACAGAGGTGGCAATAAACCCAATGGACTTGATGATCTTAAAGGTCTTTTCCAAATGGAATGACTCTGTGATTACATAAGACAGACAAAAAGCATTGTGCTGGAGATTCTGGTCTACTGTGGACATTTTGAAGTTATTTTTCAGACAGGTATAAATGTGCTCTGCCCATTCTTTCAAGCAAGCAGCAGGAACTTCAACCTATGTAACCACAATGAGATGCAGCAGAGAACTAAGTCAACGTGCCCCTATGGCAGTGGTCTCCAAACTTTTTTGATAATGTACCTCTATTAGTAAAAATTTTTGAGCCTCCATCCCCAATGTATGTATAGGTTTAAAATATAAAATATATACATGTTTTTGCTACTGTACTAATGTATTATGTTCATTATAAAACATTCACAAAAACAGAAATTTCAAAGGATGAGATAAAGATTAAATACTATTTTAAAAATTATTTTATTTATTAAAGGTATAAAAAACCATTTTGCTCTCAGTAAAGCAATGTGATGGAGTATACCTCAGTATTTTTTAAAATCTTGGTTTCATAGAATCATAAAATCATAGAATCCTAGGGGTTGGAAGGGACCTTGAAAGATCATCTAGTCCAACCCCCCCTGCCAGAGCAGGGTCACCTAGAGTACATCACATAGGAACGCATCCAGGCGGGTTTTGAATGTCTCCAGTGAAGGAGACTCCACAACCTCCCTGGGGAGCCTGTTCCAGTGCTCTGTCACTCTCACAGTAAAAAAAATTTTTCGGATATTCACCTTGAACCTCCTATGCTCCAATTTACACCCATTACTCCTTGTCCTATCACTGGTCATCACTGAGAAGAGCCTAACTCCATCTCCCTGACACTCACCCCTTATATATTTGTAAACATTGATGAGGTCACCCCTCAGCCTCCTTTTTTCCAAGCTAAAGAGACCCAGCTCCCTCAGCCTTTCCTCATAAGGGAGATGTTCCACTCCCTTAATCATCTTTGTGGCTCTGCGCTGGACTCTTTCAAGCAGTTCCCTGTCCTTCTTGAACTGAGGGGCCCAGAACTGGACACAATATTCCAGATGCGGCCTCACCAATGCAGAATAGAGGGGGAGGAGAACCTCTCTTGACCTACTAACCACACCCTTTCTAATGCACCCCAGGATGCCATTGGCCTTCTTGGCCACAAGGGCACATTGCTGGCTCACGGTCATCCTCCTGTCTACCAGGACCCCCAGGTCTCTTTCACCTACACTACTCTCCAGCAGGTCAGCCCCCAACCTATACTGGGACATCGTGTTGTTCTTCCCCAAATGCAAAACCCTACACTTCCCCTTGTTGAACTTCATCATGTTTCTCCCCGCCCAACTCTCCAGCCTGTTTAACACTTAGTGATAGAGCAATTTGAAGGCCTGTTTCTAAGACTAGTTTTTTGGATACTTGGTTTTAATAGCTGCTTGCTGAAAGTGGTACTTCACAAAGATATGTAGATCCAAATGGAGGATGTATATGACTGGCTACACTAACTAAACCATGATACTAACTTTTAAGTCCCATCCACCAATTACACAAAGGTTTTTGTTCAGTTTTGGCAATCAGATGTTCAGAAGATGTTGCATTTTTATATATTTAACAACTGGGTTCAAAGCCCACTGAAACTCTTGTTGAGAATTTTTAACATGCTAGAAAATTCAGTTTCCATGGTTTTTAAATGTAGATACATGAGAGTATTTTTTAGGTGACTGACTTGCATCATACTTTGTAAGAAACTAATGTAACAAAACATTTCCAAACATCTGTTTCCAAAATGCTCTCTCCATGGCACAAGTTTCCTCTGAAAAGCAGTGACATGTGACTTTTTGTAAAGGAAAAACATGTAATGTCTTCAGGTTTGGCAGCTCTTAAGCACTTCACCATAAGAAAACCAGTGAACATCTGTGCAGTACAAGAGACTTTTGTGGTCACTTCCCATCTGATTACAGTATTGTAAATAGTCTACTATTTAAAGGCCTTTTTTAAAATAAAATTAACCACATCGATAGCACCTTGCAACAACTAATGTACCTTCAGCTCCAACTTCTTCAGAGTAAGAGCTCACCTATGACCAACACAGTGAAGGAAGTTCATGTTCAAGCTCTGTAACCTTACCCTGGAATACATTTTTTATTCCAGTCAATGCAGCCACTACATTAGTGGTTACACTTACACAGTTTTTCCACAAAACATTGCTCTTAATAAAGAAATCACTTTCTGTCGATAATGTATCTTCTCCAGCCCATCTTTCATTTAGTGGCCCACAAAAAAGTACTTCTCTATGTATTTCATTACTGAAACAGAATCCAGCAAACAGCATAAGCAGAGATATGTTAGAAATATCTATATAATACATAATATATAAATATACTATACAATATATATCATATAGTATACAAAATATATATTATATTAATTATAGTATAAATTTAATATATAATATATTAATATATTATATATTAGTACATATGAATATATTAATAGAATTCTAGAATAATATCATTCACCCAGCTGCATATCAAACCTCCCACACTGTGTGATTGTTCCATTTCTTCAATGCTTCAGCAACACTTTAACTCTTCTATGCATCTTCCAACAGTATTTGCTGACAAAGGAATGGACCTCAGCTTGTCACCATATGGTTTTCCAGGCATTGTTTCAGCCATTTTTACCACAGCAGGAAGAACAGGTGTTTCCTCAATGATACGTGGCTTTCTGTCTTTTGCTATTAGCTCACTTTTGCTATTAACCTCACAAGATGCTTTTAAACATTTACTATTATGTTTAGTTATGTCCAGTGCTGGACATTAGCCACAGTAGCTATAAATCCATATTTCAAATAGTCTTCTTGATAATTTTGTGCTTTTTTTAAATTTATTTTTTGCCATCTTCTTGTCAGATCTGGTTAGCCTGTCATTCTTTTTACCCATACTGTGGCTGATGAAGAGCTTTTACTAGGCAGTAGGAGATGCGTCCGCTCTGCTCCACTCTTCTTTTTTAGTTGTGCTGGCATTATCAGTATAATCTTCAATCTGCAGTTTCTTTGCAGAAATCTTTTTAAGCCACTTGTCCATTTTGTAGATTTGTAAAAACTAGATAAATCCATAAATCCACTTAACTGGGCACATGTAAACTGTATTACATCACAATACACTAAAAGTGAATGAATGAGTGAGGATGCAGCTGTCAATTCCTCCCCATTGTGGAGTATCCTCTCTTTCCTTGGGGCACCTCATGAACCCTACATGAACATCTGATTCATGGACTGACTAAAAGTGCACATCAATCCAAATATTAATTACTATTAAGGCTTAAATTCTTCCTTCTTTTTTTTTTAGCTAAAAATAAATGTAAATGGAAGTTCAACTACTTTCTTCCTGCACCCTAAAAGATCGTCTTGCACACCCCCTGGGTGCACATCCCCTCATTTGGAAACCTCTGCTCCATGGGATCCTAAGCCTCATCACAGGTAGCTGGGCACAGCTCAGAGTTTGCCAGCATCTATCTGGACTGCAGCATGGATTGCAGGCAATCTATGCCCAGCTGCAAAAAGACACGCACTTCAAGACACATGCTTATAAAAAAGACATATGCTTATACTCTCCTCTCCCAAGACTAGGAATAGCCAATTCTATTCAGTTTTTCCACTTCAAGCAATGCCAAGAAAAAACCCAAAATTTAGAGGAAAACCATAAGATTGATTTACAATTTGGAAATGGACTATTCAGTAAGAGAGTAAATGAGTGCTTAGATGGATTAAGACAGAACTGAATCATGATGATACAAGCTGTACATGATACATGAGCTACTTAAAGAGATTTTCTAACTCCAATCTCCTTAATCTAGCAGACAAAAATACATAAAATATAGTGACTGGAAGTTAAAGAGGAAAGAAGACACATTTTTTTCATGTGTATTGCTAGCCACTAGGACAGTGATAAAGAATATAGTGAATTTTCCAGGCTTCTGGTGTTCTTGAGCATGAACAGATAGGAAACAACAAGATTTTATGCATTATATGAATACGTAGCATTTTTCTTAAGTAAACCAAGAAAATATCTGGGCTTTGAATATGGAACAATGACACCATGGTAGAGATAAAATCAAGCTTTCATATTTTGAACATCCCACTGGCATCCACTCTGACCCCCACTCCAGAAAACACTGTTCATATATTTGGATTTCAGTGTCTATGTTGACAAATGAGAATAAATATCTGTAAATAACAAACACATCAAGTTATTTTTAACTGTTTAAGATGTACAGATGAAAAAAGCTGATGACTTCCATTTCACTGGCAGGAACCTGCACACAAAGCAGTAACATGATGTACTAGATCTGGCTGGAATGAAGTTATGGATTAAACTTTCTTCACAGCAGTCTGCATGGTGCTGTGCTTTGCATTTGTGGTTAAATGAGCCATGATAACCCACCAGTGTTTTGGGTATTGCTAAACAGTGCTTGCACAGTGACTTTCTCTCTCTCACCCATCCCCAAGAGTCAGTAGGCCATGGAAAAGATATTGGGAGCAGACACAGCTGGGATAGTTGACCCAAACTGACCAAAGGGATATTCCCTACTGTGTAACATCATACTCAGCAATAAAAGCTCAAGGAAAGATTTTTACATTATACTACACAACACTGTATTAAAATTCACTGGTATGTAGTCGAATTTTAACAGAAAAATACCAAGATTTTAATGCCAGAAGGAATTGTATCAATCATTCGGTCTGCACTCCTGCAACGTAGAGGGCATAATGCTTTAGTCAGAAAGCACTGCATCAAGACCATGTAATGGAGGTTGACAGAATCTCAGCCTTAATAAACAAAATCCTTTTTGAAAGTCCTTTCTGTCTTGGAGACAGGTGAGAACTTTGACTTCTTATTGCAGACTTATTGTCAGGATCTCACTTGGAATTTCAGGTCCCATAGAGTTTAGTATTTGCTTATCAGGTAATTGTATTTAGCTTTCTTGTTCTTTTCACAGAGAAGTTTGCAGATAGGCCTAACTAGAACTGAGAATGTTTTCCCTCCTTGCATTGCTAACTGAAATGCAAACATCCACACTGTGCACACCTGAAAATAATTGCATTATTTTTCCTTTCCTGTCTTTCATTCTTACATTAAATTTTACAAGAAAAAGGCCTTTCATATTGTTAATTGGAAATGTATGTGCATTCAGTCTACAGTTTCATTTTAAATGACATAGAATTTCTACAACAGTATCAGAGGATCTGGGACCCTTGTTTAAGGTTACTTGGATTCCTAGTAAATGTAAATCACTTCATCATGAATTACCACAGACTGCTAAACATTCATTCAGCAGAAGGGATATTTCCACAAGAGAAATAAAAATTAAACCATTTCATTGCATTTAACCCTGTTCTTATGCAAATATGTTAAGCCAGTATTCAGGTCCTAGTATGTTCCATATTTCAGTCATAACTGCCTGGTTTGTTAATTCTGGTTACTGTCACTAAACTCCAATCAATGAGAATAGCTGTCACAACACAGCAATGCTCTGCTGTATTTTTTGCTAAGGGCCTATAGGCAAGGGAGGCTAGAGGAAGTGCTAAGAGGCTAGCATTAGGAAAAGCCATTAAATGTTGATACTTGTGTCCTGTTGTGCTCAGAATTATAGAACTGGTGAGGTATCTGCCCATTCCTGAAGGAGAATGGGGTGTTAAGCTTTCCCTGTTACTTCTAAGCATGTTATAGCACAGATCCTACAGGTTCTGAGCGCTTGGATTCAGGCCTCTTCACTATCAGCTATATGGTGGTTCTGCTTGAAATTAGAAGAACTAAATATTGCTTTTCCTGCAAGGAACAACACTGTTTTTGTGGAAAACTTTTTCCTCAAGTTGTTAGAGACATCTTTGTCCAATTCCTTATTGTGACTGGTTGGTAACAAACTCACACCGCAGCATCACCCCTACTGGCTTCTCCTCTGATTCTGCCAAGCTCTCTGCCAGACTTTCATCCCTCCTATAGTAGAGATCTATGATCACAGAATCATAGAATCACCAAGGCTGGAAAAGACCTTTAAGATCATCAAGTCCAGCCTATGACCAACACCACCACACCATCTAGACCATGGCACTAAGTGCCACATCCAGCCTTGCCTTGAACACATCCAGGGACGGCGCCTCCACCACTTCCCTGGGAAGTCTATTCCAATGTCTGATCACCCTCTCCGTGAGGAAGTACTTCCTAATATCCAACCTAAACCTCCCTTGGAGCAGCTTCAGGCTGTGCCCTCTTGTCCTGTCACTGATTGCCTGGAAAAAGAGCCCAGCCCCCACCTGACTACAACCTCCCTTCAGATAGTTGAAGAGAATGATAAGGTCCCCCGTGAGTCTCCTCTTCTCCAGGCTAAACAACCCCAGCATCCTCAACCTCTCCCTATAAGACTTTCCCTCTAGTCCCTTCACCAGCCTTGTTGCTCTCCTCTGGACCCGCTCCAGCACCTCAACGTCCTTCTTGAAGTGAGGGGCCCAGAACTGGACACAGTACTCGAGGTGAGGCCTCACTAGTGCTGTGTACAGGGGGAGAATCACATCCCTGCTCCTGCTGGCCACACTATTCCTGATACAAGCCAGGATGCCATTGGCCTTCCAGCCACCTGGGCACACTGCTGGCTCATGTTCAACTGGCTGTCCAACAGTACTCCCAGGTCCCTCTCTGCCAGGCTGCTCTCCAGCCACTCTTCCCTCAGCCTGTAGCGTTGCCTGGGGTTATTGTGGCCAAAGTGCAGGACCCTGCACTTGGTCTTGTTGAATTTCATGCCATTGGCCTCAGCCCATTGATTCAGCCTGTCCAGGTCCTCCTGCAGCTTCTTCCTACCCTCCAGCAGATCAACGCTCCCCCTCAGCTTGGTGTCATCTGCGAATTTACTGAGGGTGGACTCAATCCCCACATCCAGGTCATCAATAAAGATATTGAATAGGACTGGGCCCAGTACTGATCCCTGGGGGACATCGCTGGCCACCGGATGCCAGCTGGATGCAGCTCCATTCACCATCACTCTCTGGGCCCGGTCGTCCAACCAGTTTTTGACCCAGCGAAGGGTGCACCTGTCAAAGCCATGGATTGCTAGCTTCTCCAGGAGGATGCTGTAGGAGACTGATCTATGATATGTGTGTCCAGACTGATCCTTCACAACAGAGGGCAGTCCATTCCTCCTCACTCCTTGCCTGTGTTTCCTGTTGAGCCTGCATCCATCTACAGCAGTAGAGCAACCACATAAACTCTCCCACTGTCTTGTGGTTATTTCAGTGATGGAGTCTGGTGACTGCACATGCAGCTCAAGTTCCTCCTTTTTGTTTCCCAGGCTGTACACATTTGTGTCCCTTCACCCTGCTTTATTGTTCCTGAAGTCTCTCTTGTTCCCATCACATGCATCCTGTGTTTTTGCCCCCTGCCTACCATTATCTCCCTCAACAGTGGGTCAGTCTCCCTTCCCTGTGGTTCCTAGTTTAAGTTAGCGAGTGAAAAGCAGTAAGAATCTGGACAGTACCATTGATTTTTTTGCTATTGAGACACCTCAACTTTGGGTTAGTGGTGCCCACGGGCTACAGAGGACGCTTAGGCTAGACACCACTGTTTAGGTGGCTAATAGTACACAAAATGACTCTCAAACCCACAGGAACTCCTGTGGGCAAAGGGTGCACTGTGGCCATGAGTAGTCAGTTATGCTGGCATGTTCTCAGCTCTTCATTACAGCTGAAGCTTTACATGAGTCACGCATCTTAAGTACAGTGAATATTTAAAAGGACCAAGACTGAATCTAGTCTTCTTTATAAAAAAGATGGAAAAAGGTTTCTTTTACCAAGCCTATCCAGAATCAATCTTCACCTAGTAAAAAAAAAAATGCCTAAGGGTATTAGTCAATGGCATACAGGAATCCTACGTGAGAAAGAAAGGCTCAATCAGAGGTAAATTTAAGAAATTGATGGTATTTTATAAGGAAAAAAAACCCTTAAATAAACAAGTTACACAAAGCATTTTAAGGACACAAAGTTTAAGCTAAGCAAGGCAGTCAGAGTGGGGGGATTTCTTTAGTCTTGAGTTTGTAGAGCTACACAAAGGAAAAGTAATTTCAAGAGAAAAGCTGAAAATAACCAGTTCCAAGTTAAAGGGTATTGACAAGTTCTTGCTTTTTTGCCTTTGACAAGCATTTGTCCTAAAGTGTCTAATACTCACATAAAAAAAGCATCCATGAAACCATGGATGATGGAATCAATCACAGAAACCTTCACAGCAAATGTAGTGTTTTTTTCATTTCAGCAAGCTAGACAAGCGAAACAAAGCTGGTCAGAGGGCAGACCTCAGGACTGATTGCAGAAGACTGACAAGGGTAACACAGAACGCTTGTCTGTTCCACTAGTGCAAGAGCAAACACTTTTGCAATCATTAGATCTGACAGAGGCAAAAAATGAGATTTTTTTCTAGGCTATAGGCAAATTAGTTTGCTACCGTATCAGGATACCATCCAGGCTGAAATTGAAAAAAAAAAAAGCTAAAGTGAGGAAAGCTACTGGAAAGCGAAAGAAGAGCTGAAGGCTACACAAGATACTTCAGCGTATCATAATCAAATGATAATTCATATATTTTCTTCTTCTCCTTCTCCCAGGCAGACCATTTCAATGTGATGCAGACAGCCTTACAATCTCTGGTACTCCAAGGAGTATAATTTTTCAGTACAGTCTAAGAAATAAACCAGAGCCAGGAACTTTGCAAGCACCACACTGCATAAGCATAGCAATTTGGATCAGTGGTAGCCTAGGGGGTCTCTGAACTCTTACGAATTCTTACCGTGATTGTCAGAACTAGATACAAAACCCTACAGTAAAAATGAAGATTTATATAATTTCTACTAAGCATTTTCAAATAGATTTTCCTCCCTTGCACCTCCCTACTAGTGATTTTAATACTGGTATAAATTGCTGGTTTACAGTCTTAGAGACAGAAGAGGTTTGTCAAGGTTTAATGCTGGGCTGGCCAATAAACGAATAACAGATGATCTCTATTAACTGCTCTCCTTTCTCCAGTAGGGGAAGGGAAAGAGAATGAAACTTATGGGTTGGAAACTGAACTCCAACAGCTTTAATGAAACATTAATTATGAAAAGACAATAATGAAAAATATACTCATTTACACAAAACCAATATTGTGCTCCTCCCAATATCACACTTCCCACTCCCACTGACGCTTCACCACTAAGGCTGCAGGGCAGGCCCTGGGAAAAATCCTGGACTAATCTTGTGGACTCACCAGCAGACAGGAGCTGGATTCAGGAATGCACAGAGCAGGAACACACAGTTCGGGATCAAAGGCAGAAGAAAGATGGAGTCCTCCCAGGCCATGGGCAAAGAGAGTTTAACTCTCGTGATCCCTCAGCTTTATATTGAACTTGATATGTATGGGATAGAATAACTCCTTAGTAACTTTGGGTCTCCTGTCCTACAGCAAGAAGAGTGCTGCAGCTTGGACTCAGATGGAGAAAATTAGGTTTGTTACAGCTCCTTAATCTCCCTTATGCTTTCCAGCTGAGCAGGTGGTGCTGCTCCTAAACTCCTAAAACTTGTTTTAATTGTTAACTACAGTCTTAGAATAACTTTACTGAAAAGTAGAATCACTGAAAAGAAAATTGGTTCTGTTTTAACTGAAACCAGGCCATTGTCTGGAAAAGAGATGGACATCTTGATGAAGCTGGGCAATGAAGAAAATGGCTTGGAGGAAATGAAAGAATACATTTTTTATTTATAAAGGTGCTGCAACTGGATTCTGCAATCTTATTCTGTTTACAATTAGTATCTCATACACAGAATCACTGTAGATAGATGCAGGATACAGTAGACCATACCCCTATTACATGTGACAGCAACAGACAGCACGATCACAGAAGGAAAGGCTTCAAGCTGGACACGTGATAAGATTCAGAGGAGTTCAGCACAAAGCAAGGGGGTAAGTGGGGCAAATAAGGTCTGGGAAAAACATTCCTGCTTCCTTCTCAGTGACACCAAACAAACCTTACTGTGCTCTGTGCTTGAAGGCAAGAGGTGGAGTATGATTCCTGATTGAATAGGACGTTTATTTTATGGATGGATTCTTGGTTCTGTAGGAAGCCAGAGTTTCAGCAGTCACCATGCAAAGCACTGCCCCAGTAACTGCCAAGCTGTAGCCACCTGGTTCACAGACACACACTTTCAGTAATGCATTTATCTAAATGCTCTTGTCTATCTACTTAGGAAAGGTAACTGCATCCTAGGGTATGCAAATGAGATGGCCTAACAGCTTCCCCCAGTCCTTGATACCTGTTTGTTCTGTCTGGCAAATTGCATTTGGTCACAGATTATTATAATTATGGGAGCTTTGATCTGCCAATAAGACCTACTAATTCCACATATCATGTTGTCTCTCATGGCGCAGTGTTAGTTTCTCTTAGCAACCCCTATTTAGATTGAAGATGCGAAATATGTCAGAACAAATCTCCACTATGTCCATATACTGCAAACAAAGGCACAGTAAAGATGTTCCTGCTCATGCCACATTGCTAACTGTTTATATCTAAGGAATGACTAAAACAGTCTCTGCAGGATTAAGAACAACAACTGCTCATTTCTAATAATCCAAAAAACTGCCAGCTCAATGGCCATATACAGGCTGGACTTTAAAAAAGTTTTTGTAAGTGAAAAGTTCTCTACAACACTAGCTTATTCTCTTCTGTAATCCTCATCCCTTTAGTACATGTGAAATCTGCAGAATGAAATACAGGAATTCACCACCCACCTTCCTCCTTCAGAGCAGTGCAGAGCAAATATAAGCATTTATTGTTATGCATTTGTTTAAGAGTATTTGGACACATTCCTTGTTTTCCACCTACACCGTACCCTTCTGGAATGGGCTGTGTTCCCATTTGTTACAGAAGCAAAAGTACTTGGAGTTACTGTGACAAAAGGATGCAGGTATCTGCCACTCTGCTGAGTAGGGCTCACCCTGGCGGTGGGCTGATACGTGTTTGAATTTCTTTTAGAGGATTCAAGGAGAAGGAAACAGAAAATAGAAGTTCTACTTCCTTGGTGTGTTTTAGAAGGAGACGTTAAGGCAAAAACATCAACGTCTGCAGAAGGAGCTTTCTGAGAGAAAGGACTGACCTCCATCTAGGCTTCGAAGCACAGACAGTAGCACTCCAGAGTCCAGAAAATGATTCAGGGATGTGAATCCTGTATGTACAGAAGCACATCTTTCTAGCCCCAGAGGAAGGCTTTAACTCACTGGAAAGTGGCAGGATTTATAATACATGGAAATCTTAGGGATGACTACTGGCTGCCTTCGCTAGCTCCTTGGTCTGTACACTGTCATCTCTGAATCTGATTTGGGAATGCATCCAAAAATTATTTATACACTACTCCATCAGTCGTGTAAGGAGGAAAAACAGCAAAACTCCACAGTTCTTGGACCTAGAGACAAGGAGCCTGAACAATTTTACAGACCTTTTTACAGCTTCATGAGCCTCTTTAAAGCTTCCTCTAGTGTCAAAGCAATTACAATGAGCTCTGGAGATGAACCTGAGACAACCACTGCAATAACATTTTTAGTAAATTTAACTACTATTTAACATGTATGCAATTTAGCTTTTGACATTCACAGAAAGGGTTGTTTCAAGTTCTCTTTAACTGTATTGACTGCAGTCAAAGTTTAGAAGTGCATGTGCTGGAAGCACTCATGCATTCATTCAGCCAGGGAATACTATTACAATGTCCAAGTGCCTTGTGTGATCTGGACTAAGAAAGAGGCATTTGGCAAAAATTGTTCATAATGAACTTATCTTCAACTCTATCTTCAATATCAGAAAATTATGATGGTTATCATAACATTTTCAATAATCAGAGATTCATTAATTCTGTATTTTCTAACAAAAAGAAAAAGAATATTTTTATTCAACAAGTTCTCCACAAAGTGATGGAACACTGATTAAAAAAATTGCAAATCTGAACTTGAAGACAGAACTCATTATTACAATTCTGTTTGATTAGATCTAGGAAAGAACAGGGAAAGGAGATTCTTGTTAAGAATGGAGTGTTGTCTAAAAACCACAAGAACTTATCACTGAAAGAGATTGCTTGGGACAACCAAATGGTTGATATATAGATTTAAAAAATCCACACATGGGAAGTCTCTTCATATGCTGTAGGCTATAAAACACTTTCCAGAACCAAAACCTAAATCTGTAATAAAATAGTAAAAGCTAAAGCTATAATATTCCAAAGGAGAAGAGTTTAAATGCAGAGAATTTGAAAGTATCACCAATGTCTGAGGGTCCTGCAACAGCTGGGATCTGTTAAATTAAAATCCTGGAAATTCTAGGAAGCTTACCAGATGGGAAGTCCAACCACATGGGAAGTTCTACCCTTCATTATCTGATTCCTGTTAACAAAATCACACAGACCATCCTTTATGATGACCTGTTTCTTCTTGTTATTGGAATTTCTTTATTCTTAGTGTCATTGACAACTTTTACCAGTTTGTGAGTAGTCCTCCCCAAAGTAATGAATCACTACAGTGAAAACAATTCAGGGGTGCTCCTTAAAAAAAAAACAAACAACAAGAAAACCCAAAAACCACTGTCTATCCTGAGAAATGTTCTTACAACACTATTTGCTGCAGTCTTTCCTCTGGCTGTGTTCCTGAGCTGCCTTAGAACTCCCTGAACCCATCTCTGTTCCACCCAGCTCCTGCAGGGCACTGTACCAACCAACTTAGATTTCAGCTAAGCATTAAAATCCACATTTGTAGTTCTAAGAAATCAATAATCTTACTATCTCTGACAATCTTCCTTTGATAAAACTATTTTGTGATTTATTTTTCCTGCCCTCTGCCCCTCTGTTCTTTCCTTCAAGACTTTGCTATTCCTGCATCCCATGCAGACACAGCAGTCTGGGCACTGCTTTGAGAGTCTCTGGGGGTAAGGTCCAGGATCATCAGAGAACTCCTGGGAACCCTTTGAGAAACCTGAGGGTGCCTGCTGCTGTCAGCCAAGGATAACAGGAGCCATAAGGGTGTGGGACTGTAGAAGCTCAAGCAGCTTCTAATGGGGATGATCAGATCCCCTTGACCCAAGGTGCCTGGAGCCTTTATCGCAGCTACCCTCTAATTAGGGAGGGTCAAGTACCCTTTCACCTGATATTTGGTATAAGCCTACATAAAAGCCAGGCCCAGAGCACAGCTCTCAGAGGCAGCCAGCAGATGCAGCAGCTTTTGTAGAAGAGTGCAAAGAAAGAGAAGGGAAGGAACAACTGTGTTCAAGCCAGCATAAAAAGTCTCAGGTATGGTAGAGACACACCACAGAGTAGTTTCCCAGAAGGTTTTGGAGCAGCTGACCCTGCAAGGCTAGTGGCTTCAATGGCGGATGTAGCCCACCAAGTCCCAAGTTGCACAGAATATCTGCAGCATCTTTCTGATGCCAAGAGAGATGGACCTCTGTCCTGCAGGAACTATGCTGTCTCTAAAGGCCTGTGTCACTAAGTGAAGGAATTACAGGAGAAAATCATTAGGCTACACAACATCAGAGAAGAGGAAAGAGAGACAGGGACTTTTCAGAGACACTACAGTTTGAATAGTCCTGGACCCAAAGCTGCAGTGGAGATGCAGGCAGTGTCCATCCCAAGTGGGTCACCTCTGCCACCAACAGGAAGGCTCCTGTTCCACCTCAAGGCTTAAAAATATGAAAGAGGTTCACCACCCTCAAAGTTGAAGGGAAGCCAGATGTGCTTTCCAGAAAAGTATCTGGGTCAACCGACCCTAAAACATGCCAGACCACCGGGAAGAAGTGGTAAGAAATAGGAATGGGTGGCTCCTTGCTGTGGGGAACAGAGGCACCATCTGTAGACCTGACCTATCATCTAGAGAGGTTTGCTGCTTACCGGGGACCTGGATCCAGGATCCAGGACAAGCTACCAAAGCTTGTCTGACCCTTTGAGTATTACCCCCTACTTTTCTTCCATGTGGGCACCAGTGATGCTGCCTAGAGAGTGTAAAAAGTGACTTCAGAGCTCTGGGAGCAATAATCAGAGGCATAAGGGCCCAGGTGGTGTTGTCCTTCCTCCTGTCAGTGAGGAGAAAGGCTGTGAGGAGGAGAAGGCAGCTGAAACTATAGAGACAAACTTAGGGTAAGGTTCTATCTTTCTGCTTTCTTCACATTTCCTATATCATAACCCTATGAGCTCTTAATATTTACCAGAACCCACAAGAACCATGCTAAATCTAGTACTTGAGCAGTGTTCAAAACCTCTAGAAACCCCACTGTATCTTTGACAACTTTCTCCTGTTTCATTTCCATTGTAGTCATAACTTTTCAAAGAACAAAGGAAATTCACAATGGGAACACTCTCCTAGCAAGCAGAAATGCCTAAGTCCACTACATGCTCCAGTCCTTCTTGGAGGTGAACGAACTTCTCCAAATCAAAAAAAGAATTTTTTTCACACTTCCACCCTACAAAAATCTGGACTTTGAGTGATGTCTAATAAGTCTCTGTGAAAGTTAAGTTCCCACTTTTCCAAAGGATATGAGACCAGCAGGGCAAGTTAGAACTTCCCTGCAAATGGAAGATAAGTTTTGGAAAGACGGGGCAATTCACTACACAGTGGAATTTCTGCTAAAATCAAGTCCAACAGAAACTTGTGGCTGGGCATGGGAGCAGATACGATTGCCCCTTTCATCAGCAGTCTGCAGTTAAAGGGGAATAAAAAAACCCATGAAACTGCACTGGAAACCAAACTCTATGCAGATCAATCTGCCTGCTCCAGAAAAATGAACAAAGACTGGCCAGATGTTAACAGCTTAATCCGTATTTCTCTGGGAGACTGTCTGCCTGAGCCCATATGCTCATATGTGAGCCACATCACTGGTTCACTCAAGATCCCCAGTGCAACTCTGTAGCACAGATAATCAGGTGATGCATGGCATTGCATTAATGCCAGGCAGATACATGTTTTGGGGATGACTGAGAATATGGGAAAAAACTCTCAGGAGAGTAGTGTTACTCTTTATCTAGGACCCTTTCCTCCTTTTCTGTGGCGGAAAGTAATAACATTAAAAGAAGGCAGAATTGTGACCGTGTGACACTATGTATGTTATCCTACATTTCTAGATTTGAAGTCCAAGAGGGATGACTGGGATGTCTTTTCTTAAACGCTCTTCTTAGAAAAAAGTTCTCTTGCCCTGCAAAGGTTCCACTCTCCTCACATGGCACAAGAGGTTCTGCAATCTGCTGAAACTCAGTCCTGAATCATCGCAAAACCATCTAACAACAAGAATGAAGACAAAAAAAAGATTTTGGGGTTGGACACAACCAGAATAATACAGAAGTAATCACAGTTTTTAGGAAAAATAAGTTAAAAAAAAAAATAAATCCTAGTAAATAAATGTATCCATGAGCAGACAACAGCACTAAATGAAACACACAAGGACACTTCAAAATTATTGTCATATCCTGCGCTAATTCTAGCTTTAACCATTCATAAGGAAAGTGAGAGGAGATGGACATATTTTTAAATTGAACCTAAGTAATGGGCCCTGTCCTGCAAATCCTAACTTCAAGCAATTTAACAGCTGCTCCATTTTTTTTACTCTAGTGCTTGCAGATTAACTTTCACAGGGAATGGATTCTGCTTCTGTACTCCTCTGGGAAGGTTCATAATTCTAAAGGACATTTCATGACTTTTCTGGGATTTTATTTTAACTTCCTAGCAATCAAGACCCTGAATTTTGATAAATTGTTTCAGAAATGGTTATTTCAGTGAACTTATTTTGGACATTATCGCATTTTTCTACTACTCATCTACATCATGTGCACAACTGTGCCTCTTTTAAAATTTATCACTGCACCATTGATTTTAATTTGAAAATATCTTGCAATTGCCTGCTGAATGGAAGATAATTAGATACCAAATAAAAACTATTGTGTGGAGGGAATGCTTGCATGTTAAATCACTATTTAGAATAATATTTCATCCTTGTATTATCATTTTCTGAAAAATAAGAACCAAAGCATAGCAAAACCCAAAACAGAACTAGGACAATGCTGTGGGATAAGCAATCAAACTTCAATATGCAATGCTAACATCTGTTACAACAAACATTGACTTGGAACATTTTTTCAATAGAAATTAAATAGGATTTATTTTCTTTGAGTCTGGATTAGTCTTGGTTTCTGATAAAGTGATGACTTTTATATCAGCTCCACTAGGAAACTGTTAACTCAGCCATAACGTATTAGAGGTATAGACGGTAGTGATCATTCCAGTCATTTACCTTGTGTTGCAAATACCAACCTATCACACATGCACAATACAAGGTTTGAACATGAAGGACTGGTGGGCAATTCTCCAAAAAGTTCTGAAGTTTGATTTGGTTTTGTTCAAGACACCTGAAGTTTAACAAGGACATATTAGGGTGATAGTGGAGTGTGAATCTTCAGTGCAAGATGACACAACCCTATAATGCCACTGCATAGATCTAATTCTCTGCCAGGTGGTGTTCTAACCTCTTTTCTTTTTTATTTTTGGAAGCTAAAAAAGTTGAAGAAATGTATTAGGAAACAGAAGGTTAAAAATATTGGACAAAATACTACTGCCATAAGAAAAAAAGTTTCCTAGCATGGATGACATTTGCACAAAAGGCCAAAAAGACACTTACCAAGCCCTTCGGAAAATTCCATAAAATGACCACCTGTATTTTATATTTGTAAATATCTTCCTTTGAGATTCTCAAATTTCTTACTGACAGAAATGTCTCAGTACCTTCCATTTTAAATTACTGCAGTGATTCTTTTCCATTAAATCACTTACAAACACCAGCAAAGATACAGTTTCCCATTTATATGAATAGTGTCCTGTGATATTATCAGAAGTCAGTCACTTTCAGAAGCTACCTTTCTGTGAAGGTCTTAATGTATCAACTTGAATTAAAGGAAAGCATAATTACAAGACAGAACAGGGGTATTCATTCTTCCTCACAAGCTCAAGAGAATTTCAAGTAATTGGTTCCTAAGATTTTGCTGTAGAAATCAGGCAAGAACAAGGAATAGGGCAATATGAAGTAAGATCTCAGGCACATCTGTGCCTGTACTTCTGCTTTGCAAGACAATTTCAAAACCACAAGGATGACTAAATCTCCATGTTTCCTTTTGTTGAACTCATTGGGACAATCTCTGGGAGAGAAGATTTGGGCTTCTTGAGAGCAGGAACCTAGAACAGGAAAAAGCCAAGCAAACAAAAACCCTTTCCTTCATACTGTATAAAGTTGGATTAAATACAGACTGTTCCAATAGCATTTTTACGTCAGTAGTACACAGCTTTCAAGATATACACCCAAGCTTGGTGAAAATTTGCTTTTGTTTTTCTTTTAAAACTCATAAAAGAAAAATAAAAACACCTCTTTGTTTGATTCAGTATGTATTTAATCAAATGCTTAAAGAATATTTAAGGCCATGTCAACGCATCTTAAGCATCCTCAAAGATAGTAAGAATAGAGTATGTCAATAACAATGAAAAAAAATGACAACTTTTGCCTCAAAAACTTGTTAGGCCTTTCAAATAAGGCCTAACAACTCGTTTCATTTCCAGTCAGCTTTATAAATATTACTGAATGCTAGGGCAGAAGTTACCTGTTTATTCTGTCCTGACTATAGCAACCTATGTTAGAAGATTGCTCCTTCCCCAAAGCAGCTGAGAATATAGAGATGGGAGAAATTCCTGGGTCAAATCAGGAAAGGAAAGACATAGCAGACAGAAATCTTCTCATTTCCTTTAGGGACAAAAATATGAACCAGCAAATGGAATCTGAAAGGCTTTGTGGAAAGAATGAAATTACGCAAACAACAAACAAAAAGATGGGTAGAATACAGGAGGAAGACACGACACCTTGAAAAAACAGGAAATATTAGGAAGTGATAGCTTTAAAAATTTCCACAGTTAAACAATGACATTTGTATTAGGCTTGCACAGCAAGGTTTTGGTAGTGGAGGGGCCTGCAGATGTAGTTTCTGTGAGAAGCTGCTAGAAGTTTCCCCTTGTGTCCAGCTCCAAGAGAGACTCGCTGCTGGCCAAGGCTGAGCCCATCAGCAACAGCAGTAGCACCTCTGGGATAACGTATTTAAGAAGAGTGGAAAAAAAATGTACAGTTGCTGCTGGAGAGAGTGAGGATATGTGAGAGAAACAACTCCGCAGAAACCAAGGTCAGCGAAGAAGGAGGGGCAGGAGGTGCTACAGGTGCCAGAGCAGAGATTCCCTGCAGCCTGTGGTGAAGACCATAGGGAGGCAGGCTGTCCCCTGCAGCCCATGGAGGTCCACGGTGGAGCAACTGGATGCCCAAAGGAGGCTGTAACCCCCTGGGAAGCCCATGCTGGAGCAGGCTCCTGGCAGGGCCTGTGGACCCAAGGAGAGAGGACCCCAAGCTGAGGCAGGAGAAGAGTGTGAGGACTCCTCCCGCTGAGGAGGAAGGAGCAGCAGAGGTGATGTGTAATGAGCTGACCACAACCCCCATTTCCTGTTCCCCTGTGCCACTACAGGAGAGGAGGTAGAGAAATCAGGAGTGAAGTTGAGCCAAGGAAGAAGTGAGGGGTGGGGGGAAGGTGTTCTAAGATTTGCCTTTATTTCTCATTACCCTACTCTGATTTGATTGGTAATAAATTAAGCTAAATTCCCCAAGCTGAGTCTGTTTTGCCCATAACAGTAATCAGTGAATGATCTCTCCCTGCTCTTATCTCGACCTATGAGCCTTTTGCTATATTTTCTCTCCCCTGTCCTGCTGAGGAGGGCAGTGATAGAGAGGCTTTGGCAGGCACCTGATGTTTAGCCAGGGTCAACCTACCACAAATACATAATGTCTCAGTTTTCCTGCTCTCATTCTTTTCTCTCCATGTCTCTTCCCATATTATTTTATTTGGCTGCCTCCTGTATCTCACATCTCTTCTGCCTCTCTTTTCTGCTTTTCTGCTCTCAAAGTTGAAGGACTCCTCCTAGGATGAAATCGCTGGTGATTCCATCTAAAAAATTGCTGTTATCTGGTAAATTTGATGCTTCCAAGCTCATTCTTGGAGAAAAAGTAATATTTTTCTTGCTGCCCTAAAACCTCTTAGTAACTGTGATGGAGAGTGGCAATCTCTGTTCTTCTGAAGCCAAGCCTGAGAAGTCAAAAAAGTGTAATCACATCTTGAAATCTACACAATGTATACCTACAGCCAACAAAAACTGGCATCTCAAGCTTGTTTTCTGGCTGAAATTTGAAAGGTCACTAGATATCTTTTTTCTTTTTCCTGCCTAATCCCTCTCAGCCCCTCAATAACTCTTTCATTGCACCCCCTTATATTCAATGAATTCTTATCAGAACTGACCACTAAATCAGATCCTAGAGTTGCATACTTCACAGAGACAGAGCCAGGCTACAACAATTAAACTTCTAGATTAGTAAGACTGCTATCCAGCTTTCTTTACAGGAATAAAAAAATACTACTTTGAGAAGGCTTATTTACTAGCTGCTTTTCTTTGAAACTATTTTCTTTTCTCCAGCATTACATATTCTGGGAAGAGAACTGGAATTTACAGATGCTAAATGCTTTCAACTTATGTAAAATGGACCCTGACAACCTGCTGGTTTTTGAAGTAGGTGTCACTGTACAAAATGCAGTACAACCTTAAGAAATCCTAAGAGTGTTGATCATGTCAGTCAAAAAAGGACTATTTTGTCCACTTACATGGGTTGTTTCTCTTTAGCTTTTGTCACCAAGGTATTTTTAGGTAATTAAAGTCCATGTAGATTGTGCTAGAGTCACAAGAGAAAATATTTTATCTTTTGTTTTTCATATTATTAATCTATTTCATTAGCTTACTGCACTCTTATAATTTCTTCCATCTTTTTGAAATACCACCTACGCTGACAAATTACATTAGTTCTCAATATTTCCAGGAAGAAACAGAGCTATCACATAAAGAGATGGCTTTTAAGAAGTACAGAAAAACAAAGAGTCACTTGAGACTATCAGAATTTAACTTGTTTTAAAAACAATCCGAGACATGATACTCAGTTGGAAGGAAATATATATATTTTAAAACCTAGAAATATCATGAAAAATGTGAAGTTAAAATGCAGTTTCACTTTTTCAACTTTAACATGACAGAGGAGCTAAAAGGAATAAGGAAGGAAGTGTTCTATCACAAAACAAGGAAGTCAGAATCCCTCTTAGCATACCAGAGCAATGAAGTGCCAACTTCTGGTTTGAAACATACTATGAACCAAAAAGTGTGTTTAAATAAAATGAGCAGCATGCAGGAAAGAACAGTAAAACACTGAATGGTGGTGGCAAGATGACAACTATGACTGGAGCATGGGGATGGTTGGGTACCAGCTATTTAGGATGGACAGGCAGAGCAGAAGAGGAGGGGTTGTTGCCCTCGACATCAATGACCAGCTGGGCTCCATAAAGCTTGCCTGGGGATGGATGAGGAGTTGACCGAGACCATATGGGTCAGGATTAAAGTGAAGCCAGGGGCAGAAGATATAGTGGAGGTCTGCTACAGGCCACCAGACCAGGATGAGCCCCTCTATAGACAGATAAGAGCAGCTTCGCACTCACAAGTCCTGGTCCTCATGGGAGATTTCAACCACCCTGATATCTGCTGGAGGGACAACAAAGCAAAGCACCAGCAATCCAGGCAGTTCCTGGAATGCACTGATGACAACTTCCTCCTCCAAATGGTAGAGGAACCAACAAGAAAAGGTGCTATGCTGGACCTCATTCTCACCAGCAGAGATGGGCTGGTCAGTGATGTACAACTTAATGGGAGACTAGGCTGCAGTGACCATCATATGGTTGAATTCAGTATCCTTAGGGCAGCAAGGAAGGCTTTGGTCACACCATCCAAGATATAGAAGGCAAGGGCCTGGACTGGGAAAAGGCAGATCCCCCCACTTTGGGAAAAAGAAGGTTCGAGACCACCTGAAAGTGCACAAGTCCATGGGACCTGATAGGATACATCCATGGCTCCTGAGGGAACTGGCCTATGAAGCTGTCCATCAGATCTGAAAAGTCTTGACAGTCTGGTGAAGCTCTCACTGACTGGAAAAGGGGAAACAACCCTCATTTTCAAAAAGGGAAAACAAGAAGACCTGGGGAACTACAGGCCAGTCAGTCTCACCTCTGTGCCTGGAAAGATCATGGAGCAGATCCTCCTGAAGGCTGTGCTAAGGTATGTGGAAAACAAAGGGGTGGTTGGTGACAGCCAACACAGCTTCACCAAGGGCAAATCCAGCCTAATTTGGTGGCATTCTACAATGGGGTCATGGCATGGGTGGACAAAGGGAGAATAACTGACATCATCTACTTGGCCCAGTGCAAAGCATTTGACACTGTCCCACGCTACATCTTGGTATCCAAACTGGAACGATACAGATTTGATGGATGGACCACTCATTGGGTAAGGATCTGGCTGGATGGTCACTCACATAAATTTGTGATCAACAACTCAATGTCCAGATGGAGACCTGTGATGAGTGGTGTTCCTCAAGGGTCGGTACTTGGACCAGTGGTATTTAACATCTTTATCAGCAACATGGACAGTGGCATTGAGTGCACCCTCAGCAAGTTTGCTGACATCACCAAGCTATGTGGCGAGGTCGACATGCTGGAGGGAAGTGAGGCCATCCAGAGGGACCTTGACAGGATGGAGAGGTGGTCTTGTGCAAATTGCCTTAAGTTCAACAAGGCCAAGGGCAAGGTCCTGCACATGCGTTGGGGAAATTCCAAGCACAAATACAGGTTGGGTGTAGAACGAATTGACAGCAGCCCTGAGGAGAAGGACTTGGGGGGGGGTGGTGGAAGAGAAGCTCAACATGGGCCAGCAATGTGCACTTGCAGCCCAGAAAGTCAACCATATCCTGGCATGGCCAAGAAGCATGGCCAGCTGGTCAAGGGAGGTGATTCTACCCCTCTACTCTGCTCTCATTAGACCCCACCTGGAGTACAGTGTCCAGTTTTGGAGCCCCCAACATAAGAAGGACATGGAACTCCTGTAGAGAGTCTAGAGGAGGGCCACAAAGATGATCAGAAGACTTGAGCACCTCTCCTACAAAGACAGGCTGGGAGAGTTGGGGCTGTTTGGCCTGGAGAAGAGAAGGCTCCAGGGAGACCTCATAGTGACCTTCCAGTATGTGAAGGGAGCCTACATGACAGCTGGGGAGGGACTGTTTATAAGGACATGTAGTGAGGGGACTAAAGGGAATGGATTAAAACTGGAAGAGGGTAGATTTAGGTTAGACATGCGGAGGAAATTCTTCACTATGAGGGTGGTGAGACACTGGAACAAGTTGCCCAGGGAAGCTGTGGATGCCCCCTCCCTTGAAGTGTTCAAGGCCAGGTTGAATGGGGCTCTGAACAACCTGATCTAGTGGGAGGTGTCCCTATCCATGGCAGGGGGGTTGGATCTAGATGATCTGTCCAACCCAAACCATTATATGATTCAATGAAGTAAGGTAAAACAGAATTACTGGTTAGCAAATACAGCGTTACCTGAAAACTAGTATGTGATCCCATATTTTTCTGTTTCACAGTCATATTCTGAAGCTTTTACGTGTTCTACAATACTGGTGGCTTCCAACAGTTTTGACTTATTGATAGTCAAGTATGACTTCATACTGAAGTTATACTTAAGTGATAGTTAAGTATGACTCTTCCCACCAAAACATGACAGAGCAAATCAGACCAAAGGAACATTGCTTGATTTGCCTAATCAAAAACACAATGCCAAACAGGTAGTGCTAGATGGCTGATAAATTGGAGGCACCAATTGCTGCATAATCTTTAATCAGCTGAAAGCTCACCTGGGAACTGGAAAGAGGACATGGTCAGGACTTTTCTAAGAACTGTCTGCACAACAGCTGTAACTCTTCAGGGATTATAAACATTAAAGCTAGCCTTGCTTCGAGCTGCAGGTTGGACCAGACAATTTACTGAGGTCTCTTGCAACTTAAATTATCCTAGGATTATATGCCATAGCAAAGACTTAAAGCGGAAAATCCTGACAATATTTTGTAACCTCATTTATAAACCTTGAATTATCAACTTTTAAAACAGAATCATCTCCCAGAGGATGAAAACAGGGCAGCAATCCACAAAATTTAGGACACAGAAGCACAATGGGTATGAACTTGTCCTAGTTAAGAGAACTGATGAAGTTTGTATATACCTTATACCAAGATGACTAACACAATCTAAAGATTAGTCAAACGGAAGAGACACTGCTGGTTGTGCAAGCAGACCTGAATAACTTACAAAGGATACTATAATGAGCTGTGCAATTGGCAACCATAGAATTCAGGTAACTTAAAAAGTCCTAATCCTTGGGATCCAAGCAATGCCAAGAAAGGGATCCTCAAATGACGCTAGAAGTATCACATATACAGAGATTGCCCATGTGCTTCAAGAACTGAAAGAATGCTGGCATAAACTTCTCCATTCTCCCTACCTACCTTTTGTCTCTTGATGTGACCTAGAGAATAAGGAAGAAGTATATTTGTTTATACGAAAGAGAAGTTTTTCCACTAAGTAAAAGGAAATGGGTGATAATGCAAAATCTCTGCAGGAAGAGTTCTCAAGATAACTAGCTGAAATAGAAGCAAGAGATCCTCTGTGATTTTGGCCTCCAGCAATTAACTGTAGTAAGACTGATAATCTAAGCAATCAAGACAACTGCCTCATTACAAGGCAAGGTAAAACAACAAACAGGTTTATGACTTTCAGGGGCAGCTAACTTATTGACAAGTTAGGTGAGCATCACCAGGATATAAGATCACAATTGTCCTGGTTTGATAGGACCAGAATAAAAATTGCCTACAGCCATATTGACCTGAGACCTCCTGGGACCCCAGCCACAGCCTATGGCTGTGTCAGTGACAATGGGGGAGGAGCAGCTTTGCCTGTGGGGAGGAGACGGTGGGTCAGGTCACCCACACAAACCAATCACAGGGCTCCTGCCCATGGCGCTTACATAAAGTGGCTCCTAACAGAGCCCTGCTCTGGTTGGTGTTGGAGTCTGTCTGCTTGTCATCTCTCCCTGTGCTGCTCCTCCATCCTGTTTTCTCACCAGAAAAGAACATTGCTCATCAAGACAGGTCACCTTCCCCTGCCTCCCCCAGCAGGACAGGCTTGGCTACTCCAAGGCCTTTGCAGACTGTCACTGGGACCCAGGGCTCAGGCACCCCCATCTGCTGCTGAGACCAGTTTGGGACTTTTCTGGCTGGGAAGTAATTACCAACTGAGGAGCATGGGTTTCATATTTATGTTTTTGTATGTGCTTGTAATTGACCATCGTAATTGTTATTACTACTTGATTAAACCTACTCTAGTTGTGGGTTTTTTTCCTACCTTAAAGTCTCTCCCTTATTCCCCTTTTTATCTTCACCTGGGAGGGTAGTGGGGGATAAGAGAGAGAATCTGTCACCTGCTTATTGGCTAAAACCATGACAATAATACAAATTGCAAAGAGATGGGAGACAGTGATCCAAATGATGAGCCCAAAAAAACAGAAGTTTGGTGGCAGCTGAAGAGATGCAACTAGAGTTCCTGTTGACTAAACTATATGGGTATGAAGTCATCTCTCTGTAACATGAAAAGGGAGGCAATATCTATGCCCAAATGTGTTTAGGTGGAAGGACAACTGGAGGAAATTAAGATAGATATGTAAATTTTTCTAGATTAAAAAAAATAAAGATCTCTCAAACTCATACAGTCTTTCTGGGAGATGGAAAAATGGGAAAGAGCATTGCTCTCTCTTGCTGCTATAAGTAAAACCACCTGAGTTACTACACAGGCTTTTCTGAAGACACCACTGATTTGTTTCTGCTTATTTTAAATAGAGATGACATTCAGCTACTTCTGGTCTAGTGGCTTGTAATTAAATTTCAGCATAGAAAAGAATCACATCCTAAACTCAGTGGGATTTTAAAACAAAGAAATAAGTTTTAGACACTATTGAACATTTTTGTCACTTTCAAAAAATGTTAGGAAAATGAATAGTTAAAACAGTACTTAGGAGGATAGTTTTGCCTGATGTTCCTTTAGAGGGAAAATGATGCTTTCAGTGGATATATAGACTTACATAAGCACGTGGAGGTCACTACTATGCCTTAGTGATTCCTCCTCTGGGCCTTCCACCCACACTTTTAGTCCTGTGTTTTCAGTCTCTGCCATGAACCTGTTCAGCAATTACTAGACCTGACCCTGACCTGTGGATTGACTTCCCAGCTTGCCCTCGGACCTGCCTCATTGTCATGGATTTACTTGCCTGGTGGTCTGCACCTTTGGCTGAGCCTGTCCTCACCTCTGAGCCTGTCCTCACCTCTGAGCCTGTCCTCATCTCCTTTGCAGTGGGGCCAGGCTCTGCATGGCCACCACATTTTCTCCCTCTCTGCTGCTGGTGGCTCCCATCCCTCACTGCTCCTTAACACCATGTTAGTTATTTCCTGCAGTTTTTCCCATTCATGCACTGTCCACACAGGACCAAAGAGAAGGGAGAAATCCTGCACAGAGTTGAAAAAGGAATGATGGAGCTCTAATCATTTCAAAGACTCAGGACTCAACATTCTTTATTAAAATCACCTGGATTCAAGGAAGTTTTAACTAAATCTTTCATTACCTGAATGCTTTAATGAAACACACTAAACTGAGTTTGCGGTCTGACACAGAAGGAAGTTGCTTACCTTTCAAGAGGAATGGAAAGACTTTGAACTCAGACGCAGCATTCTAGCAAACCTTAGAAAGCTTCAGTTTCAACATTTCTTAGGTGACCAGGACAGACATGAAATGCATCCCTCTATCCCAAAGGAAGACCAAGAATTCCTATGTTGTGCTTGTTTAGTCGTCTCTTAACAAACCCTTGACAATGAAGGTTCAACAACCTACCCAGTCTATTCCACTCCTTCCCACTTTTAATCTTTCTCATAAAACATGGTTCTAGATTAAAGTTTTTCTAAACTTCTGATTTATTTCCTTCTTGACAACAATACTCAACCTGATGTTCCAACCTATAACAAATCAGCACTAAGCAGAGTTGAAGTTTACTCTGCGTGTCTTAAGTGTCAATCCTGCATTACACCAGAGGTGGTGAAATGAGAGCCATTTGCATCCCTTCTACTTTTTACAGTAGGTTGAGCAGTCTGACATTCTTGACCCTTACCCAGTTCATTGTTGTGTTTCCTGATCTTTGGAGATCTGCTGCCTAGATAGCCATTCTTTGTTAATATAGCTGATTATTGTAGTCAAGCATTTTGCACTTCTTCACATACATACTATTTATATTACAACCTTCCTCTACTTATCAAGATCATTCAGAAATCTAATTCTGTCCTCTGCAAAGTGCTTTCAGCATTTCCCAAGTAGGTATCAACTGCAGATTTAATAAACATTTTCTCTACCCCACTATTTAGAGAAAACCTTATCCCTTTCTAGAGAAAAACACTTGAGAGAATCCCATCCTTTTTATTTGACATTGAACCACTGATAACTACTCTTTGAAATTATAATTCCAAGCCAGAGAAGGATGAAGCATATCATACTTCTTGGTTACTTTTTTGCTGCAGCAAGTTCTTTGCTGCAGAAAGAACAAACATTCAACTGATACGATGTCAATTAACCTTAGTGGGAGGAATATTGGTTAGAAACTGTTTTTACAGTATTTTCCTCAATATTAAGTTTCCCTACTTTTCTTTAGGAACATCTTTAATATTGTTTTAAGTCATAAAATATTACATTCACGACCTAGCCCATCTCCTCAAGACCTGTTATCTTGTCATGGAAGGAAATTAGATTGCTTTACATGATTGATTCTTGACAAATCCATTTTGGCCCTTGTTTAACATATTTTTATCTTCTGGGTGATTCCAAACAGATTATCTGCTCAAGTGTCTTTCCAGGAATTAATTTTAGGCTGACTGTTCTATAATTTCTCTGGGTCTTTATGTGGTTTTTGGAAAGACAGACACAAAGGCTTCTTCCCTCCCCCAACAATTTACTTTATTTTTCATCCTTTAATTCTCAAAGCTCATAAGAGAAGACTCTAAGATTTCTTAAGTACTCCATAGTGAATTAATTGTTCCAAACAATTTGAAAATATTTGACTCATCTAAGCAGACTCTAACATGTTTTAATTATGCTAGTCTTAAAACACAGTCAGCCTTTTTCAAATGAATGCTGAGGAAGGGGAAAAAAAAATCCCCATGATAAAACCAGGATGCCTCTATTAGGTTTGCCTCTCTGTCAATTAACAGGCCAACTCTTTCCCTTGTCCTGCTCTGATTAATTACTTATAGGATGTTTTCTTCTAACTATTGTTAAAATCATGCTCAAGGCACTTTACCTACACATTATTGTAATTTCTATGACCAAAATATTGCTGAGGTTGAAACTCGGAAGATTTGGAGGGTGCATAGTGTGTGATCTTTCTGGGGCTTCAGTTTACAGCCACTGAATTAGCAGATTTTGTCCTTCAATGTTCAGACTGATCAGACCTATGCTTATAATAAACCAAAAGGAAGACAATGAAATTAAATTTATTCTCACTTTTAAGTGAACCATTGTCAGGATACAAGCCTTCTTCACAAATTGTACACTTTGGCAAGTTAAACAGTATAAATGAAACTGCTACCAAAAAAAAAAAAAAAGCATTGGTTCTTTTTGCACTTTAGTGCAATTATTGGTGTAAAAAAAAAAAAAAAAAAAGTCAAGAGAAAACATGGGTAGTTTTTACTACAGATAATCGAGTAAGCCCCAAAAGGACATTAAGTTTATTCAGTACATTAAATGTGACCTAGGAAGACAAAGTCAAACGAGACTGAAACAGTATGTCTGTTTCTTTTTACTTAACTGCTATTAAAGGAGGAAATAGCTCCTTGTAAGTCCGATATTAGTAGCTCTCATTGTGTACTAGAAATTATGGAAATCTTACCTCAGAGAATCTTTGTACATCCTGGGTTAACGTTCCTACTCTTTTCCACTGGTAATATTTGAGTAACTTCAAAATTGCTGGATTCACTGCATTATCAGATGGCACCGTCCGGAAGAAATAAGGATATTTTTTCTTATCAGCCAACTCTGGGGTTGTTGCTGCAAATGAGAGCTGCAAAAAAATCAAACAACAAAAAATGAAAGTCACCGTAAGTCACCTAGCAGCCAAAAGAAAAACTTTGCTCTTAGCAAACAAGCAGAATCTCCACATTGTGGTCATGTAGAGAATTGTCATCATCATACATCTTGGAAGTCCTACCAGCCCCATTTACTAGTTTACTTTTTTCTACCTTAGTTCTAGAAACCATCTACCACAAAAATAAAGTAGGGAATATTCAAAGTCAGTGGTGTAACATTCTCTGTTTGAGATCATGCATCTTACACATTGCAGAGAACAAAAAGCTCTAAGGAAGTAAATCTCTATTACGAATTCCCCACCAATTTCCTTCTACACTCTCTTTGTAAAAGCTGAGAATTTTTCCAAGGGGAAATCCTCAAATTCTTACATATCTTTGAATTAGAGGGTGAACCTCTAGTAGCACCTCTTGTCTGGTAATAAAAATTATTCTCATCAGAGAGAATAATTATGGCAGGCAAGGCTGCAGCTCAAAAGTTTACCTGGCTCCCCACTTTATTCCACTGAAGCAGCCCCCTGTGATTTGAGTTATCAAAGGGGAAGGAGTGGCTAATTCTACGCATCTGAAAACACTAGAATGTGTACATGGTTTGAGAATGCTTATAATGAGAGAAAAGAGGACACACAAAAAAGAACTCAGAAAACTTCACTGAATTCTGCCCGAGTCAAAGGCAGCATATTTTGGTGAATTCTATTCTATAATTTGTGAATTATTTTCGGGCAGTGTTATGAAGGAAATGCTGCATATTCACTTTCTGAAAATGCTCCCAATCCAAAGGTACTTGTGGTTACTTCCTCTAGTATTTTTACATTGCTAGGAATGTGTTTCTCAATCTATTTTTCCAGCAATGCATAGCTGTTGAGGATTTTTTTAAAGCACCAATTTAATGCAAATTGGTTTTACTGCTGAATAATAATCTCTCTAATACAGTTCTGTTAAGACTTTCAAACTCAGAAAATGGTCAGGAATTCTAGGTGAAGCCTATATAAGCACACCCAACTATAGTATTAAGTTCACACTTTCTTAAATCAAGCATTCAGTATATTTGGGCTAGAAACCCTGCTTTGAAATTAAGAACAGACAACTCCAGATGTTAGATCTGAAATAACAGATCTAACTTTTTCTTCACATTTGTAAAATCTAGATTCATAACATACTGCATTGTTACAACCTCCTACACCTGAATATAGTTTGTTTTCCATAATTAAATTAATTACAACCCCTGAAATCCAAACAACTTTAAGTCTGCGTAACTTGACAGCTTACACGTAAGTATTCAAAAAGAGAAGATTCTTTCCCTTCACCAGTCCTTGGCTAGAGGGGATTTTTAAGACCTTCTACTGCCATGAAATCTAAGGTAAAATATTTTTAATATAGCAACTGCTCTTCTATTATACTTTATTAAAAAAATACATTCTGTTGTTTTGTGATACTGTGGTCTTGATTTTCCAAAACAATATTGTTTGGCTCACTTAAAAACCTCATAACATTCAGTTATCAGCAGCAAGTTGGTGAATTGTTGATTTCAAGAGAAAATTAAAGAAAGTCTGTCAGATAGACCTAGCCAGAGGTTTTGAGGTTAGGCTTTTCTGTCTAGCCTTGTAAAGCTGAACATCATGCATCCGCTGCGCAATGAAAGTGGAAATAAGGACCTCTGTCTGTCTGAAAAAGAGAGAAAATCTGAATTTAGAAATCCAGCATGAAGAGGAATGCTTCTCAGCAGGCTGGCTGCTTGCAGCCTGGTGACTGCAGAGGACTTGCTTTTCAAGTTATTATGGTTTTGGATCGAATGCAATTTGATTGATCCTTAAGAAAAAGAAGTAAAGAGCAATGCTGAAGTAACTGCAGTGACAAGCAACATCAGCAAGGGTCACCCAGCTCAGGTTCACAGATGGAATGGTATATTTTTCTGATCAAAGTACAAAAAGCCTTAGTAATGAGGCACATCTCTATAGCTGTGAGCTGGCTTTAGGGCTAAGATCTGCGATATAATTCAGATCGATCCTTTAACATTTTAGTCACTTACACAAAGTGCCTAAATTAGGATCCAAATTGCCCAAATTTCCTTGGGTAACAATGAAACAGAGCCTCACCTCTCTTCATTGACTAAAGAAAGATGAAGAAGATTGTTAGATTTAGATTTCTCAGCCCTGTAAAGTCAGATGAGATGAATCCAGGTTTGTGTGTAATACTGACACCTGAATTACAAAAGAACATTCCTCTTCATTTTCTTTTTGAAGAAAGGTTTTACTAAAATATAAAATGGGAAAGTGTCATGCTCAGACAATTCTTGGAATGTAGGATATGTTCAGAGGCCTTTTTTTAAGCATCACATATGCCACGGATGGTCTCATTCTGCATCACTTTGCTATTTTAACAAGACACTAATGAGAGATGGATGAACAATCTGAAATAGTTATGTCCATCCTTTTGGTTTTGTTTTTTGTTTTCCTCCTCCTTCTTTTCACAAAACGGTCCCTATGAGAGTTTGGAGACATGGAATAAACTTAACACAACAATCACCAGCACTCAATATTCTGCTTTGCAAGGAACTAGGAGGGAAAGATCACAACACAGTCCACCCACATATGCATTGAGATGGTACAGCCCTTGTTAACTGAAAAGAAAGCCTCTGTATTTTAGGGCTGAAGTTGTTTATTCATGGTTGATTTGAAACTTGAGCATATTGAAAGGTAAACTTCTCATAGGTTCTTCACTTAATTCTACAGGACTGAAAGCCATAGAAATATGATTTTGGTTTTCACTATGGGAATTTCTTTTTATAACTTCTAGTTATTTAGTAAAAATTCTGGATGAATGGTAATCCTACTGCTCCTATAACCTTTTGCAAACCACAAAAGTACTACTTTTTACTACAGTATTTTCAGAACAT
Organism: Hemiprocne comata; assembly: GCA_020745705.1. NCBI lineage: Eukaryota > Metazoa > Chordata > Aves > Apodiformes > Apodidae > Hemiprocne > Hemiprocne comata. Next base: position 98,172,604 of record CM036587.1, on the reverse strand, counting down.
ACATATTCATGCATTGCAAAAAAAAAAATGTTATGGGTGCTGTAACACCTGTTATGTTACATAATGTTACATAGCTGCCTCTCTGCCTAAAGAAAGAGTGAGGGATTAAAAGGTTAGAAGTGGTTTTGTAACTCAGCAATAAAAGCCTGTGAGGTGTATTATGTCATTCTTTCTCGGAAAATTATTTTACATAACTGCTAAAGGTGACGGCCAAAAGCCAAACTTCAAGAAGAGATGAAAGACAGGAAAAAAGTTCTTCAAATTGCTATAAAACGGAGGACACAGTGGAAACATACCACCAGGTGATGTACCATAATTGTGTGTGTAGTGTTTGTGTCCATGTGTATGTAGATCTAGAGAAGAAAAAAAAATTAATACATATAATAAATATATATCAGTTTGACTGCTGTCAGAAAAACTGAACCTACTTCTCAAGCCATACCTGAGAAATCTTTCTTTAGAAATCTGCTTACAATTTGATACAATTTACAAGCAACAGCTTCTGAACTTAAAATGAATGTATGTAGGGAAACATATATAAGCTATGACTCTGAGATTTCAGAGATGAAACACAGTTTAAAACTTTTAAATAAAAAAGAAGACAACATATACCATTAAGTAAAAATATTAGCTAAATCAGAACCAAATAGACCAAGGTATTGAAAAAAAAATTATTTCTTCATAAAAACCATAAATTAGTATAAGTTCTGCTGCCTTAATATAAAAATTAAGTCTGCTCAAATTCTAAAATCAAAGACTACTTAGCTAAAATGCACTGTTTCTGATTTTAAATGATTCCTGTTGCTTATGTGATCACCGCATACACGGATTATAGCTTGCAGAGTTTTGTCAGAATGCACTTTGTCCTCCCATGTTAAAGAAAAACAGTATTAATACCCTAGAAATCATTCAAGTCAGGAGTCAGTATCATAGAATCACAGAATCATAGAATGTGTGAGGTTGGAAGGGACCTTTAAAGGTCATCTAGTCCATCGCCCTCCTGCAGTGCACAGGGACCTGAAAGCAATCAGTGTAAAAGGACTTTCAAGTATGTCACCTGAAGCTGATGTACATTTATGTGGTGTTGTCCCTGTAATACACCCCATAGAACACATGGGAACAAAAGCACAGCTTACCAGAGAGGTCCCTATAGGGTGCTTGCAAGCCAGTATTTCAGATGAAGCCCCAACCCCACTGAACTCAGTGCCAAAACTTCCACCAACTTCCTCAAAGCCCAGATTTCAAGCCTGTGATCTGAGTACCTGGAAATCAGATTTAACCACACCAGCGTAATTGTAACTCTGTTGGTCATCCTGACATTTTGCAGTATGCTTAGATCCAGATCTATAGATCTACGGATTCTTCTGTTTGAAAGATGAATCCGGGGGGGGCTCAAGAGTGAGCTGAGCAGTTGTGCTTCATTGCTAGAAATGGAGAGCAGAGCAGAAACAGAGCTAATGAATCAATAGAAAGGAAGCAACGAATAACAGTTCTGGAATGGGTCCAAAGCAAAATAATTCAGGAAACAGTGTGAAATAGAAAAAAAAAATAAATTAAAGGTGATGCAGAAAGGACTGATGGTGCTATGTGAGTGAAAGAGTGTCTATGGTGAAGTGTTGTGAGGCTATAAAATGTGCAACTTTTTTTATACTTTAAAAAAAAACTTGGAAATTATCCAAAACTGAAAAAGCCAGTGAGACAAATTTTACTTTCAGATTAAAAAAAACCCCAACCAAACATTATTCCACAAAAGTAATGGAAATTTCTTTGGCTTCACACTGAGAGATAAATAGAATTTGATAACAGGGACGAGAGGAAAGTATGTTTTGTAAGTATTATGAAAAATACTTCAGCCTAAAATGACAGATGACCAGGTTAAGCAATCTGAACTGGTGGACTTTACTGGAAAACTGAAAAAGTTTGTGAGCAACACTAGATAGAGTGAATTGAAAAAAACAAGCAATCAAAGTGTAGATAGGAGCAATCCTGCACAAGGGGAGTAGAAGCTAGCTCTATAACCCCATATGAAGCTGAAGTGAGGTGTGGCAGATTAAACCAAGTACATTAATCTAAAGTGCTTTCAAGTTACAGCCAGCTTGTTCTCATATTAGGAAAGTAACACTGCATTCCCTTTAAAAATACGTTACAGAATTGGGAATGGTAAGATGATAAGCCCTAGCATTCCTTTAAGAAAATGGGATGCAACTCTAATGAAATCAATGGGAAAGACTAGGAGCAATGTAAGAGAGGATGGATATTAGGAAGGGAACAAAATTAGGAAAGGGAACAACACTATATATGGCGTGTATATGTTCCATATAAGAAGTCCAGAGGCTGGAAGCTTGAAGGCTGAAACCATTCTGCAGTCACATAAACTCTAGAGGAAAGAGAAGCCATCAGAAATTGCAAGTAGTTTCCTGGTGACTGGTTGTTTTACTGTATCTAGGAAGCACTTATGTTTAAATCTTGTCAATGTGATAAAGTACACAGTGAATAAAACCCACCCCAACAAAACACAGAACTATCCCTGGGGTAAGCAGTCACCCTAATCTAAGGAAACAGGTCTGTTCAAGAGTCACATGTATTTAAGAGCACTGTATTAGTTGAAGTACATCAGTAACAGAAACCCTTAGCAAAGTCACTGTAGGTCCATCAGGCCAGTAGGGCAGGAAGCTACACTCCCCTCATAAAGCAAAGAGTGGCCCACAGAGGAGATTTGTCAATCCCAAATTGAGAATGAGGTGTCGGCTCAGCACTTGCCTCTCCAAAGGAGAAAGTTGTGAAACAAAGTGAAACAAAGATATAACACTGTGTGTGTCTGTGTAGTATTATATGTTGGGGGGGGGGGGGAAAGCCTTAGGTAACTTAGGTAACAGGGTAATCTCATTTTCATAAAATGTCATTGCTAAGATAACTGATTCATTTTTGCAAATAGGGAAAATTAGCTTATTGAGCATCAGAGAGATTAGTTTAATTTTCCTAGTGTTCTGCACTGTGGCTTGCACAAGTATATTGTTAATGATCACTAGAAATCGAAATCTGCCCCTGCTGCTGCAAAATTAGTCTTGATGGAGAGTTTTGTATATATGGCAGATATCACTTGTATTTCCTGTGCCTTTTCTGGAATGCTAAATTACACCACTAAATCAACATTGTTTAATAGGATATAAACTGCTGATTCAATCAAATGGTGATATAATCTGTTATAACTTGAGATTGGATGTTTGGTATGCTTAGATAGGAAGTAATATTTTATGTGAAAATAGGAAAATGCAAAAAAATTATTTCCAAAAAGAAAGCAGAATCTCAGAAAGCTCCATAGAAAATACTCTTACAGTGGTACAGGATTGCACATGTAGAATCTTGTCATAGGAAAATAACAAGGCCAAAACTCAGGAAGATGATAATTTGTGGCAATGTGTACTTGGGATGCCACACACTGTCCCTTTGTGTGCTTTGCCAGGAGCTCTAATGCTTTGACAAGCCTCTGCCAACAACAATAATACTCAAGTGCGGGCATGTGATGACTTGATGGTCCCAGGAGCTAGAAGGACTAGAATGGAAACGAATAATGAAGAGTTAATAGAGATGCTGGCTGTAACTCTTGAGACAGCATTAGATGATGTCACGGAACAAGCGAAACAATATACTCTTAACCCAGAGACTTCATAGATTGAAGCATAACAACTAAATTGCATTTTTAATTAAATGGTAATTGAAGTTTTGTAATAAATATTAAAAGACACAAAATATAAAGATTTAAAAGGCTGAATATTAATCAACTATTTATAGATGAACAGCAACCTTACTATACAAGCCACTTTGGCCAGATGTGCAGTCAAACTACCACTGATCTTACCACTAGTCATGAATAAATTTGAATAAAATAACAATACTTGAAATAAGAAAATATATATATATATATAATCAAGAGGAATATTAAAGAGAACCTTAAGAAATACATGATAGCATGTATAGTACAAGTGATATATTAGGCTGTTCCTTCCCATCCCAGTGCACAAGATCTGTCATCAAATCAGCTTTGATGGATGATTTAGAGAAAAAGCATGTGGAAATAACATTACAAAGATGGTCTCAAAACCCCATGTATTTGGAAAATATTCCAAAATAAGAAGCTAAGTGCAGTAATTTCATTGACATAGACACTGTATAGATCTTCAAAGCAGGTGAAAGCAACACACAGTAATAAAGATCAAGAAACAAAGATAATGTTTCTTGACAATTTGCCTGCACAGCTGCTGGTGACAAGAGCGTCTATATACAGACAGTAAAGGAGCTGCTTCTGAACTGGACCTAGGAATCGAAGTGGTAGTCTTTCCTACCAACTATGCTCTAATCCTGGTTCCCAAACCACACAGGTGATGCACTAACATAAGATGAAAGAAAAAAAGAAGAAGGACTAATGAAGAAAATATTATCAAGAAATAATACTTTTCCAGCAGTGGTAAATCAGCTACATTTTTACCTCTTAGAAATACCCTTGAATATTCACTTGAATGAAAGCTCTGGAGGCTCCATCATACTTTCATTCATGAGATTTTATGGGAATGGACCAACTTCAGTGTTATAACAAATAACACTAACAATCATTAAAAATCATTCTGTTAACTCTGTATGAGTTTTCATTCTGAGAGTTGTAAGAGCAAAAGAGAAGTCTGGGAGAATATCTCTGATGGCTCACTAGCTGGTAAATGGGCAGGATGCCTCATGCAAATGGGAACATAAAAATACACATTGTATTAAACACATTGGACAAGAATGGATCTCATGGATGAACCTCCCTTTCATCATCCATAGCACATTACCCTTCTGATTAGAGCTACTGTTCCTTTTAAAATCAGATGTTTTGCCAAATACTCCTGCCCAATATCATCTGCCATTACCTTCATTGATTCTGTGTCTGAATTTGCTTCCACTGACTTGCCTTTTGGCACCTGGGAGTTTCCAGAAAAAGCACTTCCAGCTGGTCTCAAGGTTGGAAGGCACTCGCTTCCACGCTGACAGCATTCCAGTGAATTAATCCCATCACAATAAGATTGATATTCAGCTGCATGCTGCTCTGGAGACATATCAGGAAGCAATTCTGTCTACTGAATTAATCAGTATTTTTGAGGCTAGAAACTAGTTTACATAAAATAAAATCTCTATGAGCTGTACTTCAACTGAAAGATGTGTACCTGTAAACTAACAGGAAAGAAACATTCAGTCCTGTTTGCTTCCTGCTTGGGTGGCCTGACCTACTCCCAGCATGACTTGGTAGGAACTGCTGATGTCGGAATGCAAGAAGTCAGACCAGAAAAATAAAGTTTGGTCTTTTGGTGTTAAAATTTTCTACTCCCATAAAGTCTGGGGATTATGTTGAAAAACAGTTACTGAATGGACCCCCAGCTTTTTGTCTACAAGTAATGGAGAAGATGAACACTAGCCGAAAATTATGGCAGATCTGCTAAAAAAAAAAAAAAAAAAAAAAAAAAAAAAAAAAAAAAAAAAGAAGAAGAAGAAAACTATCTAGACATTAGCATTACTGCTTCATCTGGCTCTTGGGCTGGAAGATTAAAACTTCCACCCACCTGTTCACACCAGCCAGAATTGACATATAAGAAATCAGCAGAAAAAATTAGTAAAAGGAATTCCTAGAACAACATTTCATGTGAAGAGAAGAGTTATTAGTGTTCAGAGCAGAATGAAGTTACATGTCAAATCCAAGTCCAAGTAACAGGGTTAATTGTATATTCTAATACATACTGCCTAACGAACATAATACATTCACCTCCCTGCTGAGACATGCCAAAGAAGTGTATCATGGAGTTATGAAGGGTGTCCTTCAACTAAATAGTTAACAGTGCAACCAATCAATTTTGTGATTTTTAGTGTCTCAGTAGGTAGCCAGCTGAACACAAGGCAGAATCATCTCAAACAGATTATCACGTTTAAAAGTCAAAATTCAGGATTAGGCTTAACTTGATCCTTTCACTATTAATGGAAAATAAACAACGGCTATCCCCTTTTCACTGCATATTTCTTCTGACCATTCATTTGAAAAGGTCTATCACAGTTTGAAGCAGATCTCAACAAAAAAAAGTTACTCGGAATAAATCTGGCAATCATTAATTGTTTTCTCTACTCTCTAGAAAATATTTTCATATCTATATTAGGCACAAATCATTTACACCTAACACAGGTATTTTGCTTACAGCTAAAGGTTGACCAGAGCATTGGAATTATATGGCAGATTTATAGAAGTTACAGCAAAATTTTTCATTTCCGAACAGAACAAATGAAAAAATCTTTTGAGTATTTCATAAATGGAACTGCATTGTGAAAAAAGAGTTGTATATCTTTGTCTGTCACACTCAGCTGCTTAGCATTTGGCTACTGGCCTGGATTATACCAGAATTCAGCCTCAAATCCCTGCTCTGCTTCAGTCACAGCATTATTATTTATCCCAAACCAAGCAGTCTCCCATACTCATACCCTTGCTACCCAGCTTGTCTCTTGTCTATAACAGATTATCCTAAAAATTTAGTGAAAACAAAAAACTTTGTAAAATATTTCACCTTTAACAAAACAGGCTATATTTCCATAATCTGTTAAAAGAAAAGAGGAAAAAAAAAAAAGTATTTCTAGACCTCTTCACAACAGTGTGTTGCTGGCTGGCTGCCCAAAACTATTATCATTGTATTAGTATTTGTTTGTTAGACTTCATCCAGCTAATACGTTAAAACTACAGCTGTTCTGTCTACATTTGGATTTTAAATAAGATATCTGTTTTATTATTTTTCCCTCTCTAAATAATATAAAGGATGGAAAAATACAAATACTATAAAAAAGTACTTTCATTGTGCAACATGAGGTGTCTTGTTCTTGTAAGCAAATCAACCCTGCACTCCGTTAGAAACAGGGAGGACCATTGGTGAGATTTAAGATGACAATTCCCCAATTCTTTTGCAGAGTGCATACCCTAATAAAGTCTCAGTTCTGTCTTTTCCATTTTTTTATTTCTTTTGCAGCATCTAAAGAAAAAAAGCCCAATGTATTAACTCATGATTTACTGAAATCCTTACAAAAATAGCTTTTGCACAGCCCTAAATAATGAACTACTGGCTTATTTTCATAGAATGTCTTGGGTTGGAAGGGACCTCTCAAGATCATCTAGTCCAACCCCCCTACAATAAACAGGTATATCTCCAACTAGAACAGATTGCTCACAGCCCCATCAAGCCTGACCTTGAACGTCTCCAGGGATGGGGCCTTCACCACCTCTCTAGGCAACCTGCTCCAGTGATCCACCACCCTCATAGTAAAGAACTTTTTCCTAATGTCCAACCTGAATCTATCCTTTTCTAGCTTAAAACCATTACCCCTTGTCCTATCATTACATGCCCTTGTGAACAGGTCTTCCCCAGCCTTCTTATATGCTCCTTTCAGGTACTGGAAGGTTCCTAAAAGGTTCCCCCGGGGTCTCCTTTGTCATTCTCTGGTTTCAAACATAATCAGAAATTCCAGATTTTTTATGCCAAAACAGATTATATCCTCACTATGCAATGCAGTGATACATAAAGAAGCTGTTTACCCTAGATGGAGCAGCACATCTCTGAGATGCCTTATCAAGTCCTAGCACCAATACCCCGGCACTAGTTCTGCACTCTGCTTGGGCTAATTTGTCTTTTCTTTCAGCTCTGTAACTTTTCTGATATCTCAGTGCTGCATGTGGCAGTCACCCCCTGCCAGAAGCGTTTATGGAGTAGTCCGACATCATTCGCTTGGAACTGCACCTTCACTAACAATGGATAAAATGGGTTATGCTACAGAAATCAAGGGTTTGCTCATGGGGGAAGAAGAGGGAGGGAGCAGGAATGTGTGCAGGTGATGAAATAAAAACTGATAAAAAATCAGGGAACTTTCTTTGCCAACAGACATTGCCAGCAAAATATGTACTGCTTGCCCAGCAGCAAGGACAGCTTGGGTTACATTGCCACTAAAAACCTTCAGTAGAAATGTCAATCACAATTATGGTTATAATATATTTGACATTAAAATGTCAAATGTGTTGTTGGCTCTCCTCTAAGAAATAACCAAGATCAAACACACTTAATGGTTTTCTTTATCTGCAGTCAATACAGATTTTAACAGGATGCTCTAGATAGAAAGCTACATCTACAAAAGCTTTTAGTAATGTATGCAACTAGAAAATGTACATGCAAATATATTCAGACAATCTAAATCACAAGTCTCTTTGTCAGCTTAAAGCTGCAATTCTATGGTTTGTAATCTATAACTATGAGTGGCCGTAAAAAATTCTTAGGGGGGCATTATAATCTATCTTTACAAAATGAAAAATGGCCAACAGCCTTTGTCAGAGTACAGTTACAAAACAAAAATCCCATCTCTAATGTCACTGATGAAGTGGAAGAAAGCACGAGCGTCTCCTCCTGGTGCTGGTGCCTCCAGGACATCAGTTAATTGTTGTCTGAATAACTCTCAATGTGTTTTTCTCAATACCTACGCCTTTCAGGTCACTTCAGCAGTTACTATTAATTTAATAAGTGTTTCTTTATGTCTGCATTTGATTTTAAGTACAGTACTTGCCCCTGGTCTTAGAATGTGTGCTGGATAGAAAGCATTAATTTATCTACACCATTTAAGATTACACACTTCAATTAAATCTCTCAACCATTTTTCCTTAGTTGCTGCCATCATCCTAGTTCCTGCAGGCTGAAAGCTGAATGTTTTCTCTAGTCCCCGTTATCTTTTTTGTCACTTACTTCATAAAACTGTTCACTACAATCCTATATATTTCTGAGAACAGTCCTTATCAACTGCTCTTTTTTATAATATTTTCCATCATTTACACCCAACCAGGTGATATAAAAACTGAACGAAATCACTCCACATCCATATGTAGTACTAACCCAAATGTAGCCTTAATTTTTCACATGCGAGGAATATCTTTGTGCTTGATGTTTGTCACAGAGCCAGGAAAGCGCTTAAGAACATAACTTAATTTAAAATATTTCACGAGTTACATTGATTTGAGACAAGGAATCTGTATATGAAAACTCATTACAAGCATTAGAGTTTGGCAGTGCTTATTAGTTTTGGAAGGCTGGTTTAAATATCATCCTTCCTAATTCAATCTCATGTAATTCATTATTTATTACTTGTTGGGCATTTCAGCTGTAATTTTTAAAGCCACTTGCCTCTTCTCAACCCTTTCATTTGTGATCCAATGTTTTTTTGAGTTGCTATTTATAACAAAAATATATACATTTATAACCAAATTGTTCTTATATTTGTGCTTTTTTTTTTTGTCTGGGTTTCTTTTTGTGGGGCTTTTTGGGTTTTGTGGTAGAGTTTTTTTAAGCACCCTTTTTGTCTCCTTGGTCTTAACAGTTTACTGACTGTTATTTTGTGTAATTCTGAGTTCTTTTCTTCTTCTCAAACAATGCTTGTGGACATATTCCTGTCAAGTGTAAACACATTTAATATTTTTACTGCCTCTACATGGGACAAACACTTGATGGGATAAAGAGCAGGGAAAATGGAAAGTGTCTTTGACAAAGGTGACCAGTGCTATTCTGGATGAGACAATATAAACCGTATTCAGACAAAGGTTTCAGAAATTAAATTGGTGATCTGGATGGCTCTTCCTGAGAAACATACTTTACTGCATGCCAATATGCATTCACTATGAATTTTTTAATTACATCCCAAGTTTAAAATGTCAGCTTTATCAAGAATACATATCATGACATGCATTAACAACTTACATTAATGTAGCTTGCATCTGGGTGAAAAACAAAACAAGATTAACTATATTCACTGCCTTTTTTACAAGTAGGTTATTCAGAAATTCTCTGAAGTTAAATAGTTACGTTTGTTTTTTACCTTGACGCCTACCTACTAAAGAGAACTGTCTTTGAGATGTGAGACTCCTGATAGATTTGATCACTTATCCAGTATCAAAAGAGAAGATGAACCCCAAGTGACTCTCAGTAGTAGTAAAAATTAAGGTACTTTTCCTAATATGTGCATGGTATCTTTGCAGTAAGTTCACAGGAAGTCCTAGAAAATGATAAAGCATTCTTTTGTTTTGGGTTTTTTGTTTGTTTGTTCGATTATCAGATTCATTCAGCTTACTATCCCTAAGCTAATGGAATTGCCGGCTTTTGTTTCTACCATAGTAATAGCTTTTTTATTTTCCAGCTTCCTGTACTCCTTATTTTCCCCTTGCAGAGAGATTCATATTACTCTGAGCCAAAAAGGACCTCCCAGAGTACAGATAAGGAGTAATCAGAAGATAGCCGGTTTGAATACACCCTCTTGACCTACTCCAAAACAGGGCTCTGAAGATAAAAAGCAGGAAGAAAACTCTGGCAGGTAATAAGCAGCAACGCAAGAACTGGGTAAGAGATGGTGAGATAGATGGACACATGACAAGCAAGGACAGAAGAGGTCCTGTTCAGAGTACAGAAAAAGAAAGACAAACAGCAGGAAAAAAAAAAAGAGATCAATAAAACCAAAACATGGGCAGACAGTGGACAGAGACAGTAAGCAGGAGGAATCTTGGCTTTATTTGTATTTTGCTGGCTATGTGGGCCTAATATATGCAAACACAAGCACCTAACCAGCTGCATGATTATATATCCATGTGTTCAACTAAGGAACTTCAGAGATTTACAGCCACTGAAAAACCCATGACTTGGACCACAGGGAAGAGTCAGTTGAGGACATCAGATGCTTTCTAAGACTTTCCTCAAGTCGACATAAGGAATTTTACCTCCCAGTGTATTTACAGCGGTGTAACGCTTCAAACTTGATGTGGTTTATACTGGTACATCCTAACTTCTATTGACATGCCTTGGATAAACCTTGAGGTGAGGTGAATCACTCCCTAGAAGCATATCCTTCTCACTACTGTAGGCACTAATGGGAGACTACAGTGACTGCATCCAATGCAGCCACTTACAGTGCACTTGGTTGAATGAATCCTGTACCAGTTTTCTGATCTATATAAATATTTAAGCATACGAAGAAGTGGTGAGGCACCTAGAAGACACTTCAGCCTCTTAACAACTGAGCATATTTAGGTATTAGATCTCTTAAAAACTGTAAACTGAATGGTTAGCAAAACTCCCTGTGCCCTAATTTTTCAAAAATCATATTAACAGGCAAACACAGATGTCACAAAATGTTCAAGTGGATCTATGTCTTCACTGCCTGGAAAATATGTTACCATAGTGCTAAAGTTTAAGATAATGGAATTTTCAGTGTAATTTCTCTCAGTCTTAAAAATACTTGAAGATTCAGGTCAGGTGTCTCAAAACAGTCAACCCTGTCCTTACCAAATCATTCATCATAGCATAATCTTTTTACTTCTACATAAACAGCTCCAAGCAAATGATGGGCTGTTTACTTTGTTGAATAAGATTTGCCATTCGATCCTGTGATTTTTTGCAGCGTCATTAAGCATGTAGTATTATTAAATAAGTTATGTGTCATCCCCGTATAAGATCTCTCCATGACCAGCAAGCTCATTTACCTTAAACCTCAAGCAATAGCCAAAAGAAAACAATGCCCACAGACCTGCATCTGCTCCTTTTAAGCTTTTATACGTACGCTCACACGGCTAAGGCTGCAGACAGACCTGAGATACATACGAGTCCCAACGAAGTCAGCTGCTAAACTTCCATTGATATAATTTGTTGCTAGAGTAGACTGATTCTACACACCCCTGCTATACCCCAACTGCTGCAAGACACTCTAGCTCTCACAAACATCCATGGGACTAAGCACTCACTCTCTGTTGTCAGTTTTCTGCATGTTCAGCTTTATCAAAAGGCAAGTGCAACACAGCTGAAATATAACAAGAAATGTACTTTACATGACTAAACCAAAGTCAAAGGACTTTAACCCATCCCTTTCTACAGTAAACTGCATGGCTTTGCAGAAGCAGCATGGCAAAACTCAGGGAAAGAGGATACTGGACAGATACTGCAGCCAAACCAAATCCATTTTTTATTTGGAGAGTCAAGCACAATTATTCCCCTATGACAGCCAGCTAAAGATGGAAGGGAAGCAGATGGGTAGAAGGCTTTCTCACTGTTATTCCCACAAAATGGTGCACCACAGATACGAAGTTTCCCTGGAGACAGTAGGAGCCACAATTAAAAAAGCAAAACAGAGTAAAGCCTCAAAAGCATATGGTCTGGAAATGTTTTGAATTACTGGATCCAGAAAAGAGAAAAAGATATGTAAGTATTATACTCTCCTTCCCTACATTGGCTATAAAATAAGTTGATAGAGTCAGGATGTCATTCTAATCATCGTTGTTTCAAGTCCTTTTGTGTTAAAGTGATGTCTACTTTCCAGCTATTGATCAAATGAAAATGGAATGGCCCCATTGCTGATGAAAAGGATTTTTTCTGTACTCACATGGAATATATAGTCATTCAGAAATTATGATGCTATTACTTATTGATGTTACTGAGAAGTCATAAGCTACACATAAAGATCAATATACATATTTTTCCTATGTTGGCAGCCTGTATCTCTCACTGCCAGTAAAACCATGCATTTATTCAAGTTCTGAGCCTGTAGGACTCAATTCAGTGTGGTGGCTGGAAGGGAGCTTGTTGGGAGGTGGCAGGGGAGGGCAATGACTCTAAAAGGAATATTACAGCTTCCAGGTATTTCTGGCTTTCTGGGCACTTTTTTGTTTTTTGGGGTTTTTTGTTTTGTTTTATTTTTGTAACGTACAGCGCTGTTTCACAACAGTTTTCTAAGAGTGAGAGGCCACTACAATTTTCAGGGGGATAAAGTTGGGAATAGACATGCACCTCTATGTCTTCCTACCTCCCCTTTCTCATGCAATACATGACATTTGCCTTTTCCTTGAGACCAACAATACAAAGGCACAAAATGTTTTTGTTACACCTGCAAATCTGCTGAGGATGTGCCCTGCCCCATCATCCAAGTCATTAATGAAGATGTTAAGCAGTGTTGGCCTCAGTATAAACCCCTGTAGTCTAAATACAAAATAATATATTCTTAAATGCCTACATGGGTACTTCTTGCATTCCATGCTTGTCATCTCCTGAAAATATTTTTTGATAAAAATAAATTAAAAAATCAAAATAAACCCAGTGAAATAAAACCTTCATAAAAATGACTTTTAAAAACCACTAAGGATGCAGTTGTGAGATAAAGCTCTAAAGCAGAATCATATGTAAGCTATATCCCTCTAGTTTGCTCTTTGCCAACAAAGTGATAGCAGAGCAAAAACATTATTCCATGCAAATGATGCCCCCTAGCCCTATTATTAATACACAGTTATAGAGAAAATATCTTCACTAAACCCAAATGGTGTTCAACCTCAATCCTCTGTATTATTTCTGCATATGCAGTTACTGTGCAGTATTTCAGGCTCAGGTAGCCAGATTAGAGTCATTATTTAGATGGTTGTCATTGAAAAACAGTGTTATTTGACTCACATAATGCCAAGACATGATTTCACAAATGCAAATTCACAAATCCCACAAATGCAGCTGTCGTTGCTTCTGCACTCAGAAACTGCCATCCAAGAACTGCAGATAAAAGAGTAGCTTTAGATTTCACCTAAGATAATTATCCTTACATTTGTTATCACTTCACTCCTCTTCAAGAAACTTGAGAGCTGACAGTCTGAGGAGATGAATGGGAAAAATCCACACAACATTCAAATTTATTCATTCAACTGTATGCGATCAGGTTGTTCATGAATGAAGGCAAACATCTATTCTGAGGTCCGCTGTGCCCGGGCTACATGCTCAGATTCAGAAAAGCTTAAGAACATATCAGGGGAATCGTTACACCAGGTCACAGCAAAGACACACACCACTGTTTCCTTCACCTCTGCACCTGCTCTTCCCTAGACATCTGATCTCAGCCACCTGTAGAGACACTCCCAACGGAAACTCCCAAACTCCAGAAAATTGTGGCTCCCAAATTTCTTTGGTTCTTTCTGATGTCTTTGTATTTAATACTCCTCATGCTTCTTTTTCCTTCCACGAATTTATGTAGTTCAGCTACTTTCTGAAGTTGTAATATTTGGCCTGCATAATAATCAACAGCAAACAGAGCCACAGCTTAACCTTACTTTACTTGAGGAACCATCTTTCCTGCTTTGCTCTGAAACTGTTTCTTTCACATTTCATTTTATACAGAATAGTTCTTGCTTAGAAAATAGAGAAAATAAACTACTGGCTTTCTAAAAGTTCACAAGAATTCATTAACAACTCAATTTCAACCACCTTAGCAATACTGTGTGCTGATTATCATAGTAAACAATATTTGTCTTAAATGAGAAAGTCAGGATTTCAAGATCTGAGTACAGTTAGCAGTCCAAAGACTTGTAAACACAACTTCAGCAGAGACAGTGGACATACTCATTCTGCTAGCAAAAAATCAGATGGTTCATGAGTAAATACTGTATTTTGGCCTATTACAATCCTAGATTAATGCGTAATTTTGTGTATCCCATTGGTAATGTTAGAGATGTCATAATTATTTGTATGCCTTGGAACTCCTATATAGTAACATACAGTTACATACTGTAGGACAGCTGGCCTATGCACCGACCTTCTATATGCACACAGATTAACATCTTTCAAGGTTTATGTTTTATCACTAAGGCTTCCTATACTCACCGCAGCTCCCAACACAAAAACGCAGAGAGTGGAAGCTGCTGGCACAATGCTGCAACTCTGAAAATTCTTAGTTGGAAGCTAAATCTCTAATCCTCAGGCTGCTTTCAATTATACCGAGATAGGAAATAGCATGGAACTGCTCCCAAGATAAGAATTCTGTAAGTGGTTCTGTAAAAGCCTGTCCCCGCCCCTTGGCAATAAAAAGTGAGTACAGCCACATTGAGAATCCACCCCCCTTCTTTCTTGAAACCACAAGGACAGCTATAAATTACAAAAATAATGGAGTTTATCAGCTGGTTTACCAGCAAAAACAACTAATGGACATTCTAAATTTCCTCAGGTTTTACAGTGGTAATTAGATTTCACCAGAGCCAAGGAAAGACGGACAAACGAGATGATGCTGTGACTCCTGTATTTCAGGGTTTGTGGCTGTCACATATATTGCTCAGCAGTCAGGAATGCTTGCAGCCATCAGGAGTTCCTGTGGTTCAGAGTTCCTGGGTGTTACAAGCTCCGTCAGGCAGCCGGCAATGCTTCAAGCTGACATTAATCACCTACTTTGGGGTTCACAGCTGTTACAAGCAGTTCCAGCAACTTGGCAGTGCTAGGAACAATTTATTTCACTTAGCAACAAATGCTGGCATATGGGTGTTGCTTATAATTTCTAAGGAGCTTTTTGCCAAGGCTATTAGCTTCCACAGTCAGCTGGGGCTGCAGTAATGGGAGATTTAAGACATTTTAAGAATATTTCTAACAGTGGTGCCTAACAACAAAGAGTACCTTTGGCTATAGTAACTGTGCATACAAACACTGCTAAAATGTTGGCAACTTTCCTAATAATAACCAAGTGCCTGATACTACCTACAGCTGTGGAAGCATTAGTCAGTGCTTCAAAATGCTGCTGCTATGTCAACAACATGTATAGAGTTTAACAAGTAATTCTTACAGTATCAGGAGATGCTCTGCCAGAGCTCTGCACTGCAGCTAAGTCCCTCAGCAGGGTATATTAGCTCAGGCTCAGCACAGTGCTAATAAAGTCACACAGATTTTCAGCAACGTGAGAATACTGAAAGCTACACCACCGAGAACACAGGATGCCAAGAACACAGAGGCTCTGTTTCTGAATACTGAAAACAGTGTTTTACCACAGATGAGAGTCAGTGTAGAAAATGTTAATTCAGACATCACTGTCATTATTTGTAAAGACGGCTGTAGATTATTTTTTTTATCTGAATTAAAAATGAAAAATGTGCAATGCCTTATAAACAAGCTGTGGATTTCCTCCATCATGTCTTCATGAGGAGATGTTCAAGGAAATATTAGAGTGAAATAACTCTCAAAACCAACATCATAAGAAAGCTATATTCTAACTCAACCCCTGAACCCTGTAATATAGAAGTGTATTTAACATCATTCTACTACTGAGCAGCAGAAAACCTGCCAGATTTTTCATTCACTGCAAGTTTCACCTTATCTGCAAATTCCACGTAAATGTTTTTGAATTTTTTATGTTATTGGCAGAAGACAAGCTTCTCTCAAAACTAAAGAATACCTGTGAAATTATTTGTTTCAATTTTTCTTAATAGAAAAATTTTATTATCTTTAATTTTCTCATTTTATTTTCAAAATGTTTAAATATTTTCCATTACAATACTTTGGTTCAAGTTGGTTTGCATTTTATATACTATACATCTAAACATGTGATATTAACATTAGTGCTTTGAGATGCATTAAAGTATCTTATAAAAAACATGCCTAATTTTGGACAGATGTCGAAGTACGCAATTCTACTGCATAACTGACTGTTTTCAAGTTTCTTTCTTTTTTACTGCTCTTTCATAAACATGAAGGGCAAATCACGCTAAACCAGTTAGGTCATCTTCTTTGATACAGAACGAAGTTTGCACCTGAAGTAGAAACAAGCTATGCATCTTGGTTTTAGCAAGGCTTTTCATACTATCTTCTGGTATTTTCTAAGCAGGCTAACAGCTATTCTAAGTAGGCTGAACTACTACTCATTTAATATATAACTAGCTAGGAAACTACAAAAGAAAATTAAAGAAACACTTTGGAAAAAATAGGACTAAATTCAGTATGAAGAAATTAAAAACATTTACACATTTAGGAAAAATGAAACCCACAAAAAAAACCCCAACAAACCAAAGACCAAAAAACAAAAAATAGGCTAAACCCCAACTTGTTAGTCTTGCATGGGCGAAAAAAAATCTGAGCATATAAAGTTCACAAGGTTAAATGTGAATCGACAATTGCATTCTTCAGGGAAAAGGGCATGCTGTTGCCTATGAACAAGAGTGTTACCTGTACTCCAGTGGGAGTGGAGTTTGTCATCTACTGCTGATACATGCCAATACAGCTGCTGAGTCTAAGAACATGCTGTTGTTATGAGTACCAAAAGGAGGAGAGGTCAACAATTTATTTTGTGCTTCTTACCAGAGGTTTGGCAAAAGATCAAGCCAGAAGCTCTAAGTGATACAACTACTGATCTAAAAAGCAACCATTTTCACTCAGTGGCATATACTCAGTGTAATCTGCTTACTGCAGTATGAAACTAGTCCTTGATCATTAAATCCCATTGCAGCAATCACAGGATTCCATTAGTAAGAATAAACTGAAAAATGTGTTCCAGTAACCCAAACCCAGAAAATATTCCCAACACACTTTATTAAACTGAAAACTTGTAGTAAACCCCCTGTAGAGACAGCAATGATGTGCCACAAAACGAGAGCATAGAAAGATGAGAACCACTGCCAATGTCCTTGACCTATATAGAAACAGAGAATTTATTCCATGAAACTCCTAAAGACCTTTGTTAGAGTTACTCAATCCAGCAGTCCAAGAGTTGAGGCTGCCCCCAGGTCTAGCTAGTAGTGAGGCTGAGCAGGTATTCCCTATATAAGGAATACACGTATACACATGCACAGGCACACATGTACAGAAACATACGGCCAGCCACACAGATGAACAGGGACAGAAAACACAGCACTCACAAAAACACTGACAGCACCAGTGGCCTCATCCTCTTTCCCTTTCCAGCTGATCAGGATGAAAGTGCTTCAGTGGAAAATACATATGTATGTGTGTATACACAACATGGACCCCTCCAGTAGCTGAGCTTAGATGCTCAGTCTGGCCAGACGTGGCCACCCAGGTCTCCCCAGCTGCTGGCACCTGGACATATACAACCCCTGAGACCCACAGCCCCACTCCAGCTGCTGGTGCTCAGGCACACAGATGCACACTATGGGTCTCTCCAGCCACCGGCCTTAGACCCTCAGCCTACACAGTAGCTGACCCTTGGATACTCTGGTCTCCAGATGCCTCAGGTACCATAAATGCAAAGGGGTCTCTCAGCCAACCCCCAGGCCCCAAGTCTCTGTTGTAGCTGGTTTTGACTTCCTGGCCCCTCCAGCAGCCAGCTTTCAGACCTTCTGGTCTCTTTGCTATTCAGCTTAGACTTCTGGCTGCTACAATACCTGGCTCGCAGGACTCCAACCATGCTTACTGGCTAGTCTAGCTTGATGTTTGCTGGGGACCACACACTATGTACACACCCTCACTTACTCCAGTTTCTGGCACTGCAGATACACAGGCCCTGAGAGTCATGGTCTCCACTCCAGCTGCTGGCATTTAGAATTCCTTGTGCACATGTATGCACAGAATACAGGGCCCTCAGCCAGAAATCAGTTAGAAATGGAGTCGAATGAGAAGACAGGACAAATGGTCAGGCACAGGGCACAGCCAGATAAATATACTAACCAGGAAACTATTTACACATAATTGGCATCTTTTAACCCCTTTTCACTCTACTTTTCCATGCTTATTAGTTCCTAATTCACTTTGATCCCTCTCTCTTTTGCCCTGCTCCTGGTTCTGCCTCAAAACATCCCCTAATAGTCTTGCACAATTCCAGGACACTCTTCCCCTATATCCTATAATTATTCCTACACTTCATAGTCAGTAACCTCCCTCTTTCAGAGGGGGTTCCCAGACTTCCTTCTAGTGACTGATCTTGATGGGTCTCCCACCTGGACAAGGCCCATCACCCCGGTGTGGTAGACCTGTGAGTAGCTGGGTCAGGGCACTGTGGCTGATAAGCTTCTGGGGTTCCTTCACCTGCGCTTGTCCCTCTGCTTCTTTGTGCTTGTGGAGACAAGCCCTTTCTCTCATACAGTAAGAACTTGAAGAAGTGGGCTATGTCTCAAGTGGCAGAGGAGAAGAGGAAGGGGAGGAAGCCTCTGCTAGCCTGAGGTGGCAGACATGTGACCCTGATCCCAACCAAGGCAGCCCCCTGCACTCCTGAGCAGGACACACCAAGAGAAAGATCTGCCTACTAACAGCACCACCAGCATGCCTTGTCCTGCCTTCTGCCTCTTTCTGTAGCCAGTTCCCAGTGCTTAGAAGGCAATAAACAAATGAACAAGAAGGAAAAAATCAAGTTATCTTAGAGGTTGAAATCTTACCTGGCCCTTGAAGGCCCTAGCAGAAAACCTTAGAGTAACACGATTATATTCATATACTGGTCCTAATAATGACAACCAGCAGAGCTCAAAACCTCTTTTAACCCCTCCTGGGTTTACCAACCAGTCAGACATTCAGTTACACATCCTAAGCCTAACTCTTTCACTGCCATCTTTGTACAGTTGCTCACACTTTCCCTATAAAAACAGTAACACAGTCTACATGCAGCTAATAAATATTCCCTATCTCTCTGTCTCCACCATTCCATTTGATGCGGGTTGTCTCTCTCTTTGGATGTTTAAAAATTTCTAAAAAAACCTTCTAATCTAAATACTTTATGACCACTGTACACGCATTTGTTCTTTTAACAGAAAGAATTCTTCCTCTTTGATAAGTAGCCTCAAAGCTAGTTGGAAAATATTAATGTACTCTCACATCACCATTACATGTCATCATCATAATTTTTAATCTCTTCCCCCAAGACATCTTTCATTCTCTTATTCATGTCTTTTGAGCTGTTCCAGTTTAAATTCTGTGAAAAATTTAGCTAGATTTTGCAGAACATTCTAATGATTTAATAAAGTATTTCCAATGTCTCCTATTATGGTACTAATTGTTCCCTATTCCTGTCGAGAACCACTTGCCATGACAAAACTGAATAGCCTCTTGTATACACATCACACTGGTAGTCTGTAGTCACAGGTGACTCAAGCCACAAGTGTGCATCAGAAATTTTTCTTTTTAGTTTTGCAATGCATGATTTTGCACTATGAACCCTTCCTTACCATTTCTATTGCACCTTTCAAAAGTGCAAGTCTTTCCTTTAGAATTAATCACGGAAGTTCTCTTCAGTAATATGAAATGTGACAGCTTTGACAAGAGGATATGTAACATTCCCCCAGCTGTTGAGCAGCCAGTACATCGATGGTTTAGGGGGTCTTTGTGAGAAGGTGATAGATACAGGTTTGAAGTCCTTCAGAAAAAGAAGGGCAGTAAATCTGCATATTGCATGCTTATGATTCCCAATAGTTTTAAAGGTGTGTCTGTGCTTGAGCAGAGGGGAGGAGAAAAACAGCAAATGTTGAGGTATACTGGACATTGCTACTGTGGAGAAAGTGTAATTTATGGGGATGGCCTAATACATGTTCTGTTTTGGGGGGTTATTCAGATTTATCTATTTTTCTTTTTAATACCAGGCATAAAACCAGCAATGGATTAGTGTGCCCCTTTATCTAGTCTTTTACAAGGAAATATACAGACTATTTAGTTTTGTTAATACGCACTTAATCATGGTGCTAGGTAAGATTTGTTGTTACCTTACTAAAAAAACAGTTATTTTCTTAATTTAAACAGTGAGATTTTACGGATATACTGAAAATTTTTACTGTCAGAAGTATTTTGTTTTTTAAAAAAAACAACTTCTAGTTTTCCTTTTTATAAGCCTTTCTAACTTGAGTGCTAATAATTTCCTTCAGACTATAATTATAAACAGTAGTCACTGCAGACAACAGAAGGTACAACAGAGATAAAGATGAATAATTTTTTATACTAATTAATTACAAATGACCAATTAGAGAATCCATTAATTTCATTTTGTGGCACCAAATCAAATGGCCCATGTGTAAAATGGGAAGTGTGCTTCTTGCAGGGGCAGGAAAAGAATCAGGCCATTAGGGTATAATCTGTTAGCTTTCACATGCACAAGTCCTAGTGAGGATAAAGAGAAATCTGTCTAGCATTCAGTGGCAAGATCTGTCTCAAATTTGCCTAATTGCTTCGTAAGTGCTGTTGAGACAGGAAATGTAGCTGCTACTGCAGTTGTAAAGTGAAAGGCAGAGAAGGAAGATGGTTATTGAGTCTATTTTTAAGTATGAAAAATGCACTCGCGTAGTACAATGATGCAGACATTCAAACACACCAGAATGGAAACACGAATAGTACAGTGAAAAAACTGGCTTACGTTACATTTCAAGATAATGACAACCACCCTAGATCTATACATCATAACAACGCAATGACTGAATAGCTTATAAGGTTTAAAGGTTAGTAGAAGCATCCCACAGATCATATTTCATGTGGAAAATATGCTTTTGAGAATTACATACTACATTACAGGTTAAGAACCAGAGAGCTACTGTCCAGCGACTTCACATAACTTAAAGTTTGACAATACTCTCCTGAGGTTCCTTTCATTGGAGAAACAACTGACCCTACTGATAGTGGCCCTTCTAAATAAAAAGCGTGCATTTTTACTTTTATTCAGGTCTTATTGTAGTGGCATAATTTTTTAAAAAGTACTCCTTCAAGAGCCAGGTAACCTCAGAAGAGACAATGTATCTTTTTGCTTTATAACTGAAGAAAAACCAGAGTCTGGCATACCAGTTGTATAAGGGTAGTTGTGAAATGCCGAGCTCCAATGACAGCAATTAACTTTATCAAAGAGATAATTCCTCTGCAAATGGACGGACAGGACATGGCACCAATGCACAGTAATGCCACTGAAGGGTTTCAAACTAGAATGCAGAAGGGCTTTTAAACAAAGAGAAACTGTCTACTGAAGATATATCACATCTCTCCATGGAAGATGCATTCTGCTATAGCCAAGTGGCTTACCTGGGATGAATCTTGAGTGGCATTGAAAAAAATGGGTATTTATTGTTAACAGAAGTGTTATCTAAAAGAAGCCATGTTAGCAATTCATCTATTACAGTTTGTCTACTACTACTGATGGAGATAAGCAGATCAAGAAAATAAACCCTCAGTAATTTTTACATTACTACCTACATCAAACATTTAAAAACCCACTTGCCTTCCTCAAATAAAATAAGATTAAAAAGAAATCACAGTGGTATTCTCTTTTTCCCCCCCTTGTGTTCTCTAAGGTTCATCGTTCAAGCTTGACCCATTACTTTAGGGGGGGAAAGAAAGAAGTTTTGGGGTTTTTTTTAAGAAGTATGGAGATTCTTGCATAATAACAACAATGCAGGAACCGAGGCATTAAGCAAAGTACCAAATATCACAAGTGTTGCAGTTGAATCTTGAGGCTGACAGTTCTGTTCAGTCCATGGCTCCAGGGACAGTGGCAGCTGACAAGCTGGGGCTGAAAATGAGGGAGTTTGTGTACAATAGAGGATCTGATGATATGTACCCACTGACTAGCTTGTGGGTGATGACTCAGCTAAGTTTGTTAATCACTAAGAAAAAGGTCCTAATTAACAGGTTAGCGTGGATGTGGATTTATGGCTTTCCAGCATCATCACCTAATGTCTATGTTTGAATAAAAGAACTATCTTAAAAAAATGCATGGTTTTTTGCCTTGGCTAAATAATGAAATTCCATTGCAAGTTAACCCTTATCTTCCTAAAACACTTTCCTAGGTTTCAGAGAGGTATCTGAAAATTAGAATATGACCTCCCTGCATGGATGGTTATCCTATTCATGAGCTCACTGAACCAGCAGGTTGAATGCTGCATGGTTGGCAGATAAAAGAGTTTGCTTTCTTCCCACTTCACCCAAACCCTGGATCAACTGGTGGTTCTTTCAGATTCAATTACAAATTATTGAATTTCAAAGTAATTCTAACAGTCTTCCAGGATTCTGCTGGGGTAGCTAGAAATCACAGAAAAGTGGAAGACCCTCAGTTGGGAGCCACTCAGCACCTCCCATTTGCAATTTCCTCAGAAGTGTTACCATTGAGTTAGGAGACAGCTGGGGAACACTGGTGCCTTCAGATTAGCAGTTCCTAATCCTGTTGTGCAGGTATATGGCCCAGAACATGTGTATGGCCTTCAGCTTTCAGCAGGCTGTGCATGAGAAGAGTCAGGCACCTCAGAGTACTAATTTTGTGTCACTGTCAGTAGCCAGAGGGAAATCAGGAAAGCAGGTATGAAACTGTCATTCACCCAAGATTACATATAAGTAAAAGAGCCTAGTGGCCAGGATTTCAAGGATGTGTGACCGTCTATTTCCAGTTGTTCACATCTTCCTCTCCCACTATCCAGGATATCACTCTAATCATAAGACCACAACCCTACCAAGGAAGGGCACATGACTTTCACCTTGCAGCAAACGGTCAGCACTTCTTGCATGCAAGGCATTCATACCTCCCTTTCTTGGCCCAATCTCCTCCTGCTACATCTTGTAAGAAAATATGGAAGCCACTGGATTTCATAATAGGCCTGACCACACTGATGTGGCATAGACACCTTCTCAACATGACTCCTGGTCACAGCTGTCAGGAGATTCATGCCAAAAAACAGGCTTAAGCAGGAGCCAGGTGTCACACCACTCAGATTACAGCAATTCAGGTATGTGTAAAAGCAGAAGTATCAGTACTGGCAGAACTTCAAGTTAAGTAGGGACATGCCAACTAACCGCAGGCAGAGACCCCATCCAAATTCAGCTTCTACAGCTTTTGTTTTAGGTGCTTAAAGCCTTCCTGCATTTGACATTAGATGCACACCCTACCCCATATTCGAATTATCTTATAAAATTGTTATAAAACTTTCACGAGTGGGTTCCTGTTGCCTTGGGAGAGTTTATCAGTTAAAAAGTTATGCTGAGGGCAGAGAGAGAGGTTTGGCCACTAACTCTCCATTTGGTTTGTGACAGGCATGTCCTCAGCAACTGGTTGTGATCTTAAAACTACAGCCATGAATTCATGGTGATTCAGCAGACTGAGGAAAAAGGTAGCTTTATAAATACTCAGCAAAACCTACATCAATACATCTACCGCCAGAGGGTTTCAGTCTTTGTTGCTGCAATGCTCTTCTGTGCCTAAAAGAAGTTTGCGAGAAACACAGAATACAACACTTGCTTGGAAAAAAAAAAAGTTAGCTGGCATTTCTATTATCATTAAAATGAAGTTAATGCTTTTTTTTGCCCATTTTATGTCTTGGGTCTCTATGGAAAGACCCATAGAGATTCTGACTTGTAAGACTTAAAACAGATTCGTATAGAGATGCATATGTGCTGTCAGTATAAAAGCTACTGATAATGTCACCTGAAAAATGGATGAAGAAAGAAGCAGAAAATTTCTAGCCATTGGAGGATTATATCCACTAAATGAGACACAGGAGGAAGAAATTAAATGATAACCCAAGAACCAGGATAAGGAGAATAATAGCTGGTTTTAGAAATGCTATTAAAGGGTAAAGATGGGAGTAAAGAACCTGTTGTTTTGCCAAGAGGGATTTGTTTGTATTTCCTTGTTGCGAATGGGAATTTGGTAAAGCTCACAAAGCAGAAATTGCTTGGGAGATAATCACAAAAAATAATTTCTGAACAACATTAGTCAGTGATTGCAAATTTCCTGTTAAACAAGGCTAGAGGTTTAAAACGTACTTTTTTATGATGGGGGGAAAAAAAAGCACATGCATATACACCTACAGAAGAAAAAGAAGCTGAGGAAGAACCTTTAAACTTGCATGAATGAGATGGGGAATGAAGTCAGGTATGGGAGGATGGTGTAACAGGAGCCAAATCAGAGAATCCTGGAGTGGGCTGGAAGGGACCCACGCTCTTCTGGCAGACAGACTATTCCATTTCCTTAGATAATCTGACAAACACTTAATAAAGTTGGAAAATTTTTCCTGAAGTCTGAGCTGAACATTTTCACTGCAGCAGAGGAAAGATCCCGCCTCTGCTCTCTTCCTCCTGGCAGTCACCTCCTTCACACTTGAAGCTTATCCCCATTCTTCCCTCTCACCCCTTCTTGAATAACTTTCTTTGAACAGCCTTTCTTTGCAGGTCAGGTTTCCCACAATAACAATCGTTCTCATTGCTCACCTCTGAGCATGTAACCTTCAAGTATCATGCTCAGACACGGACACAGGCTTTACCAGGGGTTGAGTGACCATCCCTTTATCGCTTTCCCTTCCACTTCTCCAGTTGGTCAGAGAGCTGACTAATTCTTTGGGCTTTATTATGTTGTTTACTTCACAAATGTAATGACAGAGTCAACATTCAGACAGCCATTGGTGGATGAAGATGTACTAACTATCTGAAAACAGAATCACAGAGCTGAAAAAGCTCTTCAACTTGTTAGTTACTGGACTCCTCGAGGACATTCTTCCACATTTCTTCAAAAGCCAGTGTGTTTCTTGCTCTTTGTTAGCATTTTTGTTCCCATTTTTAAACGCTTTGTATTCCGGAATTGCCCTTCCTGTCAGAGAAACTGGCTAACCAGCGAAAACTTCCCAGTGGCCACTGATTGGTAAGCTAACTCAGAGGGACAGCTGTATTTCTGAGTATAGCCATGAAATTTGGGAGCTGGAGATTCTGCTGGAGTTTTCTGTTTCTTTTCATGCCACTGCTACTCACTGCTATCTTTGTCTGAATATGGGATTATTGCTTAAACTATTCAATAGCATTTGAATGCAGAGCATTAAATCATCAGAGAGCACCAGGTGAAGGCTGTAAGCAAACTAGTGGTCAAAATTAGACCTAATAAACAACAACTCAATAATTAGAAGAAAGAGCTTGAAAATAAATCAGGAATTTAATAGAAATATGGGCAAGATATCACATTTACAGGCAGAAATAATCACCTGCACAAACATAAAATGGGAAATGAGTGATTTTTCAGAAAAGAACAGCTTAAGGAATGACACTTCCAGTACACTGCAGACCAAAGAAAGGGTGCCCAGAGATGAGCATGAGGAATGACCAGAGCTCCAGAAACAGCACCCTTAGAGAAAAATTGGGGTTTAACCTTGCTGGAAAGAGACAATAGATCTGACAGGATTATTTAGGAATACAAAAGGCTTCCTTCGTAAAGGCAGTGAGAATAATAGAACTTTTCAGTAGTTTCCAGCAACAGGATGAGGGGTATTGGGCACAAACTGAAACACAGGAAGTTGCATGTAAACATGAGGAAAAAATTCTTTACTGTGAGGGTGACAAAGGACTGGAACAGGCTGCCCAGAGAGGCTGTGAAGTCTCCTTCCTTGGAGATACTCAAAACCTGCCTGGATGCAGTCCTGTGTTATGTGCTCTAGGCAATCCTACTTCAGCAGGGAGTATGGACTAGATGATCTCTAGAGGACCCTTCTAACTCCGACAATTCTGTGATGATCTTTACTCTTTTTCAAAAAGAAAAATAAATATGAGTTTATATTGCAGCAAGAGAGATTCTGGTTAGATCTGGTGAAAAACAAACCTGCTAGCCAAGCCTTGGAGAAGGCAGGAATCACAATCCCCATTTTGAAAAGCTTTAAAAACAAATTAGTAAAAGAACTTTGCCAGTAATGGTACAGATATAATTTCATTAACTCAAAATGTTTTCCAACTAGGATTGTGACGGTGACAAGATAAAAATTTCTGATTTTTTCCCCTCTGTTGTGATTATTAGATGAATATAGAAAAAAACCCCTAAATTTAATGTAAAGATAAAATTTTTCACTGTATATGTAGTCCCAGTGGTTTGCAAAATGAATCAGAAACTAAAGTGCCCAAACATCAGAGAAGTCTTGGGTTTTTATGGCCAAGTGAATCCTGTGACCAGCTCTATCTTTTAGGCCTATGACTGTAAGGTCAGGATGATCACTAACCCAGTCTGCAAATTTTCTTTTATCCCTATGCCACAATTAATGCACCATATAGGCTACCATAAGGCCATTCTTCGAGCTGGCAAGCAAACTTTGTGCTATCTTTGGAAATTAAAAAAATTAAACACAAAACTGTTAAATGAATACAACAAACACTAAATATTAATATGAATAGAAAGTTGAATAAGAAATCATTTCAACTGATTCCCCTCTACACCTGATGCAATGGAGAAAGAGTACCAAAATAAATGCCTCATTCTCCTACTTTTCCACTCTAATATATCGTTTAAGCTATACTTTTGCCAGTTTTCTTGTTATATAAATTGTATGCTGAGAGCCAGTCAAATATTGTATCTTAAAATTTAAATGATAGATGTATGAAGATTTATATTTTTAGCACTTCCATTTCTAAGCATTATCATATTGACAGAACATGAAGCAAGACTTACAAGCCTATTTAGTTTCTATATTTTGTATTCCCCAACATTGAAAGCCCACACTGAATACACAGTTTGCAATCTTTAGGCAGTGGGTTCATTTATCTACAACTTTCTTCAACTTTTGGCAGCATTCAACAAATTTTCTATTATCTAAGTTTTCTTTCTGTTTCATCATATAAGTCAAACAACTTCGAATAGAAACATAAATATTGGAAAAGACCTTCAACATCATCAAGTCCAACCATTAGCCCTACACCCCTGTGACCATTAAACCATCTCCTGAAGTGCCACGTCTACCTGAGTTTTGAACACCTCCAGGGACAGCGCCTCAACCATCTCCCTGGAAAGGGAATGTTTACCCTTACTCAGAAAAACTACAAAAGAGGCATCTTTATGATTAACAACTACACAGAAGTCTAAAACATTGTTTTAATGTAAAAACCTCCAAAATTATGGGAATGGCAGACTACAGTTACTTGATCATATAGAAGGCACTTGTACATCTCAGCCAAGCAAAGGCACATTCCCCTTGGTCAGAAGCAGAGCAGAAGGTTTCAGGGTTTTATTGCTTGTTTGTTTTTCTTTCAAGATATTGAAAAAGTCAGGTTATCACAACTGAAACGTGGCACAAGGACAATACTAAGAGCAAATGCTAACTGCCATCCATATTTAAGTACCTATGAGCAATAACTGGTTACTCTTCAACTGAATATATAGAACAGGTTAAAAAAAAAAGGAAGATTGTGTCAAGTACTTCCTGCAGCTTCCAGTTTTTCACATATCGATTTCTTTTTAAGCAAGAAAAAGAAGATTGCTACCAACACAGTTTTAATACGATTGGTAGTCACAGCAGATACACTCAACAAAATATCCTAATTGCTGCATGTTTGTTCAAATACATTACCCAATGTAATTGGCCTTGCAGAACATATTTATCTCAGTCTATAAAAAGACAGATTTTCTTTGATATGTTTTTATCTGATGGCGCTAAGAAAAGTTATTTTTTTAAGTGCTTTGGAATTAACATGCATGTTGTACTTTCCCATCTGCCTGCGGGCGTGAGTTGGCATTTGCTCTACCGCAGTGTCTGTGGTCGCCTACTGAGTTGCCATCGGGACTGCTTGGGATGTTATGTCATGTCAGGCCAATAGTAAATGCAACCAGATTTTTAATTAAAAATAGGAAAACCAAAGATGATACTAGTAAAAATGTATACAAAATGCATAAACACATATAGAAAGAATCAATCCATTGAAGTATAGTAAGGGCTTTTTTGGTGTTTCTGTGGGGGCTAGGTCTTTTTATTTTCTATATACCTTTTCTGTTGTTTGTTTTTAAAATAAATTCTCACTAAAACCAGTTGACAAAATTAAGTCAATTAAGACCAAGGAATTACACTGCCCATAAACCCTAAACTACATTTTTCCTAAGTGAAGCCTTTTGTGATTCTATTTCACAGAATCACAAAATTACCTTGGTCAGAAAAGACCTTAAAGATCATAAGAGTCCAATTTCCTTAATGTCTACAAAGTACTTGATATTTTCAACAAGTCCCAGAAAATATATGTTGCTTCGCAACATGCCACATTTCCCATGACCTCATATTCTTTGGCATTAAGAAGGATCTATCAGGATCAGTATGTTAACTTTCAGGCATGTCCTGATTTGGGAAATTTTTCTGCCAAGAATTACTGCCAAAGTCATGCTAAAGCAAACTTTAGCCTGCAAGTTTGATGCATATGGGGCACATATTGCTTTTGATATTTGTCAAAGACAGATCCTTCTGTGTGTTGTCATTAGCTACTGGTGAAGCAAAATACATGTCTGCAGAAATTATATATAGATATACACACATAACACACACAGAGTCCAACACTGCAAACACTAAGCACTGAAGGTCACCATATGCCTGTGCTTTGTGCTACATCATGACTAAATACTCAGTGCACTGATGGAGTCTGTCTTGCCTGTGACACTTATCCCTGAAAAGACTGCAGAAATAAAGTGTGGACTTATTTTCCTGCAAATCTCTAGTCATATTGTGCAACCTTTATGATGTAAGGAACTGATCACTTCGAGAATGAAGCAGACAAAATGTGGTCTTGTAAACTTGATTTCGTAGTGTAATAGTGAAATATTCACTTATGTCTACAGGATTAAAGTACTAATGGATTTCTATTGAAATTACATTTACAAACAATCATGGCAGACAATCTCACACAAGGCTGCAAAACCTAAATATGTAATGTATAGACATAGGCAGAGTATTTGTCTCCAGGAGTCTTGCCTTTTCACTGCAATGGATTCCAAGACAATTTCAGAAAGACCGAGAGACCTTGACTGAAGATTAATGATGTCGTACCTAACAGAGCAGCTTCTTCTGCTGCCTTCTGCTTCCATTGTGAGAACAGAACAGATTAGAAAACCATTAAGATGTGATTTCCCCGAGAAATCCACCCTTGTACCTGTATACATTGCCACTGTTGATAAACAAAGAAACAATTAATTCACTGGAGCCAGCCAGAACCCTCCTCCTTCCCAGCCAGCTGGATGGTGTATCGGAACAACAGCCCTTCGCCAGGTAGCACAGGCAGAAGGCAGACCTCCTGCCACAGTTTTAGGAGCATAGGGCATAGGCTGCTTCCTCTGCTACACTGCTGCACAGATTTAAATTGTCTCCTCTTATAGTAAAAGTTTTTAATAAGAATTTCAAAGAAGGAGAGATGAAACCTGTAGGTGATCTTCCTCCAAGGTTCGGAAGGTGCAGGAAAAATGTAAGCTGTTAGTGCAACTGCTTGGGTATTATTTTGTTCAATGTTTAGTTACTATCTTATTAACTGGTTGCAGAGCAGAAATTTTAGAGGCATCCGAATGCAAACTAAAACTGATATATTTAAAACAGCATGAATTAGCAAAATACTCAGTGTAACAGTCATTGTTGTCTTAACACCTTCACCTTACCAAAATGGTGGTTGTGGCTACTGTCTTTCCCAGTTTTGTGACAACGCACACCAGTCAACCTTTGCAAAACACTATCATTTTATCTACACTTTAACAGTCAAACCATTCTTTAGTGTTTAATAGAAATGCTATGCTAAAAGATTTTAAGGAAAAAAAGAATTCACACTTGCATTATATCCCTTTAGTGCAGAATGTATGTCCCCAAAAAGGTTAATGCACAGGGTTGCCATGTGTTTTAACATACTGAACCAGCTAGATTATAGCCACTTGCACATGTGAAATGAAGTCCTGGTGTGGATGCCCTGTATTATTAATGTCTGATAAAGCAAAAATTATGGACCAAGTCTTTTCTTTTTATGCAGAAGAGAGGAGTAGACATGCTAAGCAGTTTTGGGTGCTCAGACTACATGGGAAGTGGAAATCAAGGACCTGTATCAATAAGACAGTTGAATTAGGCAGGCTGCTGGTTCATACCTCATCCCTCCTAACACGCATTATGGCACAGCCAGTTGATAGTCATCTATGGTGCAGTAAATTCAAACTATACTTTAAAATGTCATTAAGAGTTGTGAAATTTAGACCCAGTTAAACAAAACAAAATATATGCTTCAGTCTCAGCAGAAAATACCTAGGTTTCTAGAATAAATGATTAATATTTCAAGCCAGCTAAGCAGTTGTTCCCTGTTTATTAGCAACAAACATATCATGAGCTAGCAACATGCCCTGGCGGCAAAGAAGGCTGATGGTATCCTTGGCTGCACAAGGAATGTTGCCATTAGGTGAAGGGAAATGATCCTTCCCCTCTTTTCAGCACTGGTGAGGACACAGCTGGTGTGCTGGGTCCAGTTCTGGGCTCACCAGTACGAGAGAGACATGGACACACTGGAGAGAGTCCAGTGAAGGGCCATGAAGCTGATGAACACACTGGAGCATCTCACACATGAAGAAAAGCTGAGAAAGCTGTTTAGCCTGGAGAAAAGAAGGCTCAGGGGAAATCTCATTGCAGTATATAATAAATACTTGAAGGAAAGGGGCACAGTGGAGGGAGCCAGGCTCTTTTCAGCTGCTTCCCTGCTTTGAGCAGGGGGTTTGGACCAGATGACCTCTAGAGGTCTCTTCCAACCTCAATCATTCTGTGACCATGCATATATATATACTTTTATCACCTCTGTATTTTAATAATGTTGATGTATGCAGTATCATGAGTTATATTTTTTAAAAATTGGACTCTCTTTTCAGGTAACTTTCATTTAGGACTCATACACTTTCAAGAAGAACAGTATTTTTGTTCATTATATTAAATTGTGTGTTTACTTTGTGCTCTTTTGTGTTGAAAAGAAGCTTAGTTAATTCATACTAGCTTTTGAACAGCCTTTACTGTTTACTTTCAGATTTTTTAACAACTTCCTTCCAACTCCTAATGTATTTGTCAGTTTTGCACTGTGGCCAAGTTTCCAAGCAAAATAAGAGCTGAGACCAAGATATGACCAATATATGATCTTCGGTATCTCCATAATTGTGAATGCTTTTTTTGTAACATAGAACAATGTTGTCAACTGGCTGATGGACTTACAGAACTTTAAAGTAAATGAATAGCATGAATTTGTCAGATCATCTCTATAACATCCAACTTCATCCAAATTCTAGTGGAGCTGGAGAAGTTTTGATTAAATAACGCAAGTGATGGCTGTGTTTAAAACTTCAGTCTGCTCCAGTGCCTAAATATGGTTTTCGTTAAGCAATTGTACCTAAGTCTTAATTTGATAATTTTACTTTCTAGGCACCGAGTGTTTATATTTATCATGATAGTTTAAAGGGCCTTTCTTAACATCTTTCCTTGTATGCACTTGTAAGGCCATAGATGAGTTATCTCTTAATAGGCACATGTATTAAGCAAATATTGTATTGTACTTTACACTACTGTACTTATACCTAAGATCACAGGAAAAATGCTAAGAATTTTCAAAGTGATTTAGAGGAGACATGACATTCTTGGTCATACTAACACTGAGTAGAGGACTAGGTGAACCCTTCAGCTTCAGAAAACAGATTATTTTCAGTTTCAGTTGAATTGTTTTCTAAACCAGCTTAAAACTCCAATTCTTAAAAATACTTCATTCAGCATGAAAGGAAATTTCTTACTTGACATTCTCTTTGTCTGAAGAATTGCACATCATTATAAAGTGTATACTCTCAGGAATAAAATCAGCTAATAAGTTTAGACAAGAATACTGGAAATAGACACTTCAACGGATATCTGCCATACTGATTCTAACTAAATTATTTTTAGGGCTTTTTAGAGGAAAAATACTGTGCATGTTCTGCAAAAAGAACAGTTCTGGTGAAATCTGGAGATGCTCTAGGATGTGACAAAACTCTGTTTTCAAATCACAAGGACTCAGAAATATCTGGTTACTAGTGAGTGCAATCTCAAGAGCTTTCTAAAAACCACTCAGGAAATTTCCTGAAAACCACCTCAGAAAATTGTGAACTTTGAAGAACACACTTTCCCTAAAGCATATTTTGTACTTTCTTCAAATCAAATGGCATGCAATAAAGACAGAGAGAGACTCCGAGTTTCCAGGCAAGACTAGCAAAACTGCTACTTGCTTTTCCTTCACTGCAATTCAAATTTATTTATAAGAAGCAACTGCTCTGAAAAGCTAGACAGATTCTGGGAGATGAGGTGAGGGAGAGGAACAACTCTATTTTTCTGGCCCATGTCACGATATTTTCTGTCAAAACTAGAGGAAAAGCAAATTAGCTACATTGATGCAACTGAAAGGACTTGTCTTTGCCCAGTATTTGTTTTACAGTTAGATTATATATATATGCACATTTAGCATGGTAGGTTTATCAGATATGAAAATACAAATGCTAAGACGCTTGTGCCATTTATTAACATTTGTATTTTTGCTGTGTTGCACTGCAGATGTTCTAAAGTATCCTAAAATACATTGCAAAGGTTGCTAAACCTGTTTTCTGTCTAAACAGATCATTTTTAAGCTTATATTTAAAATCTGCAGTTTTCATTAAATCCCTTACTCACAAGGCAATTAAGAGATGCTAGAACATAGACTCAAAAAAATATAGAAGCTTTACTATTATTTTTGCACCATAGTATTGTTTTAATAACTTTGAAATGTGTATGTTTCGACTTTAAGGAAGACACTGAAATGGAATTGCTGTGATGCTAGAAGAAACATTAGCTGTGAACAGTGGTAGTGGAAAATAAGGTGATTGAATAAAAAAAAATAAACTAGAGATAGGACTCAGATTTATACTGCATGCCGTGAAAGAATTGTTAACACAGATTTATATTTGCTTTACGTGCATGTTTGTGTGGAAAAATAGCCACTCTCAGATGCACAAAATCAGAAGGTACAACCTAATTGATACACATCATTACCCTAAGTGTGGGCAACACACAGAAGAGTGCAGAACTAAGGACTGTGAACTCATTTTGAATAGACAAAGTGCAGTGTCAGGCAGCAGTTCTAGCTCAGGTCCTCAGCACACTAAAAGCCATCCCAGTACAACACTGAGCTAATTCAGGCTGCTTCTCCATAGGACATAATTTGTGGGGAAACCTGCATGCTGACACTGACAGCCACCAAGTAGCTCTGCCATTCCCTGCTCCAGCAGTTACTTAGACACAGTATTCCTAGAACTTTGGACCTCCAAAATGGCGAGGTCAGAGAGTGTCTTAAGAAAGGGCAAAGGAATTAAGAAACCTGCAGAGGAAAGTCACAAAGCTTTGTATCCTCTCTTCGTCCTGCACCAAGAAGAAGGAACAGAAGTACAGGCAAATTTACAAGACAAAAAAAAACAGAAAGAGAACCAAGACTGTGGCTTATTGGAATCCATGACTGGGGAAATCTGGTTGACCAGAAAGAGAAGCTGTCAGGACACTGCTGGTTTGGAAAGACAACAGCATTGGAAGAAAAAGTGGCAGGCAGGTCTCCAGGAGAAAGTCCGCAGGTAATTTTATGCAACATAGTGTTACAGCCTTCTAGTTGAACTCTCTCTCACATCTCAGGGGACAAAAACAGAGGTCATAAAATATCCCTCAACTCCACTGGTGAATTTATTATTATGCCATTTTTATTAATTTATTTTACTTCTGTCTTTAATACTTCACTTAGATAAATACAGATCTTTGTTTTCTTTGCCGTCTCTGCTTACAGGTACCTATGTTCAAAGCACTATTCTGATCCATCCTTCTGGTTGTAGTCATGCTGCAATTACACCTGCCTTTCTTTTCCTGAGCTAAAACATTTTTGTAAAATACAAAGCCATCAAGACTGTCTGTTGATGTAGAATTAAGTTGATTAGTTATAAAGGAGACTTTTAAACAATTCTGTACCTATTATCAGTGTTACAATATTTAATGGATAATGGATCCATAGCGGTTTCAGATACAAAACCTCAAGTAGTTAAGACCTTCCTACCTGACATATCATGTATGTTTCAAGGATGCTCAGAAAAGTTCTGGCATTTTATGATAAGATAATTTCATTGTAGATACACTTTCCACTTTGAGTCCAAGCCCTCTGAGTGGTTTCCATTCTTCAGGAAGCAGCAAGTGAAGAAGTTGGGCTGGATGACTGTTAGATCTGTAGCAGTCACAAGTCTAGTCATTACTTTGTAGAAACAGAAGAGATCCCTGTGCACCTGTTTCTTAAGCTAATACAATGTTTGAAACCTGTTTCGATTTTATTTTACATTACTGCTTACAGTATCACCCTGTTGACCGCTGATTAGAATAAATCACTCTTTAGGACACTGTCACCAAGGTTGTAAATAAAAAGCAAATACTAGACATATTAATAAAGTGACAGCCTAACTCTATTTACAGAAAGAAGGAAGCTTCAGAAAGTGACAATAACAAATTAGTGTTTAAAGAGAGCATCTTTCAAATTTTTTCCACACCGTTAAGAGGAAATTCACTGTAAACTGTACATCAGATTTCCATCTGCTACACCTGGAGTATTTCTGTCCTGAAGGTCAAATTTAAGATTTTATTTCATTTCAAAAAAGTGAGGATATAGCATGAGATAAATACTGTTGCATTTTAAGTTACTATCATTACTCTGTATTCAAGAACTAGTCCACAATTAATAAAATATAATGTATTTAATGCATTAGATTCAATAACTCACTTGAGAACAAGATATACATTTCCTATGATTCTCCTTTCAGCATTCACTTTATGTTCACCAACTAGAATAGTATGTAATATAAGGAATTTTTTTAAAATGTAAAATAGATTTTAAAATTGAAGACATGAAATCTAGTTGCAGCATGACTACAACCAGAAGGATGGATCAGAACAGTGCTTTCAATATAGCTACCTGTAAGCAGAGATGGCAAAAAAGACAAAGATCTGCATTTGCAGAATTGAAGAACGAAGACTCCAAGTTTATGCATAAGTCAGTACCAGAGTAAAACTGGTGCATATTACAGATTTGTGTTTGCAGTAAGAAAATGGCAATATGAGAGGGAACTCATTAGGATATGCTGCTTAAAGGACAAATAAGAGAGTGAAAATAAATTAACATTTCTGAAGAAACTGGGCTGCAAGAAAAATAAAGCCTTTGTGCAAAGAGTCCAGCAAAGGGCAACAAAAACAATTAGGGGATCAGAGCTTTTATGCTATGACAAAAGGCTGAGAGAGCTGGGACTGTCCAGGCTGCAGAAGAGCAGTCTCAGGGGGAACTTATCAATGTATATAAATATCTGATGGAATGGAACACAGAAGAAGGAGACAGACTATTCTCAATGGTTCCCAGTGATAAGACAAGGGACAACCCTCAAAAACACATCTGTACATCAGGAAAAACTCTTTCTACTATAAGGGTGACTGAGCACTGGCACAGGCCATCCAGAGAGGTTGTAGAGTCTCCTATCTTCGGAGATACTCAAAAGCTATCTTGATGTGGTGCTAGGAAAGTGGCTCTAGGTGGCCCTGCTTGAGCAGATGGGTTGGACTAGACAATCTTCGATGTACCTTCCAGCTTCAGCTAGTCTATGACTCCCACAAAAGTGACTGGAGTTGTTAGATGCTAACCCTACAGCAACATGTCAGAAATTTATCAGCTCATGCTGAAGGGAAGGCTAATTAGTTAACTGGTCTCAATTTATAAACCAGTAGTTGCGAAGTATATACATTCTCTAATCAAAAGCTATATTGATGTGTTACAGGGATTACTGGATTAAACAGCTTGTGTTACACAGGAGGAAAGTCTGAATGATGGTAATAGAAATGCATAGATTTCTTTGCTCATAAAGACCTTCTAGGAGATATTTTAAGCTTATTCACTCCAACTGAACCTTTATTCTATCAGAAATCAAGGTAGTCAAACATAGGTAACACAGCAAATGTTATCTGACACATGGCTAAAATTCTGGAGGTCTAGGCAGCTTCTAAATTATCACTTCTGAGCTTTCAAACCTCATAATTTGCTCTGACTCCAGTGGTTGCTTGATCACAGTAACAGCAATCATAGGAGTAGTCATTACCTTTACAGGGTCAAGATAAAAGTTTTCACATTGGTATAAAATAAATTCTTGCTATACAAGGGTGGAGCAACCATCACTATAACTGATTTCCTTTCTAGAACAGAAGTCAATTGACAATGTTACCCCTAATATGGCTTATATCTAAAAACACAAGGTGCTGCAGCCCCCAAGAACCATTTGCAATTAAAAATGTATCACATAGAGAAGGTAAACGCATTTTCGCATGCTGACTGGTTGAAGACTGGATAGGGGAATGAACAGCATGGCAAACACCAAGACAAATACAAAGGCACAGTGTTGGTAACATGGTGGGAAGAATTTCTTCTGCTGTTTCCCAGGGCAATATGTTTCCTGTGACTACCATTTCTCAAGGACCATTAAGGAATCATACGCATGCCTGATAGACCAAACAGTCTTTTAAGGTATCATCCAAACTACCAGTTTCAGTGACCCAAGTTCAGGAAAATCACACTTCACTAGTCTTGAAACATGTCTTGTTGACCAGGATGTGGGATGACTTTACAATTGGCTACTTCAGTTGCAGTGATTTAAATTCTCAGTTAACTGACTCTGCACTGCTACTTTTAACCTTCTAATTGAAAGTGGCAAAATATTCAGTCTATGCCTCGCAGCTGCACAGGTGATAGTAAACTAACATGCGATAATTACATTTTAATGTCTCAGTTGTTATTAACACTTGCGTTCAAACTCACACAAAGTTTTCAGCTGTCACCTTCAGAAGTAAGATGGCAACAGGTGAGAACATCTGCACTAGTAACTACCTTTTAGCTGCAGAGATCTCCTCATATTTTGGGGTTTACTACCTTAATTGCTAACAAATTAAAAATGCAACATTTCATATAACATCATGAACTACATTGGAAATGCTTTCATGTTTGTTTTTTCAGGTCTCTCAATAATTTGTGAAAATGATAAATAATCCCTGCAGATTTCTCTGTTCACATAAGACATCAAACTATGCCATAAATATTTTTATGTTCTACAGGCAGATGAGCAAGCTTAAGGTGGAAAGATTTAGTGCAGTATACCCGTACACTGATAATATCTCTGCGTAGGAAGCCATATCCATGTAGTAAACCAAACAAAACCAGCATATAAAGTTGCACTCTAAAACACTAATCATCACGTGGTTATGACAGGTATGCCTCTGCAGACATCACATGGTAGCTACACATTTCAAAAGAATATAAAGAATTTATAGGAAAAGACAATAGCACAAGAAAGAGGACAGTGTATAGAAATCCATGAAGTCACCTTCCCTGGAAAACTCACTTTCTCTTTTGCACACTCCACGTGAGAAATGAGACAGTAGAAACAAAGTAGGTACAACAAAAGAGTGCCAAAAATTATTAAAATCATGGAAAAATTCCCACTAAAGAAACCAGGAGTTAAGGAGAAGTTATGAAAACAAATTACAGTGGAGAAGATGGTAAGAAACAAAGCAGGGGAAAAAAAACAACAACACAACAAGTATAGTGAGAAAAGGAAAATATTTCTCTAGATTCTCTAGATGATGAATGCTTCCAATAGGTATTTAGAGATCTGAACTTTCAAGTGTGCAAGTTAGAAAAGAGCAAAGGAGAGCAAAAGAGCATGCAAAGGAGCGTGCAAAGGAGTGCGCAAAGAGAGAACTCTACAACATGGACTTTCCACTCCCAGTTCCTGTGCAACGGCCTAATCCAAATTCAAGTGGAGCTTTTCCATTGCCCTATGTATATCCCCTCCTTTGAACCCAGAAATTAGTGACTACAGTCACTCATTACAGCCTTTTCTTTTTGAGATAAGCTGTTGCTTTAATGTTTTACAGAATTTCAAGTGAAGGGCAAGTTCTCATCAAACTAATGTGAATAAAATAAACACAGTTCACATAACAATTTGCTTCCTCTGCTGTGAAAGACACTCTCATACCATTCAAATTAAGGTTTTTCCATTGGAGTTTGCTCATCTCTTCTCTTTCAATTCTATAAAAAGAAAAATCACTAAGGAGCAGCTGCCCGTTCTTCAAGAGCAAAAACCTGCAACCTAATCTAAATTCTGTTTTTCTTACTACGCAAGCATTTTCATTTCTTGACTCGCATTTTAAATTTACTAAGCACTAAACATAGCTTTAACATCAAACATATTCAAATTTCCACACAAAGAATCATGGTAGGTGCTTTTACAATGCAAAAAGGCAAAATACTTTCGATATCTAAAAGCTGACTCACCTCCAACTAAACGTTACATATTGTTGCACTCTGAAGTGGCTTTGTAGTTCTCTGTCTGTTGCTGGTTTTATCTACTTATTTTTATTAAGTATCTTCAAGGCAATTCCTACTGAAACTTCCTATAGCCAATTTTTAAGACTGGTGCAATTCTTGTACAGATTCAATACAATGCCCCAGTAGTGCAGCAAACATCTCTTAAACAAAAACAAACAAAAAAAGGCACAAGGTGTCATATCTGTCATGGAGCTTTTCATGGCCCAAAAGGCTTTTCTGAATGTCAGAAATATTTTATATCAACGAGTTCTTTTTTTCTTCAACTGCTCGGCTTGATTCAAGTTCAGAAAGATCACAGATTCACTGTCCTAATAAAAACTCTCTTCATTTTAGCCACCTTTTTTGTTTGTTGTAAATAAAGATGCGTGCACTACCATATCCCCTGTGTTTTCTGTTTTCGCTAGTTCTGCAGAAACATTCATGCACAACAGGCTTACTTGCAGCAAGGCGTTTTCTTCTGGTTGACATTTTTCCCAACTTTTACTTCAGTAGCTCTTACACAGCACACATCATGGAGCATTAAGTTCTCATTGCCTGTTATAAACACAGATTCTTTTTCTCTTAATTGAGGTCACTTAA
Source organism: Hemiprocne comata (assembly GCA_020745705.1). NCBI lineage: Eukaryota > Metazoa > Chordata > Aves > Apodiformes > Apodidae > Hemiprocne > Hemiprocne comata. The sequence continues at coordinate 98,133,086 of CM036587.1, read as the reverse complement.
GGAGTTGGAGACAGATCTTGTTTTCCTTAGTTCTCTATAATGTTTAACATTACCATTTTTTTTTTTCCTCTAGGTTGACTAACACTAGCTCTTTTAATTGCTTATCTTTTTGGCCAATAATACTTCTTTTTTCTTGCAGACTCTCTCCAATTTAACTGTTCCTGTTTATGAGTATATATCTGTTACTATAGATGCATTGATTTCATTCAGTACAAATAGGTAATTAAGAAGTTATTCTTTTAAAAAGAGAGAGCGAACACTAATAAAAGATTAAAAGCCTGAAGACTGTAAAATTAGGGTCCATGATTTATGCATTTTAAAAAGCTAATGATCTGCATCAACTATGAATGCATCAAATCACTAAAATCAAAAAGCTCTATTTCTATTTTTACCACAAAGTCATTGACGGAATAAAGAGACTAAAAGTAGTGCAACATTCATGAATGATTTAGTAAGAGGAGAAGATGCCGATTACATCAAGATTCAGACGTCAGTATCTGTCAGCCAAGTGGGACAGAAACTACTTATAAATTAACCCTTAAAAACAGCTGAAAGAGAAAATGGAAGTGCTGTCCACAGTTTTAATTCATTACCTATAGATAACACAAATGTTTGGTATCTTGCTCTTGTATCTCATAATATATTTTCTTCTTTTGCTGTATCTTATCATTAGAGATATAAAAGGGTATCTCTAACACAAAAGGAATAATCTTCATCTGACTAGATGTGTAGTGCAAACATCCTCTACTTCCCCATCCCTATTCACTATAAAATTAAATCATTGAAAAAATAAGCACGACAAACAAACTAGACTACTCCTCTGTACAAGTCTGACCATGTCTTCCCCACCTTATACTTCAATAGAAGTGCCTAGACCATGCAGAAGGTAATTTACTAACACCTTTCATAACTTCATAATCTTACTGATGAAATTCTAAAATCTGGTTCTAGATACTCTAACCCAACCCAGGTAACCTGTAGTAGTTCTCTTAGGGGGCTTTGGTGAATCACTGTTCTGTTTGAATTTAATTAAAAAATGGAAATTAGAATTACATTATATTCTAAAAGATACTGTAAAATAATTACTCAGCAGCTATTGAATATCACAATACAACAGCTAATGCAAGTCGTATGTATGACACAGTATGTACTGACTGAAATTATTCTTATCACATGGGACTTAAATATGTTCCACTGAGGTGCACTCTCACAAAAGGTTGTACTGATCCAGATGTAGCAAAATAACCTGGATCTAAAAATACTCACAAACCCAACAAAATCTGCTGCAGACAGATTTGTGAATCAAAAAAGGTCAGCGTAGCCATTCAAGCAAAAGCAGGTCAGAGTGTAGTATCAATGACGCTAGGATAGAGTAAATTCCATGCCCAGAGAAGGGGAAAGGAAGACGTTTGAAAACTGTTGAGGAAGCAAGGAGAATTTCTAAAAATTCCCATAAAAATAAAGTGGCATGATGTTATGTATCATGGTTAACTTGAGAAACTGGAGCCATTAATTCCTAAGAAAATAAATCCTAAAAATGGGTAATAAAAACCACTAAAGTATGTCTACATTTTCTTAGGGACAAGCTAAAAAGCAGAGAAAAGGATTCCATTACACCAGAACTATGAAACTCAGGAATGAAAACAGATTTTCCTAATACTACGATCCACATCAGGACTTTAGAGATTAAAATGGAAAGACTTGAAGTGATTTTGTAAGGAAACAAGTAGATACTTCAGTAAAGCAACAGTACACTGGAGAAGCATGCAGCCACTTTTGGATACAGCTAAATGAAACACCAAATCTTATGTCAACTCCTGCAATGCAGCACTGGGCAATAATCTTCAGATTCATCAACTTCTATGAATTACTTGAATCTAACAAGACCTTTGCTAGATTCAGAAAGTACATATGAGGGACCTATAGTTCCAGATAACCATGACAGTTCCCAGTTCTGAGTTATCTCCTAAAATGAAAGAAACCCCCAAAGAGAATGCCTACAACTGAATATGCTTTACTGAACTAACAGTTTGAAGATAAAATTATTTCACTTTCATAAGCTGCAGTCTAGGTTTTAAATAGAATCAGTTTTGCTCATTGCAGCCATTAAGGTCAGTGAATAAATGCCCAGCAGGTGACTGAAGTGATGTTACTTGTCAGCCTGACTGCACTGTGATTAGCACCCAGACACAGTCCATTTTTTAACCATATTCATTTGTGCTGCCTGCTAATTACACGGTGACAGAAATAGAGCACTTTGAAATAGAATACTTCCATTTGCATCTTTCAACCCAAAAGGCACCATTTTCCTACCTTCCAATCCTTTTCCAGGATAGCTGAGGTGACATCCTCTTACCCCCTTCCAAGGAACATGACAGATCTCCAGTTAATACCAGTGTGAACAGTAAATTGACAGAAAACAACAACTATATGGGAGTGACAGAATTTGGAGGACAACTTATAAAATATGAGCTTAATCTGGATAGCTGCAAATTGACAAAATTTGTAATTCTGAAAAGTATCTTATTTTGGGCAAGATGAAAAGTCTTATTTTAATTCCCACTTTTTATATTTATTGTTACAGAACAAAATGTTGAAAACAAAAATAGTTTCAAAATGACAGTGAACTTTCTTATATATAAAATATTTAAATTACTAATTTTGGTCCACCCATTCTGATCTCCCTAAAATTATATCGCCATTTTTCGATAAATAAATAAATACTCGCTATAAAAAAACCCTCAAAATGCCTGTAATGTTCCTCCAGTTTCATGAATCTTTTAATTTCAACTGCTTGCTCCAACAACATAAGTTTCTCTGGTCTGCTCTCCAAAAACTGATGGCATGTTTGAAATTTCTGAGTGACTCACTCAATGATATTTGGATGTTCATAGTCAGGAAACAACCCACTTTTATTTATGTGAAATCAGCTGCACCATAAGGCCCCCAAGTTATGGTAAGCAATAAGTAATGCAGCTAAATCACATCAATGTGGATTAAATGGAAATTAAATTTATTTATGATAAAATTTAATCTGAATACAGTGAGGTTACTGTTAGAAACTTGGCTTGGTAGGAAAAGCACGGGCTTGAAAGGCAGAGTAAAATAAAACTGTTAACTGTAGAAGAAAGGAAACATCCATAGGTAGAAGTGCAGCATGCCAGAGAACAACAACAACAACGAGTACAATCATAAGCAAACGAAAACTACCAACTGCAAATAAACAAGACGAGTGGCAGTTTGGTCAAATCACACTTCCAACCAGAAATTCCAGCCTTCTTTAACTACAAACTAGAAACTAATGTTAAGGAGTCAGCACACGGATGATAAAAAAGACTCTTCCGCTGAAAGTACAGAGACATATTTCCTTGGGTTATTCAACAAAAAGAAAATATACAATTAATGTGTTTTTAAGAGTATGTTGTAAATATGGGCGATAAACAGAGCAGCAATTCAAAATACATATTGCAGCATGCTCATCTTGGTAAGGGAGAACTTTTAACTCAACTTTGTGGTACAAAGAGTAAAAGTCTGTGGCTTGTATTTAAAAAGACATACCCTTTTAAGTGAAGGAGGAGAACAAAAATTCCATGATCAAAAGCTTAAACTTGTAAACTGCTACAGAGACACAAATTTCTACAGCACAAGTGAAAGCAAGTATGGGAAATCTAGTTAGGTGTATTGCAAATAAATCACACCTTCCTTACTGTGGAAAATTCAGGTTTCATGTGCAAGTGATGGCTGATCTTTATCAAATAATACTGAGTATCCATCTACAAGGTAGGTGTTCTGCACTTCTATTGAACAGTTTTCCCTTTAACTGGTACTTCTAGGGGCTGTTTTAAACTAAATACTATCAACTGGGTGTGCAAGCTAGGAAGCACCAAGCTCCATGCAAATTCCTTTTAAAATTAACAACATGCAGTAAGAGGTTATGTAGTCATGCAAATGATCTCTAAATTTTTCTCAAAAACAAATTTGGGAACAGTTTTAAGCAACATTCTTGTATTAATTGGGACACTCATGGAGAAGATTATTTTGACTAGAAGCTAAAAAGCTAAAAAATCTGGATTAAAATTTTGTGCAGATGGAAGGCGAATTTATATCACAGAAAAATCTCCAACATGTTGATATAATTAAGCCCTCCTAATGAGTTAGAAATCCAGGTTAGTCACACAAGCTATTGTAGTTTCTCCAGCCTTCTTCTGAAGTCAATGGAGAAGGACTCTTCTGGAAGACAATGCCTAACTCAGGTGCTGATCTTGTTCTTCAGAGGGCAGTCTCTTGCTCGCTCTTTCTGCATTGACTACAGAACGAAATTAGGCTTAGAAATTAGCAGCAACCCTTTGTTAATACCTCATTCCACACTAAACTAGTGCATGGGAAGACTGGCAAAAGCAATTACTTTGAGGCATTAAATATTGTCCCAGGTATAAAGCTCTAGTGAAATATTTTGAACTTAACGAAGTACGGAAGATAACTGCTAATGAGACATCAGCAGCAGGTTGGAAAGGTTCTTTCACGATGAACCAGTGACATGTTTTGTTAAACAGTGACTTGAGCAAAGTGGAACTATTTTCTTACTGAGCAACTAGAAATCTGTCTTCAAGTTTGATAAATATTTATGATCTGAAATTTACTGAAGGCAAAACAAACTAACCATTAAAATCACTTTATAGGAATTATAATGCAAAAGTCTGTTAAGGTCTGCTTAGGCTTTATAAAGTGATGCAAACTTGCAGAAATACTCTTAAGAATTAAATACTATGCCAGTAAGAAACTATTGCAGATAAATGTCAATGGCATCTTTCAAAAGAGGTATAAGAAGGGAAATTTTACATGACTCACACTCTATTCTGTCTTGTAAAACAAATAAATTATATATATTTACACATATACATATATATAATATATATAAAATATGAAAAATTCCAATGGGGAAGACTGTTTCAGGACCACTGATTCTGAAATTTATGCAGAGTACAGAGAGAGAGAATACACTTAAGTCAAATCCTAACTAGCTTCTTGAGTGAAAGCCAGAGTTAAACCTAGGGGACATTATTTACAAACTGGGCTGAGCAAATGAGAGGCAATGTTAGAAATTAAATTGTGCTCAGCAACCTGACAAAATAGCCGACTGCGCTAAGGTTTATATCCTCACTATTTCTAAACTTCTGCCTTGCTACAAAAATAAAGGACATCTAAACAAAAAACAAGCAATAAACTGACTTTGGATTTTTGAGAGACTGCTGTAGGCAGAAATAACTTGTGCCATCTCCTTCACTGAGGGAGGGACTAAAGGAAGGTGGTGAAAGGCAAGATAGAACAGTAAACAGTCAAATGTAAGAATTAATCTCAGAAGTTAAATACGGCAACTTATCTCTATTCCATTAAAGAGAATCAAATCCCATTTGGTGCAAAACCTCTGGAATACTGGTCTATGCCCATGTACTGGTTAGCCCTGAAAATTATCAACACTTGGCAGGGGAAGGAGGGGAACTGAAACCAAGTTATCAACAAGCCAGCCTGTAACTGTGTATTGGGTCTGGCTGAGATGACATTAATTTTCCCCATAGCAGCTCTCATAGTGCTGAGCTTTGTACTGGTAGCTAGAAAGCATTGATAACACACCAGTGGTTTGGGCACTGCTGAGCAGTGCTTGTACAGCATCCAGGCTGTCCCTCCAACACTCCCCCTCATCAGCAGGCTGGGGTGGCCAAGATCTTGGGAGGGGACATAGCCAGGACACCTGACCCAAAATGACCAAAGGGATATTCCATACTGCATGATGGCTGCTCAGCAATAAAAGCTAAGAGAAAGAAGATGGGGGGGCATTTGTTATTATGACATTTGTCTTCTGCAGCAACTGCAGAAGCCTTGCTTCCCGGGAAGTGGTAGGGCATTCCTTTGCTTCTCTGTGTGGCCTTTGCTTTTGCTTTATTAAACTGCCTTTATCTTGATCCTTTTTCCATCTTATTTTCTCCTTGCCTTGTCTTGCTGAGGAGGGGAGCAATAGAGCAGCTTGGTGGGCATCTGGTGTTCAGCCAAGATCAACCCACCACAAAAAGTAATGGTGGTGACCTCTGTTCTGTGGCAGATATATCTATAAATATATAAGATGTATTCTACCAGCACTTCAATAACACCTTTGCTTTAGAGCTTTAAAAAAAAAATATATATTTAAGCATAAGTAGTACAGCTGCAAAACCCTTCAGAAATATAGGAAGCTTCATCAGCAAGACTAGCAAGAAAAACAAAAAAAAAAAAGGGAAAACCCACACTTTTTGGCTGGAAGTCACCTTCCTTCTTTATCAATCACATTGGTTAAGTAATAGAAAAGTCATTTTAGTGACATTTTATTATCCTTTGAGACCAAGCACCATGACTTTGCTCTCTCTCCAATGTCACTCTCCCTGTGTTACTCAAGAGCAAAAATCCAAATTTATATCCCTAGGAAGCTCGCCATAGGTATGGATGAATTAGTGAACTTCTGCAAAGAAGATCAGAAGAGTCAGTTACTGTCTTTTACTCCCAGGAAGACTTAAATAGATACCTTTATTTGTTCACTTCCAAAATCTAAAAGATCAAAGCTGAGAAATTCTCTTATTTTTTCTATTTAATATTACCCCAGCAAACAGCAAATATTCTTATCCTCTAAAGGCAGAAAACAGTGACATCATCACTAGCATGGACATTATAGTCCCAATTATACATTGCACTGCTATGCCTGGCAGAACTTGGGTGCTGTTTGATGTTCTTTTGTGTTCCTGAGTTGGCAGAGAATAAAAGTCTGAGACGTGAATTTCCCTACCCTTGGTTAATCTAATTGGGTTGTTCACTCATTTTAAGTGCCAGCATTAACTGTTCAATGATCCTGCTTTGGAAAGCAGTTGTGAGAGGAAGTGGAACCGAAGCACAGGAGGATCAGCTGGGAGTTCTCAAAAGCAATAAAACACAGAAGGAAAAAGTAAATGAGAAGCAGAGGATGAACTGGAAAGAAAATGCTAAGAATGCCAGGAAAGAGAAAGACAGTAAAAAGCAACTGTAAAAATGGCTTTCCAGCTGTTTGTGACATTCAGCCTCACTGAGACATTTACTATGTAAATGACAGCAGTACATTTAGATATTATTATTATTTATTTAATCATCTTAAAAACTTTCTACTCAGTTTACTGGGAAATCGGTGGTAGGTAAGGAAAAGTGGGTGGTCCATGGGCTGTGTACAAAGGCAGAGAAGGTGGTCTTCTCATGAGGATTTTTTCAGTCTCAAGTTGTAATGTAGAAGGGCCTTTTAATTTTTGTTAAGTGCAAAGCAATTTTACAGTGCTCTGGCCATCAAAACAAGTGATATGTGCTTTTCTGAACAAAACCACCTTTTCTGGAACCTGCAGGAGCACAGAAGGCATAATATGCACTTGGCTTTTAGGGGCAAGTAAAGATAACTGCTTAATGATGAATACTCAGTTATCCATTATGAGATGACACACAGGAGAAAGTAGAAAATTTTATTACTGAGATGGTTATTACTTACATTTGAAAAATAAAAAAACAAAAATAAGAAAGGGGGAAGTCTGGGTCTGCAGCCCCTGTTGCAGGATCCTGCATACTGGGCCATGTTATTGGTACAACAATAAGAGGATTTTATACTATTGCCTAGCAAATTTATTTTTGACACTGCTGACTGCACAAGTGGAGAATATTCAACACTGCATAATAACACAGACAATTGTTCATCAAGCAATGAGAAGAAACTGAGCTAAGTATTTTAACATAAATGAGTAGCAGGTATCTTTCAGATGTATTATATTACCGTGAGGAAAGCTGTAGGGTTGCAGGCATGTTTTGGTTCTAACAGACTGAGGTACTGAATGATGGACACATAAAAAGAAATTTTTTATGACTATGAAATTAGAGGCATTCTATAAAGCAAACCCTAACCAAGTAGTGCAGAGAAAAAAGGATAAATGAAACATTCCTCACTTGACATTCAGTTAAAAATATTCTTGACTTCAAAGTTTTGCTGATGACAGCAAAAGCAGGGCTCATCTTGTTTGTAAATAAAGTGTTGACTATCAAGGGGATATCTTTTGGTACCTTTGATATCAGAAATGGAAACCTTCTACTGCAAGTATTAGGCTATGGCACAGAAGACAAATAAGGTGTTTGAATTCGAGTAACATAAACCAACACTTTAAAAGATGCCCAAGTAAAAAAAGACACGTACTTTATCAAGGTAAAAATTTTATTTCTGTTAGAAAAAGAGGAAAATCATCATAAATATTTTCGTACCTGCTGTATATTCATCTCAGTCTATAGATTTTGTTTACCTAAATTTAGAATTTACAGGGTACTTTATAGAAAAAAGTAGTTATGATTAAAATATTTCTTAATTCTTTGGGTTAGGCAAAGGCCATCAGAATTAGTGATTAAAAAACGTTATTTACAGTGATTCATACCTAATTATTTAAATCCAAATAATTTTAACATTAAAAAAAAGCAACTACATTAAACTTTGTGGGTGTACAAAGAGATATAATGTTTCTGAGAATGTATTTAAATAGCCTTACAGTAAGAACTATAGTACATGTATTGTATTTTTTTTTCTTGAACTAGAAGAATGGAAACCAAATGATTAAAAATTCTCAGACATACACATCAATAAAAATTGCCTAGTTTACTAGGATCTTACAGTAACTTGGCTCTTTAATTTCAAGAGTCACCCATGTGAATATTTCTGGTAAAATACCTAAAACTAGATTAGATTTCCATAAATTAATATTAAAAGCAGAATGAAAAATTAAAAAAAAAAAAGAATTCATATGGAGTCTTTTCAGTCACTTTCTTATAGGACATTCAAATGTCATCACAAAGTGTTTCTCGTGACAGAACATCAGTCACATATTAATAACCCACATGTATATTTTAGCCTGCTCTGCAAAAAAAAACAAAAGAAAAAAGGCAAATACTTTATCTAAACACATGCTCCCTTGTTCTCAAGTAAAACAAAACAACCGAGCTAAACTAATACAAAAAAGCAAAACAGACACAAAAAGGAAAAAGTCACCTGCCCTAAAAAAATGAGAAGCTGACAAAATCTGTCTATTGAAAATTCATTATACAAAATAGATTCAGACTACAGTGCCAAAAAAAATTCGGTAATACATGTTTTAAGGCATGTATTTATTATTTACAAGGGTGGTAGATTTTTCACTAGAGAAAACATGCCTTCTAGCTTCATTTAATTAAGTAAAAATTAGTTAGAAACCTAGTGGAAAGAAATTATGTCACTTTCAGTAGATTTTTGTCAGCCTTAAAATCATTGTTCTGATTATCCTAAATATGCTACCACTAAAGCAAATAAAAGGTAAAAATTATCAATATCAATAAAACAGCTTGGGTACCTAAGCAGTTGGAAGGAAGCAAATATTATTTATTTTTCTGACTTGATTTTTCTTTGCAGTAAAAGTATATATCAGAAGACAACTTACTAAGAAGCACTTGAAAGTCTTTGGAAGTAATTCCATTATCTTTTCTAGTGTTTTCCTAGCAAGTTGCTTTTCCTTTTTTAGTCTTTTTGCTTGCTGAGAAAGCCCTTTTTGTACTCCGTTTTCACTGTAAGAATGGCAGCAATATCTGCCTAACCCTCCTGCAATAGTTACCACATGGTTGGTTTTACAAGCAGATGCTGAAAACTGTCAGAGGAAGTGAGTAAAATCATCCCCTTACAAAGTACCCAATTCACTGTTTGTGAAGTCCTTGTCTATAAAACTGTTAGCAGTCTAGACAGTCTTCTTCACGTTTAGTCATTAGAAAGTAACACAGAGAGCAACCACTGTAACTTGGGTTTACAAAAGCCCCCGACACTGCCAACAGAGAGCACAAGGAGCAATGCACCTTCTCAGCTGCCACAGCAGTTGAGAAAAAAAGGCAGTGGGAACAGACAGGCAAACAGAAACATCCCTTTCTAATCATGAACTTTTATCTCTACTCATCAGCAGCACAGCAGCAAACAGTCCCTACAGGGTTAACAAGGAGGACATGTAGGGTGTGAGGCCCAGAGAACGGTTGCTACACCAGGTTCCTTGTGTAAGGTGAGCAAGAGAAGGTCATTCAACACTTCCCACACCAACTCCAACCATCTGTGCTTTACCATTCAAAAGACTTCCAGTAATCCCAAAGTTCCCACGACTCTTAGGAAACAGCCGCTAGGCCTCACGTAGAAAGATGATGTCTCCTCACATGCACATTTCCATTTCTGTAGCTGAGCAAGGGATCACATTATGTTTTATCTGCTAAGTCAGAGAACATCAGTAACTTTATAAATCAACTCCCTGCATACAAACCAAGTTCTCTAAATCTTTATTCGATCTCCAAGAAATTAGATTGAAGAAAGAACATGGAAAAAACTTGCCAATATGTTCCCAGACAGTTAGAGCACCACTTTAACAAATTTAAATTTTAAGGTCTTCTAATACATGTAACATTTGAGTCTCAAACTATTCTTCCTACAGTTTCTGCAATGTAGGTATAACAGACAATCCAGTAATTCTACCTGTGCTGGAGTTAGAAGTAAACTCATCTTCTTACTTCTGTATTTTCTTGCATTTGATTTATTGAAAGCATGGAACCATGCGTTCAGTTCTTCTACTGACCACTCAAATTACTTCAAATGCCATGATGTTGAGTCTTTAGAAGTCTTAATATTTGATATGCAAAATGTATATACAGTTAGGATCTATTTTATCACATTTACTCCAAGGAAGTAAGCTTTCCACTCCATTCTACTACATGTCAGTAAAACTGCCTTTCTTTTATATTAAAGAAATTCTATACCTCATAATTCTAGACCCCATGTCTATGGGTGAAATTCAAGGGAAACCAGACTTGAAAAACCTATCATAATCCTGAATGGAAAAGACAGTGACATCAAGAGCTATAAGAAAGGCTTGAAAATATTTCAAAAGACAAAAATGAACTTCATGAAGAATACCAAAACCATAAAATGCTCAAGAATGTACTTTTAGCATGGGCTTTGGTATGAAAAGTGATACTCTTGTTGTAAAGATCACAAGCATTTCCTTTCACAATTCATCTTCTGTCACAGAATGAAATACCAGAATCTCTTCTTTCATCAAAAGTTAAGTCCCATGATGTTGCACTATAGCTCAGGAGGTACCTAATTCCTCTCCCTCTTGTAATCACACAATAAAATCAACAGGCAACAAGGAAGATAAATAGCAGTGAAAAGACTAAATTTGTAGCATGAATTGATACATGCACCGCCAGAATGACAGATCTGAATGGTGCTTTTTCTCCCCTTGCTTCTTTCCATTTTTATTATGCTGACTTGGCAATTTCTAATTTCACCATTCAGATGGAACGTAGACTGGCCAGAATCTCTCGAGTTAGAATCTAGTCCCTTGCTATTACAGGTCTGACTACTCTTATTAAGAGCATCACTACTTTGCTGATGACAAACCTCATTTTAAACATAAATGTACAAAAGAGTTGGATAAGCTAAAAGATAATATTTTAGCTTCTCAATTAAAGTAGAGAAGGCAATCAATGATTCCTGTTTGCAGCTGACTCTTGAAGATTTACCTGCTGAGCATTTCTAATGAGATTGCAATGGTTTGAAAAGATAGGAAGCAAACTCCAGCGTTTGGTTTGCAGAGAGAACAGAAAGAGCTGGAAACACTGGCCAATAGCTTCAGCCCCACAACTTCAGGAACAGAGATTGTTACATTGCACTTTGCACCATAGACTCGAAGCAATCTAATGAACAGAGCTTTAGTACCTTTTTCTGTAAATGATGAAGAAAAGCTGCTCTAACAGGCTTCAAGCTTAGTTGCTTCTGTGGCACATGGAAAAAAGCAGGTTCAGACATGGACTGAGTGCAGTGTCAATGAGCAAAGCCTAAGATATGTGGTCATACTGCTTGGAGAGCACATGAAATTAATTGTTGAAAGCATTAATCCAACATAAAGTCTGTTGATTATTTTCAGCTATGAGTCATATTTATGTCTTTGCAAGGTACAGAAGTGAGGAAAAATAAGTGCATTACTTAGCAATAAAGTAAATTGGTATTGCCACAGAATTCAATGGCTGCTACTGCAGAACACAGAATTTGCTATCAGAGAATTTGCTGCTATTGTGCAGCACAATAAAAACTACTTCAGCTACATTTCAAAGTATCTGTATGAAAAATTTCAATTCATAAATCACTTGCAAGACCTTCAAACTACACACGTGCATTACCATACTCTGACGGGTTTATTTATGAAAAGGCATCATCATTCAAATAAAAAGATTTCCTAGTCAAAAAGCTGGAAGATCATTCTGCAAATGACAAGCAAAGCAAAGCAACACCCACCCCTACCAACCCCTGAGAGAACTGTGTATCACCAGCATACAAAGAATCTTCAGCTTCTCTTTTTATGATCCTCCAAGGGGTTTCATATCAAAAATATCAAACCACAAAAACAGAAAAGAAATCCACACCCCTCATCATATAGAAAACACATTAGAAGTTGATAAGCACTGTGATTTTTTTGAGATCTTTTTCAAATGGGACGTCTACAAGAAAACAGAAACATCTCCTCCAGAAAAAAAATCACCACTGCTTTGTTCCTACTTACAAATAAGCAAATACTGTGTATAAGAAATATGTTAATGGTGGTAATAATACCATAAAAGGGACAAAGTTGAGGGTTTAAATGAAAATACTGGCTTAGCTTTAGTAATGGTAATCTTGAGCAGACTGTGTGCAAATCAGAGGAAGAGAAAAGAGGAGTTTAGCAGTAATTAATGAAACATTATTCATATTTGCTCATGGACAGAAAGCACAAAGAAGAAAGAGGTAATGGAATTAAAACAGTTGAATTGTGTTGGTTTTTTAGTAATCATATTTGATCAAATACCTTGATTATCTGGCCACTGCTGTTACCTAAGCAGTTGAAAACTGTTGAAAGTAAGTTCACTGCGAGTAGAACTGAATTATTTGACCTTGCTAAAACAAGCAATTAAACCAGCCAACCAATCCACCAGACATACTGCTAATGATCAGCAGAGCTGAAATGCAGTTATGTTGCTAACAATTATGACTTTTGATATTCAATAATTTTGAATGAAAATGTGTACTTACATTTACTACTGGATTCACTTACATGACTAGAAGTTAAGCTTCTAGTAAATTTCTGTGCTGAATCAGGACCTTATGTAATAATTGTATTTTTATGAGATGCATATCAAAGAGAATAATATTGGAGATATTTGAATGCTGACAGGCTGCCTTCTAAAAATTTCCAGACATCATGGGTTATTTATAGAAAAATTACCAAGACAGACATATCCTTTGTTTGATTAAAAGGAACGAATTAAGTAACAGAATAATACTTGTTTAAATTTTGTGACACAGTACACTGTGCTGCAATCAGAGATTCATTTTTCTTTTAGCTATAAATTTGCATTGTCTGCACATTGGCTTTTCTGACAGAGGCAATATTTTGTAATGGCTAGAGAACAAGGAGACAAACTGCAAGTGAATAAATATGAGATCTGTTTCCTACTTGTTGTGTCTTTCTTTGTAATTTTCCATAAATGCAAACTCCATGCCTCACTTTACTCATTACCAAAAATCCCCAGCGGAATGAATTTTAGGCATCACCATTTACCCAAATGTGACCATCTGTCAAAATATCAAGTTGTGAATTTGAGACTTAGTAACCAGCAATACAGAGCCTTGTTAGTTCAAATCTTGGACCTAATTATACTACTTCTTTGTTGCATGTCGACAAAGCTGCCAACTCAGACTACCAGTTCAGTAACACACTGTTTCCCATGCAGCATGTGCCTAGATGATATGCGTAACTGGGGACCTGCTGTCTGTTTTGGGCCTACTTGCCTAAGGAAATGGAGCTTCGCTGGTCCAGCTACTTGTTTGTAGGATTGTTCCCCAAAGCTCAAAGACAGCAGTTTTCAACAAACTTTGCACATATCCTCAGCTAGGTGGAGGATGGAGCCCTTGTCACAGAATCACAGAATAGTAGGGGTTGGAAGGGACCTCTGGAGATCATCTAGTCCAACTGCCTCCTAGTGAAGATTACACAAGAACACATCCAGGTGGGTTTTGAATGTCCCCAGGGATGGAGACTCCACAACCTCCCTGGGCAGCCTCAGTGCTCTGTTACTCTCAGAGTAAAGAAGCATTTTCTCATACTCAGGTTTAATCTCCTGTGTACCAGTTAGTGATCATTACCCCTTGTTCTGTCACTGGACACCACTGAGAAGATTCTGACCCCATCCTCCTGACACCCGCCCTTCAGTTATTTTCAACCATTGATGAGTTGCCCCCTCAGCCTCCTTTTCTCTAAGCTGAGCAGACCCAGCTCTCTTAGCGTTTTCTCATAGGATAGATGCTTCAGGCCCTTAATCATCTTAGTGGCCCTAGGTTCCCTCAATGAGAAAAAGGATGAAACACTCATGTAACATCCTTTGCAGTGTTATTTCACAGAATCGAAGAATTCAGGGTGGACCTCTGCAGATCATCCAGGTCAACTTCCTGCTTTAAGCAGGGTATTCTAGATGAGGTAGCTCATGATCATGTACAGTCAAAATTTTGAGCATTGCCATGAATAAAGATTCAAAAACCTCTCTAGAGACCTGTTCCAGTCTCTGATCATTCTCATGGTAAACAAAATAAATTTCTTTATAGATAACAGTGTTCTAGCTTATGCCGATCACCTCTTGTCCTACCATTGTACACCTCAGGCTGGAGAGCCTGGCTTCATGTTCTCTACACTTCCCATTATGTTTCTCTAATTTTACAATTTGAGGAAAAAAGAGCTTTAATTAGTAGCAGCTCCAATAGAAATTATTTTCTGAGATGCGACTGATTTTAAAAAGTTAAAAAGAAGCATTTATACCTCTTTGAAAAATATGACAAACGTGAGGTAACTAAAAGAAAGGCTACTCCAGGCTTTCTTCATTTCAACTCATGGCCGTGGTTTGCTAAAAGAGCTTTCTCCATGTCTTGGAAGCTCAATATAGCTATACTATAGAGAAAGAGCAAAAAAGGTACCTTTCCTTGTTATTACCCTGAGACTGGAAAGAACTGAAAACAAGGTAATTTTTTAAGTTGTGGTTTCTTTTAAAGTATTTTTAAAATGCCTGTTGCTTTTACTGAACCATTTTCCCAAAGACATCAAAGTCTCAGTACCTATGTATTAGAAGATTTTTCAGTGGCAAGCAGCTCCTTGACAGACAAAGGCACAAAGATGAATGACTGGAGACTGAAGCTAAGCAAAGTCTGACTGGAAATATTGTATGAGTGAGTGCAATTAATCAATGGAAGACCTCACTTCAGGGTATGCTGGATTCTCTGTAGAACATTTTAAATAAAAAATTGATGTCTTTTATAAAGTTATGGTCTAGCTTAGCCATAAATTACTAGGCTGTACAAAGATGCACACTATATGAAAAATTTTGGCCTGAGTTTTAATTGGATGTCAAACTGTCATAGTTGCTTCTGACCTGAAGGTTTTGGACTCTGCAAATAAATTACTTTCAACTTCTACAAAACAGCAGTTTCAACAAAAGTTTTTAAGGCCCACAGTAGGAGTGTGGAAGGCCTCAGATACAGGATAGGATAAGCTCTGTGTGATATTTTCACCCATATGGTCTCATGTCTCAGCTCTGTGAATATTTGGAGTTCTGGTTTCAAGGTGACAGAGACTTCAGGCTTCTAGAGAGGTAGGAGCAAAACACAGAGAAGCCCAACAACAGCTCATGAGCAATATTTTCCAAGCACAGATGATGAGACACTGGAAAAGGTTGCCCAGAGAAGTTGTGAATACCCCTTCCCTGGAAGTGTTCAAGGACAGGCTGGATGGGGCTTTGAGCAGCCTGGTTTGCGGGAGATGTCCCTGCCCATGCAGGGAGGTTGGAAGTAGATGATCTTTAAGGTCCCCCCCAACCCAAACCATTCTATGATTCTATAGCAGAAAGCACAATCCTTCCCTCCTCAGTAGTTTCTGCAGCCCCTGACACAGAAAAAGGGACAAGAATCTGCAGCCCACCTGCAGTTCTGTCAGGCTGCTTGAACATCTGAGAGCAGTGTAAAGAAAGAGGAGCTGATCTGCTAGCAAAACTGTTGGCACTGAGGACCCAGTGTCCACCACATCATACAGAATAGCTCTAAACTTGTTATTCAGGTGAGCAACAATTTCTAGAGGAAGAAAAGTCCTTGTTCTTGAAACACACATGGCTCTTGGCTCTTCCTTATGGAAGCCAGGTCATGCATTCCAATACCTCCCCTTGGTAAGACCCAAAGCACGCTAAGTGAAGACAATAGTGGGATTTATTTCAAAACCACATTCCAGTTGTGAACTAAAATGCTAATGTAGGTATTGCCTTAGAGTCCTAGCCAACTGGGCCCAATTTTCCTGAGAGGTTGCTTCCATGTCCTCAAAGCTGCAAAAGATTCAGTTACATCTCTGACATCTTGGGGCATAGAGACAAACTTTTCTTCACAATACGACAGCTAGAAAATTCCTAATGATGCAAATCTTTTTAATGTGATTTAAGGAACTGGTGTTCAAATATAGTTAGATTATTTCTGTTATAATTTAAGAACAAATGAAAAATAAATTTATGTAATTTCTTCCTCTCCCTGCAAACTAATGTGCTTTGAAACACTATTTCCTCCCTATCTTCCCCCAGAAAAGATTCACATGAACATGTTTTCTAGTTGAAAATTGAAAATATTCTGTTTCCTGAAAAGACCAAATATTGTCCCTTCTCTGAAAGACATCTGACTGCCTCTAGACTGTCCTCAAAAATCAGGACACAGTCATTCAATTTTTTCATTCTGCATTTCTGACCAAAAAAATTCTACCAAATTCTCAAAAGAACTGAGCAAAGAACTTAGTCACACACACACACAGAACTACCAGGGCTGGAAAAAGACCTTTAAGATCATCAAGTCCAGCCTATGACCAACACCACCACACCATCTAGACCATGGCACTAAGTGCCACATCCAGCCTTGCCTTGAACACATCCAGGGACGGTGCCTCCACCACTTCCCTGGGAAGTCTATTTCAATGTCTGATCACCCTCTCCGTGAGGAAGTACTTCCTAATATCCAACCTAAACCTCCCTTGGAGCAGCTTCAGGCTGTGCCCTCTTGTCCTGTCACTGATTGCCTGGAAAAAGAGCCCAGCCCCCACCTGACTACAACCTCCCTTCAGGTAGTTGAAGAGAGTGATGAGGTCCCCCCTGAGTCTCTTCTCCAGGCTAAACAACCCCAGCATCCTCAGCCTCTCCCTATAAGACTTTCCCTCCAGTCCTTTCACCAGCCTTGTTGCTCTCCTCTGGACCCGCTCCAGCACCTCAACGTCCTTCTTGAAGTGAGGGGCCCAGAACTGTACACAGTACTCGAGGTGAGGCCTCACCAGTGCTGTGTACAGGGGGAGAATTACATCCCTACTCCTGCTGGCCACACTATTCCTGATACAAGCCAGGATGCCATTGGCCTTCTGGGCCACCTGGGCACACTGCTCATGCCTTTTTTTTTTTTTTTCCCTATTACTTTATCTTGTGTATAAGGAACTGTTAATACCCACTACAATTTTGCTTCATGAAAACTCCAGATTAATAATTTTATTCAAACACTTTTTATTTAATTACCTAAGGAAGGTTTTCTGATTTTTTTTTTTAAGCTGTCATTTTCCAGGCTTTCATACCATAAATTATAACATTTCAATTTTCCTGTAAAAACATATGAGTTCAGCTCACTTGTAGATAAGGCTGGACCAAATAATTTTTGAGGATCTAGGTTGACCTCATATGCATGACATGCCAAAAGACTGTGCTGAATAGCATTTTCTTTAACCTACACCATAGTTTCAGAAAAACATTTGTTCTTGATTTGCTAGTAAGGTAGAGTTGAATGAAATCTTCTGTAAATTGTTCTATTTAATATGTCTGCTGTTACAAATGTGTACATTTCTAGCCCTATTTTGTCTAGCTTGCACTTAGAATTTTTCTTTATATTTTTCTTTGTAGTCTGAAGTGGCTATCATAAGTTTTTGCATAATTCAGGTGACAAAATTTCACCATCATCTGTGTGGGGCATCTGAACAGAATTCTTGGAAGCTCTCCTTATAAGGGGTATTTTTACTGCATTTTAGCTATTTGCATAGCTGTTTGAAGACAACTTTGGAATTTATTAATATCTTCTTACATGTGCACCAGAAATGGATGTGGAATTTCTTCTAAAATTCCCCTATTTATCTGTCTATCCTTCCAAGAATCCTGTTTTGTTGAGTGCAGCATCACACTATGATGACAGGCTAATTACCTACCAAGATTCATAGTTCTTTTTGAGAACACTGCTTTCCAGAAGAGATGAGCATGATCCAGAACAGAGGAGTACGGAACATATTTAGACATGCTGTTCTCCCACTAATCAGGATCACTCTGTGCTAGTTACTGTTTTCAGTTACTTATAATTCCCTAACCTTTGCAAGCCTATGAGAGATTACTTAGAAACTAAATCAAGCCATAAAAATTAATTATTTTCTCAACAGAAATGGTAATTTCAACAAAGCAAGAAAAGTTTGGCAGGATAAATCCATATGGGACCATAAATCCATATGGGTCATCTTTCTCTTCTGTCAGTTTGCTATTCAAAACATGTATCATGTGTTCCATTTTGTAGGACTCACTTCAGCCTGTATCAATTCAAACTATCCTTTAGAGGCTTTTAACTTACTAAATAAGTGTTAGCTTCCTTTCCAGTTCCTTCAAAGTTTTTCAGTGGTCCAAGACATTAAAATTCATGGCAAACAGTCACAAAGTTGAGTAATTTTTCAGAAAACTTAACATAAAATTATTTAGAAAAACTTGTTCTAAAATACTTAACCATCATCCTCACAGGTTACTGCAGAAAAGTTTACAGCATTTGTTTTGCTGTCTGTTCCCCCAAAACAGATACAGGAAGTACAATAACATTAAATCAACACTTCTACTGTTTATGCAGTGTTACTGACAATACTGTTTCCTCCTAAAAATGGACTAGTATCATTGTTAGGTTTCCTTTGGTTCCTGATATACTTAAGCACATCTTATTGCTATTGTCCTTTCTCTGACTACCCTAGAATCACAGAATAATTTTGGTGTGGGGAGGGACTTCCAGAGGTCCCAGAGAACAAATCTCTGCCCATAGCAGTCCTAATCAGATTGCTCAGGACCTTCTTACATTCTGATTTCTGTGAGCTTTTACCACTTTCTCCTTTTTTGATTTTGTTTTCATTATATGTCAGACAGTAAGCCAGTTAGGTTTTCATTTCTTTGTTTTTCATATTTTTCATGTTTTTCATATTTCTTTGTTTTTCAGGGCAGACTGTAGATAACTGGATATAAAGTAATATTAAACAATGCACAATTATAAACTGTATTAATTTAAATGCAAAGCCTCTGTGTTCAATAGTCCTTTTTTTTCTTTTACTCTCATTCAAGAAGTTGACATTTCTAACATATTTCAGCCTGACTGAAATACTCTATCATACATCTTCTATTTTCCCCTATATATATCATAACTACATCTTGAATGCATCATCTTGTTTCCTAGTGTGATCTGATGGACTTCTGCAAACGTCAGGGAAGAACTTTATACTGATTACTTGCTTCATATTTCTTTTGTCTGACAGTAATCCCTTAAATATACATTTTCTTTCAAGAGGTCACTGACACAGCAACAAGAAATCCTCTTTTTGAGTGCTCCCTCTTGACTTTTGCCCATTTGATCTTTCTTAAAGAAGCTGTGTGTTGAGTTTAATACTCTGATCATGTCAATCTTTCCAGCAGGATTCAGTAATACATAAGGTTGAATTTGTTTATAGATCAGCAATGACAGTTCTTCCTTGAAACTCAAGTGCAACGCCTTGACCATTGATATTTTACCAACTGTGCAAAATAGTATCATTTTGCATTAAATAGGTACACTTTCTCTCTTCCTTATATTCTTTTTCACCTTCAGTGCCATGATCTTCTAACTGTCTTACCAAACCCATCTCCCCTAGAGTTTTCATCCTTATTTTAGTGAAATGGAAGCCAATTTATTCAGTCTCTGCTCAGGGCAGAAGGCAGCTACTGTTTCAGTACACTGTTTCTGTACATTTCTGCACATTTCTGCCTGCTCTCTTCTTTTGAACTTGACAAGGTTTTTTGAAAGATCTTTTAAATGTTACTGCCTGACATAGTTTTTGATTGTTAGGGACGTTTGGTAACTAACAAAGAGGCCCAAGAACTTTCCTTCTATAACAATAGCCTTAACTCTAGTTACCATCAAATGTCATTATGGTAAGAGATCTTGTAAGTTCTATTTCTCTGAACACAAACACTATTATTGCAGTTTTTGGAAAAGTGCTTATTATCAGCCAAGAAGCAGTATGTTTTCAGTGCTGCGCGCAGTTTCTGGAAAGCAATTTTTCCTTGTTTGAGAGTAATTTTAAGCCCACAGAAGCCCGCATCACATGTTTCACACCTTTTAAAATTAATGTCTACCTGCCACAGAGAGTTTTCTGAAATCCATTTACTTTGACAACTTTTCATTCCTCTTGTCAGAATACTCAGCAAGAAGCTATATCCTCCAGAGCCAGTCACTGAAGGCCACATTTGTATCCAGAAATGATCATATGCAACTGAGGCAAACAAAAACTTTCCATATGCCTCAAAAGCAGATTGTAAACCAAGCAATTCTAAACGACTATTTTATTTTCACACTTCTTTGTGGTGTAAATTATTAGTTTGGACACTTGATAGGAGTTATACTTAACAGCTGGTAAAGCACCATCTTTTCCACAGTTCAAGAGAAGTATCACAAGTGGCTTCACAACAGGTACTTTGCTTTCTTGAAAGCCATTGCTATTGCAGGAGTTCTCTGAAGGAACTACTTGAGTTACCTTGAAAATGACACTAGTTTAAAGGCTTTATGGATCTGATAGCATCTCAAAGAAAAAGTGATGCATGATCTATTGCAGAAAATAAAATTCATTACTGCAGAAAAGCTCTGTATACGGACTGACATTATCCCTAGTTTAGAAATTATTCCCCGCTCCCCAATACAACCACTACAAAAATTATTACCCCATCTACAGAAAAAAAAAAAAAACAACAAAATAAACCAACATAAATCGTAGCACTATGATAAAATAAACAAAAAAAAAGTTATTTCTGTGAGTGAAAAACAAGAAAACAGATCACCTTCAAAGACTCTGCTATCATCTAGAAATACATGAACCCAGAATTAAAAGTTTCAATGCCCTGGCAATAGCCAACAATGCCAACACTGTCAGAATTATAATATCTGAAAGATAAACCATGTTTAGTGTTCTAAATATAACAGGAACCACCATGGCTCAGCAATTTCAGAATCACAGTATCACACGACAGGAAGCCCATGAGATCAAATAGTCTGGACTCCTGCTCAAAGAGGGTCAAACCAATGTTATCCGTGTTATTAAGATCTTTGCTTTTCAGAAATACTTACTTGTGCATGGAGTCATATTCAATTCAACTCAGAAGTTATAGCTCTGTTTCATTGTTATTGCTTTTAAAGCCTGAAGGAGGATTTGGAAAAAAACAGTAACAATAAATGCATACTGAATTAAACAGGATTAAAATAAAATCCGCTCAACAGTCTTAGTTGGTAAGGGAATCTGTAGTGATTTCAGGCTGTGTAACTTCAGTGCTATTCAATTTCTTTTGTCTACAGTACAAATATCACAGAATCATAGAATTAGAAGGCACCTCTGAAGATCATCTAGTCCAACACCCCTGCTAAAGCAGGTCAACCTAGAGCAGGTGACACAGGATCGCATCCAGGTGGGTTCTGAATTTCTCCAGAGAAGGAGACTCCACAACCTCCCTGGGGAGCCTGTTCCAGTGCTCTGCCACCCTCTAGGTAGAGGAGTTTTTCCTCATGTTCAGAGGGAGCTTCCAGTGTTCTAGTTTGCGGCCATTGCTCCTTGTCCTGTTGCGTGGTGCCACTGAAAAAAATCTGGCCCCATCCTCTTGACACCTGCCCTTTAGATATTTATCAGTAGTGATAAGATCTGCTCTCATCCTCCTCTTGCTCAGGCTAAATAGGCCCAGGTCTCTCATTCTTCCCTTATAAGAAAAGACTCAAAATGAAGACTACATTCACAGAACAGCTGAGATAGGATGGCACCTTGGTACATTGTCTAGTCCAACCTCCCTGCTCAAAGTAAGGTCTCCTTGAGTAGGTTGCTCCAGGCATTGTCCAGTCACAATTGTAAATATCTCCAGGGATAGACTTTCCACAATTTCTCTAGGTTTGGTCACCCCCACAGTGACATGCAATTTCCTGTGTTTCAGTTTGTGCCCATTTCCTCCTGTCCTTTCACTGGGCACCACTGAGAAGAGTCCAGCTCAGCCTGCTTCACTCACCCTATATCAGGTATTCATATACAATGACATGATTCCCCCACCAAGCCTTCTCTTCTCCAGGCTAAACAGTTCCAACTCTCTTAGCTTCTCTTCATATGGCACATGCCCCAATCCATTCATCGTCTTTGTGGGCCTCCACTGGACTCATCAACATGCCCATGGCTCTCATGTACCACAGTACCCAGATCTGGACTCATCAACACACCACTCCAGATGTGCTCTCACCAGGGCTAAGAGGGGAAGCATCACATCCCTCAACCTGCTGGTTACGGTCTGCTTGTTGCGGTCAGGCCCAGGGTACTGAAGATCTGAAAGGGTGAAGATTCCACGCCAACCCTGCCCAACCTGTTCCAATGTTTGACCACTCCCATGTTAAAGAAAATGCTCTTGCCTATCTACTCAAAAGTTCCTTTGTTCCAATCTTAAAGAATCCAGACTAGGAAATACGTTTATACTAAAACCAGACAATAGGTTGAAAACAGGATCTCACTTGTGCACAGCAAGTATAGGTCCCATTTTTACAGCGTCAGATGTGTTAATTATATTAAAAAAAAAAATTAAACTTGGGGTCAGACAGACATAAAACATTAATGTATAATGTTTTTAACCTCCAATCACAATACCAAGGTATTTCTCCCTGAAATAACAACCCTTTCAAAACTGTTTTATGCAGAAAATTATTAAGAATTTATGTCTTTATCCAAGACAAAGTTGTGTGGACTAATATAAACACAGACTTAGATCTTGCCAGATATAAGTTTTAAATTTTGCTCAATTTCATAGAATTCTATTTATTTTCATAAAAACTTCAAAATTTTTAGCTCAGATCTCCATGTTCTATTATACTTTTGCAGTGCGGAATTTTTTAAGTTTTATGCTTGAACAAAAAATAGAGATACTGCCATGGAAAAAATTCCAGAGGTTTATAAATATTTATTTATACATAATTAAAGTAGTGCATAGGATATAGGAATCAGCACACAGAGATAAGTATCTTCAAAATATGGAGATACTTAGTCTCTGAATTTTCTTGAAGGAAGCTTAGAAAACATTAAAATTAACTTTTTGGTTTCTTTAATGTCTAGGTTTTTAAATATTAGAGCTTGTATTTCTAGATTGTGTAGAGAATCAAAAGAGCCAAAAGATTTCAAATTCTGTTACATGTAGAGCACTTTCATATAAGATGTCATAACTCCCTTAGTCACAACTTTTGGCAAAATAAGGAATGTTGTGATCCATGTATGAAGGTGGCAAAGAATCACAATAGTGATTCTGGAAGACACTTGCTCTGAAGCTTTGAAAATTGAGTATAATCAATACCTAAATTACATAATATTCCTCCCTTCTGAATACTTTTTAAAAGTTCTTAATTGATTGTAAAATGAACTGCAGGTTTCCCTTACTTCATAAAAGAAATTCCAGTCACTTTTTCATGTAAGACAGATAATTTGAGTGCCCTGTCCTGAATTGACTCTGAAGAATTGACAATCTTCTACATGGACATAAGCTCAGACATACCAAATGTCACATCCTACATTTAATACAAATAAAAACTGACAAGATCAGTCATATTCTCTTTAAGGAGAACAGGAGACTGATTATTCCTCTATACATACATTTTCTTTGAAAATGAGTCTTAAGTTATAATCAGTAAAACAGCTGTTTTCTGGTTTTGTCCTCAGCATGAATTCATATTGTACAAGGTAACTTCAGGTAGCATAATGAATACAAACTCAGTTATAGATGAAATTAAGTACAAGTTAAATACTGCAGAACACAGTTTGTAAGAGCTAGGTCCCAGGAGAGGACCCTGGACTCTGCACACATTTAGCTTCCTTACATCATTAACTGGAAATCGCAGTGGTGCAAAAAGAGCTGAAAACAAGGCATATCCTAAACAGAGCATATTTAGCTGACAGGAATGCCAAGGGTAGTGGTGAGTGCCAAATGTCTCTCTCTGCAAATACCAAGTACATCAGTCAAGGCAGCAGATCCCTACATCCATCTATGCAGCTCACAGGCTGAAGGAGAGCACTGATACCAGTTCTGCCAAAGCAGCTGGCTACAGTTCATTAGTTGTGTCTAGACACACTGACTGCCAGAGCTTTGGAGCACTCATATTTTAAAGGCAGCACTACAGAGCAAGTCTTGTCCAGGAGAAAGGAAGTGTAGATGGGGTGTCACCCTCAGCTTGAGGCACTGGGGCTGGTCTTCACCATCATCCTAAGATCAAGGTGCCAACTACCCTGGGCAGTCTTCTGCCTCATGTCAGTGATGCCCCGCTGCACAGCAAAGCGCTTAAAAGATTTGTGTGACCAGAAAAACAGAGCATGTGAGGGACAGTGACTCTGTAACCTACTGGCGCTCATATGTGATTTTGACTGTCTTAAGGGTGAACTGCAAACTTTTAAATTTCTGGGCAAGTGTTCTGACTGTATTATTTTAAAAGTCATAAGCACCAGGATGTTCTTTACTGTCTTATTTGCTGGAAACATCTTAAAGAAAAGCACTGTATTTTGTGAAAGCCTACTTCTGCCACTAAGCAACAGTAACCCGTATCAACTAGAGCAGGTCTAGATAAAATGCACAAAAGCGAATTCATACATGTCCAGCACTTGGAGCCCTTTGAGATGAAAAGCGAGCTGCCTTGTACATTGAGGCATTCCCAAATATCAGGCAGAATCTCCGTGAAAGCGATTCTTTTTCTATCAGTGCGTGGGTCTTCAATGTATAATACCAGCTTAAAACCTCAGTAGAAGCAACAACATCCTCCATACTGTGCTCATAAAGCTGCTATAACAACTTAGAAGAGACTTCTCCAGATGACTATTAGATTCAGGAGCAGGAAAAATGATTTGGCTAATAAAATTTCATTTTTTTCACTACAGCCACTTCCACAGCAGCCAATTCTGATGTTAAAATTAGAGCTGCAACTTTATATGTGGTGATTAAACATAGCAAGCAGTTGCAGTATGATGAAAGACAGACATGGTTTCAGAAATACCTTGCAAATTCACACGCTCTGAGAACATCAGTGCTTTTTCAGAGTAATGGAATACAAAGTTATGCTCTTAAGCTTGCTGTACAACACACAGGGAGAGCTAAGTGCATCAGGATGGGGCTCAAACACATCAGGCATACTGGGCCTGGAGGTGCTTAGAGCTAGAGCAATGAGCCATTCCAAGCAGAGTGGTGCACCTGAAATCTCACCCTCTGCAGGGCTTAGGCAGCAGACTTTGTAATTCCATGCTCTTGGGGACCAAAGTGTGCTCAGAAAACATGTACTCTTCATTCTTCTCACTATTCTGCTTTCAGGTAAAGTTGAAAGGTGGGTATGCTTAGCATTCCATATAAGTATTGGCTAGAGCACCCAAAGAGAAGTGGAAACCCAACCCTTTGCTTCAGTAACACAGGTACTGACACAGAGCCTAGTTGTATCAGTATTCACCAAAGACGCTGAGACAGTACCACTTCCAATGTTAATTTCACTTGAGTAAGCACTGAGCTAGGACCATTTGAGACAGTTCATTGCACCTTTGACATTTTGTGGCAAGAGAGAATTGCCTCCCTTAACAGCCAAAAGCAAAAGAAGGACACAATCAGAAATCATTACATTTGCCACAATAATCTTGATGACAATTCAGAAAAGTGACATTTGTTTTGATCTCTCTCCTAATTTTTTTCAATAATGACTGTAGGAATTGCAGTCTAAAATACTAGTGAACTCACAAGCAGCAGCATTTGGGACTGGACCCCTCCTGTGGAGAGCCAAGCATAATGTGGAGGCCCTTGTGGTTGACTACTGAGAAGACATGCAGAGTAAGAGACATTTACACTCTGAAGCAATGCAGGATTAAGTGCAAAGTCTCATGACAGTTTATGAGATGAATGCTGGGACTGGACCTTGAGATGTCCTCATATAGTGGGTTTACCGAAACTCATTTCATACACAGAAAAGTTTGAAGCTATGTAGAATTCATGTGATCCATATTTCATTATTCACCTAGGGGCAGTAATGTTACACTTGAGGGTGAGGTTTGCTTTCTGGGACCATACAGCTTACCAATTCAGCTTTTAGGGAATACATTCAGATAGGATTTATATAGTCTCTGGATAGGCAGCTAAGACTTTCAAAGCAGCACTCTCACTCCACTTATTCTCAGTAAACATGAATCATTAGATTTACTGCACAGTGTTCTCTCCCCTTTACAACTACACTAAGAATGTCATATTCTGTGTGAGTTCATTTGTGACTGGAGACACAAGCTGTCTTTGAAAGGCAATTACAATACTATAATAAACTGTCTGTAAAACAGGAGAATATTGGGCAGAAACATTTAAAGATTCATTTCCCTCATTCACATAACCAGTTAAACCATTGAACTAACTATGAAATTTCACCCTGTTGGTTCATCTGCAGTAATAAATGTGGACTTCTGGACATAAAAATAAATGCCTGCTGTTCAAATGAGCAGTGTGCAAGCCACGACTAATTGGTAATATGTTGCCTTTAAGTCCTCCTAGTACTGCTTGTGGCAATGGGAAACTGAAAAGTTAAGAACGAGGTTAACAAAAAGAGCAAACTGCAGCATTATTTGTACAAAGATTACTACTCAGTTTTGTTGTCTTCTGTTTTAATGATTTAAATAGAAAAGAAAATAAGCTTCTTATAAGTCAACATAAGTAGCAGAACCATAAATTTCTTCCTGTGGTCTAACCTTTAGACAGAGAATAGGAGACAAGTCAAGCCAACACGAGCACAATTTGAGTTATAATTGAGGCTAGGGCTCATGCAACCTTGAGTACACTCTATGTATAAGGTGAATCTATGATAATTATAGTTGCAAAAAACAGTAGCTTGAGACCTTGATTAAGAAAGGTGGATGTGTCAGGCAGTGAAAGTCAGGGCCCCATAGTTGCACCTTTCTGCTCTTTGTTCTGAAAAAGGAAAAAGAAAAGAAACAATTCTCTGCATTTTCTCTCTTCTTCCCAAGCCAAAGCCAGCATAAAGATGGGAGTTTATCACATTGTCAGGAAGACTTCCAAAAGCAAGAACAAAATCACGTTGCTCACAAGACTTTTCACACTGACAGTTCAAATAACTCATTATCAATATTAATGTCAACATGAAGCATTATTGGATTTGGCAACAGTAACATGACTGAATTTTAATAGTTAAGACACAAGGATTTGAAAAGACTGTATGACATTTCCTCAGTGAAAATTGTTTCTTAACCTTCTGTCTCTATAGCCAAATTCCTTCCAGACTGGTCTCATTACAGTCTGTAATTCTGACCTCCTGTATCAATATCCACAAATAACATACAGGATCTTTATAAATCAGTAAACTATTGTTTCTGATCCTTCCCTCTCTCTCAGATTTGGAAATCAGATATTTTTTTAACGTCTCATAAGCAAGAAGAATAATGCAAAACAGGTGAAGGGCAAGAACAACTGGAGAGAAAAATATCACAGGAAAAAAATTTCAAAGCAGGCTGCTTATATAGCACCCACCCACACATGTCAACTGCATTTCAGAGTAAGAATTAATCCTGATGCAACCTAAGAGAATACAACTACATTTATCTGAAAGAGTGTCCCATAAGCAACAGAATGAGCCATAAAAAGACTGAATACAGTTGTAGATAATTTTATCTATATATATATAAAATCACAGAATCATAGAACGGTTTGAATTGGAAGGAACCTTAAAAATCATCTAGTTCCAACCCCTCCTGCATGGGCAGGGACACCTCCCACTAGGTATATATATATTATATAGGTAGGTACACATGAGACAGAATCAGCACCTTAGAATCAGCACCTTATACTTCATACCTTTGTTATTTGATTTTTGTTTTGTTATTAAGAGCTAAATATAATACTGAGCTTCTCTATTGTTAGCTCAGTCACTCTCCTTTTCTCAGTAGCACTCAGAACCTTCAAAAGAGCATCAATAAAAAACTGTTTACCTAAACAAATTTTTAATTGATTGTTTCAACTACACAAGAGACATGAGGAAAATAATCTCTTTAGCATGGGTATATCTTCATAGCAAAAACCCCTCACATTATTATTAATGATGGATGTCTTTCCCAGAACTGATCTTTTCCTCACAGCTACAGATATTCTTCAACAGAATAGTGTATCCAGTTTGGGAGTTTGTTTACAAATACAAAATCCAGCGTTCAATTTGTAACTGTAGATTACTTCAAATTGAGATGGTCATAATTCTTTTACAGCTTGTACTTTCAAAAGGGTTATGATGAAGACCTTTCTTGTTCTGTTTTATAGAACAAATAAAATCTTTCTTTATGTCAACCTGGCAATGTTTAATTATGACTACAAAGTTGTAGCTCCCAAGTACTTCATGCACTACTTTAAACTGCTGAACTGGAGATCTTTCACTCCTCAATCACATATATTCTTGTTTCCTTATTTGAATATTGAAGGATTGAAGAAACCTTTCAGAAGGTGTGCCACTCATCATTTTACTTTCATTAAGGAAATTGACACAAGGAATTTACATCCCAATACACACTGTGCCCTCATAGAAGCTTAATTATAAATAATCATACAAGTTTCCTAGCTTCTTGTTGTAGCACAATACAAACCTTACAGTGGTAATATTCTCAGTCCTCCTGTAGCTTATTAATCAGCTTGCAACAGACTGTCTATCAGATAACAAAGTCTAATGGACTTGTGCAAAATAAGGGAAGACAAGGACTATATTTCACTGGGGAAACACTTTCTCCTCTACTCCGAGAATTAGAAACAGAACGTGTCATAACTCAACACAGAGATCAGAAATTTCAAGCTACACATAATAATTAATGAAAACAAGGAAATAAATCAAAGTAAATCTGGATTTGCATCTACATTTAGGAATCACAACACAGAGCTAAGAAGTGATTCTGAAAGACTGGAAAGAAGCAATTGTGTATTTTTCAGTAAAAAGTCAAAAAAAGAAAAAAAAGGGAAAAATAATTATAATTTAAAAAACAAACAAAAAACCCACCCCCAAAAAAACCAAAAACAAACAAAACCAAACCAAACCAAACTCTCCCCCCAAAAAATCAGACAAACACAAAACAAACAACAAAAATCCCACAAAACCAAACCCTAATGATGAGTTTAGGGAAAAGGAAATGCCTTGCTACAAGACTATGCTTAAGAGCTGTGCAGTATGTTCCTGTACTCAGGGTAATCCTAGGACCAAACCTTCTTACTCCAACTATGGATGTTCAGCAGTAATTTTGTATGCATTTATTAGTGCTTTTCCAACAAAGCCTGGAGGCTCTTAAGCTACAATGAACATAACTATTTTCCCTGGCACCAAGATTCTGGTTTTGCTATCTGTGATAACTAAGGCTAAAGGAAATAAATGTGTTTCCAAACCACTTTAAATTCAATTAAAACATTACTATCCCTTATTTTATAGGCCTTATTTTTCTCCAGTTCTGTTAAAACTTAACTGATGCCAGAAGAAACCATGCAGCAAGATCTCTAAGTCCCCAGGAACTTCTCTAGAGGTTTGCAGTACTGAGAACACCAAGAATTAAAATAGTTGCCATATTACTCGTAATACTAGATTATTCATATACTAAGAACACTACAGTGCACTTGATAATCAGGCCCTTAGAACAGCTTCTATTGTTTGAGGATTTGTACTTCAGTGCTTACTTTTCTATAAACGTATCAGCAATATATTACTTTTTCAATGGAGCATAATTAGGCTTTTTCTGTTTTCAAAGGCCATTATTTTATTTCCATTTCAAAATTATGTAAAGGTGCTTTCTTTTTTGCAACCGCATGGTTTATGAGTTTTTTCTTCAAACTATGCCCAGAAGCTGCCATTGCCGAATTTGTATGAATTATGCTATCCCTCAAAATAAGTAATTAAGTAACTGCTGCCAAAACAACATTCAGGGGAAAGCAGGTTAATTTGCCACATGAGAAAGCTTTCCTTGTCCTGTAATAGGACAGTAACATGAAGAAAAACACTGACGCAAGAGAGAAAGAAATGAAGAAGTGGATTTAAGACTGAGAGTAATAATATGAAGCAACAAATTTTATCATACCAATTTTGCCTTGACTTACTTCTGTTTACTTTCTTACTGTGGCCAGGTTTGTACATTCCAAGCAACAGCTATAGCAGATGGTGCTACTTCATACAGGACCACTCAAGCCAGGGTGGTCAAAGGGACTGGAGGGAAAGCAACCCCAGGGCTTTTCAAGGTAGCTGCTGAGAAGCAGGCCAGCAAGCTGGTCTTGAAGAAAACACTCAATGATACTTTTCAGAAATAAATTAAAGTTACTTTGGCAAACAGCATACCAAAATAACCAACTCTAGCTTTACATGAATTATAGTTATGGTGAAAATAATCCGAAGGGCCATACTTGGGGAATTGGTGATGAAAGAAACTTGAAAACAACTTTCTAGAATATTTTAAATGTTTCAATATTCACAGAAAGACTATACTATAATCTGAACATTTTGGAGTAAATTAATAATGATTGCCAAGAGCCAATAAAAAAGTGACAAAGATACCATGTTTTCAGTGAAGTGAGCCAGTTTTCAATCAATATAACCTTTACAGCAGAAAAATCATATACAGATGGACAACCAGTTAGCATCTAATTTCCCTGAGCTTGTGTTCAAATAAGAAACATAAAAGATTTGTGTAAAGTCAGGCATAGGAAAAAATGCAAAGGGGAGCTCAAAATTCAGTGTTGCAAGTGTCGAGAAACTATTATGATGCTCCCACCTAACAACAAGAGTCTTTAAGCCAGGGTTGTGGGGCACAGAGTAATGAAAGCAATGGGATTAAAGAATCAAAGGATGATTCCTTAGGTTGGCAGAACTATGGCTAGAATTAAAGATTATCATTAATGGGGTGTTAGTGTCACAGTTATATCCACACAAGTTGTATGATATTTCCCACAGGAAGTCAAGAGAAGACATGCTGACCAGCTATAGGCTAGAAGGAAATTTAGAATCACTACAGTCCAGTAGCTTGGACCATACAGAAAACAGTTATCAGAAAAGGTACTAGAAAACGTGCCCTGAAAAAAATCTCAAATCCAAAAAGGAAATCAATGTATATCACAGTCCTACTCACTCAGCTTAGGGAAGATGTCAAACCACAAGTGATTTCCCAAAGAAGCAAACCTCAAGTCACTATCATATAGGCACAAGGAAGAGGAGAGAAGGAGGAGATGGTAACCAAAGCTACCCATCTACTTCCAGTTAGAATAAATACACGGTTTCAGTATTCAACAGCTTGGACCTAATTCTAGAACTGTATTAAAATACCTTTATTCACGCTTTATGTAATGAAAAGAACTTGCTGACAGTAGATCAAAGGCAAAAAGTAGAGTGTATACTGTAGCTTGCTGTTTTCTCCAATAGTAGAAATACAAGAGAAATGAGATTAAAAAGAGCAGCTAATCATATTTAAGTAAAGTGAATGCTGAATAGAAGCCAATTTCAAACTGATGGAAAGCCAGGTGAAGCCAACTCATCTAACTGTGAATCAATTTCATACATTTAAGCAGAAGACAGAAAGAAGGGAAAGGAAGATCCTACTAAATTTTGCAGTGTATTTGGAATGTAAGATGTGCATTTCTTACCATACCTCAGCCTGGCAATTTTCTGAGATTCTCAATTTAAACTTTGTGTACCAAATTCCTGCTATTAACAGCCATGTCATGCTAATGTTAGTCCTAGGGTATAACTGAAATAATACACTAGGAATCAGGGTTGGTGCTATCACTGTGAAAGAACTTTTGCCACTAAATTAATTCTTCTGCCCTAGACTAGTCTCGCCTGGTGCACTGCAACATTCATTTCTCTAAGTTTAAGGCTGAATACACAAGTAACTTTCTAAATCTGCTCTATCTACATGCACACACAAAGAGACAGTCTAATTAGGAGGTATGGTACTGCTGATCCATTTCAACTCCGCATGCATTTTCCTCCCCAGCAGCAACCACAGGACTTCCAGAGGGCCACATCAATCACAGCAGAGCTCCTGCTGGCAGCTCATATCTAGGGGAGGATTTACAGAACTAACTGGTCTGTCTCCCTCCAAATTCACCAGAGCTTCTCCCAAATGAGGAGAAACTTCACATGAAATCGTGCCTGAAGGTCAGTCCTGCTGTGTTTTATTCCTGTACAGGAGCTCCCAGTAATTCCTGTGGTGAAGTGAGAAAAATTTCCTTACGTGCTCAGTAACTCCCAAAAGCAAGACTAGAATGTCATCAGGTTTGCACCTCAAGAGGTGTTTCCCCTCATACACTTTGCCTGTTAAAAGTACAACACAAGTAAAGAAAGTCTAAAAAATCCCTCCAATCCCAGGAAAAAAAATAGGAAAGCAAAGAAAAAAAAATAAATTTTGATGGTGAATTGTGGGCCAAGAAGTTGAAGACTCAAGTTTCGTGGTGCATTGGGTCATATTCCAGTGGGAAAAAGGCCTGTTCAAGTGGGACTGCCTGCATCTAATAGATAGAAGTAGCTAATCTTAGCCAAAGACTAGTTTAAATGCCCTTTTCACTGCTCAAACTAATAATACATGGAAATTGTGCAGTGAAGGCAAAAGTAGCACAAACTCACTGTGCTGGAACAAATATAGCAAGGAATGTTATAAAAAAAAAAATGGCTTTTTTTTTTGAATGTTTATGCACCCATGCTAGAGCTCTGGGTAACAACCACGAGGATTTAGAAAAGACAGATATTAGCAAGAAGAAATTTGATTCAGTTGCCAGTTTAGAAATGTCTGTGATGACTTGCATTACTAAAGTGTTAAAAACCATCACTCAGAACCTGCATACAGTTGTGAAATTCTGTATTAACAAGTATTTTGATGAGTAGCAGAGTCAGCTAATGAAGCCTGGTTTACTGTAGATAACATGGCCTAAGCTTCTACACACACACACACAGACTCCAGCTCCTATTCCATATCTTTCTGGGCCTCACCCCTTGTCTGCATTTTCTCAACTTACTTTCTGCTGCTTTTCAAACTCTCTGCTCAATTCAGTCAGTCTCCTTCCCATAAACAGCATCTGGACAAGGAACAATACATGTCACAGCTGGCTCAGAGTTCCCTCTGTGCTCACACTGCAGCCTCTCTGCCATTCATGTGGATCCCTCTCCTCAGCAGCTCATTTCCACAGGAAGGTATAGAAGCTAATAGTCTTTGGGAAATCCTTTGCTAAAGTTTGGTTGCAATTGGCCAGTTGTCAGAAATTGTTAGGAGGAACTGACAAGGCAATCACATCAGCCTTGTCTCAGAAGGAGACCAAGGACCAGAAACATCTATGATTTTCTCTAACATCAGCAGTCTTTCTGGTTCCAGCCAGAGGTGGGATCTTGAATACCTGTGGATCTCTGGGATAATAAAACATAGCTCAGTCTAGGCTCTTTAATACTCAGCTACACCGAGTTGAGAACTAAAGGAGTTTTCCCTTTGTAACATGTGAACTTGCCTGATGTTAATATGAGAGACTTACATTTCCTGGAAGTCCAGCCCAGAAAATAAGTAATACATCATGACCAGGGTACCTATAATTGTCTTAGAAAACTTTCCAACATGAGATGCTCAACCCAAAGGAAGGTTTCTCTGTTTCAAATGTCATTATGATCTAACCACTGGATCACTTACAGCAGTTACCTGTCTAGAAGCCAGCAGTTAAGGCTAGCTTACATTATATATGTAGAAAAAGGATATTCTAAGAAGCAGTAGGATTTATACTTTGTTTCTGGCAGAGGCTTATTTCCAGAGCTGAAGGAAATGGTTAATTAAGCACGTTGAAAGAGAATGAAACCAGCACAATGAAAGAAAAAGACAAATCTCCAACATGGAGAAAGTGTTTCCCAAATTGAGATGACCAGTTGGGTCAAAATCCTCATTCTACTTAAATGTTTATGTCAATATGGTAATCAGGAAAAGTGAGAGATGACACTGGAAAACAGGAGAACCCTCAATCTATAGAAATTAGATGCTTTTGCCACTGTAAGAAATTCAGGAGAGGTGAACACTTGATGGATCCTGAAATAGAAGAAAAAGACTGAATTACAAACCATCTCCTCTGTTTTCCACTACCTGGATACTAGCAGAAATGCTTTGATTTATTAAATAAATATATACTTTACCTTTTACAATATATTGTATTGATTATGTTAATGATTCTTCTTCGCTCTGTTTAATGGCCTTGAATACACATGGAAAGAGAATGGAGATAAGATGAATCCAGAAGAATTTGACATTGAAAAATTCCCCTGAAGCAAAGCAACTGCCCAGCATTACACTTTCATGCCTTTATAAGCCACTGTCAGATGCACAGAATATTATTGGCACTTTTTAACTAAAATACTAAAGGTTCAAATGGGTTCCATACAACGGACTGGACATCAAAGCTGTACTTTGCAGCTTCTGGCCCGTGCTCAGACTGCTATTCAACAAAGTCAGGACTACTGGCACACAGGAAAGTGTGCTTACAGGAAAGCTTTTCATTTGAAAAGCTAAGGAATGTGTTCTCCATCTGTTCTACCAAGAGTGTGTGTTCAGAAAACAATGTGCAGGTTGTGTCACCTAGCACACCTCAGTAAAAGTCCTTAAGGATGACGTAAGTGTCTGCAGACTAAACAACTTGCTCTTTCCACAGGCACAAAATGCTCCATTAAAAAATCATTAATTTTGTTACAGTAAGAGATAATTAAATCAGCCAGCAGTTGAAGGCAGACAGTTGAAAACAGAATCTCCCATTCTGTTGCTGATTGCAAGTAAAAAAAAATTTGTCAAGATGAGGAAGAAAAAGTGCCCTGTGTTTAGATACAGTACAGAAATAAGGCAAGTCACCTTCAGAGTGAGACTCTTCTCAAGCTCTGATAGTCTTCTCTATTTCACACTGTTGCAAGTCCATAAGTAAACTGAATGAACCACTGAAGCAGAAGTCCTAAATACATTGTCATTACTACAGTGTACAGTAAGAAGAGAATGAAGCTGTTTTGCAAAAAATTTATTTCCCTTTTCTTTTTCCCTTTCGTCACTCCTATAACACTGAGTAGCAAATGCAATGTGATAATTTCCAGCACATTTGTACTCTTTGCCTTTTACTTCGCTGCATGTTTTTGGAGACTTCTTGCTGGAGAGAATGAGGAAGAGGCAGAAAAGAAAAATTACCCCAAAGGAAAAGCAGTCACACAGAAACTTGGAATTCAGGGTTAAAAGGCACTCTGAAAAGTTTTGCAGACAGGCAACCTCATTCCATATTTGCTAAAGAAAGTAGTTTTTCATTTGTTATATTCTGTTAATCTTTCTTTTATTCCGTATTCCTCCCAGTACTATCAGTACCATCTTGAATTTTTCTTGCATGGAAGACAGTCATCGCTTTGCTCAACCACATGACAATCAAATAAAATATTCCTGCTAGGGTTAAGAGCTCTGGTTTTGTGACTGCCTGCACAGGGTTAAAAAAGATGGAGTCAGACATTCAAATGCATATTCTGTATTAAATAATACAGTGTTGGGTTAGCTTTTGTCTATATGCTGTTTTGCCTCTTTTTGATTGCAACATAAAATGACTTAATCATGATCACAATTCACTTAACTATTTACGTGAGCTTGCTGTGATTCCTTGAGGTGAAGTTTCAGGTTTTGAGGAAGGACAATCTTGTATTTTATCATGCTGAATATTATCACTCCACTGCCAACAACTACAGATTTCTAGCTATTCCTTCTATTCAAGTTGTTTTTAATCAAAGATGTTTATGACTGGGTTCAGAGGAGTAGAAGAATTTGTACTTTGTTTCCCCACTATCTTATACATGCTGATTTACAGATACACATATTGCTGTCACCATATAACACTTTCACAAACTGTATTTAGAATCTTTCTGTTCCTCTTGTACCATCCACTAAGACTCTCCACACTTCCCAGCCATGCTGCCTTGTGTTCTTTTGTCATTGAGTCAATCAATATATAAATACCTGACACAAAGTGGAGTTACACCATGTGAGGATTACCTAGTGCCTGAAGGATACAAAGCCCAAGGAGCAGAGAATCCCTTGATGTACTGATATCATTAATAATGTTTAAGACTTAGTCACAGCTGTAGTGGTTAAATACAAAGAAATAGATGATGTTTGTAGCAATGCTTCATATAATTATGTAAGTTAGCACATATATTGACAAATTCAGGCATTTAAAAGCAAATAGAAGCTTTCTAATTGCACTTCCTTACTCACTGAGCAACTGCATTAACAAATTGATTTTCAGACCTTAGCAGGCAGAACTTGACTGCAAATGAAAATTATTTAGCACAAAGAAATCCAGCTCTTTAGAACATCATTTGGAAGTTCCATGTGACAGGTTCCAAAAGAACAGAGCTCCAGTCACCTTCATTATAGGCCATGGACTAGCTAATTTTTAAGAGAGAGCATTCAATGATAGCTTCAAGCTTTCTGTTGCTTTCTCCCTTCTCCTGAGAGATACACTATTATTTTGTTTTCATAGGATAACTGATGCTTTTCACACCAGAAAAAACTCCCGAAGTAGAAGAAAAAACTAGCTAATATGACAAGCATTGCAAACACAGTTAACAAGCTCCTTTAATTATCCTAAGATTTTCCCATTTGTACTCTGATCATCATCTTCTTCACAAACTTAATTATGCCTTATTTGTTCATTCTGTACTAATCTCAGTGAGTATTCCAGATGGAAAAGATGAGTCTGTTGGTAACCAAAACCTCACATAATTGTTACTTTTTTTTTTTTTTTTTTGCTATAGAATGCTTTGTTCATTTTAATAAATAGGTTACAAACTTATATTTGGGCAATAGGAATATTGAGTAGGAAAGCTAGGGCATTTCCACTTCAGAAAAGCAAACTGGCTGGCTACCTGGCATCAACAGCCATCAATCCAAAAATCATCACTGGACAGATGTTTGAAGAAATTAAGAAAATCACACTGTTATCATCTGCATTTTAAAGATTAGTATTAATAAATTCTGATTCCTCAGCAGAGGGAACCTTTCCAACAAACCTGACCTTTGAGAACACCAGAAAGTAGAACAGCTGGGAATAAATGTGCTTTGTCAATCAAACACTGAGACACGTGCTCAGTTACTACTTAGAATTTACATGCTTCTAATGCTTTTGAAGTCAATAGGAATTACTGCATTATGACTGAGTAAATATCCCTGTGTACCATAATTTAAGGCCTGATGGGTTTTTTCCTCTAACTTTGGAGAAGTCTTAGATTTGCTCACCCACCGTGACTTGATTTTATTTCATTTAGGTTGCTTTTTGAGATACATTAAATTAATCTTATTCCATTAATCTACTGAGACATGACTGCTGCCCCATAGTCACAAACATTTTTAATACAATGTGAAGCCTTAAAATCTATTGCTATATGGAAGTAGATGGAAGTAGTTGTCTTTTACGCATAACTTCACTGGCCTTCAAAACTGAGATATACTTACTACACAAAATGTTAAGCTTGAAAAACCATCAAAGACTAAGTTTCTAATTAAAAAAAAATTGAAAATAGAGATACCAGATAGTCAGCATTTGTATCCATGCCTTACCTGAACCAAATTCCATCCCTTGAGAGATTCAGCAATGATAGAAGTAACTGTTGCACATACACCACCAAAAACCATCAGATGATTAGGTCCATATTTTATTGCATCATAGAAGGCTTTGAGTCCTTTTGCGTTGTCACACTGGAAAAATAAAAAAAGGTGATGTTTAGTGTCACAAATAACAATTAACTAAGAAATAAACTTCTGGGCAGGAAAAAAATTCCAGGGGTTGCACTGATATAAAATGGTACCATATATAACATCTTAAGATCCAAACATGAAAAACAAGAGCACAATTTAGAGCTTAACATCAAATGTCTACAGGACTTCCATAGCCAGAGGAAAGTTTGACACTACGAGTACATGGTCTCTGTAAAGAAAGTTCTGTCTCTAATGAAGACTTCCAAGTAACCTCTCCTTAAGGTCCAACCTCAGTATTCTGTACAAAGTATATAGTAGAGAGCCTGTTATTTAGGACAACACCAAGTATTCAAAAAATATGAAATGGATATTCTTATAAAGTACTAAGAATTAATTGCTCTGCTCTCATAGCTCACCCTACTTTGAGCAGAAGACTAGACTGTATGACCTTCTGAGGTCCCTTCCAACTTGACATATTTTGAGCTTCTCTGAGAATTACCTTGATCATTATTTCAGGTACAAAGAATTTTAGCATAAATTGAGACCAGGAGTGAAAACTAAGAAACAAAGGGTGATGCTAGTCAATATTGCAAAAGATATGAGTATCAATCCTTGAATAGAAAAGAATCAATAATTCATAATAACTTCTGTAGTCATGGCTTAATTCTGAGCTTGCAGTGAATGTACCTGAAGCTAAGAATATTATTCCAAACTGGGTCCAGAATTCAGGAATGTCAACAGATTATAGCAGCAGCTGCCACTGCTCCAGTTGCAGCCACTTCTTCATCTCCCTTTTTGAAACAAAATTTTCTGCCCTCTTTTGCCTCCTCTACAAAGTCTTCCTCAAATACAGTCTTTTTAAGAACTATCATACGCCGCCTCCAATATTTCATTGTGACAATTCAATAAAACAGTTCATTTACTATCAGCATCAATGTAGTAATTGTATTGCATTCTATTGAGAGAGTGACGATTTTGACTAAGAACTTTGCAAGCCTATATTAATCTTCTTACTGAATTAATATGCTAAAAGAAAAAAAATTCTATTTGTGTTCTATCTGCAAGAATAGAATTATTGCTCCCACTTATTCAAATTGATACAGATTTTTCACTGCATAGACTTCTTAAAATTGCATAATATAGCACAACATTTTCTTTCTTATTACAGAAAAAAACCCCACAGATTCAGTATGGCAGAGGCTCCCTTGGCAGTTTGATGGATTAGCGGCAAATTTACATTGTGGAGGAATTGAGATTGTGATTACTGGAACAAGCAGCACCTTCTAATCTTAATCCCCCTCCCTAGTTAAAAATCAGTTTATTGCAAGTACAAATAGAAGGCTTAGCTACTTACTTACTTTTATAAGTAGCCAAGGACACTAGAGCTTTCAGTATCCAAACATAACTGACATTTAGCCAAGTATTTGCCCTCATCCACTTCATCATTTCAAGCTGCAGCAACAGAGATTGTTGAACTGGTTTGCATACCAACTTAAAATAATTATTTATTTTTGCATTATGTCATGTGTTTTCAATGTATCAGTGATGAATAGTTTAAGAAGAATAAAAGTCATAGGAAATAGGGAGGATATTGATAGTAAAATATAAGTCAGAAGCTACAGTCCATGTACTGCTACACACATAAAAAAAGGAGAAATAAAATTCTGTAATCTCAAACATAAAGATGTATGTTATCTGAAGTAAAATTCATATTAAAATTCACCTTTACATCAAAAAACACTGATGTATTTTTTAGCTATTATTTGCCTACAAATTGTTTCTCACTGAAGTAAAGCAACCTTCTGCGGCTAAGGATCCTGGTAGGTCAGTTTGCTGGGAGGTCCAGAATTGCTCTTATGAGAAGGCTTTTTCCTTATTTATTTGATCATCTCATGTTTATAAAGATACTTGCATGAAAACAACACTTCTTCAATCACACAGCAATTCCTTGGGAAGGTTTGCTGATACCTTTATTTGTCTCTCTGAAAAAGGAAGGGCTCACACTGCTGAGATATATTACTGATCAATCCCAAGTACATACAATAACTTGTGAACTTCTCAGTGTGATTCAGTTAAAAGTCTACCATGTTTTCATCTTCATACTTTCTTCTAGATTAGTCTCAGCTCTCTCTTTTAGGCCACCACAAATAATTACAGGAGTCGAGTCTGCTCCCTATGTGAAGCTGCCAAAATAGTCTATCGTATGTCTCAGAGATGAAGAAAAATAACTTACAATTGTGGCTGGCCGTGACTGGACAGAAATAAAAGGGAAAATGAGAAAAATAGGAGAAAGCAGACTTTCACTTATGTTTAATGTCACATTTCACAACATACACTGTGTATAACATTCTTCTCTGCAAACAACAGAACAGTCTGTCACAAGCATTAAAAAATAAACATTCAGATAAAAATAATAGCCCTACCAAGCCAGACAGACAAGCAGTTAGAAAAGGTTTCTTCCTGCCTCCAGTCTGTGGAACGGATCCTTAGCGAGTTCCTGAAGCCCTTTTAACAAGAGGACTTGTTTTCAGAGATCCCGCAAGGCCATCATCACTGCTCATGATCTATTGGCAAACCCTACATATACAACCTAAAGTGGGCAACTTTGTTGAAAGACCACAGTCACAGACACCACTGAAATTCCCACCACATAATACCCAAATGAGTTATTGAATTCCTGACACCAGGTAACTACAATTTGGTCCAGGAGCAACGCTATGTAGCAATCTAACTACAGTACAACAAAAGACTGCATAAGAACCAAAATCCACATTAAAAAGCAAAGGCTAGAAAGTCCTGGCCACATGCGGATGACAAGAAGCTGGCTGGCTTGCTAATTGGAGCATGACTAAAAGCAATGAAGGGGAAAGAATCCCTCATAAAAAGTCACAGACTTAAATGATGAAAAATATCACCCCAAGGAGCCAACACTGCTTTTGTTAGATAGTTTTGCTCTTTCACCTAAATTATCACCAACATCTCTATTTTGCTGAGCTGAACTGCAGCCAGCTGACTTTCAACTCATCTATGAAAACATCCATGCTGAGCTGCTGATCTCGACTGCACATTGAAACTCTGAGGATGGCTGCAGTGCCTTTCCTTGGAGAAATGTAGTTTTACCACAGCTGTCATTTCAAATAGATGCGATTTGGTACAGGCTACAACTTTCTCCAGAGGAAGGGGTTGAGAACTACTCACCCCAAACACATTAATTGCTGAGCTTAGTCTCAGCCAAAAGCCCTAATAAGCCACATACAAAATAGGAAACATACAAATTAAATAATTACATTAAATGTATCTCAACACACTGACTTAATACAGATTATATGGACAATTCACAAGGAGAAATATTAGCAAATCATCAAGGAAGGGTCTGTGAAGAGTCCTACTTCTCACTGCCACAAAGACTGAGTAATATCAAAGGTGGCACCTGACAAAGGCATAGTTTCCATTTCCAAGGAAACGGAACCACTTAATTAAGAAAAACAACCAGATCACCTGCTTGCTGCATAGGAAAGGAGTCAAATGAGTTTGGAGATTGAAGTGTTAACCTTCCTGAACACTCTCCAAAGAAGAGGCTGGCAAATAAAAACTATCACTCACCACCATGAAAGGAACCTGAATGAAGAGGGAGAAAGTAGTGCCTGAGGCATAAGGGATGCACAAGGACAAGAAACCTTTCTGGGGAGAACAGTGCAGCAGCCGAATATGTGAGCTGAGAGATTCTCCAGAGGCCCTCTGCAGCTGAGAGAAAGGATGCCTGCCCCATGTGAAGGACACACATATTGTAAGGCAGGAGAAGCCGTAGAACTGACTCATGAGGGTTGCTGGCTGTCAGGAAGGCTGTCTGGCAGACAGTGAGAGAGATACCAGGGTGTGTACTCAGACCCTCAGGGCCAGAGGACAGAAATAGGTCTGATACATAAAGCTTTGATGACTCCTACAACATTGACAGGTTTGAGCAATTACAGGACTGGCAGAGGAGCAGATACTTGTTATTAAACTGACCTCATTAGATTCACACAGCAATGAGAACTATTGTGAATTGATATAATCATCAGATGCAGGATTTAGACTTCTAGCTTTAGATTTTCCAGCTGTTTCTCAGTTAGTATATTCTGGCACAACTCTTCTTGACTGAATAAAAGCAAACCTGAGGAACAATTTTGGCACCTGTTGAGCTAGCAATCCTTTATGATAAGAGGGAATAACTAACAGCTAATATCTTCATAATGAAACACCAGAC
The DNA here is from genome assembly GCA_020745705.1 of Hemiprocne comata. Classification (NCBI taxonomy): domain Eukaryota; kingdom Metazoa; phylum Chordata; class Aves; order Apodiformes; family Apodidae; genus Hemiprocne; species Hemiprocne comata. The sequence continues at coordinate 98,090,636 of CM036587.1, read as the reverse complement.
TTTTTCAGGTGATTTATGAGCATTCAGCAGCACTGTGCACTGAATATCATTGGAAAGAGAATAAAGTGATTATAAATATTTGATGAGCCTTCCTTGAAGAGAGAGAAGAGAGGTACAAAGCCTTACTCCTATTCTCTGCAAAATCTTGCTCAGAACTAACTCCACATTGGACTATCAGCATGAAAGGAGCTAAGAGAAGGACCACAAAAATTATTTACATTTGATTTTTATTCCCTTCTCTAAGTCATCAAGCAATACAGACACTTCAGTGAAGAACATATGGACAACTGCTCTGAGCTACAATTACAGCTCAATAATGATAACATTAGCCAGGGCCTGAGTTTATGGGCAGGGCAGGCTTCTCCTGAGCTATCATCTTTGTTTCCAGGTATCTGCAAGTTAGGTACTTTCAGAGCCAGAATTTCTATTTTTGAATTTAATCACTATAGTTGGATTCTTCCTTCATGAGTTTAAACAACTGCTCTTGGAATCACCACTTTGAAACACTACATCTACTTGACAATGTAATTATCCATTGAAAGAAAAAGCACTTTCTTTCATTTGTTATAAACGTCTTCACACTGTGCGAAGGAGGTGTGAAACATCATGCCATGGGATGTTATGAATGTTAGAAGTTCACAAATATGTGAAAAGAAATTGAACTAGTTCACAGATCAAAAAACAATCCCAAACTTCTTAATAGAGAGAGTGATTTTCTCAGGAATCACAGATGATCGGTGGCTAGGACAGTGCTGTGGGGAAGCAGGATTAATTGCTTACCCTGTCCTGTCCTACAGATCAGCAGTTCCAGGGCAATACCGAGTACTTGCATCAAGTCACAATATGAACCACTATAGCCATTCCTGTGCTCTGTATTTGAAAAAACAAAAGCAACCCTTTTCCACAACTACATCAAACTTCTGCACCTTAAAACAGAAGTTAATTTGTCCTAAACTGTGGACTCCATACATGATTCCTCTATCACCTTTTAACTAATAGAAATCAGATTTAATTTTGGTGTAGAAAGAGTAAATACCGTGGAAAAGGACTTTATCTATTCAGTGAAATATTCCCCATTAAACTAACCCTCTCACCTTGACACCTTTTTTTACACTTTGAGACTTTACCAGGCAACTTCTTTATCTGACCCTGCCTGCTGTACAGGGAATAGCTCAGAGTGTTACCACTAAGGTACTGGTGCTAGTGTCCTATTTAACAGCTTACATTCTGCCTCAGGTGCTACCTGCCTCTTAAGTCACTGACTCCACAGAAGGGGTGACCACTCACCCTTATATTGCCTTATTTCCTAAGAGGCTGTCTGAACACCTTGTGCAGGCTCAGCTTCTTGCTCAACGTAATTTTCTATTTCTTGGTTCACTATTTGGGAGCTAAGTCTATCCAGCAAGATAGAAAAAAAATCCTGTCTCTCCTTATAAGAGGAGCAAATATACTTTCTCTATTTTTTGCATTTTTTTCCAATTCTATTTCTATGACTTACATTTTCTGTCTCAGTACTATGTCTTTGAGTATATAACATTTACACTGGATGATTCCAATTCAAGAATTCCATTATGAAACTGAGTGTAGCAAACAGATAAATCCTGTGTAATCAAAACTGACTCTTACATTTCCACCACACTTAAATATGCAGTAATAGCTGACTTCCTCTTTCCAGAGTAAACTTGCATTCAGCTTGGAAGTTGAAGCCCTTCCTCAAAGAAAATTTAAGTCTTTCTTTGATTTCAAACCGTCACACAAAGAGCAGTTCAGAAAATCATCAAGAAACATTTTGCATATTTGCAATATGAAGATACCTCTCCTTTCACAATTTGGTATTGGGTTTACATGGCAAGGTTTGGGTAGCAGGAGGGCTGCAGGGGTGGCTCCTGTGAGAAGACACCTGTAGCTGTCCCCATGTCTGACAGAGTGAGATCCAGCCAGCTTTGGACCACTGCCCAAAGCTGAGTCCATCAGTGATGCTGGTGGCACCTCTGTGATAACACATTTAAGAAAGGCTACAAAAACACTGCACACCAGCTGTGAAAAAGGAATTGGAAAATTGCAAGTGAAGCAGCCCTGCAGACACTAAGGCGAGAGCAGGAGGAGGAGAGGAAGAGAGGAGGGGCTCCAGGCACCAGAACAGAGATTCCTCTGCAGCCTGTGGGGAAGGTGATGGTGAGGCAGGCTGTCCCCTTGTAGCCCATGGAGGTCCATGATGGAGCAGATATTCACATGCAGCCCATGGAGCACCACACACCTGAGAAATTTTAGATAGGGTCCACCGTACCCTTTTTCTCTGGCTATACCACTGATCAAATGCAGAAGTTGCTCTACAGCTGCACAGCAGCTAAATTCGTAATTCAGGTAACACTGCCCAGGACTTCTGTAAGTTGTTACACATGAATTCAAAACATTACCACCTCATCCTGAATTGCTAATGGAAAGCTAATATTTGTGCCCCAAGGAGTTCCTATTGTGCAACATGAGCCATTAGTCAGATCCCACAGTATAAGTGATTGAGTTCCCCAGGATAATTCTGCAGCTGGACCTGTCATCTAATCAGAATCAAATTGGTGTTGATTCAGATATTCCTGGATGTTATGAAATCCCTTCTTGCCCAGACTATATTTGCTGACTCACAATGTACAGTCCATTTGTTTAACTTACTCACCCCTGTATCAATCCAATAATATTACACAAGACAGTTTACAGATGTTTTCTAGTTACCAGCATTTATTAAAATGGATGAATGTTCACACACACACAATGTCATCTTGAATTACAAATTCTTGCAAATATCCTTAAAGCTACATGTGGACATCCAGTTTTATAGGATAAAGATGTAAAAAGCAAAACTAAGTGTCAATATTGTATTGTTTCCTCTGACATCCTCGTGCTCAAACATTTATCAGATATTTTGGAACTTTCAGTATTTACAGGGAGACCAAGACACATACTGCCTTGCTTATTTCTGTTTCTTCCTCCCTACATAATCTATACTGCTTCATTGCTATTATGTTTTATGGAAAAAAAAGTGGAATTATGGAAAAGCATAGAAGTCCAGAGGAGTAGTATAGAAAAAAATAATATATTCAAAGATGTTCAGAAAACAAGTAACATGTCCTGTTGTTGAGAATAAACTGGCTGTTTTCTCCAGCTTTTCCAATTTTTACCAAAGTAGTTCAACATTACAATGATTTCTAACAAAACAAAAAATTAATTTTAATTATTCAACAAATGAGGAAAGATCTCTGTTCTTTATTTGCATCAAAAGGCTTTTTAAAATTCCAGTAGGAAATCAGTTGTGTTTTTGCATTTAAGTAACCTCAAAAGGTGATAATTGTTTCAGACACTTGAGTCCCAAGATGATTATAACTAAAATTGATTGATGCAAAGTACTTACTATTTTGTTGCCTCTCATTCTGAAAGAAAGACACATGCTGTAGTAGATTTACAAGACATTTGCCAGTTGCAGCTCAAGTACAAAATGAAGAGCCAAGGGTAATTTTGGCAGGCTCAACACACAGTCACTAATGTTAATTGTTCAATTTTATACTTGTCTTTCTTTTTCTCTCCTTCATTCATTACCATTTATTATTACACTACCACAAACAGACTATGCTTTCATAGATCATACCAGATCTAGTTGCACTCTGTTGGAATATTTTTTTTTATATTTCCTTTTGTTCTATTTCCTGTGCTTTTTACCATATGGGGAAGAAGTCACAAACTGAAAAGCTGTGTATGATTACATTTAAACATGATATTTGGTTTTCTTTTCCAGATCTACAGCATGAGTACTGCAAAAAAAATGTCCGTCAGCATGAAAAATCAAAAATAATAAATCAAAACCTACTGAAGTCCTTCATTCTATGTTTAGTAAAATACATGTTCTGAAACTTTCTTTAAAATGTTGAGTGTTACCAAAGTTCTCCTTTTCTTATGTCTACTATTGACTACATACTTTGTTTTAATAGGCATCTAATTTAATGCAGGGAAGGGTCACCATCTCTGAACTGTTGAGTTGCATCTTTTCAGTACACTGAAAATGGTTCTGTACTGAAAATGGTGAAACTCCTTTTCACTGCAGCTATGCTCTTTGCAGCAAATCAAAAGGACAGGAAGAAGAGAATATAGGAGAAAATCCAAATTTGTAAATAACAATCAAGAAGGTACTGTAGATGGAAGACAAAGGAAGTATGCTAGTGCAACATATTTGAAGGAACTGCAGTATGCTTGGCACTCTTGAGTAATCTGCAATTGAAATTGCGATAAGAGTGCAATGATGTTTTGAAAAATCACTTGGCTCTCTGCAATCTGCAAGAATCATTGAGAGAAGTCTACTATAAGAATTCTTTCTTTCCCATGACCTACTCACTCTTGAAAAAGACTCTAGTTTTAAGGGTAAAAGATAAATCTTTCCTGTGCTTCAGTTACAGGGCAACAGGGCCCATCTCTCAGTGCGTTTAACTGCAGAATTTTCTAAGTAAACATTCACCAGGGATGACAAGAGGCACAGATGACTCCGAGGCCCTTCAGAATTGTTCTTATAGTTTCTGAAAGTCACTTACTTTGAAAACGTGAGAAGATCTCTTAAGCTATCACAAGGATGTCTGTGGCATTCTTGAGAATATATTTAAATTCTAATAAAAGGTCAGAAAGCATCTTGTAGTTTTAGAAAATAAGATTAAGCTCTTTTCCTTTAGAGGATGATGTTCTTCATGAAGTGGTACAAGTAGCTTGTACATGGCTTGTAAAGCATGGCTTTTTCTGAAGCAATATTTTTTTTAATTTGAATTTTTTTTCTTATTTTAATTTTATTATAATTTTCCAAGAAGAATTTTGGAAACACAAAGGTCAGAAGAACAACAACTGAAAAAGAGATTAAAAAGGGCTTAATGAATTAAGAAAAGCAAAAAAAAAAATTGACCCTAAGGTCAAGAAAATTTTGTGTAATATTTTTCATCAAACATCTATGATTTTTGATTAAAACATTTCTGGATATAAAACAGTTGAACTTCACCTGTAGTTAGTAAAACTCTGCTAAGCTAATTTATTTCAGGAGAAATAAAGTGTGATCATGTGGATAAGCTACCACTTAAGTTATCCCATAAAAGACAAAAAGAAAAAGTTATGTTTTAATTTTACTTCAATTAACAGAGCACCAGGCTACTATAATTCACCATTTAATAGAAGTTTCAGGCTGGAAAAGGCTACAGTGCATATCAGCACAGGCAAACTTCATACATTTTTTTCCTCTTAACACCTGGAAAAAGAGATATTATGGAGAACACAAAATTTTATTTCAGCCACTACTCATACGGCTTGACATGCAGTGTGAGAGCAAGCACAGTGCTTCACAGCTGCCAGGTATCTGAAACCCTCAAAAACCAAGGATCAGCTAGGACCCTTGCTCCCTTTTTCCAAAGGCCAGAGTAGCTTTTTCCTCCCTCAGACTGAAAACCAAATTTTGAGTGGTAACTTGGGCTTCCCTTTGTTATGCCTGACAGTGGTTTTCTCCAGTAGATGCCTGCAATAGCTACAGCACTCTAAGACTTTCTCCTGACCCCATGGGCCACCATATTTCATGCAGTGCAAACTGTCATGATAAACTCTCTTATTCACAGGAGTACTACATAGTCCAAGCAACCAACCATTTCTGGGACCGTTTTGAAGAGGGACTTTTTAAATAAAAAAAAAAAAAGCCAATTAGAACAGGTTGCCCAGTGAAGCTGTGCATGCCCCCTCCCTTGAAGTGTTCAAGGCCAGGCTGGATGGGGCTTTGAGCAACCTGGTCTAGCAGAAGGTGTCCCTGCCCATGCAGCAGCATTGGGTACCTTCCATTCTAACCCAAACCATTCCATGATTCTATAAAATTGATCTGCAGCACCTGAGAGACTGAATGTGCCTCTGCTTCAAACCCACTGTGACAAATGGTGTCATCATGTGTGACATCATTTTGCCACCATGGTGCACTATCCATTTCCCACAAATACAAGCATTTCCTGAGCACAGAACAGGTCAGGAAGGCAGACAGTGGCAGAGAGACTCTGAAGGGGAACTGGCAGACTACGACAAAGCTAGTGTCACAAGCTTAGCTGCAACAAGGAGCAGACCCAAAAGTTGAGCCTCAGAGGCAAAGGCAAGAAAAGGAGCAGTCCTAAAAGTATAGGGAGATACTGGAATGGAAATATGTTTTAAAAGTATTCAAGCTTCATGAACTCTATTGGCAGGGTGTTTGCAGGTATTTCTTCAAGCCTTTTATTTAATAACTTCCCTGACTTACTGTGTTTTCCCTACTTAAAGGCTCACCTTGATCTATTGGGTTTCATATTACAGGAAATTAATCAGTATAGATTAGGAACCACTTCAAAAACAGTGGATCTGTCTGACTTGTAGTTCTGTCACATTCACACTCAGACACTAAATTCCTCTGGCTTTAAAGTTACACCAGCAAGATATTGCCTCTATGCTGCAAAATGCAAACTGGTAAACAAAGAGGTATTCCTTTGCAAGAATAAGACAGACTAGCAGACTGCCAAATAAATCCTCAACACTCACATTCAACAGCATACTATGGGATTTCTGCAAGCAGAATGACCAATACTCTTGAACACCTACAGAACATCTTAATTAACCTTGCCAAGAGCAAGGTATTACTCACCTTGATATCGCAACCTTTGAATGTTTCCTTCGCATGCTCCAGAAAAAATAGGACACATGGAATAAATGGGAAATAGAGCTGGGCTGCATGCAGGTGAAATGCATATATAGATCAAACGGAAAAACGTGTACACGGATCAAACCTGCAGTCAGCCCCAGAACAACCTCCCAAATGTTTAAAAGCAAATACACTCAGTGCAAGTCTGGGAACTGCCAACTATCTATGCTAGAAGCTAAGACCAACTAGCTTGTCCAGCTCAGCCTGATTAGAGCACGCTAATTCTCTTTCTTAGGTGCCTAATTTAGTTTGTTAAATGTGTATATGCTTATGACACACTCACAACAAACTCATTTGTTCTTCAATTCCTTTCCTGCTTGCCACCCAAGCTGAACTAGAAGAGCTGTAACCCTAAAAAGAGGCTGCTTTGACTCTGTATGTAGTATTCTCCATTGTAAAACCCAACATGAACTCCCTCAGACGTGTCTCACTGCACTAGTAATTCCTGCTGGTTGTGTATAACCAAACTATATGGAAAACTCATTGACTTGCACCATGAAGACATACCAAACCAATAAATCATCTGTCATTTGTCTAATTGCCTTCACACTGTGGTTACATTTGGTACTTCACTCTTAGTTTGGCACATAATGCTTTGCTGGGCACTGCTACCACGTAGGCAAAACTCATATGCATGAGTAGAATTCATGGCTGTGTAAGCTGACTTTTTTGACCTGTCTAAACCCTGCTAAAAATGGCTTGACTAAACTCTACTAAACTCTAAATGACTAAACTACTAAATCATCATAGGGAAAAATTCTCAGACCAGCTTAGTACTTTGATAGACAAACAGATCAATTTTTCCATCTGTCTATAAGACCTCCCTGCCTTAAAAATCTCCATGATTTTGCCTGACTCACTCAGTCTTAACTTGTCCAGAGATTAAAAAATAAATAAAAAAATCATGCAAACGTCAAGCTCCTTGAGACAGCCTGCTTTCTGTTACACTATGTACTCCAACATAGATGAATTGCTTTAAGATTGCACAGGGAACTGAGCAGATTCTTGACATCCCTTTTCCAAATAAGTACTGACTGTAATCCAGAATCCTAACAGGTTGAAATGGTATGACATGCTAATGGGATGATTTTAATCATTTTGTCAGGCATGGTTGACATTACATTGTCAAGTGAAAAAAGGTAACTTGTACAGCTCTAGACCTCTTTGCTTTCTTAGTATGGCATCATCAAGGTAAAACAAAAGGTGTGAATGAGTTGAATTTTTCTGGCTGGTTTTTTTTAGGGAACAAGCTGAAGGAATATATGCCAGTCCTGACCAAGTGAAATATTAAATCAACAATGACCCTGCCCAGAGAAACCTTTCATAAAATGAACCGGTGCTCTGAATACCTTAATTTATTTCAAAAGTCTTCCTTGAATACTACACTGAGTGCTTCATGGGAGGAAAGATGTTACTGTCATTAAGCTTTCTAGTACAAAGTAGCGGTGCAGTAAAAGAGACCTAAATAGGTTTTCTGTTGGTTACCCAAATTGCATGAAAATTGACAGCTGTGGAAGGCATTGGTGCAGAAGGGAGACACAACACCTATTTAAAAAAGAGTAGTAAGAATGCATACCAGCAAACCTGTATTAGCATTTCAAGGTTTTCAGAAAATACAAGAGAAGATGTGTTCCAGTGCTGTAGGCCAGATGGCACAGCAGAGCAAAGAAAAACTGCTTTTACTGAGGCTGTGGTCAGAAACCATCACCTGGCTGCCAGACTTCCACGGCACACTGAGAAGAGTTCACATTGAGTGGTTTCCACTTGGGGTAAAACAAGTTTGACTGATTACAGTTGATATTGGTAGTTGCTGAAATCCAAGTCAGCCTGACCTCACACTGAAGAGGATGAGAAGATTTCACATCAGCTTTTCTAATTTGGCAAATCAGGACATGCGATGTATGTGCATGCGCTGGTGCCTGAATGCAGGAGCAGGGACAAATGGAGGAGGACAACAGCACTGACACATGTCTTCCTGCAGCACCAACTCTACTGATATGCTTTGAGGGTGAGCAACAACACAGTAGTCTCAACGAGATGCTCTTCTTAACACCCCATAACTTGGCCTCAAGAATATGACAGTTTACCAGCAGACTTCTACATACTAATTACAAAAAAGAAACTCAAAAGCAAACAAAAAGACCCCCATCTCACCTATCTCTTCAGCAAATGAAGCTGGAAGCACACACCAACTTGCTGAGCTAAAAAGCATGTGGTGGTAAGTAACAACTCAGGTGTCAGTTTATGCGACCATGGAACAGCCCCTTCCACAGGTGCAGGGAAGAATCTATTCCCTAGCAACTGTAGAACCAGTGAAACAAACAGGCATAGATTCCCCACTGCCTGCCAATGACACTGCTAGATGCAAACTGATGGGAGACTTAGTGAGTGCCAGCTTCCAGTGTGCTCAAAATGTAGTTGGAAGATCAATATGAGTTGGAAGATAGGAGTCTCAGACCCACATCAAAGAAGAGAGACAGGCAAAGATACGTAATTAATCATAAAATGCACAACATTAACATGGATTTGGGTGGCATATGGTGTGTTAGCATGCAAATGTGTGCCTGAGTTGGGGGGGGAAAAAATGTGTCATATGTCTCTCCTAACCACACAAGCTTATTTACTTCTTTAAGCTCAGCTTACCAGAATTTTTCAAAAGATATCAGTTAGGAGTAGATATGACAAAACAACTACACCTCCAGATTTCAGAACTCCTCATGGTTTAAATTCACTAGAATAACAGAACTCTGTTGAGGGAAGGAAAATGGAGAATTTATCCACTGCTTTCTTCATCATATTGTAACCACTTCTGTGAATTTATTTACTATGAACAGTGTGTGTTCAACCATAAACATTAGAAACAAATACAAACATAATTAATTAATTGAGATCACAATGGAAAACAAATTTAGAAAAATTAGACTACAAGAGTTATTTGCAGTGTTACTCAGATAAATTATTTCTCAGGTTTGTATTTTAACATTCAAATCAGCATACAAACAGCTTTTCAGTACTTAAGACTTGGTACATAGACTGTTCATAACCAACTTCTGAGTCTTGTGTTCTTCTGCTCCACAACATATGGAGAACGGAAACTAGCTGACAGCTAACATAGTACTAGTTTTTCTTTTGACTAGCTCCCCACAATTTAAATAAAAAAAAAAAAGTCTTGTTTTGGTTTTTTTCAATTTTTTTGTGCATTAACACTATCAGATGTATTATGAACAACTTTATACTAGTCATCTCCATATTCCTCACTGAGTAGAAATAATTTACCTTTTAATGCAATTCCTGGTTTATTGCTGTCCATGAATTTGCACACACACTTAACAGTCTAGTTTGGCATGTTCAAAAAATATTTACCAGCAGTAGTTCCTGTCCTTTTTCATCTTCAGTAAATATTGGATAAATTCTTAATTACTAATTCTTAGGATTCAGCAAATAGGATGCTAACGTTCTAAAGGCCATTTCATCAAAAGCATGTAAAATGACATTACTGTCTTATGAAAGACCTGTGTAAATTAATCTAATATGAAGTATTAGTTCACAATTGCTTTTTTCCAATAAATCACATTTTTATAAGATATCTGCATTAAAAGTGACACAGTTTGAGTCAGATTGTTCAAAAGAATGCATACAACAATGGTTTCTATTTAGAAATAATAAAACAAACTATATTGGCACAGATTTAACCTGTTATAAATAATTTAATTTTCCATTTGCAAATAAGCCCCATTTTAAAACCTCACAGAGTTTCTGTAAGGACTCCTATGAACATTACTCACTCTGGGACTTCAAACTTCAAGAAAATACTTATGAATGAGTACTGCCTTCAAAAAGATATTTCTTCTCTTTAACAAATAATGTTTATTTTGTGGGGGATGATTTTGTTTCATTTTAATATAGCCACAAAAACAGGCATGAAGAACCTGAGTAGAAGATACTTTTTTTTCTTTTTTCCATCTGAACATCTAGACAACAATAATGTTCCTAAATTAACTCAAGTAATTTCAAGACACCTTTAGCAGAGTTTATCTTGTCCAGACCATCTTGGGTCTGGCAGTTAAAACCCTCTTTTGAGTGGCAGGACTGAACTGCCCCAAGCTGAGAAGAAACACAAACATGAGGCTCTAAATAGCAGCTAATGCTCAAAACACAAAGGTCACAGTCAGCTAACCCTCCTTTTATGCTGAGTCCAACCCCTGCCAGCAAGTGCTTGTCAGAGTAACACTTTTTAGACTTGAATCTAAATGCAGTAACTCCTTGATGCCATTGATCCTTGAAGAGTTTTGTGATGTACAACCATAAACCCCTGTTCTGATGTCATTCATCAATTTTATAAGAAGCTAGCAAAGCAGAGAATATTACCTTGGAATTCAGGATGTTACAGTAATGATTCAGGAACTCCTCAGAAAGCACAGAAAAAGCAAAAGCTGAATGAGCTGAGAAGCTAAAGGGAACATCAAGGCAACCCCAGAACAGTAGAGCCAAATGAAAATGACAGAGGCCAAGAATTCACCTTGCTAGATCTCTGAAATGCACAGTTTTCTGTTTCAGGGATGTTGTTGGAACCACAATCTGAAGTACTTTGCTCATAACTCATTACCTAAACTCAGCCAAGTCAAACTGTTATGTTTGCACACTGGAAGGCTGGGCTGCCCTTCAGCAGGGCCTTGACAAGCTAAAGATAGGGGTTGAAAGCACCCTCATTAATTTCATCAAGGCAAATCCAAAGTCTTGCATGCTGGAGAAAACAGCCCTATGCAACAGTTCAGACTGGAGACTGACAGGCTAGGTAGCACTCTTTGAGAAAGGGAAGAGGGAGCCTAGTGAAGAAGTTGAACATGGTTCAGCAGTGTGCCTATGCAGTAGTGAGCACTAACTGCAGACTCCGTTAGCAAAAGCATAGCCAGTGGTTTGATGGAAGTGACTATTGCCTGGTAATCACTGTCAAAGCTGCATTTCAAGTTGTGTGGTCATTTATGTACCTTCAGATACAAAAGGAATACTGATAAGCAGGAGAGAATCCAAGGAGGGCCAACAAAATTATGACGCATGAGAAAGAGCTGAGGAAGCTGGGCTTCAGACTCATGAAGAGAAGGTGACCAGAGTCTCTAACTGTAGTCTTCTAGTCCCTAATGGTAAGAATATGGAGGGAGCCAGACTCTTCTCACAGATGCCCAATGAAAGAACAAGACATCACAGTTTCAAGTTGCAGCAAGAGAAATTCTGATTAGATTTAAGAGGAAAAAAACGGCAAACTGAGTGATAAAACACTGGAATGGTTTAACGAGAGAGCCTGGGAAACCTCCATCCTTGGAAATTTTCAACATTGAACAGGACAAGGTCCTGAAACCTGATTTATCTTCAAGATTAGGCCTACTTTGAGCAGGATGGCAGACCAGATTACTCCCACAGATCCTTTTAAATCAAAATTAATTTGTGCTATGTCAATAGCAAGTAGCCACAAGAGCTGAAGCAAAGCAAGAAAGCTAAAATCAGCCTCAAAACACCTTGTCTAGTCGCAGCAGCCTCTAATGCAGCACTAAATCTAGCTAACCCAGCAGCAATTCCAGAATTGATATAACAAGGTCTGCAAAACTTTGAGCAGCACCCATGAGCTCTGGGGAGGGGGGAACTGAAAAAAAGTGTCTTCACCCAATTTTTTGAACGAAACTGTGGAGTTAAAGACTACAAGATTTCTAGGAAAAGGCTTGTATCACACCTTTACTTTTCCAAGCACCACCAAGAACCACTTTGCATTGGGAAAGCTGAAGATTACTTTGGCTAGCATTTACTTAAGACAGCAGTAAGAACATATCTAAAATGCTTGAGGAAAAATGACACTGCTAATTTGCACAGAATAGCAGCATGACCTCTCACTCCCATGTGAAATTTTACTTGAAATCTTGTTTCTTGTTTTGCTTTTTTAAATTACATTTCCATCATGATTCGTTCTCTGCTAGCATAAGGAGTATTATTTACAAATTGCTATGGATAGTTGGACAATTGGTATCATCTGTTGTTTTCTTTGTACTAATATCAGACTGTTTTGCTGCAATTTTTCTAACTAAATGAATTCCAAATTGTCTAGTTAAGAACTTTTTTTTTAAACATCGTTTAGTCAAGCAAGTGATATCTATGTTCTTTGGTTTTTATGTGTTGCGGCGAGAGCTCGGACTAACGCACCACGACCAATGTGATCAAGCGAAAGCCGTTTATTATTTAAAATGGCGGCAATTTATACCCCTCTAATTCCAGATGTTCCACCCCAGTACAAACCCCGTTGGTTACACACATACACAGTTCATATAGGATTGGCTACGTGTCTTGTCACTTACTGCCCGTGTCACGATGACCCAAGGTGTTTCGCTTCCCAGACGGTGCCTCTCAGTTCTTGCTACAACATTCTTTTCTCACTACTTCATGAGATAACAACCGTGAGATAGGACACCTGCTGTTTGCTGGTCCCGTGGGGTACCAGGCTGTGAGACACCAGCTTGTTTACTGATCTCACGGGCTACTTCAGGGTGCCTGACAATTTGGTGAGCAGTACCTGCAACACTACTGTTTTAATTCAGGCATATTAATTTCCCATAAATCCCATATTAATTTTCCATAAATCCCAACAATTCCCCCTTTTTGTTTTAGTAATAAGGTGAGCAAAATCCAGGCTTTGGGGTATCAATTGTTGTCAACCACAGGCCTTGTGGCCTGTCCTCCTCTCCTGGATGGCCCTCTTATAATACAGCAGGCCATCCCTCACATCAAGGTCTGGTATGGCATATGTCTCCACCACTCAACGCCTACTGGGTTGCAGCCAGCAGCGGAGCTCGAGGTTCTTCTTGGTGGCAAACACAGAGACCAACCCAGGCTTGCCCTTGATGATGGTAGGAGACGCTTTGCCAGCCACGGTCCTTTCACGTTCTTTATCCAGTAATAAACTGCTACTATGGCAAAACACACACAGGTTATATCAATGTAACAAATTAGTCAATATAAGTAGCAAAGCACACACAGATTATATCAGTACTACAGGTTATTCAATACAGGTAGCAAGATACACACAGATTACATAAATACAATCGATTATTCAATACCACACAATACAAAATAAAAGGTGCATAATATGAAGTGCAATAAACTCTTGTTATTACAAACTACAGTGTTTGAGAGAAACTCGGTCCACATAACTTTTATAAGGAGGATGAGGTTCCGACACATGGGGCCAACATGTGTCGCAAGCCATCCCGCCCAGGATGCACATTTACTGTGGGACAAGGTTGTGACCCATGGGGCCAACATGTGCCACAAGCTGTCTCACTCTGTTCAGTATTGTCCATTCACCTTCATTATTTCCACCTCATAGCCAAACACCCGTGACCGTGTTCCTCCAAAAAGAACTCTACAATTCCCCTTTTTTCTTTTCTCTCTCTCCCCCCCCCTTTTTTTTTTTTTTTTTTTTTTTTCGTGAACGACCCCTATCTTCTTTACAGCTTTATCTATCATGTAGTTAAGCATTTTTAAAATACATGGTACAACAGAGAGCACAACCAATAGTATTACTAGTATGATAAGTCCATATACCATAAAATCTTTCAACCATTCAGTAACACCCCAATCTGCCAGCCATCCATCAAGGCCTACACTCGAGTGAGTTAATTGTTTTGTGAGATGTTAAAGATCCGGATCCTATTCTGTTATCGGCCCAGAATGGTCAGACAGGTTCATGCAACACATACCCTCAAAAGCCTCACATCCATGTCCGTGTGCCAATAGCAAAAACAAAACAAAAAAAACCAATAGTTGTTCTATCTTGTAGCATGCCATATTGCTAGGAAAGGAACCTAACAGATCCATCTCCTGTGGGTCAAAGTCAGTTACATTTAAAGTTGCAATCATACTCGTGGAACACTTGTTACCTCATCCAAAAGCTTATTTCGTTTCGTTCGTTTCTTTTATTTTTTTCTTTTTTTTTTCTTTTCCTTTTTTTTTTTTCGTTTTTTTTTTTTTTGTTTGTTTGTTTTCAGTTTTATCCTTAACATACCTAGCAAAGGAAGTAAAAGTACTCAAAGGGAGCCCCACCAAACAAATTCGAAAAGGGTCCCCTGTCGTCATTACTAAGAAACAAAAGGAGTTCTGCTGGAAAAGGAAAAAAGAAACAAAACACCCAAACAAAAACAAACCGCAGCAGCGGCCAGACGCCGTCAGCGCTCGAGAGGTTAAAAGAATGCGGCGGGACCGGGGGCGAGCCGGGGGGGAAGGCGCTTCTCGGTAGCCTCCGACTCGCGACAGGTCGAAAAAAAAAAGGGGGGGGGGGGGGGCTGGGCGGTGTTCCGCAGCCGCCGCTCCCTTTTCCAGGCTGGGGGTGCAGGGCTGCATATCCATATCGGCTGACAGTTACTAAGTCTTTTCTGACCGCCCCCCCGGTCGGACATTCCTTTTTAATTTGATCCACTTTTCCACAACCAAAACACTTCAAACCCAGTCTGCCTACCGTAAGCTGCTGAGCAAGGACCCCAGCCACCGTAGATACCTTAAGTGACTGAGCTCACATTCTGACACCTTTAACAGCTCAGCAATCGAGTTAGCAGAGCGCCTAATTGGGGCAATTGCCTCCTGGCAATCAGCATTTACATATCTAAAAGCCAGCTGAAAAAACACACAATGCACATTCTATACCTGCCTTGAAATAGCCGTCTGAAGCCAATTCATGAAAGAAACATAGGCCTCCTGTCCTGCATATACACTACCTAACAGAGCTTGTGTAAACGATGCTTGGAACCCATATGTTAAAGGAGATTGATTACAACCTTTGTCTACCAAAGATACCATACACACAAAAATCAAACCCAACTCAAGCAACTCTCCCACCCCCCAGGCAGCAAAGTACACCTCCCGCCACCTCCTTCTCGGATCGTACGCATGTTTCCGTTATCCCACCCCCCGCGCGCTAGATTCAATCCCTGACTCCCCCCAGTTACTAGCATCGCTGGGCAAGGGTGGATACAAATCTTCAGGTTCTCTTCCTTCCGGTGAGGTCGCGTTGCTGACCTTCTTCGTGGCCCTGGTCGGTGCAGTTCCGGACCACAGGGGCAGTGATTGGTGCAGCTCTGGCAAATGGGCGGACACTCCTTCAATATCACTTGTCGGATCTTATCTAGCAGCGCATCACCTGTATCTTGCGGCTCTGATGTTCGCGTCGGCTCCTCGGTGCCGGCCTGCTCAAATTCCGCTTTTGATTTTACCGCGCCATCAGCTCCGGCATCGCCACGTCCAACTTCCGCTCTCTTTTTTACTGCGCCATCAGCTCCCGGATCGCCCCGCCCAACTTTCTCTTTTTTTACTGCGCCATTAACTCTCGCTACGACTGCATTATCGCTTCCCTTAGTTGTTTGGGATACTTCGGACACTGATTTAGGCACAGCCAACACTGCATGCTCAGGCATTTTCGGTAAAGGTGGCGCGGGACGCAGAGGAATGGAAATCCGGATAGAAAAGGTAGAAACGGCACTATTTGGCGGCGGCGAAGCAGCGGAGGAGTTAACAATGCCGCTAGCGTGATTGGAGACATCGGGAGTCGGAGCGGCAAACACAGACGCAAACATTTCACATTCCGCTTTTATTACTCTCAGAGTCTCTTTTAGCAGCCTCCAAAGGGTGGAATATTTACTTGCTTCCTTGGCTGCCGCTCCCCCACTACTGATATAATCCCATAGTTCTTTCCCTATGACTTCCCAGACAGAGAGTTCAAACGCTACATTTCTTTCAGGGATCAGTCCTTTGTTCCAGATCCACTTCGTCATCCCCTTTAACACGGGGGAAGCATATTTAATTCCTCTCATAGAGAGCGTATGTTGGAGGAGATTTAGGACAGCCTCTTGCTTTTTGTCCAACCCCATCTTCCTCCCCGACCGCTCACCTGATCAGGGCGAGATTCCGTAATTCTGGGTGCGCACCCCCCTTCCGATCCCGGCTGCTCCTCTTGGCTAGCCGCTCAGTCTTCCTGCCGTCCTTTTCCCGTAACGACAAGGCTTCTTGCTAAGGTAGCAAGGATTCTCTTCTTGCCCTGCTGGCAAGACTTCTTGCCGGGGCAGCAAGGATTAATTTCGGCCGGCTTTCCCGCCCCCTTACAGTCCTACTTTCAACTGCCTTACTGCAGTAATTGAGGAATCTGAGGGTCCCTGTTCGGGCGCCATTTGTTGCGGCGAGAGCTCGGACTAACGCACCACGACCAATGTGATCAAGCGAAAGCCGTTTATTATTTAAAATGGCGGCAATTTATACCCCTCTAATTCCAGATGTTCCACCCCAGTACAAACCCCGTTGGTTACACACATACACAGTTCATATAGGATTGGCTACGTGTCTTGTCACTTACTGCCCGTGTCACGATGACCCAAGGTGTTTCGCTTCCCAGACGGTGCCTCTCAGTTCTTGCTACAACATTCTTTTCTCACTACTTCATGAGATAACAACCGTGAGATAGGACACCTGCTGTTTGCTGGTCCCGTGGGGTACCAGGCTGTGAGACACCAGCTTGTTTACTGATCTCACGGGCTACTTCAGGGTGCCTGACAATTTGGTGAGCAGTACCTGCAACACTACTGTTTTAATTCAGGCATATTAATTTCCCATAAATCCCATATTAATTTTCCATAAATCCCAACATTTATGCACTTGTGTTCACCCAGCAATTTCAAACAAGTGAGGAAAAACACAAAACAATATGACAATATTTAGTCTACAAATACAGAATGCGTCACCTTTTGCTGAGATCCCAGGATAATGCCTTGCAGGTCAGAGTTTGCAAAAGCTCAATGAAAGCAATGACATTCATTTTCCTTGTACTAATTTAAACAAAATATTGAAATACTGTAACCATTTAATGTATTTATAACTTAATGTAATTACAACTTCCCCTAGAAAACACCAGATTGTCTAGACTATATTCCTGGAAAGAAGGCATCTGCTAATCTTGGTAAACAGAGCAGAAAAGTGGAATCCGATTTGGATTAAACATTCTTAATAACCATTCATTGCTTTGTCAGGACTATTCCTTGAATTAGGACAAGACCAGAAGTTGCCAACACAGGATACACTCTGTGTAACAAAACCCTTGCTCCCCATCACATCACTCTCCAGCTGTAGGGTGCACAGTGTTTCACACTGGAGTACTGGTCAGGAGACATACAGAAACCTGCAGCTACAAGACCCTTAAATGTAATTCATGTGCTTCAGCATGAGGATCTTGT
Source organism: Hemiprocne comata (assembly GCA_020745705.1). NCBI lineage: Eukaryota > Metazoa > Chordata > Aves > Apodiformes > Apodidae > Hemiprocne > Hemiprocne comata. The sequence goes on along the minus strand of CM036587.1, from coordinate 98,072,660 downwards.
CTTTCAGGCAAGCACTAGAGTCTATACAGCTAGGACATGGAAAAATAGAATCACAGAATCACAGAATCATAGAATGTCTGGGGTTGGAAGGGACTTTTAAATGTCATCTAGTCCAACCCCCCCGACAATAAGCAGAGATATCTCCCACTAAAACAGATTGCTCAGAGCCCCGAAAAGCCTGAGGATTAGGAAGATTTAATTTGGGCTGGAAAAAATGGGTGGAAATAGAGAGAAGATAAAATTAGGAAAGGTAAGGGGACCTGAAACAGTTCTGGCAGACCAGAGTAGCACCAAGTGAATCTGTGCCAAAATATCCATCATCTAAATTGTGATTGTAAGACCTGTCCTTTAAAGATGGCTCTCATTTGGATGACTTCCTTTAGGTAATCAAATTAAAAATTATTTTTATTTCCTACCATCTGATTTAAATAGGCAGCAAAACAGCAGACGCCAATTGTGTGTGCAAGAATTCACTGTCAGAGAAAAGATGTGAACTCTAAGTACTTCCTAGCCCTAGCACCACTTCTGCCCTGAGACATTCCATGGCATGATCTCATCTTTGTCCTAGTCCACTGCCCATGAAGAGAAGGCAATGTAAGACCTTACATCAGCAGCCTAGTACAAGGCCACTGTAATACAAGGACCTTTAGGACTGTCACCAGACGATTAACTGCAGAGAAAAGCAGCATGCAGCAGCTGTAAAAGCTTCTGTACAATTCTTCCCCATCTCCCATAGTGTTCAGCAAACACAATAAACCAAGAGAGAGAGTAACTGGCCCTTTCTTGTATGCCAGGAATAATCAGTTTCCTATCACCCACCTCGTGCAGGTAGTACGAGTTAAAAAATTAAGATTTTTAAAAATTTCAATTAAAGGACAAGTAAGGAGTACAGCTAATCAGCAGATGGGAAGCAGAAGCGTGCACTAAGTCCCAGCTTTAAAATTCAACCTGGTAAATTGCAGTGTAGGAATGTCTTTGCCTGAATTATTCTTAGTAAGAGAGGAGGGGATATTGCTGCATTCCTGATTCTCATGTTGACCTGTAGTTTGTCATTAGGCCATGCATTTTATTTCTATATAGACTCTGACTTGGCTAAAACCCAGACCTTAGTTGCTAATACAGTGGATTCAAGTCCCACAAAGTTATATATAGGATCCTAATTCATTGCTAGACCCAAGGTTGTCATCAAAAAACACTAGAATAAACATTCTTCTGGGCTCAGAGTAGAAGATAAATTTCTATAATCCCTAATGTTTTTAGTTAATGGTAGTGATTAATCACTGGCAAAGTTAATCCCTGCTCACACACACAAGAATAGCTTATTTCTGCTACTAATTATTCTTAGTTCAGGAATAAAAAAATCTGTATTGTGCATTTTAACTTTCTGTTTTCTATACATGATCTCTCTAGTCAGGAGAGTGTCTTGCCTGCACTCTGAATTGTTCATGGTTTAAAAAAAAGTCTGTTTCAACCTCTTGCACAACATTGTTTATGAACAATCAACAAACACTGGGAAGATTAGACACATCCAAACCAATAAATCTACTGCTACTATTCAAAGCCTATACTAAAAAACTTTCCTGGTAAAACAAAAAGAAGGAATGCTAAGGGAAATTACACAAAAACTGATGCCTTAAGTCTAACTGAAGAACAGACAATGAGAAGGGTGAACTACTCACCCATCACTCAGTTTAGCTGTGTTTAAAAAAGATGCTGTGAGGACAGACTGAACAGCTTAAGAAACCTGATAGACTCAAAAGGCTGAATCTCCCTGTCAGAGCTCCCACCCTGCCACCTCTGTACACACTAGACATGCACTAGCAGTGATCTGGGACTGGGACAGCCTGATCAGGCTGGGTAAGAACTAGACAGCATCAGCAGGGAAGCAGAGTGTACTGCCACCTTCTCTGCCTTTGGTTAGATCACGGACACTTGAAGTGGCATCTATGTTCCTGTTCTCTGGGTCTGTTACCTTCTGCCACTTCAGTGTCTTCTGTCCAGTAATATTCTCCTCACAAGCACAAGACCTTTAATAAAACCACTGCAAGTGTGTCCTCAAAAGGGCAAACTAGAAGCATTTTGTCAGGTCACTGAGATCTTCTCTGAGGACAGTCTAAATGCCCATGCTCATCTGTGGGGTCTTATTTAGGGTGAAAGTCATCTCATGTAAAGGTAGTTCCTTTGCTGCTTTTTTGACCCCTTATTTAGAAGTCTTGGCACTTCTTGAAAAAGATGAAGTCACAGCAAGCAAAAAAAGCCTAAAAGCTAAGTTGTTACAACAATCCACATGCACTTTCTCCACCTGTGCCCTTAACACAGCTGAGGGTATGGCTTATCCCAGGGGATGAAGCTGAACTAACATCTTGCTGCTGACAAGAGCAAGAGGCCCCGACCTTCTTCTCCTGTCACCCTCTCAGCAAATCTGTTTTTGACAGTCATGTGATCCTGCAGTGAATAGACTACAACTATATAAGAGTAGCAAAGTATACAGGTCATTTTTTTTCCTTCTGATCACTGAGTTAAATCAGTTTAACCTGAAATCAGGAGCAAGCAGGCAGGGGGGATGTTCACGCAGGGAAGGCATAAGAAGTGTTCTCCCCTTCTGCAGCAGAAAGCCTGCATCTGGGTTGTCCACACTGCAAGGGTGTCCTTGATGATAATTACAAAGCTGACCCTCCAGAGTATTTTATAAAAAAGGGCGTCTTCACATCTACTGGGACCACAGTCATACCTCTTCCCTTGTTCACTTGCTGATTTTTCATTCTTTCCGCCCTATTTTTTTTTGTTTCAGTGCTCACACACATGCATAGCCTTTCAACATAGGCCTGCAGCTTACAACTGTAATAAAAAATAAAAATTCCTGTTCAAAGCATAATAATGTGGCTTTACTTAAGCATCCAGCTAACTTCCTACCACGTCTAGGTATCACTGTGAAGGACATTCAATTCCATTTACATTTAGCTTGACTAGAAAATTATTAAACACATAACTTTTACCAATACCCAGGGCATACATTCCAAATGAGCAGTGGGTGGTAGTCACTGACACTACCAGCAGAAATAGGGATTTCTTTCCTTGGCAGCTGTCCTGGTTTGAGCCAGGATAAGGCAAATTTTCCTTTTACTGATTTTTTTTTCCTTCAGTGAGCTCTCTTTTAACTAGCAGCAAGTTTTACAGCTAGTCCACTGGTAAACACTGGGATGTTTATGTTACTGCCAGAACTGCAAGGTCACCAGAAGAGTTGTACCTGCAGCCCTCCCATAGGGAGGAGCAGAGCAGATGGACAGCAAAATTGACCAAAGTATTCCATTCCATATATCTACATAAGCTCTGTGTAAGGTCAGGGATCATGGAAGTCCAGCCCCTTCCTGCTTCTTCTTCCCTTCTGTTCTGTTCATGGCTGGTATCCATGGAGGACTCCATCTATCCGTCACCATTGATCCCTACACCCATGCATTCCTGACCCTCATACCTCTCTCCTCTGCTCCTGTCTGCTCTACTGCTCTCTCCAACAGCACCCCGGGACATTTCAGAACTGCTCACAGCTCAGGAGAGTGCCGGGGGGGGGGGTTGCTGGGGGTGGGGGGAGGTGATAGGGGTTTGCACATTCCTGCACATACGTGTATATAATTGTACATATTTTCTTTTATCATTAGAATTTAATTAAAGCTGTCTAGTTTTCAATCCAGAAAGTCTCTCTCCTTAATTCTCTCTCTCCTTCCCTACCTGGGTGGGAGGGGGAGGGGACTGAGAGCATTGTTGTCACTGGTTTAATTGCCCATCCTGAGTCAGGCCGTGACAGCAGCACTTCTGAAAGTCTTAGTCTCGTGGCCTAATTTTTGTTAAGGTTTCCAACAGTTCCTTGTACGAGCATTTTCATGATGAATTCTTTTTATATTACAAATACATGCCTGACCCTCCTCTTCCTTTCAGTGGTTATTTGCTACAGTAATTTCACTATCTTCAGAAGACTTGGTTCTAACTACATTAATTTCAGTAAGTTTAAAAGTAGGCTGTGGAACAAATGAAGTAGAGGCAAGGTGCAAAAACTTCTCAATAGTCTCATTTAATTTGACATATAAAATAAATATGGATGTTATTCAGGGGTGTATTGTCATCTTCAAAAGACTGCTAATCCTAGAAGTCATTGTATTGAGTCTTTGGTTGGCAATTTTTAAGCAAAAATTTATTTCAATTAAATGACAACATCTTTTAATCTCAAGGAAGTGACTTGGCAGACAAGCAATTCTGTCTTTGGAGCTTTCATACATTTATTCATCTGCCTAAACTTCCTAAGACTTTGGAGTTCAGCTGAAGTTTCATCCTGAACTAACGATTTGGGAAAAGCAATCTGTTTCGTTACAACACAAAAGAAATTAAATGAGGTGAATGTAAGGGGCAGCAAGGGTGACATAACTTCAGACCTGAAAAAAGCAGATGTTGGCCAGTGGACCTCCATATGTCAGAGTTACAATTAGCTATGATTTTTATGCCAATAAAACCAGTTTCCACTGAAAAAATTACACATATCATACAAAGCTGTTACAGTCTTTCAAGCATGCAAAGGTGTTAAACATAGCTGATACAGTTAAGAAGTATCTCTGTGCCAGGGAGAAAATGTTTAATGTCACTCAGTCATGAAATCAGGATAATTATTAAACCCTGTAGTAGGCACCAGACTTGGGACCCACAGCGAGATGACCAATCCTAACAGGGCTTGAGAATTCACAAAGCTCCATTCACTTACCAGGCTGCCATGAATGACTGTGCCCTGCTGTAATACTCCATTTCGGAAATCTTTTTGCCTGTGTATCACTGGAAAAACAACAACAACGCCTGAAGCTTTCTGATAATACTTTTTTTCCCCGTTGTATTTTTCAATTTGGAAAGAGCCCTAATCGCTCCGTTTTCTATAAATGGATGTTTTCATTTGGCAGAGGAGCAGCCCTTAGACACCAGGGCACTCTTTTTTTTTTTTTTTTTTTTGTTCTGATGAAAATCATTCAGCTGGAGTGCATCAGGAACTGTTGAAATCTGCTTACAGAATTTATCACATTTGCCTTCTTCAGACAGCGATGAAAAAACTAAGCCAGTCACTTCAAAAGGAGTTTCATATTATTACACCACATTGCTGGAATTGCAAAAAACAATTTCCTGGCATTATTCAAGTATTCTTTTCATATGTTTTATCTACATATTATTGATTCAAAATAAGTTGTTGCTGTGTTACCCACCATCTCCCAAGAACATAGTTATGAAATACAAATAAATGGATTTCAAAATGTGCAACAGTAGTATCTATGAAATTCTTTAATGTGCCCTAAGATAAAAGCATGTAACAAGGTTCTCTGACCACATCTCTTTTGCCTAATCCACAAATACACCTCCATACTACTTTGCCCGACAGTCTAGTTTCTATTCTGATCCACACATGTCAAAAAAAAAAAAAAGGAATAAAGGAATTTATTTTTAATTCTTCTTCTCCCTGAAACTGGGATTTATCTGAGGTACATGCAAAGCTAAGCACCACACAATGCTTAAATCCTGAAAAGCATCAGGTTCATTACATAAAAAAAAAAAAAAGAGGAGCAAGAAAGAAGTACTTAAATTACTTGATACCTTGATGCTATGATTTACAGATGAACTATTTTAATTCTGTAAAGAACCTGGTACCGTATCCCTAGGAACCCTTGCTACTCCTAAGTGGGAAATTACCTAGGGGAAAACACTAAATTTTTTAAACTCAGGGTCCAGTCAGTAGACAGTCCTTTGAAATTAGCCTTAACAGAGAGATTATGGTGGTGTGGCATAAAGAAAAAACCAAAAAAACCAAAAAAACAACAGAGTTATCACCTTGAGAAATTGCTGTGGAGTCTGAAACTTAGACTGATAGCTTTTTCCTGGTAGCAAGAAGCTGTAGTAAAGAGGGGTGCAAAACATTCCGCCAACAGGACATAACAGAATTAGAACAGCCATTGGGATTATCACTTTGGTGCTTGTATATCAAGCTGAATTAGAAACTTTGGTACTGAATAATGAAAACAAAACTTTCTTATGTTTTTAACAGTCATTGTAAAGTGACTGTACTTAGACAGTGTGTTTGTAAAACCCAAAAGTTTAAGCCTCTAGAGTAATACTCCTTTCTATGTTCAGCTTGTAGCATAGGTTATACATTTAATTAAAAAGTATTTGCCAGCATTGCCATCTGAATGGCATTGAAATAAATTAGGCCATTCAAAGTTCAAAATTATTTTATCAGCAAACTCTGAGATACATCTTATGACTACCTACAGTAGATTTCTATTTTAAAGGCCAACTTACTTGAAAGAGGGAAAAGACAACAGCTGATAGAGCCTGGGTCTGTACTTCTTCCTCTTAGTAAGTGTTTCTATTGCCTGTGGACATGCTTTATTTTGGGGGAAATACCTTTACACTGTACATTCAAACATTTATAATAATATGTATATAGTATTACATGCATCTGAGCCACACCCTTCTGTGTATTCCAACATTGTATCATAAGAATATTAATATTTGATAATATAGATACCTTCCTCTTTACAGTGTAAAACTGGCCATATTTCAACTTGTTTTATTTCCTAGTAGTTATATGGTTTTAATGGTTATCATATGCGACATTTTCTGAATATATAAATACACATAAATAATTGCAAACTCTACAAATGATGAGGTTACATTTACTCATGTATCTTGACATTTAGACTTTCTTATGCATTCTAATTACTTTTTCCTCTGTACAACATTTAAACATCTCCAGAGATGGAGATGACACATCATAACACATTTAACAATACTGAGTAACACAAAAAAATCACCATCTCTCTGAGTAGCAAAATCACAATTTCAAACTTATTGAAACAGTAGCAAAACCAAGTCTCCTCCTGATTCTTCCCCAACAAATGACATTTGTTTTTATACTCCTTTTGCCTAATATACTAATGCCTAATAAATGTTCTTATGCTCCTTTTACCTAAACATGGATGAGATCTTTACCAAGGGCACTCTGACTCTCACTTCTGTCACTACATAAGTCAATTTTACTCCCTTAGAGAATCAAGCAATCACTTGGTTTCTCATCTGCTGTTGCATAGTACCCATGGGGCAATCACAGAAAAGGCTTATTTGTACATTAGCAGAATATTAGATTATTTCATCTGCATTTCCTCAGGCATTTCATTTGGGACAGGGGGTTGTTTTTCTTACATGTTTCCTTAATCTTTAGTTTCCTTCAGCTGGAGAAAAGCTGCAAATCCAAACCACAGCACTGTTCCATACAAAACCCATGGGTGGCATATGTTCCACAACACAGGTGCTGCTGCTTACACAAAGCACATAAGCAACGAATCAGTATAAAAGGAATTCATAGGAATTAGGCCTGTAGGGACCAATCTTCAACCACTATCAATTCTTTTATATCCTAACAAAGTAAGTTCACACCAATAGTTTGGTCTACCCATTAGCCATCATAAACAACTTTAATTATTCAGTGACAGATCATGCTTCAAATCTGGCACTAATACTGTGCTCCCTGCCATCTTCCTTGAAGTCAATATTTCTCAGCCTATTTTGCAGTTAGATCACAACTGCTCATTGAATAAATCTTAATGTAGCCTGGTTAAAAAAAACTCAACAACAGAAAACCGAACAGAGTATAATTTACTTGGATATTAGGAAAAATTTCTTTACTGAAAGAGTGGTGAGGCATTGGACTGGGCTGCCCAGCGTGGAGTCATCATCCTTGGAGGTGTTCAAGAAGCATTTAGATGTGGCACTTCAGGATATGGTTTAGTGGTTGTGGTAGTTGGATTATGGTTGGACTCAATGATCGGGAAGGTCTCTTCCAACCTTAATGATTCTATGATTCCTCCTTCCAAATGCCTCCTCACCCCTTTCCCCCAGGATGCATTGGCCTCCCTACCCAACCACTCCCTCTCCCACCCAACACTGCCTCATGGCTCTGGCACTTGGCTCTGGAGCTGCCAGGCACACAGAATGAAGCCAAAGTAGGTTAACGCTAGGAGACTGCTGAAGTCAAATTAGAATCTCAAACAGGTTTAAGTGAGCAGAATTTATGATCTCCACTGTTTGTCTGAACCGCATTGCTCTGATCTTGTCTAAGCACTGACTAGATGCATTGACCTCTATGTGCCTGTTCAGCTGACCTGAAGGCAGCTACATGACTATATGCCTGAATGAAGGTGCTGGTCTCTTTGAACCCAAGTGCTAGCCCTTTCTAATAAAAGGAAAAGATACTTTTTTACTGAAACAGATGCCTTTATAAGAATCTTAACTACGTAGCCACTATTTACATTTACTCAAATAATTTCTACTTATAAACAGCAATGTGAAACTTAGTTCCTCAGAAAGGCAGAAGTAGACCACCTTTAATCAAATTTAAATAAGGAAGGAAAGGAAGCAAGGTAAGTAAGGAAAATGAGGTAGGAAACTAAAAATGAATCTCTTTTGTTTGCCATGCTGTCTTTAGAAGTTTGTTGTAATCATGCATCATCACCTTAACTTTGTAGCATTAAGTCTGTAGCATTAAGTTTGTAGTCTTAGATCCATCCACACCCCAGTGCAGGACAGTAACTAACAAAGAACAGAAGCTGAACAAGTTTTGACACCCTTCAGCTTTCAACACCCTCACAAGACTGTGTTATAACAGAAACCATTTTTCACTGTTACAGCATATTGGTTCAAGTCTAAATTATATTACGGTATATAGATTCATGGTAAGTGCTTTACATAACACTAAACTTGATATTGGATGTTGGTATAGATCTAGTACTACCAGTGAGAGGTCAGACAGGGAACCTGAGTGGCAAGGGAAGTGGATGTCAAACATTGATCAAATGGAACACAAACACTACTTGTATCCTCAATCTACAGTTAAGCTCAGCACCATTTCACTGAAAAACATTTGTCTTGTCTACTACTTCTGCCTTGTGTTTGCTGCCTCTCTGCAATCCCCAGTTCCCACTTCTCCATTACTGTACGTCCACCCCTTTTCTCATTTCCCCAACAGAAGTGATTATAAGCTTATCAGTAATGGACATAGACATCCATTATTTCACTTCAAATACCCAAAATTTCTCTCTTCATTCTCCTCACAAGACTACCAATTTTCTTTTATGTATGGGCTATAGGACCTTTCAGGTTTGTTTTGAAAACACTGGGGCTAAAGTTTACTTTTGATTTTAACATGAAGATTACAGGCTAAAAACTTTGAGCATATGCTTCTGATGCTAGCCATCTAACAGCATAAATCTATTCCATAACTCCAAATTACTTTTCCTACCATGAAAAAATAAGACTAGCTAGAGAATCTAAGTACCAAACCAACAGATTAGGAGCCATATCCAGTTAGAAGAAATACATTTATTGAAGCTGAATCACACACAGTTGCTTCAGGAGAGGCACAAAGAAGTTGACTCCAATTATTGCAGTCTGTCACAAAAGAATACTTTTTACTGAGAGTACTAATGATAAGATTTACTTAAGAAAAATTTAATTTAATTAATTTTCACCTTGTTCTATGTTCTTATACAAGATAACACAAACAGCTTTATTATAGATGAGGATGTAATGTCTTTTTTTTAAACATATCATCTCAATAAGATTAAGATCATCTCATTACTACTCATTTGGATTAAAATATGTTGATTTACAAAAGTGAAGAAATGGTCTTTGGTTCACTCACAAAAAACAGTTCTGAGGTCACACCACAACAAAAGATCACAGCCACACCAATGAATTGGCTTTAGGTAACAAAGCGGAAAAGGGGTAGAGCTCTTTTGTACATTAAAACTTTACTGGCCAGCTAAAAACTGACAAACGTACAAAGGGATGAGATAATTAACACTTCTTAGTTCTCTTTTTGGTCTCTAAATTACAACCTTCTTCCTCATGCTGGCACACTATTAAGGGTCATTTTGTTCCTGCAGCAAGCTAGACATCTGATGCAGCATTCCCGACTAGTGTCATTTATAACTAGAAACACCACAGAGGTAAAAAAAACCCAGGTCAGTCACTGTCAGTTAATATGCAAGACTACACATTCACAACACAGAAGAAGCTGTTGCAGTCTTAAAAATAACTGAAATAAGGAATGAACCTAAGGGCTTCCACACAGGGTAAATGAGGAGTTTGCAACTAATAATTTTTGAAGTCTTAAAACCTGATTTCCTTAAGTATTAGAGATCTTTGTTACCTCTCCATTTCCAAATTAATATATATAAAGAGGACCCTGACCTTCAGTAGATGAGGGCTTTATATGTTATGGAAAAAAATGCCCCACAATCCGTGAAAATTTCAAAAACATCAGAAACCAAAAAAACAATTTTTAGAAATGTAAGTTTCGCATTTCTTAGTCGCACTCCTTTCCTAGTTCCTACACTCAACATTTGAAATCAGCACGTCTCTGGTTCTACACATAACACACCCAGTATCACTCTTTTTGTCTCCATCTGCCTCTTGCTCTAGTTTTCTTGTCCCTCTATTATCTGTCTGTTGGGAAAACTGAATTCTAGTTTTCTGAAGACAGGCTACCATGGGCAAATATCTTTAGAGCAGAGGTACTGTTTGAGTTAAGACACTGAGAGTGTTAAACATAGTAGATATCAGATATTGGACACAAATATTAAGATTTAGGACTAGACAGTTTCCTGGTTATGGTTACACTGACAGATGTGAATTTGTCCATGTTAATGTATTAAGTTTTAATCTGAACTTAGGATTCTGACTCTTGCAAGTAATTCTTCCAACTGATGAAGCAAAATTATGCAGAGGACTCTACTGTGCTTCTTGTACAACTATAAAAAAATCTGGTGTTTTCTTCTCCTCCTCCCCTTTACCTCCTAAATGAATGCAAGAAAAAAAATGCAAGAAAGCTAACATTGCAAAATAAAGATCCTAAAGGCAATTTGATCCTCCCGTTGTTTTGAAGGAGGAAATGAACCATGGGGGACTCACCACACAGGCAAGCAACTCCTTTGGGGTTGATGGTCAGGATTCTCCTACTTTGAAGGCAAACATGTCCTGCAGCAAAGGGCTGCACTATATATGGGCTAGACATTATCAATTAAGCTTGCATAACAACAGTCCATCTTGTGCAGTTTTGCCTTTGTGCTGGGAACACACATACTGGCTGAATAGCTCACGCTTTTTGTCCCAGAGCATCACTGACTTGCACCCAGGCTAAATATATCTGCTCAGATGGGTTTTAGCAGGATGCAGACACACTTCTGACTACAACAGGCACCCTAACTATGTTGTTCTAGCACAGAGCTAACAACCAGACTATGTAACATACATGTACATGTTGCATATATAGGTGAACAGTAATTTACTTAGTCTGCAGGATCTACAGAGAAACCAAATAGCACAGACATGGGATACCCTCTGTATTTAGGCACACCAAATGAGTTTTTCTTTCTAGGTGACTTCAGAGTTTCTCCTTGTGCCTTTAAGCTCAAAACTACCCAGGGAGCTTTGTCTCATGCACAGATAGGTGGACATTACTTTCTTATTTTAAAAGTGGTTTCTAAAGCTGAGATAGCAATTTTCTATCAGGTACAGTTCCTTCTCTTTTATTGAGTTACAATATTGTTAACAGGCTCACTTTGCAATAAGAAATACTAGGTTCTTTCAGTAATCAAAGTAATATTTTGCCTTCATCAGCAGATACTTAGCCACATTCCTCCAGCTTAGGGTTTCCCCCATGAGAGACAGTGAAGGTGGGTGGGGGTTTTGTTTTGTTGGTTTCAATTTTTAGCCTTTAATCTTTCAGCCAACACTGATGAGGTTCCTTCCTGGGCTCCACCACGCAGACCAGCACCAGCCCTGCAATAGGCAAAACAGCAGAGCAGAAGCTCTTACTGATTTTTTTTTTTTTTTTTAATTTAACAGCTAAACATATTTATGCGCAAAAATATCAAATCTAGTTTTAAAAAATATCTACCAAAATATTTTCATACATAGGTGGAAACCCAAGAAGGACTAATATGTGCATCTTGAATCACAATATTCAAGAATGATTAATTTATAGTGCAGCAGATGCAAAGAAAAGCTTCTAAAATAATAATGGGAATGGCAAGCCTATCTCAGGGGAAGGCTAAATGAGCTTGACTTATTTATCCCACAAAACAAAAAAGCTGCATAGTAGTACCGTTTCTTTGCCAGCTAAATCAAGATAGGATTTAATAAGACTAGAAACTAAACTCCTGATAATTTTTTATTTCTACAATCTGTTTTGAGCATCTTCAGTATTTGTCACAGTTTGATTCAGGATCGGCAATTAAATCAGTCACAACAAAGCTCTCGATCCCCTTCCCCTCCCACCCAGGTAGGGAAGAAGAGAGAATGAAGAGACACTTTCCAGATTGAAAGCTAGACAGCTTTAATTAAACAGTAATGATAAAAAAAATATGTACATATACAAATATGTGCAGGAATATGTAAAACCCCTGTCACCTCCCCCCACCCCCAGCAGCTCCCCCGGCACTCTCCTGAGCTGTGAGCAGTTCTGAAATGTCCCGGAGCGCTGCCAGAGCGAGCGGCAGAGCAGACAGGAGCTGAGGGGAGAGGTATGAGGGTCAGGAATGCATGGGCCTGGGGATCAAAGGAGATGGATAGATGGAGTCCTCCCCAAACGACAGCCGTGGACAGAAGAGAAGGAAATGAGAAAAAGAAAGGCTTGATTTCTGTTATCCTTCACTTTATACTGAGTCTTACATAGATATATGGATGGAATACTTTGGTTTGCCGATTTTGCAATCTGTCTAGTCCACTCCTCCCTACAGTGTGGCTGTAGATACGATTCTTTCACTACTTTAGGATCCAAAGTAGATGATTTGACAAGTGGAGCCAAGTGGCCTTAGTCTCTCAGCAGTAATTATAAACATTCAGGCATTATGAGTCCACTAACTAGGAAACTTGCTGTTACTTTCAGCAAGTGTACTGCTTAAAAGAGAGTTCACTGGAGAAAAAAACAAAATAACAACAAAAATTGGCATAAAGAAAATTGCTTCATCCTAGCTCAAACCAGGACAATGTTTTTAATATTCCACCTTTGAACGGAGTATGTTTAGATCACAGCAAATGATTTTCACTGCAACCCTGAAGATGGGAAATTACTTTCCTTTTTAAACAGGCATTCTGAAATATCTTTTGGAGTTTAGATACTCAAGCAGATCAGACCTGACCCGGTATGTGAAGAGCGTCACACTTTCACATATGGTAACAATAATAATTCTGAATCACATCAAGCTCAAACCTACAGTCAAAGACATTCTGGAAAACTAATATGCCTGACACAAGAAGAAAGCATGAAATGGAAGAACTGGAAACCAAGAAGATAACATTCAAATATAACATATATATATTATATACATTATATATATTTTCATAGCTCCAAAATACTACATAAATGCTGAAGTTTAAACTGATTCATGTCAACCAACACCCCCAGGTCCTTTTCCTCTGGGCAGCTTTACAGCCATTCTTCCCCAAGCCTGTAGTGTTGCATGGGGTTGTTGTGACCCAAGTGCAGGACTCAGCACTTGTTGAACCTCATACACTTGGCCTTGGCCCATCAATCCAGCCTGCCCAGGTCCCTCTGTAGAGCCTTCCTGCCCTTGAGAAGATCAATACTCCCACCCAATTTGGTGTCGCCTGCAAACTTACTGAGGGTGCACTCACTCAAGATGCTCAACTCTACCTTCTGTACAACGTGTCAGAATAATTAATTCAGAAATTTTAGTGGATGTTTTCCATATGGAGATCATATAGATGGATTACATAGGTGCAGTACTAACATTTATTTAATTTTACACTTACTATAGTTGTCATATAAATGTTTCCATGAGATGTGTTCTTATGGACTCTGAAGTCTCTTTGAGGGAGGCAATATTTCTCTTATTTTGTCTTCTGTTAATAGTCTACTTCTAGAAAAATCTCATTTATAATGCCAGTTATAATCACAGGATTGGCTGGCTAAATAGACATGCAGTCGTCATATAGCATAGATTCCTCCTGCAAAATGAGCTAATATTTCTAAACGGTTTCAGAAGGATTTGTAAGTGGAGGGGGGGGGGGTCTTTCCCTAACCCTTTGTCCTGGGGAATGACATACATGAGTCCTCAATCATAAAGCAGCTTCATAGAAGCATTTATTGCTGAACTATTGACATGGCAATTTTTGCAGAGGCAAACTCATGTTCGAAGTGGAGAATTACCTGATATACATATGATATTGATTTTTACACATACAGGAAAAAAAAATTGCATTATCATATAAAAATAAAGCTGCAGTTGAAACCACAATAAAAAATTTTACTAACTGAAAAATTCTCTGCATTTGTCACAGCTTACAGTTCAATGAATCACTTCTTTTCCTTTAATTTAAAATTGAGCATGAGATACATAATAAGATGGAGAGGGTTATACATTCTATTGCTACGTTAAGGTTAAGAAATAAATATGCAAATAAGGAATTTGAAATTGCTTTAGAGACCACGCAAGCAGGCTAGATTTATAAATATGAAAGGAAGTCAGCCCTGGTGAAAACTCATACAGCTCCACTGACATTCTTAATAAATGTGTATTTTTAGAAATGGATTTTTACCATTTCTGTTAACACTTTGTGATCCATACAGTACAAACGTTAACAGTTTCCATATTTATTGTTTCACAAATTCTGCCCTATCAACAGTTCTCAACAAGTTCCTCCTTTTCAAGAATTCCCCAGAGCTGTTGGTTGTAACTCTTCTTTCACTTTAAGATGAATTAAAAATTTACCACTATTTCAATGTGAAAGATTTTCCTCTTAAAGCTATTTCTCCCTCCTCCACACTGTTCATTGATTATGTTATTGTTTACAAATTCTGGTTTTGTGCTAACTGAGACCAAAATCCAGACACAGTCAACCTGTTTCCAAAGCCAGCCAAGTCTGGATCCTGCCCTGAGGATCAATCCATCAATCCCTAACAGAGGTGTTAGCACAGATCCTCCCCTAGACTGAATGAATTACACATAGGGAGGTTTTGTCTTACATACAGCAAACAAGCACAATGAGGAAAAGCTTCTTTTTGATCCACAGGCACCAAATTCTGCAAGAAACCTCATTGTTTTTTCACTTCTTGAGTGACTTGCTAAACATACCAGTAGTTTTCAGCCTGGTTCTAGCCTGCACCTCCAAGAATTCATCCTCTCCACCATTCTCCTTTCATAACCGTTCACCTTTTGCAAGTCCCAAAGGATTATTTTTAAGTCGGATGAAAACTAATGACCAAGTAACAGGAAGATGCAAATCAGAGCTCTCTTTCTTCTAAGGCAAGAATCTGCCCAGCAGTTGGCACGAGTGCTGCCTGGCCACACACAAACTCCACATTAGCCACAGTTGTCTCTTCCCAAGGTGTTGGAGAACACGAGATGGCTGGCAGTGCTATCAAGGCTGAACAGGGGCAAAAATCACAGCGGACACAAAGACAGCTTGAAACTGTATTTATCACAGTGCATGCAGAGATCAGGCAGAGGGACAGAGGACCCAAACCTCCAGGACACCTGGCTTTATTAATTTTTTTTGTTTTTCAAAGAACAACTCATTTGTAATTGGATTATACACATTTAATGAAAACACACTGTGGCTACTCCTTTGATCCACAATTATATTATTAATTACTGAATACTGTTTTTTCAGGGGGGAGGGAAATAAATCCAGTGAAATTTAGGATATCTTGGAGTACTTGCTGACCTTTTCCTATTATTTGCACCACAACTAGCTTACTAGCATCAAAATCCTGGACTGTACTATCTGGCTTTATAAAATGATAAAGTAGCAAAATCATTGCTTTGCACTTGTGAGCAGATACACCTACAAATGTGGAAGGTTAAATCAACTTCTCTCTTAATTGATTGTGTGGAATCTCTTGCACAATAAATACAGAAAGGAAAATAATCATGGTGGGAGGCTGAGAAGTTTCCATGAAACTTTCTAATAAGTTTCCTTGCTGAGGATCAGCACAAGGTAGGAATCTACAAAGCCAACAACCCACCTACAAAAACTGGTGACCACTGTTACATGCCTCCCAGTTACGTTACTAGCCCTTCCTCTTTAAATTTTACAGATTGAAAACAACCAACCATTTACACTATCCCCAAACTAGCTTGGCCATTCTGTGCCCGTCAAACTACAACACTGAGCAAATTCATGTTTTTTTCCACATCTTAACTCTTCACTCATTATTTTCTGGAAAAAAAATAGAAAGGCAGTTTTTTAGCTTAGCTCTATTGTCAAAGCCTACTTAAAGCAAGTAAATTTTAAGGAGGATGAAAACTTAATCTTAAATGCTATCATACTCCAAGACAGTAGTATTTATTTACAAGTGGCATACCAATTTAATGTATTTGTAAAGACTGTTGGACAGGAGATCTCAAAGGATTTCCTCTCCTTCTTCCTCCTACACTTAAAGATTTAATTCCCCAAGTGCTCCAAAGTCTTCCAAACTCCAGATCTCCTTGAAAACATGAATATCAACTGAGACTGAACAACAAGGAAACAGAATCATAGAGTGACATATTATCAAACTGCTGACATCACAATAAAAATACAAGATAAACACAGACTGAGCTCTGCCTGAGATTTACTGATTGCAGATACCAGGCAGTATATTTAGTCCAGAGCATAATATCTATGTGCTTTTTTCATGAACTCTGTAGTGGTGACCATATGAAGGATGGAAGCTGCACCCTTCATAGGTCCCAATTATTCTTTTTCATGCAGACATGAGTCTTGTGGAGTGTTTGATGACTTAAAGTAAGGAAGAGAAGACCAAAAAAAGGGATAATAACAGCCAACAGCAATTGAAAATGAGCTAGAGACAATAATCACAACTGCAAGGCTTTTGGCATTAAGAAACTCACCTGATGTAGACTCAGAGCAAGTAGCTTTTCTCCTTTCCATAATTGTCTAAAACAGGACAGGTAGTAATTTAAGCACCACAAAAGAATACCCAAGGAACAACCAACCATCTATCTTCTTTTCTGCCTATGAAAGTTATTCACACCTCTTCTACTGAATCCAGTTTTACCCCAAGTCCTTAGATATGTCACAGTCTATGTTGCTTTCTGCTTGATGCCTTGATATTAAATGGGACCTTAATTCTGCACTTCCAGATTTTCTGTTGGTTGGGCTAAGGAGGTGAGAGGCCGTATACATATGAATATCATCTTGAAAACTCTCAGCTACCAACTTCTGTGCTCAGAAAATACCTGGGACACAAACAAGCAGATCCAACCCTCCAATAGGAGAGTTTTGAGTAATGAGCATGCCTTGGCTACACCATCAATCAAGTCATGCTTTGACACAAACAGTCTGCCAAATCTCAAACTTCTCTACTTTGATTAAGGTCAGCAAGAAGTCAGACCAATTCCTGAAAGCAAATACAAAAATCTCTGTTGATAAAGTTTGCAGCTGACAGGAAAGTAAGATTAAAAAACAGGTGAAGTGATAATGATAACAGCTCTGCACAGCTTTCTGGAGCATAGAGATGGGCTGAAAAGAGTTACTTTCAGTACTGCTAGACCAGCTTACTTGCCACCAAATGAGGAACATGCTCCACACTCAAGGGGAAGAATTGCACTTGAGAGGGGCTAACTCAGGATCAAACTTTGGGACTGCAGGGAGTATCCAGATGAGTGGGACCAATTGCTGCAAAAGACAGAACCTGCTGGGGGAAGGTTCAGCACACAGCAAACAATACATTGCTGCCATTTCCCACAGGGGCAGCAGAGGAGTTCCTCACAAACAAGATGAGCAGCAGAGAGGAGCACGCAGTCTAGTGAGAAGCAGCCTGCCCTGGAGGACAGAGGAGGAACCCCCATCCTGAAGCCTGCTGCTAGAGGAAGGGTGTGCAGGGACCCTGGGGTACCTACCACTCAAGCTGCCAGATACTGTGGGGGTTTGCAGTTCACCAGCTGTATGTACCACATCACATGATAAAAGTGAGGAAGCTGAAAAAGGCATTTTTAAACAACTTGAGTAAGCCTCTGAATCAGTGTCTTATTCTCATAGGGGACTATAACTGCCCTGACATCTGCTAGAAGGGCAGCATGGTAGGACACAAGTAGTCTAGAAGATTTTTGGAGGGCGTCAGATATCACTTGCTGATAGAAGTACAGGATGGGCCAACCAGGCATGATGCACAACTGGATCTGCTGTTCACTAACAAGGCAAGAACCTGGTGGGCATATGATAATCAGTGGTAGAATTGGCTGTCATCACCCTGAAATAGGATTCAAGATCCTTAAGTGAGTAAAAAAGCAAAATACAGACCCTAGACCTAGGAAAATAATGCAGCAAGTTCTCTTGAAACACATTTTTGGGCATATCAACCTCAGGACCCAGAGGAGCTGTGTATGAGTGAACATAACACCAGGAATGGGGCAGAAACTGAGATGTTTGTGTGTAACAAATTTAACACCATTATTATTAGTTGTAGAAAACGCAAGTCTAATAATTACACTGTTAATATTCCAATTATATTAAGAATAAATGCTTGGCTTTACTTATATAAAGCATATGCTTATTTGCTTACTTATATGCATCCTCTTTGCACATAAACATGATTTTCAGAATAACAGAAGGTCAAAGCATTTCAGCCCCAGTAAACAGGGCCACTGGGTCCATAGCATTCTCATTTCAGTTGCTGGAGGTGTGTATTCTTTTGTTCATTTTTGTGTGGCTTGGCTTTGTAGGAAGCACAAGTGGAGCATTTCCTGGGAGTCTGCCTTTTAAAAGCAAAAGTTTGCCAGTTCTGTACAGGATCTATTAGATACGGTACATGTGTCTTGCAGATAATAAATATGCAGTGCATATTAATGTATGTATAATATAATTAATGTAAATGAAAAGCAGCCTTTCACATATTCATAGAGTGTTCTTCTGGGCTCCCAGCTGAATAGGAATGCATTATGGCCAGGAACTGGGCCACCTGAGCTGCCACCTGCAAGGGCAAACCAGGGCAGAGGGGGAACCAAAGCTGAAAGAAAAAGAACAAATTGAAAATCTGATGGCATAAGGTTCGCTCATACCCCCACTCCCTGCTACACCTAACTGCAAGAAGGGACAAAGAGATAGGACTGACAAGCAGTTGAGGCAACAGGGGCACATGGTGATACAACTGAAGCCAATTTGGGGTCCCAAGCTGGAAACCCCAAGTATAACCTGTGTTGGTCTGCCCCTGTGGGCAAAACTCCCTGCTCGCTAAGTGTGACTGCTCTCCCTTAGCTCCATCCCAGGCACCCCCAGCTTTTCCCCAGCTGCATCCTTGCCCCAAGAGCAGCTCAGCGTTTGCAGCCTGCCCTTCCAGAAGACAGGTTTTCTCCTGGGCTCAGAGTGCAGCAGCAGGCACGTGGCCCACAAGCAGCTCTCCCATGCCACCCAGGGCCAATTCTGGCAGTAGAAGATACATTTAAAAAAAAAACAAAAAACCACAAAAAGGAAAGCAAACATTATTACAAAGTAATTTATCAGCATAAGAAAAGGGTGGGTATCTTTTGAGTATAAATTGATAAAAAAATGCAGAGAAGCCTCCAGTGCAGGTGGTTCACAATCAACCATTTTCAGAATATGCATGGACTACATCCAAAACTAGAATGGATGTAATGTGCAGATTAGCCTTTCATCCAGGTGTCACAAGCCTCTGAATAATTCCACCTGATTCTGTGATAGGGGCTTACTTCTCCTACATGGCTTTCTGAATAGCTGACAGTCCCATCAATAGAGCTGCTGTCATTGTGAGATTGTAGAAGCGCAAGCACAGATGCAGTTCTCCAAAACGCCCTTATCTATTTGCTCTTTGAGCAAAACAATTTCTCAGAAGAATATGCTGGTTTATATATTTCAAGACTTGAAGCATTCTCCTCCTCCTGCCGGTTACCCAGGGAGACTATATGATGGCATGGTCACCATGGAAACAGTGGACACACTTAAGATGTTTTCATTGCTGTAGATAAAAGCCATCTGCATTATTTTTTCATTTCTGTTTCTCACACCACCGGCGCAGGCTCCCAAGCCAAAACGTAGCAGCTGTGGTGCTGTGTAGCAGCCAGGAAGCCTGTACCGCTCCCAAACCAAGCCCCCCACTGCATCCCTGTGTCTGCTCCTGGGGAACAGAGCCAACACCTACAGGTACTAACAAAATGTGATAGCAGCAGCTTGCCTTCTTTCCTCCTCCACCCTCGTATTCCCCTCACAAGTCTACTTGGAAGATATTTTCCTGAAATTTTTCTTACCTCATTCTAATAGGGGAAAAAACAGTTTGTCTAAACACACAAAAAAGGTTCAAGAGCATTTGTGAAGAATATATTCACAGAATATATTCCAACTCAGATTCTGATTCATTAACTACGGTTCCGGTTTATTTACAAAGATTTTTCCCCAAATGGATTAATTTCCATTTCCACCCATTCATTCAAAATGTAGCTCCTTACTATCTCCACAAGCTTCTAAGTTTTACTTCCAAGACCTGTCACAAACCTGCTTTACTGTCCCACAGACACCATCTTACACCCATCTAGGACAGATCTTAGTCAAATACATCCTATTTTTCATAAAAGAATTTTAATAATAGATATGACAAAAAAAGTGTGCCCATATAAACAATGAACTCCGAACCCCTCCCCAATTTAATCTGGGCTACAACGTATCTGTTCAGTTTTTCCTAATACACCATTTCATGGCTGGGACCCAGCCTTGAAAATTTAGGGAGGAAAAACAACTTCAGATCTTTTCAGATTAGGTCTCATCCATAGGTATTTGGCATTATTGATGCCATCTCTCTGTTTACTCAGGAATAGGTTGATCAGATATTTACAACTCTTTTCAGGATACATGAGATAGAAATTCAGTGAGCACTCATGAAGCTGTTCTGTTTCCGTGTGGCTAACGAAAAAGACTATTTTCTCTGCAGTAGGCTAAGATGACTGAATACAACCAGGAAGATCTATTAATTAAGCACCAAATTCAGTTTCTGCAGTGTTTTCCAGATGACAACAACTGAATATTCTATTATGTACAACTTCTTTGCTAGAGGTTGATTTTTGGGTTGCTGTTCTTGCAGGGATTTGGGTTTTTTTTTCCTTACCAGGACCAGCACTTTAGCAACTTTCTGTTTTCCTAATCATTGAGCCAAATTTGTGTCATTGTTACAGGAATATACCTTTTCTATGTATTAAAAAATTACATTATTGTAAAAAAATGTATTATTTACAATGGCACCCCAATTAAGACAACAGACATCTCAGAGGATGATTCTTAATTTCAGTAATCACTTGTAGTTTTGTTTGTATCTTTCAGTGGGTGGAAACATACTGTTTGATGTTACATGTCCTATACCTGCTGCGTGTAGCCTCTGACTCCTATCAATTTTCTTACTAGATTTCGCTGAAGTTGGGAGTTTCCTACACAAATTGGGACCTGCGTGTAAGTTATAGACTGTCACAGATGGAGCAGCTGGTGTTTTGGACAGCAGGAGCTTCTTAAGTGGTGTTTACAGCCAATTCTACCCTGCACAACAGTCTCCAACTCAATCCTGCCGTAGGCTGTAATCAGGTCACTTCTTAGCAACTGTTAAATAAAATAAATGGACTTTTTCCTCCCATGTTAAGGTTACTTTTCCAAATGCCACATCATTCTTATTGATTTCGGGTTTTTTTATAAAGCTCTGAATCCTTTCCAGCTTCTTCGCTGAATGGATAAACCAGAACTGAGCATACCCTTGGAGTAAAGGTCTTAATGTTACATTAAGAATAGCCATAAAATATTCCTACTACCATTTGATATTCCCATACACTCAAGAATGATGGATGTTTGTTCAGCCATCAAGTGATCTTCAAATCTTTCTTCAAGTTCCTACATCCATAGTTATTATACCCAATTTTTATGCCAAAATATCCCACTGATATTGTATACAAAGCATGAATACATTTAGCTGTGGTAGCTCAACACTCTGAATTAAGAACATAAGTAAATTACTGTTAGTTGATTTCATATCTGATCTTCAAAATGTAATCACTTTTTTAAAGTTTAAAAGTTATTAAACTTTTAAATCAGTGAGTCAACCTGAAATCTGTTGACAGCCAGAACTATCTAGCTTCAAGAAAAGTCAATATAAGCTATAGAAAAATTATAATTTATATTGAAAATAATAATACTAGTACTAAAATATATGGTTTGCAAGCTTCCCGCCAAGGTTTTCTAGTTCCGTATCCTTTTGCTTAAATAAATGGAGGCAAATAAAGGAAAAATTAAAGTTCGGGTACAATGGATCAGCGTTTTCATTCAGATAAAGAATCCATCAGTGGCAGACGTAGGACACTGAATGTTTTGTGATTTCTTACCAATCTCATAAGAATGAAGCACTCAAGAAAAGACAGAAGTAGGAAAACAGCTGCAAGACATTAGCAGGTTTTGGTCAGTGTGAGACTTTAGACTCTGTAGGCTCCTAATAGCGCATCTTTCTTAAGCAGGCAGAAATCAGAAAGAAGTACGAGCCTCCATAAGACATGATAGTCTCTTCTCCAAAAAGACTTCTAAAACAAAAACTGTCTTTAACAAGATAGGGTCTCCTGAAATGTTATCTATCCTTCATTTTTAACTGTTGGGTTTTTGTTGTGGTCTTTTGTTTGTTTTCCAGGGTACTTCGTAGTAGGTGGAAGCAGGGACATTTATCATCCTTTTTTTTTGACAGGATGCTATAAACATGACAATCCTCACTAATCCAACCTAAAAACTTAAGTCAGTGTAGCCTATACAGACCACAGTAGGTGGTTATGCCTAATAAGTTTAAAGATCTCCTTCCATTTATCTTATCAAAAGTGAAATCAAGAAGCATTCTGTCACAATTTGTAAATGTCCGTAGGGAAGAAAATATTTATCTAATTCCTGCATGTTGTAAAAGGGAGAAAAAAATACCCAAACTTAAAGCCAAATTAATAAGTACCTAGTCAAACCATTTTGGGATATGACATTCTCCAACATTATCAGTAGTTGATTTCATAAGAAATAGAATCTAGTTCTACCAGATTTTATGGGGATGGATAGATGATCACTGGGTGAAGTTCCAGGCTTGAGTTACATTTTCTTTTCAGGCTAACAGTTCCTCACTTGGGTCTGCACCAAAACAACCCTATGTACAACCCCTGAAGCATCCCTCATGCCATATAGGTTTTGGGGAAATCCCTGGCTGCTTTCTTAATTCTGCTATCAAATCTGCATGATCAGGCATCATATAACTGATTTATTTCAGTCCTTGAAGCTACTTACACAGAAGTAGAAATGCACATCAGAACATATTGCTCTACTGTCCAGTATGTCTGTGTCCAAAGCTGCCCATTCCTTCACACTATGCTGAGCCACATTTAATTCCTCTTAATCTGTTGGTTTTGTTGCTGTTTTAGTTGTGGGGGTTTTTTGCTTTCTTTTCTGTGTGGGTGGGAAACAATACAGAGTTTTTGTGGGCTCCCTTACATACCACCTTGAGCTATAGCAGAGAACACACAAGCTTATGACTCCCTCAATGTAGCAGAAGCAATATGAAGATTTGAAACGGAAGCCTTTGCGATGGAAGTTAGTTTGAGATTTCAAATTCTACCTGTCATTTGAAACATAAAAACTTCTCATTCTTCAATAACATTTCTCTACCACTATAGAGAAGAGGTGCAATTTGTTTTAAAAAAGTTCTTTGGAATATAGTCTAAATCAAAGCAGCTAAATGCCTTCTCTCCAAATGTGTTCTACTGTAAGTCAGTTATATCCAGAGGGCCAGCAGCAGAGCAGCAGTGTATGGGAGGATTAATGCTACATTTTGGAAGTTTAGTGAGGCACAGAGTATCAGCAAGAGGAACAGGATGGGACAAGCATGGTGGTCAGGGAAAGAAGGCGTCAAACAAGAGGTAAGAGGAAGGAATATCTGAGGAACTACAAGAAAAGAGAAATAAACCAGGCAACTGCAGAAGTCAAGGACACTGTAAGTGAGCACGTCCAGGTAGGACAATGTCTGTGGAAATTGAGATCCACTCCACCAGAAGGCCTACAGCGGGTGCTTGAGGAGAGCTGTTGCCAATGAAATGGCTAGATTAATACTCCTCTTCAACAGACCTCTGCCTCATTTTGTACCTAAAGGTGCTTTTAGACACAAAAGACATCCATCAACACCACAACTAATCCTAGGAAAGCAAAGGGCAAGGATGAGAAAGAATGTTTCACTATCACAGCAAAATTAGGAAGTAGTGAGAGATACATAAACATTAATACTACTTTGGCTCTTAAGTACACTGGTTAAGCAGTTTTTGGGGGAAAAAAAACAAACAAGTTATATATGACTGCTCTTTTTCACATGAGATACATGTTTCTTGCCACCTTATCTGATAACAAAATTGAGTGCTTTTAGCCTACCAACAGTTTTTATCTCTTTTATCAGACTGCATTTATTGTGGTACCTCAAACCAAGCAAGCACCAAGCCTACCTCCTTCCTTCTATTCTTCCCGAAGAGATGGAGTTTCTCTGTTTATTTGCTACTAAACCCAAGAGCAGGATCTGTTGAAACAGTTGCAACAGTCAGTTGGGAAAAAAAAAAGAAAAAAAAAAGAGAGTAAAAAGGGCTCATTAATTACAGCATAGCTCCCCAAACCAGCACTCCTGGAACTGCCCATGTCTCCACAGACATCCCAATTCTCAGGATGATCTTTTCATCTATCTAGTTTACAAGCATGCTTTCAGAAGTCTTCTAAGAATAGACAGCTCTATGCATCTTGAAATACAGTGCCATTACTTTCAGTGATAATGCAGGCTTCTGACTTAAAAAGACAGTCAAGCCTTTAATCCTTTAAAATTACAAGATGAAAGAGAAGATTGAAGCAATATTTTCAAAAATGTCAAAGTGATTCACATGTCTAGTTTTCTCCTGAAATTTTGAGAATGTAGGCTTTAAAGTTGCTTAACGAATTATTTTAAGGAATCCAAATCTCTAAATAACATTAAGTATGCTCCAATTATGTAAAAATTAAGTAATTAAGCTCAGAACTGTTTCTGAAAAAACATTTAAAGAAATCAGAAAGTAGAGGAACATAAGTCAGATTCTTCCAAAAACTCAGTACTTTACAGCAAGTATATATTTCTATAATTGGATTTCATATCTGATAGAAATGTAAATTATTTAGAAACTAGAGGGTCTGCTTTTTATATTTGGAATATATTTATTAATTTTTTTATATATTTGGAAAAATTATAAAGCTACAAGAAGAATCAAGTCAGCCCATTGCTGAGACCAAATAGCAAGGGAGATGGAGATGTTTGGAGAAAAAAAACACCAAAAAAATAAAAGACAAACAACAAAAAGGAAGCTGCATATTATTTTGTGAAACTTTTTTCTGTTGATTTCTTGGCTGACTCCTCCCTCCTAACAGAGTGGTAATCAGAATTCCAGATTGCAGGTCATACAGCCTTCCCTCATGCAACCTGCAAGCTCCTGTGGCCTGGCTGTCCTTTAAACCATTATATAAAAGTTCCATCCTTCACCTCCACATTCCTATTCTTGACTTGACATGGGAAACAGCCTGGCTGGTCTCTTAAGACATTTTCCCTACCAGTGACGTGCAAGTATTTCTTTACTACACTAAATGTTATCCCCTGCATTACTAAGCAACTTCTTGCTGCAATTGTCCTAGGTTGAGCCAGGTTTAAGCTAATTTTCCTTGTACTGATTTTTTTTCCTTCAGTAAGCTTTCTTTTAACTAGCAAGAAGTGTTCCAGCTAGTGGACTGATAACACTGGAATGTTTATGTTACTGCCGAGACAAGGTCGCTTCTTAGCTCTGCTGCTACAGAGGCTACAGGGGCAGGAGAATTTTATCTGTGACCCCCCCAAAGGGGATCTGGACTAGACAGACAACAGAACTGACCAAATATATTCCATTCCATATCTCTACATAAGGTCCAAGGAAGGTTAAAAATCACAGAAGACAACTTCCTTCCTGCTTCTTCTTCCCTTCTCTTCCATCCATGGCCGGCATCCAGGGAGGACTCCATCCATCCATCACCATCAACCCCAGGCTCAGCCCTGACCCTCACAACTCTCCCCACAGCCCTGTCTGCTCTGCTGTTAGCTCAGACAGCGGGCTGAAACTTTTCGAGACTGCTCACAGCTCAGGAGAGTGCCGGGAGAGCTGCTGAGGGTGGGGGGAGGCAAGAGGCTTTTGCACATTCCTGAACATACTTGTATATAATTGTACATATAATTAAAGCTGTCTAATTTAGTTTTCAATCCAGCAAAGTCTCTCTCTCCTTCCCTACTTGGGTGGGAGGGGGAGGGGATCGAGAGCTTGTTGTCTCTGGTTTAATTGCCAATCCTGAGTCAAACCTTGACAGCAATAAAAGTCTAAATTCTTGCCTTCCCTTTTGGTAGTTATTTGGCTTTATGTAGCAGGAAGGAATGCATCTGTCACCGAATCTTACAGTTTATATCACTGTAAAGAAATTAAAAAACACACAGAATATAAATATTTTAGCAGATTAACTGTATCTAGTTTATCACTGGCTCTTGACAGAGACCAGATGTGATGATCATCAGCAGGTTTAGGGTCCCAGCATCACTGAGGGAATTGTAGACCTTCTACAGAGGATGGGTATTATCGAAATCTTACTACTTGATTACAATCCACAAAAAACAAGGCTGAGAAGAAAGTATCAATTGCCCTACATATTGCATTTTTCCTTCTGTGTCTCAAGTGAAAGCTGCTCTTTCACTGACAGAAGTAAAAAGAATATATATAGGTAGTTTGTCCCTCAATGCTACATGAAAGATACATGTGCTGAAAAGACATTTGCTTTTTCTCTCTCACAGGAAATCAACAAAAATAATTAGGTAATCACTACTGTTATTTGAACAAATTGAAAACAAAATAAACCCCAGCAATCTCATCCAATCCCCATAATTCTTAAATTCTCAGTTGACAGAATACTGAATTTTCATAAATTTCACAGTTAGTTGATTTTATAATCAATAGACATGTTTAAATAGATAAATTTAAAATAATACTCCAGGACATACCTAACCTAGTTTATAATTGCAGGACAAAAGGACCTCATGAGCTTATCTGCTTAACCCCCAGTCAATGCACGTTCTGAGCTTTACACATATTCCTGCACATACAGAGATCTTACAGAAGAATAAAAGGAGCCCTATTTCATATATGTGTGAACAACCATGAGACAAATCCATGTTAGTTTGTTTTGTCTTTTCTCCACCATTCTCCATAATGTAATTTAAAGCTTTTTGTTGGTGTTATTTTTAAATGTTTCACTTCATTGCTTCCACTTATTTCCATTAAGCAAAAATTTTCTTTACTCTGTTTAATCCATTTATTAAACAAATGTTAAATTAAAATGTTAGTCAGGGGATTAGGATGGCAGAAAAAAGACTGCTCGGCACTTTATCTTTCCTGTCTAAATTTCCGTTTGTACCACGTTTCCGTCTATAAATATCACTGATTGCACACGTCATGCTAGGTCTCACTAAGGTAAGATTTCTGCTTTTTCGAACAAACAGGTAAAAATTATTCCTGATTTTTATCATATTTCATTCTAAAAGCTACTCCACTTCCCTCAGGAAGGCGACTCATCTCCCATGTTGCTCTCTACAACTATCTGAAAGGAGGTTGTAGGGAGGTGGGAGTTGGACTCTTCTCTCAAGTGAATAACGACAGGACGAGACCGAATGGCCTGAAGTTGCTGCGGGTGAGGTTTAGACTAGGTATTAGAAAGAATTTCTTTACCAAAAGAGTGGTTGGACAGTGGAACAGGCTGCCCAGGGAGGTGGTGGAGTCACCATCCCTGGAATTGTTTAAAAGAAATACAGATGTGGTGCTTAGGGACACGATTTAAGTACTGAACAGGTAGATTAGGTTATAGTTGGTGGATTTAGCTTACGGTTGGACTTTATGATCTTCGAGGTCTTTTCCAACCAGGATGATTCTGGGATTCTGTGTGATTCTATGTTTGCAGTGTGCCAAGTCTGCTGCTAGACTTCATACAGTCCTACCAAACTCTTATCTGAACTCTATAGGCTGCATCATGCCTGTCCTGAAAGTGTGCAACCAAGAAGCAAGATTTCACCCACAGCCTAGACCTCAGCCTGTACAAAGGAGCAGAGTGAGAGGCTGGTGCTCCTGGCACAGAGCAAAAGCAGGGAGAAGGCAAAGCTTCTGCTTGTTAACCCATCAGGCAGCAAGTCATACCCAAGACTACAGGACTGAAGGGGCAGTAACTTGTCTCTGAAACAAGGACATTAGAAACTGTGAAGTCACCACTTGAAAGAGGGTAAGTCGTGTTCTTATGAATGTTTTGGAGATGTATACAGCTCCATTCTACCCATATTTTACTGCTTAGGCTTCACTTAGCCATACATAAATTACTATCTGCAAGATGCCCTAAACTTTTTATATATTTTTTTTGTCTTTGCAGCTTTCCACATATAGTTCATTCTGGGTAATATACATTGACTGGCTATGCAAACATTTTTACATCACATTTATTAGCTAGTATTGTTTCAGAATCAGTGCTAGTTTGTTTTCCAAGTACATCATTGCACACCACAGCATGATTTAAGAGCTAAATTGTCATACTCAAGACCCAGATTTTAAATCTTAGCTCTGCTTCTGAGTTACTGGATGATTCTAGACAAGTTGCTCAATTGCCAGCACTTCTACCTCCCCACTATAAATCCTTTTATCAGCAAGGCTGGACTCTCCTTAAGGCTATGAGATCCATAGCTGATAACCACGAGTCTTTTTCTGCAGATTCACATGTATTTTTCTACTTAAAATTTTAATGCAGAGTTTAGTAAGGCAGATTGAGTGAGGAGAACTCGTAGCCATTGCCAGGTTTCCCTCATTCCCAGTTAAGTGCTTCATGTATTTTGTTTTAGCCTCCACTGCCCTGGCTCAGGAGTTCAGATAACCTCTTAAGTGCTAGATATTTCAAGGACACAGGTGATAAGGAAAAGTCCATTTCACTATGTTAATACGATCAATTACATGTAGGAGTTATTTTCTAGAATGTGGTGAAATCTGAAAGGAAGGAGATATTGCACAGAGACCTCCTTCACAGAAGTAGCTAATAAATGGCTTTATTAATGCTACAAGGCTAACAAAAAAAATTTTAATGCAGCAAAGACAAACAAATGTAAAGAACAATTGCTTGCCTGTATAAGACGTAATGAATTTACTGAGAATACTAGGGGTTTTTTTTCACATGTTCACTGCAAGCAACCTAAGAACCTCACACAGTACATCAGAATCATCACCATTAAATTCACTAAAAGTCAGACAAAAAAGAATAAAGGCCTTTTGCATCTTCTGTCTTTCTTTGTTTATGTAGTGGGTCAATGGGATTAAACATGTCATTCAGAAAATAGCAAGAAATAGCTGACCTTAGTTTATCTTCTAGACAAAAACAATTCAAAATGGCAAGCAATTTGTAATGTTATTTTTGGCAATGCCACCCCACACATACGGAGGCACATTCTATAAAAGAAAGATCTATTAAAAAAATGAAGTAAAAGATACCATATTTTGAAAAAAGGGTTATCAAACTGTTTTCTGAAGTTTTCCATAAATTGCTAGTCTGAACTAAAGAAATGTGTTGCTAAGATCTCGCTGCTGACAGCCTAAAGTCACAATTTGCAGACGACTTCTTGAGTACCATATCCCAAATGTCATTTAGCTGGGAAACTGACAGCATGCACAGACTTGGAGGCAGGGCTTTATTAGCAAGTTCCAAAATTAAATAAAGACACAGAAGATTTAGTCTGCAAGTGTGTAACAGAGATAACTTCTGCTCTGGAGTAACATAGACAACATACATGCACTATTTTAAACAGCAGATGAACAGATATGTCTTCTCACTACAAAGGACATGGCTGAATTTCAGGAAAAGCCAGTCTATTCCCTGCCTTATTAGCATAAATATATCAAAAATCCACGTGTGGCTGTATAGGTCTGGGTCTATGAATGCCATTTGTTTCACTGTGAAACCATCTGTCAGCAGAGCCTTCCTAAGTCATCACCTGAATTATAGACTCCAGTCAAACATATTTTGAGCTGATCTTCTGACACTTTGTATTTAATAGGCTAGAAATGCTAACACAATCAACACCCATTTATTCAGGGGAAAAAAATAAATAAAAATAGTCCTCCTCACTGAATAGCTTAGTTAGGCTAAATTCTATGGGCCTTCATTTAAATCATGGGCCTCTATTTTAATTCAGTAAATTTTACACATTCAGATGTATAGATGTAGGATAAATTTCTATGCCAGGAAAAAAAGAGTGGGCATGTGCTGACCTCTTTTCAGCTCATAATGTATTGTATACTTAACCAAAAAAAACAAGCACCATACTATATTATAAGAGGAAGAGTATTGTCCATAAGACAACTGGAGCAGTGCTTTTGCTCTGTGTGGGACCAGAAAAGTCTTTACCAGCATGTCCAGCTGTGGCTACTCAAACTAAAGAAATATCCAGACTCTCCACAGTTGGTTGTTGGGCAAATAATGGGACCAAGCAGAACGCTAAAAAGTATGGCTTCTAAAGAAAAGAAGGTTAAAGGAATCATGACAGTTTGCCCTGGAAAGGGAAAAATCAGTAATCATTCATCAGTCTTCAGGTATGTAAGTGGTAAACTAAAGGAACTTGGGTATCTTTTTATCCTCCACACCTGCTGGCAGTAAAGTATGGGCTTGCATCACGGATTTAAGGTAGAAAAAGTTTCCTGTGCCCAACACAGGAAGCTAGGCTATATGACTAGAAGAGGATTTGAACCTCCATCATAGGAGGTTTTTCAGAGTAGGTTAGACAAACACATAAGAGAAGTGACAGGTACAATGGATCCATTTATATTTGGACAAGTATACAGAAAACACAGCCTCTCAAAGTCCCTTCCAGCTTTCTTCTCTCCAATTCGACTGTCAAGGACATGAAGATTTTACATAACCAGCATAATGGGAACATCTCACATTTTCCCACGCCACAGCCAGTTTAACAGCAAAGCATATGCAGCATTCAATAAATTATTACCTAGGCAAATTGGGATAAGAGACAATGGATAGCAGAAGTAAGATTCACCAACCAAAACAACAGGCAGCAGAACTGTATTGCACCTTGTTTCACCATCCACATTTTATAGGCCACAGCATATTAGCTTACAAACCCAACAGTACAAAGAAGGTGAAGGAAAACATTTAAGATCTGCATCTATGTGGCAGGGTATTAAAAAGCTCCCTTCTTTACTGAATCCCAGCTGCCTGCCAACAGCACTACACGCAGATGTAGAGAAACAGCAATGCAACACTACAGGACCCCAGTAGGTGCCTTGAGCACAGGCCAGGGCTGGAAACCAGTAAGAACCATGAGGCTCAGTTTACCAGTGACTGACCTTCAAACATTGAAAGACTTGGCCAGTGTGAAAGCCTCTTGAGGACAAGTATCAACAAAAGCAGAAACAACACGAATGAGAGCAAGCCAGGATTTTAAGAAATTTCACAGGAAGAGGTGCAACAAGGATTCTCTATATTAAAAAAGCCAGCATGTAAAAAAACCACATGCTGACATAGCGTTATACACATTTCTGAGCAAGGCAGGAGGTGCGTTTTTGTTCATCATTGTATATAGTTTCCTTTCCACAACCATTATGACTACGAGAGCTGTGTAGCTTCTGATCTGATCAGGACAGATGAACCTTTACTTTAAATTGGGTCAAACCAAATGAATTGATGGTGACTCACTTCAGTAAAAAGAAAAGCTGGCAGAATTTATTTTCCCATCTAAGGTAGTATTATTACTAAGAGTTAGAAAGTCTCCTTCACTTGTGCTTTACAGAAAGCATGCAGTTTTTCTTGTGACTATGCTGCCCCAGTTTTCAGGTATTGTTATCCTGATGCGTGGGGTGACGCTTGGAATTGTTTCAAAGCTGAAAACCAGGGAAACAAAATCCTGTTTCTGAAACACTGAGTGGTAGGAGGACTCAGAACGGTTATCCAAAGTTTACAGTGGCCTCCACAGAAAGCTGCTAAAGTACATTCAGTTTGCTGCCAATTTAAAAACTGATTATCTTTCCAGGGACATACTACCCATGTCAGAAATAGTTTTCTCCACTGGTTTAAAGGTATCTGTGCTTTCACTTTTTTTTATCTGTTATGTAATAGACAATACTGAGTTTGACTTAGATTACAAAATCCTGCTGATGTTCAATATTTGAATTGTTTAGTCAGTAGCATGAAAAATTGTTCCACTTTAGATAGTGTCCCCTAGACATCATAGTTTATCAGACATCAGGTTCAGGAGGAGCACTAAAACCACAATGATTTTTGTATTGATAATCTATGGAGATAAAGTCACTACATGAATCTGTGGGCTGCTACCACACAGTAATAGAAAGTTAGAAGCAGGGAAGGGATAGTAGACAAGAGCTTTAAAAGTTAGCATTGGAGTCTGACACTTGGGGACTACTGTAAGCACCAAACTGGCCCTTGGCAAAGAGCTGAGAGAGCAAGACATGACCTTGCACATCAGGTCTTCCTATTGACTGTCTGGCTTCTTACCAGAAACTCAAGCTCATCAGCACCTCAGTCTAATATGGGATAAGGAATTGAGAGCCTGAATCACAGATACTTGCCTCATTCTTCTTACTGTAATGAAGCTGGTAATTTCCAACAGCCAGGGGACATCTTAAATCAGTACAAGCAGATTCATCAAACTCACCTTCCAACTTCTAAACTAATTACAATGCAAAACTGCCATAAAATCCTAAGCACAAACAATCATAAACAGGCTGACTGCAATTAGATACACAGATACTAATCAGAATCAGCTACAGCACTTCTTACATCAGCCACAGCTATGCAGAAGAAAGAAAATGCAAAACTTTAAGGACTCTGGTCCTTTGCCAGGTCACTCTTTCCCCACTAATATTTTAAAAACACAAGAAACCCAGCAGTTCAAGCACACAGTTGACTTCTCCTCCTAATCACAGAAGATGACCTTATAAGACTGCCACATCAATGATTCTGACCTTAATAACTGACCTTACAGATTCCAGTATCCTTTTAAACCATTTCATATGGTTCTGAGAACATGACAGGGAGAAAAGAAAGTTAGAGCTACTCTTTGTCCTGTCCTACTTGATTCACACACCTTTACTCTCTTTTACTTCCATGAATTCTTTATATGAGCTCAACATGAGTTCATACTGAAAGCAATTAATTTCTTTTGTGATTAATATTTAAGTTCATCATTATATCTACATGCTATATATACTTGAATAAATTTCTTTTCATAACATACCTACAGCAAGAACAAGTTATAACATATTTAACATTAAAACAAGCCCCAGAGAGAAAGGTTAAAGAAAAAAAAACAAAACACCACTCACTTCCTACTAATTTTGGATGCTTAGTCTGAAAGTGCTGAAAACTGCTTTTTCAGAAGACGTGCTTCATGGTACTCTTCCACGTTCAAAGCCCAGCTACTATTAACTTCAGCTGCAGCTGCAAATACTCAGTGCTTCTGCAAATCAAACACTGAGGTCTCAAGTCAGCAACCCAGAAAATGAGAGCCACCTGTGAAAAGCTGAGTTTCTCTGCTGGGACTAGCACTGCATTAGCAGAAATGCTTCTTCACAGCTGTTCAGCTGTGACTAAGGCTAGGCAAGATAGCTGTTTGTTTTGTGGAGGGTTTTTTATTATTTATTTTTAAAGAAAATAGTAAACTATTTACAAACTCAGGTTGAATTCAG
Organism: Hemiprocne comata; assembly: GCA_020745705.1. Classification (NCBI taxonomy): domain Eukaryota; kingdom Metazoa; phylum Chordata; class Aves; order Apodiformes; family Apodidae; genus Hemiprocne; species Hemiprocne comata. The sequence continues at coordinate 98,038,794 of CM036587.1, read as the reverse complement.
TTAATACAGATCTTGACAAGTGGGAAAGCTCTACAGATGTCTTCCCTCTGAAGCAGCCCTGGCTGAGGGGTGGAGAAATACCTGGAGCAGCCAGCCCTGCTGCTGCGTAGGCATAAGCATTGCAGAGGCTTTGGCTCACTCTCTTTCTGTGAGGAGCAATCACCTGCCATCTGCCCCTCCTTTCAATGAGGCAGCAGGTTGCAGAGTTAATTCAAGCTCTTGGAAGTCATGGGTATTTCCTGCCTGTGAACAACTTTCCATTTCACTGCAAAGTAGCAGTGGTCTGAACTGGGGTGGGCCATGGTGCATGAGCTTGGATAGCCCTGTTGGCCTCCTGCCTGCAGCATCTAGGACCCATCGTACCCAGCAGGATCTGGGCTGGCTTGCAGGTGTATGGCTTTGCTTCAACATAAAAATTGCACTTGGGCCACCTGAAAGTTGGCCACATGAGCCCCAAACTTCATGTTCAAGATACAGCAGTGATGCTACTCTTTGCCAGTTAGCTGTTCACTGGGAGAGCTCCTGTGCCAATTCTCTCCCTAAAAGGAGGAATAAAAAAAAAAAAAAAGTGGCATTAGTTGGATGTAAAGTTTGTGGAGTTTGTTAGGCCACTTTACAATTCACCTGTTATTTTATTCCAGATGATGTTCTTCATTTTATGATTGCCTTCAAGCATACTTGTATGCTTTGAATTTTATTTTTTCTTTGCCAAGTCTCAAGTCTTTTAGTAAGTAAACGATCATCGCAACCAGGCCATAGGAAGAATTCAAAACACTCCCTAAGGACAACAGTTTAGTGTTTATTCTTTCAGAATTAGAGCTGTAGAGGTACATGACTTGCACTTCCATTATCTATAACCTTGCTGCTACTCACTTTTTATGTCTCAACTCTAGATCTCTTGTCTCTGTCATTAAGTGCTGGCCAGTGCCTCTGGCCACACACAATAAGGAATTACAGTAGTAAAACTGGGTTTACTTCTGGCAGCATATTGAAAGGAAAATTTTCAGAGGAATTCCTTTTGGTTCACGTAGCTATGTGAAGCTTGTAAAACTACAGGATGCTGCATTATCTTTGCCCCTTCTTTTTCCAATCTCTTTATTAATTCCCTTTCCATTCATAGTTAGATACAACAAAACTGTTAATACCAGTTGCATAAAGCATTCAGAGTAATGAACAGCAAAGCATTATTTTATGCTAGCATGGTTCTGTCCTTTATGTTAATGGCTTTCATAAAAAGACATATTTATTATTTCTCACATTGTGTTTACTGGAATACAATAATCTTTTTTCAGTTATAAATAGAAGTTTTTCGGGTTACTTTATTCAGCTCTTTATAGGATTTTATTTTGGTACTCTTTTTAATAGTTTTCAGGCTTCATCTCTCTCAGTAATTTGTCTGGAATTGTTTTATTGCCTTTTCTTCATCACTTTGTCTCATCTGTATTGCTAGGTAGCTGCTGAACCAGTCACCTGTACATTTGAATCTGTCACTTGTTCTTTGTTCCTAGAAACCAATCATGCATGTGTGTCTTGTGTCCTTCACGCCTTACCTTTGTTTTTAGATGATACTGGAAGTTCCAGGATTTTGGCTATCTCTGCATAGTGGTATTTTATTTGCTACCACTAGTTTGATGCTTGCAGTCGCATCTTCAGCTGCTGCCGGCTTCCAAGCTCCATTTGCTATAAACAAGATAGTCCATATACAGTGTGACATGAGCTGTACTGGAAGGCTGCCGTTGCCTTCTGCTGGTGTTTTTCTCTAGTCTACTAATTCTACAGGCTTTGTTATTCTGTTATGTTCCCACTTAGCTATCCCTCTCCATCTGTACGGGGAAGGGAGGGGGAGAAAAAACCAAACAATCCCAAAACCCTGGCAGCCCTGACAATTTTTTGTGCCTTCTCATGGTGGCAGCTGTGCTGCAAAGAGGATTAGGTATGTTCAAGCTTGTGGCAAGAAAACTGAGGCCTATTAACTGTAATAACACTTGACACCTTATGTTGTGCATTATGCTATCAGGTTACAATCAATAATTTCCTCCGTCAAACGTTATGATGTCAGCTGTGTTTGTATCTAACCCCACTGAGCTCTTGTAGAACTAAACTAATATCACTGGCACCACTATGGCACTCAGAAGAAAAGCAAAAAGTCCTTCAAAGCTAGGTGTAGCAGTCAAAAGGCATCCAGAAAGTAAAAAAAAAAAAGTGTTGCATTTGTAAACTGTTGCTTAAAAACATTCTAAAGGGAAGTATCTAACACTGAGTCTCTTGCCTGTGTGACTTCAAGGTTTTTAACAATTTTCAGTTAGGAATAATTCAATAAGAAGTGAAAAATCAGTAAGTCAGTAGCTATGAATTTACCTGTGTTATTGTAAAAGTTATTACACTGTTGATTACATCCGAAGATCATATGATCTTATTTTAAAGCTTTTTCTTCCCCCAGGCTATCAATTTGATTTGATTTCTTCTTCCAAAGACACTGCTGTTGTAATATTTCTGCAGGGGTGATCTCCAAATTATATTTTCAAGCAAATCACTTCAAACCTTTCCCTAATGTAACCAGGTTCTTTATAAAGGACAACCTACACTAAGCATGAGGTTATAAATATTTCTATATACAGCAGACATTTGTCATTATTAAAGTCATAGGCCTGGATATGCCTCTAGCACTGATATCAGACTATTACCCCACTAATTCTTCTTCCTCCACGTACTCTGGCAGATTTTAATTTCTTAACTCTGAAACTGATGTCCAGATCTTCATTTGTACAATTACTTTTTCTTCTTTGTTTCACAGCTCCACCCCAAGGAGAAAGAAGCTTGTGCGAGTTGAATTCCTTTCCCATGTAACATACACTTCAGGTTTGCTTCTGCTAGGAAGGGAATTGCTGTTCAATCCAGACCCTGTACAAGAGTTATACACATGTCATACAAGGACTGGCCTTCTGAACAACAGGATTACCAGCAAGCAAATTGTTTTCCTTTTGAATTTGCACAGATTAGACACACTGGATATGGCAATGACATCCCAAAGCAAAAACAAGTGATCTAAAATAGTTGAATGTCTTGCATGACAGTCACTGCTTCCAGAAACGACTAATTTTTGTCAAGGTAAAGAGAGATGCTTACAAAACTATTTTATATGGTTGTAACTCGACATCAAAATTTGCATCTGCAGTAATGCAAATACTATTATTTCTTGATTTATAAACTCTAATTTGCATAATATGTATATTCATATACTTTCAAAAAGATGCTGAAATGATAAGGAGGAAATAACAGGCAGCATAGTAGTGTTTTGCACTCCTAGAAGATAAACATCACAGTATGCCCAAAGATAAACATTTACAAATAAACACTTGCTTTGATTTGAGAGAAAAAGAAAAAAAATCACAAAAAACCCAAACCAAAACAACAACAAAAACCAAACCACATCTGCCTTAGTAAACTGGGTTCACCTGTTCCTCACACCAGCAGCCTGATAAGAACTAAGCTATTGGGTCAGCCCAAAGACCTGCTCAGGCCAATAATGTTTATGAGGCAGTAACCAGAATACTTTGCAAGGCAATTGTAGCTTTATATGGCTTTGGTACATTTCCAACTGGAAGGCAACAAAACACTGAGAGTTCTGAAAACCCGAAAAATCTTATTAGACTACAACTAAAATTTTCAGGCATAAATGGCCAAAGTTAGGTTGATTAAATATGTACATTGAAACATTTTTCTATGAAGAAGCACATGAAGTACAATAAATGATTTTGTAAGATCCATGCATCGCCATCCAACACATGTCACTGTAGGTGGGGTGGGGCCCAGGGCACACTGTCCCCTCAGTCATCTTGTTCTCCAGTGCTTGAGAGCATGAAGCAAACACGCTTGTTGGCTACATGGCCTGTGGGTGCATTACTGTAACAATAATCTTTGGTAAAAGATGGAAGTAGCCCCTTCAATTGAAAAGCTGTGCTACCCTCGCTTACAGCATTATAAACTCTACTAGGACATTTGAGGAGGTGGAGAAAGCATTGATACTGAGCATTCTCTCAAAAAGAGTCATGCAACTGGTACCATGACCATTATTTCAAAAGAACTTCCCATCTCAGGTTTCTTACAAATATTCGGTTTCTGCCAAAAAAAAATGTAATCTGGAAAAATTATCTGAAGACTGCTTATAGTCATCCTTTTTTCAGTCACTTGTTTTCACCAGCAGCTAGAGTTAGAAATTGGCAACTTCAGTGGCCATTGAAAACAGTCAATCAAAATAAGGCTTTTTGTAAAATGAAGATTTCAAGGAATAAATCGAGACAGCAATGTTTAAACAAAAAAGAATACACAAAGAAAACATTTTTAAATGTCAGTAGCTATTATTGCATTGGAAACATCAGTACTTTGAAGAATGTTATTTTCTATTAACTGTTTGGCTGGTATATCCAAATTAATCTAACTGTGCTGTATTTGTCTTTTTTGGAGCAGAGGAAGGGGAAGATTAGCCTGAAAGCTATAGGAACTGCTACATTCCAGGTACAATCTATATCAAACATTCAAAAAATCAGTTATATTATACAGCAGAGAAAGGGATGATAGACCCAATTTTCTGGCTACATATTTAAATTATTATATTTTCATATCTAGCACTTGAAGTGTTAATATGGCATATTGATTGTAGAGTTACGTTTTGGAAAGGAGTAATAGTGTGACACAGGTGTCCTCAATCATTGGAAATCATCAAGATACTTGAGAGAGACAACTTCTGGGTCTGCGTCAATTTTATTGTTCTCACAAGAGCACATGTAACGAGGTCCTTGCTTCACAGCCCAGTCTTGGCCAACTCAGTGATTTTCTGACTTGAAGGAAACTGTGCCTAGCCTCCTCTGCCTCTAGAAATGTTTTATGTCATTTCTGTCCCTGGCACTCTAGTTCCTGCTCCTCCCCACAGCCTCTGGGATGCTCTTGCTGCTCTGCAGGCTCCCTACCTCTTGCTGCCACCTTCCCCCCCTGGGCCTACCTCTTTTCACCTGTCCCAACAGCAGCAACCTCCCATCACCACTCAGGTCCTGCCCAAACAAGTCCTTCCAGTTAGAAGCAGATAAAAAATTAAACAAAACCACCAAAAAAAACAACTAAAAAAACAACCCAGGACTCTAAATGAAATATGCCGTTAGTCGTGACTCCTAGCCGGGTTTTATTCCATCCCCTTCTTGCCTACTACTTTTTCAGTCTGTCAGTGCAACAGAGAGAGCTGTTTTTCATTTCTGACTGCTCCACCTCATCCACCAGATCCAGAAATCCAGCCTCTCTCTTTATCCAACCCTTAACTCTTCATCTTTCTACTCTTTCCTTACCTTACAGCTTCTTCTACTCAATATGATCCTAAACTCAGTCCTCTCTTCTTAAACAAACTCTTCATTCTGCTTGTCCATTCAGCTACTTCCTTCCATATGTAAGATTTTATGTCATGTTGAATTTTGCAGGATGTGAGATTGGAGTATTCTGTCACACAATCAGATAAATAAAATCTCAGTAATGTAAAAAAATTTCAACAAATTGTTTTCTATGTGTATAGGTGGAAATTTTCCCTGTAAAAATGGAAATTTTTACTTTTTGCTCTGAATTCAGAGGGGTGAAAAAAAGTCTAAAGTACAATTTCTCGTCCCACTCATCAAGAATGTTTTCGTTTATTTATTTTTCTATCATTCTAGCCAGCTCCTGTTCTCACTGTTACTCATATGACCTTATTCACTGTAGAAAATACAGAGCTGGGGGAAGGCTTCCCCTTTAATGCTGTTACAGTTTATAACTCCCAAAATAATTTAATGTAGACTTAATGCATGAAGTCTTGTCTCCTCCTTGTTAACAACAGCAGCTTTTTTGTGGCCAATTGTCATCTTCCCTACAAAAATCTTCATACATCCACACATTATGTTACAGAAAAATGTCTATGCAAAAAAACTAAACTCTTTCAAATACTTCCTTTAAATCTGTCCCAACAGGACACCTACAAATCCTAATGCATTTCTCAATCAGTTTAACATTTTTCTTACACAAATTACTTGTGCTTTCTACCACATTGGCTGCATGACACCGTTTTCATACATCTCTGATCTTTAAGGTCCATTCCACCCAAACCATTCTATGATTCTGTGATGATCTCATACCAAGAGAACAGGATTTATGGGATAGGAACACCCGTTTGGATACTAAAGTAACATCATAAGAAAAAGTATTATTTTCAGGAGTCTTCTTGTTATCATAAGATAAAAAATGATGCATTTTGGACACTGAGTCCTAAACTTTTTCATAATTACAAGCAGATTTGACCCTGCCTCTCTATGGCAAGTCATATTTAATTTAAAGCCCTGTTCAGATCTGGTTGCTCACAATGAATACATTTCTAAAGGAAACCAATATCCTTTAAAGTGGAATTGAAATAAAAAGCAAGCAAAACAGGAAATATGTTTCCACTTTTTTATGAAAATGGGAGCAGTTGTAAACGTCAAACTGGACAAAGGACTACAAAGAAAGACAGAAGGTTAGAAGCAGTTATATAAGAGATTCTGCTCAAATACAATTTATTCATAGAAGCTTACACTTGACTTACAGACGAAGGTTGTGATAGGAAGCATCTACTGTTTTCTTAACATCCTTAAAAATCATAATATGTACTGTATGGAATTAAGTTAAATTTTTTTAGTAATTTATCACCTTTGCTTTAAAAATACTTTTTAAAAATATTCTCTTCTCTTTTAATATATTCTCTAAAAATACCTTCTCTCTTGGAAGAGACAGAAGGCATTCTGCATGCACAGAGGTATCACAGATCTCCCCTGTGCTGTCCTGCCTTCAAACAGCAATACAAGAGGTCTGTATGTTGTAGATACTCCTCTTGAGACTACACCCAGAAAGTAAAGATGAAACTAGACCGCAATCACCTTCCATGTTACCTTCCTTCTGCCACTTAATCAAGCATGAACTTCAACTTCAGTTTGAGGAAAATAGGCCTTGCATCTTGAAGTCATTTTTGAGAACTACGATAAAGAAGACTCATGCATTGATTTCTCAGATCTGCACAGCACTGTTGATGCTGTCAAGGCTTCTTGAAAGCATATCCCATCTTTTGTGGAACTTGTAAGAACAGCATTGTTTTACAAAATATCTTACCATATTTCTCAAATATTTCTCAAGCACTATGACATGATGCAATTACCCTATAATGTAATTAGATGTAACTAGACTAAAAGAGGGAAGATAATATTCTCTTCTATTTGGGACTGTATCTGGAATACTGTGTTGAGCTTTGGGCCTCCAGAAAACTTCTAGTTATCAGGCTGGTTAGCAGCCTGGAGCACACAGTCCAGCATGGAGAGTCTGAGGGAGCTGGGCTTTGTTAGTTTGCTGGGGAGCAGGCTGAGTGGCAACATAACAGTACCTGGAAAGGAGCTGCAAGGGAGACAGTCCTGGCAGATGATCTAACAGCGAGGAACAGCTGGATTTGGCTGGTCACCAGCAATAACATTTTCACTGGAGCAGCACTGGGGCAGGTGGCCCAGCAAGGCTGTGGAGTCTCCACCCTAGAGACTTCTGAGGTTTGGCTAAATGAGCCATTGCTGACTGGCTGTAGTGTGGGCAGGAGGGCCACCTGGAGCACGAATTTAGACCAGGTGACCTCCAGAGGTGCCTTCAAACCAACATGGCTATGATTCTAATAAAGTATATACCTAACAGGACAGAGTCCATACTATCATATTTTATAACAGACTCCTACCTAAAAGATACATATAATACAAATACTTACTTGCAATTATGTTAAGAAAGCTGGTGAAAATGTCTCCTGAAGTATTTTTGCTTTAAATATTTGTTAGTATTACCTCTACAGATCTGCCAGTTTAACTGTTTTGCTGTAGTCAGTTCAGCTTTCTTTGAATTTTTTCTCTACTGGCATGAAGTAGGAAGGGGCCCAAGGGAATATTCAAATCCATAAAAGGTGCCATAGAGCTTGACTAGTAGTTACACCTGAAATATAAATGTACCTTACCTATGACCAACCCTAAAGATGTACTTTGAAATGTGAGCACTATTTAACTTTTATAACTTTGTTTAAAATTAAAATGGAATAAAATTGTTCTGAACTGAAACTGGAATTATACACCTCCTCACACTGATCCTCATTCAGAAAGAATTAAAACATGTTTATAGCTTTCAATGGTAGAACTTTCTTCAAAGACTGATTCAGAGATTTCCGTAAGTGAGTCTATTAACACACTTAAAGCCAGTTCTCATTTGTGTTTTCTACCCTCAACTGCTGAAATTTCCATTCTTCTTTTTAAAGGTGTGGGGGAGGGGGAGGCATGAATTATATTTCATTCCAGTCACATCATGGCTTTACTAGATATATGCTATTCAGATTTTAACATAAAAAAACCCCCAAACAACAGAACAAACCACTAGCATAAAACCAAACAGTATACAATTACTCTTGATAAAAAAGGCTAGAAAAAATAAGAAGCATGTGCACCGTCCCTGGAGAAGCAAGGACAAGATCCTGCATTTTCACATGTATTACCCACGTATTACCCCCAAAACAAAACAAAGCATAAGCACACAACAAAAACTAAAGACTGAAGAAAGTATATTCCAGAACCTGCTCTGGCTAATATCTGTCATCTTCCCCAGTCCTCCAGAACTTGCTGCTTCTTTTCCAGATCACTTAGCCTCTCTATGAATTACTTCAGGGTCCAGGAAACTCAAAACTGGGTAAGTTGTTGTGGGCTGTAAGTAATGACGATGTAACGGAGACTTCCTGCCTTACTGAGCATCATTACCATGGATACAGAAAATATCTCAATTTGAGTGTTTTGGCAATCTTTTTTTATTATTTTTTTTTCTTTTCCTTTTTTTTGGCCAGTAAATGCTTGCTGTGCTTCACTGCTGGAATCACAGAAAGTTCTAATACCGTGTTGCACTGCAGCTGACAGATATAATGATGGAGACTGATGCATAGCAGTTCAGCTGGAAACTGCCAAGGGACAAACAGTGAAAAAAATCAGTGCTATATGTGCAGTTACTCACACAATTGCATGTTGTGTGTAAATGGTTCCCTTTCCACATATTTTCATATGTTTATTTTTCAAATGTTGCAATTTTAACCTAAATTATTTCAATGACAAGCCTAACATTCTCTTCCTTGTCAGGCAGCAACATCTTTCAATACTTTCTGGTAGCATGCACTAATTCAAACTTTTAAAAAATGTTTATATGGTAAACATATAATACATACATAACTGTGATGATTTTATATATCTTCTCTAATTATCTGGAGCTTTATCTCCAAAAGATACACCTTTGCCAGCACCAAACAACGATGAGGTCTTCTGTGTGTGCCTATGTATACGTATTTTAGCAAAAACCCCAATGGGAACACATTTTTATTGTATACATCACTTCAAAAATGCAAAATTAGATATCCACTTGGATGATGCAGAAGCTGCAGTACAATCCACTTAATGCTATGTTTTCTCACAGTGTAATTTTTTTCCCCAAATTAATCTGATGGGCAACTCTACTACAGAACAGGAATGCAGTCAATTATCCCACCTCCATCTTACAGATAATGGAGCAAATCATTACCCACTCTAACTGAGTTTTAATTTGTTACGGTGGAAGAAGACAATTACAGGTCAACCTGTTAGTGGAGTAATTTGAGCAACCAAAACCAGCTGACCTTTCTGGTATGCTGTTCCAGGACCAGAATCCCTCCCCTGCTAAGCAGCAGCAGATGGCCAGAGCTGTGCAGTTCTGCTTCCCAGTGAAAAGTGATTGGTTTCTCAGCATTGTTAGATACGTAAAGGAAGAAGATGCAGGCAAGCTTATTTAAGAATCCCAGCCCAACACCAAAGTGCATCCAAAAAAGGGGCAAGCAAAGTGGCTGGCTGCTTGGGGATCAGCTTAACTGAGTTCACCTGCGACTCAGGGGTTGCTTGGACTCCTTTGTTAGCCTGGAGTGTCCACATCTAGCGGAGCTACCCAGAAACGCTCATCAGAGCACACTGCACACCAGAAAACGTCACAGCACAAGAATGAAGAAGGTGGAGAGCAACATCATGATCAAAGCTATAAAAGCAGAAAAAAGAGAGAAAAAGCACGAAGTTGAGAAGAATAGAACATTACAGGATGTGCTGGTTTGGTTCTGGCATAGTTTCATTAGTGGGGTAGCTCCCCAGGGGTGGCTCCTCTAAGAAGTTACTTAAAAGCTCCCCTGGCTCAGGTGGCCAAGGCCAGAGCCATTAGAGAGACAATAGGTGCACCTCTGCAATTAACTGAAAGAACTGATAGAAGACCTGAAAACAGAGAGAGCAAGAAAGAAGAGCTGAGCTGGAGAGGAGAGGAGGAGAGCAGTGCCAGAGTGAAGACCCCAAGGTTGGTGAGGAAGAAGGGGAAGAAGGTGCCCGAGCATAAGTTCCCCTGCAGCCCATGGGGAGATGGCAGGCTGTCCCCTTGTACCCCATGGAGGAGAAACATGGCAGAGCATCCCATGAAGGCGCCAGCAGGGGCACATGTGGACCTCCAGCCCATGGACTTGGACCTGCAGCCATGGAGGACCCCGTGCCAGGGGAGGTAACTGTTCCCAAAGCAGCCTATGACTCTCTGGGAGGCCCAGGCTGGAGCAGCTTGCTCCTGAAGGACTATACGTCGTGGGAAGGACTCATGTCAGAGAGGTTCGTGGAGGACTTTCTCCCATGAGAGGGACCCCGTGGAGAAACGGGAGGACTGTAAGGAATCCTTCTTCCTGAGGAGGAAGGAGCGGCAGGAACCACCAGACTGTGAACTGACTCTAAACCCCATCCCCTGTCCCCCTGTGCTGCTGGGGGGCAAAGAGGTAGAGAAATCAGGAATAAAGTCATTTGGGCCCAGGAAGAGGGGAGGGGCGAGGGTAACGTATGTAAGCACTGCTCTTTGTGTTGTCTGTGTCCTGTGTGCATTTGATTAGTGTGAAATTGAATGATTATTTTTTCCCCAAGTTGAGTCTGTTTTGCCCGGGACCTTAATCAGTGAAGAACCCTCCTTGTCCTTTGTCTCGACCCATGAGCTTCTAGTTGGATTTTGTCCTCCCCATCCCACAGTGTGTGTGTGGGGTGGTGGTGACTGAGTGGCCACCTGGCTGGTTCTTTGTTGTCGGGTTAGGCCCAAACTGCAACACAGGAAAAAGAAAATTTCATTGTGTAACAGTGATGAAATATTAAATTTTAAAACCTGAGGTTGTGGAAGAAGGAAAAAATCTCTTTAAGCTTGGCTAAATATTTTTCTTTTTCACCTTGTGGATTCAAAATAGCAAATCACTTTACCATCTTAAATATGCATTTTCTGGAACATTTATGTAAAATATTGAATGCAGAATGACAGGGCATGATAGTATGTACTTGCACTTTAGGTTGCCCAAGGAGTATCTGATGCTAAGAAAAGATTAATTTCTGAAGGTAACTTTATAGAAGTCTGTAGTTACTAATTACGTATTTTCTTCTTTCAGCATGCTGCCTCTTTGTTTTAATGTGAAATGAAGCTATGCTGCCATTTGGACAAATGGCATTTTGTTAATATGATTGTTGAATATTTTTTTAAGTCAAGCAGAGCAGGTTCCCTAAAATGACTTATTTAAAAAGATTTGTATTCAACAGTGCTCATAAATAAACAGAGCTTAAAAAAAATCCACTCATTAGTGGTGAGTGGGAAGCCACTAATTCCCTGTTGTAGGTCCTAAGCCAACAATTCCTGCTAGTTTTAGGCTTTCATTTTTAAAGCTATTAAGATTAATCCTTTTGAAGCAAATAAAGCATTTCAAATGAATGTATGAAAACCAAGAGTGAGTTCTTGATTCTGCAAACAGCTTATGCACGACTCACAGTTTTACCGAGAAATTAAAGTTTCTGATCAGTTTTTCTGTTATTCGCTTGAAGATATCCAAACAAAAACTCCTTATTGTTACTCCTAATATTCCTTAGACACACGCACTTGATGGCTATCATGTCACATGATACAACATGAGGTTAGTTAGGAAAGAGGCAAAGAAATTAAGGTCTTGTATTTTAATATCTTAGCTCTGATGCATGACCTAGAGGCTAGCATTAAGTCCCTTGTTTACACTTAGCCACCCATGCAAGAGGCTAATCTGGCTACACGCACTTCTGGCAAACTCTTCCCAGGCAGATGAATGGATTTTCCAGAAGGATGTGTTAAGCAAATACTTATGATCTGCTGGCAACACTTAGTGGCTCAAGAGTCCAAAAAGTTTTGCTTGTTGGAATGGTGCATTAGCTTAAATTTATGCTCAAAATTCTTACAGCCATTGACTTTATAAGGCCTTGTGACCAAGTTTATTGCTGTGTGTCGAATTCCCTGTAGAGTGCTCACAGAAACTAATCTCACTAATTCCTCTTGTGCATGCATAAGACTTTACATAGTGTAGCTCAAAAAAAGCCTATCTGTATTAAATTAAATTTGTAAAGCAAATGTCCAGGATAAAATGATCAAGCTCACATTTGGTCTTAATAATAAAAGACAGAAATGGTCTATAACATAAACTTAACCCATTCTATAGTGAGAAAACGCGGCTTTTGGGGAACAAAATACTGTCAAGCAGTGGTAAGTTTGTATGCGTGTGTGTGTGTAGGCATATACACACACACAGATTAAGTGCTCCATCCAAAAATAAATTAACCAAGAATTATGCAGGCAGCCCATGGTCTTTTAATTAAAACACTTGGCCACACAGGTAGCGATTGGAAAAGTCTGTTTCAGGTCATCACTTTAAGAAAATTCAGAAATATTGCAACTGTAATAGAGTATTAAGGCATTAATATTCTAAAATAAAAGAGTATTAAGGCATTACATACAGTCTTTGTTCTCTAACTTAGTTTTCTTTGCACATATGAGCCATCTGCTTGGAGGAAAATGGGAAAATGTCACTTTTAATAAATATACAATGCCTGTGGCAAATTAAGATTGTATTTGACAATCCTACAAAAGTACAGAGGAGGCAAGTTTGTTAATGCTGATTATCTTCCAGATCTTCAGTAGATTTTCAACAGACATTAAAATAGGCATCTTCAAAGAACTTTTCAGGGAAAAAGTAAAAGATTGTTATGTGGAACAAATTCCTTCAAAGATCCTTTTTACATGGTTTCCTACCCAGGACCATTAGTCTTTCTGCAAGAAGAGAATGTTTTGGATCACATTTCCTAGTGCATTTGAAATTATTATTGTTTAATTCTGTGACATTATTGTGACATATTTGTGACTGTAACAGTGTTCTGTTATTGTGCAATAATACATGTCACTTTGCATTTCTTATTGCCTGAGCAAACACACAGCTTTGTATTTTAAATCATCTATCCTGAAAGCAAAAGTGTACATGGACTTTAACAGACTATGCAAATACAAAATTATGCCATAATCTGGTAACATATAATGAAATAATTATAAAAGTGTCAATTTAAAATGAAAATCAGCACAAAGACTGTTACTGTTGTTAAATAACTTACACTTTCAGAACAGAGAGTAGGACATAGTGAATCTGGGAGGTCTCATTACACTACAATGTCTGCCAAAACCATTCTCTCATTTTCTGCCAAAACCTTTGATCTAAGTTTTATTGTAATTTCCACTTCATAAAACAATTTATCTTTCTTATACATTAAAATTAAGGTTGCATTAAACAAAAAAAAAAGGAGGATGAGAAAAATGTTGAAAACCAGCTCTACTTCCACATCATCTCTGTGTGTGGACTTAGATCTCTGCAATCCAGCCAGCAGCCAGCAAACAACTACTGAACAGCAGGCCTGTGACAACGATAACTCCTGCCCACTGCACACCTGGCTGGCACTGAAATTGTTCCCAAACCAGCAGAAAGCAACTGGAAGAAAGATTTCCCTTTGGCAAAAAGCTTGACTGAAAACACTTCAATTTTAAAAACACACCAAACTGCTCAGGAAATATCCTCAAGTCAAAATCAAAACCTACATCCTCGAGCGAGACATCCTGGACATTCCTAAAATAAAAGATAATGGACTACTTTTCTGCTGCTGGCAGATGAAGTGGTGCAAGAGCCTAGCACTGCAACCTGCTGATGTAATTGCTTTTCTATCAACTCAGCTTATACTTCTGATGCCAAAAGATCCAAGTTCAGCCTCCAATACAGACCTGAAGGAAGCTGTGCAAGGAAAGGGCAGGAGTAGGCATAAAGTGTTGCTGGAAAGCTTTTTATGTGTAGGAGTTGTCCTGGTTTGAGCCAGGGTGAAGCAAACTTTCTCTTTGCTGATTTTTTTTCTTTCAGTGAACTTTTTAGCAGTGCCAGTGGACTGATAATAACCAAGGTCACTTCTGACTGTCTGCAGCCTCCCCCCCTACAGGGCAGCAGATTAGACTGAAGGCAGGATCAGCAAATCAGAATATTCCCTTCTCATAATATTTTCTCTATTTGGCTTTCAGTATAGGTTAATACAACATGGAAGTCAAGCTTTTCTTTTTCCTTTTCCACTCACTTTTCTGCTTACTGTCGCTTCTATCACCCTCTGTTTGGCTCTCTCTCTTTTTTCCATTTTTCTTCCCAGCCGACACCCGAGGGCCCCGTCCGTGCGCCCGGACACTCCCCCCTTCAGCTGGGAGTCACCAGGGAGAAGAGTTGCTGTGAGAGTCGCTGGGGGAGGAGGGAGGGGATCGGGTGTTGCACATCCCTTTACAAATATATATATTCCCTTATCACTAATAATTAAAATCAATCTGTTTCACTTTTCAACCCAGAAAGCCTCTCATTCTCATTTTTTCTCCCTCTTTCCCTACCTTAGGGGAGGGGGGTGGGACTGAGAGCATTATTGTTACTGGTTTGACTGCCAACCCAGACCCAAACCATGACAAGAGTGCACAATAATCAGACACTTCTGGATGCTGCTGGTACTGTCAGACTTGTCTTATGTTTTCCTGAGTTTGTGGTCTGGACGACATATCCTTTATGATAACTAATGCCTTTCCATTCTCCTTCCATCATCAGCTTGCCCGAGTGACTGAGAAATTAGGAGTTTCTCCTTAGTTATAAATAAACTCCTGTTTTGGCTCTTTAATACCTGTCTGTAAAATAACATTTTGGAGAGGAGACCACACCTGCTTCAAAATAGAGCATTCTAATGGCATACAAAAGGAAACCTAGTTCTGGTAAAAAATAGGATTGCAACCACCTTTAAGCTATCTTTCTGTGTTAGCACGTGTATACATGCAGAAAGATAAAATACTTTAAATGAGTTTTTTAGGGGTGCTTGAAGGTCTGAAGCCATCTATTATTTTATTACTATTATTTTATTTTATAATAAAAGCTAAAATATAGTACACTGTATATTGTGTTGATGTCCTATTCTTATATCTTCTGAAGTAGCAATCTATTAGTGAGAAGACAATACACTATTAAGTGCCTTATAAATGACAAAAAAAGTTCATGAGAGCAATGTAGCAAATACCTCTGCATAATACTCTAGCTGCCATATTTACTCTCTGCCCATTACTTTGGTCTTATGGGTAAAGTAACACTTGGACCTTCTAAGCAGATTATCTGGCAACCCTCTGTATTTTTCATTTAGATAACACTTTCCATGATAAAAATTATTTCTGTGGAGATATAGGACTCTAAAATGTGACGAAAAGTCAGTCCCTGAGAAAGTATCCTTTGCTATATAGATTTTTGTATAAAAATTGATACAGATTGAGCCAATATATGCAGACTGAATTATAAAAAATAATTTGCTGTTTCACATAAAAAAAAACACCCCACCATTGGGCTTGGACTTCCAGTTCCTCCACCATCAAATAGCACAGCATACAAATGACACTCATGTCATGCATCATAAAACATAAACCTTCATCAGGAAGCAAACAGCTGTCTCTTTCAATAAGGCAAAAGGTGAGGCATAGATTTCTTTCTTGCTAGCTTCAGAAGGTTGATTTTTTTTTGCTTTGTTTCAAACAGTGTTTCTCCCTGTCCATTCCTCAATAACACCATGGGGACACATGCTACCCTACATCCAAGACACTATAGAGTACTGTTTGGGAGCAGCAACACAAAACAACCCCTTGAATAAGGTTTGTTTGGGACAGAATATTCATTAGCTACGTGAACAGAGAAAGAGGGTCTCCTGTTTCTCCTCTTCTGCCAGGGATTTGGGGCTGAGAAGAAAGGTTCAGGGAGTGTTTCCCTAGGATGAAGTGTTTTTACACAAGCAACGTGGTCTAGCGGGAGGTGTCCCTCTCCATGCAGAGGGGTTGGAACTACATGATCTTTAAGGTCCCTTCCTACCCAAACCATTCTATGATTCTATGATGACTGGACAAATGAGATTTGGAGAGCATCATATGATAGACTAAGAAATGGGAACAGATGTGAAAAAAAGTATGCAAAAGAAGGGTAAATAATAACTAGATACTTACCCTAGGTCCTAACTTGGGCCTCTCCTCTCCAGCTCCCCCACCTCTGCTAGCCCACTTTTCCAGACAGAAACAATACCTTTGTCTTTTGCCTTGAGAAGCTGTGAGTTAGCTACTCGCAGCTGTGAAGCAAGAACTGTGATGGCTGTGTATGCAGCAGACCATATTTTCTATGAGTATTATGTTGTTCTGGTCCTCTTCTCCACAGAGAACACAGTTGAAAAAGGGTTTTGTACACTATGAGTGCATACATCTATTAAAAACTCGGGAACAGAGCTGCATGCAATACAAATCAGAGTAAATGCAGAGGATCTCAGAAAAAATCAAGTGGAAAGGGAAAGAGATTAGAGGCAAAAGCATTTAGATGTATTTACATAGATTAAGCTGGGCAAATTGACAACAAGCCAATATACGCTTATGGAAGTGGCTGGCAGCCACTGATTGCAGGAAAAGGAGGGGCAGAAAATCAGAAGTTTGCAAGTGCTTCTAGGATATATGTGTCCATGTAACAAGATGGAACAGCCAAAGAGAAGAAAGTGATTTTCCAGAGCCACAAAGAAAATCTCTTTAGGAGAACATCACATGTTTGGCCCCAGGGAGAAAAGAAGTTAGATTACACATACAGGCTCTATTGTATGTGATGGGGAGACTACAGCACCAAAGAAATGGAAAAGTGTCTTCAGCTCTGTGGATCATGTAAGTAATTTTTTTGCCATTACTTTCTCACACACAAACCTAAATATACTGAAATGTTTTGTTTTGTTTTGTTTTCAAGCCTCATTACTGTTAATAAGCTTTACTTAAGACCTGCTTTGTATGGAGACTTGACCTATTCTTCTGAAGAAAAGTGCTTAGGCTTAAAGACTAAAGTGGCTTGAAACCCATTCTTGTAGCTGCCCAGATGGCCATGGTCAGAAAGGGACCATCTCAACATGCTGCAGAGTGAAGGGATACTGTAAAGTTAGAAACAGACAAGACAGACATGGATCATTTATTACCCACTATCCTGAGACTGGCATAATATTTTTTTTCTGTGTCCTGCCTTCCTGCTGTGTGACAATCTGTCTCTGCTGTTAGTTGCCTACTTGGGCAGGTCACGTCTCAATCCACGCTCTCTGATGTCATCAGCCTCTTTCAGAAACTTAGCAATAACATTGCTACACAGACCCAATAGCACTACTTTTAAGTACCATGGTGAAACTCTTCTTGAGGCTCTTCCAAAGCACAAGACCCCCATGGCATGGCTCTTCCTTGACTGGCATGCTTAATCAGAAACTTACTCTGGAAAGTTCTGAAGAAAAAATTGATTTACACATCCTCTATTGTGGCTAACATTTCCAGACCAAGCATGTCTCAGAGGTCCTCATTCTTGCAAAACAGCCCCTAACAGCACTCCAGACCTTTTTCTTCCTTAGGACAGACCCCCAAAGTCCTGACGACCTTCTGCAATCAAGCTTTTGTCTCAACTTGGTATCTCCCTGTATTCTTTCTTTTAACACCACTGCAGGGATGCTCAAGAACTGGTTTTGTGTTTATCTCCAGGGGCAGCAGTCCAGATTTGTATGAACCGGTGTCAGCCACTCCAAGGATTACACACTTGCTTACATATTTAGTTCATATCTTCTCAAAAACAACAATTGGATGAAAGAAACAAGAAAAAAATAATACTACTATAGATTATTAGGGTATAACACTGAAAAAAAAGAACAAAATGTCCTCTTTGGTCTACTCCTCACTGGGATGCACTCTCTCAATTTAAAAGCATGTTGTTGATTATGAAGTTATTTATACTATTGTCTTGTTACACCTATGAAGATAAACAAATATATTTGTTAATGTATGTAGATTTCAGTTCCATAAAAAGCCGGCAGCTGGACAGATTGCTTCAGAGCTAATGGAAGCACACTGTTCCTTCCTCTTCCCAGTTTCTTAGTTGTAGCAGGAATCTCTCATTTGACCTTGGGCAAGGCATTTAAATTCTCTCTGCCTGTGTTTTCTCATCTGTAAAATTAAGGCTATAATGCCTACCTACTTCACAAGAGGGACAATGTTAAATTTAATGTATGAATGTTTTAAAGTGTTTTCAGGCAGCCAGATCAAAACCACTACAGAAAGTAAGTTATTATTAAATTATGCTTCACTGAGTTAATGCTGTTGCATTACTATATCTGATTAAATAAGGAAAAAATATTCAAGTGACACCTCCTGGATTTTTTTTTTTCCAGAGGATGAAACTGATGTTCTTTCGCCAACCTACAGATGGACTTGAAAGCATCTTTTGGGGAAAGAAAGAAGGCGAGGAAATGTAGTAGTCAAAAGAAGTGAAAGAGTCCTGTGGAGCAGATGATTATGAGGGCATTTAAAGCAATTGCGAGGTAGAGCAGAAGGCAACTGCGCCTTGTGCCCCTCTATGACACATCAGCCTCTGGCAGCAATATGGTCTCCGTTCCTCTCCATGCCAGTGGGACAGGAACACCCCCTCCACACCATCATCAACTGCTCCATTTGGTCTCTGCTTGGAGTGATGAAGTACAAGATCTGTAGCCTGGAGTCGCTTTCCTGGTGGAGCCGACCAGCTCTCAGGAACAGTTCAGATACACTTTGAGTCTGTTCAGTCACAGCAGCTAATCCGTCTATGATGAATGTGGCACATAAAAACGTCATTTATTAAAAGGGGGATTTATCACAGGAGGGTTGTTCATACCTGATGCCTCTCCTACATCTCCTCTTGACCTGATGTACAGATGCCTGGTCTTGTCCTGTGATCTCACATCAGGATCTTGTTGTGTGGGGGAAGGGGAAGGAGTGTTTGGAGCAAGAGCTGCAGGAAGATGAGAAGGGTTTTTGACAGCATGTGGAGTTGGATGTTGTACTGGTGTTGATGCCGCTGGTCCCAATGCCATCAAGGCATTTCTTGTGGATGACAAGGAATCTAGGAAAGTAGTGATTAACATGCATATCAGTGTGATTGACAAGCTATGTTGTCTGCTTTGTGCTAATGTATTGCGTGGACAACACCCATTCTAGGCATATCAGAACCGGCATATAGAGTACAGATTTACATCAGAAATATTTAGCATCTTTCCCAACAAATAAACTGTTCGATGAATATATCTGCTCAATAGACCATGGAGATCGGATTTTGTCTGGTGAGGGGACATTTTTGCCTCGCAGGGTACAAATGGATAATAAGCAACATTCTTCCAGATTGCAGAAAGACCGATTCATTTGCTTTCCTATTCCTTCATCCCTAATTTATCACTCCAAAGGCAAGAAAAAGAAATCAGTACAACATAGGTTTGATAACCTTCTGATAGTAGTGAGCTATTAAATATACACAAATCAGGGAACTTGAAAAAATGTAAGCAGAGACCATATTTCCTGCCTTCCAAATCTGCCAAGAAGACTGAAATAGAGGTTGCAAAGTTTCAGGTTGTATATATTTTATGTCTTTTCTGACACCACGCTGCATACATCAAAGTATCCATCCCTTTTTTTTTTTTTTTTTGTTTGTACCACATCTGCAGAAGACTAGACTACATGTTTTATTACTACACCAGCCAAGGATCACACAGCTTTCTATACAACCATTTCTTGAGAAAAATCTGTGGGACATGAAAACTTACCACAAAAGCAGTGATGCCACTTTTGTTTGCTTGAATCCCTGCAGAACTGCAGCTGTGTAAAATGTGTGCAGTAGCTCCTAGGATTAACTCTGTACATTCACTCTACTTTCTGTTGGTATTGCACACAAACACTTTTTCTCAATTTTCCTCTCTTCACCGATGCACATGTAAGCCTTTCACAATGACTCGGCTTTTTTTCCTCTACCTCATAGTTTATAAGATCTAAGTCAAGTGCCTGAAGATTATTTCATAACGACATCTGTTTTATTTATTTGCTTATTTGGCTGACTGGTAACTTTTAAGTCCCTAGTATAACACATGATCATCCAGAATCAGCATCCTGCTGCCAAAAATTATCTATGTCCTTTGATTGAAAGATCAGCCACTTCCTTTGGCATTTTTATGCCAAACGATAACTGTGGATCTCTGTCAGCAACAGAGGTAACATTTTGCAGTCTGTTACACATGGAATAGGCTATTTCTGCATGGAACTTCTATCAGATTATTAAGTGTAAGGATCTGAATAACCATATTCCTGAGTGGTAAGCATCAAAATGTATTGTCAGAATATCCTCAACTAGGAAATCACTACCTGATCACTACTGCAGCAAAACAGTTTTCTTCCACCTCTAATGTCAGCAACGCCGTATCTTCTAGTATTTACAACTCTACCTTACAATATCCACTTTCTGCTTCCCAGCAAGGCTGGCTAGAGGAACAATGATGTGATTTATGTGTGAAAGCCATTTACCCAAAATAAACTACAGTAAAATAAAGTATGCTCACAAGTATAATTTAAGACTACCCTTGTCATGAGAAGATTAAGTACGTAAATCTGTATTTCATTTAGGAATAGTGCAGCAATCAATGTTTCCAATAATATTTCGAGTGACTGATTCAGCAGGCTGTTGCAAGGCAGTGGGGCTGTTTAAGTAGCAAGCTAATTTCCTGATATTTTTATGCACAGAATATAAAACCTTATAGATAATCATTTGGTTAATTATAAAGGCTAATTTACAAGGTAACACTGTGTGTGACAGAAAAGGTGTAGAGAAGGAAAGCAAGGACTAGACAGAACAATTAGGCAGATACAGTGAAAAGTAAAGATGTCAAGTCGTGAGCAGGGTGAGAACGCAGGGGACTGCTGTCAGAGGCAAAAGGAACAGGAGGAGGTGTAGAAAAGATGATAGCCTTCTAAACAGGTAAAAGTGTAGCCCCCTACTGTGGATTTTCTTTTAATGATCTAGAAAGGAACCAATTCGAAAGGCTTCCATGTTTCATTACTCCTGGCACAATAAAGACCCACTATATTTAATACTTTGAGTTCCACAAGCTGAAAGGTCTGTCCCCTAGTTTTTAATCTTCCTCCTAGCTGTTTCACAATGAGAAAAGGAGAGGGAATGTGGGGTTGTTTGTTCTGTATGATGCACCAAGTACATTTATACCCCTGGCATTTCCCTTTCTTTGGCAGCTCCCCCACAGAACGCCCTGTGTGCGGAGAATATAGAAGCAGCAGGACAGAACATCACAGCAATCACAAACCTTCTGTGTATCTGAAGCTGAGATAATATCTCCAGCACTGAAGCTAAGAAACCATTTCAGTGACATCTGGCAGAATTTGCCAGATGTTCATATGTGAATTAATGCATGGTAAGACAGGAAGAAATGCAGATCTTCAGTGAATGAGCTGTACAACACTGAAGAAGTGAGAAAAAGCAGTAGAAATGAGTCATAAAAGAGATAAGCAAAGAAAAAAATAGCAGGTCCTTCATATGGCAATTTCTCAAGCATACTTTACATTTAAGCGAATGTTTTATAGGCCTTTGTTCTTACCAGATGACAACTTGTTGTAAGATTTTGTTGCATTTAAGCTAAGAGATCTTGACTATATATATATATATATATATATACAATACCAAAGGAAAATATTAATAAGATTTAGGGATTCTCTGCGTACCTTATGTGTTACAGGCAACGTAAATATGTGACAATTGGTGTAGAAAGAAATGATGGTCCAAAACACTCCCTAATCACCTTTTTGTTAAAAGGTATGTTCCTTTGTCAGTAAAGAACAAAGATGTATTTCATCCTTTATCCAAAACTGAGGAAAACTGCCAAATTAAGTCACAGGCATCAAAGACCTAAAGACCAGTAAGGAAAGTATTTATTAACTTTGTCTACTGCTAAAGCTGATACTCTGCACTTGTCTGTATTGAATTGTAGCTATTTTTTCCAGACTGTTTCTCCAATTTATCAAGATCATATTAAATTTTAATTCCATTCCCCAGCTAACACCAAGGAAAAAACACCAGCACAAATCTACAGATTGTGTCCTGAACTTCTGTGCAGATGTCAGATAGGAAGAACATGTTGCACTTTTATTTTTAGATTCCAGCAGAAACATTCACAGCTAATGGCTCCAAGTTTGCCTGTGTCTGACTTTCAGAAGGATTTAAAATATGCTACTCTAAACTACTCAATTCACTGCAATAGCTATGGAAGTCCTACCGTAAAAGCAACTTGAAGCTACAGAATAGCACCAAAAATCATTTCCCAGACCTGTTACATATGGAGTCTTCAATAAAAAAATAAAGCAGCCACTGTTCCCACAGATTCTTTGTTTGGGACCAGGCATTCACCAGACAGGATACATCTATAGGTTTTCAGGCTCTGATCACACCGGCAAAATTCCTTCACACGATTTTGTGTTTCTTTTCTGTCTCATCCTTGTTTCATTCTCCAAATACTGTGCATACAGGCTCCTAGCCGACTTCTGTAAACCCATTATTAAGTTCTTATACTGCCCCACATAAGAAGAGTGACAGATCACACCTCAGATTACACCAGATGATAGCACCACCAGTGCTATATGTGATGCAAGGTGTAACTCTGTAGACTTCTGTGGCCTGTGAGAACCCCACGAGAGTATTCATCCAAGCTACTGCTTGCAAACCAACACCTACCAATACTGTGGGCTTCCATGTACAGAGGAATTGAAGAGTACTCTTTCGATGATTCAGGATGATGGGGAATTTGACAGATGCTTCTCCTCAGGACTACATGTTGCTTGAAAATACATTACCGCTACTACTACTACAGCTTCTACTACTTCGCCTACTATTGCCAGAACCAATAAATATGTAATAATTATCTCCCTTTATATTGAAATGCCACTCTTTCAGATTTAAATCAACCCTTACTTCCAGACTAGAGATGCCTTTGTAATACAAGCACAGAATCACAGAATGGTTTGGGTTGGAAGGGACCTTAAAGATCATCCAGATCCAACCCCCCTGCCATTGGCAGAGACACCTCCCTCTAGACCAGATCACTCAAAGCCCCATGCAACCCAGCCTTGAACACTTCCAGGAAGGGGGCATCCACAAATTCTCTGGGCAACCTGTTCCAATGTCTTACCACCCTCACATTGAAGAATTTCTTCCTAATATCTAATCTAAATCTACCCTCATAATCAAAAAAGTTGTTTTCCTTTTTTTTTTTTGTTCCTATAAAATACCTTGTTTTCAAATAATAGAGATTTTTCCACAGTTTTTTTCCCTGATGTATCTGAAAAATTCCATCCTACAAACATTTAGAGCCCCATGATGAACAACTGTGATTCTACCCCCATTAATCTTTCATCTAGATTGACATTTGAGTCAGGCTTAATATAATGGATGGACCCAACTGCTGACTGGTTCCAGTTATGTTAAAATGTTCAGTGACTTGTAAAAGTTGCACAAAAATTACTTCTCTGGCAGGCTGAGGAATAAACTGAAATACAGAACTCTTCTCAGGTTTTTTGCTTTGTTGGGGAGATGTTTTCATCCACCTGTTCTTATGAGAATTTGTTTATTTGCCAGATATCTGTTGCAATACAGAGTGCAGGAGCAGTGAACAATTCACTTACTGAGTTCACTGCTTGTGGAGAATATTTATGGCAAAATGCAGCTTTGCATAAATATTAGCAAAATGCAGTTTTGCTCATAACTGATTAATATCGACCCATTTTCTCTTCTGCTGTTCTTACAGAATTCAAGCTATATATGGTTTATAAGAATGTAATGTCCCTCCTTGTATTCATTTCACTAAGCACTTTTCTCCCTTGTCTTGCCATTTGTTCAGGTGTTGGGTTTTTTTAAGATCTACTATTTCATGTTACAAGATCTTGCAAATTTTAAGATGGAAAGGGAGCAGGGTAACATGCATAGCTTTGACTCTTTAACATGGTTGAGTGAAATATTCAATACTTAGCAATTCAGATTATCTTTCAGGTTTCCTACTATATAGTAACTCTAGGTAAACCCATTCTTATACAGTTATTTTCATCATGGACAAATTTGGGAATTACCATTCTTCCAATATTTAAGATACTCATATACTCCTAAAATTCCTTCAGTGCTTGACTTAGCTCATCTTGCTAGACAATCATAGAACCACAGAATGGATAAGGCTGAAGGGGAGCTATGCAGGATTATCTAGTGCAACTCCCCTGCTCAAAGCAGGGTTAGAAAGGCCAAGTTGTCCAGGACTGTGTCCAGTTGTGTATTGACTATGTGCAAGGATGGAGACTATACAACATCTCTGGGCAGCCTGTTCCAGTGTTCAACCACTCTCACAGTAAAAGAAAAAAGGAATTTCTTATATTCAGATAGAATTTTCTGTGGTTCAGTTTATATCCATTGCCTCTCGTCTTCTCAATGGCCATGAATGAGAAAAGTCTGTTTCTTCTTTACACCCTCCCATCAGACATTTATAAACATCAGTAGGTTTTCTCTTGCCTCTTCTCCAGGCTAAACAATCAGATCTCCCTCAGCCTCTCCAGATATGAGAGATGCTCATCATCCTTGTACCCCTTGGCTGGACTTGCTCCAGTAAGTCCGTATCTCTGTTGTACCGGGGTGCCCAGAACTGACACTCTAGGTGTGGCCCCATCAGCAGCGAGTAGATGAAAAGGATCACCTCCCTCAACCTGTTGGGAACACTCTTCCTAATGCAGACAGCCCAGGATTCTGCAATGGTCCACTGCTGGCTCTCAGTCAGCTTGTTGTCCACCGGGACAGCCCCAACATGTACTGGCGCTTGGTTTTATGGCTCCGTGGGGGTAGGACTTTTCAATTCCTTTTGCTGAACATCATAAGGTTCCTGTCTGCTCATTTCTCCAGTCTGTCAAGATCCCTTTAGCACAACCACCTGATGCGTCAGCCAGTTCTCCCAGTTTTGTACCATCTGCAGACTTGCTGAAGGTACACTATGCCCCATCATCCTGTTCATTAATTAAGAGGTTAAGCAATACTGGTGCCAATATTGATGCCTGGGGTACACCACTAGTGACTGATCTCCAGCTAGACTTTGTGCCACTGATCACTAGCCTCTGGAGCCTACCAGTTCAGACAGCTCGCAGTCCACCTCACTGTCCACTTTACTAGCCCATACTTCATCAACTTGTGAGCTCCTTGATCACTTTTGTTGTTAGGAACTTATCGCCAATACTCTCCAGAAACACCCTGAGCTGCTTGTGCCCTTCTGTGTTGTCCCACCAGCAGACATGAGACTAGCACAAGTCACCCATGAGATGAAGAGATGATAGCTCAATATGGTGGTTGCACTTTACCTTCATAATAGTGATTCACCAAATATCATCTGTTTTGACTTCTCATCCTGGTTTGAGCCAGGATGAAGCCAATTTTCCTGGCTCAAACCAGGACACTTCCCTTACATATAGTATTTAAAACTAAATTTTAACTAAATTTAGGATGTCATGTGCTCCAAACCAGTTAACCATCTTGGTAACCCTCTGCTGGACTCACGCCATTTTGTCTTATACCCAAAAGCCCCAGATTGGTTCCTTTCAACTCAGTCCTGTTGAGTTCTCTCTGTATAGAGCCCTGCCTCCAGTCATCAACCACTCCTTCAATCTGGTGTCATCTACAAAATTGCTAAGGGTGCACTCCATCTCACCCTCCAGGTCAATAATACAGGTATTACACAAAATCTGCTCCAGTGTTGGTCAACCTCTGAAGGACACCACTGCTAACTGCCCAGTCTTCTCAGCCTTTAGGAGGAACATATTTAATTAGAGGGAAAAGTTCTAAGTGACATGTTTTAAAACTGAAAAAGAGTATTCCGAATTTGTTTTTCTATTTAAGGATCTGTCCCTTTATTTTTACTGACTCATAAAATCCATTCAGTATAGAGAAGTTTAAGTATAAAGTATTATTACACTACATTTCTGTTTTTAGAAATTTTGAGGACTCTTATCCGACCATCTTCATATTTTGTTTATTAATTATTTGCTCTGTTACATGCACTATTTCAACTCATATTTCTGATTTAGCACAATCGAACCTACATGAATTGCATACTGTTACCAGAGGTAAACTTAAAAGCCTCTTAAGATATATATGCTCAATCTCCTACCGTTATAAAGAAGAAACTCAAAATAAAGTTTCAGATAGATAAACTGCATTGATTAAGATAAGTCTGAAGCTGTTAACAAGGTACATTTCTTCAAAGTCAAATGGAACAATATAAAGAAAGCATCTACTCTGCACTGAAGACAAAAGACAGGAACTTAAGTTTCACTGCAAAAGGGCTGACAGGTACTGTGCTCCTTACTTGGCTGCTAGACGTTACCAATGTCTTTCATATTTTTCTACTATCATCCATTACAGATATTCAAAAGTCATGAGTCAAGCTGCAAGACATAATGAAACTGAACCTAATCTTATTACATTTTTATTGCGTATTTGCCTTTTGATTTCTGAATGCATTCCCTTTACCTTTTCAAGTTTTACTCTGCAACCACACAAGAGGCTGCAAGCTTATTTTTAAATGAAAGCATTAGAGTGGCTTCCTGACCATTCATCCCACCACCCTCCTCACCACTTCCAGCACTCTCTTCAGAGCTCTCTCCTACTTGTTTCTTTCTGACATGCTATGGAAAGTCTCCAAGACAGCAGCTTCATTTTGAGCACCCAGAGTTTTCCCACATTTCCTTATGCTCTAAAAAAGCCATGCTTCAATAATCCTGAGTCAAAAGAAGGAAAGGATGATCTGGGGTGACCTTTAAATGAAAAAATAATGAAAGCAGCAATTTTGCATGTCAGTTCAAACAAATTAGAAGAAATAGTACAGGATAGGACTGTCTGGTGTTACTCACCCATGCATTATGCATTGGACAATACAAAAAACAGACTAACACTCAAATGAGATAGGCAATACCTACAATCTATGTGGATACTCCAAGGAAGCCAGAAACCACAGTCACAGGGCTCTACTTGTGATGTCTGGGCCAATTAATATTTAACCCAAATAAAATATAACAGTAAAAAAAAAGAAAGTTTGGTGGGTTTTTTTTTTAGGGGAACTCAGTTGAGTAAATCTCCTGGAGTATGATACTTGGGACTGACATCCTCTTTCAAATCAGGCAGCATGGGGATTCGATCAGATCCCAGTTGTGCAAGTGTCTTTTCTGACTGAAGCATCTGCAGGCCTCTGACCAGCCTCATCACCCATCTCTGAACCTCTTCTATTACTCCTGTATTCATACTTATGATGGAGTAAAGTACAGCTCACATATGAATGTAGCACTGATCTACCCAATGTCTGTTTATAATATTCTACCCACTATTTTCCATTTCATTTGTTATGCACTGCACTTAGTTTTTGATGTATTTGCCTTCCTGATGCATCTGCCCACTGAGTGGGAATTTTAATTGAAAACTAAACTTATGCTCACTGACAGTATCTGAAATTTAGCATATCATTTTATATTATCTCACCATACAATTATATATCAGTGACAGGATAGTCTGAACTGTGGCTGAAGTACCACAGTGATGATAAACAACAAATTGCTAAGTTTGGGAAAAGCAATTATGATTAGACTATCAAAGGATCACTGCCAATACAGTCCTGTTAAACATTTTAATTTTTATATGGAAGGAATAAACAACTGGTTAATTTGCTAGAAATTTCCTGGTGCTATTAAACTGTGTGCTACTGAGAACACTAAAGGAGACAAGGAAATAATAGCAAGGAACCTAGTTTAGAATTATGTTTTGAATATAACAAAAGAGATTAAATTTTTGAAGCTGTAAAGTCATGAACATCCTGCAGAAGGAAGATATTCAATAACAAAACCAAATTTGAACACAGTGCTAGAAGCAGCACTGGAAACAGAAAATTAGACAAATATAAAATCTACAGTGGACGTAAAGAGAACATGTATTAGGTAACACAGGCAGATGCTGGAAGGTAGCAGTCCCTCAGGTGCAAAGATGTATTTCCATTAGTGGTTTTAATTCTCAGACACTAAATGGATGGTCTGTCATGTAAAAACCTAGGTGGTTTCCAGGCACTCCATTACCACACACTCAGACTTGAAGGTATTTCCTGGATTAAGAGAAGATCAGTTCATTAATAGGAAAGAGTAAGAAAACTATAAATGCACAACTTTGCAAGGCAGTTGGTCAACAAGCTAACGATCTTCATGAATGTGAACAGCACAAAATGCCTACCAATATGACTGGATACATAGCATGATTCATTTGACCAAACATAGACAGTTATGCTTAATATTCTAGGTTAGTTCTATAGACAGTGGAAAAAAACAGACTCCTCTAGGACAGGATTCATCTCATCCTAAAGCAGACATCTAAATGTCTTCACTATAAAGTGAAGACACTGACCAGCTCAGACACAGATACCTAAAAATAGGTGTGATGAATCAGACATCATCTTTCTATCCATCATCACTTCTCTCAGTTCAGCTCAGCTTTGATAGTTCCTGTCTGTACATAAGGATCCTGGTTATAGATTAGGTCTTAAGAAGGGAGAAGCAGCATTTAGGAACTTTATAAGGCCAAACCAGCATACTTAGATGAAAGTAAGAATGAAAGTATTCTTGATAACTATCTAGGCAGAAAGCCGTACAAGTTTAGTATAGTAGAAAGTAGTTGTTTAAATTAAAAGTAATGGGAACTTTAGAAATACTGTAATTCCAAATTAGATTATTTTATTGGTAGTTCTCTTCCAAAGATTTAAATAAGTATATATAAAGCATGAGAGCTCTCATACAGCAGAGGAGAAACCTTAAGCAAGAAAACGGTAATTTGGATTTTGTATTCAGATCTAGCCACAATCCCACACCTTTTTCCTATAGCACTACCTAGGTACACATATAGTACACGTACAGGCTTTTTAGGTAAGCTAAAAATCAAAGTATGCAACATGTCTGTCGTATCATTTCTATTGAAAGAACTGCATATTTATACATGCAATGTTCTGTAAAGAAAGATTAACAATCTTTGAATGTTATGTGAAACACCGTAAAATCTTAAAATATCCTCAGTTTCTCATGCTAATGAGCTTTTTTGTCATCAGGGAGATGGGTTTCAAATTTCAAGCAGAAAAGGTCATACTGTGGTTCTGTCTATCAAGAAAATTGAGACTGAAACAATTAAACTCCTTACACTTCATGAAGACTGCCTGTATCTCAGCATTATTCCAGGATGGGAAAGTAAGTGCTCCCTATGTGCTGACAACTCAAGGACATGTCAAAGTTTCTAGAGACACTTTTACCTTCAGATACAATTTAAAAATAAATAGGGCTCTTTTGCTGTATTGGATTTGTATCCCTCTTGTTCTTTGCACCTCAGCACGTCAGTAGGAACAGCAGAGACAATTGCTATGGGAACCATGCTTCTATGGCACAAGGGTGAAGTAGGAGTCAAGTGAGGGAATGGAGAATTGTGACACTCTTCTGTTTTCTCTCCTGAAAGCTCGCTCAATGCATGACATAACTCACAGAAGTTCTGCCTTGCAGCAAGAAAATAAAAGCGCTTTGTCTGTTTATCACAGCTGATAGAAAGTGGTAAAATGAACATGATCCACAATCAGCATACAGAGATGACATTATGATCTTAAATCTAATAGAAACAGCATTATATATTACAACTGAAATATTAAATCAGCAAAGTTTAGTCAGAAATAACATGTGAAACTGCCTCTTGGTACGACTTTGTAAAAGATGCAGTAAATTCTTCACCTTTGGAAGACTCTGAATAAAAACTGCACATCTTTCAAAAAGACAAATTACAGTTATGAGGGAGACTGGCAAAGCTGACGTAGGAATCACTTGATGGATAGAGTAAGTGGTCCATGGAAGCCTGGGCTAATGAAGTCAAGATTACCGTATTTTGCATTTTAATCTACTGGTAGGTTTTGACCAAGTTAGGACAGACAGCAGTAACAACTAATATTAGAAATTAAGAGCTAGCAGTTCTTGTTATAAACACACCACACCCAGTCTGCTAACACTTCTAGTTAACGTGCCCATCATTGCCAAGTTTACTGTATTAAAACTATTATTGATATACCAGTACCTACACATGAGTATCCCTGGCAAGGCCTACATGTTATGCTTTGCTTTTCAGTCATCCAGTTTCCTCTACTCTTTGGTATGTAGGTTGTGCTTCAAAGGAGAGACTTTCCAATATTCTTGTCAGTTCCTCTCATGTTTTCCCATATAGAAAGTTCCCTATACAACCTCTTAATAAATAGATCTTAGTCCCAAGGATAAAGGCTTGGCATTGCACTTGGCTTTAAGGAATGCCTCTGTTATAGCAAGGCTTTGACTGCTGCAATCAGCACACCAAACTTAAGGCAAATTACCATCTGACTTTTATATCTTTTAATTGCATTTCTACTCAACCCACAGGTTAAATGTCTTACCTTATTAATACTGTTTTTCAAGTTTTGTGGAAAGTTTACACAGAAGTTAATTCTTCTGGCTGTGGTTGTGGTTTCTGCCTATGTAGACATAAAGATCAGACCTTTTAAGGCACCTTTACTTTGTCCAGATTCAGTAAGACAGTATTTTGTGTAAATCAGAATGTGATCAAGAGTATTTTTCCCATTTTATTACAAGTACCTACATGTACCAGTAAGGTTTTAATTATTTAATAGTCACATATTATTTTAATATTTAATAATCACATAAAGATTATAAACCAGTTCCAGCTACCTGTCAGATCTTCATGTCAGTTTTCTTATGTATTGAGGGATTTTTATTTCTATTAGTGCTGGTGCAGAATTGGAACATCATTGGAACAATGATGCATTGGATCCCTGAATACAATTCAATGTGCCTGCCTTCATAGTAAAAATGAACAAATATTTAATTGGAGCCCATTTAATCACAAAACTAAAAAAAAAATCAAAAAACCCTCATAATTTTCCTTAATTTTCAATACCAGCCTGCAATTAATGAAATACACTTGGCAAAGTACTGCAGCGATACTGGATCGACTCAAAAACAAGAAGCCAATTCCAAACAAAAATGTGAATAAAAATGCATTTCTCTTTTCTTCCTGTTGCTAAATACCTCTAAAGTTAACATCCCTTACTACAGCTTCAAACCCCACTTTTCACATATAGCACTCTGTTCACAATATCTTGGGTCTTTGAATTTCTTGTAGTTTAGATGGTACCAAGCCATGCACTCCTAAAGGATCCCTGTTCTCGGAAATTGCTCCTAAGATATGGGGGCAACAATTTTTTTCTGTTCCTTCTCTTTTTAAAACCCTGTGAAACGCCTCCTTCCTCTTCACAACATTTCATCAGCCTCCTATGGGTGACTCCTCTTTCTTGGATCCCTGCCTCTCCCGCTTCTTGTGGGCAGATGAGAAATCACAGAGCACTCAGAATCAGCGCTCATAGGCAGGACAAAGGAGCTCTGGAGCAGTAATGATGTGAGCCCAGATAATGCATATCCAAACTGCAGGCAACAAGACCCCTGCAGTGGGAAATGAGGATGTAAGAGCCACAGACAGAGTAAACAGACAGCAGGACTGAGTACTTTGACTATGATGGACATAGAATATTTGGAGAATAACCAGAAGAACTGGGTATGAACAGCCTGAGAGAACACCGCTTCATTCCTTTTTTTATCCCACATTCCTTCTGCGTGTTTAAAATATTTACCGTGCCACTGTGTCAAATTAAGAAAATGTTTCTAATGGATGGTATCAGTTGGTATCTGAGATGGATAGATGGTGCCTGAAAGTGAAGGACATTTTTGTTTTAAAAGATTACCTATGCCAAAAAGTGAACAAACTTGAATTGTTATACAAAACCAAAGTGTTTGATCTTTCAGTGAAACCATGCAAATCAAATTATCTGACCACCTCTTACTTTGAAAGAAACCCTGCTTTACTCATCCAGATACTGTTCCATTGCCCAGCAGTTCACCATTCTCAGAGCAGTTTGTGAGGCTGCCACACTTTTTTAGCCTAGCTGCAAATGACCCAGAACTTAACAATTTATTTTTTTTTTTAATTCCTTACCTTCAAAAGCAAAATAGGACCCTGCATTGCTTTATCACTGCTTTACAGTGAAAGCTAAAAAAATTGCAAGATGTCTCTGAGAATGACAGCAGAATGAAGATATCACTGCTGGTATTTCTTTGGAGGCTGACTGGGCAAGTCACAAATTAAAATAATGCAAATTGCTCCAGTAGTTTTCACCAGAGACTTGGATTCATTTGAACACAACATATCAGCATAAAAACTTGCTCAAAAGTTGCCCTAAACAAAGTGTACTTATATGCACTAAGTCTTCTAGAATCTGATAATTGCAATGGATGTCCATTTTAATTTTAGAATCTGGAAAGAGGCATTTAATAAACTTTTACAATAAGGATTGTAAAATATATATCTGTGTAGAATTTCACACAAGTAAAACATCCATTAGGAGACACGAACAGGGAGGTGCATAACAAGAGCAAGTGGTTTTGTGAAGAATTTTGCAAGGGGCTTTCATGTTTATTAGAAACAAAAAATCCCAATTAATTTATCCATAAAGATCGTTCTGTAAATAGTCCATTTTGTGTTGACTGAAATGTTTAATCTTCCAAAAACCCAGTAGTTTAAATTTTGACTTTTTTTAGTTTGAATTTTAATGTGTAATATAGTTCAAAAATCTACCATCTCAACTGGAATTAACTTTGAAAGGAAAATATAAGGGCATGTAATTTCAAAAATTATGTCAAGACTATCTGAACTACCCTTCCTTTGGCTTTTGAAATTAAGGCTTGATGCTGGTAATGTAATTTCACAGTCCTTGTGATTTTGAAAGAAATTGCGCTCTCCATGAATAGTTTTCACAATTTTCTCCTTATACACAAGTTCAAAGCAAGACCAGAAAGCCAGATGTTTCCCAAGTGACACAAAATTTCACATATCAATACATAAGATATAAATGGGGAGGTATACCTAGGCCATGGCCATGTGCCACATGGTAGCAGCAAGCCCTTCATCAGCTCAGATGAAGGGTGGCCTGGGTGCCCACGGTGTGGCACAGAGGAGCTCCCCAGTCTTCACTCCAAGCCACAGTGCTGCCACCACCCTGGTTCCCAGCACATGATATGGCTTTGCTGGCCTGGTTTCCAGGTTTTCTGGCTAGACATGAGAGACCATAGAAGGATTTTTTTGTAACTGATAAAGACGAAGGGGGGCTGGTGGGAAGAGAGTTCTCTGGACTGTCTGCTGAAATCCCACTGAAAGCCAGAGGTGATGGAAATGCCTTGCTCCTACATTGGAGACATCTACACCTGTACTAGCCAGCTGATGCTGCCTTTATACTTCACAGAGAGAAATAAGCTTTCTCTAGAATACAATTCTTTTTATCTTAAATGGTCACCTGGAATAGGTCAGATTAATTTTTCCACATAGAAGAACCTACTCTGTGATGGTACAGGAACCCCTGCCACACTAACTGAAGGGACATATCCCCAGCCAGGTCAGATGTCCTAGAAGAGCCCTTCTGCCCTAGACATGCCTGGAAACATCCTCAGCTTCACAGCCCCAAACACCTCTCCAGGGTTGTCAGCCCTTGCTGGATCCAACAACCTACTTCTCTGCTCAAATTCCTGTGGCTCAGAAGCCGTAACAGGAAAACAAAAAAGACCAAATAATTTTTTTCACATTGGCTGCCTGTGTGTACATCATCGATGTCTATATAAGGTGTATTATACCAAGCAACTTCAAAGGCCTGAAATAAATGAAGGGTGACAGTAAGAAGTAATAGAGTAAAAAGACAGAATTACATCAATGAATACAGACTGAGTCCTTTGGAGTCAAAAGGTAGGAAAGGCTACATTTCTTTTTTGCTGTATGAGATTTCACTCAAATAACATTTCCAAAGGGTTAACATAAGGCAACTGTTGTGTACTCTTTGTACGTCTCCAAACATCTGCTGTGCTAAAAAGTGAAACATTGGAATAAAACTGGAACTAAGATACCTTTTGTGGCAGTTCACAAGACTAGCTTATAAGGAATTTAGCCAGGCTCATCTACTTACTCTTTTTCTTAAAAATATAATTTACAGTAACAAAGAGCTATTGCCAGGAATCATAATAAAGACCTTTTTTTGGGAAAAAATATAGGTAAAAGAACACCTTTTCTTCTTGTTTTCATAACGACAGTTATAATAATAGGGATAGTGATACAGCAGTTTAGGAAAGCTAAAATTAGCATGTGACAAGTACTTTACAGTTCATAATTTTCATGCCTACGATAATGTATTGAGAAACTGTATTCTCCAAGAGGCAAAATACAATACCTTGCTCATGTGAATGTTAGATGTCAAGAACTTACTTGCCGAACACGCAGTCTTCTAATAGCTTCACAGGACACCAATTTACAAAATGACTTCTCAAGTCTTTACCAAACATGGATTTTTTGAATGGCGAGATACTTTTGTTTCCTTTGTCTGTCCTGGCAGATGGTTTCACAGAGCATCTCAGAAAGCATGAATGTACAACATGAAGCTACAGATCACATGCAATAAGTTGCACACATGAAAAACAATAGCTATTTTTTATTGTATATTAAATTAGACTTTAATTAATAAGTGGTGTTGTATGTTAACGTCATTGAAAAATGTCTGGTTTTTTACTTGCTTTTAAGTAGGAATTCCTGTACATGCAGAAACTTAGTGCAGTGCTTCAGTTTACTACATCTTGAGCCTAAAAATTTTCACTGTAGAAATAATTTGCTTATCAATGTCACTTTCAGTGACTGTTTCATTGCTGTTTGGGTTTTTTTGAATAAGCACATAAAGGTATGCCTTAAATAAGCTGACATACAGCTACCATGTTATTGTGTCGTTCCACTAGAAAAGAACCAGTTTATTACCAAAGCAAAGACAACCAGCCTGGGAAATGTTGTATCATCCCTGTCAGAGACGATACACATTAGGATCGACTAAGCCAAGTGTCAACAAGCAATCTGCGTGCAAATCAGCACTCCTCAGCAAATCCCAGTGGTAGAGTTAAGTCTATTTGTATGCTCAAGCCATGTCCCAGTTACAGCATGTGAATGTTACCCATTAACATCATCGCTAATCAAAGCACTGGTTTCACAGTCCTGGTATTGGCTACTAACATAAAAACTAGGTAAAAACAGAAGAATAACTTTGAAGGACAAAAAATATTGTTCTTTATCCACTGCTAAAACTATTTTTAGATTTGCCTAAGCCTGTAAGGATCCACCATCCTGGTCACCCTGAGGATGGCACAGAAGGAGAGCTTCCAGATGTCAGCCATACGGTGAAAGACAAAAATAAAGTGATAAGCAGATAGCTCAATTATACCTGGCTGCCCCCCCCCCGGATAAAAATCTCAAGGGCATAATTTCCTCTACTACACTAAAAAGCTGCTCCATGGTTGGATTCACAAATCTGCAGAAGCAGTTTTGCTGCCTTCCCTCACCCTTTGTCCCACTCTTCAAGGATTAGGACTCTCCACACAACCCAAGTTCAGCCCTGCTTCAGTTAGAGGCGGAATCACATCACACCCCTCTCCAAGATGCCCTTGCTTGGGGCACCTGGAAAAGAGGGACACATCAGTCCTGTTAACACTGTCCTGGTATGAATAAATAAAAATTGCAGACACAGATGTACCATTTGAGGGATAAGCAGCCATCTACCAAACTAGATCATCTTCACTTGCTTACTCTTCATTCTCAGTGAATATTTAAACATTTTTTATGTGGAAGTGTCACATCATGAGTGTTCAAGGGATTCTCAATTCCAAGGAACTGACAACACGGTAATTAGGAAATGCACCTTAAATTTTAAGAGGCTTGAAAGAAATCGGGCAAAGAATGCATTTAGTTCTCATCTCAGTGCCAAAGCTACCAGGTTACGCAGTACTCTGCTAAAGGAAGCTTTCTCAATGGCTCCCACTGAAACAGCTTCAGTTAATACAAAGACCTCAGATCCTTCTTGCAAGAGTGCTCCCTTTGCCTCAGAAGTACCATTCACATTCTGGAGCAGTGACAGTTAATTAGCTGAAATAAAACAGTAGCAAAGCAAAAGAACACTCCCCAAAAAGCCCTACTATGCGGTAGGGCCCTGCTCTCTCCAGGGAAGAAGACGATGTGGATTCAAAGCCCCCGAGATACAGGACAGAGTGCAACCCTGCTCCCCTGTGCTCATGAATGAAGCTACAACACTGTTCAAGCCCTGTGCAACATCACTTGTCAGATGATGTGATTTCTATAAGTATCCTATTTCAGCAAAAGCAACACAAATATTTTTGGATGTAACTTTTCTCTCTTGCTGGCTAACTATGCCTGAAAAATCTCATATCTAAAGAGACAAGCATCTGTATTTCCTATTTAAAAGAAACCTAATTGAAAGGCTGTACAAGGTCATCTATGGCAGATCTGGGCTGACAACATTAACAAACGGAATCAGCTCTCTCACATCCATACTGCCCCTGAGAAAATATTAAATCCAAGGACCTCTGCAGCTTTTCTAGAATCAGTCCTTAAAACTCAAGACTGTGTTCTCTAGTCTCAGAACAAGGAACTAAAATCTTAAAGCCCCACATCTTGTTAATCTCTTATAGGTCATCATGACATGTCTCTTTCCAGGAGTTGATACAAAAAGGTAATTAAAGATTACTTTGACATCAAAATTAAAATTGTAGAGGTCAGTGCAACAGAGCTGATACTCTGCAATTCAAATATATTGAATGTTTATGTAAGAAAAATATTTTGAAGTTGCTTCTAGAATTGGGAACTATGCAAACACAATTAACGAATAAACATCCACCTACGCACGCCCAGCCCCAATGAAACAGGATTAAAAGCACTGAATCTAAGCAGCAGGTTTTAATTGCTGCCCACTTAAATTCACATCCACACTTAGCAGTTATTTAAGCTGAAATGTTACTGCACATCTTCATCTTCACATGAGGAACTAAGACATATGCATTTTTCAGGACTGCATATCTATAATTACATTTCCAGTAGGAACTTACAAACAAATAAATAACAGTGAATTGCATTAAAAGTAATTTACAAGATAGTTTCTTAATGAGTATGTGCAGTTGATACGTTTGTGTTACCTTAATAAACATGGAAGCTATCCTCAAGTAACTTTATAGCATATGGAATAATATCTGCTATATGTTATGCACTTCAAAAATTACACTTAAGTGCTTATGAACCAAATGCACAATTAAAATTACATTAGAATTTCTCCCTTGGATAATTTGCTAGAGCTTCAAAAGGAGACACATAATACCTTCTTTCCATTATATAATGCAGCGCAACTGTTATTGGTGTAATAATGACAAATTTTAATAACTTAATCATAACAGTATAGTCTATGTTTAAAAGGTTATAGATAAGCAAATATGTTTAGATGCACTACTTTGCAACTTCAGAATACTAAGCATGTATGAGTCTGAGGGCATTAGCTGCACAACGGGCTTCAGATGCAGGAGACAGAAGTTCAAATCAGTGAAAATCTCCCTAAGAATAGGTTTACAGTCCCAGATGTGAGTGCCTCCTCCAAATTTTGGTCACAGTTGTCTTGGCCAGCCTAGAAGACAGACCTTAATTGCCTTGATTTAATTTCTGCACAGAAGACACACAGATATCTCAATACAAGAAGGAAAGGTGAAAGGCACAGCTTTTCTCAAATTTGGAAGTATTACAATGACAGGTATCACCTCAATACTGTTTATATCTAGCTCCTCAGAACCCTCACCTCTTGTATCAGCCCTTAATTTTTCCCCAAAACAATAAGCAAGATTTTGCACAGGCAAATGCTCTGCTCCAATGGCATAGCACAGGCTTCTCTCCTGCTCACACAGAAGCAGGAATAGAAGGTGACCATCTATAGAGCTGTCACTGGAGAAATCAGGAAGAGCAAGACACACAGAGCAACTTGGCAAGCCATGGATTTCGGGAATGCTTTCTCGGTATCTCATAAACACCTGAAAAGCCACATGTGTTTGCCATCCTTTCTAATTCACACACTCTTTATTCCTACTTCTAAGACCAGCAGGGGACAATTGCACTTTAAGATCCTCCCATCAGAGTCAACCATCCATCTAACAGCCCAAACTTTTCTGGTCAGCTGCATTTTCTGTATTTCAGCAGAGGAGGATTCACCAGGAAGGGATTCACTCACAAGCTTTCAAAAGCATGCTCACAGAGGAGACTCAAACGTTTCACAATTCTACACCTATGACCATTTACCTGTGTATCATGGAATGAGACATGGAGTTTATAGTTCTTCAGCATCCATGAATGCTTGTATAAATGTTTCAAGGCTAAATGGACAGCAGGCAACACGCCTGCTGTTAGGTTTCTCCGATCAATCAGGCAGCTGGTGGGTGAAAGCCCAAGAAGAGAGAGGCGAGTGCGACCCAGTTCCTCAGAGCACCTGATTATTAGTAACACAAACAGCACCACCACGTCTAGTTTCCAGTTCCAGAAAACCATCTTTCTTGGTGCTTTTCTCTTTTTTCCTTCCCTTCCCCTGCAGCTCACATCCCTGAAGAACAGGCCTTATATTCCCTGGTTGCCCGACATTTTGCAGCTTTGCCTTGCTTCGGTCAGCTGTGTCTCTCTAAGAAAGGAGCTAATTGTTATTAAAGGATAAAGACCTCTCTACGGCTGGCTTTTCCAATTTGGACAGTAATCCAGCTCACAGCAGTGCTGTGAATCAATACTGCACAAGAATAATCTCTAGGCAAAGTGCTCTGCCAAGTCTAATTTTAAACGTGTCATTTTTAACATTTTGGTAGCAGAAATACTCACCCATAGGTGACAAATCAATAAACAAACTAGTATGATTCCTTTGAAAATGGAGATTCTAGGGATTCATCAAAGTGGTTGCATACTGAACTCGTATTCGGAGCAACCAGTACAGCCCTGGGTTGGAAGATTGCTTCAGTTTGTTTTATCTTGCACTTATCACATTTTCAATAGGCTTCATACAGACCAAAAAGAAAATGCGCAGTCTCAAGTATTGATAATATTTTATATACTTCTAGTGCAAAAGCTGCATCAGCTCAAAGCTGTATATCCTCTGCCTGGTTCTGCTTTGCTTAGAAACCCCATGCTTCCCTTTAAATCAGTGCAAGTCCTGAGCATACATGGAATTCAGGCCTGTTCCTCCCATGTACAGTCACGCAGCCTTTGACAGGCATTTCACATTTGGTCATAGCCAGCTACGTAATTTCATCACACTATTTGCAGTTTTTTCCAGGCTACAGAATGGAACGGATGCTGTGTGTGCAGAAATGCAGAGAAAATAGTAATGCTAGAGAAAATAGTCATGCTGGAGAAAATCTTCTTTGCTGCAGGATAAACAAAACGCACCAGGGCAAGAAAGAAATATGTATGGGACCAAAGCACCAGAGAAGAATCTGCACCTTTGTTCCCTGCACTAGCAGCTTACCTGACCTCTCAGGCAAGCACCATCCTCCCTGCCCCCTTTCACAGCACAAGGCCACTCAACTCCCATGTAAGCAGCTACGCTCGGTGATCCCTTTATCCCTCCCCTCAAGCAGCCAACTCTCCTCATGCACAAATAGCCCCCCACACCTACTGGGATGCTGTCATAAGCAAGGGAGGGAAATGGAAGAGCCAAGCCCAAAGACAGGGAGGCAAAGAACATCTGGCCTGGGAGACGCTTGTTTGTCCGAGAAGAAAAAAGCTCTGATTTTCAGCGCAGTGCCATTATATAAGCAGCTGAATGGCAAATTGTTTTGCCATCTTGTGGAAATTCAAGATTTCAAAAGAAATGCCCTGTGCCAAGCTGGGATGGAAACCCAAAACCTCAAAGGTTTTCATGACTCAATAATCTGAAAGAAAAACAAACAGAAGGGTTCATAGGCAGCAGTTTGGTTTGGTATAAATCAAATTTGAAATTATATGTTCAGACCTTGACAATTTATTTTGTGAATAGTTGACATTTCAGAACAAAGTATCAGTTTGCTGCAGAAGCTAGGAGTGTTTTTGTACTTTTAATTTTCAAAACACAGTGTTCCAGGTCAATAAATTATTTTGAAACAGACGTATAACTAAAAAGCTTCTACAGAAATAAAGTCTAATTATAAACAGTCTAATTTATAATTACAATCTAAATATTGCATTACATGAGGGCCTGGAAGTAAACAGATAAATAAATGTAAGAAGAGGAAAATGATATGGAACAAAGAAGCAACAAATGTCTGCCTTGGGCTGAGCGGACAGCCCCAAGCAGGAGCTACGCTCAATTTAATACTAACTGTCCACAGCAACTCTTCTGCCAACTCACTTGTGCAACTGGGTGGACAAGAAAAGAGTCCAATCAATTATTATTCCTCTCCGTGCATTCTTGGACACAAACGAGGCAAAATAAAAATACCTGATGCATAACCCTTGCTTTCTTCATCACCACTGCCTATAGTAAGAAAGCAGAAGGCTGTACCAAGTCCTTCTTGTGGGGAAGGCAATATTGCTTTTCTTCCTGTACAAGGCTACGCCCAAACCAAATGAAGCAGGGTCAGAATTTATTATGGGAATTCCCTACACTGAGAAATTTAGCACGTTAGCTGGGCACAACACTAAGCAGGGAGCACACTCTGGTAGCACAGTCAAGCATAGCAACAATTTAGCACAATGACTTAACAGGTATTTTCTGTTGCTTAGTCTTATGATTCTATAATATGATTACTGAAAACATTTTTTAAGCATTTTTTTAAACTCAGGATTAAATTATTCCTTGAGCAAAGGGCTGTTGTAGGCCAAGATGTTGCTTAAATCCCATTTAATAACTTTCTTAGAGGCTTAATCAGGATTTTGTCAGTGAATAGTCCTTGGACCAGCCTTCTTTACCAGTACTATTTCAGCATTGACTACACCAAGGGAGAGGGGAGGAAAGCAGAAGGTATTCATGCTGCCAAACCTCAGCAGATAAGGTGCTCTGAACTGCCCTTCTTCCTATGTCTAAATCTTTTTATCAACTAAGCGGGAACACGGGGCTCCATGAGTCATAGCTTTGGCTCATATTTAGGTAACAAAAAATGTGGTTTGAATGTCCAGTATCTTCTTCTGTGTTTAAAAAACAAAGCTGCCACCACACCTCATTCATCCCCTATTGCCCAACCAATGGCTTTAAAAATCAAGAACAATGGTGTATCAGAGGCTATCAAATAATTTTCAGTACCGTATGGATTGACAAACATTTTAAGGACAAACATTTCAGGGAGCATCACCTCATTCTATCAATAAGTGACTGGCTTCAACCTAGACCAGTCTTT
Organism: Hemiprocne comata; assembly: GCA_020745705.1. Taxonomy (NCBI): domain Eukaryota; kingdom Metazoa; phylum Chordata; class Aves; order Apodiformes; family Apodidae; genus Hemiprocne; species Hemiprocne comata. The sequence continues at coordinate 97,997,103 of CM036587.1, read as the reverse complement.
TTTTCTCCTACTACTTTTGGGTCTCCTCAGCATTGCTGCATTTAAACCTCAGCTGGAAAAGGAACAAACAAGATCAGGTACTAGTGCAGCCTTGTGTTACTAGCTTCCTTAAAATCTGCTTCCTGACAGAAACATTTAACTATCTACCCAGAAAATTGTTTTTCATATAGCATTTTTATTGCTAATTAATCCCATAATACTTATGTCAAAACACACCCATGTGTTTTCATTTTGATGAAAAAACTAGCCGTGTTTGCCATGCACATGGTTGATCATACAGGCATAATTTTCAAGTTTAGAATAACATCTCCTGAGGTTTAATACATACAACAGCACATTGTTAGGTCCCTGTCACACATCTGAAGACAGAGTTTTTCAACTGAGTTTATCAACATCCTCCGAATTTACTACCAAATCATAACAATTGTGAAATCTTAATCTGATAAACCAGCTCACTGCATCTTAGATGCATCTCTCAAATGTGCAGCTGAATTTCCACAATTATTTGAAATAGTACTAATTTTGAAACTCTATTTCAGTGTCATAAAATTCAGGCCATTTCATTTTTAACCCTGCCTTTCCCACTATTTTGGGAGGCTTTACCCAAGATAAATAGTCGTTCTTCAGCAGGGTACAGGTCACTATAGCTTTTGCAAGAGCTAGCAGAAAGCTTTAGAACAGAGATGGTGACCAGATGACTCACTGCTGGCATCTCCTTCATGAGACCTGCAGAAACTGAGTAATTTTCAGAGAGGGAAACTGTAGGAGGAGTGGTGCACCCTTGTAGGAGCACTGTCCCTGAGAACTGAAAAATGAAAAAAACCCAAACACCTGGCATAAATACGTTGGCTATAACAAATACTTTCCAAAGGCAAAAGGAGAAATCTTCTCTGTGTTGTCCTCCTTACCCCATTATCTCCTGCCTTTATTGCATTTTAGATTGAGTTATAAATCCCCTGATCAGTATTTCTGAACCATAAATCACTAAAAGAGTTATTAGGTCACGTAAAAGGTTTGCTATAGACTGTATGAACTGTGTTAAAGGCTGGCTACGTATTTAAGCTTATGTTACCTCAAGCCTCCTACACAAAATTTCCTCCCCCTTGAGTAACTCCCATTAACATTTATAGGATGTTCTAATCCCAGCCTCAAATGTTAGTTTTTTCCAAGCAGGTTATAATTCACCCTTCTTGTCCCACGTGTCTCTGCTCTTGCTGCTTAATCGCTCAGTGTAATTAGAGTAGAGCACTCACACATCCTAAGAAACCTTGGCAATGCATTGGAAACCATTATGATTTCTTTTGAATGGCAACTCCAGCTCTTACATCAAGACCAAACCTCTACCTAAGCCAAGAGCAGCTTCCATATTGAGACACTATTATCTGCTCTAACATGTCCCAGATTTTTAAGTAGCCAGCTGTTCAGCTAAAATAATTTACATCCCACAGCATCACCCAAATGACCAGGCTATCTACTTCCAACTGCACTACTAAAACTGACCACGTTTGCTTGTAGCTAGTGAGATTCATCTGGAGAAGGCAAAGGAAAACCTATTTTTGCTGTAAATTCTACTGTCTCACTCCTCTTATGTAGCCTGAAAATCTTATCTCTGCTTCCTTTCTCTCTTCCCTGGCATCGCAGCACAAAGATCAAATTCATTTCCTCCATTCTGAACAGAAGACTTGAAGAAAGGAGATAAAATTACTAGTATATACAGCATCAGTGCAATTATTCCTGAAGTAATAGATCAAATTCTAGTGGCAGCACTTTGAGAATGAAGATGACAAACTGTAAAAGATGCAGAAGAAAGCCACAGGAATGCATAAAAAGCTAGGTGGGGAAAAAAAAAAAAAAAAGTTGTTTATTTTAATGCTCAGAGGCAATTTAAACTGTACCTTGCTCTATAATGGATCAAAAAAATTATTTCTAATAATATCAAACTTTTGAACTCATTGGTCAAGTAAAACACTTTCTACCCTTCAGTAAACTATCCCCTTTAAATGAAATAACCTTTATTAGATGAGTTAAAAAGCCGTTTGCTGCTGTAACTGCACTAAGGGCTTCTGCTGACATTGAGAGAACACTCCCTGACACCCACCAGCGACATCATCGTGCCAGCAGCATAGACCTGCCTTGAGTAACAAGGCCCTAGGGACATAGTACTCCCACCGTGTCACTCCTTTTGTTTACATTGCACAAGCTGTTATTTTTGCCAAGGTCAAACATACCATTTCCAGACACGTGTTAATTACAAAAATGACTGTTTTTTTAATTACTGGGTTTTAAAAAACACCTGAACTTTGCATATTTCTCAGCTACAAGATTTCCCAGATGCAATAATCTAATTCTACGGGATATTTCATTCTGATAATACCGACACTGATCCTGAAACGATCTGTATCCCAAAGGCTGAACAAAATCAGCATTTTATTCCACCAGGCAATTTGAAACTTTAGAGCAAGTAACTATGAGTGCCTTTGTTCTTAATTAAAAGTGGCAATTCTAGGTCTCCTTCTCATAGAACCACGTTGCATTTTCATAGGTGGGCTGGCTTCCTAAAGTGCTGAGTATTCAGCAATTCCCCCTGATGTTGACAGAAAATGCAAATCACACGCTGCTTTCAGAAAGCAAATCTTCAGTTCAGGGACCTAACTTGAAACTCTTTTTTTTTTTTTTTTTTTTTTTTTTTTTTAAAAAAGAAACAGCTATTTGGAGCTGATACCATTAGCATTTCTTCACAGCAAGAAATGAGAAGCAGACAGGAGCTTGCCTAAATTTAAAGATCTGGAAAGCAAAACTTTTGTATTACTTTCTCTACATAGTGGTAGCTATTGCTATTTAGTTTCTTGTACTACATTGCAGAAAGTCTTCCTGTCTCTGGTACGTCTCCCCAGAATAGATTTTCACCAACAAAATGGAATTTGGTCCTGCTTAGAATTTTTTAGAAAGGGAGAAAGTGGAAGGGAAAAAAAAGGGAAAGCTGGTTCTCTGTCTTGGTCAACCTCCTGAAATTATTAATATTATGGCTCTCTGAATTCACAAGGGAGAGCAGAAAGCAAACCCGAAGTGCTTTTACAGAACTTCAAAATTATATGAAAGACCCCACAGAAACGCAGAGCTTAATATTTTTATATTATGTTTATACTAAAATATTTCTATATGATGCTGTTAAGATACACAAGAATGTATCTTGAAATATGTTTCATGTTATATTTTGTAGCACACTAAGTGTTAATCTGTCAAAAGCTGTCATTTTATATAGAGTAAAAAAGAAAGATACGTGTTTTATGCTTAGAAAAAAACCCCACTAAATTCCCTGTGAAAGCAGGAGCAGTAAACAGTGGAAAGGAAGTTAATTAACATCCCAAAAGGGGCCTCTTACTACTTCTCCCCGGAGGTTTTGGACGTAAAATGGTTACTTAGACACCTATTGTGTGTATGAATCTTCACATAATTCTGTAGTTGAGTGAAGCTGCAGCAGAAGCTGAGGCCTACTATAGGTAAATGGTAAATTAAAATACATAACTAAGGAAACAAAAGATTGAACACATATATTCTTTTAAAGACATATGGTAGTGATTCTTTAATTTAAAAAAATGAGATTCTGGAAATAACCAGACAGACAGGATGAGCCCATCTAATGGGGGTTGCAGCAAAATGGTCACCCTGCACAGCCTGCCTTGCCAACGATTTCCCAGCTCTGTGGCCAGGAAGGGACTGCAGAGAGAGTGGTGTACACAAAAGCTGAGAGCTGCTACTCTCACAGCATCAGTGGTTACGGGATCAGCAGAGTTTAAGCTGCAATTAGCAACAGACTTTTAAAGGAATTTCAAGCAACTCACAGAGAAAAGTTTTCCAGGGAGGATCCTGGGGAATCCCAAAGACAAGATTGGGAGGACTGTTTAAAGTACATACTCTAGTTCATAGTGGAGTAGGCAAGGCAGAAATTCCCAAGTGAAATATATGGCCTATATTGTAAGAGCTGGATAATCCTAATGGTCCTCTGATCTTAGAACTTGTAAATTATTTACGAGAAGTACCATGGCCATAGCAGGAAACCTAAGTTTTCTAATTCTGTCCTTCAAACTCATGATGTTCACTTTAAAGCAATTAGTCCATTATCGGGGCCTTCATCTCTCAGGAGCCTCGGTAACAACAATTTGGACAGCCCTGTTGAATTAGCCTTTGTATTCTACACTCTTTGCGACTATTACTTTTAGAGAGAAGGTGGATATTTGCCTTTAATTTGTTGGCTTTCCTTTTCCCATTTGAGAATACTTATTTGGAAAATGCTATGGGTAGCATTGCCAAAACTGAAGGCAGATGATAATGAAAAACTAATGGCACAAAAATTGGACATCCATCACTGACTTGGCAATGAGGTAACAAGTTTTTTCCATCACAAGGAGAAAAAAAAATGGAAAAAAAAAACCAGTTTGTCAGCCAGTATGTTCCGATTCCAATTAGCAGGTAGTATCAAGAAGACCTCAAAGTCAGCAGACCTTACCCACAACAAAATCCTGTGTAAATAGAGGAATCCTTACCTAGGAAAGAAGACTTTGTCATCCCACAAGTGTAAGTGGCATGGCAAGGGGAGACACAACATTAGTGAAAATATATTCCAGCTACTTTTAGGGGCACTACCTTCGTTAAGTCGGAGGACTGCTGTGGCTGAACCAGTTTACTTCAGGAGTCAGACTACTACATTAGTGCTGGAGCCAGGGAATCACAAAAATACTGAAATGTCATTTCTAGCTCAGGTAGACCTACAAATCAAAGAATCGTGCATCTGGATCCTGAAAATCTTCAGGCTCTGTCACTCATTTTTTCCAGGATTCTTAATGCAAAAATAAATCCAAAAAAATGTGATGTATATCCACTGTACCCTCTCAGTTTGATATCCCACAGCCTGAAATATAGCTCCTGGACTATATTGGGCTGATATGTATCAACACACATCTCCACAGGACTGAGCCACACAAGTGCTGACTGGCCTCAATGTAACTCTCTGCTAGCCCCAGCTGCTCCAAAAATAATTTGAGCCAAAATGGATCATGGAGGGTTTTCCTCTGTTGACTTCCACCACTTGATTCCGTAAGCCAGACCTCTGAATGCAATGATTCAACCCTTCCTAACTAAAAATGCCTGCTTTCCTGTGACAGCAACGGCCTCCACTTGAGGTTCTTAAAAAAGCTCTTTTGCTCCCAGCTTCTGCAGTTTGCTGAAATGCATTGTTATTCCAATATACACCAAAAAAAGTCCATAAAGCAATGAAATTGAATGCAGAGAACAAAGCTTGAGACACGGATGCATCACCATGTTCAGATCATTAATGTGAGATGGTGCTTTGTAGCCTTGACATGCAACACCACACTGTTTATGTTTTCATCCCAAAAAGTTACGTGCTTGTCATTAAAACAATACAAATATTTACACTGACAACTTTTTGTGTGAATGCTGTAATTAAATGCCTCTCTTCTATCTCCTTCCTCTCCCTTTACCTATCGCAAGTATTTTCTTCACAGTTCTCACCAGGATATTATGCCCCATCTTTTCCACAAACTTGAGTAATTCACTCCGGTTGATAACCATGTCAGAGGATAGGGCCTTCCCCCTCTTTCTTCAAATGTAAATGGAAACTCCAGATTTTGCACCTGGGACAGGGCAACCCTGGTGGTAAGTACAGACTAGGGCAAGTGGCTGGAGAGCAGCAGGATGGAGAGGGACCTGGGGGTCCTGGTTGATGGTAAACTGAATATGAGCCAGCAGTGTGGCCTGGCAGCCAGGAGGGCCAACCGTGTCCTGGGCTGCACCAAGCATGGCACTGCCAGCCAGTCGAGGGAGGTGATTGTCCCGTTCTACTCTGCACTGGTGCAGCCTCACCTTGAGTACTGTGTGCAATTGTGGGCACCACAATATAAAAAGGACATCAAGCTATTGAAAAGTGTCCAAAGGAGAGCCACAAGGATGGTGAAGGGTCTGGATGGGATGTCTTATGAAGAGCAGCTGAGGTCACTCAGATTGTTCAGCTTGGAGAAGAGGAGGCTGAGGGGTGACCTCCTTGCAGTCTAAGGCTTCCTCACAAGGGGAAGAGATGGGGCAGGTACTGATCTCTTCACTCCTGTGACCAATGACAGGACTCTGGGAAATGGCAGGAAACTGAATCAGGGGAGGTTTAGGCTGGATATCAGGAAAAGGTTTTTCACCCAGAGGGTGGATGAGCACTGGAACAAGCTCCTCAGGGAACTGGTCACAGCACCAAGCCTGCCTGAGTTCAAGAAGTGTTTGAATGATGCTCTCAGGCACATGGTGTGGTTCTAGGGTTGCCCTACATATGGACTAGAGTTGGACTCAATGATCCTGATGGGTCCCTTCCAACTCAGCATATTCTATGATCCTGTGAAACGCCTTCCTGGAATTATTTAAAAAAATACAACTTTTCCCTGTTGATGGAGCATGTTTGGCATTTGAATCAAAAGATATAATTGCAGCGTGTTTTGCAGGATGCATAGGGTAAGTTATACATGAAATTGCAAGACATATGCCAGCAAATGATACATTGGCTTTAATCTCTTTGCAGAGATATTTAGAGAATATACATTCTGCAGGTCTGGGATCCGCACCCAGAGGAGTGGGTGCAGTGAATACATGATTTCTCTCCTCTCCCCACCCACATCTTAGCATCAGCAGAGAAGCCAGCATAGAATTAACATAAACACTTAACTTTTAGATTATTCCCTCCAAGTTTACAAAACTCTAGAGAAAAAAGAGGTCATGTTGCAAATGGAGGCATATTAAGGGAAAGTCAAAGGGGACACTATTTAAAGAAGTATGTCCCTTCCAAGCAGAACGTCACCAGCAGTGATTGTCATCGCCAGCATACACGTAGTGCATTGCAGTTTAATGCTCCACTCTTTGCATGTATCAGACAGCACAAGTACTTGGTAATATTTAAGGGTAAAAAGTCACCCAACTACTTCAACATATGCCAGACGCAAGTGCATCACATGATACAAGAACTAATCTCTGCCCATTCAGTCTGCTTTTAACTGGACCCTCTTTTAGACCCTGACATCTCTCAGGTACTCAGCTAACTGCTACTCTTAGATGACCACAACAACATATATCTGTCACATTTTAAGTACTACTTTAAAAATTAAAATAAGGCTCCAGAAAATTTAGTAATCAAAGCACTCACAAGGGTGTCAGGGCTCAAACCCAGCATCCTGATTAGGCTTTGGTATACCATACGTCTCCATGCTATTGGAGTGGCTTGAATCTATGCCTCCTAAAACAAAGGGCCTAACCTACACATGGTGTGATTTCTTTCTGGGAGAGTGCCCTTGCTCAATTCTCCTTGGGCAGAGTTTTTCACACAGCAAAAGGTAGCTGTTTGTCCCTCTCTGAGGATCACCAGGTTCTATTGAACACTGAACCCCACGCCCCTGGATAGAACCATTTATTTTGCATCACTGACACAAACCTGCTCTCCTGTTTCCAGAATATATTCCCCATCCTTAGTAAGCATAAATCTGACTCTTAACTTCAGCTTTCAGGAACAAGACATAAGTTTACTTTTTAGACACCATTCAAGACTGGACTTTCTGGAAAAGCCATCTTTATTTGGAGGCTGAGCATCTTTTTAAACTTGGAAACGGTAGGAATGATCCAGACTGGTGCACAGCCTGTACACCTTCCTTAAACTTTGGGGGTGGAAGATTTTACTGAAAATACAGACATTATTTTAGTTTAAAAAAAAAATAAAAAGGTCTATTTATAATATACCTAGACTGTAACCTCCTGTCACATAAAGGCACTTCCTACTACATTACAGAATACGAGTAGGCAAATATATATTTAATGTCAATAAATGCACATTTTCCTTCCAATTTCATGGAGTCCTGTTCGTTTTCCAGAGCTCACTCTTCTATGTCAACCTGCTATTTAAGGGTATTAGAGTGTATTATTACACAAACATGAGATTATATCAGGATTACCACAATTAATTTGTAGTAGTTACAGAAAATTAAATAATCTCATCCCCATAGTATGAATATTCTTCCCTCTTTATGATAATAAATCCCACTTACATCTGGAAGTTATTTTTTCAGCTTGTAGAGCTTCACTTTGATCTTCAGAAACAACTGACAGAATTCTAACTTACATACACAGCTTTCTTGACTATACATGTTTATATTAAAAACAAATTCAGCCTGTCTGTGCACCACTTGCAGCACTGCTCCCACAAGAAATCAGAAAATACATGCTATATTCGAGGGAAGATGCCCAGATGGAGAAGGGCAGATATCCAACTTCCATTAAAGCCCTTGCCTTCTTCCACTTTGCCTCCTCCTCTAGTCTCTGCATGGTCAGTTTTTCCCTGATGCAAATTAGATACTGTTGAAACTGATAATGTTGTCTACTAGAATGTTTAATTCCTTTATTTTAGTGTTATTCTGTTTTTTTTTTCCTCTAACAGATGTATGTCAGGATGCTTAAGCAGAAATCATCTTTCCTGATTTACAAGAAGTTGTGAGGTACATCTAATGTATGTAGAGCTTTTTATTTCATTATTTTGCAAAATATTTATTCACATTTTCAACCAACTACAGTTACAATCACAGGGACTGCAAAAGGAAGAAATGTTATATCATGGTTATTGATCCAAAGCCATAAACTATCAGGCACCCTTAACTTCTAGGACCTAGTCCAAGGGCCGCTGGAATCAGTAAATTATTGCCATTCATTTCAATGGGTTTTGGATGAGACTCTTTAGAGATGATCACTTTATAAATTCTCTAGTTTCTAAAATAACATAATTATAAAATTTTGTCTAAGAGCCTCATCTAGAGTTTGCTCCCACTCTCCCTGAAATGAACATCACGAATTAAAGTCACTAACTTAGACCAGAGCAAACGCCTACACCTGAGCTTTGTTATCAATTGACTGAGCCTATGTAGGAATGTCCAAATAGAGGAAGACATGCTTATGGGGTAACAAATCAGTTCACCAAACTGGATTGGGATAACACTCCAAACACCTTTAACCATCCAAAATACTCAAGACGGAAGCCTCTGCATTTTTATGTACTTGCTGTAACCTGTGGTCATATTTTGTTTCAAAGACACAATTCACACAATCACAGCTGGTTGAGACATAGACTAACGATTGTACTTCAGTGCTTCATTCAGTTTAAATGCTTTGAAAAACACTAGGGCTGCTGCTCATGTGCTGAAAGGCAAGTTAAAATGCTGACATACAACAGTCCAACTTAGAAGGCACACTGCAATTCTTCAGATGGTCAATCAGAAAGCAAAGGCATTATAATCATAGAATCATAGAATCATAGAATCCTAGGGGTTGGAAGGGACCTCGAAAGATCATCTAGTCCAACCCCCCCGCCAGAGCAGGGTCACCTAGAGCACATCACACAGGAACGCATCCAGGTGGGTTTTGAATGTCTCCAGTGAAGGAGACTCCACAACCTCCCTGGGCAGCCTGTTCCGGTGCTCTGTCACTCTCACAGTAAAGAAGTTTTTTCTGATATTCACCTTGAACCTCCTATGCTCCAAACAAATCAGAACTATCAAGCAAAGTCAACTATTCAGTTTAAACCTGACAGAAAACTACCTGAATGCATAATTTTTGAAAATCCAGGTTTTTTATTGTCATTCTTTTTTGTGAGCTTTTTGTTAAAATATTACACGAAATCGCAACACAAACATCAGATTGCAAAAATGGGAGATTTTGGAAAGACGTGAGTGAGAATATATGAGTTTCTAAATCACTGCCATACATTTCCTAAGCGTTATAAATATATTACAATTATTTTTCAAGCTGTTAAAAATCCCATGTGTTCAAGGCTCCACATTCTTTATTCAACAGCCAACAATGTCACAAGCACCACCTGCGAAGCCCTGAGAGGGAGAACTCCTCCCTGCTCTGTGATTATGCAACAGTAAGGATCCAGGCTGGTCAGGCGTATCTATTTATTGGCTATCTCAGAAAACAGGCTGAGGTACCAGTAGGAATGATGAGCCATCTACCCTTCTGCTTACCGTAAGTGCCCTGAAGGAATAAGGTAATGTCTGAACCGAGTGAAAAAGTTTGCACAGCCATTATTTATTTAATGGCTATTCCAGCCATTAGTCTGTTCCGTTTCGGTGCAGTCAATCTAGTGCTCTTCATGAACACTAAGTTATTTACTTGTCACTATTAAGCATGCAATAATTATCCAACTGTACTCCAAATATATACATTCACCTGACTTAGCATTCCATAACCATCCATTTATAATTGCTTAAAAGCATTGAAAGCTACACAGCAAGCTGGCAACATGACCCTGATTCTTTATGTCCCTAGAGTACAAAACAGTAATAATGGAATTTTTAAGAAACTGATACTCATTCCAGAACAAATAGGGCATTTTTCCCTGAATATTTTAATACTAACTACCTAGTGCAGAACCCAAAGTCTGTATTAAGAACTTCAAAATATTTTGACTGCAATGAAATGCAGCACCTTATTGATTATTATATTACTGTATGAAGAAGGAAGACCTTGCCTAGGCTTCTCTGCTTCCTATGCATGTTTTATTTTTGTAGCAACTCTGTCCAACGGAAGGATTTCAATAGAGTAGCCTAGTGAAAGCAGGATTAGAAGAACTGTGATTTTTTTCTAACAAGTACCTCACTTTTCAAAGCAGGTAAAGCCATTCAGAAAATCCCCCATAATTGTTTTCATTATGATTGCAGAGTTCCCCAACATTCATTTTTTAAGGAAACAAACAGCTACTCTGGGCTGATCTTGCCTGTGGTCCCTTTCAATATCTCAGCCTTGTTCACACAACACATTGGCAGCATGCTTTCTCCCAAATTACATCTTCAGCAATATTGCCCTCCATGCAATTCTACTCAGAGATATCTGGAAAAAAAAAACCACCACCACTCTATAACAAATATGTCAATAAAAAGCAACCACCCTAGAAGGAGAGGCTCTTGTAATAATTTTGGGGATGGAGACACTGTCACGCAGCAGTGCAGCCTGTCATTGCTGCTCTCAGCTTGCTTCCCCCGGATCCTGAGGATCGAAGGAGAGAAGACAGGGTCTCGCTTAAATTTCAGCCAGAAGATTTTCAGTAGTCGCTCGCTTTACTGGGGGTTGTCTTGGAAATGAGCACCCGACGCCAGCATTGCACAAGAAACGACTGCCACCTTCAGGAAAGCCTCGACATTGAGTTAGCACCTACCCTCCGCAAACAGACAGTAGCTGAAGTTGTGACCAAAACCAAAAACAGTTGCGGGTTGTTGGTGGTGGGAACCAACTTAACAAAGCCCTCTCCTCGCTCCCTGCCTCCTTCTCCCCACCAGGTAAAGGAAAGATGCCTCCCAGCACAGCACGGTGCAGGACTCCTCTCCCAGCCCAGCCCGCTGGCCCCGGGCAGGGGTCCGGAGCGGGACACCTGGCAGACATCCCGCAGCGCTGCCGGCCGCTCCGCGGGGATATACACTGCAAATTTAACTCTTTCCCTCGCCGCCTCCCGCCCTTGCAAGACGGAGGAGAGGGAGGGAGACCAGGCGAAACCCTGCCCGAGCCTCCCCGCCTCCTCCTGAAGCTACGGCGAGGGCAGCTGCCCTTCGCATCCCGGCGCTGCACGGGATAAATCGGGATGGCAGCGGGTGCCCGTTGGCGGAGAAAGGGAGTGAAACGGCCGGCGTGCATCTGTTGCTGAACGGGTACCGGCAGGGAGAGGGATGCGGCCGCAGCTTTGCTGGGCGAGGGAGCGCCAACGAGAGGCAGCCTTCCTCCCACCCGCGTACGTGCGTGCGAAGGGCAGCGGATCCCAGCCACCTCCGCCACCCAGGCACCCGCCCGGGCCCACCCCCGCGTTGCAGGGGCGCGCAGCGCTGCGAGTCCCGGTTGCCGGGGGAGCCGCTCTGGACAGGCAAGGGCGAACGCAGGCTTCGGACCGCCAGCTCCACTTCCTCCGCCACCGGTCCCTCCACATCTGCCGGCGGCTGGCGGAGCTGTACTGGCAGGGCGGGCTCGGAACCGCCACACGGCTCCGCCGGCAGCCGCAGCCCCGGCCCGTGTGCCCGCGCTGCCCTTGCGCCCCGGCACCAGCAGCGCCCCGGGACTGGGCGGCGGCGCTTCCCCCTGCGCCCGGCGGTGCGGGGCTCGCCGCGGTCCCTACCTCTGTGTCGTAGAGCCGCAGGTCCAGGAAATAGGGGTTGAGCAGGGACTCGTTGCGGATCTGATCCATGGCCAGCTGTACGGCGGGCAGCACCCCCCGGCCGATCTTGCTTTTCTGGTCCTCCTCGGACTGGCTGAGCGGCATCAAGCCCATAATGGAGATCGGCGTGGTGGCGTTGGGGGGCAGCCCGGCCGCCCCCCCGGGAGCTGCCCCGAGACCAGCCCCAGCCCGGCGGCGCCCAGCCCAGGCACAGGAGTAGCAGCAGCATGGCAGGGTTGGAGGTGGCAGCGGCCGGTCTCCGCGGAGAGGGATGCATGCTGCTGGATGGGGGGGAGGAGGAGGAGGAGGACCGAGGGTGGTGGGGACGGACAGAGCGGCGGAAGGGAGCCGAGCCCCTCTCAGTCCGGGCGCATCCTCCGGCGGCAGGAGCCAAGGCGGGAGGAAAAGAACCGCCTCTCTGCTTCCCCGGGAGCCTCGGGGTCTCCTCTCTCTTTTCCCCCCCCCTCCCCCCCCCCACCCCCCCTCCCCTGGCAATAATCCTTCTGGCAATGGCGCCTACTTCTTCGCAGGTCTGCCAGCTGCAACCATCAGGAGCAATAAATAAATAAATAACCCAAACCACCACGCATACACAGACACACTCCCCACCAACGTCCTCCTCTCTCCCCGGTGGCAGAGCAAGGGAGCGGGACCTGCCTCTGCCTCCCCGGCTGCTCTCCCCCCTCTCCGCTCAGGGAGGGACAGCACCTCTCAGGCGCGGAGGGGGGGCCCGAGCAGCCCTAACTGAACACCTCCCTCCTCCTCCTCCAAACGAAAAAAAAAAACAAAACAAAACAACCAGATAGGATGCTCCGGCAGAAAACGCCGAAGAGGAAAATGCACCCCCTAGAGCCGGGGAGGTGGAGGAGGTGAGCGGTGCCAAGCTGTGGCGGGGGTGCTAGTGCCGCATTCCCCGGCAGCCAGGGCAGCGGAGGGGGCGCGGGCGCCCCGCGGGGCGGGCAGCTCCCGCCGCGAGCGGCAGGTGCCGCCTGCGCTCGTCCTTCGGCTCGGGCAGAGCCGCCGAGCAGGATGCGCAGCCCGGGGCTGGGGGGGCAGGGAGGAGAGCGGGGCCGGGCCAGGCCGAGCTTCCCTCACGGCGTCAGCATTCAGTGCCCGTGGGTCGGGCACCTTCTCCAGGTGGCGGCCTCAAGGCAGGGGGAGGTGTTCCCGTGGCCGCTGCCCACCCTCCCCAGCCCGCGCTCCACCCGCACCCACCCCCCGAGCCGCCCATGGAGCCGCTGCCCGGCCCTGCCCGGTGCGGGCGGGCCGGCCGGCGACCCCGCACACACACCCACCGCACCGGGAGCCGCTGCCCGGTGCGGGCGGGCCGGCCGGCGACCCCGCACACACACCCACCGCACCGGGAGCCGCTGCCCGGTGCGGGCGGGCCGGCCGGCGACCCTGCACACACCCCCACACCCGTGCAGGGACCTGCTGCCCGGTGCGGGCGGGCCTGCGGCCCCCCGCACGCTCCAACCGCAGCCCTCCCACCCGCCCCCGCGCACAGGCGGCACCGCGCAAATACTCTCCCGCTCCAGCTTGGCACCTCCGCCAGCCCCGCGCACACACGCACAGACATAGACAGAGCCCGGGCCATGGCAGCTCTGCGGCAGGCAGGAGTCGGGCGTTTTGCAAGAGCAGAAGTCGGGATTTTTTGAACTGTTTTCTCTTCCCCGCAAAACTGGCAGTTTGTTGGAGCCTGGCTCCGCTCGTAGCTGCAAAAAAAACCTGCTGCATTAGGACTCTGGAGCTCCCCAGAGGGTTGCCAAAGTCTGTGAGTAGCCTGGGGAAGATTAGCCCTCCTACGCCTGTACTCCTAGCTAGCAACCCCACATCTCAATGGATGTGGGGCATACTACACCTGTTCGCCAAGGCTGTCTGCCCTGCTCCCAGCGTGACCCCCACCTCGGGTAACACACTCGCACTGCCCACCCTCGACTGAGGCTGGCAAAGCCCCCAGGCAGTGTTGCGCGACTTTGCAGCCTACTAAGAAAAGCCTGGAGGTGAGATGGGTCACCGTGTGTTTCAAGGCAGGTTGATCCTACATAGGAGGCATTACTGGCAAAAAGCAAAGCTTTGCTTAACCCTGCCTTAGGCACCTCACATTTTATACATATTCATGATTTTGCTGAAGTCACTCGCAGCAAACCTTTGAAGATCAACTTAATACATCTAATTTATATCACACATGACAGTGGCATCTCTGCAGTAAATTGGAAATAATAGATTAATAAATGTGAAGATCATTATGATCTGACCTTGGGCTAAAAGGCCTCAACCAGTAATCTCATAACACTCACTGCTTTACAGCCTTTTCCTCTGAATTACATCCTGCATTGTTGCCAGCAATGAAGAATCCACCACATCTCTTAATAAATCATTCAATCATTACGTAGTTTGCTAAGAGCTGTATCTTACATTCAGTAACTATTGGTCTTACTCTGGCCTCCAACCACTGGTTCCTATCATGCCTTTATATAGGCTGATACAGTCCGTCTCTCACACAGCTCAAGGGGACATAGTATCAGTGATCTTCTCCCATGCACATAAGCTAAGATTAATCACTGCATTTTGCATATGTTAAAATAATTAGACTGACTTTCGCTCACCACAGGAATCATTCTTGGAGGCATTTCCAAGGCACCTCTCCTTTTTCCACTACATGTGTGAACTGGGCCTTCTGACTCTGCAACCTGTCAGCACTGGGCCACCCAGAGGCCACCTCGCTCAGCAGCTCCTTTGGCACCAAGCCGCTTCCAAGGGCCAGGCAGATCAGAACTAATCCCTGTAGGCAAACCAGCCAGTTTGTTGTCTTGGTGAGGCTCTCTCTTTATGGAATAATCTACACCGTGTTTTTGATCCATTCTGCGTAAAAGCATGACCTACTTCTTTGCTCCTCTACGTCTGATCTTGGATTAGGGTAAAACAAACTATGTACTTTATTTATACAAGTGACCTGTCCAGCAGTTTGTCACTTGCACTCTTATCCAGTAACTTACTTTCCTCCAGAAAATTTATTATCATGCAACCAAGAACACATTTCCCTAGGATGCCAATAGGAATAAGTGCCATCATGATTTTGTATAAAGTTATTTTAAATCAGAATTTCATATGCTAAATGATGTTTCACTATTCTCGACCCAATCTGCAATAGATACCAAGTTTGTCAAAATCTGATTCAGAGAAAACCATTCTTGGCTGCTTGTATCCTCTATTAATTCTGTCATTTTCTCCAGTACTTGGCTACCAGAACTACAGCTATTTGATTGTCATTTTACAATATTGGCACTATATTAACACATGCATTCACACTGTCTCTGGAATGTCATCAGCTTCCTAAACTTTTTTTTTTTAAGCTATTTCCCAGTTTTTGAGAACTCAGTCTTTCTGAAAGAAAGCTTGAGTCAAAGTTTATGTGGTACAACAAAATTAATACCTTTAATATTATTAGCAACCGCATGACATCCTTTTTCTTTTGCAGCAGCAAATATCCCTTTGTTATTTTAAGAATCAAATGCACCTCTAGGTTCTTTCCAAGCACAGGTTGGAAAGAGTTATGGCAGAGTTCCATTCAGCATAAAGCTTGAGACTTGCCCTCATACGGGAGGCAGAGCCCAGCCGCCGCTGGTGGTGCCCCCACAGCGTACCAGGAAGTCAAATGCTGGGGAGGTAGGTCAAAGAAACACTCCTAGGATGTGCTGTGTCACGAAGCTAACACTCACCATAGAGTACAAAAACAGGCCCAGGAAACCAAGATTTATTCCTGTTTGTCCAGCAACATAAGGCAGACTTTTCAGAGGTAGTCTCTGATGATACCTCCCTCATTTTGGGGCTCTTGGAAGGAGATCCTTTCTATGTATTGTTCTGTGCATCATTTTGCCTGTAAAGTGAGCCTGGGGTGACAGTTCATCTGTATGTGCATTTCTGGTTTGAAGGTGACCACTTTTGGTGAAATGAATCCCAGCTCCTGAGTATGAAATGCAAAAGTCTGGAATATTGCTGGATATCATTTAAAACAAGCAAAGCTACACTTTAATTACAGTATTTAATAATGTGGTATTTCCAACCTTAATCTTTTCCTCACTGCATTCCCTGTCAGTAAAACAGGTGTGTTCTTCCTTCATGGTTGTACTGTGAAGATAGAGTAATACATATTTGGGAAGCACCAAGACACTGTAACATTCAGGTTCCATAATAAAAAGCTAAGAAAATAACCTTTATTTTTCAGGCTAGGGACTTACTATGGGGAAGTAAATAGGGCCATATATTGAACAAAGAGGATTCAGCAGAGTAAGCCTCTCAAAATCCTTTCTGTATACTCAGGAAGGCATGAAAATGACAGTTTCCACATCTTTTGCAAAAAAACTCCAACAAAACAAAGAAAACCAAATAAACAAAAAAACCCAACTACCAAACCTCTTTGAATTAAAGACAATAGTGAAATAGATGCACTGAGATTATATTTAGATTTTAAAAATAACTTTATTTCTGACACTTCTAAATATTTCATTTGCAATCCTATCAAAAACTTTCATGTTGTACACATATAAGTTTTCAACATGATGTATACATGTATTTTTGAACCCTGCTTTCCAGTTCTCAGCACTGAGAAATTCCTTTTTTCATAGGTACTATCCTTTGTTTGTCAGTAACAGATGCCCAGGTAACAGCTCAGTTTAAATAAAAGGAGGCCTAAGGGAGAACTGCACCATACTGCTTGTTTAACATTTTGTCACGTGCAGCTGCCTGCCCAGTTGCCCTTTTTTTTTCTTTTTCTTAGAAATCTCCAGAATGTTTTGCTACGATGAAATCAGTAAAGTGCATCTCCTAGGATGAAATCCTCTGAAGTAGCACACATCCTTTATCTGTTTTGCAAAAAGGCTTTATATTCTTATTTTGTGGTCTACACCAGATACCCTCTGTGTCTGTTTATTCCTTGTTGCCTAAAATATCAGTTCACATGAATTGTATATCCCTTTACTCAAAAATGAAATAAAATGTCACTTTCTTCCCGGAATGTTACCTAGTCACTTCAGCATATCAATCATGTGAATCCTTCAACTGTATTTCATTGAATGCAGTTATGTCAAATATCTTCCTGCTAATGATAAATTGCAATTTCTCTCAGTTATTACTAAGTCTTCTCACAGTATATGCACAGTTAACATTTTTTTCTTTATATATTCTTTATATTTGCTCATTACTGAATACCTAATTCATGAAATTGAGGCATACGTTATCTGTACTGCTATGACTCGCTTGACCCCTTCTCCTTCAGCTCCAAGTTAAATACCTTCAGAGCATGGATAAATTCAAGAAAACCAGAAAGCTGATTTTTCCTTATCATCAAGAAAGAAACTGTGTTTGCTGCAAGTCCTCTCCCACTCTGGGAGATGGTCTGACACCACATCAAAAGTCACGTGACCAAACAGGGCAGTGACTGACTTAATGATCTTCCATCTTCTTTCTTCTTGATTTTAGAGTTAGGAAAATTCACTGAGAAGGTCCTGCCCTGTTTTTGCCTCCAACCTCCTTTGGAAATCCTGGAAGCTTCTAAAAGTATGTCATCTACAGCCATGTCATTCCTGTTGGTGCTGACTAGGACTGGTCTCAACAGGCTTCATCTATCATATAAATGTCAGTGAGTAATGAACTGAAAAAAGACTGAAAACTGTTGATCAAGGCATAGTAATTTTAGTACTGCATATACATACATTTTTTTTTTCTCTGTAAATGGAAGAATACTGCAATGCTGTAATTCAAACCCCATTATTGCTGTTGCAGTCAACAGGTAACACCCTGATAGAACATGGGAAGCTTCGCTATCCCTCTCTTCCCTCCCTCCCAAGGACTTTCCCACCTACCTCAGTTAACTTTGTAGCACAGTCAAAA
The DNA here is from genome assembly GCA_020745705.1 of Hemiprocne comata. NCBI lineage: Eukaryota > Metazoa > Chordata > Aves > Apodiformes > Apodidae > Hemiprocne > Hemiprocne comata. Next base: position 97,978,979 of record CM036587.1, on the reverse strand, counting down.
ATTTGTCTTTTTTTATGGACCTATGCAGTGTTCTCAAACACTGCCAGAAAACTCCACAGGTGCAAGCATATATACACAACTACATGATCCTAATTCTATAGTCTCTCTAGACATCTCAATTGCTATGTCTTTATATCAGGGTATCAGAACAAAGCTCGACTTCAAATAATCTCCCAATATAAAGACTTTATGAGAACCAACTGAAAGAACATCAGCTTTTTAATTACCCACCTAGCAGTATCACTGTGTAACTGCCCGTATTTTCATACATAGGGAATAGAAGCACAATTCCATCAGTCTGTTTTGCCACTCAACATGAATTTCCCCTTCCAGTAAATCTTACCACTTCCTATAAATAGAACAAAAATTGAACACAGTTTGGAGTCTTTGTCTCAGCAGAGCTAGCAAGAAATACTGCTTCCAATTAATGTTGACCGATGCGTATACAATGATGACTGCTGTTCCTAGGTGCTCATGCAAGTTCTAACAGTCCTCCACCGTAATGGTTCAGTCAAAACTGCACATACAGAGGTTTTAGTGGTTTATTTCCTAGAAGGGAGATTCATATGCTGTCTTCTGTTGCAGTGAAAATCCAGTAAGTTTTTGCCCATGTTGAAGACTCACAATTAGAGTGGTGGAAGAATAAAAGAAAAAACCTAGCAAAAGAGTTACCTGATGAGTTTAAAGAAACATGATAAAGAAATAGGCACCAGACTGCAATCTGGATTGCAATTTGTATTTTTTTTATATATAAAGGAATACAAAGACTAAGAAATAAGTATTTTGTTTAATTTTTTTTTTTTTATGACAATTTTTAATTCCAAAAATCAGCAAGTTCAATCAGTACTTAAAACCCCAAATTCTCATTTTGGAGATAATACCATTGGGTAATTTATGCTTTGCATATTACTATTCCCCTCATGAGGTATATTCAGCACAGGATATGGAAAACTGGGAAAACATTTTGCATGATTTCGTTTTCTGAAGTGCTTCTCCTGGCTTGGTATTTTGTGCCTCAACCATGCCAAATATGCCCTATACCTAGGGACATCGAAGGAACATCAAGCAACGGGAAGGGAAGAAAGCTGGGAGAACACAGAGTCACACTGATCCAGTAAAGATGGTGTGTGTGTGTGTGTGTGTTTTTGCAGCTAGGCAATGAGGAAGGAATAAAATCCATTTGGAAGACAAATTTTTTCGTCTCTATTCTAGAATTTTATATGGCACACTGTGTCTTTTTCAGAAGTTCCCTGCTCAACCATGCAGGCCTCCGGCTTCGCTTGCCTGGTTTCCTGCTTTTACAGATACGCTGATCCTGAGCTTGGATGAAGTGGTACTCGAGTATCAACCAACTCTCTTGAGCCCTTCTACCTTCCAGGGCCCTAACCCATGGGATTTCTCCAAGCAGTTTCTTGAGGAGGTCAAAGTTAGTCCCCCGGAAGTCCAAGGTTGCAGTCCTACTTACTGTTTTGTGCATCCTACCCATGATCCTGAACTCATATCTTCTCATGATCACTACAACCAAGGCTGCCCCCCAACCCTAATGTCCCCCACCAGTCCCTCTTTGTCAGTATTAGGTCTGGTAGTACACCTTTCCTTGTTGGCTCTTCCACCTGAGTCAAAAAGTTACCCTCAATACACTGGAGGGAACCTTCTGGGCTGTACATGCCTGCTGTGTGACCTTTATAGCAGATATCAGGGTGATTGAAGTCCCACATGAGAACCAAGGCCTGTGATTGTGAGGTGACTCTCAGCTGTCTATAGAAGGCCTCAACTTCCTCATCCTGATCAGGTGGACTGTAATAAACACCCACAACAGTGTCTTATTTTTGCCTGCCCCTTAATCCTTACCCAAAAGCTCTCAACTCTCTCTTCATCTGCCCCCAGGGAGAGCTTGATACATTCCATTTGCTCTGTCACATACAGAGCAACTCCACCACCTTGCCTTGCTGGCCTATCTTTCGTAAAAAGGACATAGCCATCCATGACAGCATGCCAATCATGTGAGCCATCCCACCGTGTCTGAGTGATTACAATGAGATCAAAGCCCTGCAACTGCACACAGACCTCCAGTTCTTCCTGTTTATTCCCCATGCTGCATGCATTGGTGTATAAGCATTTCAGAGAGGGGGTTGAGCATGTACTTTTCACCCTTGAGAAGTGGTAAGCCTTCTGGTTCTCAGAAATACTAGCACGCTGCCCATCAAGTGCTGCACTGCTACACCCAAGCGCCTCTCTAAGCAAACCTGGTTACCTCCCCACCTCCCTTCCAGTCTAGTTTAAAGCTCTCTCAGTGAGCCCTGCTAACTTTTGTCCTGGAACCCTTTTGCCCCCGCAAGATAAGCTTTTGCCATATGTTGCCAGCAGGCCTGATCTCTTATAAATCAAGCCGTGGTTAAAGAATACCAACAAAGTCCTGCCACCAGCACCAGGCTCAGAGCCAGGCACTGATCTGCTGGCTTTTCCTGTTTACCCCCTCATCATTCCCTGCAACTGCAGGTACAGAGGAGAACACAAGTTGTGCTCCTAATCCCTTGACCAGTTGTCCCAAGGCCCTGAAATCTTTCCTCACTGCCCTTGGGCTTCTTCTCGCTACTTTGTCACTGCCTACCTGAGAGATCAGAAGGGATAATAATCTGAGGGGTGTACAAGGGAAGGAAGCTTCAGAGAGCCCTAGAAGGCCAGAACCAGATGAAGTATCACTTTGCAACTGAAGTTCTCAAATTTTTCCCTGTCTGTGAGGTGTCCAGCCCCTTCTCTGCTGTGGAGAAGCCCAAAGCCTACAGTCTATTTCTCAGCAGGTAGCCTTGACCTCCCCGAAAAGGAAGCTTAAAGATGTGCACTGTGACTCAGATGCTTGATGGAGCCTTTCACCCTCCAAACCTGATGCCAGACATTAATCCAATTCCAATGAGTTGAGAAGAAAAGGATATCAAGGAGAAAAACAGCAAGTATACGGACTAAAAGGCCAACATAGGGAGAGCAAGGTTGTGACATTGCTACGTAGTCTGCTTTTGAACTCAACATAAGTGTGTCTGCCTAGCAAGTATTCAACCCAGGGTAGCAGGTTTGCTGGTATATGAGAAAACAGCTCAGCTGCATGTAACTAGAAGCCCAAATCATCAGTATTTCCCTCTAAACAAGGGAGTGCAGAGTGGGAATACGTATAGAAAATTATTTCCAATTACTAAGTTTCACTTGCATCCCATCACTTGGTGATGAAATCTTGAAATCCAGAAACTAAGAAAACCTCACTGACTATGGCAGTCAACGAGATCTTTGTCTACAGTTGTAACAGCTGGGCTCTCATTAACTTACTAATGTAATTCAATCAACAGTCAAATAGGCAAAGCAGAAATGAACAGCAAAACCCTGCAGTGTTGCTGGAGCTGTCACAGTTCTCTCACGCAGCCACCCAGATTTGATTTGTGGTTCCACAAAGTGCTCACCGCTGCTGCTAACATGTGAACTGAAGCATTAGTGAGTTCAGGAAAGGGAACCTGAGAGACCATAAAGCAAAGCTGTCTTCTCCCAGGTGGTGCAAGGATCGAAGCCTAAGAGATCAGTGAAATGATTAAAAGAAAACCAGTGACCATAAGAAAAAAAATCCCATAGTTGCAAAGACAATTCCCACTCTACTGAATCACAAAATATTTTATTAATTCTAACAATTTCACCAGTCCAGCCCAGAGAGACAAAACTTTAAAGGTGCTTGAAAAAACTTTCCATCTACATGGGTCTAGACTCATATAGAAAGACCTTGGAAGAACCTACATATGCATCTCATACAGCCAGAAACCCTCCCCCCACACCCTAATCATATAAATAGATATGCAAAAATGACATAAGCTTATGATGAATCAAATAAAGGACTGTACATTTTTTACAGAAAATGAACAAAGGCAAATAACGGTAGAAATCCAAAACTAAATGAAACAGATGCCATGACATCTGGGGAAAAAAGATTGAAATCTTCATGCTTCTATGCATAAGCTGATACAGAAAGAAACTTCCCTATGAACTGAAACCCTTTTAATCAACATTGTAATGATGATGGTTGATCACCAAATACATTACTATACACACTACTTGCCTGACTGGGTAAGGCAGATTCCAAACACCACAGCACAAAACATCTTGTACCGGTGCAGATTAAACCCCATGTCTCCAACAGGACTATATGTGCTGATATGAACAACTTATTAGAAAAGGAGTTCCCAGACAAAATGCAAGTTAAATGTGAAAGACAATTATTTTTGTAATAATATCAGCTGCATACCATACCCATTAGATGCAAAACCATTTTTGTTTATACAATCATTTTTATATGACCCGTTTAAACATAAACAATTTAATGAAAGATACAATTTCTTACAATTTTGAAATTTGTCAAAAGAATGATTGCTAAGTCTGATTTTGCAAGTTTTATGCGTGTTGAAAATCCACATGATGTTAAAATACATTGTCCAGTCTGGGACATAGATGCATAGCTAGATCCATGTGAATCTAGATAGGTTTTCCCAGATGATTGCCTTGAAATATTGTTGCCTTATTTCTTTAAGAGAGATGAGAGAAAGACCAGACTTCAGCTTGATTAGAAACTCATCAAGTGCCAGAAGCATCTAAAATTGTCACAACATTTAATGTATAGTTTGGACAAGCATGTGCAATCTGTATGCATCTAGACTGTTATTTGTGCAAAAACATGCAGACCTACTCTGCCTTCATGTGCAAATCCACACTATCTTCAGTGAGGGTTATGTGGTAGTCACTTAAGGCAGAATCTGGCCTACATTTACCTTCTTGGTATTTAAGAGACAAGAAGAATTAACAGCTAGTATCTGTTAAAAGGCACAACTGCATCATGTTCGAGTAGAAAAATAAAGATTTTAAGTTATTGGCAGATAACATTAGTGCAATAATTTTGACTGCCTTACTTTCACACAGTAGATTAAAAAAAAATATATTGTCACCTGTGAAAAGAACCTAAGACACTTCAGAAGCAGTTATTTAGCTGCCAAATAAAGAGAAAAGGAGCAGGATCTGTGGCATGATATAACCACAGCACTTACTTTATGTAGCTCTCAATGCTTAGTGCCTTTTAATGCTCCAGAAAACAACATCCAAGGTTTGTAAACTAATTACAGTTCTTTCCATATAAAAATATATCACATCTGTGATTTTCAAAAGGCCAACAGAAAGAGAACATTTGTATATTCAGCTATATCCTAGATGACATGTGGATCAACTTCTTTCTTTGAAGAACCATTTTTGGTAGTCCGAGTTGGTACACGGTCGTAGTACCGGTGCTGGGTTACCATTGTAAGCGTTTGACTCGGCTTGTACACACTTCTGGGTGTGCAGATGAAACAAAGTACCATCCTACAAAAGACAGAAATAATTTTTGCTTTTCAGGTCTTAAACATTATAGGCATATCACTCTGTTTTAAAAAAAACAGAAGACACTTGTAACAAATAATTACCATACATCTCCTTCTCTCGGGCCATTCAGTGAAGCCAAAATGCCTAACTTTAGGATCTCTGAAACTTTATCAAAAGACCCTGCTTTTAAACCTACATTAGCACTGCTTTAGAGTGATTCATGCTTGTAAAGGATGTGCTAACTTCATTCACTTTCATTGCCTTTTGTTACTGCAGCAGAATACCAGAGAGCAAAAACCAAAGCCAAGTACAGGCATTACCCAAATTCACCAACTTACTGCACCTAAAATGTAAAGGTTGTTAGTTTAAGTGCAGATGTTGGATACATTTTTAGCAAAAAAAAATTCCCCTTTCTTCACAGAGTATATTTTTAGTGGAAAGGGCAAACTAATCTAAGTGTGCCTCTTGCCTGCAGACATGCGTGGAGCTAGCTTGCTTTGCTGGAGGGCAGCACAGCTGCCTTGGAGGCATAAGGTCTGACAGACCTCCACAATCAGATTCCCCAGAGGACATATTTTGAAGCCTCAGGCCCTCCCTATTTCAGGAGTCTCCAGAAACATTTTCTCTCCAGTTCACGTTGCACGCTCCAATCTGGAAGCACTGTCTACTAGGTTGGTGAGCTGCACAAAGGCAGAGTCTTCAGCTGTAGAGAAGTGCCCTCTTCCAAGACATTTCCTTCCAAGGGGACATTCCCATACATAACCATCTCAAAAGCCTGTGATAGCCTCAAAAGAAGAATGCCAACACCTTGTTTCTGAGCATAAGCCTGACTCTTCTGAAAGTCTGCACTTCCCTCATTTTGATTTAATACAATAGAAAAAGAGGAATTGGAGCAAAGCAGTACTTTCAAATCACATGCAGACAAACTGATCATGATAAAGAAAGAGGATTTATCATCTGAAAAATTACGAATTATTTTTAAAGTTAGTAGTTAGGAATGCAGTGGAAACAGATGTATTCCAAAATTGTGTTTTCTTAAATATTTCCTGAAGTGACTGAGGTTCATTCAATGTACATCATCTTAGGGATTAATGTGAATGACCTCGAAAAAAAAAAAAACTAAGTCAGCATTGAAAATGAAACGTCTTTTATAAAGTCAGCATTTTAAATATTTTCTGTTACTCAGTAATATCACAGTGAGCTTCAGTCTGGACTCAATTTACTGAATGGACAGTAGTTTTCATATTTTTCTTCAGAATTTACTCTGCCACCTGTCACTGGTGGTAATATCTAAGCATGAAATTTGTCAACCATGGAGCCTGTAAAGTTTAGATGCATTATGCAGACACGTTATGTAAATATACCATTTTGATATATTATGTGACCTTTTCCGTTAGCCAAATAATACTCCAGAACCTGACCAAGGCCATCATTTTTCATCAAATTTATTTTCTCTCAGGCACCCAGGAACTCCTTCAGAGATTAAAAACTACTAAACACAAGGTTTTCTAAGATCACATGCTATGTTTATTAATATACTTCACACTTCTCAGTATTTCTCCCTTCTGGGAGTAGGCATTAAGCTTAAAGAAGAGACATAATGATTTGCCTAGACCTCACAGCCAGTAAGATGTGTCCTTTGTAGGGGCGGAAGGTATTTTCTGATCACAGAATCATTTTGCTTGGAAAAGACCTTTAAAATAATCAAGTCCAACTGTTAACCTAAACCACTGCCAAGTCCACCACTAAACCATGTCCCTAAGCACCACATCTACATGTATTTTAAACACCTCCAGGGATGGTGACTCCACTACCTCCCTGGGCAGCCTGTTCCAGTGCCTGACAAATTTATTTACTGAAAGGGTTGTTCTAATACCCCATCTAAACCTCCCATGGTGGAACTGGAGCCCATTTCCTCTTGTCCTATCACCTGTTACTAGGGAGAAGAGACTGACCCCCACCTTGCTACAACCTCCTTTCAGGTAGTTGTAGAGAGCCGTAAGGTCTCCCCATCAGCCTCCTTTCTCCAGAAGAAACAACCAGTTTCTCCAGTTCTCTCATCCACTCCTCCAAAGATTTCTGTTCCAGACTCTTCACCAGCTTTGTTGCCCTTCTCTAGACTCGCTCCAGCACCTCAACGTCCTTCTTGTAGGGGGGGGCCCAAAGCTGAACACAGTACTCAAGGTGCAGCCTCACCAGTGCAGAGTACAGGGGGATGATCACTTTCCTAGTCCTGCTGGCCACACGATTTCTGATACAAGCCAGGATGCCATTTACTTTCTTGGCCACTTGGGCACATTGGTGGCTCATATTCAGCTGGCTGAATATCCCCAGGTCCTTTTTGTGCTGGGCAGCTGATCACGGTGCATCAAATTATACAACTGCATATTACATTGCAGAAAAGCTCAGGGAGCACTTCTGGTGCTCACAGGGAAGGTCAAGAAAGATGGTTTGTAGAGGAGAAGCAGGAGGTGTTCAAAAGCACAGCAGATTGTAAAGTAATGGTGGTTTGTGAAGTATTGGGGATATATGGTGGTATAAAATCAGGAAATAAAAGAAGTCAGTGAAAGGACAGCAAAAGCAGGCCAGCCACGAGACTGGCTGAGGAAAGGGTATGAAGGCACCTCAGTTCTCACAAGACAGCAGGGGTCATATGTGAGAAAGAACTGAGCAGTATGTGGAAAGCTCTAGATGTGGACAGGGCAAAGAGAGAGCTCTGGCAACCTTCCAACTCCTTTGAGGTTAAGAAGGGCACTTTCCTTCCTTCCTGTTTTCCTATTCTTTAGGCCAGTGTACTCTTTACCCACACGCTGCTGCTACCCTGTTCCATGTTCAGATATTAAAAACCAAGACAGCGTATTTCTCCCAGAGATTTGTGCTGATGTTGTGCCTGCATGATGTGTAGCCAGAAAGACAAGAAGAAAAAAACCCAACAATTCTCCTCCTACCCACTCTCTCTCCCCAAAACCTCAACAATCCTCCAACTCCCAAAAAACCAAACCCAGAACCAACCAGGCACACTTACCTCTCTGAAAACAAACTTCTGGTTTTCAGGAACACCGTGGACATTTTCTTGACACAAGTACATTGTCAAGTAGTCAGTCCCTGAATCGACTGCTGCACAGACTTCTGGCTGTCGGGTGTTGTAGCGTATTTCATTACGGGATGTGTACTCGAAAAACTACAAATCCAAGAGAAATAAGAAAGGAAAATAACCATTTCATATGTACACAAGAAAGTACTTGTAAGGAGGATATACTAAGATACTATAATTAAGTTCACATATTAAAGTTGCTATTGTGTAGAGAAATTCCACCAAAAATATTCCAAAAAGCTTTAACTACTACTGTTTGCTTACTACTTTACAGAAAATCAATGTCACCACAGCACTGCTTTACTCTGGTAGCACTTAAAATGTATGAAATGCTGAATAAATGCCCAGGAAAACAGATGCTCTGCCATTAAAAAACTTACAAATTTTGACTGTAATGTTCTACTTTGCATTCTAGATCACCCTTAAAAATAGGATGGATACTAGCTTTATAGCCTGACATTATGCCTTCTTAATTCAGTTGTCAAAAAACAGTGTTACTTGAATTAAGATGCTCACTGCATAGTTCAAATGCAGTTTGGTCAAGGTTCATTTCCAGTTGCTAAGTATTCAGGATGCATGGTGACAAGCACTTTACTGGGTAACATTTTAAGATACTATTTAGAGTAAATCAGCTACAGCTGCTTTTACACACAAACAGAACTTTATTAAAGACAATTTACTGGCTTTGCTTGTTGTACAGTATTCTACAGAGGTGGTTTGAAAATACTCTAAAACATCTTGGCTTTTGTAGCAATTACAGCTAAAAACTTCCTTAGAATTGTTGTGTTTATCATGGACACTCGCCAAATTTTGAGCTTCATTAAAGAGCTGCAGAGTTTTAGAGTTGTTTGTAGTTAGCATGCTTGTAAATAATTTATATTACTGTAGTGCACGGATATGAGTTTAGATCTGATTTAGATTGTACTCAGTAGGACAGAAGAGAGTTTTATACACATCAGAAGATTGCTTGTTACCAATAGTAGAGCTGCATTAGTGGAAAGCAATAAAAGGATGAGGGACAGAAAGAATCCTCCTTTGTTTTGTTCCACCCCTGGAGAAAAGACTGCAAGACTTCGTAAAGGGGGCTGTACGAATTCAGAAATGTTTCATATACTTGAACTTACCACAAAAACATCCTCAGCAACCACCTAACTGACCTTGGAAGAAAATCTGGAAATTAGTTTTAATGTAAAGAGGAATTAAGAAGTCTGCAGTCATCCATTTCCAGGTGTATGAGTTCTGATCTATGGTGATGGTAGCTGTTTCATGAGATCTCCTCTGCCCTTCCTTTATCACAAACAGGAATTTCTCTGCCAAGGTGCCTGTCACAGCCGTACACAGACCAATGTTCTCCACTGGGTCAGCTTGTAGAGCTCAGTGGCTTTTCTTTTTTTTGGCAGTGATGCAAGTGACTCTCCCACCCCCCCAGAACTAACCTGTTTGCCATCATTAATTTGTGGTAAGCCCCAAAGGGAAGTGAATGTTTCAAGAAAGCAGCTTCAAGACTGAAGTCTACCTGCTGACATAACACCCAGGAAACTCTGATTTCCCCTTGAAACCTATTGCTAGGTCTGTTCCTATGATGTAGACTGTGCTGCCTTTATGAAATCTGCTTTATGCCAGAAATTTCTCATAATCAACAAAAATAAACTGTGGTAATATTGGCCCAATATTTTTTTAATTATTATTCTTTTTTATCCCAGTAGGCATGTTATTATTCTTTTTTCCCTGGCCTTCAGGCTGTAGTTCCCAGGTTCCGTATGACTGGCACACGGAAATCCTGCCTCTTTGGGCACCACAGCAAGCTGGAAGGGCACTCATTTAAGCCTATGACTCGTGAATAAAGAACAACTTCACTACTGCTCATTTGTGTCTGGATGGACACTTTTCTTACAGCTGCCACTTTTACAAGGCCACATTTAGAGCCTTGCTCCTTAGTGTGTTTATACGATGTAACAACTCTTTTTAGCAATTTGTATTCAATATCAGTGAAAGCCTACAAGCAGCTGATTGTAGCGGATGCATCAAGAGTAGATGGAGCAGCTACTAGATCAGAGCACTCCTTACTACTGACATCTTTCCTGAATGGCCTCTTGAGGACTTGAATCATATTTTGGAGGAGAAGACAAGTAAAATGGTTAATTTCTGGAAAACATTAAGGATTGGGGTTATAGTATTAGCAACTAAGCACTCCTGCCTCTTTGCCCAATTAACGTTGTATAGTTCTTTACCCTATACTATTTAAAATGGAATAAAGACCTCAGACTTCAGGCTTTTTCAAGCTCCAATAATACATGAGGTAAATCTCTTCCTCCTCAAATGAGCAAGTGTTTTTTAGTGCTCTTTCCTTCCCAGTGCATTCTGTGGGCAGAAAGAAAGCATTTTCAAACTGATCCATGGCCCAGTAATTAGTAGCCTTACAGCATTTCTTTCCTTCAGAGAACCAGTAGATTCCATTAAGTGCTACTAGGAAACTTGAGACCTTTTACCCAGTGCCTACCACTTCTGAGCAACTATGGTGGGGCATGTCCCACCATACCAAGAATGGCAATGGGCTTTATTGGTGTTGAATTTCAAAGCCTTTCATTCTAGTCTAATAGAGGAAACACTGCCACAAAACATCAGCAGCCTGAGGTGCAAGCAGTATTTTGTGTATTTTCTGCCTCTCTTCCATATACACTCAGCTCCTATCACCAGTCATATCCTCACCTTCTTGCTATAATGAAGACGTTAATTTTAAACAACCTGCCGTTAGCTTTCTTACTGCTTACACAACAGCAATTCAGGAAGACTAAAGGGAAACCTCTCATGCCATGGATTCGAGGAAAAATAGAAATAAATTACCAGTGACCTCAGTTTTCTGAGAGTGGTTTTACTTACTAAGGCAGGTGCTGGACTTTATGAATAATAAAAAATAGGGAGCTCTCTCTTCTTGGCACAGTGCACACAGATATTCAGAGGTCACTTTAAGTGGAGAAATGCTTCCAGTGAAAAGAGCTTTTGCAGTTGTCCCCTACATAAACAACCACCTGCCACTTGCATATCATGCCAGAGGGTGGGTGTACTGGAGTGTAAGACACATATGGCCAACCAAGTTAACCTTCATCAACGTTAAATCCTACCAAGATGTTTTTGGATAATAGCTTCACTGAGCTGTACAATGGAAAATAAGCTCCATTCCTTTCTACCATGGGACAGTGTGCATGTGCAGCAGGGAATACTAGTTGAGGAAGAAAGTGGTGAATGGTGTGTCACGGTTTCACTCAGAATCGAAAAATAAACCAGAGACAACAATGCTCTTGATCCTCTCCCCCTCCGACCCAGGTAGGGAAGGAGAGAGAGAATTAGGAGAGAGACTTAGCTGGATTGAAAACTAAATTAGACAGCTTTAATTATATGTACAATTATATACAAGTATGTTCAGAAATGTGCAAAAGCCTCTTGCCTCCCCCCACCCCCAGCAACTCCCCAGCACTCTCCTGAGCTGTGAGCAGTCCTGAAATCTCTTAGCCTCTAGGCAGGAGTTAAGGCAGAGCAGACAGAGCAGACAGGGGCTAAGGGTAGAGTTATGAGGTCCCTGAGCCTAGGGGTTGATGGTGATGGATGGATGGAGTCCTCCCCAGATGCCGGCCATGGATGGAAGAGAAAGGAAGAAGAAGCAGGAAGGAAGTTGTCTTCTGTGATCTCTGACCTTCCTCAGAGCTTACATAGATATATGGAATGGAATACCTTTGGTCAGTTCTGCTGTCTGTCTAGTCCAGCTCCCCTTTGGGGGGGTCATAGATAAAAGTCTCCTGCTCTCAGTAGCATCTGCAGTGTCAGATTCACTAAATAGAACAAACTGACCTTCACGTCTCAGCAGAAACATAAACCTTCCAGTATTATCAGTCCACTAGCTGGAACACTTGTTGCTAGTTAAAAGAAAGCTTACTGAAGGGAAAAAAAAAAAATCAGTAAAAGGAAAATGAGCTTCATCCTGGCTCAAACCAGGACAATGGTGGAACAAACTCTGCAACTGGAGGGAGAAGATGAGAAGACTGAAAGATTAAAAATGGAAGCTGATCAGGAAAGAAGAAAGGCATGTGAAAAGGAGGAAAACATGACCTAGTGTGGTTAGTAACCGGTGGGAGGAATATGTGAGGGGAGAGACAGAGCAAGGGCATTAAAGAAAGACTGGGAGCCAACCATAATGGAAAAGAAAGTGTTAAATAGCACGGAGTGGAGAAACTGGAGATGTCTGTGACATGTGGTGCAGGGCAGGGGACGAGATGGAAGCTGTGTAATGAGGGTTTGCTGCTAAAGCTGTATATAGGTAATGACTGGAGGGATGAGAGCAGACTGGAGGAGAGCAGGCAAAAGGAAGAGCTTGGGATTAGGATGGCAGGTTCCCTTCCAAGGACAAAACAGAAGTTAAGGGCTGCCTATTGTTAGTAAACATCTGCGAAACTCTGTGGTGAAGTGTTGAGCTTTCTTTAATGTTGACACAGCTAAAGGATGACCAACCTTGTCACTATCAGTTTCATTAGCTGACAGCAGTGGATGTACATGTGGGAGATTAGACTGTTTTGGTCCTGACACTGTCAACTGCCAACTGAACTAAGGAATTCACACCACCAGGAGCAGCCTGTTACCTTTTAAGAATGACTGTCAAGAGGCTAGGGGCACAGGAATGAAATGGAGAGAAACATCCTGCTAGTAGGTTTCACAGCTATTTGTGAGCCAGAAAAAGGTGGTACAAGTTCAGCAATCCTGATTCCCATTTCCCATCTCACTTCTATGTCTTGTCTTATTTGATGGTCCCTCTGTTTCCCCACCTACAGCTTTTCCTGCTGTTCACTTCTTCTCTTTCAATTACCTGTCACCCCTACTCATGTCCCCCTTTGCCAACTGGTGTCTCTTGCTCCCACATTCAGCCCCCCTGCCCCTTTCCACTAAAGGGGTCTCCAATGATTCTGCTATTTTAACGCTCCCTCCCTGTAGCTCCTAACTACTCCTTCCTATGTCACACATGCCCCGCTTCTTGCCTGTTGCCCTACCTCTGTCCAAACTTCTGCCCTCTGTCACCTTGGCCCCCTTCCCTGTCAGCCCTCCCACGCCTTTTGCCTAATTTCACTAATATTGTTTTGCCCATTTCCTGTGTTTGGTGTTCCCTCCTCTGCAATTCCCTTGTTTCATCTCATTTTCTTTTATCGGTTTATTTGCAGTCAGTGTTTCTCCATTTCTCCTTCCTCTGGCTCCCGGATACCAGCAGAGGGAGCACGAATTGCACAGCTTCAAGAGCATCGCTGCTCGTGGTCTGGTGCTGCTATCACAGCCTGTGTCTGTGCAGACACATCGCACCATTAGCAGAGAAGTGAGAGCATTAATATCCAGTGATGTGATAACTTTGCAGTAAATTCAGTTAATCTTTTAGTGCTAGCTAAACAAAGAATAACTGTAAAAATGTCATCTCTCGACAATTTCTGAATTGTACTTCTCTTGCCTTCACCTTTTATCCTGTGCCTTTATTTTTTCTTGGTGGAAGGGATAAAATTTAAATAAACTTTTTTGCTCAGAGAAATACAAAAAAGATTCAACCTCTCTCCTCTCTGTAATCTGGAATAAAAGGAAAAAGATATCTATAAATACCTTTTGTGTGTGAGCATGTAATCCCATACATGAAATACTTCTTAATCTGCCAAAGCAATCAACTCTTCCTCATAAAGAAGTGGCTTAACTATGTTATCTAATTATTAGGTGTATAGAAGTATGCTTAACTTGGGCATGGAGTTGAACTGAGGGAGCAAAACTGGTTGGTGTTGCGTGGCTTAACATGATTAACATACATCTGTCAGTACCGAGATCCCTTGGCTTTTATGACACAAGATTCTCCTCCTGCCCTCTCCTGCATCTTTGCCTCCAGGACAGAAACATGGAATGACGGAATCACAGAATTGTCAGAGTTGGAAGGGACCTCTAGAGATCATCTAGTCCAACTCCCCTGCTAAAGCAGGATTGCCTAGAACACATTACTCAGGACTGCATTAGGAAAGTTATGACATAAACCAGGCATAATCTAATAAAGAATACTAAATAATAGCTCTAATACTTAAGGCAGTAAAATTGCTAAAAGAAATAAATCTACTTTGATTTAAAATCTGAGGCACAGTGCTCAGACTATTGTTTGTTCTCCTTTTCTCCTTTGCAGTGCAGTTCATATTAGAAGCTCTCTCCTCAATACAGACTTGTTTTTCACTCAAGCTTTTGTATTTTTTTAAAGCAGAGTTCAGAAAGATAACAGATACACTGATTACCTGCCACATGTCTGGTGCTTTTCCAAACTTGTTTTTCCTTTTTAACTGAATGTTTGGATTCATTTCCGTAAAAAAACCAGTCAAGCTATCCAAACTGTAAATGGTTATGTACTTACTCTCAACAAGTCTCTACATATTTCTCCACCCTTCCCCACTAGAAGCATGCCATATGGTCTAAAGCGGGTTAGAAGCCGAAAACGAAGCTAGATAGGCAAGTACATGTTACATGCCACACAGCAAACACCAAACCTCAATTCCAGAAAGGTGGCCACTCCAAACCATGGAAAACAGCCTTTGTAGATTGGCACATGGTGCCCCCAAACACCTTTACCACAGCATCATGCAGAGAGCTCTATGGGTATCATAACTGACCACTGCTGCATACAGTTTCAATCAGCATAGAGACAGAAGCAAGCATTTTCAGCTTCAGAAGTTAAAACCAAGGAGCAAGAGTGAGTGTGTTAGAGGGGATCCCTGCTCTCCAGTATTCCAAAGCCAGAGCCCAGGAGGGTACTTCTGTACAGTGGAGCACAGGGGACGATACCATCCAGAAACTCTTGCACAGTTAGACAAACATTGAGAGGAAGAGTCATGATGACAGACACAGGCAGAACTAGGTGAGGTTTGCAATGGGCTTTGGAGACGTGGACAGACAAAAACTCAGATGTGCTGGTCTGCTCAAGGCCAGCTGGAGATGAGCAAACATTGGCCTACAAGTGGTATAGCTGCATCTCTGTGCCATTAACCTCTGCTAATGAGCTCTGTGGAAAGGCATAATTAAGGTATGCATGAGTTCCCTGTTCTGGGTAGACATGTCTTCAGAATGAAGAAAATCTGACTTGAAGACAAATCAAAATTAAAAACATTCAGTGCAAGAATCAAAATTAGACCTAAGATCACCTTGCTGTGGCAATATACTCTCTCAGCCCTACTGCACTACATTACGATAGTGTTAGTCAAAATGAAAATAAACCATGAATCTTACCTGGTTTTGTCCCATGCCATGACATGGGTACAGTATGATCCTGTGTCCAGTTACTTGATGTTCACTTGTAGGGTTATAATCAAAACAGAAGTTTGCCATCCCTCTATTCTTCAGCTAAAACAAAGCAAAAAGATATTTTAAAGCATTAATCTAAAGATATGCTGTAGTCACTTTACACCCATCCCGCTGGACTGTGAGTTTTATATCCCAGAACTGGTGCAAATTAACTGGAATAGATTAAATGGATCAAATGGCAACATCTCTCTGACTGATGTGACATAAAACTGCTGGGACCATCTTGACTTTGGGCATTGAAGCAGCCAGACACGATGGCTTCCCCTAGGAATGACACCATGTATTTGCAAATGAAGTAGGTAGGAACTATGAAAAGCTGTGTTGAAACCACATAAGCCAGCAACTCATGCAGAACAGAAGTCTGCTATATCTTTCCCCTCCCCCCCAGGATCTGCGTGTTCAATTTTTTTATGAAAAGAAGACTACATACTTTTCTCATTTTGTCAAATGGGAGATGTTAGAAGGATTTGTTCTCGAAAAGAGTACTCTCTTGAGGCTGAGCAAGCAGACAGATTTTAAGACCACAAATCATGAAAATAGGTCAGATAAATCTTTTGAAAGTGACACTAGGTGTGATATTAAACTTTCTTTACTAGTGTTGCTGATCTCTGACAGAATAGGTCCATAACTTTTAGCTTACATTTTAAAATATTGTTACCTGATTTTAAAAACATCAGGCTAATTAACAATTAGCATTTAAGTATTTGTATTTAAGTATTCAGGGGGCAAAAGTAACTGAAAATAAGTTAAATAATGCCATAACAATTACTGACTCCTATTATTAGCCACTTAACCAAATTTAAAATTACACAGAACAAAACAGGTTCCGTAAACATAGGTTCAAGCTGAATGTCCCCGTTACCAAGTGTACTTGTATCACAGACGGGATAAGCAGAGTAAATATCAGAAGAGTTACTTCAACAAGATGTAATTTCATCACTCTTCCCCAGTTGTGATACTTGTATCCTCAGTTCTTAATGCGAAGAGTGAACAGACATGAAAGGGTTGCAGAAGACTAAAGCCAAACAAACAAGACAAACCCTGCAGGACCTAAACCCACCACAGAGCAAACCACACAAGTTGGAAAATTAAATACTTGTGTTCTACATATATTTTGCTTTCCCAACTTCTACTTTTATTGCTACCTGACGTCTTCTTTCCATTGCTTTTTTTGCCTACTCCCACTGAAAGACAGCCAAGCCCTCAGCACTCTGTGTGCCTGGGCTGCCAGCCCAAGGCAACAGCAATACACTGGGGGGCCAGGGAGGACCACCGAGCTGCCACAGCTTGGGGCCCCTCGCAGGGCTGCTGGGGCTGTGAGGCTCTCCTGTCAGAGCCAAACGTATACATGTAGGATTGAAGCTTTAACCTCACAAGCTTTGCATCTTAATTCCTCTCTGAACATATATTCACTATGCATTTGGTGTAGTTTTTCAGTACAGGATAAACTAACATCTGCATTTGGTGTATGAGAAAATTTATTATTAGTTTTAGTGCCCAAGTTTACCAGAACCAAAATAAAACCCCTGGGTACCCTTTCTACAGAAAGCACTGCTTGTTTTGATGGAAACACACTAGACCTCTGCACCCCTCCTCCACCTGTCAAAAGAAGACATCTTCTTTATCTTCATAACACTAGGCAAGAATTACAGTTACAAAAACAGGAAAGAAAAGCGTCTTTAAGAGATAATTTTTAACATTACCATGGAATGACACAGCAAACAATAAGCTTCTCATGTTTCTACATTCTACATAAAAAAAAAGTCAACTTAAAGTCATAACCACTTACAAAAGGTAACTGTATCTCTAAAAACACAAACTGGTTTCAGTTGTTGTCAGCGGCTGTGCTCAGTATCAGAGGGTCTCTCATTAGTATGGTTAACAATGCATGACTTTGCCTGACTGTCTACTGGCTCCAAGGGATAATAAACGCAGCAAAGCCCTTATCTGTGGTGCCCTTCCAGGAAACCCAACACCTTCACTACTGCTCCGAGTGTGAGCTTTTGACTGTCAGGCCCCAGCACATGCTCCAGCACGTGCTCCCTTTTGTGGTGTGGAATTTTAAATAACCTATTTTAAAATGCCACGCAGCACCAGAAGTACTCTAACTCTCCCACACACATTATGCAATGCCCAAATACAGACAACAAAACAAAAGCTGTGTAAAAGATTACTAACTTAAGCTTAATTTCAGATAGCTTAAAACTGAGCCTGTACTCCCAGGATGCTACCAAATTTGTTTTCTCATTTTTCTCTTTCATGAATAAATGGTTGTGATACATGCAGACATATTCCTAAACATACATGGTCCATATTTCAACCTGATTCTTTTAGTTTTATCAGATACTGGTTGACATTTTTTTATACCCCTACTTCATTGGGAAGCCTAACAGATATTCAAGGCCTCATTTGTGGGAATAGTGCATACTAAGCTGTTAAATAACAAAGATTTGAAAATAATCAGATTTGAGAATGTGATTGCAGCATCATTTAAAAAAAATAATAAAATCCACCCTCTTTTCCAAGGCAGAATAATGTATGGAAGTAATATTTTTCCCTTGTTAAATGAGAATACACAGTTTAAGTTCCTTTTACATGCAACAAGCTCTATCAAAACAGTAATCATCCATTCATTTCTGAAGCTATCTTTGTTCCCATATCCACCACAAGCAAGTCATGCAAGAACAAAATTTTCTCCGTGACTTACCTTAATTCTTTTGCAGAATGCTGCATTAGAGAAACAGAAGCAAGAAAAAATATTGATCACCTCGCCATTGAAACACACAGTTCAGTTCTGGTAAGTTCTGCCTATGCAGGATTACTGGCTGTGTCTTTCTACAATGTTTGCCTCCTACTGAAACGTTGCAGGTGTATTTGACAATGCCATTTAGTATGCTATTTACTCTGGGACAGGTAATAAACAGCAACTACCGAGATATTCACCTCAAACCTTTATCCCTTAGTGCTTGAAGAAATGTAAATCTGTTGTTTCCTAACATCTGCACACCTGCATATAACAACCCAATACAGATGGCATTCTGTAAATAATTCTTAGGGTTTGCGGTTTTTAAAATCTATTTCATGTAAGAATAAGCAAAGCACCAACAACAGATTTTTGACATTAAAACTTCATTACATTAGTGGTAAATACAGCCAGTGGAGCACAGCCAACCTTTCTCTTCATCCACAAAATAGATCAGAATCCTCTTTATTCTGCCACAGTGGCATTGGGGCGGATGCATTAGTGGTGTGGACAGATGATACTGGGGGATATAGCAAGATGTGAATTCCTAGCAAGCCAACAGCTTCAGGCGTAACCTTTTACCTCAGTGGTAATCCAAGCAGTCAGAGGGAATGATTTTACTGAGTGTATGCCATTTTCATATCGCCCTTTTTGGAAAAAAGATTATGATTATCTTCAGATTTCTGTTAACTTCTTAAAAGCAATGCTGAAATGGATAATGCAACGTTGATGACTAAGATCCTTGGAAGTAACCAATGATGAGACACTGCTGTTGGAATTCAGCTGCTCACCCCATAAAGTCCAGATCTCTCTGGAAGGCTCAAGAACATACAAGCACATGTCTCAAGTGACAGTGTGTTCACTTGAGATTAATATATAACACTTGAATTGCTCCCACTTTCTTTAAAAACGTCTGTCTCAAGCTTTCAGAGGCTGTACAGCCAATTGAATGCTGCATATTCTCCTGTGATGGGCACCATATCTCCAGGTCTAGTCAACCATAATCTTGGGAAACAATTCAATCTCAAGTGACAGCATTACAAATTGTATTATAAGAGTTTTCAAAGTAGACCCCAGAGGAAGCTGTTTTGGAGCCTGATACCTCTGAGAGCTTGTAACACCAGACATGCAATAGTCTTTCTGATTACATAACTTAAGCCACATGGTTAAGAACTCTTATTTTGTAAGTCTGTCCATAAGTACCTTCTGTTATTTAGATAATTTTAAAAATGGTCTCTTTCATGTCACAGTAAAACAAAATTCTTCTTTGATTTAAAGGCTTAATATCTTTCATCCTGATTTTTTGGTAAGGTTGTATCTAGTCTAAATTAAAATTCTGACTAAGCATTTGGAAATTCACTGAAGATGAGACGGTCTTGGGGGAAAATGTGGAAGGAAGCCGCCAACAGAACAATGCAAGTTTTTGATCACCCAACAGATTCAGTCAGTTGCAGACACCTTTAAGGTAGTGAAAAGAGCCATTAGCTAGACAGGCACAACAGGCATCTATCAGCTTAGTTGCTTCACGTTCAGCTGGAAGAAAGATCAGCTAGAGACTGTTTGAGAAGAACAAAGAAAAACTCCTATCAAAACATCATACGATCTCATGAATAGAGACTTAGGATTTGTCCCAACAAATATGCTATGCAAAGAGAACAGCCCTTGAAGTTGTGGCAATTTATTTTTTAAGTTGACCATGCAGTTACCTTTCTATCAAATGCTGCTCTCTCATATAGCAATTGAAATATTTTCGAAAATTTCACATCAAAATGGCCTTTGTAGCCTAATGCTTGAAATTTTATGTTTTGAACTTCACTGTTCCAGTACTGGAACTTCAATGGAAAAATTTTACTTACGTTAAAAAAAAAATTTATGAATAAGAACATTTGCAATATTGATAATACTCCTTCTCAAGGTATGATATTGTTCAAAGTGCTGAGAGAAATCAGTTGTGGCACTCCAGATTTATTGATGCTATATGATTTTGGTATAAAGTGTACTAATTTTACTAGTAAGGAGATGTATTTCCCTCATTTCTAGGCCTCAGGCCATTTATAAGAATGCAAACACAGCTCAGGCAAAAATATTCAGAATTCTGAATGTTTAAATAAAGTTTTAGGCAGCTAACCTTTTAGTCAGCCAAGCCTAGTACAGACATTAAAAATTTATCTAGGTATCAGGAGAAAAAATGTAGCACAAGTCAGTGCATGGCATTAATTGCTGCCCAATAATTCTTGCATTTTTTCCAATAACATATGGTGGACCTATGGGTGATCTTAGATTTTTCAACTTCAGTATAAAGATTTTCAAGGGAGGGAGGAATCCCCATATCTCTTTGCAAACTCTTTGAAGAATTAAATAACCTCAAACTAAGCCAAGCTGTTAATAAAGCTGACATTTTTAAACACAGTATTTTTGTGAACCAGAAAATCACTACACGGTTAAGGCAGGAGTGAAGAACACGACCAATGATTCATTGAAGTTAGCAGATGGGACTCAATATCCACAAAACAGTTGAATCAGGAGGTATCATTTTTGCACCGTCACTTTCTTAGAGTACAACTGTACTCTAAGCACATCTTAAATTCTTCCTTCCAAAAAAATGGTGTATTCTTATTATGCTCACAACTACATGACAGCAGTTAAGAATTGTTTTTAGAGAGATATATAAAGCACACCTAAATTACACCGTAGATAACTCAAGCAGCTCTGAACAAAAATTATCTCTAGGTATTGTCAACATCTTTCCTGAGGACAAGATGTGCAGTTAAATCATGAAAGAAACTGCCCAAATCCCTTCACCTCCCAAGGAGGTTGAAGCGCTATCACTGCCACCAGTCTAGGCTTCTTTTGGAGGGTGAAGGGTGGAGGTGGAGGTGGAGGGGGGGATAATGTTACTGAAATGATTCTGGAAGGTTAGGCTCATAACATCTTACTGCTTTAACTGTCTCTGACCTTGTCAGTTAGTGATCCATCACAAAACAACTAAAAACGAACCAACGTTGTACTGGGATCTGTTCAAGGTACTGGTTAATGGTGGATATTACCTTTCATCCTAGTGTTCACTTAGAGATCCTGACTTCAGTGCAAGCTCCAAGACAATGGAGGAGGGTGGCTACTATCTCCGAGTCTCCTAAGGGCCTTGCTGCCAATGGATGCGCTCCCTATGGGAGCTCCTACAGCTCCCTGTGGGAAATAGAGTTCCCTGTGGGAAACTACGGCATTTCCATATTCAGATCTTTTTTGTTCAACAGGCAACAAAGCTACTGGGGGGAGACTTGGTTCCTGTATGTTTTGTATGCCCACAGTGACCAGGTTTTTTTCTTCTACTTGAAGGAGATTCAGCAGAGACTGAGTAACTGAAGCGCAGATGGCAGCAAGACAAGGCTGTTGTGATACGGGCTGGATGCAATGCAGCAGTGTGGGAATGCAGTTTAGCTAGATCTGCAGGGTGACTGAGTTACTAGCAAAAGTACTTCTAAGCCAACATGGCATTGGTAATCAGAAAGTTATTTTAAACATCATTGCCTGGCAGAAAGGTGCAGTCTTGTCTTCCTAGTAAAACATGCAGTAGATACCTGCTGTTTCTTCAGAGAAAGCAGGTATTTGCTACATCATCTCTACCTTCATCCCTTCCAAATGAGATTACAGTAATGTGATATATGTGGAGCCCTTGTTCATATTTATTTGTAAGCTGCAGGTAGCATAGAAAGTTGTCGACTCTTAAAAAGAAGAGGATTCTGATGTTGAACCATGGAAAATTAACATCCTGGAGGGTAGAGGGGCCCATGAAAGCTGGCTGATATTTAAGGATCACCTTCTCCAGGCCCAAGAGCATTGCATCCCAAAAGTCAAGTAGAAACTTCAAGAGGCCGGTGTGGATGAGTAAGCGGCTCCTAGAAAACCTCAAACTTAAGAAGGAAGCTTACCGGGGGTGGAAGCTAGGGCAGGTATCCTGGGAGGATTACAGAGAGTTTGTCCAAGTAGTTAGGGATCAGGTTAGGAAAGCCAAATCCCTGCAAGAATTAAATCTTGCCAGGGATGTTAAGAACAATAAAAAAAGCTTCTTTAGGTATGTTGGGGAGAAAAGGACAACCAAGGAGAGTGTAGGCCCTCTCCTGAAGGAAACGGGCGAGGTAGCAACACAGGATATTGAGAAGGCTGAGGTCCTCAATGACTTCTTTGCTTCAGTCTTCTCTGGCAAGTGCTCCAGCCTCAGCACAAAGGCCACAGCAGGTGAAGGCAGGGACTGGGAGAGTGGGTTACCCCCCACTGTAGGAGTAGAGCACGTTCCTGACCATCTAAAGAACCTGAAGGTGCATAAATCTATGGGACCTGATGGGATTCACCAACGGGTCCTGAGGGAGTTGGCGGATGCAATTGCTAAGCCTCTGTCCATCACATTTGAGAAGTCATGGAGGTCTGGTGAGATTCCCGCTGATTGGAAAAAAGGGAACATAGCCCCTGTGTTTAAAAAGGGGAAAAAGGAAGACCCAGGGAACTACAGACCGGTCAGTCTCACCTCTGTGCCTGGCAAGATCAGGGAGCAGATCCTCCTGGAAAGTCTGCTAGGGCACACTGAAAATAAAGAGGTGATTGGTGACAGCCAACATGGCTTCACTAAGGGCAAGTTGTGCCTGACCAATCTGGTGGCCTTCTACAACAAGGTAACAGAGATGGTGGATGGTGGCAGAGCAACTGATGTCATCTACCTGGATTTATGCAAGGCATTTGACACTGTCCCACATGACAGTGGTCCCCAAACTGAAAAGGCATGGATTTGACAGATGGACCACTCAGTGGATAAGTAGTTGGCTGGATGGCCACGCCCAGAGAGTTGTGGTCAATGGCTCAATGTCCAAATGGAGGCAGGTGACAAGTGGTGTCCCTCAGGGGTCAGTATTGGGACCAGTGCTGTTTAACGTCTTTGTTGGAGACATGGACAGTGGGATTGAGTGTATCCTCTGCAAGTTTGCTGATGATACCAAACTGTGTGGTGTGGTTGACACCCTAGAGGGAAGGGATGCCATCCAGGGGGACCCTGACAGGCTGTAGAGGTGGGCAAATGCCAACCTCATGAAGTTCAACAAGGCCAAGTGCAAGGTCCTGCACCTGGGTCTGCACACCCCAGGCACAAATAACAGGCTGGGGGCAGAACGGCTAGAGAGCAGTCCCAAAGAAAGGACTTGGGGGTGGTAGTAGATGAGAAGCTCGACATGAGTCACCAGTGTGCGCTTGCAGCCCAGAGAGCCAACCACAGCCTGGGCTGCATCAAAAGAAGTGTGGCCAGAATGGCCAGGGAGGTGATTCTGCCCCTCTACTCTGCTCTGGTGAGACCACACCTGGAGTACTGCGTACAGTTCTGGTGCCCTCAGCACAAGAAAGATATGGACCTGTTGGAGAGGGTCCAGAGAAGGGCCACCAAGACAATCAAAGGCCTGGATCACCTCTGCTATCAAGACAGGCTAAGAGAATTGGGGCTGTTCAGTCTGGAGAAGAGAAGGCTCCGAGGAGATTTTATAGTGACCTTCCAATACTTGAAAGGGGCTACAGGAAAGCTGGGGAGGGGCTTTTCATCAAAGAAGATAGTGATAGTGATAAGACAAGGGGTAATGGTTTTAAACTGAAAGAGGGGAGATTTAGGTTAGATATTAGGAAGAAATTCTTCACTATAAGGGTGGTGAGGTACTGGAACGGGTTGCCCAGGGAGGCTGTTGATGCCCCATCCCTGGAGGTTTTTAAGGCCAGGTTGGACAAGGTTTTGTGCAACCTGGTCTAGTGGTAGGGGTCCCTGCTCATCGCTGGGGGGTTGGAACTTGATGATCTTTAAGGTTCCTTCCAACCTTAGTGATTCTATGATTCTAAAATTACTTGTGGACCTATGCTGATCTAAAGTGACCTCCAGATTAAAAATTTACATTTAACATACAGAATGCTGTATGAACTGAGAGCACATTGCACCAGCTCTCTTTCCCACCATCAGAGCATCATTGTTTTAATCAGATAAAATGTGCAAATATATGTTTCAAAGAACAATCTTTCCATTTTCAGTCAACAACTACAAACTAAAACACTTCGGTGCTCCCTTTTTTTTTGCTATGCAACATTTCAAGAAAGAAAAAAGTCCTTCTTTGTTTGCCTTTAACACTCCCAAGATGTCACTTGAAAGGTGTAATTCATGGCAACATTACCTGTTCTCCTACCCTTTCAAAGAACTCCTTCATAAATGACATCTTCTAGGATAAAGATTCTGATGGAAACCACATTTTAAACCCTAGCAATTTAAACTGAATGCTACCAAAATCCCAAGCTGATTTTGGCATAAAAATACCTTCATACTGAGTTAGTAGGAAAGCTCAGAGAACTGCAAAGAGGCCCCTTCTCAGCAGCCACTTACCATACCGAAGAAACCTGGTCTGTCCTCAGGTACATGAAGCTCTGGGTACACATTCTCCAAGAACCATTTGAAGTCCTTACATTTCAGCTTTTCTCGAAGGAGTCTCCTTTCTGTCACATCTCCGTACGGTTCCTGAAAGAAAAAAAAAAATAAATTAAAAAAACTCCAACCAGAACAGATGCTCTCTTTTAAATTATCTGTATACACTATTAGGAACCGTATGTTAAAGTGATGAGTAGGACTTTTAGCCAGGAAAAATCTCCATGTTTGGGTGCTGGACTTGATTTCATTATCCTTGCATTTAAGTGTTGACAAAAAAGATTCAGAATGGTGCGCATCAAACTTCAAGAGAGTGCAGAAGACAGTTCATCTAAGAAAACTCCTCAAATCTGCAAGTAAGGAAGTCCTTGAATACAGATTGCTGGGAACTGAGAAAGTGTATTGGGAAATAAAACTTCTTTAGCTGGATAGCCAAGAAACTCAAAAGCAGTGAGTGAGTCTTGAGAATTTCAAATTATTCCATCATCCATTTGGAAATTACCTATACAGGCAGTTTTACACTTACCCGATGAAATTTGTAAAATCTGCTAATGTTCCTTTGAACTTCATAGTTTTGGAGGGTGGGGAGTATGAAATATAAACCTCCAGAGAAAAGCTTTCATTGCCGACTTTTCCCTGTCTATTGATTGGAGCAGAGTTCCCATCTTTTTATGTCTGTCTTCAAAAAATCTATCTTTATACTGACTAGGGACTTCAGACAGTCAGACAAGAGATACTGTTTGCAGCCCTCAGATTTTTACAGGTCACTTGACACACTCTTTCATCAAACCACAAATCTATTTGCATTTCTCAGAGCTGTGCACGTATCACTGGAAACACAAAGCAGATGTAAAACAGAGGCAGAGATGCCTGCTTGAATAAACAAACAGCACAACATACTAGCTCTGAGGTCTGAACATTGATCTTGAAGTGAAACTTCGTGGAATCAGAATCTACAGCCATAACATCAATCATTTTTCCATTATGCTGTGGAACTGAATATTTGGGTTAGATGAAGTAAAAGGGACTGAACTCAACTGCTGCAAGAAGTGGAGCACGGAGTATGACAGAAACCAGAGTGCATTTGTGGCAGCTTTTATCCGTGCAAAAAACCGCATGAGTCTCAGCTTACATCCACTGTGTTACAATAAGCCAATATGGAAAGCATTTGATTCTGACACAAAATTGTCCTTTAAAGTTCTGTCATGATAGACATCAGCTGCCCAGAACTTTACAAGAAAAACTGTCAGTATGTATTACTGTTTTCTCTTTGCATATCACAAGCAGAATCAGCCTGGCACTGCCTGTGAGCTCCTCTCTTTGGATACACAAAACCCATATTTCTCTCAAAGTCAGGCTCTAATACTAAAACCTAAATGGCTTTTATGATGCTAAAGTAAAACAATTATTAGAAATGTGTGGACTGTGATAAGCTAATTACCCAGTTTAATCTAAAAGAACACGGGATGGAAGCTAACCAAATTCAGCTTCTCCAGTGTTCTCCAACGCATCCCTTAGAAGTGTAATGGTTTCAAGGGAAGTTTTTCCGAGACATGTTTATTGGGGTGGACCACTCAAACATGTGGGGAGCTCCCTGTCTCCCTACCTGGTCCCTAAGCTCTGGTTCAACATAGCCAGAGATGGGTGCCCAACAGCCCACTGCAGGGAAGATCTCCCCACACACAAACAAGAAAGCTGGCATTCAGAACACTTTCCATGCAAAGAGAAGTACCTGGTGAGATTAAGAGATTAAGCACCTCCAGAAACAAGCAACAGCAGAGAGGGATTCCTTTTAGGCCTGAATTTTGGGACTCAGTGCCAGAGGTTCATGAAAGTAATTTCTAGACACTGTGAGGATATTTCAGTATTACTGTCTTTCAGCCTACAGGCCCCTGACAATAAATATATCCAAGCTATGAATTTTCACACTGCATTACTGTTCTGACCTACTCAATTTTCAGAGTATCTCCTGAAAAATTTTGCAAACACATGATCTTGTATTTTCTTCTTCACGGAAAATAAAAATATTAACTTTTTTTTTTTTTTAAAAAAAGAAACAGAACCAATACTTCAATCATCTTATTAGGAACATTTTCATCTGAGTTCCCAGGGCTGATTTTAATTAATTGAATCTTTGCAATACGTATTTTGGTTTTTTGATTATTTTTTTTTTAATCAAACGTTATGCAGCAGTAAATTGAACAGATAAATCGACTTTGTCTTACATCAGTCCAAAATTTTACAATTATCACAAGACAGGCAATTTTGCTAAAGACTATCGCCGTGCTGTTCACTTAAAGATCTACCAATATTGAACCTTGTCAATTAGCATTTGTTAATTGTGTGTCTCTTCTGTAATCCTTTATTGATAGAATCGTGTACCAGCTGATTCATAGAAGCATACATTTCAGGCCCTTATTTGGGTCACCTTGCTTAACTTTATTATTTCATTTATTAATTAATTAATTCATTTAATATTGACACAAATGTGGCCTTCTAGTCTTACAGAATTTCTGATTTTTTACAAGGCATTTAGAATTAATTATATATACACTTATTCTATGTTTGAGAAAAAGTTTCAGAATAAGAAATAAGAAACATGAAAAGAACTTTGTGTTAAATATTAGCTAAATTAGTAGTTATTTCAATGAAAACAAATTCTGTTGAAATACCAAGGACAACAGACTTGAACTCACCAGGCGAGCATGTGGGTTTCGGTGGTAATAAAGATCTTTATACCCATCCATCCACACCTCAGCTGCACGCACACTGTTTGCCAAAGCTTTGGATCGTGAGTATGGAGCTTGTTTGGGGAAAACGTGACCCACATGTGAGCATGGGTGGATCTCAAGACTTCCTCCACACTGCCATATCTGAAGTAAGAATTAACATTGTGTGTCATTCATTCGACTCTTTGTAAGCAGAAAGATACAGTAACAATAAGCCTTTGTAAGGATAATACCTTCTCAAGAATACCACGGCATACTGATAAGCAACACACACAATAATCTTGTGTCTCATTTTATTAATAAGCTGGGTAAAATGACATACTTGTGAACTCAGAGCAAATCACTGGGAGTAACAAGGAGATAACCCCATCTCTGGTTTTATCTTGTGTGCAATTATCCTGTTCTCAGCTTCACTTTCTCTGAATGCATTATAAGAAAAGGTCCACAATATTTCTGCAAGTGTAACTGTGGTCTTCAATTCAAGTTATCCAGGTATTATTAAACAAACAAACAAACCCCCACAAAAACCAAACCAAACAAACAAAACAAAAAAAAAGAGTGAGAAGAAAAATGAGGCATGTTTCTTGTCCAAATTAACCAGAAACCTTTACCTATATTCTACGGGAAAGGTGACCTGACAAAACAGTTAAGTTTGTCATGTCACTGGAGAATGATTAGTTTTGCTCCCATTTCTATATTCATCATTTTAGAAGACAGGCATGGGTGCCTAGCCATAAATATATATAATTAATCTTTTTCATTGGACATATGGGAAAGGAACCCCAGACCCAATGCATGAAGAGAAAAAGTAAAGTAATTCTGTATCTAACTCATGGTGGTCCAACCAACACTAGTGAAACAACTCCCCCTATCTAAAGCAATATTCATTCTTGCTGTCAAGCAAAGTGCTTGAACCTGAATGTGCAATTGGCAGAATTCGCTCTGCCTTTGTCCTCATCCTCCTGCCTCTGGCTCCCCAAGTCAGGAAACGTGGTACTGGAGATAAAGCCCATAAATGACCACCAAATACATTTATTAGCTTCAGCGCACTGCAAATTTTTTTAATTACACTCTTCTCCTCTGAAAACTGTGGACTTTTAGCAGCTCACGTACACAGCCACCTTCCCATCACCTGTTCTGATCTCAAGTTTGATATAATCAAAGTAATGCACAGCTAAGCATTCCTTATTTAATATTGTGGGTGACCACAACAGGGCAGACACCCTGTTTCTTAAGGGTGCCTTAAAGAGGTTTCTGAAATTTAGTCAGATGGGAGTAGGATACATTGTGGCACTTGAACAAACTTGAGGCTATCCCCAATAGCTCCAATAGACTTTCTGTGGAAGTTTTTTTGAGAACTGGCACTCCAGTGAACTAATTTTCCTTGCTTATTCAACTGCCCGTAGCTGGCAGCTCATCATTCCTTTGTAAACGGAGGACAAGGGAAATGAGCTGAGATGTGTTTAAGGGGTAGAAAGGTTTGCTTCCTGACAACCTTCTCATATAGCACATACATTTTAATTACAAATTATTAAAATTAACACAGCAGGAGTGAAAGCTATGCAGTGGCAAGTAATAACAATTACAACAGATCAGTAACGGGACTTTTCCGACCTCTCTCCATAGGACTTCTAGGGATCTAGAAAGTCACTACAGATGAAGGCTTTCAGCATACACAAGATGGACAGTGTATTCAGACTGCTGCTTTTTTTTTACAGTTACTTATAATTTCTCTCAGATTTCTTAATTTAGAAATCAATGGAAGTCGTCTCTGTTGATTTGCTTTTGGTTAATCATAGAGTATCTTGGGTTGGAAGGGACCTCTAAAGGCCACCTAGTCCAACCCCCCTACAATAAGCAGGGACATCTCCAACTAGAACAGATTGTTCAGAGCCCCATCAAGCCTGACCTTGAATGTCTCCAGGGATGGGGCCTCCACCACCTCTCTAGGCAACCCATTCCAGTGATCTACCACCCTCATATTACAGAACTTTTTCCTAATGTCCAACCTAAATCTACCCTTTTCTAGCTTAAAACCACTACCCCTTGTCCTATTGTTTCATGCCCTTGTGAACAGGTCTTCCCCAGCCTTCTTATAGGCTCCTTTCAGTATTGGAAGGTTGGTATAAGGTCCCCCCAGAGTTTTCTCTTCTCCAGGCTAAACAACCCCAACTCCCTCAGCCTGTCTTCATCAGAGAGGTGCTCCAGCCCTCGGATCATTTTCGTGGCCCTCCAACGGACATGCTCCAACAAGTCCATGTCCTTCTTGTGTTGGGGGCTCCAGAGCTAGATGCAGTACTCCTGACATAATGTTATGAGACCTTCACATGTAGCCAAATACTGTGCTTAATAACAAAATTGTAAGCACTCTAATACATGTTTACTTTAAAAGAGTTTCCTTAAAGGTATAGGTAATTCAGTATTTAACTATAGGGAGCACCAGATAATCTTTACTTCCTGGATTTAAAATTTTAATTTCTTGCTTTTCATGAGAGGTTGTTTTTTTTTGTTGGTGCTTTCTGGGGAAGTAGTATATATGTCATGTAAACACAAAGATGGTTAAAGGAATTCTACAAGAAATCTAGAATTCTGCACTGATCTTTTAAACAGTTTGCAGATTTTCACATGTAGGTTACACTACTGTAATTTTGAAAGCTGCTAAAACCAGCTATCCATTTTCCATTTAAGAGCTCCCTTTTTGAGATTTGTTTCAAAACAATAGTTTTCTTACATTATAATTTCTATATCCAAGATTACTTTTTAAAGTTGAAATCAATCATGCAAGATTTGTCAGCAAATATTAAGCACCATTAAATTTACTGAAGTTTAGCAATTTCCATATTTTTATGTTCCATATAAGCATTTTTATTGATCATTACTGTTTTGATCAGTCTGTTTTTAAACAAGATATGAGGAATGGACTCTATATATAGACTACTGAAGTAAAGATGTACATTTACGAAGGAAGCACATTTTTCTATTATTTTGTGATAAAGCCTAATTTAAATTCAATAAAACAGGCTGACCATGTCTCTGCTAAATTGCTGCCAAAAGGAGAATTCCACAACAGCTGATTTTCCAATAATTAACATTTCTGAATTTCCCTAAAAGGTAACTGTAGGTTGCTAAGCAATGCTCATTAAATTCTGCTTCCTTTATTAAAATAGTTCAAAACTCCTGTCTTTCTGTTACAAAAAAATTAAGTATATTTCAGCTAAACAATACCGCAAAAGGTTATTTTTTTGAACGGAAAACACATTTTGAGCTCTATATAAAATTATATACAAACCAAGAACAAGGAAAAGAGACAGAAAGCAAGGAGTTTACTAGAGAAACAGAAGCAGACTACTAAATGTAAAATAAGTGACTCTGGAGAAGTTCTCCCCTAAAACTATTCCAACCTCATTTAACAGTTAAGCACATTAGATTTCATGTATATTTTGCATGCTCACATGCATTAAAATGTTTCTTTACTAGGTCTGGTGAGCTCACAGCTCATTATGTAAGTGTACTTTTTTCCTTTCACAGAAAAAGAAAACAAGGTGATACTCGTTTTTACTTTCACTTTCATCTTGATGCATGCAGACTATGGATATTTTTTCTTTTCTTTTCTTTTAGGAGACAGATGGTGGCATTATGAAGAGCTACAGTAAAGTACAAATCTCACCCTGGGATCCGCATCCCTGCCAGGGTCTTTGGACAACTGACCTAATTGCTGGGTCAATATATGCTAAACAAGAAAAGTTCTGTAAGTTCTACTACCTAGTATTTCAGGGCTCTCAGGAAGAAATAAAAAATTAAAAAAAAGGATGCTACCTCCTGAACAAAGAAAATACTCTGCAGAAACTACTCTGTTCCTGCTTCTCTCTCTGATGCAATTTTGCTTGTCAGCTTGTAGCTGAGGCCTCTGTGTGCTGCTCTGCTGAGAGCTGGGGAGGGGAAGGGGCCTCCCCAGCTGCACTCACCCACCCTGGCTTCTCCCACTGCAAGACAGATTTCCAGATCCAGACAGAAAGAAACAATGCAAAAGATCAGGAAAGAGAAGATCCCAGGCAATCGCGGGCATATCACCCAGGCTCATGGACAATGACATTTCCAACAGAAAAAAGGATTTATCAGTAAATAATTTTGCCTTTTTGCACGTGTGGTTTTCTCTCATGCCATGATGGTGGGTTGAAGGGCAGACCACAGGTGTATCCAGCAGTGGTTCCCAGAAACAAGCTTACATTGCAGTGTCACTAGCAGGACCAAGAGCAGAAAGGGAGTAGAAAAGCTGCAACCAGGTTCCTTTCACTCCAGGTAGAGGAGGGGAAAGATGAAAAGGCATGTTTTGCATGCCTCAGAAAGAGGAGCTTCAGTGCCCGTTATGCCCATGAAGTGAAATTTTATCCAGCCAAATAACATTAAACATGTCAAAATCAAGGAACACTGACTCAATCCTGCATTCAGCACGCAGCCTCCATCCCTCTTAGTCATCATGCTTTTAGCCAAAGCTTTGTCCTTGTTGCACCTCTAAAAATCACAAAGAATTTATTCAGTTTAGAATAACCAAAGAAAGAGAAAGGAGGACGCTTGAGGAGAAGTTCTTTCATGTCATTAGGAGGGGTGTTTTCAGAGATGAGAAGAACAATGAATTAATTTACAGTGGTTTTCAGTATCCCTGTTCCTAATTTTCAGGTCCGGCAGGACTAGAAACCAGAGAGACAATAGAGTTAACATGGATTTATCCCTCTTGACCTTCTTCAGCACTGTGGGCAGCCAGAACACAGTTGAGCAACACGGTAGCACTCTGCTCTCTTCCACAAAGAACCTCACTGCAGGAAGCATAAGTTACAAGGGCTTGAAATCAAATAGGGGAAAGCATGTTGTGCATGATTTGGATTCAAATGCCCAGATCCTACTGACAAATCTGCCCTAGTAAAATTAACACACCCAGGCATACCAGCTGGCCATTGCACAGTCCATCCTGCATAACTGCTGGCCATTTTGTAACATCAAGAATGAGACTTGCTGCCAGAGCCTGGTAGAGGTCATTGGCAATGATACCTTGGGTCTAAAGCAGCAGCCATTGCTGTTGTATAAGGCAGGGGTCAGGCTTGTCCTGTCTACAAGCCTTAGTCTCCCAAAAAGCAAAACATGAAGAATAGAAAGCCAAGAACTGCATGCAGAGGGAGCCATATTCAAGGCTTTCTACAAGGAGCTGTAGAAAGCTCCTTGTAGAAAGCTCCTACAATCCATCTCAGAGGAGAAAACTACTGCCATCTGGGGTGGTGCTACCCCTAACTCCTACTGGTTAGGCAATCAAACCTATGGCAGCCAGGGTCACAAAAGACTGTAGACATTTAAATGTGAAGTAGGTCTTCTAAGGTCCAGTTCTGTCAACTCTGGCTGTTGTTTCCAAGCTTGCTGGCTTTGGGAGGGGTGCAAATTTCTGTGAAGACGCAGAGCCCATTAGTACTACTTTCAAAAGCAGCATCTTCTCCACTCCATGGGTGCTCAGTCTGGTTGCACATGCACTTGCAGACACAAAAAAGAGCCTGCAAGAGCCAGTCTTGCTCAGGAGATGCACATATCCAATACACTTGCTACTGTTACACTAGACTTGTGGGAGACAATGTCATGCTCTCTGGTGTAGCTTGCTGCTGAACTGACAGTCTCTTATCTCTGCTTATTTATCTACTGCAGTAGTGTCATAGTGTCATAGCTAAGAAAGTAAGAGACACAGCAAGCCTCACGTCAACAATCATCTGTACCCAAAAATGCATTACTCCCTCATTGCCATCACCCCTTCCAATCCCTCAGTAAGCAAGAAAACCAAATTTCCCTTGCCAGAGATAGCTGGGGATGGCATCCCCCACCAGACTCCTTTCCAGCTTAACCTACCTCAGGTTGTGGCTGATGGCAAGCATGATCATTTCTTTGGGCCCCCAAGTACAAACCCAATCTATTGCTACTTCTGAAGAAGGCACGAAAATAATTTAATTGGAAGTTATTTCATAGCTCCTGACCCCATGACTGAGGAATCATCCCACAGAAAAGAAATCCCTTCCAGTGGCAAGAGAGGACCTACTGCAACATAGACATCAATGCAGGCTACACCAGAACCAAAGACAGCTAGGAGACTCCTGCTTCAGAAGCTCACAGCTGATGGAGGTGGGTAAGCTGGTTTGAGCTTAAGGTGGAATTTACTGACCAAGTAAGCTGTGTGTTTGGACTTACATGCCAGAAACTTTTCCCTAGTTGAGACAGGAGGTGGTCATGAATTCAGATCAACCCGTGATTCTAGCTGAAAAATTGCCCTTCAGAGAGAAACCATGTCAACTCTAGGTTTGGGCTTATTATCCTCCCTAATCCTTTTCTTTCCTTATTTTTTTGCCGTCTTTGCTAGGATTTCTGCATTGGAGGCAGCAGAACACAGGAACAGCAGACAAGAAGACTACATGCTTCTCTGGTGTCGCAGACCGAGATGGGTAAAGCCACGACCCACTCCCCCTGCAAAAGGGGATCGATTAACAGGCAGACATGAAGTGAGACAGTCTGCTGATGCCTCCTTTCTCAAGTAAGTGGTTTTGTAACATTAAAATACTATTTATCCCTGAAATCTGCTGTCACCTGGTGAAAAAAAAATAAAACCACCGACCCTCAGGTCCCACAGTTCAGTGACACAGAGCAAGGCAAATATGACCATAAAACATACCTGATGACGAGCAGAAAAAATAACGGAAATCCAAGGTACTAAGTGGTGAACTCCCTGCAAGGCAAACACTGCCCTGCAGTGCACACCATCACTGGAGTGCTTCAGCAAGCTAAGAGTGATACGGGGCAAACCACAGGCAGCCAGTGCTTCGTGGCAATCAGTCAGCACGGGGAACAGCAGAGTCGAGGAGGACAAGATTGTTTTGCTTGTCAGTCTGGACTGTCCTGTATCTCTTCCCCTGCCACAAATCCTTTTCATTCCAGCTATCTATGTACCTCACACTTGAACATTTGTCCACCCTCCAGTGGGGTATACAGCTCTATAGTTGCTGAGATTTTCCCTGTCACCTTTTACAACCTTTATACGAGCTCTTCCTGAAGTGAAACATATGTTTTTTAAACAATGTTTAAAAAGAGCTGTTTGGAAGGAAAATAGAGCCATAACCAGGCATGAGAACAAGGACAAGAGATTCATATAAACATCTCCCAAAATACTCTCTTCTTAACACTTGTTTACATTACAGCTATCTCATTAACTAAAAGGACATGAAGAAGTAAGAAACTCATTTTTATTCTCAGGAAAAAAAAAACAAAACCACTTTCAATTGAGCCACTTACCCTGAAAGAGAATTCAAGGTTTTCTCCTCCCCAGACTTCCATTCCTGTGTCATATGAACCAAGATAATCAAAATACTTCTTGCTCACAGAAAATAATCCACCTGCCATGGTCGGAGACCTGTAAAAGAGAATATGAATTCTGAATGGAATAAAAAGCAAAGAAATATAAAACAAATGCAACAGATAAACCAATGCAATGGATAAAAAAACCAAATGCAATGGATAAACCATATAGTCTGGGGAAAAAAATAGCAGAGTCAAGACCAGCTCCTCATTGAAGACCACAAGGTCCAGAGTGATAGTACACTTAAGGAGAGGGCAGTGTGTGCACATATACATAAACTTGTATTTGTTCAGTATTGTTCCTAATTGTTTATAGTCTTAGAAAATTACCCTCTTTAAAATGCCAAGCATATAATGCTGGTTGGAACTAAATTCAACTGACACTTTATGAATTTTACTAAATTGCTGTTGAGGTAAATATTAACAAATGCTAGGTACAGTGATCGATCTGTCAAAACTAATTTTACCAGCCATCTTTTTGAAGCAACACTGTCTTACACTGTCATTTGTTTTTTCAAAGAATGGAATGAGATGAGGTGTGACAGAAGGAAAAACAACAAACTCCATAACCAGTCAAGCTCTTTTGTCTCACTCAGTATCTCCCCTTTCCAAACACAGCTGCCAGTAACACCACTCTCAGCACTGCTGCTTTCTCCCGACACTTGCTGAGCTCACAGTCCTCAGGCTACTGTGAAGCTCTGTCCCTCACTGTTTTCCCCTTGGCATGCCAAAGACAATTCTTCTTGTCACAGAGAAGAAAAGCATCATATTTAAGCTAAAGGCTTTAAAAACATTTACTGTATTATATGCTGAGAAAGATTAAATTACTGCCTCACTTTTCCCATGAAAAAAAGAAAGTTGTCTCAGTTGAGGATAAGTTCATTAATATATGTGAAGTACTGGATATAATTATCATGATAAGCAACCTAGAAAAGACTGAGAAGAATCAATCATTCTGTATTTGTTGTAGTCCATAAAGTAACAGATTATACATAAATGCAAGCACTAAAAAATCGTGATGTTAAAAATGCCAAACAGCTGCTTAATTTCTTAAAATAAATTGCTGAAATACAGCAACTTCCAAGTTGAATGGATCAGATCCTCAAGTATCAGGATTTTGTCTATGGTGTCCATTTTCCAGATGCATTGTTCATCCTCTTACCTCACCTTTCCTAAAAATACAGCATAAAGTGAGAAATAATACTGACTGACTCTAACTTGTCTTAAAATAAAACAGAACTAAAATTTAGAAGGAAGACATCCACATGCTCCTATAAGCTCCTATAAGCTTACACTTATAAGCTCCTATAAGTTACCACTTCGTAGAAACTATGGTGGGTAAAGCTGAGGAATTTCATCCCAGGATAGGACTGGTTAAACTAGTTCACCTTTGAAAACAGAGCAAGGAACCACCACAAACACTACAGCACAAAGTCTTCAAAACTACTTTTGCTTTCTTCTGGGTTGATGTGTTTTTTTCCCCCTTTTTCATCATTGGTCATGATCTATTCTTTACAACATGGATCTCTTTGCTTTGCACAGAGGAAATCCTTCCGTATTAGTTAATCAGTTACAATCTTCCTGTGTGATGATAAGCATTTGTGGGCATTTGCCTGCAGCAGTCAAGAGACTACTTGTGCAATAAGGATTCCATATGGAAGATTACAGAGGAATTTCAGCTTTTTAGAGCAATATATTTCCAGGAGCATGGTGAGCAGGAACTATTTTGGAAAAAAGGGAACTAAACAAAATATGTCATTTTTAGCAATATGGTAATTTTTCAAATATTTTTCAGCACCTGGCATTTCCAGTTGAGATCAGAAACACTTGTAACATTCACATTTTCATAAGATGCATAAAAATTAACCTGATCACATCGGTCTTGGACTTCCTCCGTTTTTGTTCTCTTTCAGGGGTACTATGCCAAGTGAAGACCAGCCTCCAGTCAAATCCACCAATCTGTGGCTCACCAGCATTTCCCAAGTACTCAAACGTATTCCAGTCAATAACATCAATAACAGGGCAGACGACAGCTGTTTCTTCTTCTGCAATCCTTGTATGTTTTTAAAAGAAAAGGGTGACTTCCGTTAGAAACTTCTCTCAAACACTAGAACTGTCAAGAACAGAGAATGCTTACAGATACCAAACAAAGTTTTGCTCCCTTTCAATTCATGCTGGAACAGAAGTGAACAATGGCTACAAGAATAACCACCCATTTCTTTCATCAGGAGGATACAGCAGGATGGACTCAGCTGTAGGCACCTGGCAATCATCTTCCTGGACACGGGGAAGCAAGGTATGCCAGATGGCTTGAGATAACGCATTCAGCATCTGCCTTGGCTGCCATAGCCAGCACCACAGTCTCAACAAAAATGTTTATTTTGTATTTTACAGGTAGTAGGGTTTGAGATATTAAGAGAGCAGCATGATCGTATAGTTCTGCAAATATAAGTAATTAAGTAACTAACCTCTTGGCCCTTAAAGACATGGTTGTTCTTGTGGCTGTTATCAACTGCAAAAAGTTATACTGAGCACTACAACACTACCTCAAAAAGAAGCCATGAGCTTAAACAAAAAAACACCCCAAAACACAACCAATAAAAAAAACAAGTGACCCAGAAATCAGATCTCCAACAGTGAAACATAAATGAAGGAGGCCTCCAGAAACCCTGGTAAAATAGGAGATAAAAAGGAGAAACAGGCAAGATAGTACTGCAGGATGACATACCTATCAGCAAA
Source organism: Hemiprocne comata (assembly GCA_020745705.1). Classification (NCBI taxonomy): domain Eukaryota; kingdom Metazoa; phylum Chordata; class Aves; order Apodiformes; family Apodidae; genus Hemiprocne; species Hemiprocne comata. Next base: position 97,941,126 of record CM036587.1, on the reverse strand, counting down.
GCTGATCTAAAGATGGTTACGGCAGGAATACATCATAGCTGATGACATTTCTTGCAGGTCTATTTCTGCAAGTAGGTAAACCCCTTCCTCTCATTTCTCTATACCATGAAGTTTTCTGGATTCCTTTCCAAAAGCAGCAGCCTTTACAAAAGGCAATGGGTTCCTTTGCCTTCAACTCAACCTCTGGAAAGGCCTCTCTCAGTACTAGGAAATATCAACTTCGAGCACACAAGATCAAGCTAGGGTCTTTCTCCTAAATCATTCTTTAGCAATCTTCTTTACACTAGTCTTAGACATCTCCTGTTAGTTCAGTGAAACAAAGTGACTTCTTTGACTTCAAGATGCTGGTACTTGTTTCAGCCCTGCATCTTCTGATTCACAAATTCCTGAGAAGAAAGAAAACTGAACACACTATATTGCCAAGGAAGGAAGAGATGTGATGTATCTGTCATTTGAGGGGAGCTAGCTCTTCATGGGATTATTAAACTTAAAACCTGCAGGCTGACCAAGAGGCTCTGACTCTGAAATTAGAACAGCTTGTGGTGGTTAAATGCAGTAGAGAACAGCAGCAGTTCCAAAGAATTATTGCCTGAGCTGAGAAAGACTGCCTTAAGAATGAAATGGTCTCTTGTTGCTGGAGGGAAGATGCGACATAGCCGTTTTCTTCTTTATGATCTCCCATTAAAAAATCCTGTTTGTTAGAGTGCACAAAAGGGCTTATACAAATATTGCTATCTCCTGTCTCACTTGCATACAACTTACGTACAAAGCAATGAGAAGGATATGTACACAGAGGAAAAAAAAATCCTAGTAAAATGTAAAAATGTTTCGTTGTTCCTGTAAAGGAAAAGGAGTAGAACCTAGGTAGCTGGCATATGATTTCAGTTATGAAAGGAATAAGTGAAAAGCCATCACCTTTCCTATAAGTTAAGAATTAACTAGATGGTACAATGCACAGGCAGCTTACAAGTGCAAGTATGTTTGCACTTCAAAAATGCTAACACTGTTGTACTGCTCCCACACATTTGAGTCAGATATGCCTTGCAAATACCCTCTTAGAGATTTATGTCTGTATTTGCAAGAAGTGCAAAAATTTCAAGACACAGCCAGGGTTAACTTTTTACAGAAGGCGAGTTATACTTCAAATTATCCAAATCCCTCCTCAAGATTGCCATCCAGTGGTCTGCTAAAGAAGTGAAGAAATTACAGAATCGTCTCCACAGTTATGTACTGTTTCATCAGAGGACAATCATTAAAACAATGCTTATTCTTTTATTTTTACCCCTTTTCCTTTCTTCAAACTATCTATACTGCTCATAGTTAACCCACAGTTATCTGGAATGTACTCAGAGTGAAATTTAGAAACATGTTAAATATGACCATTTTAAGAAAAAAAGCATTAAAATATTACCCCAGATACAATTTCAAATGGACACGGGGAGTTTGTGAACACAAGTTCCACTAGGAATAGGGAAGACTTGCACACCTCGAGACAGCATGTGTTTTTGAAATCTTTCTCCAGTTTGCACTGGGCTGTTTTTTCTGAACCTTCTCTGAAATCTACGGTATCTGATGGAAATCTTTATAGGATGCAAATCAAACCACTGACCTTGAGGAAAGGGTATTTTTAAATGGTGTTTTAAAGAGAGCTGGTTTTCTACACACAGTATCTATATGGAAATTTTTTTCTGTGCATGTAGATCTCGTCTGCTACCTCGCCCAGTCTGGAACAATGATTCAGGTACTGTATTTATCCATATCTACTAAAGGCATCCAAGGAGGTAAAGATATATGCTGTCAGCAAGAGAGGCAAAAGCAACACTGCCTCATGCATGTGATGTGGGGGTGGCAGGGTGCTGTGGTGAGCTGTACCAGTGGTTGAACTGACAGTAGGAAAAGTGCACTCATGGCTGCTAACTACATATGGGTGAGGCTTCAAGGATATCAGAAATATTCTAAGTGGTAATAGAGCTAGTATTCTGTTTTTTAGGTTTTTTTGTTGGGGTTTTCTGGGTTTGTTTGTTTTGTTGTGGGTTTTGTTTTTTTTTTTTAATTAATGGACGTTTTCTGAACTGCCCAACAGATATGCAGTACAGATTAAAAAACTACATAGCTGTAAAGTACAGTATCCCAGGACAGATGGTGTCCAAGTAAAACTGAATTGACATTAACTCCTCTCTACAGTACCCCATGATGCTTTATATCAGAACCAGTTTGGAAAGATGGATTTGATCAGGACAAGGAAGACATAAGTTTATTGACTTCTATTCCCATCTACTTACGTGCACGTTGCCACACAACAGGGGATGTTGCAGGGCACGCATCTTTCCAGACCTTCCTCTCATCCACCATTATCACAGTTTAACTCAGGATCAGCAATTAAACCGATGACAACAGTGCCCTCAATCCCCTCCCACCCAGGTAGGGACAGGTGAGAGAGAATAAGGAGACTTTCGAGATTGAAAACTAAACTAGACAGCTTTATTTATATTATATACTTATATATTTAATTATTTATATGTATCAATATATACAAATACGTGCAGAATGTGCAAAACCCCTACCACCTCCCCCCACCCCCAGCAACTCCCCTGGCACTCTCCTGAGCTGTGAGCAGTTTTGAAACGTCCCGGAGCGCTGCCGGAGAGAGCGGCAGAGCAGACAGGAGCTGAGGGGAGAGGTATGAGGGTCAGGAATGCATGGGCCTGGGGATCAAAGGAGATGGACAGACAGAGTCCTCCCTGGATTCCAGCCATGGATGGAAGAGAGGGAAGAAGAAGGGAAGTTCACTTCGTGATCCCTGAATTTATACGGAGAGTTAAATATATATGGGATGGAATCATCTGGCCAATTTTGCCATCTGTCTAGTCTGCTCGTCCCCACAGGACAGTTGTAGATACAACTCTTCTGCTCCTTTAGTGTCCGAAGCAGCAGATTAAACAAGCGGAGCAAAGTGGCCATGGTCTCTCGGTAGTAACTATAAACATTTGGGTGTTATCAGTCCACTGGCTGGAAATCTTGTTTCACCAAGTGTGCTGCTTAACAGAGAATTCACTGAAGAAAAAAAAAAAAAAATCAGTAATAAGAAAATTGGCTTCATCTTGGCTAAAACCAGGACACACCACCAAGGCTGATAAAATAGCTACTTTTCCCAAGGTAGTTTCAAAGCTGAGGGAGGTTTCCTCTTCCTGAAAACAAAACTTTCCCTTCTCTGAAGAAAAAGACCAGCCTGGTCCTTGGGAGAAAACAAAAGTCCACCTCCTGATCTTCCATGCTTCCATTGGCTACCTCACCGCCAGGAGTGCCTTAGGGACCAGACTGTGGTAGCCTTTCATAAACATCTGCAAAGACACCTTTTTCCACTACGTAAGTGTGCCAAACCGTCTCTTCTTCTTCAATGGGAGAGAAAACCAGCTCAGAGTATAACCTCACCTTGCCAGCAGTGGCTCCAGCCAGCCCTCATGGCATTCACAGTGGCAGTCCAGGAATGTCAGGATGTCTCCCTTCGCTATAGACGCCCCCAGCAGCCGGGCTCGAACCAGCCCCTCCCGCTTATTGGCACGGATAAGGCGCACCTTGCGTAAGCTGGCCACGTAGTTTTCCAAAGTCTCCTTTAAATGTTCTGTAACAAACAAAAAAATAAAGGAGGAAAATAGTTCTGTAACGATTGATTTGCATCATGATACAGGAAACTTTTTTTTCAGTAGCGTATTTCTTACAGCAGTGCCTTAAAGATACTGGCTCTGATTCTGCTATAGAATCATAGAATCATAGAATCATAGAATCCTAGGGGTTGGAAGGGACCTCGAAAGATCATCTAGTCCAACCCCCCCTGCCAGAGCAGGGTCACCTAGAGCACATCACACAGGAACTTGTCCAGACGGGTTTTGAATGTCTCCAGTGAAGGAGACTCCACAACCTCTCTGGGCAGCCTGTTCCAGTGCTCTGTCACTCTTACAGTAAAGAAGTTTTTTCTGATATTCACCTTGAACCTCCTATGCTCCAATTTACACCCATTACCCCTTGTCCTATCACTGGTCATCACTGAGAAGAGCCTAACTCCATCTCCCTGACACTCACCCCTTACATATTTGTAAACATTGATGAGGTCACCCCTCAGCCTCCTTTTTTCCAAGCTAAAGAGACCCAGCTCCCTCAGCCTTTCCTCATAAGGGAGATGTTCCACTCCCTTAATCATCTTTGTGGCTCTGCGCTGGACTCTTTCAAGCAGTTCCCTGTCCTTCTTGAACTGAGGGGCCCAGAACTGGACACAATACTCCAGATGCGGCCTCACCAAGGCAGAATAGAGGGGGAGGAGAACCTCTCTTGACCTACTAACCACACCCTTTCTAATGCACCCCAGGATGCCATTGGCCTTCTTGGCCACAAGGGCACATTGCTGGCTCATGGTCATCCTCCTGTCTACCAGGACCCCCAGGTCTCTTTCACCTACACTACTCTCCAGCAGGTCAGCCCCCAACCTATACTGGGACATCGTGTTGTTCTTCCCCAAATGCAAAACTCTACACTTCCCCTTGTTGAATTTCATCATGTTTCTCCCCGCCCAACTCTCCAGCCTGTCTAAGTCTCTCTGAATGGCAGCACAGCCTTCTGGTGTGTCAGCCACTCCTCCCAGCTTAGTGTCATCAGCAAACTTGCTGAGGGTACATTCTATACCCTCATCCAGGTCGTTGATGAAGATGTTGAACAACATCGGTCCCAGTACCGACCCCTGAGGGACTCCACTAGTCACAGACCTCCAAACAGATTCTGCCCCATTGACTACAACTCTCTGACTCCTTCCCATCAACCAGTTCCTGATCCACCTCACTACCTGATCACCAAACCCATACCTGATCAACTTGTCTACAAGGATGCTGTGGGAGACGGTGTCTGTGTTACAGTGTCTGTGTTACAGAAGGACAAGGAAAAAGCACACAACTTGGATGGACTGAAATCACAGTTACTTTGAAGAAAATGAATGCTTCAAATTTGCCTGTGTAACTCAAATGTTATGTAAAGCTTTTCCATGTAAAAGTTTTACTCCTAACACAATTCACATGTGGTGGAAAATGCCAGCACTGTTTTGTATCCTATAATTCAAACGAAAACAGACAACTAGGTAGCTCCTTATGATACCTCACACCAGGTGAACCTTGCAGTAATCAAAACTTGCTCAAATTAGGAAACTTGAAATGCTCCAACAAGACAGAAGCTACCTATATATGCAAGCACTCATGTCACAACAAAGCAAACGTGCTTCCCCATTCTAAACTAAAGTTGGTCCACAACTCTAAATTTTCACTGTCATGTTACAGGAAAACCCATTTTCCAATTAGATGCCTATGTTGTACAATTTTATGTTACTCAAACAGCATATCTTATCCTCCTGTGACCAGATAACCCCACCAACAATCAACATTATTTAGAATTACTCTTCCTACCTTTATCACTGTAATCATCTACAAGGATAATTTCTTCCAAAAGTATATCTGGAGATGTCTCAAGAACACTATGAACAGTTCGCAGAAGTGTTGACCAAGCCTCATTATAAAAAGCTATCACAACAGAGGTTTTTGGCAGGCTGTAATAATCATACTTTATCTCTCTGCATCTGTAAGAAAGGGGATTAGATTTAGTACAAGTGCAAAAGCATTTTCAGAAAACTACTCTCCAATGAAGAGTTTGTATGCTACTTACTAACTGTAAACAAAAATATATCAAGAATCTTAAAGGAACTGAATGTACATTGGAAAGTTATGCAAACACTTCAAGGAGGCTGGTCTTCCAGAAGTCCCATTTCCACAGCAGCATTATGGTAAAATTACACAACCTCCAAGAACATCTAAAAATAAAAATAATAAGAGGTATTCTGGGCTGGTATATGTGCAGTAGCTGACTTTGCACAAAATTACCCCAAGGAGAGGAACAAGCAATGGCCAAACATGCCTCAGATTACAGAAAAAACAAAAAACAACAACAACAACAAAACCCTAAGTTCAGTAAAAACAGCAGCATAGTTTACTGATAACTTGTGCTTTGGAAAATAAAACAAGTGCTAGACAGTAAAAATATAACTGTGAAGGAATAGCAGCATGTAAAGAGAAAAAAACAGCAACAGAACTGAAGCAGAATTTGGGAAGACCACAGAACTGCCAAGATGTAATAGTAAAATCCACAAAAAACACAGACAGACATAGAAATTCATGTTTTTGGCTCTATGGAGAGCCAGAAAGTTTGCAAAACTTTGGATTAAGCTCCAGAATGTAGCTCCTATAAATACATATATGAAGTTCCCTAAATGAACAAAAAGATGCCAAGAAACCTCCAGCTGAGCAATACATGTAAATTGTTAAAGATTCCCCTGGTATGAAAGAATTTTACAATAATTATGGTATTTACTACCATTTCTCCCCTTCCCTTAGAGCAGTTTTATTAAAAAACAACAGAAAACATTTAGAGATATTTGCATTTCTTCATGCCTCCAGCTTACTGCCTAGAGTCACTGAGGCTTGTACAGGGCAGGACTCAATTCAGCTTCCGCAGGCTACTAGGTCATGATAGATACCAAAGCAGGTAGGACATCCCTCTGTGGTTGGTTGACCCTGGCTGGATGTCAGGTGCCCACCAAGCTGCTCTATCACTCTCCTCATCAGCTGAACAGGGGAGAAAAAATGTAATGAAAGACTCATGGGTTGAGATAAGGGCAGGGAGAGATCACTCTCCAAATCCTGTCACGGGCTAACCAGATTCAACTTGGGGAAATTAGCTTAATTTATCACCAATCAAATCAAAGTAGGATAATGAGAAATAAAAACTGAATCTTAAAACACCTTCCCTCCCACCCCTCCCTTCTTCCTCGGTTCAACTTCACTTCCGATTTCTCTACCTCCTCCCCCTCAGCAGTGCAGAGGGATGAGGAATGGGGGTTGTTGTCAGCTCATCACATGTCTCTGCTGCTTCTTCTTCCTCAGGGGGAGGACTCCTCACACTCTTCCCCTGCTTCAGCATGGAACCCCTCCCACGGGAGACAGTCCTCGATTAACTTCTCCAACCTGACTCCTTCCCACAGGCTGCAGTTCTTCACAAACTGCCTCAGCATGGGTTCCTTCCTTGGAGTGCAGTCCTTAGGGAACAAGCTGCTACAGCATGGGTCCCCCCATGGGGTCACAAGTCCTGCCAGCAATGCTGCTCCAGCATGGACTCCTCTCTCTATGGGACCACAGGTACTTACAGAAGCCTGCTCCAGTGCAAAGTCTCCACAGCGCCACAGCTTCCTTTGGACATCCACCTGCTCCACCATGGACCTCCATGGGCTGCAGGGGGACTGCCTGCCTCACCATGATCTTCACCACCAGCTACAGGGGAAATCTCTGCTCTGGTGCCTGGAGCACCTCCTGCCCCCCCTCCTTCACTGACCTTGGTGTCCGCAAAGTTGTTTGTCTCATATTCTCACTCCTTTCTCTGGCTTCAGTCACCATTGTGCAGTGTTTCTCCTCCCTTCTTAAATATGTTATCCCAGAGGCGCTAATGCCACCGCTGATGGGCTTGACCTTGGCCAGAGGTGGGTCAGAGCCAGACACAGAGGAAGCCTCTAGCAGCTTCTCACAGAAGCCATGTCTGTACCCCCCCACTAGCAAAACCCCAATGCACACTCCTACCAAAACAGAACAGCAAGTCCTCCAAAATCTCTGCTGTTGGGAGCTGAAGAGGGAAACCAGAACTGCTCAATAAAAAACGTAACAGCAAAATCCCTTTGGTAAATTTAGGGGAACTGAAATTCCTCAGTACACCCAGACAATGACATCTGAAGGTAACTGCTTACCTATAGCACATCGAAAATATATCTACTGATCAACTAATGCTGCTGTTAGCAATAAAAAGGGACTTATACATTTCTTTAAAGATTAGGCAGTATTTACAAAGATCTGTGCTATAAAAAGAAAAAAAAAGTTTGCATATTTCTAAAATTAAAATTCTTTTGAAGAAAAATAAGTCTGTAGAGTACTTTTGTAATAGATACCTGAAAATGAGGAAGCAATGGGGAGAAAAGACACTTGGGCAGGAGGCACACAGGAGGGTGCTTCTCAAACATGAAAGGAATGCTGTGCAACAACACTCATATGTGATGTGTGTGCATGCATACACACATACAGATAGACATAGATAAGTGGATACACATACACACACACTTAAGTGTGAAGTACAAAAATGCCTGTTTCTCCAGGCTGTGACTTGTTCTGAGGGAAATCAGGGCATTCAGAGAACTGCCACACATGCTTCTCCCTGGTGACAGAAGCAGTTTCTTCTGCCAAATGTTCATGTATTAACACATAAAAAAGGAGTGACATTCTAATTACCTTTTTTTTTTTTTTTAAAGCAGCAAAACCTACTTTAGGAATCCCATTTTAGACATACATATTTACTTTAGCCTATTGAAAAACATTTATGCTCAGTACTGCCAGGAAAAAATTCTCCTTATACATCAGTCACTTCTACCAGGTAATTTCAGTTCATTTCTTGATGGAAATGGCATCTTTACCTAGCCATTTTAGAAAACTGAAGGAAAAAAGAAATAAATAGGAAACCTTTCTCTAGAATATATTTCAGAAAGATTCACGGAATAATAATGTTCTATTCCATTCTTTAAAAAAGGAAATCCAAATGAAGCTTACAAGCCTAATTATAAAAACTTGAATGGATCTGCTTGAGAATTACATGCTGGAGATAAGAAACATAGTTTGGCACAGAGCATAGCAATCCCAAAACGGTCATTCACTGTGCATCGCTGCCTCCTTTGACAAGCATACCCTACACTGTGGCAAAAAAAGTCAGTCTCCTACAGGACATACCACAGTACACGTTTCTTAGGTTTCTGAAGTCAAATGGAGGCCCAAACTAAAAATGGTATTTTATTTCTTAGGTCTGTGGTGGAAGGCAGCACAGAAGTGCAGAGCAGAGGCTGGCCAAGGTGGCAGGGCAGGCTCCTGGCTGGCACGGCCATCCTGCCCCAGCGCTGCCTGGCTCCCCGACAGCCTCGTTTCCCCACAATGGTCTGGCTGGGCATGGTTGACAACCTGCCCAAGAAAGAAACAACCTCTCACCTTGCATATTGAAATACACAGAGCATAAGTGAAAGTTTAGCTTTTTAGTAAATTAAGTTTATTTTGGGGAAAACTAATAATCATGTATGGACCAACTAAAATTTTGATTTTTTTTTTTTCTAATTTTTTAACAGTAAAAGTTAAGTTCTTCAAATTCTATGTAGCTTTGTATGTTTATCACAGAAATTATTTCCAATTCCTTACTAGATTACAGCAAGATCTCAACTATCTCAAATATTGATTAAATGAAGCATAATTCTTCTTAACTTTCTGTTTTGAAAGAAGTTTCAAGAACTTTTGCTCAGTCTTGAAAAATAATCCCACCTGAGAGATAACAAACCTAAAGTGTTTAAATCCTAGTAAAATAATAGTGTAAGAAAATTAAAAAAATTAAAAAAAAAATACAACCCTAAAATGGAAATGCTTACCAGTGTTGTTGAGTAATAATTAAACACCATGCATATGGACACTAAACATTTCCACTTTGAAAGACATACAACTTTAAAATATGAAACAAATACAACTACATATACATATATGAAACATATACAACTACAAATATGAAACCTGACTTAAAGCCTAGTGGTTATAACTCAGCTCTTCCATTTCCCAAGTCCTGTTTACAACAGAGCCACCTCAGCAGTGCATCTTCTGTATCCACCCTTGCAAACTGCAGAATGTATTTTTATTCTGTGTGTCACCCAAGTATCCAAGCTCCTACTTCCCGAGTGAATAATTTCACTCCTACTTTGGGTTTACCAGAAAAAAATGTGTATCAGTGTGCTGGTTTGGTTTGGCTGGATTTTTTGGTAGCAGAGGAAGGGCCCCAGGGGTGGCTCCGCTAAGAAACTGAGAAGCTCCCACTGCTCCAAAACCGGCCAAGGAACCATTAGAGGAACAATAGATGCGCCTCTGTGATTAACATACGAAAGAACTGACACAAGACCTGAGCAGAGCAAGCACAAAAAGAAGAGGAGCTGTGCAGGAGGAGCAGAGGGTGCTGGTGGTGGGTGAGGAAGAAGGGGGAGAAGGTGCCCAAGCAGAAGTTTCCCTGCAACCCATGGCGAGATGGCAGGCTGTCCACTGCATCCATAGAGGAATGTGGTGGAGCATTCCCTGGGGGTGCCAGGAGGGGTGAGAGCCATGGCCAGTGGACTTGGATTTACTGCTAGTGGACTTGGATTATGCAGCTGTGGAAGACCCCGGCGCCGGGGGAGGTGACTGTTCCCAAAGCAGCCCGTGACTCTGTGGGAAGCCCACGCTGGAGCAGCTTGCTCCGGAGCTCGTGGGAAGAGCTCATGAAGGAGAGGTTCGTGGAGGACTCTCTCCCATGGGAGGGACCCCATGGGGAAGTAGGGGAGCACTGCAAGGAAACCTTTCTGAAGAAGGAGTCGCAGGAACCACCAGACTGTGAACTGACTCCAAACCCCATCCCCTGTCCCCCTGTGCCGCTGTGGTGAAGGAGGTAGAGAAACCAGGAACAAAGTAATTTGGGCCTGGGAAGAAGGGAGGGGTGGGGGTAAAGTATGTAAGCACTGCTCTTTGTGTTGTCTGTGTCCTGTGTGTGTTTGATTAGTGTGAATTAAATCATTATTTTTTCCCCAAGTTGAGTCTGTTCTGCCCAGGACCTTAATAGGTGAAGATCCCTCCTTGTCCTTTGTCTCGACCCATGAACTTCTAGTTTGGTCTGTCCTCCTCATACCGGGGTGTGTGTGTGTGGGGCGGGAGAAGTTGAGTGAGCGGCCACGTGGCTGTTTCTTTGTTGTGTTGGGCCTAAACCACGACAATCAGTTACAATACGTCATTAAAATGACAGGGAGGATACAAACTGCTGACAGCAGTCTAAAAATATGTTTTTGCAGATACTGAAAATGTGTATTTATATATTGCAAACTGCTTTTGGCTTCTGACTAAGGTGTTCTTTACTGCCACCCTTAAATGCGTGACACTGTCCTTTCCTGATATAGGGGATTACGTTAAAACAGGATTAATCGCATTGTACATTATCCATCTAAAAGTGTCTAGGTGTTATCTTTGTATTAACTTTCTGGACTCTGCATGTCCACAAAGGCAAATCCAGAGGTGATTCACCTCATCCTCCTTAAGACATTTATCTAGCAGAGAGAAAAAAGACTTCCCCCTTGCCTAGGGACATTTAACTACAGAGCAGATGCTTAACTTTTCTACGGCTGAAGTTAAACAACAGCAAACTACGTATAGTTCCTACTATCGTCTGCCTGATACACCACCTTGAACCTAGTTATCGTAACTACCAAACAGTTTGTAAAAATATGGCATAGACTCAAGGAAACACATTGCCTGTAAATGTAGTATTTCCAAGCATGGACAGTAAATGCAGAAGCACTGTCATTTGTAGTCCGACACATAGTAATTACATGTATTAAAAAAACCAACCAAACAACAACAGAAGAACAAAACCACCACCACCAACAAAAAAACCCAACATAACCAACATAACAGTGTTCCCCAACACTGGACAGTTTGAAGAATCAGCTTGGCAAAGTGCTGGGCCATTGCATCTAAACCATGTTCCTACCTAGAAAGTTTGGACCAGGTGATCTTTGAGGTCCCTTCCAACTTGGCATTCTATGATCCTACATAGTTAAAAATGTGTGCATGTTGAGTGGGTTCATTTTCTTCAGGAAAGTACGCACATCACTAGGTCAAGCTGATTTTGGGATAAATTCCCAGATAACAGGATCAGTCACTGAGAAAAAAAACATTGCCAGCTTTTTTCAAAGTCAACAAAACAAAGGTATGTTTCAAATAGCACCAGGATTTCACTGGAAAACACTGATATATAATGGATAAGCAATAACAGGCAACACGATGCAAAGGAGTGACATCTCGGCCTCTGCCCTTCAATGGATCCTGCTCTCTGCAGCCCCGCTAGAAAATGTACCAGAAGAGTCTTTGGGCACCGGGGAGTTACACCCAGAGAAACCGCAGCCACGACTGCCCCTAACCAACTCCCAGGGAGAGGGCTGGGAGGCTTCCCTGCTCCAGCAGCAGCCTGCTTCAGCATTGTCCTTTGTTTCCCTCAGGCACTCTCTGCCACACTGGGAGGATGTTCCAGGAATCCTCCTGTTTCATCACCCCAGCTTACAATACAGGTATAGAACAAGAAATGCCAAAAGACACAGCTTTTGTTTATCAATTTATAATAAAATGAACATCTACATTTTAAAAATTCTGTATGTATTCAGCCATTAATCTTTAAATTCCTACATGGGATGAGAGAATAATGCCATGACTGAACACAAACTTTAGAACAAGTTCACCATGTACCATCTTTCCTGCATCTTTTACTACTGAACCTACTCAAACATCTGCCTCCACAAAACACAAACTGAAGCAAAAGATGTAAAGGTTTATCATCATACATCCAACATTCCTGTGGGTTCTTGGTTTCACATTTTCACACTGCATTTGCAAGTCACAGTCTAACCAAGATTATACATCTGACAAGTTTAATAATTAACTTTGGAATCTACTACACTACAAAATCTTCTGTTAGCAAGTTTTACAATAGGTTATTTAATAGCAACTAAGAAGACATCAGTCAGGAAATGCCTAAACAAAATTAAATGGGCAATTTTAGAGAACATTTGTGTCAATTAATGTAATCGCTCCATTTATTTCATTGTCAGGAGCTATTTCTTAAGAGATGCGTATCTATACACAGGGACAGAAAGCATGAATGTGTGCACACTGGGCATGCTGCCATGAGTTAATCAGGAATGGCTGTTGACATACTTCTATTTAAGACTTTCACCACAACTGCACCAACGACAGGGCAAGAGAGAATACATTTTTCATCTCCAAATTTTATGTTCATTTGCCAAGTTAGTCATATTTTTAAGAAAAAAACATGAAATATTCTGTGAGTTTTCAAAGATAAAAATCCAAGCCTGCTTATTAAAAAAAATACACAACCCAAAACAACAATGCTGCAGGTTTATTACTGCCTCACTTAACTGTATGAGGGAGGCACAAGATGTCTCAGAGACACACTGCTTTGGTTATTAAATGCAAGGAAACCTGCCAACTAACAATAAAGTAATGACTAAAAGGTATTAATGTAGTTATCAGTAACCATTCTGTAGTTATCAGTAGTAAGTAGTAATCATGTAGTTATCAGCAGTCTATTCCAGAAAAGCTCAGAAAACAAAACAAACAACCCCAAATTGGTGACCATACTGTTACAAAGCAACTAAACTGATTAGACTTGAGTTTTATGCAAAGCATTTGCTCATAAATAGAAGAGTATTGTGTCTTCTGGACTCTGATCACATGTAAAGGCCTGGGAATCCCTACACCAGTAAGCCCTGGATGCAGGGCGCACAATCAGCTGCACCTTTAGAGGGAGGGGACACACCAGCAAGGCCAAGCTGTTGCAGGTAAGCCCTCCATAAAGCTCTCTTTTCCTACACATGCTGAAAAAAATAAAGTCACTGCAGTTATTTCACCTTCAGATAACAGATAAAAGAGAAGCTCCTCTGTGAAGTCAGGCATTTGGGTTGGGCTGTGGAGGAAACATCCGGCTGCTGCACCGCTTCCTGGGAAAGGGTCAGGTTAAAGCTCCTGGCAGGAGCAGCATGCCCATAAAAATCAGATGCTGTGATTTTTCGAGTAGAAGAGGGACCAAAAGCTAGCCTCGAGGTTTACTCCAGGACTTTGCTAGCAAGACGGTATCAGACGAGCAGCCTACCTAATTTGGTATTTACAACCTAGTAAACAAAACAAACCATGGTACCAAATGAGATTGTAAGAAAATTACATTCAAATTCAGGAACCAATGGAAAAAGCAGTTTTGCAAGTAAGAAAAATCTTAGCACAAGATTGTCGCCCTAAACTCAAAGGCAATACACCCCCCAAAAAACCAAACTGTAGACATAAATGATGGTGACAAAAGAACTGAAGTATTTGTGTATATATATGTCTAGCTATATAGTTAAATATGTAACAATCATATATATATATACACACATATATATAAAACCACATATAGAAAAAACTGCATTCATATATTCCTTTTGCATTCCTTTTTTTCATTCCTTTTGCAACAAGAGTCAGCAAAAAGGCTGGTGTGATTTTACAGAAACCATCCCTGAAATAAATGCACAATGCACCCCTACAGGGAGAAAGGTACTTAGGGGGAAAAAAAAAAAAAAGGTAGAATGTCTAAAATCAGGGACAATGCCTGAGAACGATCCTTATTTAATAGAACCCAAGTAGAAAAACTGGAAATTTATTTCTTATGCATTGTACTAAACTGTAAAAGGCTGTCTAAGAGACCCTATCGGCTGTCTGCCTAATTCTGCAGTCTGAAAAAGGAGCACACAAGAAGCTCGGCAGGACAGGATGTGGCCATGCTGTTGTGTGGGGGAAGGTAGAGCAGCAGCAGCCAAAATGCATGGCCCAGAGCTCATCCCACTGCACATTTCACAGGACAAGGATGGCCTTCAGCAACACACTCTAACACTTAAGCTGCCATGCTCTGAGCAGGAGGTTGAACTAGAAACCTCAGAGGTTCCTTCCAACCTCTGTCATTCTCTGACCCCGTGGGCATACTTAACTTCTAGCCTTGTACAACCTATATCACCATTTCGTAATTTCCTTACATTCTTATGCATAATATTTTACCAAAAGAACATTTTAAAGTTTGTTTATATATACAAAACATGTGTATTTAATTTGTTTATATGTATGTTTAAATATATGTATGTTATACATATATATTATTGAGTTATATTTACTGCCCAGGGAAGTGGTTGAGTCACCATCCCTTCAGGTATTTAAAAGACATGTAGATGTGGCACTTAGGGATATGGTTTAGTGGCAGACTTGGCATCACTAGGTTAATGGTTGGATTTTGTCATCATAAAGGTCTTTTCCAACCAAAATGATGCCATGTATACATATAGGTACATATATACACATACACAACTCTAGCCACCAACTAAAATAAATAGTTTCTGTGGGAGGAAACACAGTATTATCAGTTGCTGACCTCAAGCACAGCCAGTTGAAGGAAGCAGAAACTGTCTAAAGGAAATAATGAAGTTGTCAAGTTCTCCAGGTCTGTTTCAATAGAAAGAGAATCAATTACAGTGGTCTGTGAGAACAAGAAGGAGTAAAAGTCTTCGGAATTTTTACAGCGGCAGGAATATATTAGTAGCAGAAGAACCTAAAGTTGAAGAAACTTTTATTATAAATAACATCTGTATAGGATTCATAGTCAAATATCATCAAATGATACATTATTTGGGGGAGTAATCTTAAACTATTATTTTTCTCTTCCTGCACAGTATTACTAGACTAAGGTAATAGCAAACAACTACTCCCACATTTCTGGTCTGATAGCAGGTCCAGATATACAACATGAAGCAGAGGGAAAAGCTTTTGGTCATTGGTTTCTGATAAAGCAACACCTTGTACATGTAATTTTTCAGACCAGGTTTTAGAGGGTTACCGGTTCTGATATTGTCAGTCTTATTAGCAAAATTCGCTAGATTCACATTTGTGATTTTCACAATTCATACCCAGAAAGCTGGTTCTTTGATGAAAACTGAAGGACACCAAGGGGAAAAGGAGCAGTGGTGCATCCAGGTGGTGGGAATTTTACTTCTTTTTATTTCCTTTTCTTTCATCCTCCCATTTTCCTGGGAACTAAAATTTCCAGACTCACATTCCACACATAAGAATATGCTGAAACAGACCAAAAGCCCATAGCTGAGAATAGTATCTCCAAGCACCAAATCTGTTAATATCTCATGAATACTGGATATCAATATTCTAATAGATGGAACTCCTTATACTTTACAGTAATTTATTTTTTTTTTAACAAGGAGGTGGCAGAATTTGTGTTACCCACTTCATATACTGCCCTGGTATTGCAGTGGCTCAGCAAGAGGCACCCTCTCAGTAGCTTGTCTGTCTTTCAGGCTGAAAAGCTGTAAATTAATCAGTCACTTCT
The DNA here is from genome assembly GCA_020745705.1 of Hemiprocne comata. Classification (NCBI taxonomy): domain Eukaryota; kingdom Metazoa; phylum Chordata; class Aves; order Apodiformes; family Apodidae; genus Hemiprocne; species Hemiprocne comata. The sequence goes on along the minus strand of CM036587.1, from coordinate 97,925,022 downwards.
ACACAGAAACCATGCCATGAGTTGAACAGCACTGGGTCCAATGCAGATTTCTGTTAAACTTCACCAGTGACCCCCCCCTCTATTTAAAAAACAAACAAAATCCCAAACCTCAAACAAACAAAACACGGAAAACAAAAGAAAGTGCTTCCCAGTTTTACCCAGTTATTTATAAATGCAAGCAATTTCTACCTTATTTCACAGCTGTTTATAAAGAACACCTCAAGAGCCTCTGGAAATAACAACACACTTCCTTATCCATATGACCTTCAAAAAAAATCCAACAGGTTTGTGAGACACGTCATCCTTGACACAGTCCAAGTTGACTCTCTCTCAATAGATCACACCTACCAATCCAATACTAATTATTTTCCTGGTTCTCTGGTTCTCCTCTGGGACTCCACTAAAAAGGTGTATTTGTCACCTTCTGGTCTTCACGTACCAAAACTATTTCATTGATCACATCTAAAAATTTAGCCTCTGCATTGTTTCTGTGGACAGCTGAAATCTAGTTAAAGTCTACCACTCCTACTTACTTCCTACCATTGCAGCCTCACCCAAATGTTCATTAAAGATCATAAACAGCCAAGCATTACCAACCTTAAAATAAAGAAATTAAACCATAGTTTTCCTAGACTTGACTTTTCGACCTATATAGACTCGAAGTGCAATGAATTTTCTGTCACTACAGGCTTCTGGATACCTTTTTCAAGGCTTCTTTTTTTTTTATTTAAATCTCTTACATGGTCTTCCTTCATAAGAGACATTGTTAACTACCTCTCATATTGCAATAAAGTTAACAGCTTTATTGCAAAATTGTCTTTGGAGTTTTTTTTTACAGTTGCTGTGTGAATTGGATAGATGTTCTGCCGTATTACTCAGTAATTACTTCTGAGGTTGTCACTGATGCCTTGCAATCCTTTTGATTTGGATGTATTTTGTCATTTCAACATCCAAATATTCAAATCAAAAAGGATGTGCCATTGTAGCAAAATCCATCTGGCTGCTTATTTTCATTTCAAGAATCTTCCCCTCATCAATTGTGCCCCCTGCTCAACAACTGTGATCTTCAATTTCCTCCAACGTCCTGTCTGAAAGAAATGGCTGGAGTCCAGAATAATTCACTGAAATTACTTAAATTCTTCCAGTAGAAATGCAACTAAAATGGTCCTTTTTAGCCTATGGTCTATAGACTGCTTCTGAGGGGAGAATAAAAGATAACCAAGAAATACAAGCCTACTGTCACACTTGAATTTATTATAAGAAGATTCTGAAATTGCATTGCAATTTTTAAAAAATTATCATAGGATTCAGGTTTTAGATTCAGCACTTGTAGCTAGGGTTGGGTGAACTCCCAGACAGGACACCAACAAATACATGGTAGAGACAGAGCCCTGCTTTTCCACACAAACCTGTTGCAATGAAATAAACTGGCTGAAGCCAAGTTCAGCTGAAACAAAGGAGAGGACTCTGCAGCCATGGCTTTGACCTGACCTCCTTGGATGAAGGCTCATCCCTTTAAGTACTCAGCCCACTCCTCATAGGACAGCCCACACTGAGGGGAAGCCACTCAGATAAACCAGGCATCCGTGTTTGGCCTGAACCGATCATACAGTCAGACCCACTGTGCAGCACTGACTTCACCACTGTACTAAACCGTTGCCTGCAAACTGGAATAATCTCATCTAACAGTATCTAATCCTTAGTTTACAATTGCTTCTGCCATTGTCCAGTAAACTGCTCCAGAAACTCTGTACCCAGAACAAGCAAAGTCCCAGTTTAGAAGAACATGATGCATCTCTGCGAGTATTTCTACGTCATGAAACAGCACCATGCTCCTGGTAAATGTGGTGATAAAACAATCTGCTTTATGCTGCGTGGCATAAGACATCTGAATACAATGCAAAGCTGAAGTCTGGGAAGCGTAACATTTGTAAAGCTGGGAGTGACTGGAAAAGTACCCTACTGCCAACGGTGACCTATCCAGGTGGCAGCAGCAGGAGAAACACGGCAGCACGCCACTGCCTAAGAGCTGAAACCACCACAGTCTGCTAGGACTACCAGAGAAAACCTCTCCCAATTGCACACGCACCATGTTACCGTTTCTGCCTTGGGGAGGAGTGGGAGCCAGGCAAAATCAGCGACGCTTTTAACTATGTGAGTGAACGCTGTGATTTGAAAGTTTTGGGGGCTTTTTTTGGGGGGAAGAAACGTTTAAAAACCTCAGCGTTTCTGAGTGCGCTGCAGCTCAGTGACACGATTATCCCCCGCTGCCCGCCACTACCACACTCTCCTCTGTTTGGAAGCGCTGCTCCAGCGAGCCACACCAAGGGCAGGCATGGCCCTTCTGTCCCCGTCCCCACCTGCCCCGGGGGTCACTCGGGCGGCAGCGGAGCGGCGGCGGGGGCAGGTGGGACTGCAGGTACTCACAGTGGGTGCCACCGCTCGGGCAAGCGGCGGTGCAGCGAGATGCGGTCGCTAAGGTAGATGTTGATCTGGTGCCGGCGGATGCTCTCCTCCTGGCGCCGTTTCTCGGCCGGGCTCAGCTCCAGCCGCACCGCCCGGCCCAGCTCACCCAGTGCCCCCGGGTCTAGGGCTGGTTTCTCATACACCGGCTTCCGCAGCAGCTCGCTGTCGGCGAGCGGCGGCGGCGGGGCGCGGCGGGCTGCGTGGTGTGGCGGCGGCCCGTGCCGCCAGGCGAGGAAGCCAACAGCGGCCAGAAGCCCCAGGGCCAGCAGCGCGCCCCCGCCCCGGCAGCCCCGGCCCCGCTTGACCCAGCACATCCCGCGGCCGAAGCGGCCGGCCATGCCGAGCAGGCTGCGGGGCCGCGGGCGGCCTCTCCCGGACACAGACGCGGACACGGGCACGCCTCCACCCCCGGGCACTCAGCGAAGTTCTGCAGAACCTGCCCACGCCGCCCGCCCGCCGCCAGCGCGCTGCCCCGCCAGGAAACCCGCCTGCCTCCTCCTCCACCAGCGGTCCCGCCCTCCTCCCCGCCGCCGGCCAGGCCGGAGGGGCGCGGCGCGGAAGAGCAGAAAAGGGCGCTGTTTCGGGGCGGGGAAGGGGTCCCGCCGGCCTACCCCGGGAAAGGAAGCTGGCCCGCGTGTCAGCCACGGGGGGCTCAGCGCCCCCCCGCCCCCCCCCCTGCTCCCTAGCCGGTTCCCGGGAGCGGTGCTCCTCGGTTTCATGGTGGTCGGCAGGCTGCTCGCTCCCTAAGGCCCGGCACCCCAGGGAAGGCACATGCCTCGTGCTTGCTCTGGGCTGTCATTGGGGGCACAACCGGTGGAGCCAGAAATACTCCTGACCCAGCCCCGGGCGTTTGTCCCACAGATTCCCGGGCAGGGAGGGAGCGGAGCAGGGCCAGCCCGGTGATGCTGGGTCATACACTGCTGAGATGTGGGGAGGAGGGAGGAAGGCATGTCCCCTTCGCACACGTGCTGTTACCCTTCAAAGAAGAGGTGATCTGATCACCCTGAAGCTTGAGGGACCTTAATGGACGCAGGCAGCTGTATGGTAAATATGCAGGGGTAGCCCCAGCAAGGGATTTTCTGGCTGGCACAGGGCTGGCATGGCCACAGTATGTTGCTTTGGCTATTGGAGATCACACGAATGGCCCCAAGACTTGTGGTTTCCTGACAGGTAGTCAGGGCTGCAGGCAAACAGCAAGGGAGGTTATTTGCCTCAGAGAGACGTGGAAGAGTTTTGGGGCTGAAGGAAGCAGGATGGTAGGAAACCAGGTTTCATCCATTCTGCTGCCTTTAGAATAGCATGTGTTTTAGAAGTAAACAGAACATGGGCCAAGCAGCAGTAAGAGTTACGGCAAACGCTTTCACTGAAGAAACCAGTGTTCTTGGTTGAAAAAAACGTCAACTAATGTGGCCCCATAGAAAGAAATCCAAAAGAGAAGTGAAAATCCCAGATTTATTATGTGGATAATGGACAGTCCATTTCATGGCTTGACAGAGTTATGGAAAAATAGCAACTGTGTCATCTAGTTAAAACTAATTTACTTCACGCTCAACCACACATCCATACTGCTTTTTGCTTCACTCCCCAACAGGGTGCAGCCCCACCTGTCTAATCTGGCAATCCTGAACCCATGAGATTACATGAGAATTTGTGATTTTGTATTTGAAAAACCTTAACATAAGTGTAACAACTGATACAGTTAATCTCTCATGTTCAGCAGAGAGCTGAAACTCTGGTTTTGAGGTGTCATTTGCTCTTCTGTGTTTTACAAAGAGACTTTTGACTGTGCTATCCTCTGCTGTTGGAGACCTGTCAAGATCAACTCAGCAGAGGACTCTGGTCATCCCCAGAGAGCAACTTCAGCATGGTAAGCATCCTTGGGTGGTGCTCACCAGCACTGCTGGATGAAAACACCTTTGATGCTAAGAAAGGGAAAAAAACCTCATCACAACCAGACAGGGTCACAGCATACAGCTATGAACTACTTCTGATTTTACAAGATAATAAATATTGTATGTGACAACAAACACAAAGGTCATCAACTACTGTGGAGGTCTTGCTCTGGACAGAAAAATGCTGAATAATAGTCACTCATTCTGACACTGGAAAACTAGCATAAATCAAGTAGTTCAGGTGGATTTTCAGATGTGTGTAAGATACAATTTCATTATTTCTTATTCAGCTACACAGTTATCGATGACAGATGATATATATTTATAAATTCTAGTTTCGAAGCATATATACAAGCTGGAATAACAAACATAATAGTGGTTAAGTATGTGTGTGTAGATATGGTTTATAGACAACTATTAAATATAGTGGTTAAGTATGTGTGTGTAGATATGGTTTGTAGACAACTATTAAATATAGTGGCCTTCCAGTACCTGAAGGGGGCCTTCAAGAAAGCTGGGGAGGGACATTTTATGAGGGCATGTAGTGATAGGACATGGGGTAATGGCCTTAAACTGCAAGAGGGTAGATTTAGGTTACACATTAGGAAGTCTTCACTATGAAGGTGGTGAGACACTGGAACAGGTTGCCCAGGGAAGTTGTGGCTGCCCCCTACCTATAAGTGTTCAAGGCCAGGTTGGGTGGGGTGTTGAGCAACCTGGTGTAGTGGGAAGTGTCCCTGCCCATGGTAGGGGGGTTGGAACTAGATGATCTTTAAGGTCCCTTCCAACCCAAACCATTCTGTGATTCTATGAAATACCAATATGCTGCATATACATTGTATATAAAGGAAGCTGTGTCTAGCAATCTTAGGGTCTGAAGAGTTAAGTGGCACTAGTAATTGCATGCCCAGTGACTGCATTGTCTCTTTTCTCACCATCCTTCCTGAATAAAGGAAGCCCAATTGGTGTAATTATTACTGAGTTTATAGCAGGAGTTCCCTAGTTTCTGGCTAGTGGAGGAGTAAACCCTAAAGATGCAGCCAGCATTTCTGGAACATGCTCCTGGTTTAGATCCAGTTGTCTGGAATAAATAGTCTTGGGTTTCACCCTTTGTGTAAGTTTGCAAATTACATAGGATAGGGTATACAGAAATATTAAGCATGAGGAGCCAAAAAAGGACTCCCTGGAATTAATCATAAGAGGAGATCCTCCTGGACTCCCCAAAGAAATTGTTGAGGGAGATTGGGAATATGTAAAGAGCAAAATGTAGGACTGAGTGTTGTTTAAGAACAGTGAGAAAGAAAACAGTAGAGTTCTGCTGCAGAGGTTCTTAAGTATTAGAAGAATAAGTATTTTATTTTAATATTTTAAGTGTTGAGCAATATGGAAGAAACAGAAGAATATGATCACATGACTAAAACAAGTTTTGAGATAAAAAATGGGAAACCAAGAACAGAATGTGACAGGGATGGCAGGAGGCATGCCACAGCCAGTGGCAGACAGAGTAAGATCAGACAGGACCACTGGAGAGGATAACCAGCATAGCTACCTCTCAGTCAGATTTTAAAAAGGAAGAAAGGGCTTGAAGAAAAGGTAGGAGAGCATCAGGTTCCAAGGAAGCAAGAAAGGTTACAGCTGGTGGGAAAGCAAGGGAGTCAGCTCTCAATAGTAATAAAGCCCTTAGAACAAAGTAGCTGGGAAGGCTTTATGTGATCATCAATGCAGTGAGGACTAATAATACTAGTAAAAGGCAGTGATATCCAAGTGCATAAATCTGAGGAAATCTAGGAAGGGAAAATACCCTAATGGTGTTAATGCAAAAATTATTAAGAATAAACCAGTTTCATTCACAAGTAAGTTTGGACAAGATGTAAAGAATGTGAAGAAAAGACACTTCTTCTTAAACATTTTTTTAAGTTTGTAGGGTCTAATTAACATGGGAAGACAGAAATTCTGAGCTGAAATACTTAAAGTATAGATTTCTTCTGCTCTGAATGTAAAAATAAGCCCCAAAAGAAAAAAAATGTCTACAGTTAATGAGGCAAATTTGTTTCCTTCTATCTGTAAAGCTTGTAGAAATGTTCTCATGGAATTATTCCTTTTAAGCAATTCCATTGTTTTTTCAGGTTTAGCCACAAAACAATTGGGTTTGAGGGTTTTTTTTAAGATAAGTAAGAATGTTTAGCAAGCTATAAATTCACTTGCTTCGGGAGTTTCAGTTGGAAATAAGTAGAGTAACCATACAAGTATATAAAACCTATAACTATGTATCTAGGAAATCTATTACGTCCTCAGTTGTTAAAATGAAACAGAAACATTTGAAGAGTTTATTTTGAAAAAGTGAAATGTTATTTTTTCACAAAAAAAAAAAAGCAAGACACAAAGTATTAACCATACTTTTCAAAAAGCACTAAGAGAAGAAGACTAAACACAACAATATCTAATTGCCCATAAGAACTTACATTATAGCAAATGTAATAGCTGAAATTAAGAGTGTATCTGTTGCTCACTGAAATACCCATTTGAATTGCAGGCAATATTTAGTTTACCTAAAATACGTGAGCTTATTGAAGAAATTGGTCTACAGACAAAGAAAACTTAAAGCTTTAAGAGTAACTATTTTACATATCTATTATTATTATTAGTTCTTATTCTATAGTGATTACACACATTGCAAAAAAACCAAAAAAGGATTAAATTTTGGAAAAAAAAAAATCCTTGTCCAAAGTTATCTTTTTCATTTTTTTTGTTAGATCTGTACTTTCATTCAAAATGAAGAAACATTATAAAATGGAAGCGGGCTGTGGAGAAGTCTCAGCTGATAGAGACTGCATTTTTAATAAACCTTAAGTTCAAACAGCTTCCTAAATTCATACTTTCAGCAGAAAAGAAAGTATCAAACAATGTGTTTCAAAATAATGTTCCTAGTTTTAGTAACAGCCAACGTTTAGGTATTCTATAAAAAGAAAAAAACATTACCAGAGGAACATGGTGTAAAAATACACTGCAGATAGATGGGAAATTTTTTCAAGGAGTAGATTTAGCTGAGTTATAAAACAACTCCCTGGAGATGGCTTTAGACCTATGGGTTGTTCATCGTTCCTTTAACTCATATAGCATTGCCCTACAAAGTAACAGCAGCCCTCAACCCCCACCTTGGCTGCTTTGTCAGCACAATTGCACTTGTATTTGTAAAGTATTATTATTCATCCCATTGTTTGACCAGTGCCAAGGATTTTTAAAATTATTATTAATATGTTTGTATTGAAAGAGCTGTTATTTGAGGCAGTTGCACAGTGCAGGCAAAACATGAAACAGGCTGAGCCCCCACTTTCCCAGCTGCAGGTCTGTGCAGAAGGCTGGATGTTGAGGTCCCGGGTGCTTCTGCAAGGACCCAGTTCTGCAGGGCAGGCTTGGAATCAAGAGTGAAGCTGGGCAAGTAAGTGCAAAGGCAGAGCATATCAGTAATTCAGGTAAGAGGAAGAACAGTGGGTATGACATCCTAAAAATAAAATAGATTAAAAACACAGACTTGATGAGTGAGATAAGAAACTGTCAGCTATTTTGGGGACCTTCTCTCAGACTGATGAATGCTGTGTAACTCTCATACTGACACGCCACGCCAATAAAAGCAGGCGGCATTCAGTGGATGCTGCTTGGGCAAGACCTAACCTGTACTGGTTTGCAGGTATCTGTAGTACATGCCTACAACATATATATATGTATACACACACACACTATCTTGTTCAAAAGGTCATGTGCAAACCAGGATAGCTTAGAGGTAGTAAAGATGTGCATGTCAAAGGTATCGACTGTTAAGTTTGCTTGCTACAGGTATCTACTGTTGATACACAGGTGTTCTCTCTAGCTAATAGCAAGTGTCAGCTGCAGATGTGACATGTTGCTGAAGAGACTGTTCAAGGCCTGTTGTATTGGAAACCTGAGAGAGTTTTCATACATTCTTGGGCAGACACAGTGAATTGAAATACTGAGCTGCAAACACTTTTTGAAAGTTCAATCAAAATTATGGCATATTTAGAAACATTTACATGAAGTAATTTCATGACAAAGTCATAGCAGCTGGCTATAGTAGACAAAGTGGTTACCTGCTATATATGCCATGATTAAAATCCTGAACCAAGAACTAAAGGGGATATTATATGGTGGAATTAATCTTAGTCATCCTATACTGTAGGCACTTACCACAACCTTTTTTAGTAATTTTCCAAGATTATTTCATTTTTTATGCCTGAAAGGACTGAAGTTAACACAGGAGTCTTATGATATTGGGGAAACACCTTATTTTCTCTGATTGTATGTCTCATACACATGTCTGTGTTTCTCTTTAAGACAGAGGTAAGAGGCTTCACACAAAACACATGCTAAAACTTTCAGTTTGTTTTTTTTTTCAGAAGTATTACTTCCTTGTGATTCACATCAGTAAGGTTTTACAGTAGAAAATAAGCCTTTTACTCCTTGAATTGCTGTGAAAATAATGCCATCTTACATGAGGATTTGTGATGCCATCATCCCCAGACTTTCATAATGAAGGTTATGGCTGAGTCAGCTATTTCTAGCTTTCTGGATTTCTTTGGATCACATTGCTTGACTACTTGCAATTTTGCCTTTCTGAGATGCTTTTGATTATGATGGTGATTGCAGAGTCTTCAATATTATGTGATCCTGAATTATATATCAGGTAGAAATTTCCTTGTGTTTGATGCTATGAGGATATGTCTAAATGTATTATATCCTATTACTACTGTAAAAGCGACAGAATTTTTTTGTCATTTTATCTGGCCAATTTGTAGTTCTACCATATTATGCTTATGTTACTAGCTCCACAGGTACATTACATGCCCTAATAGTTTCCTAGGCTTCATTTTGCAAATAATGAATGCTGTCTCTTGCAGAACAATGGCTCTAAGTTTATTTCCTTTATGTCACCTTTTATTATGACTAGCTTCCATAACGCTTATATTGGCCCATTTATCTCCCTGCTGGTGTTCTGATATCATAACTTCTGTTATAAAAGTTTCTCAAATGCTGGCCTCATGTTTGCTCTTACCTTGACTGTTCTTATTTTTTCATGGGCCTGTTAGTTTGAAGCAATTATTTGCATTCATCAGGTCTTCGTAATTTTAAATTATTTTAACCACAGAGCAATCCAACACTGGCCTGTACAAATTAGCACACTGGTGATGCCAAAGCATTTATTGTCAAAAGCAATGCATTTTTTATTGACTGGACAAACCAGATGCAGTTTGGACAAACCTTCCAAACAACTAATGCATAATCTGCACTTAAGAATCTTGGTTTTGTTTTCTCCTGTATTCTCTTCCAACCTAAGCTTTCCCCATATTCTTACCCTAATCAACAGTTTGAAAGGCTTAGTTTGTTCTTTCATAGGTAAAGAAATCAAGTCCTGTATTTTCCAGAGAGCTACATCACCATGAGAATATTCTATAGCACTTTATTAATTTCAGAAGAGATCTGATTACTTTTCCCTTGCCTCATGCTGTTTTGATTGTCTATCAGTGACAGAAATCACTGAGTGATCGTATCTGTCTAAATGCCCAGGATGCTGACTGAAGATAGTAATGACCATCAGATGACAGAAGGAGAATTTAGCACAAATAATTTCCTCTCGTTTTGTAAACCCCAACAAATATTTCCTATTGCTTACTTAGGAGTTTTTTAAAATAAGAGTTGGATCTTTTGCTGTGAGGTTCCTAATTACATTCATTATATTTTTGTCTGGGATTCCAAACCATAAGTAGAATTTGATAGCATAATCATCAGCTACATAACAAATTAACATGTTCAGTAGCTTATCTCAAAGATAAATAGGAGTGATTCTGTCACTAATTTGACTATATCCAAGCATGCACTTTGATATGGTAAGTATGACACAGTTTTATGGAATAATGAATTATGTATTACATTAATCACTCCTGTCATTCCCTTCTTCCAAGCTCTGAAATATTACAGAGTGAATTGCACTGTCCAGCTTTATTGACGATGGCAAGCTCCTCAGACTACTGTAACATAAGAATGGTTGTACCAGCTAGACCAAAAGTCTACCTAGCCATGTAACTTGCCTCTGATGATCACTATAAACATCTTTATGCCTAAGGAAATTATTTAACATAAGTAGATACCTTAAATATTTACCTATTTTACATGAGTTAACACATGGTATCTCTAGTGGAGAAGGCATCACTGAATATTTAGCCTGTCTAGGAATGTGTCCTATTATTTCTGTAGTGATAAATTTGCAAAACCAGTACTCGTTTGCCAGAACTTTCTCAAGTGTAACTTGTTTGGCCCTTTGCCATGATGGTCTGGGAATCTGGATTTGCACATGGATCAGAGGCCAAAAGCCATATAATTTGGAAGATAAGGATGCCACTGCCTAAAACCAGGGGATGCCTTAATTTTAGGGGCATTTGATGGTTTCAGTACACACCCCATAACCTCTCCTCATCCTTTCATCCCCAAGACCTCCACCACTGCACTAAGTGCCATGTTCTGGCATTGAAGTCAGTGATTTTAATAAAGAATGACCTGCCCAGACTTATAGGGACACAACACAATATCCTTAAGTGAGCGGTCAACTACAGTTCAAGAGTTATTTCATTGGTGCTTTATTTTTTTTTCTCAGTTTGCAAATCAGTATAATCTTGAAAAGACTTCAGGTTGTCTGGGAGGCTCAAGCTAGAGAGAAGATACTTAGAAATGCCACATGAAATCACAGTTTTATGCTCAAACTCTTTAAACCCAAAGCCTAATTGGCACTATCAAGGGGTAGGGTATCTGGTTTTTGGGTAATAACCCAAGTGTAAATCCTGTATTTCAGTGAACCATTTTGAGTTAAAAGGAAAACAAAGTAAGAATGTGCAAGTAAAATTATCATGTAAGCAGAGAAGGGCTGACAGAGATTGCACCAGGCTGTAGAAGTCACGTTGTGAAGCACGAAAAAGGTATTTTGATGTTGGGTGAGAGCGAGTAAGCCCCATAGTGAAGGCCTGCTGCAGTGACCCCGAGCAGAAAAACATGTAAGGTGGAGACGCTCCATTGCATGGTAGTCGCTAATGGCAGCAGGAACGTGGCATGGAGAGCGGCTGGAGCCCAGATGCAAGCGGATGACAGAAAACACCTGGGCAAGGGGGCAGGGCCCGCGGGGACCCAGGCGCTTTGCAGGGCGAGAAGAGGTGACACCGCTGGGACGGCCAGCGAAGGCAGCGTAGGGCGGCCCGGCAGGGAAAGGCACCAAGACCCCCATGCCAGGTGGTGAAGCCCCTTGCCTCCGAAGAGCTCGGCGTGCGGCCCAGCCTGGCTTCCCCTCCCCGCCGTACGAGAGCGGCCGGACCACTGCGGCCGCCCTCGGCCGGCCTCCTCCCGCCAGCGGAGTCCCCTCCTCCCCGCTGCCTTCCCGGCGGCCGCCGAGCCGCCGGCGGCGGGGGCGGTCGCGGGCGGCCAAGCCGCTCGGGGCTCGCCGGCGCTGCCCATGGGGGAGTGCGGGGTGCCCCCCCAGGTTCAGCTCTTTCTTCGCGCCTGCGAACAGGGCGACTGCGAGACCGCTCGGCGCCTCTTGGGGCTGCCCGGCAGCGGCCCCACCGACCCGGCGGCCCCCTCCTCCTCCTGCGGTACCGAGGAGGCGGCCGTGGCGGCGGAGCCCCGCGGTGAAGCGTCCGCCCCGCCGGCCCCCGCCGTGCCCGTGGACTGCACCGACGAGGCCGGCAATACGGGTCTGCAGTTCGCCGCGGCGGGGGGTCACGAGCAGCTGGTGCGGTTCCTGCTGCGGAAGGGGGCCTCTGTACAGAGCAGGAACCACTACGGATGGAGCCCCCTAATGCAAGCGGCCAGGTAAGGGTTGGGATCAAGAGAAGACGAGGGGAGGTCTCCGCCCGCCGTCCTGCCTCGCTGCGGAGCACCGGCCTAGTCAGCGGCAGGGCAGCTGCCGGGCCGGCGGCGGCCTCGGGGCGGGGCCGCCGCTGGCGTTCACCTCCTTCGCCCTCAAAAATCCGCTTCCCAGGCCGGGGGAGGGCGCCCGGGAGCACTGGGGGGGCGCTCCAGGGGGTTAGCGTGTGTTAGAGCGGGCGCAGGGGCGCCATGTTGTAGGCCGCGGTCAGTCGGCGGCGCTTGCTGTGGGGGTATCGCGAGTGGTCACCTGTTACCTTCCCCGGGGGTGGTTGCGGAGGGATTGCCGACTTTAAATTTGGAGAGGTATTACGCCGAGGCATTGGGTTTAACCTTTCCATGTTAAGGATGTAGTTATTGAAGCTGTGCGTGCTGTGTCTTGGGTAAAGACAAGTGCAGAATTGCAGTCAGAGGTAACCTGAACATGCAGGCACTGCTCCCCTCTTTCCTTCTTTGGAAATGAGATAGCTGCTCACCCTTACTTCATTTGCTGTCGGTTTTTTTGGTACCTGTTGAAAACTCACTTCTGACATAAAACATATTAAAGAGAAATAAGTAATTTCGCTTGGCTTTTCTGTATTTTCTTAAGTGGCTCACTGGAGGATATAGAAGATAATTGCTGAGAGTTTTAATGACAAAACTGGATTTTTTTTTGCATCAATGATGCCATACTTTGGCTAACCCACTGCTGGGTTGTGGGAGGTTCCTGTCTTGCTAATGCTCGTGTTTGTGCTTATCTTTACATATACAAGTACCCTCTGAGTTTACAAATGTGCTTTACAAGGTTGGAGAGCAATGCCTTCCTGTAGTAATTGAATGCTTAATTGAGAAGAGAAATGTTTTTGGTAGGGTGTAGATTTATTTTTTTTCTTGGTGTTTCATAACAGATTAAAATACTTGGAAGAAATGAGTCTGTTTCAAAGTCAACATTTCTCTTTTCAATTAAAGCCCATAGAAAGTTCCCAAAGAGTGAGTCACACAGCTGGTTTCCCAGCAAGAACAAGGAAGACAAGGTTCAACAATTTCGTTATTTCATGAAGGTTAAAAAAAAAAAATTGCGGAAACTGTCTTAGATTTTTTTTTTCCCTTAATGAAAACCGTGCACTCATTCTCTAAAAACAATAAACTGAAATCACTATAACCCTCTCAATGTTTTAAAGGCATGACTCACTGCCATTTGAAAAGTACTGTAGATATCATTGAAACCTGTGGAGAAAGCATTAAGTGGAAGGGCGTGTTTCTTTTTTCTTTTTAATGGATAACCAGAAAGGAAACAATGTTTTTACAAATGGAAAGACCTACAAATGTAGGTTTAACAGTATGTACATGTTTAATTTTCTGCCTGTGGTCAGTCCTGTTGAAATTGTACAGGAGATAGTATATATGTATGAAGTTAATAATGTGTACAGTAATTGCAGGCTCTACTGAGGTGACGCAGTGAAAGATAGGATAGAGCTAGGGACTACACAGGCCCTGGAGGCTTCCTTCTGCAACTGTGTACTTTCTGAAATAAAACTTGGGGTTTTTTTTACATGTCAGCTGTTAGTGGCTAGCAGCATTCTTCAGCGTTTCCTCAACTAGCATGTGCTTTGCTGCAGTGTAGAAAGGCTGCTTTCAGGATCGAAGTTGGCTTGTGTTAAACACTGTACGAATGTATAGTAATGCATGATATCTGTAACAAGAACGCAAAGTACACATCTTGCAGTGTATTATGTTTATTAAAATGTGGGATATCTCAGCTGAGGAACCGCAAAGAGTTGTCATTTTTTCAGGGTTAGCTAGCCAGAGTGTATGGCTTGCATGATTGTCTTTTGCTTACGGGCAAGCTAACAGAGCCTCTCATAGTCCAGTGCTATCAAAGCTGGTGAACTGGTGTTTGAGTTCAACACTCTGACAAGTTCTTTTAGATATTCCACACAAGGAGGGTTTAGTTCTTTAATTCCAAATTTCCTTATTGGAAGCTGTTTGATGTTTCATGGGATTTTCATTTAGCCTAGCAATACAGTGATCTCCTGAAATCATAACACGTCTGACTTAGCAACTGCAGCACACAGTTGAACCAGAAGGCAAACAGTGTGCCTATTCCCCTGGATGCTCAGTCACAGTGCAGGGCATCCCCAGTTGCCAGGGAGGAGTATTTGGCTGGAACCAGCTCAAGTCCCTTGCTCTCTTCAGAGTTTGTTTCATTGGTTGCTCGGTTTTTGGTGCTCTGAGTTGGGGTGAGCTGTGTAGACACTCTCCCCACACTGTTCTGGCTGACTCAGGAGGATAATACTTTCTATTGATTGTTTTAGGGAAGGCCATTCGCACAGCCAGTTGTACGCTCTGCTGATAGAGCTGTTTCTCTAAAACAAAGGCAGCTCTCTGGTCCCCTTTGTGTTGAGAAAAGTTGAACTTTACAACAGCTGTGGCCACTGGCTATATTCTCTTCTGAGCTTCCTGTTTTCTCCGAGCCTTTGTCCATTGTGGGAATTCATTGATGGTTCATAACTGGAAAGCAAGGGATGATGTAAATACCAAAGATTGGCTATCCAGTTCATAACATGGTCTTTTTCTTTTTTTTTTCTTTAGCATTGACTCTTAGAAGTTTTTACTCATTCATAGTAACAAGGGTACTTAATTAAGATCTCTGCAAACGAACTGATTTTGATTCCTGAATCTGATACAGGCCTCGAAATAAGAGGATGACAGTTACTCTGGTTTATGGAAGTTGTGCGTTGATGCTGTGCAGTTGAAAATGAGGCTAGCACATTGCTGCTTTGACCAGAACATCCTCTTAAATAGATGACTGATGTATAAGCATGGTCCCTGGCACACGTGGAATGGTTTAGTTTACAATCCTCATCTGTGGGTTGCTCCCCTCCAGTAATGTGACCACTGTCACATTCAGTGAGGCCTGCATGATCCCACATAGTGTATTAGCCAATAGGCCAATTCGGTAACAAAGTTTTCCATGTTCAGAGTATGGTGGTTGTCCTTGAGAAGCCTCTGCCATCCAAGGTGTTAATTCTTCTCCTCATCTGTTTCTCTCCAGGTTTGGACATCTAAGCGTTGCTCATATCTTGCTGGAGAATGGTGCTGATCTCAATGCACAAAATA
The DNA here is from genome assembly GCA_020745705.1 of Hemiprocne comata. Lineage (NCBI taxonomy): Eukaryota > Metazoa > Chordata > Aves > Apodiformes > Apodidae > Hemiprocne > Hemiprocne comata. The sequence goes on along the minus strand of CM036587.1, from coordinate 97,909,642 downwards.
AGTTAGGAGCCAGTGTCCTCACAATGGCCTCCAGAGGTGGCCATGTCAGCATGGTGAAATTCTTGCTGGAATCTGGAGCTTTTGTGGACAATTACGACCATTTTAGCACAAATGTACTTAACAGCAGCAGAGATGACCTTCCTGATATCACTCCGCTAATGGCAGCTGCTCAGCATGGACATGAGGCAGTGTTACATCTCTTATTAGACTGGGGAGCTGATTGTAATTACACTGTAAAGACTATGGGCTGGAGTCCTTTAATGCTGGCAGCTGTTAGTGGAAAGGTGAGCTTGGCACAGCAGCTCATGGAGAAAGGTGCCAATCCTGATCACCTTAATGTACTACATAAAACACCTTTTGAAATCTCTGTTGGCTTCAAACACAAAGACATGAAGGACTACCTGGAATCTCTCACAACGATCAGGCCTCAGGCAGGTATGGAGTGTTAGTTTTTGTTTTGTTTTCTTGAAGTTCTGATTGCGTATTTAGAAATTGAAGGGGTTATTTTGTAGGTACATGATGTTCTTTATAATTTGTAACTAGGCTCTCTTGAAAATGCTGGAGTAGGTGCACCTACCTCAGGTGAGGCAGGAATGCCCAACTTCTGCAGATTAACTCCAATTTAGCATGATGAGATTCCTGTCCTGCAATAAAACCAATTTGAAACATTTTAAAATGTTTTAATGTTTTAAATGGTTGTTTTTTGCTTTTAAAACACATGATCCAGTTGCTCATTTAGGAAGAAAATGCAAAGGCCTACTTGAAACGGCACTATAGAAGGAACATAAAAACACCATAGGATATAAAAGAAAGGATATCGCAGACTCAAAACCTGAATGATATAAAATCTAGAAAATCAGCCTTGTAAGGAGAGACTGAAGAAGTTCAGTGTGTCTTTTTTCATGTGGAATTGTAGTTAATAAAGTGTCCATGTTAAGGACAGGTAGTCTGGTACTGGAGGGCCTTTTTATATGGCAGCCAAAGAAAAAAGACTGCGAGTTTAAAGTTAGAAGAATTTGAATGGGAAGTAAAACACTATGTTTTGTGGTGAAGCGTGTAGACCTGGAGAAGTAAAGGTGTATAACAGTTGAAAACAAGGTTGAAGGCTTTTCTAAAACTCATCATTGGATTGTCTTCACTGGGTGTCGCTTACAAGGCCTGTGACATGCAGAGAACCAGAGGAGGTTTAAACAGTTTAATCTACTGCTCTCTGAATATATGAAACCTCCTCAAAGTCCTTTGTTAGTGGACTGTGTATTCTAAAAAAACCCAATGTGGATGAATAACAAGTCAGCATGTCCTTTGCTTTTCTGTCCCTTGCAGGAGAGAGGAATACCTAATTAACTTCAGGACTTCATAAAATTTATAAGCAACCTCCTCCCTTCAAACGTGAATATGCCTGTTTGTATGTATACACACACACACACACATTGCTTGTGTGTGTACTAAACTAGATTAAAATACCATTATTTCAATGCAAATCTAAATTAAAAGGAAGTTAGGAAATACTGCTTTTATGTTTTTTAATTTGCCCTTTAATGCATTCATGTGCACTGAATGAGGCAAGAGAACTAGTAAAGAAACATTTTGTGACTGTGTAATTAAAGAGTATGTGGTGGTCATGTAGTTTTAGCCATTAGTGTGGAAAGATATAAAGGAATTCAGGATTTTGTGGAGAGAAATAATATCTTGTACTAGGTGATCTGAAGGCTTAGGAGGGTGTGAGCAAACTTAGACTAAAGCATTTTTCCTTCAGTGTGTCCAGTACTGCAGACTCAACCAAAAAAAGAGAATATATTGTATGTCTATACCAGTAATTTTCCAAGTTTTTTTTTAATTACTAAGCAAATCTGTATTCTGTTTTTTATATGTATTTTTCTAGGATTTTTATTTTTATTGAAGATAAAGGTTAAACCTACTTGCTGTCTCCTGTCAGTTTGAAACATTAATTAAAAAACTAAATTCATATTTTTTACTTATTGTGAATATCTCACCCAGGTATCTTTCCAGATTAGCTTTTCTTTTTTAGTTGCTTCTATAAAATAATGTTGTGAATGTCTTATGTTAGTTTTGTTAAAGTATTCTGGATGTCCCTCATTTTTCTTCTCCAGAAGTTTGTTTATGCTAACAGAAATGAATTAAATTGGTTCCTGAAATCAGGCAGTTTGGTTTGGGCATGGTGTCAAAGATTTGAACGTCAATAAGTCATTTCAGAGATTGAGACCTTATTCTCTGTGTGGTGGTTTGGGGACACTTTTCAAGGTATTTGTGCTTTATGATGCAGACCAGTACGGGGAGGTGCTTAACAAGTGGGTTTGGAAGAGCTTCATTTAGATTTGGAGTACCTGCTTTGAAATCTAAGCATGTGGCTAGCCCTAGAAAGAACTTTTTCCAGGTGCTACCACCCATCCAGCCATGGTGGCAGAAAGCCATAGGGTAGGGTAGTCTACTCCAAGCTTGCTACCACTTGTGATACCCAAATAGGCTTATTTAAATCCTATCTAATTACAACTATATTACACTACCACGTGGACGTGTCCATGATCTCCCAAATCATTATTTTTTATTAAATTTTGGTGTCAGTCCTGCAGATTAAGTTTTGTTTGTACTTGAAGAAGCAAGGACAAAAATCTGACATTTCTTTCTGCTTCAGAGGTGTTAACTTAGGCAGATGTTGACTCATAGGTTAAATTTGAGCTCGGGCTTTCCTACAGCCACACTGCCAGACAGAACCGGCTCACTGTAGACCAGTCTCTAGGGAACAGACATTGGAACATCTCTGGGATTTGCTAGTGCAGTGCTTTATATCTTGCCCATGCATTTGTACATACGGAACATACGTGCAGGCAAGGTTGGCCTAATGAGACTTGAAATTCTTCTGTAGTCATATGACTCACAGTTGTGAGCAAGTCTGTTTAAGCTAGGGCGGTGGACTTGCGTTAAAGCAGGTGAGTGTCCCTGTCATCTCTACTGAAGGAGAATTTCCATCAGCAGAAGGGTAGTAACTAATTGAGGGTAAAAAATGTGAAGCTTCCACAAAAATTTCTGCATTGATTTTTGACCATGGCTTCAGTCTTCCCCTAACACTGGAGTCTTGTATATCCTGGGATAAAAAAGATCCTTTCTCTCATACGGAAGGCAGCAGAAAAGGAACTTACCTTCTGGTCCACTGCCAAAGATAGGGCAATTTGCCTCCTAAAGGAAAGCAACTCTCTTCTCATGGCTGTTTTCAGTAACAAATTCAAAACTACCTGAAACGGCCTGGGTGTTATCTGTACTCTGTCCCTGTCCTTTATTCAGATTACCTGAACAGCAGTCCTTCCTTCTGGCATCTCCTCATGTTTTCCTGCTCCCTGAGGCTGCCCCTCTTCCAGGCTTTTTACATGCCAAGCACAGAGTCTGGGCCTTTTCTAAACTAGTCTTCTGAAATCTGGTTTCCAATGGTGAGCTCATACACAGTTCCTTCTGTAAGATCAGCCTCTGAACCAGGAGAAAATGTAGGACCCACAGTTCTTTTTCCCAGTCTTAAGAGTTTCTCATGTTTTGGGGTTGCTTTCTAGCAATTGCTTTTGTTTGGCATTTTCAAAGGACTTCCTTTGCAATTAAGCTATTCTGTAATACCATGAAAATGACAGAATCAGGCTCAGGAAATCTCTCAATGTCTTCTTGTTTTCTTTAAAGTCTTTTTGGCCCATTGATTATGTAGTGTCAGTAATGTGTTGGACGATGGAGGAGGGTATCTTTTTCTGGGTTGAGTGCAAGGTGCAAAGTATCTCGCTATATTTTCCTCATCTTATGCAGTGTCAGCAGTTTCAAAGCACTTTGAAGGCATGTCAAAAGGAAAGGTCCTGCACTCAAAATACTAAAATTTGTAATAATTACTGTTGTTATTATGGAAATGATGATGTGGGAGCTGAAAGATACCTATTAATGCACAAATAGCAAGCCGTGTAGTTAAATAATCACTGTTATTTTTTTTACCTTCACAAATTAACCTGGTAATACTGAAGAGAAAATAGAAATGGGTTGTCTCGTAAAGCTGCTTTTGAGTCATCTTTCAAAATAATCCTTTACTATTTGAGTGTTTGCTGTTGTACAGAGCACTGCACCAGACCACAGAACCATACTGTCATTCTTTAATTGATGCTTTAGTCTTCCAGGCAGGAAACACAGAAGTGTCCAAATACAATTTCCTGACTGAGAATGGAAGTTGAAAGGCAAAAGCCTGTAAAGATGCTTTATTATAGTTTGTTGCTTTAACTTTGCACAGAGGGCTATACAGGTGAGTCATTCTTCCTAAAGGGAATAAAAAGGTTATCAGTGCTTTCTTTGGTCTTATTAAATGTATGTCCAAACATATATTTTATAGTACCTTTATGTAGATTTTTTGATAGTTTTTGCTATGAAATTTTTACTAGAAAATTTTGCTTTTTTAATGATTGCTAATAGAAATATTTATATCTTCCAGATACAGAAAAGAGGCAACCTGATGTCTTTCATGCGTTGAAATCGGGTAAGTACTGACCAAGACTCTTCCACCGTGTCTGGTTCTTGTAACTTCAGAGCATGTTCGTTACACGGGAGGAGACCAAGATGTGGTCTCGATTTATATATGACTTTGTTTTTTTCCTTATTTTTCTTTTCATTTAAAAAACACATTTATTTCTCTAGTTCATTTTTCTTCACATTCCAATCTAAGAAAATCTTTATAACTCCAGCTTGTGGCCTTCACGCCAAAATATGTGACTTAGTAGTTCCAGTTATTCCAAGACCATGGTAACTTTAGTATGATTTTTTTTCCTTCCTGATAAACTTGAAGTATGAGAACAGAAGTGCTAATTGGTGCAAAAATATGCTGGCCTCTACTCATATGAGCTTTGTAATTGCTCTTCAAAGTTGCTTCAAGAAAGGAATAAGAGTCTCAGATTTTGCATGTACTCTCATGAGCAAGAGTGACTGTCATACTTTTGTGAGCATACAGTTGGTTAGACTGTTCCATGGCAAGGAGAAAGAGCCAGTGCTACCCCGCTGATTTAAATTTGATCTAGGCTCTGATGGGTTGTACCTGTGAAGGATGGCAAGCTGCTTTTTGGTTTCCTCTTTTCCTGCATCTTCCAGCATAGGAAAATGTGCTGAAATGATGCATTTGGCTTGGGGTCTGCTGTTTGGTGGGTTTGACATGGGAAACAGGACTATTCACTTTCTGCGGAGGTTCCTGATAATGTCACAGGTTAGAAAACTCTGCACTGTTTGCAGTCTGACAGGTTAGAAATTCAGTACTTCAACCTTACCTGATTACTGCTCTTAAAATTGCTATTTTGCCATTTAAATACATTTTCAGCTATATGATAGCATGTGTAGCCTATTGCCAGCAGTCTTAGCTATACAGACAGTCAGAAAAAAAATCAGTCATTCAGTAGTGAAGACAAGTTCCTCATGGATCTATTTAATTTGTTGGGTTTTTTTCAAACATTTGAAGATGTCATTCCCACATGAGATTAAATCTTATGTCCAGTGAAGTTATAAGAGGTATCCCATGAGGCCTAAGAGGTTTATTTCTTCTACAGTCAGCCTGCCTTTACTTGGGACTAAGATGCCCCAGAAAATGAGGAAATATTGATAGTGCAGCTTTGCTGTGCTTTCTGTTACATAGAAAATCTGGTCAAAGTGTACTGCAAGATTGCTTTACCCATCCTGTCTGTGATATTTGCATACAGAATAAGTGAGCTTTAGGGTTGAGCACTCTTATTTCTGTTTTTTTTGTCCATGTACCCACTCCTGACTGTAACATAGTCATGAAGCCTTCTATGTGGTTCATCTTCTTGCTTTCAACAGAAATCTGCAACCTAAAGAGACCTCTGACTTAGCAACTTTCACAATTTCTGATGGATTTTTAGATATTTTATCAGTATTATTTGTAAATGAGTGATTTTTGTGAAGGAAAATACCACTTTTTCTCAACATCTGTCCGAATGGATTTCAGCAATGCATCTTTAAATCGACAGTTATCTTCCAAGTTTTATTGTCACTGCATTCCTATTGAAAATGTAGAAGTGTGTTTTAAATTATCAAGCCTAGCCTTAGCATTTAGATCTCATCCTGGATTTGCTGCAACAATTTAACAGTTGCTTTTCAATTAACCATTATAAGTCACTGTGTCAGAAACTTCATGGTTTTTCAGGATGCCAGAACTGGAAATCAGCAGACATAATAGTGGAGAAGAAAGAGGTGATAGGTAGCAGTACCAGGAGCTCTCTCATGTCAACTCTTCACATGTAAGCTGCCAAAGCCTCTTCCTACGAATACCTCAAATCTCTTAGATTGTATGGAGTTCAACTGCCCTTATTCTACCCCTGTGACTTTTAGTTTGAGATTTATAAATGTTACTGTTGGGTCGGAAGGAGTCTTGGGGGGAAGCTAAATAAATACGGGTTAGGATACACCTTTTGTTTTGTTTTCTTTATGAAATGCTTGGCTATGGATGGCAGCACTGGTAAAAACCCAACTCATTATGTTAAGAAGTGTCCAGGCCAGAGTTCAAAGTCAAATTTTGAGTCTCTGTAGGTTCCAGGGTTTCTGTTTAACCAAGCCTGTGATGCAGGTCTGCATAAAAAAGCCACCTGCACTCTTTTACTAAATTGAGACATAAAAAAGTAGCTGTATGTTTTTGTATCTTTCCTGTTCCGAGAAATGAGCGGAGTGTCATGGGTGGGTGTTTTTCAGTGAATGCATTCAAGTGCCTGTAGGTATTGTCTCTGATTCTGACTGGTTTTCCAAGGAAAACGTTCATGCCTGTGATTGAGCTAAAGGCAGCCCGTATCACGAAGCAGTTTCCCATCTGAAGGTTTTCTTAACTTTGAGGATTTTTCTATTTGCATCACAGTTGATGGTTGACACGCCTAAGGGACAGGATGCCATCCAGAGGAGCCTGGACAGGCTTGAAAAGTGGGCCTTTGTGAACTTAATGAAGTTTAATAAGGCCAAGTGCAAGGTCCTCCACCTGTGTTGGGATAATCCCTGGTATCAATAGAGGCTGAGGGTTGAAGAGATTGAGAAGAGCCCTGCAGGAAAGGACTTGGTGGTGTTGGTAGATGAAAAGCTGGACATGAGCCAGCACTGTGTGCTCACAGCCCAGAAGGCCAACTGTATCCTGGGCTGCATCGAAAGAAGCATGGCCAGCAGGTTGAGGGAGCTGAGACTCCTGCTCTACTCTGCTCTCATGAGACCCCATCTGGAGTACTGCATCCAGCTCTGGGGTCCTCAAGAAAGACATGGACCTGTTGGAATGAGTCCAGAGGACGGCCACAAAAATGATCAGAGGGATGGAACACCTCTCCTATGAAGAGGGGCTGAGAGAGTTGGGGTTGTTCAGGTGGGACACAAAAAGACTCTGGGCTGACCTTATTACAGCCTGTCAGTACTTAAAGGGCTTCTATAAGAAAGATTGAACAAACTTTTTAGCAGGACCTGTAGTGATAGGACAAGGGGTAATGGTTTTAAATTGAAAGAGGGTAGATTTAAGCTAGATATTAGGAAGATATTTTTTTGCAATGGGGATGGTGAAACACTGGCACAGTTTGCCCAGAGAGATGATAGAAGCTCCATCCCTGGAAACGTTCAAAGTCAGGTTGGATGGGGCTCTGAGCAACCTGTAGTAGGAGGTGTCCCTGCCCCTGGTAAGGGATTTGACTAGATGACCTCTAAAGGCACCTTCCAACCTGAACCAGTCTATGATTCTCTGATTTGTTTCTTCTTGCCTTTGTGCCTATGGTGTTAACATATTTGGTCACAGAGATCTTTTTTTTTCCTTCATAGCTTCTTACCTGTTTTTGCCTGACATATGTAATCAAAAAAGTAAGGGAGCTGAGTGAGCTTAAACTCTCTGCCTAAGATGGCCCTGCCTACCTCATACGTATTTAAAAAGTGCTTCTTCCTACCTTTATTAAGGTTTAGGAAAAAAAACACAACCTGGTTCAGCATATTTTGTACTGCTTTTTCATAACATAGGCAAGAACTCAGTGTCTACCAGCCTCTTTATGTGGAAAATGGAATGTTAGGTCCACTTTTAAAGAACTAGAAAGATGACAGGAATAATACATTACTGTTGAGCAAGGAGAAAAGAAGTTTTGCATTGGAGATTTAATTTAAATATTGGAGGCAGAATAAAAACAACCAAACTTTCTGAATATAAGAATGTTGAGCACTGGAAGATATTAATTCCTTGGGACATTGTGGAATTACATCAATAGAAGTTTTCAGAATCAGTGAACCACCTTTGTAAGAGTAACTTAGGGATCAGTGTGACTTGGGGCATTGTTCTATCTGCTTAAGGCAAGGGACGACCTCCATCACCTTTCAAAGTGTCTTTGTTCCCATTCTGATTTTAGCCTGTGGAAGTGCAACAGGGATCTCTGTCCTGCTGAAGGACAAATTGTGGTGTCTCAACATCACCAGTTTTTCTGGCACGACATGATCTTATTACAATTTAATAGAAATGTTCCCGACTTGTGTCTTCACCTGTGGAATGCATTGCAGTTTATACAGCCTTTATACCTTAGTTGTTAATTTCAGAGAAAAATCATTGTAACAGGATTGTATGATAAGTGTACAGGTAGGTAAAAAGAGGGAAGACTGTGCCTCATGCTTATGCCACAGTTTTATGTAGCCTGGGAGGATGTACTGATCAACTGAAAGACCAAAGATCATTACAGATATTTAGCTTTAGTGTTGCAGTTGCTGTAGTACTTTATGATTTCTGTTTTAATTCCACTAAATTTAGACCCATGCTAACAAATCAAAATACATATGGGTTCAGTGGCTAAGCAGTTCTCTGTTGCTTCTCTGTAAATTGTGTTTTATCACTGTTTTACAGGAAACTTTCAGCTGGTTAAAGAGATTGTTGATGAAGACCCAAGTCAGGTCAACATTACCAATGTTGATGGTGCGTCTCCATTAATGATTGCAGCTGTAACTGGACAACTGCCCCTTGTTCAGCTCCTTGTTGAGAAAAATGCTGATATTGACAAACAGGATAATGTTCATGGCTGGACAGCACTAATGCAGGCCACATACCATGGGTAAGATATGTGCTCTCTGTGAATCTAGCAGTAAAGAAGATTAATTCTTACATCACAATAGAAAAAAATCTTTTTGATACTGACTGTGGAAGAATAGGAGCCTTAAGGGGAAATTGAGAGACTGTGGCCTCAGTTTTCCATGGCTCTTGCACTGCCCTCAGCTTTTCAGAGCAGACCTGAATGTTGTTTGGATTTCGGAATGAGTGGCACATTTGGGAACTTGAGTATTTCTCTGTAAGTGCTGGAAACATGGTGCTCCAGGTAGGCACTAGGAGCTTTAGTGCAGATTCCAGCTTTCATCTTTTGATTTTTAGTGTTCTTTAGACTTTTTTAAGACAGTATCACACCCTGCCAGGGTTGTAGGCCTACATCAAGTTGTGAAACTGGAAGACAGTCACCCTTCTGTGTGTCATATATTCCAGTCTTAAAACGATTATTATGTTCCCTTATTCAGCCTTTAGTTTTCATTGAATTTTCTGAAATGCACCTGCTGGAGAACTGTTTATAATTTTCTCTAAAGCTACGTTATAAATGCAGGTAGGCACTAAGGAGTCAGACCACAGAAACTGGCCTGGTACTTCACATGTGATCTCTGTCATATGCTTGGCATTGTCTGAATACAGGATACTCATTTTAGGAAGGTCAGCTTTTCTCCGTTGTTCTAGATGTGGCCCTCAAGAAGGTGGAGATTCACTTCACTGCCTGCTAATGCTCACATTAATTGTACAAATGCAGATATTCTGCTTCAGCTTTTATTTTCAGTCAGCAGATCTCATTGGACTATGAAAATGCAACAGAGGGGAAAAACAGGAGGTCGAATTGTCATTGCTGTGGAAAATTTTCTGACGTAGTTCCTGGGACCTACATGAGAAGCAGTTATCTGCTTCCTCACCAACATGTACTGATAGTAGCTATAGGAATTTCACAGAAGTGCCTGAAGGTCAGTTTTTCTGGTGCGGCCATTTTGCTTATCAGCAGCCACCTCACCCCACAGCTGGTGTAGAAGCAGCCAGCAGAATGTGATGTGCAGAGCTGCTGGCACATCCCCTTGCCCATACTCAGGCACTCATCTTGTCTGTGAAATTGCAGAGTACAGCAGAGTGCTGTGTGTGTTGAGATACTGCTCTTCTAATTTCCCAAAGGACTGCATTATGAAAATTTCCTTCCCTGTTGTATCAATCAGTCCTTATAGTATGGGATGCTTGAAGTAGTGGAAATTTACTGGAGACTTTGGTATTTTTCATGCCTAAGCAAAACAAACTAAAGGAGACCAGCTCAGTGGAAGGACCAGAAGGACATCACAGTCCTGGAAGTAAGGACTTGGCTTCTTGAAAGCTTAGAGCTGTCCATGAAGGATCAAAGATACCTCTAGTCATAGAATCATAGAATGGTTTGGGTTGGAAGCAATCTTAAAGATCATCTAGATCCAACCCTTCCGCTGTGGGCAAGAACACCTCCCACTAGACCAGGTTGCTCAAAGCCCCACCCAGCCTGGCCTTGAACACTTCCAGGGAGGGGGCATCCACAACTAACTTCCCTTGGCAACTTGTTCCAGTATGTCACCACTCTCATAGTGAAGGATTTCTTCCTAATGTCTAACCTAAATTGACGCTCTTTCAGCTTAAAACCATTTCCCCTTGTTCTATTGCTACATGCCTTGTAAAAAGTCCCTCCCCAGCTTCCCTATAGGCCCTCTTCAGGTACTGGAAGGCTGCGATAAGGTCTCCCTGGAGCGTTCTCTTCTCCAGGCTGAACAGCCCCAACTCCCTCAGTCTGTCATCACAGGAGAGGTGCTCCAGCCCTCGGATCATCTTTGAGGCCCTCTTCTGGACTCACTCCAAGAGCTCGATGTCCTTTTTGTGTTGTGGGCTCCAGAACGGGACACAGAGTTCCAGGTGGGGTCTCATGAGAGGAGGAGTAGTAGCCAAGATAATATCACCATCATACCCCTCTAACATATCTTTGAAACCCTGTCAGTATTATCTGGCATCATAGATAAGTAACAACCGTAAGACTGACTCCAGGGATATCTGGATTAATAGAAAAGGAGCAACAATGCTGCAGCAATGCAGTTGCTTTGCTGAGTTTTACTGTGATTAGTAATCAGTAGTGTTGGTGTTAGTAATTAGTCAAATTATGTTGTACCTAGGTGCTTGGTACAAGAACCCTATGTGAAACCACATTTGGGGTGCCCCAGTTTGGCTGGGACACCTCACGTGCATGAATAAAAATTTACCCTTGTAATTTTATACTTTGCTTCCCTAGCCTCAATCCTTGGTCCTCATGAGCCAGTTGAGAACTTTCATAACTGAAATCTTTAGGCTCTGCAGAACCTCAGCTTACCCCTTCTTGGGAGCAAGAGTGGTGTTGGAGGATCTCTGGTTTGAAGGAGGGAGCAGGCAAGGTCTCTGTGAGCCAGGGGCACTAAAGGATTGTGCCTCTCTGTGCCTTCAAGGTGCACAACTGGAAAGCAGGATGGGGAGATAACAGTTTTGAGGAAGACAAGTAATGGGAAGTATGCAGAGGAGCTGTGGTGGGGATAAACAGAATTTTTGTTAGAAGAGAGTAGCATCCTTCCTCCTCCATTTAAGGATGAGTTTATCTGGATTGAGTTCAGAAGTGAAAACTTTGTCCGTACAATAGGAAGTAATGCTCTGAAATGGGGTATTTGAAATCGATTTGTCAGCTTCAGTATTAGGAGTTTGCAGTCAGCTGTTGCTACTTAAGGATGTTTTTGTTCTGTGTTGCTTATGCATGTAGGAGTTTGTGTTTATACAAGGTCAGTCTCTGCTCAAAAGGAGTTTTGTATTAAATGTATTTTCCCTAGCTTTGTTGTCTGTTTGCTTATTTTGTAGACTAAATTACAGTATTGTTTTTAACTCACAAGGCAAGTCCTGCTTATTTATTCAGGTGTATGAGGGGTAAGAGGGGCTAATGGGAATGGGATGGTGGGTTCCTTTGATGCAACTAGCTTTTATGAGGTTTTGTTGAAAGATGTTTGTGTTGGTTATTGTTCAATGCTGATTTGTTTTGCATTTTAAACACCTCAAGGAAGCGATAATGTGGCTTCTCAATTGTGTAATTTATATTGCTAATTAAGTGCAGTACTGTTTGGAGCTTATAAATTATCTTCAGTCAGTTTGGCTTTTCTGCATGCAATTTCTTACCTGTTGTGAATATAAAGTTTTGTTGTATTAGTGATGGGATACCATGACTACTGGACTGACCTTTGTCTTTCCCACTCTTTTTTGCCCTAGGCATTAATGGCCTTTCATTGGGAAGGTGCTTGGCAACAAATCCAGAGTCAGTTCTAAACAGTCAGCTTAAGAAACTGACTATTCAAATTAGGTTTTTTAGGATGACTTTCTGCATGTTCATTAGTGTAATTCACAGTGAGTAAACAAAGGAATCTTGGGAGCTTTGGAACAGCTTGTGAACAAATTTTAGACTTGGGTAGCTACAGAAAAGGTGAAATTGACCTCTAATTGAGGAGCAGTTGTATAAAAGGATGAAAATAGAGTATTAAGGAGTTGTTTTTTGTTTGTTTGTTGTTTTTTTAACATGAGCAATGCCTTTTTTTCTTCCCCTAAAGAAACAAAGATGTTGTAAAGTATTTGTTAAATCAAGGAGCTGATGTCAATCTTCGTGCAAAAAATGGATATACAGCTTTTGACCTGATAATGCTGCTGAATGATCCAGGTATGTCACTTCAAAGAGCACTGAGGAAGTGTACAACATAAACAGATAAACATCCTTTCCAGTCTAGAAAATATGTTAAAGCTGCTAGGAAATGTCCTCTGAGGTCTGTGCTGTACTGGACCAGGAAAGGATGCTGCATGAAAGTTACGGGTTTTGAGTTAATTGGATAGATGAGTGTATACATTTATGGGACAACAGATTTTGCTCATTTCTCTTGGCTTTGTTTTTGAAGATGCTCGAAAATGTGGTGTTTTGTGTCAGCAGAGCCAGGTCAGTAGCATTTCACTGTGGTGGCCCAGGTATTCTGAAGTGTCATTTGCACAGATCTATGAACTAGAGGTAGGAATTTCTACACAGTAAACAGCAGTAAAGAGACAAGACAAAGAGAGTGCAAACACAACAAAACTAGTGAATTCCTGGCTGAACCTCCTGCTAGGTCTTTGAAGTCTTGAGAATAAACACACTTCTGAGTTCAGGTTGTTTTTCATGGGAGTGCTTTAGAAAAAGCATGTTTAGGGTAGGCTTCAGTGAAACAGATTTAGGTTTTGTTGTGGTTCGTTTAGCCTGTGTAATTTGTTACTGTAAACCTTGCCTGGTACCTGAATTGCTTTATCTGAAGCCAGAAAGCACCACTCCTGACAGAATTAATGTTTGTTGTCTCTGTATTTACTCATTGTGGTTTTTTTGGTCACTAGCAGATACCTTTATTTCGTCAAAAGTAGATCACTAAAAGTATGAAATTTTAGAAAATAAATGCAGTGAATGTTTTTTTTTTCTTTTCTTAAAACTGACTTCGTGTAGGACAGAGTAGTTTGTCTTGTTACCTATTCAGCAAGAGGAATATTTAGGTCAGTTTGGTCTGCCCTTCTGAAAGTCTTTCCTGACTTCTGTATAAAATACAGATTTACAGGATTTTTTTTTTTTGCTTTCCTGTCCTCATCTCATACTCGTTCTTTTTAATTCCTTTTCCTTTCTTTTTTCTTACTTTTTTTGTCCACCTTTTTTTCTAACTGTGTCTTTTCAGCCCCTTTATTGTCCAGGCTGAACATCTGCTTTCTCTTTGGGATTTAATTTCCAGCTTCTTTTCTGCAACCTACGCTTGAAGAAAGAATATTCATTTTCCTGTGCTCTCTTCTGAGTCAGGTGAGAAAAGGGAGCGCCACAATATCATTCTTAACTTCTACAAAACATGAGGGGAGGCAGCTCGCTCAGTCACACATGACTGATTCTAACTGATTAGCATGCTTTTTTATATTGATAAATACCTTTAGAGAGATTATGCTAAGACTGCAGCCCACTATGTAGAGAGAAGGGGTGGGAAACAGGCCAAGAAAGAAGGTGTTGGGCATTCATCAGCCTTGTGTTTGAGAGGTAGATCAGTTACTACTTACATGGGATTTATAGGGAAACTGTCAGCATATCAGTCATAATTTAAGAAAGCAAAACAGAGTAAACATCTTAATTTTTTTTTTTTTTTTTTAGACACAGAGCTTGTACGGTTACTGGCATCAGCATGCATGCAAGTCGACAAAGACAAGAATAAACTGAACAACAGATCATCTTTGCCTTGTTCCAGAAGTAGGCAATCCTTAAATGTCCCAATATTGCCAGATGACAAAGGAGGTCTAAAGGTAAATATATTAACTCTTAATAAATAACCACTGTATTGTTTCCTGTAATGTATTAAGCAGAGAAAGTCACTGCTAATAAGTACTGTGCATCTAATATGTGAGGGTTTCTTTTGAAGGGTGGTTGTTCTGAATTTCTCGTTGACAGTGCTTTCTGGTTTTAGGAAATGTAGCATGTTTTCAGCTTTCTTTTTCTCAGATGGCAAAGCAAAAGGAAGACTTAAGGAAGAGTTTGAACCAAAGCATTTCAGTGCCTTGCCTAGACATAGTTCTCATAATTAAGTAGTGGAAGGTAGGTACCATGTTCATAAGTTTGAAAATAAATGTTGATTATGATCTTAATTTCAAATCTGCCTTTAAAATTGAAATGTGTTCCTATACTCATGGCTCTTTTTTTTTTTTCCCTTTGAAATCGGAGTGGGTATATTATGAAGATTTGTTTTTTCAGTGATATCCTTTCAAGTTAAGCTTTTTGGCCAGTAAATTTTCAGTTTTTCTTCTTTTGGGCTAAGGGTAATTATGTATTTGCCTTTTGCCTGATTTCTGTAGCTTCTTCTATCCTCTTATCTTGAAGATAGTATTTGTTCAGAGGTCGTGTTGTCTGTAATTACTCTATGGTAATTTTAATCAGTCTTGTCTGGTTTTAATTAACGTAAGCTCATTTAAAGATTCTTAGTCTGTTAAGCAAATGTGCATATATACTCCTAGCTTCCTCCTGTTAACAGTATTCATGTTAAAATATATAATTACAAGTAGGCTGCATTTGAAATTTAGAAAGACCAAAACCTGTTCTGTGTCTACTGTTTGATCACTTTTTTCATTAACTAGTAGACTTTTTATTTTGTTGTGTGTTTCTTTTATTTGTAATTTATGCATAGCACAGGCCCTTGTTCTTTGACCTACTGATTATGTAGTGAATAACTGTT
This sequence comes from Hemiprocne comata, assembly GCA_020745705.1. NCBI lineage: Eukaryota > Metazoa > Chordata > Aves > Apodiformes > Apodidae > Hemiprocne > Hemiprocne comata. Next base: position 97,894,312 of record CM036587.1, on the reverse strand, counting down.
ATCTCATTCTTTACCCTTTTCATGCAGAAACTGTTAACTGCTTTGTTTCTCACCATTTTGTGGTCTCAAAAACAAGTTGTGCCTTTTCCATGTACAAAAATTCTTCTTTCCTCACTTTTTTCATGCCTGTGCATATTAAGTCATACACTCAATGTCAGTATTGGAACAGCGTGACTTATCACAGTGAGTTTCTTTTTAGATCAAAGTTGTCTGACAGCAGAGATTTCCAGTTCTTCCCCTTATTCTTTCATTACTGATATTGTTACAACTATCTAAGGTATTTCTCAAGTGGCAACACCATTTTTGTGTTCTTTGATACTATTACCTTCTCTCATTGCTACAAGATTTCAGCCTTTTGGCAGACACTATTTTTAACCAGGAATGCATTTTTGTTACTTGGCTGCTGCTTCAGTCTAGTTTAAAGCCCTTTATTCCAGCTTCTGTATGTGTGTGATGTGGTAGGGTATATGGAAATGCCACAACCATCTGCTGCAGCAGCCTGGAAACTCCCAAACTCAGACCACCATGCTCTGAACACCAGAGGACAAGATGAACCTCTCCATTATCATTGCTTTCTGGTTGGAGAGCAGTAGTTTTTTATGTGGTAGCATAGTGGCTGTACTTACTCCATTTCGGGTTAGTTTGTGCTGTGAGCACATGTTAATGAAGTAGAAACACTGTGAGGCAGAGTAACAAAGATGATGGGAACTGAGAAGTGATCTTTTTGTTCACTGAAGCTAGCTTCTTCCTGTAACAGAGACACCACGTTGTGGAAGCAGTCTCTAATTGTATTCTGTGTTAAAACTACATGCCTTTTTTTTTTTTTTTCCCTTTCAGTTCATTTGGAAGGTGAATAACTGCTGAAGTATGTGGGTTTTATTGCTTTCTCAGAATGATTTGTCTCTCTTGCCTTCTTCTATTAGGTCTTTGTTGCTGAAAGTAATGTAAATCTTTATTAGTTATGGTTCCAAAGAGATACAGAGGTCTGAGAACTCTATCCATTACTAATGCTCTGTGCAGATTTGTAATCCATTTAATGATCATCTGCTAGAAAGATTGATTTGCAAGGAATAAGTTTACAGTTTATATAACTTAGTTCTACTGGATGACAGTTGGGAAGATAAATATGAGTAAGCAGTTGAAAAACGTTAAATTGCAAGGAGAGAAGGGAATATGTATGGTGAGAAGGAATGGCTAAGAATAAAGAGTAAACTAGGAATGTGTGTATTAGATATCACATAAAGCTGCCTTGATAAGTATCATCACTTTTACATTACTTTATTATTTTTTTAGAAGTGTTTCAGAAAGGGAAAAAGAAGCTTTACTAAAAAATAATCAGAAGAGATTTACAGTATGACTTACCTACAGGCCACATAACCTTTAATACAGATTGCACAAGTCTTCTTAATGCAGCCTTACAGGTCTCATATAGTCTAGGGAAATGTCTTGGTACATACTTGAAGCATCTTGCACTGTCCGCCTGTAAAAATGTCTAAGTCTGTAAATATGTGTATAAATTCTGTTTTGTGCAAAGATGGTCCTTTAGTGTAACAGTCTCCACATATATGATACCTGTATGGATGGAGGTTTTAGGTGCAGCATTCCTAAGGTTTGTATTTTTTTCACAGCTGGTACTGCCTTACCTTGTTCTTCTTCAGTTTATAGTTTTTTCAAGTCTGGCAGAGTTTAAGTTATCTGTGTAGAAACACTGTATGGATTGTGAATCTTTAGTTTCACAGGAATACTGTCAGATCTCTTCCAGTTTGCCAGTGATTTTTTTTTCGGGAGAGGCTGTCATGCAGATCAGATAAACTTCTATGTGTGCCTCTAAAAAGCAGAAAATATACATGGCAGTCAGTGGATTCCAGAGAGTGTACGAATGGATGGTGGCATTGGAAGTTATTGGGACGATGAAATATTTACCATATAGCTGTGAAAATTTCACATTCAAATTGCTCTAATACTTTTATCTACCTTGTCCTTCCAGATAGTGTGGAAAAAATATTGTAAGCCATTTGCAAGAGGAAAAATAAGGAAAGAGATTAATTTTATGAGTATAAATTATGGTGAAGGAATCTGTTGATAATTGCAAACCACTTTAACATTGGTGTTGTAGTTTATCTCAAAAACTCCTTGACAGATTTATCTCTGCAGTAAGGATTACTTAACTGTACATTTCTTTTCCTCTTTTTTCTTTTAGTTGGAACTAAATTGTTGTCTTATTATCAATCTAGTCCTGGTGGAGCAGGATGTCCAATCGATTCCGCAAGCTGAAGTTGACTCAGACATTGCGCCATGGATTTCCTTCCAATCAGTTTGTGCCTTTTCCCGATGAACCCGAACCATCATTAAATTCCACCATAAAAGCAGTTTCACGGAGTGATACGGACACCTCTGGAAACATTGATGCTGCTACGGCTCGGATTACAAATAACAAAGCTAGTGGTAAAGCCAGAGTTGTCTTGTGGGAAGTGAGCTCTTGTGGGATAGTCAAGATGATACTAGTTCTAATGTATTGATTCCGTTTTTATTTAGCTTACTATAACTGAAAAGGCACATAATGCAATTGTAGTGTATAGAAAGAGACATGTTTGTGCCCCTGACTGTTGGTCATGTTGAATGTTGAGTGCTGCATCATTTAAACAGGAAAATGCTAATATAATAATACTATTCTTTAGCAAGCACCATTAAATTGGACAGTAGAGACAGGTCACTCAAAAGTTGTTACTGTTTTTGTAATGAAAACCAATTTATTTAAACAAAAATTAAATAATTCTGAGAAGGAAGAGAGATTGGAAAAGCCCAGATTGTAAAGCACATCTCTTGAAATTGTAGAGCTCTCCATGCAAAATGTCCACAGTTTGTGATGTGAAATAAGACTATTGGCTTAATTTCATTTAGGTACATAACAGTGTCACTGGAAATCTTGGTTCTATGTGCTTACTGAGGGTAAAGCTGTTGAGTGTTCAAAACCGGTAAGCTATCCCCAAAATAGGAGCGTGCGAACACTGAAATATCGTTTCTATATTTTTCAGGTGTAAGCACTGCAAAAGGAGGAAAGGATGATGAATTATTGACAACCATGGTATGTTGCAGTGTTCTTGGTGTGTCCAGCCCTACTCAGAAGGTCATGCAGCTCTCTTCGGTTTTATATTTTTTTCTTACTATCCAAGTCACCGTTAGAAAGAGAACTGTCATTTGTTGATAGTCACTAAACAGGTACTGACAGTTACTGACTGTAATACATCAGTGGTTCTTAGAGTAGGAAGTACTGCCAAGTAGTGTGGTATGGAAGGTGCTGACAAGTACTGACTTTCTTTTTCCAAGAGTTACCTATACCTTTGTGTAATCAGCAATGACTGAGTAAAATAGATGGAACAGCTGATCAGTTGCTGACCAAGCAGTATGCTGTGAGGAAAAAATGGATGGAACATGGTACAATGGGAAAGTGAGAAATTACTAATAGAGGCAACCAAGAGATACTTAGTACTAGATGGTAATTTGTATTATTCCATTTCTTCTTTTTTTGTGCTGTAGCTTTAAATTGCCCTAAAGCTTACTCCGTGGAGATGTCATTAAATTTGGTTTATTATCCTTTATGTTCTTTTTTTGAGAAGATAGAGTAGCTATTGATGTGACTGACAGAACTCCAGGGAACCAAACCAGTTGTATTGTTTTTTCTCTTTCTGGAGAACACATACATCAGAAACAGGCAGTTGTTCACTGTGTACTGATGTCCTATCTGGAAATAGAGGGCGGACTACCTTGTTTCTTTGGAAATCAGTTGTTAATATTGCTGTTAAAATAAATTTGAAGCAAGATGCAGCCCATTGAAGGAAGAGACAGCTTCTGCCACTTAATGAACTGTATTAAATGTATTAATTGAATGAACGTAGTGATGGGTGCCAAAATGTCGGTTGGATTCTCTCTGTTAGTCTGTGTTGTACGTCTTCATGACTACTACTTTTGTGCTCTCATTTCCATTTTATTATGTTTCAAAATGCATTTGTCTCAATTTTTTTATTTAACTTACAGTTTTGAAACTATGTCATCAGGTCTCAGTAATCTTCCCTAAGATAAGCCTCTCTTCTTTTCCCCTTTCTTTGTTTCCCTCTCTCAGTTGAGAAGTAGTGCTCCATTTACCAGGCTGCCCAGCGATAAACTGAAAGCAGTGATACCCCCTTTCTTACCACCCTCAAGTTTTGAGCTTTGGAATTCTGACCGAACGCGAATCAGCAAAGATGGCAAAGCTGAACCGGTGAGAACTGCCTGGCCACAGAGAGCGATCAAGCACGATTTTAACAGCAGTGGGAACTCTGATATAGTAAGCAAACAAAATGTGTACAAAAATAGGGTGTTATGTCCAGGTTATGCTGACTGATGAGCCAAACTGTTTTTCTAATTAAAAATGACTTTAAACCCACTGTCTCAGTCATGGCTTGTCCTTTATGCTGCTCAGGAATAATACACATCTCTACAGAAGGAATATAAATGGAGCAGAAGTTTTGTATGAAGTGAAACAACTTGTTTGTTGTTAACCAGAATAAAGTTTGACATAACAAATTATCTTCAAACTGCTAAGGTGACCGCTGGTTCCACCTGTACATTTTAGTTGCCAAAGTCAATGCAGTCATTGGAGTGTAGTGGAAACCGCTCTGGTTTGGAAGAAGACTAGGAACAGGAGAAAAGAATAGATCAGATTGTTGCAATTAGTGACCAAGTGGGTTTGAAGACATACAGCCCTAAAGTGCAAGTACTGTAAAAAAGGAAAAAAAAAGTCTGGGTCATGTCCATTTTTTATAGAAGGAGCTTGCATGATTATATGATGTTTTTAGAGAAAACGCAAAACTTGTGACAGGAAGCAAAACAATCTCAACAACCTTTGCTTTGATGGTAGGAGAAAAAGGATAAGTGCTTATGCCCCTGACTTTAAGCTCTAAAAGCCAAGTGTAAAGAAGAGTTTATTTTACTAGTCCAGAACTGTATTTCATATCAGTTTTAGAAACGGGACAATGAAGACATTTTAGGAGGAGTTGTTCCTGTCTTCCTTTTTTAAGTGAAAAGAGAGAAAGTTCACGTCACTTGCTGCAGCTTAGTAAGAAACAGGGATCTAATGGCTGAGAAGTAGGTGGTAGCTATTTTGTAAGATGGGAGAGACAAAACCAGGGTTTTGGGGAAAGAAGTTTCACATGTGATTTATTTCCTCTCCTCCCCTCCCCTCCCCTGCAATGACTGTAATATTGTGTGTATCATACCTCGGGTGCATTGTGTATGCTCATTTTGTGTTGGCCAAAGGTTAAGGAGAATCATAGAATCATAGAATGGTTAAGGTTGGAGGGGGTCTTAAAGATCATCATGTTCCAACCCCCCTGCTATGAGCAGGGACACCTCACAATCGACCAGGCTGCACAAAGCCTCATCCAGCCTGGCCTTAATCAGCTCCAGGGAGGGCAGCTTCCACAACCTCCCTGGGCAACCTATTCCAGCGCCTTACTACCCTCATGATGAAGAATTTCTTCCTGATGTCTAACCTAAATCTCCCCTCTTTCAGTTTAAAACCATTACCCCATGTCCTGTCACTGCCCTCTCTGGTGAAAAGCCCCTCCCCAGCTTTCCTGTAGCCCCTTCAGGTACTAGAAGGTCTCTGTAAGGTCTCCCCAGAGCCTTCTCTTCTCCAGGCTGAATAACCCCAAGTCTCTCAGCCTGTCTTCATAGCAGAGGTGCTCCAGCCCTTTGATCACCTTTGTGGCTCTTCTCTGGGCCCTCTCCAACAGCTCCTGTGCTGAGGGCTCCAGAGCTGTACCCAGCACTCCAGCTGCAGTCTCACCAGAGCAGAGTAGAGGGGCAGAATCACCTCCCTGGCCCTGCTGGCCACACTTCTTTTGATGCAGCCCAGGCTGTGGTTGGTCCTCTGGGCTGCGAGCGCACACTGGCGGCTCATGTTGAGCTTCTCATCTACTAACACCCCCAAGTCCTTTTCCTAAGGACTGCTCTCTAGCCGTTCTCCCCCCAGCCTGTATTTGTGCTTGGGGTTATGCCAACCCAGTAGAATTAACACCTTTATTGTGGTGTAATTTCTTTTGTTGAATATATATATTAAATGTATATACTTTTATATAGTATGTATTAAATATATTTGTATATGTAAAAAAATACTATTTCTGATATTCCTTTTATGGAGGTTTCAGAACTTACGACACATAAAATAACAGTTGAAGTTTGATCTTTGTTATGCTCAAATAAGAATGATGAAAATTATTTTTTCTTTATTTTTTCCAGGCATCTGTTAGCAAGGGTACTAGACCAGTCAAATTACCAGCATTTGCAAGAAGACCTGCATCTCCTTCAAATTCCAACAACTTCAACCATTCTCCCCATTCTTCTGGTGGATCCAATAACATTGCGGGAATTAACAGACATGGAGGAGAATTGCATAACAGATCAGGTACCATACTGCTTTTATTGTCCATAAAGAAAGTAATTTGAATCTTGTTCAGCTAAAAAACTAGTGTTTGTGATGATGATAGAAGATACCAAGTGTTCTCTGAGAGCTCCTACTGCTGTATAAGCAAAAATTCTATAATGTTTGTTGGAACAGAATTGGAGTTGGGACGCCTACATAAGGGAACAAAAGCCTCACGTCTGTTGGAGAAGTCTCGTAGGTTAACCGCTGTCTCAGAAAAACCATGTTGATTTTATTGAGTCCAGCCACAATGGATCAGATAGATGCTTGTTCATTGCAACATATATTTCATAGAGCTGTCTCTTTTTCTTACCCATGTTCCTTGCTTTTATTTAAAATAAAAATCGGTTTTGAATTAAAAACGAAGCTGCAAGCATCGTATCTGGCAGGGTAAAGAAAATACAGTGAAGCAGCTCATGAAACCTACATCCAAAGAGTATGAAAGTCAGCTCTGTGTATGTACAGACAAGGCTGACTTCTCTCTTCTGTGGCTGATTTTTTTGTTCCCTTTTCTGAAGACTGTGGAACAGGTGTGAACCTTACAAGTCTCCCTCTTACTTCATCCAGTCAGCTTTTAGAAGAAAGTAAATGGTGAAGAGGGGTGAATTGAGAATTAACAACTATTTTTAAATTATGGTTTCCTTGACTCTGCTTTTATCTATTTTTTTCTTAGGTGGCAGTGCAGATAATGTTTTGTCTCAGATTGCAGCCCAAAGAAGAAAAGCAGCAGGCTTACCTGAACAGAAACCCAGCCAACAGCATAGTCCAGTCCAGTCAACTCCTTCATCCACTCTGTCTGATTTGCCATGTGGTCAAATTGTTGGCAACGGACATGTTGTAAAGGTACAGAGAAATGTAAATTTTTGTATTTCCAAATGGGCTAATTTTAGTAGGGTGTCTCAGTCATGGATGGTTGATGAAATACAACAGCTTGGCATTGCACAGCCTAAAATGAATGAACAGCTGTTACAGTAGTGAAAACTTTTCAGCTCTACAGACCTTCCTTTTAATTACAAGTCTACAGAAGATCAGACCTAATAGTAAACTATCATTTTGCTGTATTATTAATTTTGTTCTGTTTTAAAAACAAGTGTAATACTTGATCCTAGAGGGTAGGTCTATGCTGTTACTTTGGTTTCTCATTATTTCTTTCTATGACCCTGATTGAGTCCAGTGTTTTATGTTAGTTACTCCGGGGCTTTGCTTTGAAGTGGTATAGCTAGTCTCCCTCCAAAGGCACAACCTGAGTGCAGGACATGAGATAATTTCTACCAGGATCTGAGCACCACAACAATATGTCTATCCATTTTGCTCCACCACGTGTTGTTTTTAAACAGGGTGAACATAAATTTGTAATTATCCAAGTCAGGTTTTGGTCCTGAGCGCAAGCTGTATTATCTGCGCTGACTTACCTACTGATTTGCTGAAATAGCTTTATCTTCATGACCTGCCCATTTTTGTGCATGTACTTCAAAGCTGTTAATGGCTTTTTACAAAATTTGTAAGGATTTAAATCTTCAGAATTTACAGGGACAAGTTAGCAGCATCATAACAGAAGATCTAATACACTATTGTGAAATCTATGGGTTTATTCACACAGCAAAACATTACATTTCAGAGAGCAAGAGAAAAAAACACTTATAATTCAGGGTTTTAGTTCTAATGTCTGGTATTCTGAAAATGTTAGACATGACGACCAAGAGCAAAATTTCTCAATTTACTGCTTGTGTAATCTCCAAACAGCTCATTTTGCATTGTTTTGTTTTCTTTGCATCTTTTAATGAGGTTCTTAATGAAGTTTTGCCTGAAGAAACAAAACTGGCCATAACGTTTGCTATCTTGTTCTGTCACGTCTTATATTACAATATTTAGTAATATGCATATTGAATCAGTTAATATCAGTGATAAATGAAGTTAAAAAGCTTTTTTGTGATTTAATTGAAATTTCTGGAGGACAAAAATCAGAAAAAGAAAAGCGTGCGACTACCAATGCCAAAAAAGTTTCCATGAGTGATTGCTTTGTCTCTGATCTATCAGTTCTGATCCTGAAGGGACTACTGGTTGCTTTTCAAAGATGAGAGTGGAAGCTAAATTTTTTAACTGTGCAAGACCCCCAAAAGCTGTGGACTCGTACTGATTGTCTGCACATGATAGTCTTTCCTCCCTTTCTATAATATAAATGATCTGTCTTTCTTTCCTGTAGAGAAAGCCACTTTATTATCCTCTTCCCTCATTAAAGTCTACTGTAGTGAACAGCTGCCAAATGCTTTTTCTTTCAGAGGTGATCTGACCAATATATTTCTAATTGAACTCTCAGCAGTTCCTCTCAGCTTGTTTTTATCTTGGAAATAATTTCAGAAGAGCTACTTGTGTGCCCCCCAAAATCTTTTTTCAGTTACATTAGTTAGCCTATTAAGAGATAATACCTGTGCCTGTGAGCTTTGAGCTGCAAATCTTGAAGCCTGTTGTTAAAACAGTGTTTCCACTAAGAAGTTTGATTCCCACTGACAGTTGAAGACATTAGGGGATAAAGAAGTAGTGAGGTGCAATGCCCTGCCAATCATCTTCTGGGAATGGAGTTCCTCATACTGTTGAAAAGATTTATAAATAGAAATTAGGCCAGTGTGTTGGAAAGGCAACAACTCCTTCACTGCTCTTTGCTTATGTGTTTAGGAGAGTTTCAGTCTATCCACCAATAAGAAAATGTAATCAATGTAGTTCTTGCTATAGATGTTCATGTATCACAAATCTGAGGTGATTTGGGGGCATCAGTGTCAGTTGGGAGTACACAATCACACAGGTATCCACACTGGCTGCAAAAGCTTAAACAGCCTACTTTGTTGTAATCAACAACATAAATGCTGAAAATTTTACATCTGCATCGTGGGAAAGCTTGTGCCCTCCTGCTACGAGCATGCTGTCTCAACTTGGAAATAGCTCATCTAAAAGTGCAGCAATGTTACACTGATCAATTTTGTAAAAACTATCCATGGGAGGATTGTACAAGCCTTAAAGAAAGGAAAATAAAACCTGAATAACAATTTACAGGGGGATGTAATTTAAATAACTGCAGACAATGTGCTAGAGAGGGAAGATGATTCTGAAACACAAAGGGCCTCTACAGAATACAGGGAAAGTTGGTAATGTAGTAAGGGACAAGAAATAGAAATAAATTCCCACTGCTCTTCTGAGACCTCTCAAATTTGTAGCATGCTACATTCTACTCATTTCAGATGCAGGGCTAAGGAGATGGTGTGTTCTGGCATAGGATAGAATGATGGAAGAATGTTGTCAGTCAGATTAGTTTACATCTTTTTAATCTGCATCTCTTTCATTAACTAGAAGAGTTCCATTTATGCCATACCACAGAAGCAAAATAGTAGAGAAGCAGAAACCACTGTCATTCTCCCTTTCTTGCCTTGTTACCCAACCCAGCTTTTTTCTTACGTTTTTCCTGTAGCAGTCTGACTGACAAAAAGTATTTTAAGTTAAACTCTGAATTCAGGAACCCAGGAGAAAATAACCTAGACTTCTTTTTAGGTCACATAATGCAAACACTGAAATGTATGAAGTGATAGGTAGGTTGAGGAATTTCAGAAATGAGGTACATTGACTTGTTTTGGAAAAGATTGCTATACAAACATATATATTCTTAATCTTCATTTGTAATTAATCTCTTTTCCTATTTTCTGTGCCTCCAAATGTATTAAATATTTGCAAAATACTTAATAAATTTGAAATAACTTGATAATTAGTAATAACAAGTGTAAGGATTGACTGGAAACTTTCATTCCAGTGCAGCAAGGGGTTTAAATGCACCCAAAAACTTAGATTATGCTTGCTACATATTTCTGGTTAATCCAGCATGAAGTGGTGCTTTAAATGAGCATCTGATGTGCTTTGAAAAGCTTTAATTAAGGTGTTATTTATTTAATTAAATAGCTGAATGAAAAAGACTTGTTTTCAGAGTCAAAATAATTTCAATTTAAAAAAAAAGGATAATTATAATGTTTACATATAGTATTGCTATATATGAAATAAATTTCTTATTCCAAAATTAGAGATTTAATAAATGTCTTTTTCTTGATGAATTTGAGGGGATAGACTCTCACCTGGGGTAAATCAGTATTGCTCCAATTATTTCATTATGAATCAAGCAGAAACTTCTAGCTGTGGCTACATGCTGTCCAGAAACAATATGCAACTTAAGTAGTACTGAAGCATCATAGATAGGTAATAAATACTTCTTTTTCTTAACTGAAATGATTGTGTCATTAACTGCAGCAGAAACTGGAGATGAACAAAAGACCTCAATCTGGGACTTCATCTACATCTAAAAGCACATCACCAACTCTCACACCTTCCCCATCACCCTCCCCATCTCCTAAGGTTCACAACGCAGAGTCCTCTCTCTCTCCTTCTCACAGACAGGCCAAGAGCAATGGTTCCAGCAGTGGTACTATTACAGAAGATGGTGAGTAGGTCATTGTAATTATAGGAGATTAATTAATCAAGAGCACAATGTGTTTAAAGCTGTAACTGTACTAAATTATTGTGTATCAGCATTAGAGTGAGAACTTTTTTCTTTCTAGAAGAAAAATTATGATGTTTCTTACTGCAAGATTGGCATTCCTGCAGTAACTGGCTATTTCTCTACCAAAACCTGTGTTCCCTCGTGTTTCGAGGGAGATTGGGGCCATCTCAAAGCTAGCATAGAGGACGCAGGTAGGCCACTCTTACGTGGCCTCCTTCCTTCCCCCTTCCTATCTTAAATCCTGTTTTTCACCATTTGTTGAGGGCAGAAAAGGCACTTTCTCCACTTTGAAAATGAAAATTCTTTTTCATAAATGCTGTGAAGCACATCACTACAAAAGTAAAATTTCGATTCATAGCAAGTCATAGCTACATGCAGTTGATTTTTAAGAGCTATATTTGATTTATTTTTTTAAATTGGAAAACTAGCCTTATTTTGACCTTGTTTTTAACTTTAGGTCATAAGAAAGCATAATAATGTTATTACTGTTCCAACAATATTACTGCCTTTTAAGTTGAACTTTTAGGTCTAAATTACAATATTTTAAATTGTCATGTTATAGCACTGGAAGCAGCAACATTTAGTTCGTTTCTTTGGTAAACATCTTAAAAAAAAAAAGAGAGAGAGAAAAAAATAACATGACACAGTATCATTTAAATAAGAGATCGTGGTACCTGCTTTCTGTCCTCTTACCATGGCTTAGCTGTAGCATATTGTACAGACTGCTGGAGACAATCCTCTCACATTTTAGTTAGTGCAATTTTAAAATGATGTCTTGATGGTTCAGAAATACATATAATACATATAATTATACATGTAATAATACATGTAATATACATATAATTATACATATAATACATATACATTATAATATATATAATGAATAGAACTCCCTGTTGGATAACAAGGGGAATTACTCAAGCTATCAGCTGATGTAATCTCAGCTAGAGAAGCAGGGCTTTGTGAGTGCACTGCTAGTACCATGAAACAGTGAGTTTCCTCTCAAACAGAGGGACAGATTGTCAAAAACCTAAGTAGTTCTGGGTTCATTGTGCTTGTGAGCTCTTGTAGTAAAGCAGTCCTTTAATTCAGGGCTTCTCTTACTGTGAGTTGATTTCAACAGTAACAGTATGAGTCATACAACAGCAGTACAGGCTCATAGTCCCAACAGTAATTAGAAGAGTAAGTACAGAAGGCCTGCAGTGTTAACTTTTCTTTTTCTTACAAGTAAACTTAAATAACTTAGAAAATTGATTTGCATTGAATATTACTGTGAAGGAACAGTAGGCAGCAGGGTTCAGAGGTGTGCGTGTTTTCTATTTAGGCAACCACTTGGTGGACCATCAACAGCTTGTCCCTATTTTGAGAGCCAGTGACATAGACAATCAAGAAAGACGAAACCATGTGAGAGTAAAAGGAAGCTCTGAAAACTTGGAGAAAGGTAATGTTACCCTACTACTACAGAGTAGTACAAAAGAGGTGCTAAATAGGAGTAATGTGGAAGAAGTAGTAAAAGCTTTGAGAACCTTGAACCTTTGCTTTCTCTAGGGATGTAGGTAAGGAGACAAGATATGATGAGAGCAAAAGAAAGGCTTAGTGAAAAAGCAAAGGAGAAACAATATGTTACACAAGAGTTGTAAAACTGAGAGATTTCAGGTTTTGTTAAAAGTTAATGTACAATACAGAAACTGGAAGAAGAAGACAAAACATGAAAGGCCTACAGCTGAAAGCATTGTCTCTGTGTGGGATAACTGATGTTATAGTTGTTTATGACAGCAAGGCTCTGGACTCAGAGAACCTGGAAGTTTCTTCCCATATCACAACCTATAATCAAAGCACAGCAGTGTAATGAAAAATAAGAAGGCTAACTAACAACCTAAAAGAAAAAAGCTTAATACTATATCTAAGCCTAATAATATATCCAGCCCTAACATTCTGTGATTCTGTGATAAGAGCTTCTAATGAAACTTCTGTTTTATTTCTGTAAGATGGTATTTTTTATCAAACTGTTCTCACATATCTCACGCTATGTTTTTAAAGTTGTACAGGTTTTGCCAACCTGTACAAATTTTGTTAAGCATACCAAATTAATTGGCCTTGGGATAAAAAACCAAAACCCTAGCAGAAAATAAGACTCAACTACAATTTTTCACTTCAGTTTTCTGTGGACTCTTCCATAGAAAGAAAGAGGCATCCAGAATGGTGCATGGAAAGTGTGTCCATCTCAAGATGCTTGATGTCTTTTGAGAAGCTTCTTTTTGAGGGAGTTCTCTGTCACTTTTCTATTGATGATGAAAGAAAAGGGACAGGCAAAAAACAAAGAAGTTAAATAAATAAAAGCCATTTGTATTTAGGAATGGAAAAGTGATAACTTTACAATGAAAGTGAGCTTATGTGGGAAATAATTAAACGTAGTTCGTGTAATATAATAATTCATGTCCTTCATTTTGACTTTGACTTCTTAGTTTAACTGAGAAGTACTCACTTTGGTACTTCTGGGAAAAAAATATGAGTCATTTGTGACAGGAAAGCAATAAAAATAAACAGAATCCTTTGTTGAGAGATGTAGCGTGTAATTAAGATATATGGTGGTGAGTTATTCCAAAACTGCACTTAGACTTTATAACTGGCTGTTAGTGTTTTAAATGTGTGGGAAGAGTCACTATGAGGTCCTCCAAATTTTAATTTCCTTCGACTTTGAGAGGAAACCCAATATCCAGTGCTGTTAGCCTTGAAAGGTTAACTTATGAAACGTAAATTCTGCTGAGGTTTCATCTTAGCTGGGCATCAGCTGTCTGTGTTCAAGATGCTGGATGTCGGACACTGAAAGAGAAGAGGCTCAGATATATCCTTGTATCAGTGTTTTAAATGAGCAGCTGGGTGGTTGCTTGCTCTACACTCTGCCTTCCTGGAGATCATGACATGGAATTTTGCCATTCAGTTCATTGCCTGCTTGAGGAGTTTGGCTGTCTAGCCTGCATGATCTGGGTCAGCCATCTGGGGCCAAGCACCTGCGTTTCAGGTATTGAAGTTCCCAAGTTGTCTTTAGTGGGTTGGTCTTTTTAGATCCCTTTAAGGAGGAAGTAAGGGCAATGCAACAGAAAGATTTTATCATAGCAAGGTAAGACTAGATAGAATTACAGTACACTGAAGAGTATGAGAACACGATAAGGCAATATTTTAATTTCTGGTGCAGAGTTAATTTGATTGGGTTTTTTGTTACAATATATAATTGCATGTAGTATATGTTTTAATATATATGCTCAGCAGTTAACAGTGCAAAGATCACTAAAATCTTTCCTGATCCCTGGGGGTTTTTAGTTTTCTATTTCTTTTCTATTATTGCAGATGAGCTGACTGGCATCCTTAAAAAATTGTCACTTGAGAAATATCAGCCTATTTTTGAGGAACAAGAGGTATGTCCTTTTTAAAAGATTTATTTTCTACTGTTTTAGAAAAAGTAGGGTACAACAGAATCAGAATTGTGATCCAGAGTGTCAAATTTAATGCTTTGCAGCCATTTCTGTTTGCAGAGAAAACCTTGAAACATGGACCAAGCAGTATTCCTGGCATTCTCCAGGACACGGCAAATACCCTTCTTTGTCACACTGAACCTACAATTTTTATATAGATAGGTGCTTCAGATTTATTTTCCTCTTTGTTTTTACACTCTACTTTTTCTATGTCAATATCCAGTGTGGCTAAACAGTTTATAGGAGATCCCTGGAGTCACAGCTGGAACAGTGTTCGCAGATGAAGAACAGCAGGGTGTGAGTCACTGAGATGGCTGTTTTCTCTTCTTTATCCACTATAAGCAACAGGAGAATTAAATTGGGGAGCCTAAGCATCGTTGTAGATGAGGCCTGTGACAGTGACTTGCAGTGGAATGAAAGGAAACATTGCTGAAAATAAGTAAAAAGTAATACATTACAATGTTTAACACAGTACCGCATGTGAACAATGAGTGTGTATTTGTTTGGCCAAAGGCAGAGGGTAGTGAATGGACATGCAATGAATGGGCATCACTGCAGAGTTCAGGGTTCAGCACCACAAACAGATAATTCAGTTGCATCACAATACACCGGGCTTGTTATTGTTCCCCTACATGATAGGGAAGGGAGCATTTCGTAGAAATGAATGTGCTCTGTGTGTGAAGGTTAGAGCAATATGAAAAGTTTGAGATGTTTGTTCTTATGACAGCCTTGTGGATATGTTGATATGATAAAAACTGATATATGAACAAACCACAGGTTTTGCTCAGGAGACAGTGGAAAAGAACATTAAATATTCTGAAGTTCAAAAAATACTTTAGGGAGAAAAAAAAAAACGAAAGGGAGAAATCTTAGGCTTATTCAACTAGCTGCTACTGTAAGTAGAGGAATTTTTGTGGAGAAGATACATTTTGTGTTGATAGTGCTTGTCTGAAAAAAACCCCATTAATATTTTAAATATCACAATTAATTGAATTATTAACAGCAGATTTAAAACCTGACAGCAAAATGGTGAAGTGGGTGCCACATGATGTTAGTTATTCTTTGAAAAATTTTGTGTGCACAGTATTTACAGTAAGTCTACACAATTAAAAAAAAACAACCAAACAAAACCAAACAACTACTTTTAACCTGTAATAGTGTATCTTTGTCTAGGTAAATTTGTCTTGTTTGTATTATTTTTTTTTAATGTGTGCAGGTGGATATGGAAGCCTTCCTTACACTTACTGATGGTGATCTGAAAGAGCTGGGTATTAAAACTGATGGATCAAGGCAGCAAATCTTGGCAGCTATTTCTGAACTGAATGCAGGAAAGGTACATTTTGAAGTACTGTACTGAGTAAATTAATTCAGGGTTTCCTTATATTGTTAATTTAATATAGATTTCAAAATTCAACTGCAGATGGTAGTTGCAAAGGAAAATTACTGTTTTTCAAACAAAATAGTTAATGTATTTGATTAGTGAAAAATACCTTTCGTTGTGGTACTCCCTGTTCTCTTTCATGGACTTTTTCCTAGTTCAGTGACTGTACAGTTCTACAGAGTATTGGCAATTATGTCAGAAGCCACTGGTAGCATAAACATTGGCAATGTTGCAGTTACTGAATATTGATTGCAGTGATGCAAAGAGAGTCATCTGTCCACTGTAGTTCAGGTAGAGAATATAATGTAAAAGAAAAGGTTTTGCCTCACAGTTCTTGGTTTCTCTGTGTTTAGGTAAATAGCACTTCTCTCATTCCTTATACTTTTATTGCTTTTTAATTTTATATTGACATTAAAAAAATTGCTAAGAATGGTGTATGGTAAGCAGTGTTCTTGTCAGAGGGATTAAGGATCTCTTTAATTATGCCTGCTTACACTTCTCAGCTGCTTTGTCACTTTGAGGTCCATTCTGTCTCTGATACTGCAAATTTGGATAAACAAAACATAATTTCCCCAAGATCAACAGCAGCAAGTGATGATGCTAAAAAATTAGGGGAAGTGGATGACGCTCCATTCTAGAAAGCTATGAAGAAAGTAAACAAAATGTTTCTATTGCTGACTAGTAGTTTAAGGATAAGATTGCTACAAGGTTTTCCATGTATCTGGGGGGTAAGGAATTATTATTATTATTCCTAATAGTACACTGTGACTCTCTGGGCATAGACGCACATATTTACACATTTTTTGGTGATCTCTGAGTAAACTTAATTTTTTTAAACAAGAATTTAAGAATGCCTTATTTTAATTTATTGTGCTTTTACAGGGTCGAGAGAGACAGATTTTACAAGAAACTATACACAACTTCCACTCTTCCTTTGAGAGTAGTGTTAGTAACACACGACCTGCAGGTCATTCCCAGTGTAAGTAGCACCTGAAATTAATTGAAAAATGTATGGATACTTTTAATTAATACTGGCTATAAGACAGAATGTGACAAACAAGATGGTTAACTGCATTCTGGGTTAATAACTGATGTGTGTCTGTGTCTTTTGCTGAGACTGTAGAGAAGATTTCAAGGTAAAAAGGTAGAGATACCTGTAAGATTTTTATACATACTTCAGTACTATCTGAAATAGGCATAGGATTTTTTTATGCATTTCTGAACACATAAAATGGAATTAAAGTATAAAAAACCTATAGTGTACAGTATAATGTCTGTAGTGTGTATTTATGTCGGCAGTGGGATACATAATTTGTTTGATACATAATTTACTTTGTATACTCTGTATAGGAGACAGTTTTCTTCAGTGTGATCAAGTAGATTCAATATATTAAAGGTTTACAATTTAGTACACTGGCTGAGATAGCTATCTTAATTACGTATTTATGTATGCATGCATTTAGTTATTTGGTATAGGTAATATTTTTATATGATTGTCTATAGTCAGTTTCTTTGGAATACTTCTGTTCCAACCACCAGTGTTAACTGCTAGCCATTGCTGGAGAAGCACTCTTTTAAAATGTACTATCTGTAATCAAATTGCTGATCTCTGTAACAAATGAATACACTTACTACAGTCAGCCCTAGTTACAGAAGTTCAAAGTCTCTGTCCTGCCAGCCACCTGAGCCAAAGGCAGATATGCATCTGTTACTCAAGGTTAAGGAATGGGGCAAAACCTATTCATATGTGTATTTCTGGATCCATGGTTTTAGAGGAACATGGAGGCCATTGAACGACCTGGAGAAATTCACCATGTTAAAGTGCCTCTTACTGTCCTTCAGTTGCTTATTTTGCTGCTTGCATCCACTTACAAAATCATTTCCTTTGTTTAGTGGTTATGTTAAATAATATTTGAGGTATTGCATGTTTTAGGGGGCCTTAAGTAATGAACAAGTCCCAGTTGTTCCAATCTCAGTCAGTTTTAATAGCACTAGATATGTGAATGCAGGTGCTAACTGTAGTCCTACTGCTGCCTTGGTAGTCGGTGTAGGCTACTTTCTGTATTCTGTATAGTCTGCTTGGCTGAAAGCCACTATCAGGTATCACTGTATGCATTGTGCAGCTTACTTCCCATTCTCACGAGTAGTCAGCATGTGTGGGAACTTCTGGATGTCTCTTGGTAACATCCCAGACTTGAAGAGCCTCTTCTGTAGGTACTACTAGGTGAGCAGAAGCTGCTGTTTGGGATTTGTTAACATGGTGCAATGAAATGGAATTGACTCAAGAACTGAAGTAGCATACAGATGTAACGTCTCCAAGCAACTGGCTAACTACTGAGCTTAAAAGTGTCTTGATGACAGCAGAAGATGGTAATGGTGACAGAGAGCTGGGGAGAATATCCTTTTGTAAGAATGGAGGCAACAGTTGCTCCAGCTGACAAGATGCTGCAAGGAGGCTGCCATCAGATATCTAGCTTTTGGGTTTCTGTGTGTGAGAGCTCCATGACATAGATTTGGCTGCTGAACAGCAACAGAAGCACTAATAGAGAAGGAAGAAGAAGAGAACATTTAGATAAAAGAAGTTTCCACACCAGGTAAGCTGCTTTTTATTGTAAAAAGTAGCAGTGGGATCCTTATGCAGTCTCTGAAACTTGAAGTGATTTCCAGGAATGTGTAATATTTTACAGCATAAGAGCAGCTGTACAAAGTCAGGTCCAAGGTCCATATGGTTGTGTTCAGCTTTTTCATCCAGTCTTATTTGATCTTGGTGTGAAGAGCTTGCTTTCATTTGCTGTGAACTTGCCATGTCCTGACTTCTTTTGCTTCATCCTATTGGATCAGAAGATACAGTGGACAGTTGTTTCTTCTTCACTGCCTCCATGTCACCAATGATTTTACAGATACCCGTAATACTCTTCCTCAGTAATGTTTTTTTTTCCAGTTGGAAGACTTACAGGCTACTAAATCATTCCCTATACTGTAGTTTTTCTGGCCTCTTTTCCTTTTCTACTACATCTGTTCAGACTTGGAGATACCAGCCTACCATAAACTATTCAAGGTGTAGGCATACAGCTGATTTGCACTTGACACAGTGATGTTTTTTTTCAGTTGCATTCCCTATTTTCAGTTCTCTTGCCCTTTCCTAGTTATTTCTAGTACTCTGTTTTTTTGGCTGTAAATGAAGACTGAATTGGTCTTAATTTGAACTATCTCTTACTACCTAGCTCATCTACTGAGTTCAAGCTTCGACCCTTTAATATAACCACTCATACATATTTTTTTCCATATGCCTTATTTCATATTACTTCATATTTATCGTAATCAAATTTTGTCTGCCATCTTATTGTCTGGGCACTGATGTCTCATTAAGTCTTTTGCCAGTCTTCTGTTTGCCTTTATTTTTCTTTATATGGATAACTTAGGGAAGTTTGTCACTGCACTCTTATATGCCCTTTCTAAATCATACATTGAATATCCTGAGTCCTTGTTTAGATCCCTATGAAGTGCTAGTGGTGAATCGCCGCACTCTGGAAAAAAATACTGTTTACTCCCACCTTCTGTCGTCTGCCTTCCTAACCAATTATTTATCCACACAAGTATTTTCTGTTTATGCTATGTCTTCATTATTCTCTGAAGAGCCAGCCTTGGATCTTGTGAAATGTCTTTTAAAAATCCAGGCATCAAGTGGATCTCTTTTATATACAAGACTGTTTCCAGCTTCAAGGAATTCCAGTAGGTTGGTGAGGCAAGGCTTTTCAAATCCCTTTTTGATTGTTTTACACAAAATTTCAGATTCTTTGTTATAATTTATGCTAAACTGCCTGGTTCTGCTGGCCGTCTTACTGGTCTGTGTTCCCTGGATCTCCTCTTGAACCATAAAAAAAATTAGCATCAATTTTATCATTTCTCAGATACGTGGCAACTGAAGAAAACCTGTGTTTTGTAGTCAGCATTTCAGCTGCTGTATTCCGCTAGAACATCTGGCTGACCAATTTGTTATTATTTGCACTGTGTATTAGTGTAAAAATTTTTTTACCAATACCTTAGGTTAAGATACCTTGGACTCCCACATAAAGAAGGTTTCTGAAATGGGAACCTTCCCAAGGTTTTTTCTGGTGAATACATTTAGTTTTTCTGATGTGAACTTACTTCTCTAGCTCAGTACACCAACTGATTGGCATACCGGCATCTGTGACTGGCTGCCTCCTGTAATGTGTTTGAAAAGTAATATGTGAAATTTTTATGCTTTTGGCAAGGTCCACAACCACTGGTTTATCTACAGCTCTTTCTAGAAGCCTATCTGAATGTCATTGGCTAGAAAGCCACTTCATTATTTGCCCTTTTAGAAAGCTATATGTAGCTCACAGGATAACAACCTGTGTTTTCAGCTGTGTCATTGTCACTGTTTCCACACTCATCACTGTGTTTTCCTCAATATTTTGAGTAATTTTAAAAGCTCAATACCTAAGCTGGAGTAGCTGCCAGTGTAGCTCTGCTTTTGTGAAGTTTCCAGCCTATAGGGGTGTAAAGAAGATAATTAAATATGATCCAAATACATCCATAAGACTCAGAAATGAAAAGCAGGGGAAAAGAAGCTAAATCCTCTCTTTCTGGAAGCATAGCTTGTAATTGTGGAAGGTCTGTAGGCTGACTACCACCACCAAGCCTTTCAATGTCTATAAGCTTCCACACCCTAACCCATCCATAGCTCCAATGTTCACTTAGCCTGTGTTTGCCAAAAAATGCCCCAATCCACACTGCCCAGGTTCAGCCCCTCTCCTGCTGCCACTGGGTCAGGAGCTGTTGCTGCTGGTCAAACCCAGTATGAGGTGGCAGGCAACAGAAACAGAAAAGCAGTAGGTGAGTGTTTCTAGAGTGGAAAAGAACTGCAGTTATAATCTACATTTACACTTCTAAGGAATGCAGGAGAAGGAGAACAACGATAGGCAGAAAAAGTAAAAGCACAACTGTCAGAAGTAGAGGGTTGATGGTATAACCGATTTCACACAACAGGCTTGTTTAGAGAAGATATTACAGTTTGTTTTTTTTGTTTGGCAGTTTAAAATCAGTTGCTGGCTTGTTGTATCCTCAGCTAGCTTCTGGTTCAGCACTTTCTGCTGAGGTCATTGCTTCCGAACTCATTTGTCATACTACAAGAACTCAGAAAAGTTGTTGAGTGTTTGTTGGGTTTTGGCAGATGAGATACTTCAATTATAATAAAGCTCACGGTTTGGAGAAAGATTCCTTTATACATCCATTGGTGTGTCATCCCTGGGGCTGGAAGTGAGATGGTTCCACTTTGCAGAAAACAACAGGCTTTGACATATATTTGTTTTCTGTCAGAAGGGTACTGAGACCACTTCCAAATACTGAGACCACTTCATCCTCACCCCACACCAGTGTTACTAGGTTAGGCTGTGAGAGCTCTGTGTTCCAGTCCTTGCCTGAACTGCATAAGGCAGATGGCTGCCCTAACTTGCAGTGTAAAGAATTACGGTTTACTAGACCCATAAGCCATTTGGTTCAGGGGCACCATAGTCTTGTCTCTATTCTGAAGAGGCAAACAGTATTTGCATGAAGGGTGATGCCTCTGTCTCTTTATTAATGGAAATGAATTGGTGACCTTCAGAAATTATGCCAAAATGAATTCATTCCTAGAGTGAATATTCTGGGGTTTTTGGACACTTTGTAAGTTTTCAAAGGCAAAAAAAAAATGGCCTGAAAAGTTGCTAATGTGTGCTTATCACCCTGTTCCTGACAAGAGGAACTACTAGGAAAATACTGCTTCTTTATAACCCAGTGAACAGTGTCAAACAAACAGAGTAAGCTTACTTCACCATTTACATTTAGAGCAGATGACCAAGCCCATGGAGGCATCAGGCAAGGTGACTTCTCTGAGGAGCAACACACTGCTCCTTGGTCTGGACTCCAGCTTCAATTAAACAGCAGGTGGCAGCACGAAGTTCGCATTTCAGGAGAAGCTGCGTTTAAGAAATTGTATAGCCCAGGAAATGTTTGTGTTTGTAGTTTGAGGTGACCTTTTTGGTTACGTGATTCTGGTAAAAAAGAAAATAAGATTTTTTTTGAATACCTAATTGCCAGGACAAATTGTTTAATTTTTTGGGGGGGAAGAGGGGGAAGGCTGGGGGGTGTCAAGATTCATGCAGTCATCATGAGGATAATTGAAAATGTTAACAGATCTGGCAGTGGTCTGAGTTGATTGAAAGAAGTTACACCAAGGGGGAGAGAGCTGCATCTCAGCACAGACTTGCCAAATCAGAAACAAAAAGTTGAAAAAAGTTAATGTGGATTCTGTGAAGCTCTGTGGAAAAAAAGAAGGAGCAAACCACCTGAAATTTTCTTCAAGAAGAGTAGAAATAAAATGCCATGTGCTAGTTATATATATTTAAGGAAGTGTTACATTTTAGATCTATGATTAAAAAATGGGAACAGTTCATGGGAGTTCCCTTATCCGAGTCTTGGGTTTGTAAAAGAATTTGCCAATTCTACAAAAATCACATGAAAAAAGCAAGAGAGCATCCAGATCATCATAAAATACTATGATACCACTCAATCTATAATTCTTTGTGATTATTCTGGTCTTCCAGTTTTTCTTTACATATGGTAGTATGTTGCATTCATACACATTCATATCTCCAGATACAGAGTACAGATATTTTAAAAGATGTGACAGAATAAAGTGGAAGAAAGTGTGGAGTCACCTGTATATTTACTTTCCACTTTTGGATTTAGAGTAAAAACTATCAAATGGAAATTATCCAAAGGAGGAAGTCACAGAGAGTCTATAGAGTGTGAAATAAAAACAGGAGCAAAACCTATATATTCTTGCAAATAAAAATCATAGAGGATTCGTGTGAACTTGCTGGAAAGGTACACATTGAGAAAAGAGAGATACTGGAAAGGCTTATGGCAGTAGAGGACCTTTTCACACAACTTTGACTTTTCATACCTTTTCTGTAAAGGAGAAAGCTTAAGATGGGCAAAATGCATTACAGGGTCAAATTGTTGGAGTTTGGTATAACAGTGATATTGGTAAGTGTGGGCCTTTTTCCAGTGATTGTGGAATTACTCTGTCTTCTTTAAAGCTGTGAGTCTTTCTGGTTGCAGTTTTTCACATTTGTTTTCTTTTCTTTGACAGCACCTGGCTGCTCCATAAAACCACAAGAAGCTGTTTCTCCTAAAAGGTAGCTACTGGAAAAAAGACTTTTTTTTTGTCTTCTGGTGAAGTTTGGCATCTGGCTGAATAAGTCCAAGTGTATAAACAAGAATTTGAAAAGTTAATCCTAACTACACCTTTATAGGACTTTATAAAGTAACATTTTGAAATTTGAATCCCACAAAGGAAATAAAAAAGAGATTGCTTTTATGGTTCAGCCTAAGTTTTGAATTGTTCAAGGCGTCAGTGGTCTGGATTTTAGAAGAACAAAGTCAGAAGAGTGTGAAGTATGATGACCATATGAAAAGATTCATTTTTTCATTCTACTTTTGCCCATAGATGAAGAACCCATAGGAGGCTTACATGGGCACAGTAAGAACAACAGAAGTGTGGAAGAAAAAACCACCATGAATTATGAGAGCCTCCACATGGAGAAGTACATAAACTGCATATGCCTCTGTTGGCCTGATACAGATGAAGGAGTCCAAACTGAAAATATAATGAATTTATGAGAAGGAATATGAAGGAAAAGCAATGCTGCATTCTTCATTAACCAAAGTACACTTTATCTATTCAATAGTAAGAGGTTAGAACAGCAGTCAAAGTAAATAGGAAATACCTATTTGTAAAAATAGCACTTTATTTAAGGAAATGCATAATCCGTCACCAATATTTAAGCAGAAATTGTGTTAAAATATTTTATATTGCTGATCAGTTGTTTTGAGAATAAAACCATTTAATTGATACTGGCTGAGTTTTTTTAATACTAACACTAGCAGATCCTAAAATACGTTTTTATAATTTGTTTTTTGTAATAATTTTGAAAGGAGTAGTTATAGTAATTATGAGTGGAAATAATTTTCTGCTTAGCAAATGCAATTAAAATACAAGTAATCAGAAGCCTCTGACACTATATTGATCTTTCTGAAGACTCACAAATCCATAACTTTACCACTGGCTCAATTCAGTGCAAATCCAGGAGTAAAGTCAAGAAGACCTTGGAGCTCCAATGCAGAGGAGTGATCTCAAGTAATTACTTTTGTAATTAAAAAAATGAAAAGGTTTAAAAAACCTTTATAAAACTAAAGGTTTTGCATTTTTCCACCCTTCACACTGTACTGGTTTTAGCAGAGTTTAGCAAAACCAGGGATAGAAGTGGGTGTGGTGACAGAGATAACAGCACCAGTGAAAGTGGTGGTGCTCCTTTTGTCCCTCAGGTGCCTTGGGGTGTGTCGTCTGGGTCTGTGATGGCTTCATTGGTTTGGCTGTCCGAGGTACCGCTCCAAGTTGCTGACAGCAAACAGCAGAGCAGCCGAGCTGTGCTGGGTTATGCAGCTGTGTTGTATCAGAGCTGACCTGGAACCCAGACAGCTAAATTCCTAGGAAGAAAAGAAGAGGTTACTGGGAAGTATTGCAGAAAAAAGATGGTTACAGCCTCATTATGGCAACCAGGGCCTGTTAGTACCCTGAGGTCCTTGGTGATCATGCTATTAACATATTAACAAATATTTTTTGTTCTATTTTTCAGTGCAGATACGTCAACAAACTTGTAACATGATCAGCATTTAGTGTGGTATTTTTTGTTTCCAACATGTCTTAAGCCCAAGGGAATCGCTGCTTATGCAGAATTTTGCTTCAGGATTAATTTCAGCGTTAGGATAAAAATATGTAATTTATGCTTCCAAAGATTTCAAGAGCTGCTGCGAGAGATGACATACCAGGACAGATCTGCAGGCATGTTAGGTGCAAACCATACAGTATTAAGCTAATGGCCATGTCCTTTCTTGAACAGACATGGACAGTTTTGGTTAAAACACTTCAAAATGCAGCAGACAAATAATTGCAGCTTCTTATTAAGACTAGGAAATATGTTCTGCTTCTGAGCCAAAATCATGCAGTGGCATATTGGAGCCCTTGTAATTCTTACTGCTAATAAGTGATCTGTAGTGAGCTGAACCATCTTGCCTATGACCTAGTGCCTGCAAGCCCTGTGAAAGCACAGTTTTGTGCTTTTGATGCAGCAGGTGGCAATCCAAACATCCAATATACTCTGTAGTCACCTCAAGCCCACTAACAGGGAAACTTCAAATTGAGAATGCTTCAGCTGTTTCTGTTCAGAGCATGTGGGCCTTATTATTTGGAAAGAGAAGTATTCACCTGCCATACATTAACAGAGTGGGTGTTTATTTTTGGTTCTTCAGGGCCTTTCAATACGATGTTGAACAACAGTTCAGTGTGAAAAATACTTTTGCAAGGTTGAGAGGTACATTCTTTCTACAATCTAAGAGGGTTCAAATTCACATATACCACTACCCAGAAGACTGTAGGAACCTCAAGGCAAGGTAGGGGGCATGCTTCATTTCTCTGGCTGAATCTGTCTCACTGTGCAGAAAATAATTCAATATTAATGGGGTGTGGCCCTGTGAGACATTGGTCTAGGAAGGGGAGGAGTTAGGCTTTAGTTCTTCTAGTTCATTTACCGACTTAGTAGTTCCTAAGCTACATAGCGACTGAGGATAAATAGTGTTATAAATTTGGGGATGTTAGCCAAAGTGCATCAAAGAACAAGCAGCAAAAAGATGTAAAGTGAGCACAGCACTGTCAAAGGAGACCAACCAGTGCACTAGCGTAGGGTCATTGTGTTTATACTGCAGGCAGAAAGGGTTCCTCAGACTTCCCATCAACAAATCCCACTATGTAAAGAGTTAGCTTTATTACACAGGAACAAAAATACTTGATTTTAGGGTCTGGGAACCTTTAATATCTTCTGCTGCACTTAGTTCTTAAAGGTGGTCTGTTCCTTCTGCCTGATTTAGCTGCCATTTTAAGTGGTGAAACAAACGGGTTGCTTACCATGGCTGCTTTTTGTGGCTCTGAGCAGAGGTCAGTTCGCAACCAACATCTATATTTATGTGTCTATGTGTAAAGGCTGCCGTGGGTAGCTGTATAAACTCCACTGTGGGCAGTGGAGGTCTGCTCAGTATAGTCATGGGGGTCTCAAAAGCCAGTATCTGACCAGCCTAGACCAGGAGCTTGGTTCAGTTTTACAGACATCCACTGACACTTACATGCCCTAGGGCATCCAAAGCACCTTAAGGGATGCCATATGTGACACTAAGTGAAGATTATGATCAGTTTGTTTGTTGCAAACTGTCACTTGGACAAAGAAAGAGATGGAGACTCTCATTTCATTGACCTGTCCCAATTTGTCACAGATATTCAAAGGTGAAAAGCTGTTTCCCATTTGCTGTTCATTTTCCATGTCCTCCTTTTCATTTTAAATGAAGATCTTTGTTAGCAAAGTTTGCTTACCTCATAATGAAAAGCGATACCTTCTGGGCTTAACCAAAGAAGTAAATACTAGAAGAAACTACTTCTTCTGATTCAGTTTAGAATTATGGACTTGACTAATCTGTAGTTGTTAAACCTGAGATGTCTTATTTTGCTGAGTAGTACTACTATTTTATCAGAAGCTTTTATAAGTTTATTTGAATTTAATTTTCCTTTTTTCTGCCCTTCGCACATTAATAAAGATCATATTTTAAATAAAGATACTTCATTATGTGGAAATGATTCAAGCAGTCATCTGCAGTATTTCGCATGCTTCAGGAAATAATGCCATAGAAGCCAGGTAGCCTCTCAAGGGAACAACTTTGGTTTCCAGAGTGATGTGGAACATAAAAGTTCATGCAAACAGATTTCTTTAATACCAAGATCATGCTAGTTTAAAATTGCTTAGCTGGTCTGACTCTGACACTAATAGCCTCGAATTTGTCACTTCTAGATTTTATTTTATTTCAAAGCCCTGTTGGCAGTACAAGGGTACATGTAGTGGGAGCAGGCTTTCTCCATTAAACCCAAACCTTCTTATGCTATATTTAAAAATCATTTGGCATGCTTGATTTGCAGTCTCTCAGAAGCTTGTATTATTGAAATAAACTGTTAATGCAATGTACTCCTTACAGTGTCACAGCAGAGAATTGTTTCAAAGTAATTTTTGCCACTTGCCATTCACAACATTCCAGTGTGAATTAAAGCTTAATGGAGTTAACATGGAGTCATAAAAACAAAAGCAAATAGATTTTTGCAGTATGATTGCCATATTCCCAACCTTATGTCTTTTGCATTTTGCATTTTTATTGGTTTCTTACTCCTCTCGGTTCTCATCAGTAGGTGTGTACAACACTCTCAGAATAGGTCTATCTGGTCTTGAGAGGACTGCCATAGCATGGCTGTTAGCAGAGTGGCTAGTGCTGTATTGCAGCAGGGTTCTTGAAGGTGATAAATGGGTAAATGTGAATGTAGAAAAACAGGCCCACTCAAGACACCTTCTTAGAAATGTTCTACAACCACTCTATGTTTACACATATACTTGATATGTGGCTACAAGTTCTTGGTTTTAGTAAGCCTAAGCAGTTTTCTAACCCCACAGAATTGGTGGCCTGCAATTAGCTGGAGCAGAGAGTTCCATTTTCTGAGTTGTGAAACAGAATCACTTTGCACAGAGAGCAGCCAGCAAAGTGCAATGGACTTGATCACCATGAGCCTGATTTTAATTGTTCTCCGCAGATTTCTTCATCTGGTTTTTCCAAGTTAGTCTCTGCTGCCAGTATGTCCTCAGAAGGGGAAGATGTAGTAAAAGGAAAATAAACTGAAAAAAAATTTAAGAATTATTATTAGATTGGGATTACTGGGTTTTTTTTTTCCAGGATTTGCCTTTCCTTTAGGCTGTTTCTTGAACAGTCAGAATTAATATTGAATACCCTGGCACTCACTTTCTTCAGCAGTTCGGACTCCAAAGCACTCACTTTCTATCACAGACTCAGTTCAAAATCCATTGCTCACATTCCTTTACTCTGACAGAGCAAACAGAAAGCCTCATTCTCTGTACTGGTAATTAAATAGTGTATCTATAGAAATACAAAATACAGCTCCAATTCATAAATGCTCCTAATACATTGCATCATTTATCTCCTATATTGCATTTTAATTGCTTATTTGGTATATCAGGGACACACATAAACTGTAGTCCTTAACAATGCCACAGATTGATTTCACACAATCACAGGATGGCTGAGGCTGGAAGGGACCTTTGGCAATCATCCTGTTCAAAGCCCCCCTGCTCAAGCAGGCCACCTAGAGCTGGTTGTCCGGGACCAGGTACATTGCTCTCTGCTTGTCTGCTGAGACAGTCATTATAGAAATCATCAGGCTGGTCAGACGTGATTCCCTCTTTGTAAATCCATGCTGACTACTCCCAAGCACTGTCTTAAAATATTTTTATTATTTTCTCCATCATATTCCCCACAATCAAGGTGAGGTTGACTGCTTCTAGTTCCCTGGATCCTCTTTCTTGCCTTTCTTGAAGATAGGGATGACATATGCTGTCTTCCAGTCCTCGGGAACCTTGCCAAATCACCGCGACCTTTCAAAGATAATCGAGAGTGGCCTCGCAATGACAAGACAGCTCCCTCAGTAGTTGTGGGTCCATCCCATCAAGTCCTGTGGACTCGTGTACATCATACAACTTCTCTTGGAATGCCATGTAAGAATATTTTGTCATCTACATGTCCCCCGCAGACAATACCACGAGTGTTCTGCATACACCTCTGCTAGTCCTTTGATGGTTTATAGACATCCTGTTACAGTGAGCGTCATAGTTATTGGTCAGATATATTCCAAGCATCCCATCATTTCAGTTGCACAGTGATAGTATTGATGGTTCCCATTCTTTGGGCATGCTGTGTTGCCTCATAGCTTACACAGTGATCCACCAACTTTGCAGTCCTTCTTCCACTTCCTTGGACAAAATGAGGAGACAGGTTCCAGCTAAAATTTGCCAATGCTTTTTTGTGTTATCAGCATTCAAACAACCCCAGTCAGCGTCATAATGAAGTAGGTGAGGATCTATTTTAAAATGCTTGGTGGGCTCTGAATATTCTGAGAAAAATGCCTAGTACAGCCTGAAAACTACAATAGCCTATGCTTCCTAGACCAATCTGACATCATTCTTGGCATTCACCACACTGACAGGTACAATAAGACAAATTCATTCAAATAAATGCACAGAAAGGAAACAAGCTGTTAGATTTAGAAATAGATAGTAAATCCTGCAATAATAGAATGCTTCTTGTTAGTGTAGCCACAGGTGTTTTCCTGTGTTTTATCCAGATAACAGCCTGTGAAGTCATGCTGACTAGTAGTATGATTCACCCAGCCAGCCAGCAGACCTGGGTCTAACTCTTAGGGAAGCCAGTCGCTCCAGGTGCTGTTTTCCACGCACCAATAATTACTTGCAGCCAAGCTCTTCCTTATTTCCTCTGCCTGAGGAGATGCACCCTCTGAAGTATCCTGAAATGTTAACCTTGATCATCAGACAAAGATATTGACTTATCCTGTTAATACTTTCAATTTGTTGTTCAGTTTAGAGGACAATGGTGTTCTCAGATTAGGCAGTGCCCTGTGACAGCTCCTAAATGTGCTGGCTTTTGTGGTAGCACTGCTTAAACATAATAATCGTTTTCTACTAGTGGCAAATATGCTTGCTGAGAAATTCTAAAAAAGGAACATCTATTTGTACCTTGCAGTAAATAAGTAATTAATCAAAGAGCCAAATGCTGTCCTGATCTTTACTGGTGTAACTCCACAAAAATCCAGACGACTCTCAATTTAAGTGTGGGGAACTGCAACAGAATCCACTTGGAGATAATTTGTAAATAGAGCATCCCACCCACCATGTTGGATTGCACCATTCCTGTGCAAGCATGATGTGCACACAAGGAGATGGTAGGTATGTTCTTAGACAAGTAGCTGAAGAATGGGCCTGTTGTGTTCCTTTAGATATCACTTTAATTTGTTAGAACTCACCTCTATGTTGGCATTCACTGTACCTTTGTTTAACACCTCAAAAGGCTGTGCTCTAATCTGATAAGCAGTAATTTGAGAAAACAAGTATTATCCATGTTAATAACTGACTGGTTTTATATTGCCTTTCTTTTCTGTTTGATCAAAGCAACATGAAGAGCAGTTCATATGTGGAGTTGGGGGGGACAAAGAGGACAAAAGAAAACTAAAAACAACGCCACCAGAAAACTCTGACTTGGCTGGGCATAGCAACAAAACTAAGCAGCTGATTTAGTCTGTTTATTGTGTGGAAATGCATAACAGCTTTGTCATATGTTAGCCATTATGTACATGTGTGTATTTCAAATTAATCTGGGAGAGCTGTGGATAAGCACAGCATGACTAACACCTCCTTTCTCTCCTGGAGACAATGTGCAGTATAGGAAGGGTCACACAGCTGTTTCACAAAAGCATTCTTGGCTTTCTGCTGCAGCTTCCTTTTTCCTCACAGGCAGAAAAAACCAAAGAAAAATCAAATATTGAAGCCAGAGCTGATGATGGGATGGAAATCCATGTTACGCCTTTTTCACCTTCTATGTATGTTTCCCCATGTTATGGTGGATTCCTTCTGTTGTACTTCCACACAGATACATAAACCCTTAGATTCTCTGTTTCATGCCTGTAAGAAGACTTCTGGCAAAGACATGCTAATCACAGAATCACAGAATCACCAAGGCTGGAAAAGACCTTTAAGATCATCAAGTCCAGCCTATGACCAACACCACCACACCATCCAGACCATGGCACTAAGTGCCACATCCAGCCTTGCCTTGAACACATCCAGGGACGGTGCCTCCACCACTTCCCTGGGAAGTGGCCCCTCAGTTCAAGAAGGACAGGGAACTGCTTGAAAGAGTCCAGCGCAGAGCCACAAAGATGATTAAGGGAGTGGAACATCTGCCTTATGAGGAAAGGCTGAGGGAGCTGGGTCTCTTTAGCTTGGAAAAAAGGAGGCTGAGGGGTGACCTCATCAATGTTTACAAATATGTAAGGGGTGAGTGTCAGGGAGATGGAGTTAAGCTTTTCTCAGTGATGACCAGTGATAGGACAAGGGGTAATGGGTGCAAATTGGAGCATAGGAGGTTCAAGGTGAATATCCGAAAAAACTTTTTTACTGTGAGAGTGACAGAGCACTGGAACAGGCTGCCCAGGGAGGTTGTGGAGTCTCCTTCACTGGAGACATTCAAAACCCGCCTGGATGCGTTCCTGTGTGATGTGCTCTAGGTGACCCTGCTCTGGCAGGGGGGGTTGGACTAGATGATCTTTCGAGGTCCCTTCCAACCCCTATGAGATTCTATGATTCTATGATTCTAAGTCTATTCCAATGTCTAATCACCCTCTCTGTGAGGAAGTGCTTCCTAATATCCAACCTAAACCTCCCTTGGAGCAACTTCAGGCTATGCCCTCTTGTCCTGTCACCAGTTGCCTGGGAGAAGAGCCCAGCCCCCACCTGACTACAACCTCCCTTCAGGTAGTTGAAGAGAGTGATGAGGTCCCCCCTGAGTCTCTTCTCCTGGCTAAACAACACAACATCCTCAACCTCTCCCTTTAAGACTTTCCTCTAGTCCTTTCACCAGCCTTGTTGCTCTCCTCCAGCACCTCAACGTCCTTCTTGAAGTGAGGGGCCCAGAACTGGACACAGTACTCGAGGTGAAGCCTCACCAGTGCTGAATACAGGGGGAGAATTACATCCCTACTCCTGCTGGCCACACTATTCCTGATACAAGCCAGGATGCCATTGGCCCTCTGGGCCACCTGGGCACACTGCTGGCTCATGTTCAACCGGCTGTCCACCAGCACTCCCAGGTCCCTCTCTGCCAGGCTGCTCTCCAGCCACTCTTCCCCCAGCCTGTAGCTCTGCCTGGGGTTATTGTGGCCAAAGTGCAGGACCCTGCACTTGGTCTTGTTGAATTTCATGCCGTTGGCCTCGGCCCATCGATCCAGCCTGTCCAGGTCCTCCTGCAGCCTCTTCCTACCCTCTAGCAGATCAAAACTCCCCCCCAGCTTGGTGTCATCTGCGAATTTACTGAGGGTGGACTCAATCCCCACATCCAGGTCGTCAATAAGATATTGAATAGGACTGGGCCCAGTACTGATCCCTGGGGGACACTGCTGGTCACCGGACGCCAGCTGGATGCAGCTCCATTCACCATCACTCTCTGGGCCTGGTCATCCAACCAGTTTTTGACCCAGCGAAGGGTGCACCTGTCGAAGCCATGGATTGCTAGCTTCTCCAGGAGGATGCTGTGGGAGACTGTGTCAAAGGCCTTGCTAAAGTCGAGGTAGACCACATCCACAGCCTTCCCCTCATCCACTAGGCGGGTCACCCAGTCATAGAAGGAGATGAGATTAGTCAGGCAGGACCTCCCTTTCCTAAACCCATGTTGGCTGGACCTGATCCCCTGGTTGTCTTCCACATGCTGCTAGATGGCACTTAGGATGATCTGTTCCATAACCTTGCCAGGCACTGAGGTCAGGCTGACAGGCCTATAGTTGCCTAGATCCTCCTTCTGGCCCTTCTTGTGGATGGGGGTCTCAGTGGCCAACATCCAGTCATCTGGGACCTCCCCAATGATCCAGGACTGGTGATAAATGATTGAGAGTGGCTTAGCCAGTTCCTCCGCCAGCTCCCTCAGCAACCTAGGATGAATCCCATCCGGACCCATGGACTTGCTGGGATCTAAGTGGCACAGCAGGTCACTAACTACTTCCTCCTGGATTACAGGAGGGGGATTCTGCTCCCCATCCCTGTCTACCAACTCAGGAGCCCAGCTGTCCTAATGATTCCTTAGATGGAGCAAGGATGATTCAGGAAGGGAAAAGGAAAAGAAAAACACTCTCCAGTGCTTTTTGCATTTTCAAATCAAATATTGCATAGATAGTATTTCTTAAAACACGAATGAAAGCTCTACAGCTACGTATCAGTTGAGATGTAGAATCAGAGAATCACAGAATGGTTTGGGTTGAAAGGAACCTTAAATATCATCTAGTTCCAATACCCCTGCCAAGGGCAGGGACACCTCCCACTAGACCAGATTGCACAGTATTTTATATATATATATATATATATATATTCGTATTTTAAAAGATCAAAATGAGAAAGCCCCACACTTAGAAATTTCTCATAAAAACACCAAATAAGAAATTACGTTCAATTTCCAACTGAAGTATTTTTGCCAAATTTGCTATTTTCAGTTCATGTACCTGCTTTTTTTCAATCCTAGGTTTTTTTTAACATTTCCCAATGAGCTTGTGTTCCCTGTCAGTGGTTACTGTAAGTCAAATGCATATTTCAATCCAGATAATTCACTTCACTGTTGTGTTGCTTTTTTGTTTGTAAATTAGAAAGGTATATTTATAATGTAACAAAACCTCAGGCTGAGGTCACTGGATAGAAGAAGTATTTATTTGTCTCACAGGGCTTGAATGGCAATATGGTATACTCTTGACAATGGTTGTCATGTGATGAGTTTGGGGATGAATATGTGACCAGCAGAGAGTATGTCCTGAATTCTGCTCCTGCCTTGACAACAGAAATGTTGTGTTGAGTAGTTTTCTGCCAGAGTTTCCCTTCAGTAATAGGTAGTAATATTTGATCTTTAGCTGGTTATGCAACACTGACAACAGAAAGCTCCAGAAAGAATTAACATTGGTAAATTGCTCCTTGACTTGCTCAGTATTTTCTGGGTGCTGACATGAGAAAGTAAAACCACCATAAAAACACTTGAAAGTGTACTGGTGCCCAGGGAGGAATACTGCTGTACCCTGGCTGTAGATCATGCTCCTTTCCAAGATTCACGGTGAAAGCTAGGAAAGTGATTGGGAAGAGTCAGTATGAGTTTACCAACTGCCTGACCAACCTGATTGTCTTCTATGATACAATGTCTAGGATAAGGATATGCAGGGACATGCGGCTTGACTTTAGCAAAGCTTTTAATATTCTTATATCCACGATGAGATACCACAGTTTGCATGAATACATAACTAGACAGATAAAAAACTGGCTGGATGATCAAGCTCAGATGTTAGCAGTTGATGGTTAAGTCAGTAGTAAGTGGAGTACTTTTATCATGACCTGGAAAAGATGATGCATTGCTTGCTCCTCAGCTTTGCATATGACACCAAACTGGAGGAGTAGTCAACATGCTCAAGGGCAGAGCTGTCATCCAGTTGGATCTGCACAGGGTGGGGAAGTGGGCCTGCAGGAACCTTACAAAATTAAACAGGGACAAATACCAAGTTCTGCACCTGGGAAGGAAAAACCCTGTGCAACAATACCGGCAAAGTGGTGGGAGAGAGGCTCTGTGGAAAAGGACCTGAGGGGCCTGATGAACATACACCAGGGGCATCCTGTGTCTGCAAAGAAGGCCAAAAATATCCTGGCCTGTAGTGACACAGGCTGAGGGGTGTGACAATCCCTCTCTGCTCAGCTCTCGTTAGACCCCAACTGTACCCATTCTAGGGACCCACAGTGTAGAAAGACACCAGAGTGAGCTCAGCAAAGCGCATGAAAATGGTTGGGAATTTGAGCTCTTGTACTGTGAGGAGAGGCTAAAGGAAAGTGCTTTTTCAGCCTGGGGAAAAGAGTGCTTCATGGGACCTTCTGGTAACTATGCAGCTAGTGAAGAAGCAGCCTTCTGATACCTATGAAGTCATTGAGAAGATGGATCCTGGATCTTCTCAGTGGTGCAGGGTGGGAGGACAGGAGGCAACTGTCACAAGCTGAAACAAGGTTGCATATCAGCTATGCTTTTTCACCATGAAGAAGGCCAAGCAGTGCAGCAGGTTGCCCATAGGGCTGTGCAGTTTCCAGTCTTGCAGGACTTAAAGACCTCCTGAGGTCCCTTTGTACTATGGATCTGTAATGCAAGGCTTCCACTGAACAGCGTGCCTCCCGCTCCCTGACACATTGTGTCAGCTCCATGAGAGGAACGCTTGACATTTTCTGGAGGAAAAAAAACCCAAAACCGCTGCCAGCTCCCAATCCTCCAGCTGCATTGCAGGACAGGAATGGGTGCATTCAGCATTTCAGGACTTTTCTGGATGAAAACAGCTATGCAAGGGCCAGATAATACGGCCAGACTACATGTCAGAGATCTAATTTAACAGTTTCCCCTTCATTTTCGAAAAGTTTTAGTCTCCTCTGATGACTTGATACCCTCCTCATAGGCAGTACCTCAGCCTCTGCCACAACGCCTTGAATTATTCATGGCTATTGACAATCAAAGAAATTAACGTTCCCACAGCAAAAGCTCCAAGAGAGCGCACTGCAGCACCGTGATAATAATGATCAAAGATTAAACGAGATTACCGGCGGCGCCCTCAGAGCCCGGACGTCCCCAAGGTTTCCCACTACGCCAACTCCAGGCCCCGTGCCCGCCCTGGCCAGGCCGGGAGGAGCGTGATGCCCAAGGCCGCCCGCCAGGGGGCGCTGCCGACTTGGAGTTGACGCAGCGGCGGCCGCCGGCACAAACCGGCCGAGCAGGGAGCGGGGACGGGACGGGGGCTAACTGGGGCGGGGTGGCGGATAGCTGGGGCGGGGTGGTGGGGGATAGGTGGTGCCGGGCGGCGGGTAGCTGGTATGGCATGGTGGGGATAGCTGAGGTGGGCTATAGCTGGCCCGGCGGCATGGCCCTTTCCTCAGCAAACTGCTCGGGAGCTAACGGGCGCTTACGCGTTCCGCCTTGCCTCGCCTCGCCTCAGTCTGCGCCGCTCCCCTCAGCCCCACCGTGCGTTTCCCAGCGGGGATGAAGCCCTCCCTTCCAGCGCGATAGCCAGTTTAAACAAACTGGGTCTCCAAAATACAGTAGGGGAGTTGGTGCTGCCCACGGCCCTGGGTTATTCCCCAAGGACTGAGGAGGAGGCTGGTGAGGTGTTGCTTTAGCTGAGGCCTCTGGGTCCTGTGATGGGGAGGAGGGCATGCTTGGCTGTTGCCCACTGCCCTGGCAGTCATACAGCAGCTTCAGATGGTGAGAGAGTCATATAAAGCATTTGCAATGTCTTATTTTGCTGTACCTTTGAAAGGGTCCCCAATTTTACTGGGAGAGGGTGGCTGAGGAGCCAACCTGCACTGACGTAACTGCTTGATGCCACCGTCTGAGCGTTTCTGGCAGTCGCTCTCCCATTTAAGGCAATTGCTGCATGTGAACTGATGTGGTGACAGCTCTTTGGGGAGCTGGGTGAGCTCACCAAACACTCCCTGAAACAGACGCAAGGATCTAGGCTCCCCTCAGTTTATGTACAGGAAAGGAGAACCTAGAAAGTAATATTGGTGAGTGAATGGCAAACCAGATATTAAGTAATGTCTAAAATTGTTCTTGTGCATTTTCTGCCTCTGTCAGTATTACATGTATTTGCTGTAGAAATAGGGTATAGAAAGCTGAAGGAAGGGAAATGTGATGGGAACAGCATGTTCTCACATAGTCCTCCAAACACACCCAGCATTGTTCTCTATTGCCATCAGCATCCCTATTACAGTGAGAAAAAGTTTAATTCACCTGAACCCTCCAGGTTGAGTATTAGTTTAAGGCACATGAATAAATTTTTTTTAATGGTAGTGAAAAATCTCTGATCTGCTTAAATTCTTCTAAATTTAGGATTGGGGTTGAGTCATCATTATTTCCTGTCAAATGGTTTTGTGAAGTCACCCAAAATAATGAGATGTCACTTGCCTGGGTACATTAATAATTAGAAGGATTTATTGTAGCAGGCATCATGGGAAAGTGTAACTTTCCCATTAGATGTCCTTAATTAGAAAAGAATGTGTCAGATTTCAGATCAGCGTAGGGGAACTACAACTATCCATTAAAAAGAGAAGGACAAATAACACAAGTGACAGCCCCTTGCAGAAGTACAAAGATTTAAATACTTTATAAATTAAGGGGATTGAAGGTGCTGATTTGTGACCTGCATCAGAAGAACGCAGTCTCCAAACTGAATTAGACAACAGGAAGAGCAAATGTTGTATGTAATTCTGACAATAGCATATTTCTGTAATCAGCGATTATTCCTTTTGTCTTTCAGCAACGTCCCCTTAGGGTGGGCCCAACTGCTCTGGAAAGTGTTTGATTATGCTAATAGGAAAATTTGATAGTGACAACGGTATCTCTTGAACCACAAGAACTGTAACTAGAACATTTGTTCAGCTGATGGCAAGATGTGGAATAGAGAAGTGGTTTGACTGGTTTTTAGAGAAAAATTGAAGGTCTATTAGGTAATTGTAACATGCTGGAGGCATTACTGTAAATCCAGGCAGAGTGAGGTGCCTAGCTACTCAGTCATGTATAAGGGGTTAATTTATTATCCAGCTTTTGTGGCTTCCTTTTGGCTGTGGATAATTCCTTGCAGACCCAGGCCAAGGGCTTTACTGAGTGGTACACAGGAGCTAGACAGTCAGTCTTACAATGTTTACATTTACTTAAAGCCCTGAGTGGAACCAGCTTACAATCATATTTCTGCCCAGTCCCTGGTTAACATACAGACATGTATTTTATTCATGCAGTCTTAAAGTCATGCTATGAATGACATCAAAGCAGGAGTAATTTAAGGAAATGGAGCATGTGTCCCCAGTTTATTTCAGCTTGCAAAGAGATGATGTTCCAAGATGGGGAGACTAAAATTTTGCAGCACAAGCAACCTGCTTCCTCTGGGCCATTGGATCTGTTCATCCCATGTCAGCACACCTGAAAGTTACTACAACTTAATGCTTTTTCTGCAGCCTCTATGAAATCAGTCAGTAACACTGGACCAGTGCCTAACTGACAGGTGGCCACATTACCAAGTTATCAGCTCGTTTGCTGCTCTTGCTAAGTGTATCATTAGGGCTGGTTTCGGTAGGAAAGCTGAATTTGTTCCTTATGGGGAAAGGAAATCCTTTAACAAGAAGGCTGAGCCACACAAACAGAGCCTTGTTAGATAAGTTTTTCAGTTTGAGTGACCATTTTTTGCAGCATTTTGCATAAAAAATATATTTCTGCGTTTCATCACTGTTTATCTGAAGTGTAATTATGAGCACTACATTTTCATTTTGAAAAGCATAGATCTAGTTTACTAGAAAGCTTGGTGAACATAGGTGCTCAAAACGTGTGTAGTTCAGTGGGATTGAAAAATGTGCAAGTATTTCACTCAGAAATTAATTAAAATGTAAAGTGTAGGTAGACCTTCAGTGGGATGTCATAAATGTCCTTTTGAAGTATGGCATGGAAGCCCTTTTTTTTGTTAATTTAGCCTTCTCTTTTCTAAATGGAACCTTTCATTGCCTATTAAAGACTAGGAGGGCTATGGAACACGGATGGGTGTTCCAATGGAATACATAAAAATTGCCTTACTTCCATAAGTAAGTGCTTTTAATGAGATGAAATGAGAAATCTTGTAAACTAATTTGAACAAACTACAGTGTCTTACTCACAGCAAGATGCCTCCAACATCAATCAACTCTTGAAAGTTTGTTTGTGAGATACTTCTCTAAGAATCTTTCATCCTAAAAATAATACTTGAGAACTTGGCAATACATCTTGACAAGATTCACAGATGAATGCCCAAGAGGTAAGTGATGCATTGTGGAAGGTGGTATAAATATTGCACTTCTGAAGCTAAGTCTAAGCAAAGCTTACCTGCTCATTAAAACATAATGAAACCTGACTATTTTACATACTGTTTTGTAAATTAGATTTCCTAAAACACACCTTTATTTTCAAACCTTCTCTTGAAACCTCTGGGGATAAAGCAAAGTTCAGTATGATAAAGAAAACATTTTATTTCGCTTCAAGAGCTGGAATACCTGCCTCAGAAGAGTGTTAGGTAGGATGGCTACATGTCACACCATCATTGGAGTTGACTAACCTCTTTTAGTGCTATAGTAGTAGTACTTTTCAGTTTTAAATTAAAACCTGCCTGAAGCCACAGATGAGTTCTCAGCTCACTGCTCTCTGAATAAGGATACAAATCAAAACTGGCACTTTCCACAGAAAGCCACTTTGAAGGTTAGCTGTCCACTTGGGCTGAGTGACGCACCTTTGACTTCAGGAAGACTGCTGTGCTGCAGGTGCTTGCAGGCCTGGAGTGCCCTCAAGCACTTCAGAGCAGGAGACTTACACTGTACCAAACAGTAGCTGTTTCAACTCCTTAAAATATGGGACAAGTTACGCCAGAGAAAAAGACAAAGAAGCAGATTGAAGGCAGATGACTGCCCATTTTTTTTTTTCAGCAAGTAAGGGTCTTCACACATATGAATAGAATAATTTAGGGGTTTCACATTTTAAGAATCTCTGTCACATGAATTCAGATTGATGAACCAAGACACCTGTTCGACTTCTCATATGGTAAAATACATGCCTAACTTAATTTTGCCAGTGAAGGCAATGTATTGAACAGATTATACATGATCTATCTATGCCTGCAAAGATTGGAAACTCAGCCATTCAGACAGTTTAAGGTACCAAAAATATGCAGAAAGATGTTTTAGGAGATGAAATATGGCTGATGCCCCTTGAAATCAAATCAAGTATGTTGGATCAGTCTTCCGTATTTTGGTTATATACCCTCTACAAGGATAACAAATGAATTTATATATCATTAGTTATTGGTAACCATGTATGCTCATTGCCAAAATAACAGCTCAGAGACCAAACACCTTCCTGTTTACTGGGCAGTCAGGAACTTCTTCAATATTAACAATGATAAGAATGATAGTAAACAAAGTCAACAAAACAGGGCCTATGCAGAGTCACCTCAAGCATTTGCACATAAGCAAGGAAATGCTTACAAAGCATTATTATGGAAAAAAACCCCAGAGCTTTACTAGGAAATCAGCATCCTGGTGATCAGTGCCTCTCTGAAGTGTGCATGCTAATGCATGCAGCATAGGGAATAAACACGAGAAAGTAGAGACCTGTGTGCAGGTGAATGGCTATGATGCTTGGATCACAGATATGATGTGGGGTTGCTCACAGGACTGCAGTCCTGCAATGGAGGGGTACAGACTGGGAAGACAAGGTGGTGGAGTTTCTCTTTATGTGAGAGCACAGCTGGAGTTTATAGAACTCTGCCTAGGGGATGGATGATGAGCCAGCTGAGAGCCTATGGATATCAATTACTGAGCAGATCAATATGGGTGACATTGTAGAGGGTGTATGCTACAGGTGGCATGAGCAGGAAGAACAAATGTGTAGACAGAAGCAGCCTCATGTTCAAAGGCTGTGGTCCTTATGGGAAACTTCAGCCACCTTGACTGCTGGAGGAACAACACATGGGCATATGCAATCCTGGAGGTTCCTGAAGAGCATTGAGGACAACTTCCTGACCCAAATGACAGAGGAGCTAATGAGGACAAGTACTGTGTTGGATCTCACAGTTACAAACAAGGAAGGGTTGGTTGAGGATGTGAAGGTTGAAGGCAGCCTTGGCTGCAGTGACCATGAGATGGTGGAGTTCAGAATCCTGAGAAGAGGAAGCAGGGCAAAAAGCATGATCACAACCCAGGACTTCAGGAGAGCATACTTTGTCCTCTTCAGGCATTTGGTGGTAGAGTGCCATGGGATAAGGCTCTGGGTAGAAGAAGGGCCCGAGAAACCTGATATTTAAGGATCATCCCCTTCAAACTCAAGAGCGATGCATTGCAACAAGCAGGAAGTCAGGCAAAAATGCCAGGAGGGTTGCCTGGGTTAACAAGGCAAAACTCTAACAGAATAAGGAGAGACACTGTTTGAAAATGGAGAAATTCTGCTAGGAAAGCCAAAACCTATCTATAATTTAACATAGGAAGGGATGTTAAAGATAAAAAGAAAGGCTTCTCAAAGTACATAAATGGCAAAAGGAAGACTCAGGAAAATGTGTGCCTGTGACTGAATGGGACAAGGACCCTGGTGACATATGACATGGAAGGGGCTGAGGTACTGCATGCCATCTTCACCTCATGCTTTACTAGTAAGAGCCACCTTCAGAAATCTGAGGACCCAGAGACTAAGGGGAAGGTCTGGGGCAAGGAAGACTTACCCTTTCTGAAAGAAGACCAGGTTAGAAAATAGCTAATCAAACCCATGAGTGTTGAGGGAGCTGGCTGATGTCATTATTAGGCCACTCTCTATAATCTTTTAATTATCATGGCAAATAATAGAAGTGTCTGAGGACTGAAGGAAAGCAAATGTCACTCTTGTCTCTAGGAAGGGCAAGAAGGAGGACCCAGTGAACTACAGGCCAGTCAGCCTCACCTCAGTCCCTTTGAAGGTCATGGAATGGCTAATCCTGGAAACAATTTCCAGGCATATGAGGGACAAGAAAGTCAAAAGGAGTAGTCAGCATGGACTCACCCAGAAAGCCATGCTTGACCACCTTGATAACCTTCTACGATGAAATGACTGAGTTGGTAGATGAGGGAAGAGCAGTGGGTATTGTCTACCTCATCTTCTGTAAGGCTTTCAACACTGTCTCCCATAAGATTCTCATGGAGAAGCTGATGAAGTGTGTGCTGGCTGAGCAGAAAGTGAGGTAGACTGAAAACTGGAGAGAGTCTAGTGAAGGACCACTAAGAAGATCTCGTCAGCATGTACAAATATCTAAAGAGAGGGTGCAAAGAAGACAGAGCCAGGTGGTTGTGGAGTCTCCATCCCTGTAGATATCATCATCTTAACATGTTCTTGGGCAGCCAGCTTTAGGTGGCCTTGCTTGAGTGGGGGAGATTGGACAAGATGGCCTCCAGAAGAGCTTTTCAACTTCAACCCTGCTGTGACTCTGTGAGTTATGCCATGCTTTTATTTCAGGTATAAAAACAGATTAAATAAATAATTCTAATCTGTACTTACAAGCCAGTACCTGAATCACAAAGTGTAAAATTCGAATGAGGAAAAGAGCTTCAGAGGGTCAAGACACTGCAACAAATAAGGTTGTACTCGCTATAAACTAAATAGTAGTTTTATTGTCTCACTTTGGACTTACTTTGAATAAATAAAATGGCTAAACAGTATCCAAAACAATGAGGAATTAAATGCCCAAATGAGAGAAGTATTCATTACTCTTAGTTACAGAAAGAGAGAGAGCAAGATGTAAAAGCAAGGCCAGAGGGAAGAGATGATGCTTCCTGGGAGGTCTTGGTGTTTAATCAAGAGTTCTTACCTGTTGTAGACAGTTGGCAGAGCTACTGCAGATCTTTTCCTGCTATGCCAACAGAGCCACTCTTACTGCTTGCTGACCAAGCAGCTCCGCACCAGGGTTCTGGAGCAACTTAGAGGTAGGTCTGTGTGTTCACTCCTCCTGTTTGAGGCTTGATACTGCTTACAGAATAATTTTATTCTGCATTTGTACAATGAGGAAGGTCTGAAAACTGGTGCCAGAGGAGGATTTGTGTAGCCATATTGATACAGGAGCCCAAGAGCTACATCACTTTGCAGTCCTCTGCAAAGAGGACCTTTGACTGTAGGCCAGATGAAGTGGTCAGTCTGAGTCCTGTGAGAAGTGGCTTTAAACATCTGCCTCAGTCCTGCAGCACAGCGAATGTAGAAATGAGCTTCCCAAAACATTGTGGGACAGAAGAGGGGTACATTAAAGGAATTTTGCAAGGAGCCCATCTTCCTTTGCACTGATTTGTGAAGTCAATAGCTCCTTGCTCCTAAATGTGCTTGCCAAAAATGGTTTCTATTTAGAGGTGAGGTAAGTTGATGGAAACAGTTAACATGTGCCCAGGCCCTTTTTATCTTCCCGACTATAAACATCTGTGGATATTAGCACAATTTGTGTACATTTTTCCAATTACCTTGGAAGTGAGCATTGCTGCAGTGTAAGCATTTTCATCCATTTGTCTTTTGAGCAAGACCAAGAAAAATAACCAATACCAGAACACTGAAAACATTGCAAAATCAGTGAGTGTTCATTACAGCTCATACAGATGTCCACTTTGACCTATTGTAATGCCATGAGTAAAGTTTTCAGTATTTTGGTAGGCTTCATTTACCTGGTTTCATTACCATTTTAATCAAATGACATTTCAGCTGTGTATTAGTATTATTTTTTTTCCTGCATGTGCAATATGCACGCAGTTAGAAGGATTGCCGCTTTTTGGTGTATCCAGTAAACATGGTCTAAATTGTCTTTATATAGGAAACAGCCCAAATATGATTGCAAATATGAACAAAGTCACTAAAGCATTTCTAGTCCATGTGACCGAGGGCTGAAGTAGCTATCACTGTGCTTGATGACTGAAGCTTCTGCTTTGCATCCTGCATTTTTTCAAAGCATAACGCAGTTTCTATTTCCCTGTTGTTATGATTGTATGAGACAATCCCTAGCTTTAGAAAAGGCAGCAGCAAGTCAGGGCATTAAAATTAAAGGGGAAAAAAATCTACACAAACCACTTAAGCACACTCATTATTATGGCCTTTGCTACCTCAGGCCACTGGAGAACTTATAATTTAGTCAGC
Source organism: Hemiprocne comata (assembly GCA_020745705.1). Taxonomy (NCBI): domain Eukaryota; kingdom Metazoa; phylum Chordata; class Aves; order Apodiformes; family Apodidae; genus Hemiprocne; species Hemiprocne comata. The sequence continues at coordinate 97,850,972 of CM036587.1, read as the reverse complement.
ATTATGCAGTTTGAAGTGTTTTATGTTCTGCATGGGAGCTTGCTGCAATTCAAATATCAGTGGCCATGAAAAATATGCACATACGTTTAGTATGAAAATCTCCAAGGGCATAACAGAAGAGATGGGCACATGTAGCTGCAGTGTGATGGAGAATTCTGTGAATTAATCATTTGGACATAGTTTATCACCATTTTATATTTTGCCAGAGACGCTTTCTCGCCATTTGTTGGGAAAACTTATTATACATGCACATCTTCGAAAGATAATAAGGCCAAAGCCTTTGATGCTTAAAGGCAACGGGCTTTGTTAGATTCTGTTATGACACAGACAACTTCTCTACTGACAGAGCCATTCAGATAACAGAAGTAATTGCTTATTTTATCGAGTTTAGGGAATTGTGCTCCATTCTCCCTTCTTGCTTATTACACCAGCTATTATGACCCATCTTCTACCATAATTTAGGGCGAGTGAGAATGTGCATTTTGAAAGCTTTTCTTGAAAGAACAGAGTGCTGTATTTACATGTTTCCTTCATTGTCCCAAAGTGCAAATACTTTAATGTATTCCTTCCAAAGAAGCAGGGTGGCATGTGTGTATGCATCCATTTATGTACCATAGGTGTTTGTCTGGAGTGGGTAGGGGAATCAGAAGGGTTCATTTAGTTGTTTCTTTGTACCCTCCTCTGACTGGAGGCAGTACCATTGTAATTGATATTAGCAAAACTGCAAACAGAGCTATCGCTTCTGACACTTTGAAAGAACTTTATTGACATCCCCAAACATGGGGAATTTTAAAGTAGAACTTTTCCGTCTGTAAGGCTTGATATGATCAAAGGCCTGATAGCAGCTCCAGATTACTGAAAATGAGGCTACAGACCGGGTTCCAGCTCTTTTTTTTGGAGGAAAAAAAAGAAAGCCTTAAATTTGATTCAGCCTAATCCTCAAAGAACTATCAGAAAACTAGCATTGCAAAAAGAGAATTAAAAAAAGTAAATACATTATTTCAAATTTTATGTGCCATCCCAAGATTTGAAACGGTACAAAACCAGGCACAGTGTAGGATTCAGTATCTTAAATACTGCTGTGCTATGCAGTTTTATTGCCTGGAATAACCAATCTTCCCCACTTCTAAAGCAGAAGTTTTAAAATACAATCACTACAAGAAAGTCAAGAAGTGGTCAGTCTGACTTCTCAAGCACTACAAAACAATATGATGTTAATGGAGGGATGACTTTCAAATGGAAGTTGGGAGTTAAATGGAAACCACAGTAAGTTACACCTTTTTTTACTATATAAAAATGCAATAATTTTTGGTAAGAGTAATCAAATCCAGAGGCCAGTTCTGAGCAAATTTTGTCAGCTATTTTATGGAACAGGAGTTCATGCTCTTTTACCCCAAACAGGACAGTTCACTTTCACACTGCAGAAGCACTCACAAAGAAGCTGTGACTTGTAGCAAAAACTTTGTGTTCACTAACATTTGTTTTTCTCATTTGTGTGAATGCCCTGGAAAAGCATCTGAGCTCACTCACCTAGCATCACTGCCATCAGCTGGGTACTCCAGAGGCCAGCTTCATTTCCCTGATGCTTTTTCTGCTTTTGTCTCCATGAAAAGGTCTTGTTAATACATCACCCTTTGTGTTTGTCATATTTAAATGTGCAGCCAGATTCTTGGTTTTGCAAGGACATTTTCATAATCTTTAGAAGTCAGTCCATGAGACTGGTAACAAATCAGAGCTTCCCAGCTATGGAATGGGTATTAACAATGAATTTTCCACAGCAGACAATCATGCGTTGGTCTTGTGGCTGCTGAGAGGACATAACTGTGTTCTGCATCTCAGTGGAGCAGCTGGCAAGATAAGCAGTGTCTGAATGAATGTGCTCGGCTCTAATTAGCTCCATAAAAAGGCAATTGGCCTAAGCAGAAGGCTATGCTGGAGTAATGAAAGTACACTTTTTCTTCAGGACATACTCTCTGCATAGCACTGGTTTGTATAGATAGACCAACTTATTTGGGCCAACTTATTTATGACTAAACTATGCTCCAGTATGCTTGCTGCTTTGTCATTTCCAACTGCAAAATGAAGAGTGACATAACATTTCTGTATACTTGATACCCTTGGCAAAACTAAGGAGATTTATCCACCATGTATTCAGACAGTTTAATGAAGCTGAGGGAAAGAGGACAGCAGTTTGAAATTTCCTTTCATGGATAATCCATCCCTATTTTTCTTTATAGGGAAGTCACTTTGGGTTGTGTGCTGCAATGACAGCTGCTGCTGTCTACATCTCCATAGCCATCTTGGCTGCAAGGCTATTGCATCAGCAGTGTGTTGAGATTTTACAGGTAGGTTTGCATTGTCTTCAAAGTGCTGTCCTACTGCTACCCTCAAGTCATTTGTATGTACAGACAGTGATCCTGCAAATGGCCCTGCAGCCTGGCTGTAGTGGAGCTGGGACTTCAGTTGCCCAGCAGCTTAGCACCCAGCTATGTGCCTGCACACACAAGATGCTGTGCACATGCAATGACTCCAACATCGCAGGCTCATCACTCATGCAAGTTCTGTGTGTGCACCAAATCTTACACGAGGATTCACTGAGCTTGCAGTGGGTGACTCCTTTGCACCAGAGTAGTAAATCCAAAGTGTTCCATGCATACATGCAGTAGTAGTTTGTGGTGGAGTTCTGGTATTCCAAAATACTCCTTCTGCTCTGACCAGTAGTCCAGGACAAATGTCCAGATTCTCTGTTTCCTGTGGGAACAGTAGAAACTGCTCCAATTAGAACAAGGCATTGATTCTGGGGGAGATCAGGCACATGGCATGGGAGGTAAGCAGCTCACACAAAGAAAAGTGACTGAGAGACACTCCTCAAGAAAGATAGACATAGCTGTTGATAACACATTGTACTGAGATCAGACTGTGTTTCACCCAGTTGCTTTTTGACGTCACTCTGAAACACACTCTTGCTGTGGCACATTCTGCATTACATTGATGGCTCCCATGTGTCATCTAGGGAGTACAGTTGTCCAAGTCCTACACAGAAATGGCATCAGTACCTTTTTATGTTTGCTGAGAGTTAGTCATTGTGTCTGTATCAGGATGTCATTTTACAGCAGGGCTACTTCAGGGTTTTCTGAAATACTGGTGATGCTTTCTTGCAGCTACTGTTGAGTTGCCTGAAGTTATTCTTCACTATTTAACTTTCTCCTCCTTCCCACTTCCCGCTCAAGTCTGCCTCCCCTCCTCCTTTCATGTTGCTTTCAATACATACTGCTTCCTGCTTGTGTTTATTGCTGGTAGTGAGAATAAAAGAACAGCAGTAAATAAGTACTGGTTCAAGTAGCAAGTGGTGTGGGGCTTGCCAGGTCCAACCTTTCCCAAGCTTCCCAGGACAAGGCCAGGGAGAACTGGACGGTATATTTTAGGGAAAATAGAGGGGGGTATTTCCCTCTGCAGTGCCAAGCCATGTTTCAGAGCACTGGCGGCCCGTGGCCTTTCTCTTACTTTTGATGTAGATTTTTCTTTTTAGAAGCAACAGCCAGGGAGTGTATTTTGAACAGCAGTCTCAGGGATTTTATTAATTTTTTCATATTGCCACATCCTTTCCAATTTGTGTCACTGTAGCTTTCCTGTTGGGAGTGCTTTCTTGCTCTTTCAGGTCATTTGTCAGGTCTTTGCTCCCCAGCTTTTCACTGTTAATTTGTTCTCTATTGGTTCAGGCTGGGCTCTGAACAGTTTTTATGCCTTCTAGTTACCAGTTTGGCACTGTACATTGCTATTCTTTCTTTGCTGCAAATTAACTCACTGCTACTTTATAGATTATCTGAAAAATGGGAAATTCAGGTCACTTTTATAACCTGAGCATAAAGACTGTAGTCTAACAGGGCACATGGCCTAATAGAGCAGAGAGCCTGTGGCCCAACTCTGTTGCTTAATCGAGGTTATATATATTAATAACAGAAACTGCAAAAGTGGCAAAAATTGCAAAGTAGGGACAGGCAAGATCAAAATGGGTCTGGCAAAAGTTATTTTAGTCAGGTAGGGGTTTTTTATTTATTGCTTGGGACAAAGTATGAACGCAAGCTAAAATTGCAACAGCAAATAACCCCAGAGCGTGGCGAGTTATACTTAGCTAGCATTAAGGTAATGTCATGTAGAAGCAGAATATTTGTGGTGAGCTAAAGTGACAAAAATACAGCTGCACTGATATTAATCCTGTATTAATCTTGTAAAGAGATGGGATTTTGGGAAATAGAGGTCTTTGGAAGGGATCTACCTGCTTCCTCTGCATATACTAGTTTTCTCTTTTTAGGCATTAACTGAACTTGTTATTCTGATTTTGTTATTGATAACCCAGCTAAGTAGAGAGCTAAGCTTTACTGGTCCCTTATCTGTGAGTTTTATGAGTTTATTTTAAATCCTTGTAACAGCCCTTAAATTCTACTGATTATTAGAGGTTCCAGTTCAGGAGTTTTACTGATGTTTTAATAACTGGTCAGTAATTCAGGGTGTATTTTTAAAGATGCAGCTGCTGGTTAAATAGTTTTCAGTTGCTATATGAAAATCTGAATGGATATAATATGATTTCATAAAACATGGTCCAAACTCAGGAAAGGATGAAATGTATGCTTGGAGTTATGTGAGCTCATAGATAGCAGTTGTATGCTTCCAAATCTGTTGTATATATTTTAAAAACATACCCTGGCTTGAAAGAGAGCATTGCAGATGATGTAATTCCATTCTTCAGAGGGCAGTAGTATATATATGTGTATCTAAAGCATAAATATGAAAAATATTAGTATTACACATTAGAAATTGACTATCACTTGAAAAAAAGTTGATAAATCATAGCAAATAGGTGTTATTTCATATGGCTACAAATTTTTTTTTTTTTTGCTATAGAGAGATGTAAAGAGGAAAATGCTAATATTTAGAGTAAGTTGCTGTAGAAACAGGCTAAATTGTATCTAAGAGAAGACAGCCCATGGAATTTATGCAGTGCTGTTGCATGTTATACACGTTAGATTGGAACAGGAAGATATTTGCAAGTTCTAACTTTTCTTTTGTTGGTATAGGAGAGCTGTAATAAACTGACCTTGAGAAGAGCCTTATATATTTGAAACAAAATAGCAACTCATATTTTCACTCTCCATTAGGGGGTTAATAGGGTCTCAGTCTGTTGTCATCTCTTAGCATTTATTTTACTTCTTCATTTCCCTGGGAAGAGCTTAGGTGAGAAATTTTTGGTAGTGAGACAGCTTGGGTAGGTCTAGAAACCCTTGAGCTTACATTGTTGGACATCAGCCTTTCTAACTAAATGACTACTGAGCAGCATTTGCACTCAGTGGAATTTTTTCCAATAGCAAAAAGGGGAGGAATCATGATCTTCAAGGTGTTTATAGCTTTGGCTGCTTTTTCCCATTTCCAGTTTCTGCTCATGTTACTGTGCCTTCGTATTTTTTCCCCCTTAGACAAACACACTCTGCAGTGTTTAAAAACTGCACCACAGATCTTTGAAAAACCGCTGGCTGTTTGCCTCAGATATTTAATTTTATTTATTACTGGATTCATGTTTATTGTGTTACTGGATTATAAAATCAGACTGGTGATGAATACTAAGGTGTTCATGGTTTTTCACCCAGGGAAATACGTTGCCAAAATGTGATTTCCTTTCAGTGAAGCAAATGTTGCAGGTGTCTGTTGAGTCTTCAAAGGGAAATGACAAAGCATACTTGGGACTTCTTATGTCTATACTGTCACTGTAAAAATTGTAGCATGGGTGTCCAACATGGATGTTCAAATTAGGAGTATTTGCCTTAGTTTTTGTCACCTGTTATCTAAGTGAGGTAGTTGGTGGGAGGATATTGCACGGCCAGCTGTTTTACATGGTTTCCCTCCCCTGCAGCCTCAGCTGCTATGGGATGAAATGGCACTTGAGGTTGGGGGATTTTCAGGATGATCCATGCTTTAGCAAGATGCGAACATATTGTAGACAGCTGTACAAAATAAAAATCCAGAGGATATTTTAAGGTGTTGGTGCTGTTCCTGCCACATTCTGACCAACTAGAGATACTGATACTTGCCTCAGTGGTGACTTTCTGGTAGTAATCTAATTGATTTCTGAGATAGTTTATTTGCTGTTCAAATGTCATTAGCATTTACTTCAATAGAAGAAAAACTCCTATATTCTCCATCATCCCTTGATTTTCACTCACATCACTATCTAGAACAATGAATGCACACTCCAGTTTGTTTCTGTTTTGGTTTGTTTCTGTTAAATGATATGCGAATTCTGGTTTGTACAGTTGTGGCGGGTTGAACCTGCCCTGGAAGTCAGGTGCCCACCAAAGCCACTCCGTCACTCCTCTCCTCAGCTGGACAGGGGAGAAAAAATACAATGGAAGGCTCATGGGTTGAGATAAGGGCAGGGAAGGTCACTCACCAATTACCATCATGGGTGAAACAGACTCGACTTGAGGAAACTATTTTAATTTATTACCAATCAAATCAGAGTAGGATAATGAGAAATAAAAATCTTAAAACATCTTCCTCCCACCCCTCCCTTCTTTCTGGGCTCAACTTCACTCCTGATTTCTCTACCTCCCTCCCCTTGCAGTGGCACATAACGACTAGGAATGGGAGTTGTGGTCATTTCATCACACCTTGTCTCTGCCACACCTTTCTCCTCAGGGGGAGACTCCTCACTGTCTTCACTTGCCCCAGTATGGCGTCCCTCCCACGGGAGACAGTCCTCCAACATGGGTCCTTCCCACGGGCTGCAGTTCTCCACAAACTGCTCTGGCGTGGGTCCCCCATGGAGTCACAAGTCCTGTCAGCAAATCTGCTCCAGTGTGGGCTTCTCTCTCCATGGGTCCATAGGTCCTTCCAGGAGCCTGCTGCAGTGTGGGCTTCCCACAACATCACAGCCTCCTTCAGGCACATCCATCTGGTGTGGTGTCTTCCATGGGCTGCAGGTGGATATTTTCTCCACCATAGATCTCCATGGGCTGCAGGGGGACAGCGTGCCTCACGCTGGTCATCACCACCAGCTACAGGGGAATCTCTGCTCCAGCTCCTGTAGCACTTCCTGCCCCTCCTTCTTCACTGACCTTGGTGTCTGCATAGTTGTTTCTCTCACATATCCTCATTTCTCTCTCTGGCTGCAGTTCCGATTTTTTTTTTTCTTTCCTCCGCCTTAAACATGTTATCCCAGAGGCACTACAGCCATTGCTGACGGGCTTGGCCTCAGCCAGTGGTAGGTCCATTCTGCAGCTGGCTGGCATTGTTTCTATCAGACAAAGGCAAAGTTTCTAGCAGCTTCTCACAGAAGTCACCCCTGTAGCCCCCCACTACCAAAACCTTGCCATGCAAACCCAATAAAACAGTGTAATGAATTTACCATTTATTTTTATCGAGGTTTATTTAAAAATGGAGGAAAGGAGAAACTGCTATATTCCAGGGAGCTTGAAGAAATATTTTAAAAACAGGAAGTATCACAGGAGAATCAGGGATACTCTGGTAAAAATGAGCATATGCAGACAGTTATATGGACTGTAACATTCCTCTTTTTGATGTGGATTTGTGTACTTTCCTGCTAGTCACCTGCAGGACAAGGTGACTATCCTTGCCACCACAAGGCAAGGGAGGGCTTTTCCCTGTGTAAAGTCACAGAGACAAGGAGAAGAGATGGTGAGTGGCTCTGCCTTAGTCTCGGGGAACATACAGGACAAATGGCTTTCTTCTCATGGAGCTATTCCTTGATCAGATGAGGAGGAGAGATACTGAGGATTTACAGTCAGGTATGTCTGCAAATTGACTGTCTTTTGGAGGGACCATCCATTTAGAGTGAATTATTCAATAATTCATATTCCTTGACCTCAGTGTGACTACAAGATGACTCATCAATTTGTCACTGTTGTTGATCTTGCAAAGAAACACTTATTTCAAAACTAGAGGCAGTACATTCATATTGCTAGTGAGCAATTATAAGATTGTTGATGTTTTTTCCAGTATTGATCAGTCTGAGGTAGATGTAAGTTACATATTTAACATATGCATCAAAAAAGGAGTTTGAAAACTGGGTCCTGATACCACTGAATATTAGAAATAAAAAGATGCAATAGTTAATTTGATGTTACTTTTAAACTCTTGTTTATGACGTAATATCCTAAACTGGTAACATTATTATATAGTATAAGGTAATTGCAACAAGATACAGTGCAATACTAATGTCTTCAAGTTTTCTAGCTAAAACATACCAGTATCAGCCAGACTGAGTGTTTCATTTTGTGTTGCAGAGGTTTTAGTTGTTGGCAAACACAGGTGAAATCACAGGAACTTGTAAGTAAAGTAAGGAGAGTGTAAAGGAGTGTCGTTAAACAACACGTTGCAGTAGCCTTAGATTGGATGGCTTACTTAGAGGCCCAGATTGAACAGTGGTCAAAGTTCTCTTGTTCACGGTAGATTGCTGTTTTATTTGTGCTTAGAGGTGCTAATTCATGCTCTTCATAAAATGTATTCTTTTCCACGGCGATTGACTGGGGGAAGTCTGATACATTCCGGGTGCTAACCACATGCCAGACCCTGGAGACTGCATGCAGCATAATCCTCTTGCAGCCATTTAATTGCTGGAGCTTTTATGTGAGAGTGAAGCAGAGTATGTGAACCAGAAAAATTTCTCTTGAGCTCAGTGGATATTGGTTTATGCACTGAGAGGTTCTTTGTAATAAACAGAGTCAATAAGAGAGAAGATAACAGAGAAAAACTTGGGAATGAAAACTTTACCACAGCTTCTCTGACTCCAGATGTATAAAAGGCCTGTGCAATGCTGACCTCTCCTTCCATGTGACCCATTCAGCTTTGATGAAAAAGCCTTAGCTGAGAAGCCAGACGTTCAGCCTGCACCCATTCTATAGCTAAAGAGAGATGTGTATTTCTCAGAGCTGTCAAACTATTGCTGTTCATAAGGAGTAAATTTATACAGATTCATTTTAGGAGATGGAAAAATTTGAGCTTGCTCACAGATAATACATTTGGACTTAAACAATGTGAAAAATTTAAGAGCAAGTGAAAAGAGAGAGAACAAGCCATATTTTTTCCTTATATTTAATGAAGCACTATGAATTTCTGGCTTTTTGGGAAAGGTGTATTACTAAGAGTCATTAATGGAACCTAGGCTTAAAATACACTCTGCTGAATTGCTGCCTGAATAAATGTCTATGTAAAACTTAATGTTTTCCTTTTTGTGAATATTTTAGAATCTTTAAAAAAAATTTTGAAGGAAAAAAAAAATCAATGTTACACTTCTTACCATTTGCTTTAAAAAGGATTTTCCACTTGCTCATTTCCAGAAGGTCATCTCTGAGATGAACAAGCTAGCCCTTCATTTAGGTCTCCTCTTACATTCATATTTAACTTTCTTTCATTCTTTGGCCTTTATTAGCTGAGCTCAAGGAGCTTGTAGCACATTTTAAACAGCAACACTGGGAGGATGTAAATGCAGAATAATGTATCAGGACTCAAATTTGCATGGTCAAATGTCAAAAAAATTAGGCCTTCCCCAGAACCATGTCAAGAGAAATAACATAAGTGGCCAGCTCAACAGCAGGCATGCCATTATCAGTTAGTTCAACCTGTCATCACTGACTAGGAATGGAAGCAGTGGTCATTAGCTTTAACTCTGCCAGGGAAGGTTGCGCTTCTTTTTATTTTATTATATATATTTTACGCCATCTGACAGTATTTCACAGAGCACCACAATGTTATGGTTTCCTCCTTGACAGGGGAAGAAGGGGGAGGTGCAGGTGAGGGAGTAGCAATTGCACTTGCAATCATCTGTTGTCAGCTGGAGGGGGCAGGAATTGCATAGCCTATCGGATAAATACTCATTTAGAGTAATCACTTTATTTCAGCCCTGTAATGACATTAACAAGCTTGGAATACAGGGAATTACATGAGTCAGAACAAATAATTGAATATTCCACTGCTGGGGAATGCAGCACAAGTCTGACTTAATGTCATGCCATCTCTGAAGCTAGCACTAGCATGCAATTAGATAATAAGCTTAAACAGCATATAATTGGCACTACTAGTATGAAAAACATACTATTAATTGTTAAATTCTTACCTGCTTGTAACTTCCATGAAACAAAAGTATTTTGCATGTCTTTTTAAACAAAGAGAATCAGAGGAAACATTAAGTTTTTAAGAAAATAAGTGTTGCTAGTGAAGAAGAAGAGAAGAACTGGAGTCCAGAATCTAGAAGGAGTTACTTCAACATTAAAGTATTAAGTATTTTCACTTTTCTTCTTCTTTTTTTTTTTTTTTAGGAAAGCATTTATTTTTTTTTTAGAAAAGGATGAGAAATACTTAATATATGATATAAAATGCTATTGTTTTTCATATCCAAAGGGAAACATCCCCATTTATCCTTTTTCGTCAGTACATTTGGTCAAGTCACTGTTTTGTCTCCAGATATTGTTGGCCCACAAACATGCAGTCTCCCAACTCAGCCTTTTTTTCAGTCACTCCATTGCTCTTGGAATCTGGTTAATAATGCAAAAGCCTTTTTATGGAAATATGCCAAAGTGTCTAAAACTACTCTGTGCTCTGGCAAACAAGGAGGGGGAGGAATTGTGAAGTGACTGATTAACACAACACCTTATAATCTGTCTATCACCAAACTTTTATTTTTGATACATTGTTACAACATCCCAAGTCACTGTAATTGGGTGAGTTCCATCATTTTAAGCATCAACTAACCTGACTCAGTTCACCATATTGTACACTCTATGGTGCAATATCAAAAGGATTCAGTTGCATATATTGTATACATTAAATGATTTGATAGCAGTTACCATGGGCAGCACAATTCCTCAACTATGTGCCAGTTTAGGTAAGGACTAGCGTTGGACAGACAGAATGTAAACACAGAAGCAGCATTGTCTCTATCACCTACCTAGACTAGCTCTGCAAATAAGTCTTACCCAACGGATAACACATTAAATTTGCAACACTAGAACTAAACACAGTAGAGAACTTCTCACATATATCACATCAATGAAAATATTAGGCCATCTTTAAATCAAACTCCTGTTCTGGGTCTTTGGCTATTGATTTCAGCAGTGTTGGAGCTTCCTTATAGTTAAACTAATAGCTGGTATTGCAGTTGCTCTTTATTTTTCTCACCAGTCTATCATCAGGTGACCCTTCCGTTGAGATCTGAGCAAAGTACTACTTCACTGCAGGAACAAGGCATGCCTAGGGAAGAGCTCCTTTTTCTAGAGGAGGTTTGGGGGGGAAGCCCAGGCCCTGTGTGGCGGTTCAAGCTGGCAGGTGACTTTTAGTTCAAGAGAGGAATCCAAGCTGACAGGGAATTGTGCATTGTGGTAAGTGAAGCTTTGCATGGCTGGCCAAGTCTCAGAGATCTGAGTCTTGACATGTTGAACATTTACTTCTGTTTTCTTAACAGAAGAAAATGACCCCCACCTCTTGCTTTCCTGAAGATAAGGCATTCTGGGTGATCGTACTTCAGATTATTGCTGGCATTCGGAAAATGTGACCCATGTGTTTGACAAGCTGGCTTGAAGAAAAGCTGACTGTAAAGTAGCAAGCACAAGCTTTAGATTAGAAGGTGAAATATCTACTATAAAGGGATGTATCTGGTCCCCGGATGGAAGACAGGTATGCCACTCCTGTAATGGTGTAGCTTTGAAATATATGAAGCTTTTTAAAAAATAAATATTTGGTGCATTGCTACTAGTTACTAATACAGTTTTAATCACTTTTACATTATTTACTCAACAGATGGCATCCTCTCAACTACTTCAATTTATTCTATCAATAAAAATACCTACAAACAAAATCTTTCAGTTTTTGTCATGGTACTGAAGTTAGATAATGTATTTGCAGTTAACTTATTTAACAAAATTTAGCTGACATTAGCATTTACGTTGCAATAACTCTCAGCAATCTGAACATTCGTATTATTTTGCTAGAATTTTCTACCTGTTTGTAGGTGTATTCATTCCAAGAAAGCAATATTTTTAGTGTATTAGTATTAGCCGTGCATGTGCCAGGATTTTATATTATTCAGATGGGACTCTAGGCAACCTGTTCTAGTGGGAGGTGTCCCTGCCCGACAGGGGGGTTGGATCTAGATGATGAGCCAGCAGTGTGCCCCGGCAGCCAGGAGGGCCAACCGAGTCCTGGGGTGCATCAAGCACGGCACAGCCAGCCGGTCAAGGGAGGTGATTGTCCCACTTTACTCTGCACTGGTGCGGCCCCATCTTGAGTACTGTGTGCAGTTCTGGGTGCCACAGTACAAAGAGGATATAAAGCTCCTGGAGAGTGTCCAGAGGAGGGACACGAGGTTGGTGAAGGGTTTAGAGGGGATGCCGTATGAGGAGCAGCTAAAGGCACTTGGTCTGTTCAGCCTGGAGAAGAGGAATCTGAGCGGAGACCTCATTGCAGCTTACGGCTTCCTCACTAGGGAAGACAGAGGAGCAGACACTGACCTCTTCTCTCTGGTGACCAATGATAGGACCTGAGGGAATGGTAGGAAGATGTGCAGGGGGAGCTTTAGGTTGGACATTAGGAAGGGATTCTTCACCCAGAGGGTGGTGGAGCACTGGAGTAGGCTCCCCAGGGAAGCAGTAATGGCATCAAGCCTGACAATATTCAAGAAACATCTGGACAATGCCTTCAGGGACATTGTCTGAACCTTGGGTTTGTCTTGTTCTGGGGCAGGAGTTGGACTTGGGGATCCAGGCTGTCTGAGGAGGTGTTTGAGCCACCATCCCTGGACACATCTAAAAAGATTGATGTGGTGCCAGGGGACAGGGTTTGGTCATGGACATGGCAGAGCTAGTGTAGTGGTTGGACTTGATGATCTTGAAGGTCTTTTCCAACCAGAACGATGATACTATGATACTATCTTTAAGGTCCCTTCCAACCCTATCGTTTCTATGATTCTATGAATATTATGCTGGATCAGTATTTTCCCCTTGGAACTGTACTAGCACCTCTGAAGAGGCAACTAAAAATGTTAATTTTTGCCAGAGTAGGAACTTGCAAACATAGGACAAAATATGAAGAGGTACTTCCCAAGAATTTGCGGGTCTCTGACTGCATCCACTCCTCTCTGCAGGTTTGGCAGCCTGGGCTCAAGATCAGTGTTGACACGGCACAGCTGCATGGCCTTGAATCCAAGTGCTTTGAAAGAAGTTGTGTGAGAAGGAGCCGTGAGAAGTCTTGTTGGGGTTTGTTCCCATTTTGCTAGAGTGCTGTATTTAAGCTCAGACCCTTACTCATTGTTGCTGCCTGACCTGTATTGCCTGTGCTTGGCCACATACCCCACTGCACCAGACACTGACTGCTAGACTTAACTGCCTGGTCTGGCTGTGGACCTGCCTCAGCATTACAAACTTGTCCAGTAGTCTGGACTCTTACTAAACCTGACTGCTGCCACTAGACCTACTTTTCTTGTTTAGGTACTGCAGGGCTGCTCCCTTACTGATGAATCCTCTGCCTGCCTTGCTGTCACCCTTATTTCTGGGCTCCCATTCCCTTATGGACCAGCCCGTCCTTGCTGCTCCCTGTTGGTTGCTTTGGACCTTCTTGAGCCTTGAGCCACGCACCACAGGGGCTGGCCTTTGGGTTGGTGCAAAACCTTCCCCCCACCTCAAAGTCTGCTCTCAGGGTCCTGACAGCATTCACTAAATCCTTTGTAAAGCAGATAATAACTTTCATAGCAATGTAACTTTGGGAATTACTTTGAAAAGGCCAACTGGTGCCTTTCCATTCATAGATAAATATGCCTAATCCATCCCTTACAGATACCTGTATAACATTTTCTTAAAAAACTTTAATTCTGCAGCTTCCCAGGCAACTTAGTCTGGAGTGGAACAGTTCTCAAAATTTCACCTGAAAGCTAACCTGAGTGTCTTCTGCTACCATTGAAGCTGGTTGCTTTTTGTGTCCCTTTCACTGAATATGAAAAAGTACTGATCATCTTAAGTTTTATTACAAAACTTAAAATATTTTTAGAGATTCTCCTCAGTACTTTTTTCCAAGGCTGGGCAAACATAGTTCCTTCCACCTACCCTCAGAGGCCATGTTGCCTAAACCTGTCACCATTCTTCTCCACAGCACTTCTCTCAATTCTCTGCTTTCTTGAAGTATGATGCTGGGAACTGTATTCTGTGTTCCAGCCAAGGCTGACTGAACAGGGAGTAGAACGATCTTTATCACTTTGGTCATGTATATGACAGTCCTACCAGTATATGCTGAAAAGATTTTGCTTTTGCAGCAGCAACATCACAGTGTTGAGTGTGTGAATTTATGGACCATAATAACGCCTCACTGCTCTAGCTGTGCACTTATTCTTTATATCATATTATGCACTTCACTTCTTAAGGCTGCTGTACTTTGCATTTGTCTACTGAATCTTTTCCTGACTTATTAGGTTCATTTTAATACCACTTCTATCTCTGGTGTGAGGCCTTCCAGGTAAGTGACATCTGCAATCTGGTAACTTTTTTTCTCTGCTATTCAAGTTTTAAATTAATGTGTCAACTACAGTTTTGCCAAAGACAAATTAATGTTCTACTCCAATTGAACAGTATTCCCAGTCTGGCACTGATGCTCCTAATGTGCATTTTTTATGCCAAGTGAGTGGTCACCCCATTGTAACTTAATCTCTTCTGCCGTTGCTGGTTCACTTACAAGACTATAGTGAGAGAAACATGAAGTTTTAGAAAAATGAGTATATCACATCTGCTGCTTCTCTCTTTCCATTGTGCCAGTTATGCTATCAAGGAGGATAAGTAGCTTGAACTGATGCTACAGGTTCTTATGTGTTGGCTACTTCTTTGTCTTCTATATGCTTAAGGACCGCATACTTAACACGTAGTTCTAGGGTCTTGAAATGGGGCCATTTTGTAGTTCCCTCCATCTTCCTTCTCCTTCCTTTTAGGTACTCTTTCACTTTTGTTGCTCTAGCAATCTCTACAAGTTCTCAAAAATGAGTGGTTTAGAGATCACATTGACTCATAAATGTTGCAGGGCACTGGGTCCTCACCAGGGAGGTCAGTTTCACACCAGGCAGTAAGAGATAAGGCATCAGGGATAAGATACTGATTCTGAGCTAAGAAATAATTGCCAGACAAACTCTTGTGGTAGAAGAAACACAGCAGCCATTCTGAGACAGCAAGGAAGGAGAGGTGAGGAGCTCTTCTTGCAGAAGTCTGGGATGGTGCGAAATTTCTCAAATACAGCTTGATTACAGAAAGACTGACAATCTCTTCTCAAAAGATTTCTGCCAGGGTCTGTAGATTTGAATACATGTAATTTATTCTTCTAACTTTGTTGTTGTTGTTATTGTTGTTGTGGGTCTTTTATTCTGTCTTTGATGATAATTGCATTTAAGTTTTGGGAATGACTGATGTTATTATAAAAAGGTAGACCATGCTCCCCTTAGGGGAACTGATGAGAAGATTTCTGGAGAAAGAATTAATCTTTCCTCCTTCCTTTTGTTTTGATGTTTTTCAGAGGAGAAGCTACCTGTGTGTGCAGTTGTTGAATTTTCTGATTTCCTGCTATTTCTCCACCTCTCCCCTGCAGTAAACAACCAGAGTAGCTTTGCTTCCTGCTTATCCTCTGATAATTCAGCATTCAGTAGACTAATAATTTGGGTATTGAGGAAGCCTGGAACAGAAAGTCTGCTTGCTGACAAAGCATAAATAAGCTTTAGCTTGGTACTTACAGACAGATGTGTAGAGCAGCTGGATCTGAAAGAAGATTTGGAGTGCTCAGCACTTGTTTGAAGACTGCATCCATATATGCTTTTCATGTCTGGATGAGCAGTGTTTTGTGTTGTCAAACGCTGCATGGGTGAGAGAGAGGGAGATTTTGGCAACACTTGGTGCTTAGCTGAGAGAAGGCAATGATGCCAGAAAATATTTCAACTTTATGAATAGCTACATTTCTGTATAGACTTCAATAGGACCCAAGGGGTCAAAATATCAGATTCTTGTTTTCACTCTGGGACTTGTGGAATAGTGGAAAAGGGACATCAACACAGGACTAGAGGAGTTTTAAATTTATAAAGTAAACTTTCCTTTTATTCAGAGTGACCTGTACCATGCAGTCTTAGGCATTATGAATCTTCTCTGGCTATTCAGCTGTTGATTATTATAGAATGCTTCTGAAAGAGAAGCAGCTTTTGCTTTATAGACTTTGTTTATTGTTAAGGTGTCTATACCCTCACAAATGCAAGTAGCTAGACTGATCACGTACTATAATGTAAGCAGGGAAATAAGAAATTTTTATCTCATCTCTGAAGACAAGATGATTTTTTTATGCAGTTGTGGACTTTTCTGCAAGTATGTCAACATTTTAAATTGAAAGATACATTGCCTTAGAGTGCTGTTATAGCTGGAAGAGCCAAGTTTTCCTAAGTTCTCTACACCACAGAGTGAAGTGACAGTAGACTCTTCGTTCTTTTGCCAGGATGAGAGTAAAGCCACTATTTCTTTATAACTTCCCAGATGTTCTTGGCAAGTTCTAGTGATTTGTACATCAGCTAGCCTTGTCCACTACCACAGTGGAGGAAGGGAAATGTGACCACAGATCCAGTTCCCTTTGCAACGTTCTGAAGTATTAGAGTGGAGACTTGTAGGGTGACTCTGCATGTTTGTATCTCCATTCAGTAAGCTGGAGGTCAGGGGAGTGCTCTGTTCTTCTCTGATCTCTGTTTGGGATCCAGAGTGTTATGGCAGCTGGCTTCCCCACTCCCTCTTTTTAAAGAGGTCAAGGACAGTGATTCTAAAAACTTAAGAAATTGTAAATTAAGAGATTTTAGTGATCCCTGAATTGAAACAAAGCTGCCAAAGGACTCAGGAATAAGTCATGCTTACTGTGTTTAATAGTGATTCACCCAGTATTTGCCTCTCTCGTTGATAATAATAAAAAATACTCCAAATAAAAAGTGGTTTCCAGCTGGGAAAGAGAAATAATAAATTAATATGTTTACAGTACATCAGCAAACAGGCATATCAACTTAAAATCAAAAATTAATCCAGTTCTGCGATATAAACAATATCCATATAATCAACATGGAGCTCTCTGTGCTCAAAGGGACTTTGGATACGATTCTGAATAAGGGCTGGCGTTTTCATGGAAATGGCAATTTTTACATCAGTGTCGGACTGGCAAAGGGCTGTTGAGATAAGAAAGCCTACTGATATGTTTGCTCAGACAGATGTTTAAGAAGAGGACATTTCAAAGGCATCTGCATCTCCAAGGCATTCTGTGGTTGTGCTGGTTCGTAGCTGTTCTGCCTGCTGGTTCAAAGGAGGCTGACAAAGCAGAGAGGTACGTTTGGCTTACCTGCTCTTCTATTTTACCTCACCTTGTAGTTTATTTAAACATTTTTGTGACCTTGAGAAGACTCAGGAGAAGGGATTTTAAATGTTGCAGTCCTCATTCTATCAGATCGAGTGACCCAGTATGTATTCCTGCAAATGTCTTTGATATGTCATCCTTTAAAAAGCTGTATATAAATACCTTTCATATCTGTACCTTAACATAGCTGCTGCTTCTTCCACGTTGCAGATTTAGGCAAAAACTTAGACCAGCTTTCTTCCTTTCTCTTCTCCTGTAAGCAGAAGAGTTTTATAAAACATACAGTAGTAAAAACCCTGCTGTTAAGGTGTTGCCTATAGATTCTGAAGAGATGCAATGTGTGTCATGTCCATAATTTCATTAAATGTATTTTCATTCTATTCTCTAGTATAGATCTATGAAACATGAAAACTGCTAATACGTGAGTCATGACCTCTTTTGCACAAATTATCCCTGGCATTACAAATTTGATTCAGTGGCATTTTTAACTATCAGTCCCAGGTTTGTCCATGACATGAACGGCTCTACATAGGGACTCCAACATATGTCCATGGAATTTGGGGTAAAAGACATAGTGATTTTATTTAGCCTAAAATTCACACCATTGTTAAACTTGATTAAGATTCATCCGACCGTTACTGCTGTTCAGTCCTACTGATTTCAGTGTATTTGTGTAATGATTTGTCCCCTTTGAGATCCCCATATGTTAACCTAGAAAGCATGTTTACAGATTGTAATCCTTTGTGCTCTACAGGCCTGAGTAATCAGATTACAATATGCCAACTTTGAAGAGACTTGCTGTTTAAAATTGAATACATCTGAAGCAAGAGTTTGAGACCAAATTTCTTGTTAATATTTTTCCTTTGATTTGTTGTACAGTTGTTGTGGTCAAGACATTGTCACAAGGTGAAGAGACCTCAAGAAGCATTGTGCAGCCTAATGAGGTTATCTGTTAAAAATAGGTATTTTTCCATTTGTTTCCTGTGCATTCTGATGTATGTGC
This sequence comes from Hemiprocne comata, assembly GCA_020745705.1. Taxonomy (NCBI): domain Eukaryota; kingdom Metazoa; phylum Chordata; class Aves; order Apodiformes; family Apodidae; genus Hemiprocne; species Hemiprocne comata. The sequence continues at coordinate 97,832,566 of CM036587.1, read as the reverse complement.
TGTTTAGTGACATCTCTAATAGCTGTAGGGTTCTAGAATTACAGTTTATGATGGACACATAGTCAAAAATCCCCAAAGAATGGATCACAATGAGCATTCAATACCCTGAATGTTTAGTGACATCTGATTTCACAAAATTTGATGTTAATGTTGAGACAAGAATCTTCCCTCCACTGCCCTTCCAGTTCCAAGCAGAAAGAAGATAACCACTTTCTAAAACCTTGATGGAACTGGTGTCACAGTAATGATAAGTTTATATTACTAAATATAAGAGGTCAAGAGTCCTAGTTATTTAAGCTGCATACTATTAATTTCATATTACCACCCTTCTCTCTCCCCCAAAATGAGTTCCAAGCCTCCTAAACCCCAAAATTTCTGACAATGTTTGGGAAAACATGTACAGGAAATTACTATTTAGCACTGATAATCTGAAAGCACAATTTGTTGTTAATGATCCATAGGCAACTGAAACCCTGGGTAGGTGGTAATGAGATTTTTAATTAATTTTGAAAACACATAAAGCACATTTCTGTGTTTTTGCAGTTCCAAGTATAGCCCTTTGGGGCTGCTGCCTTGCACGTGTCCCTTGCAGTTGCTTTCAGTGCAGGTACAGAGGCTGAGAAATACCAGCTTCCTTTGTGGTGATTCAGTCTTTCTCATTAGAATAAAAGACGTTTTCAGGCCATTACGCTGAAGAAATTCAGGGGCTTTTACCCATGAGTAGCTTTAGGACAAAGTCCAGTTTTTCAGAAATTAGTTCCTCATCAACTGTATTAATTATTAATTACTATATTTTACAACAGCTGTAGTTTTCTGAGTTAGCATTAAAATGATCCGTACATTGTCTTGCTACAGTTTTGTTCAGCTGATTAACTGGTTCATCGCTATGCCATCCATTTAAATTAACAATCTGCAAAGAAAGCAGATAAAATGCTTCATATGTTCCATTACTGGGGCAGTAATAGTTGCTCAATTAGGCACAGCTACTTCAGTTTCCAATCTGTTCTTTAATGATCAACACAAGACATTAATTTAAAATATTATTAACCAACACATCTATTTAAAGAGATATATTTTAACAGGTAGAAACAACATTAATGGTGAGAGAAACATGCTGTTTTACTTACTAAGCATCTGCACTACAATTGCTATAATATCTACCAAGCATTACTGTGTTACAGACTTTGTAATCGTGACCTCTAGTTGCAAGAGTGTAGCCTGATTGATTGTCAATAGACTTTCACAGGCGATGAGCTAGGAACATTTGTGAACCCTTTTTCCCATCACATGGTTGAGGAAGGATGCGGAGTTGAAGGTGGGGACAGTCCCAGTTTTGCTATAAAGTTTATCTAGCATTTGATATATTTTGGGAATTCCTGTGAAATAAAGACAGTTTGATGACATATAGCAAGTCCTGTTCTTAAACACTAACATTTTTACACGCTGGAGCAAAATAAAAAGGAACATACTGAAAAAAACTCTGACAGTCTTTCTGTCTCAGGAGCACTACTATAGAGCTGCATTTAAATCTTAATACACTTCCAGTATATTCAGTGCTGCATTAGCAAAATGTCTGCTTCTGACTTAGAGAAACACGAGCATGTTCTGTCTCAAAAATGAGAAAAGCATGACTCATTAATAATTTTAGCATTTAAAAAGTGGAACTACACTACCTTTTCACCACTCTGTCAATGCTGCAAACATAGGAAATCAAATGTGTTGGTACTTCCTACATATGTGCTACTAGAATTCTGAAGCTGAGTGCTTCTATGGATATTGATTAAACATCATACTAATTCTGCACAATCAGCATGTTACACAGTTTTTAAGCCAAAGCGTGGAGAATCTACTTTGCCCGAGATTACACAACTAAGCTGATACCCTTGAAAACACCAGAAAAAAAGTAAAGGAAGGAAAAAGTATGGGGAAGTGCGTAATTAAAAAAAACCCAGCAATTATTATTTTGCCTCAGCAAATGATAACTGAAAAAAAATTCTGGTTTATTGAAACTAAAACATATAATCTAATTTTGTGGTGAAATGAAAAGAAAAACCATTAAAATTTCCTTGAAAAGACATATATTGTTATATCAAATTTGCTTTTGAACTTATCTCCATGTTGTATCCTTGCAGATATATTTTCAAAGTATGTTCTTTTTAACAAACATCCCATAATACTTTAACTATAAAATGTTTGGTAGCATTATTATTCACAATTAAAACCAAACTGTGCTTGTCAAGCTAAATGAACAGAGTACACTCTGTGGTGCAGTATCCTTGACTTTTTAAATCCTGTTTGTTTATTTACACACTAATTGCAAAATTGATAATCCATATGAGGTCACTTGTGTCCATGCAAATGAGTTTTTACTGTATGTTCTGATAGTGTAAATATTTGTTTAGCAGTCCAAGTTATTGGAACTAATCACTATAATTTTTCTGTAAAGGGCAGGTTTCTCTGTAAGAGTTTCCTGAAGGGGAAAAGACAGTAAGAGAAGAGTTATTTGTAGAAAGTTTCTTTTTAATGTTGATATGCAATATTATGTATATTTTGTACAGTTCTATAATTGTATAATAATATGCTTGTATTCTGCCATCCACATACATCATGGCGTAATATGTTCAGACAGTGAATTGACAATTCCAAACCAAGTTCTATTCACCTTGAAGTTTTTGGGGAAATACATGGTAAAATATAATTCAGCATATTTCTACACTCTCCACTGGCTCACTTATTAGCTGATAGACAACTATTTTTACAGTGGACTGAGGCAGATAAAATCTTAATCATTGAGGAATGTAACATTTTTACCATGAAGTTGCTTCAAGTACCACATATATTTGATGAACACACACTCTGTGTGTAATAACTGTCAGTTATTATTATTTTTAGTAAGAAATAATGACTTTAAAAAGTTATTAAGCTTTTTGTCCACATTTGTATCTTGGCAGGTTGGAGTTCTATAGGAGATTTAGAAATAGCAAGGTTTCTTTATCCTGTCTGGTAATCATCCTTAATATTTCTGTTACAAACACACAAGATAAGTCGTATTATGTGGTTTATGTTCAAATATGTCTATGAATGTCCAATGCTTATTCTCTGTAAAATATTTCAGGGTTCATTAAGTGCAACAATGCAGAATTAAATGGACTTGGACTTGTGTTTGTCTCTATGTGTACTCATAAATGAATCATCAAAGGAACTACACTTTTCCTCTTAGAGGTTTTGTATCTTCTTTTGTTTAGGCGTTTCAACAGGTTTCAGCTTCTGTCTATTAAATAGCAGGTGAAGCTGCAAAAATCATTCAGAAAATAGGATTATTTAATAATTATGCTGAATAAAATAGGAGGAAATTTCTATTTCTATTAAGGAATGTAGTTTCTCTGTTGTTCTGTCAGAAAATGCAGGATTCCAGATCTACATTTTTCTAATAAAATGCAGGCATTAAAGGCTGCATGCTTTTTCAAAAGACAACTGCAGATATGAACCAGACTGAGAGTACAGCACATATGAATTTGCTTAAAAATCAGTCCTACATACTCAGATTTCCTCCATGATAGACACACAAACAATTAGGCAAACACTAGCATTTGTGAATTTGTTCCTTAACCTGTGAATATTGTGAAATTATTTATGGTTAGTTTTTGGCCTCAATTTGGTGCTGATAATGGTGAATACCTTCTTCCCCTTGGACACTAAAATGTATTTTGAGAATGAAGCACACACTATGGTTTCTGTTGTTACAGCTTTAAAATGTTAGGTGTAATGTTCTTGATGTTTTAATTTCCATATTCACTGTACTTAATTTGATGTGTTAACACACACATTGGATTCACGTGCCTGTCTCTAACAATTTTTTTTTCCTTAAAAAAAGATTTTCTTTGATTTTTGAACAACAAGCAGACAAGATCCTCATAATTTTCAGAAATAATTTGCTACATGTTATCTAATCCTGAAAAGGCATAGAATCTATAAGACTACAAGTGACATCATGGCTCTTGATCCTGCAGTCTAATATAAAGCAACACAACTCTATCATACTTACACAGGTATAAACTTGACACATAAACAAGAATGCAGTCCCGTTCTTCCTCTTTCTCCTCTGGGAGGACCAGGGGGACTGTAGAACACAATGGAAAGAAGTGCTCTGCTAAAATCTACTGGAGAGAAAGAGAAATACAAGCATCAGTAACATGTTGAGGATATTGTTCTCTTGCAGGAGGAGTGAAGTCTGCAGCTTACACATTTCTTCTGCGTATTTTGTTGCCTTTCCTGGGAAAGATTTTAATTTTTTAACTTGAGGTACCATAGGATGATGATTGTGGAGAAGAGACTGTAGACATTTTTGTTTGCTATCCCAGTAATAATGTGCTTCGTTTGCTTTGGTTTATTCCCTGTTGAAGGCACCTCTTGAGCTGGAGCTCTGACATTTATGTTGATTCTGATCCAGTGTTAATCTTTGAGTGCTTCATGCTCTCCTTGACCAGAGATTATTTTTGCTGGCTACCCTTGCTTCTCATTGTTTCCTTGCAGAGTTAGCAAGTTCCTTGAGAATGATCTTAGGCTCATATGTTGACCTGTTTCTCCCTCAAGTCCAGATGACGTAACCACGGTCCCCTTTCTGAAGCTTCTCAAGTAAAATTCTTGGAAAGTGGTAGTGTGCATAGACTTCAAATCCCTGTCTTCACTATTTCTTTATTTAGCGATGTCTTAGATCTGACATAAAAACTTTTGGTCCACATGTATGAAGACCAGACTAATTTCTAACACATAATTCCTTCCATGAATTCTTTTTGCAAGTTGCGTGTTTATGGATATGCTTTGTTACACAGAAAATTCTATATGAGTAGTCTTTGAAAAGAAGTTGTTGAACTGTTTGCTCCAGCTGTTCACTCTGTACTGTTCATTCCTCATGCTGAGAGAGTGGCCACCTCAGCTGCCTAGGACGGACTTTGCTCCCTGACTGAATGGCTGAAACTTTCAAAATGCTATCAGAAGTGAATAATATATGATAAATGTTCATGTTCGCACATGGATAACCTGGTTTCCATGCAAATTTTGGAATTCAGATTGTTCTCTGTGTTTTCGAATATCTCTAGGAATGGCCTGAGAACAGGTACTCTCATTATTTTAAGCATTCGTACGATATCACTGTTAAGTGTAAGTGCACTCTCTCCACACGAGACCTTTTGTGGTCCTGCAAGTTTTAATGGGCTCTTCCTTGTGGCCATTGTGGATCCATATCCTCCATCTCTCCACCCAGTTAAAAAATTGCCTTCAGTTTTGTTTCATAGTGGGAAATGCAAGTATTGCTTCATCACTACTTGAATATATGGTCATGGCACGACCGGAGATCAGGTGGCATCATGACCCTTTTGACTGGTGAGCTCAGAATAGTATGATGCATTGTCTTCTAGCAAAGAGCTCTTTTGTGGGACCTCAGGGGAGAAAAAGGCAGTAATTCATTGAATTTTCCTACACCTTAAAATAGACAAATACACATGTATACAAATATATATTCATATATATACGCACATATATAAACAGATAACACACAACAGATAAACACCTACATACATTTGTGTATGTATCTCATGGTGGTAAAAACTAAGAGGCAGCTGTTGCCCAGCCTTCACAAGTAGTTTGGAATTCTTTATCCTCTGTGTAGGCATCTAACTGCACTCTCATGAGTACAGTGTTTCTTCTTTGGATGTCCATCCCTGACTGTCATCATGATGGATTTCTTGGGTTATGAAGCTAGCAAGGCATGTCAGGAGAGGTACAAAGTTCCTTCCCCAAACTTGCTGCAGTGTGAAGATGTTCCTTAGGACGATATAATTCCTGGTGTATTCAGTATAGGCTGATATTGTAGAGGTCTGAACTGACCTTCAAGAAGCTGTCCTAGAAATTCTTTATCCACTGCAAGTCTGCAATTGTTTTATCTTGGAATGAATTGTCCTGGCTCATTGCGAAGTCTTGAATCTGTAGGGAAAGCTTGTAGCAAGTTAAAGAATTTCTCAACCAGTGTGGATCTAACACACCTCTGTATGTGTTCAAGTTAGGCCCGAAATCCAGCTTGAGAAAATAAGAGAAAAATGCATGGAGAGAAAGCTGTTCTCACTGCTTGTCAGAGAAGAGGCAACTAGTTAGTGACATAGAGAAGAAAAGAGAATCAAGGGTTTCAAAAATTCTGATTCAGTAGTGTAGCCTTTGCCCTCAGAAGCTGGCTATAATAATGTCTATAGAATCTGCTTCAGCTTTTGTAAAGGAGACTTCAGCCTCTCAGTTGAAGGATGTAACTACTCCTTGCATGTTCCACGTTTTTTGACATTGAGCTGTTTTTAGTTGAAAAAAGTTACTGAGACTACTCAGAACATCTGCATGCCACATGGAATTCCTGTGGCCTTACCATCTCTCTTTACGAAGAAATCTACATGATGCTTTACATTATACATATTTGTGTATGCATACTGCCAAATAAGACCTTTAATTATATCAGCATAAAGAGGGATACAACAGCTATCAAACATCAAAAGTTTTTACCATCATGTGCATTCCTATCACAGCTGTCTGTTGACTTCTTGGGACTGTTTTTCTTCAGTACAATATATCTATATTCCATATGCAAATTCCACTGTGAGTGATTTGCCTGTTTTGTAAGCTAGACTGCACCTGTAACATGTGGGATTGAGTTAAAAATGACAAGCAGACAAGCACAAGGCACATTATCTTGACAAACTCAGCCTCCGAAAATTAGCCTGTGCCTGAATTATTAAAATAACAAGGAATATTTCACTCAGCTGTGGAGAAATGCTCCTAATTGTCCACTTTAGCCAACTTCTTTCAGACTTCACTATCGGTCAATTTATGGTAGCGGCTTGCAAATTCCTGAACTCCCATTAGAGAGAAGTGCAACAGCAGTCCAACACACCCTCATTTATTTTAATAACCTGCCAAGCAGACATGAAAATGTTAAAGTTGGAAGGCTACAACATGACAGTAACCTGACTTGTCACAGCCACATTATAATCTGGTTAAACTACTTTCTTTGTGCCTTTCATGTCTTTTCAGGTAGTGGGAAACTAATTGTCAAATTACTAATTTTGTTGGCATTAATATCAATACTAAAGCTAGAGAAGCATGAACAGATAGGCATTTGATTTTTTTTGTATTGTTCTTGGCTGCTGGAAAGCATTCTGAAAATACAGAAGGATAAAATCAGAGGCCAATCTTTCTATCAACACTGACCTATTTATTTTAAGAGGCATTGAAGCTCTATAAAAAGGCTAGTTAAAGTCTCTGGGTTCTTTTATTATTATTTAATGTCTGGGAATCTTGTTTACTTCGATCTTGTTTCCTTTGTGCATAATAGTGTACCTGACGTAACAGGGTCAGTATTCACATCTAAAGTATTTATGGCAGAGTCTGATCTTGTAGGAGAATACAAGGAACTGCACTACCGAGAAAAAAATCTTCAACATTGTCAGGGTCACAGCATCTTTCAAAATCAAGTGTAAGTAGGTCATGCTTCAACCGCAGGCAGGGTCGAAAACATTACTGCAAAAAGTGCTTGGGAGGGTTGATGAGCATGTTAAGAGAGCCAGGGACAACTTAGGTGACTGGAAGGAGGACCTAATTTTGATGAACTTGGAAATATTAATCCAACTACAGACATGTTGCTAGACCCTTATACCCTACCGGGGGCTACTTGCTCTAGATGACATGGCTCCTGGGTGCTTTCTTAAGGCAGGACTGAATCTGTCACTTATGTCCTCAATCTATATTTCTCTTTGTTTGTTTGTTGGTGATTTTGGTTTTTCTTGGGTTTTGTTGTTGTTTTGTTTGCTTGCTTGGTTTTTTTTATTTGTTTTGGTTTTCTTTCCCATTTGATTATAATCTTTCTGGGGCATGGGTGTTGGCCTAGCAAGATTTTACTGGCCATCATGGCACAGATAGCTTCCTATGAATAATAAGCCTCATATAAAGAAGAGTGAGATGCCTTAATAACAAAAGAAGCACAGCCTTTCCCATTAATACATGGAAGCTTTTCCTACCAAGTAGTTAGCTTTGCCTCTATTTTATCTGGAATGGGCCTCTTATAATGGGTCTGGGGTACAATCCTTACTAGCTGTGGTTTTGAAGGGAGCTGAGTGTCCAGATTACAGAAACATCTTACTATTTCTTGTACAATTTGGGACAGAAGTTGTTTTACATTGTCTTTTACCTGCTCTTTTTTTCTCTGCTAATAAAACACTATGCAGAAGCCTATTCCCACAGCCTCTTAGCACTTCAGTCCTGCTGCTGGCTAGAACCAGAAAATGTGTCATTGGAAGACAAAACCCTTGATGTTACTGACAGGATTAATAAGAGAATGATTGCTTTTGAATGCATCCAGATGGTTTTGTAAATATTTCTTCGTGGAGTGTATTAACATAGGCAAACCCATAACAGCATTGAGCAGTGGTAGTTCTGTATGGGATTAAAAAATGAAACGGAAAGACTTTCTATCCTCCCATCTTTCTTCATCCCACCCCTCTTCTTATCGTTTTCACTATGCTTCATGCAAAATGGGTTGGCTAGGTTTGGGCTGTGACAATAACATTTACAAAGTGTTATTATTACAATGAGCAGAAAGAGAAGAGGGGAGAAGGAAAGCAGGTCTGCTGGAGCACAAGCATGGAAGGGAGAGCTAAGTGCAGTTAGCTTTTCAGTTCCCAGAAGATAATATGGATCATATGCAAACTTGGGATGGTAAATGAGGCAGTTAAGGGTATAAGAGCAGTCATGCAGCACTGAGACTGGGATTTACAAATAACTGATTTTCTGGTGTTGCTGGCAGAGCAGGGAAGGTTTCTGTAGTCCCCTGAGAACTGAGTCACCTGGGAGCTCGACTCAGAGTAAAATGGTAGCTGCTTCATGAGATGTTAAACTGGCTTTTGAGAAAAATAATGGAGTTCCATAAAGACTGATAATTTGGTTGGGTGAAATTTTTGCTAAATAACTTTCCTGCCTAATTAAAGCTTTTTGAATAATTAGAAATTAATAGAAATACAATGATTTTGTGTCAGTGTCACTGCCTTTGTGTTCACACTTGTATGTGTGACACACACTCTCCTATACTTGGTTCTTCCTGTCAGCAATCTACCAAGTACTTGTAAATGTGCTTTTTCCTTTTCCCATTGTCTGTTTTAAAAATGTCTCCATTTTGGGAGACAAGAAGACAGCCGTGAATGTTTAACTTGCCATTAGCATCTATATTTTATGTTTGAAACATTTAAAAGCTTCTGTTTTAAATGAGGATAAACACATCCCCAAACAGCTGTGCAATGCATGACACAGAACAATTGAGTAAGCATCAAAGTGCTTAATAGATAAAACAGTGCTGGATGTGATAAAATAAACAGGACTTAATCCCTTTATAACTTGAATAAACAAATACAGCTTTAACTCAGATACAGTTTTGCCTTTAGGTTGCTCTGTTCTGTTAACACCTATCTGTCAGCAGTAATACCATGTAAATGAGCCACTCTGAGCCTTTCCCCTTGCATCTTGTTTAATCCTCTTCCATTCTTCTAATCATCATACACACAGAGGCCAATATCTATTTTCATCTGGCAAGATAGGATCTCCTAAGGAATTAAAGACAGTTTCCACTTAGCTCCACAGTAGGCAAAGTCTGGGCTGTGATCTAGGGCTTTAGGGACTTCTCATAATGCACGGGTGCTCGCTAGATCGAAGAATTGAGTTCTGGCTACTGGATTTTTAATCCTCCTGTGGCTGATGTTGGAAGCTCCAGTGATTTAAGATCTTTGATTACGCAGAGCTTGGCCCTTTGACTGAGTGAACTTCTGAAGGCAGTGTGTGACTGATTTCAAGTTAGTGGTTTTAACTACTGAAAAAAATAGATAGGAAAAGCTCTGTGATTAAGATGCACTGTCTCTCTTTTTAATTGACTTTCTGAAGCTATCTGATGCTTTACTCTTTATCCACAAAAGAAAAACTGTATAGATCAGTATTTGTTCTAATGAAGAACTCAAGTGCCATAATATTTGTCTGTACTTGTTTGCAGTGACATTTCTGTTAAAACTGTAGACACTAAAGGATATATTTTAAAAACATACTTCTCATGGGGCATATATTAGAAGTAGCAGCAAATATAGCCTTAATACACAGGACTAAGCTAAGCAGTTGATGTAATTTCAGTCTGCAAAATCTCTTCACAAACCATATATTTGCCAGGAGAAGAACTGTACATGCATAAATACAGGTGGGGGTATTGGAAAGCTCTTTATGTTGGCAATTTGAAGTATTAGCATTTTGTGAAATGGAACATAGATTTTTTGATGCATCTAACTGTATTCTTGCAGAAATATTTAACAGCAGTCATTCTGAAGCAAGTGGAACTTCTCTGCCGAAAAATGTTCTAATAACATTTCTTTTTTTTGGAAAGAAAACAGCTTTTTCATAAAGTACAATTTTAGTGCTCTTACCTTGTTTCAGCGTGGTCCTCAAGAAAAAAGATTGCAGACATTGGCTATTTAGATCTTAGATGCCTGTTAAAAGGTATGATACCCTTCTTGTTTAAAAGCTGGGACAAAACACAGTTACAGTTTCAGTGAGACTATTACAGTAAACCGTGCAGTGGTGTCTCTTGTGTATGTCCAGCCTCTCTGCCTTGGGGAATAAAAGAGAAAGTAACGATAAGAAAAGCGGCTTAGAAAAAAGAGTGAATATGCTGCAGCCAATTTAGCTTGCTCATTCATCTTATGGGTGAGCTGCAGAATTATTAAGAAGTATAGCGAGCTATAGAGAAGTCCTGGATTTATTTTCATGTATTCCGTAAGAGTACATGAAAATAAAGAGACTGTGTCTCTTTATTGGAGATTGCGGAGACTATTGGAGATTGGAAAATTGGAGCCTGTGTCTCCAATGTATTTATATCAAAATTGCCTGCCATTTAGGTTCACATTTAAGCAAGCCTGAACTCTGGATACTTTTTTGGAGAAGAAAGGGAAAGAGCTGAGAAAGATATTACCTTCTCAGTGGAGGGCTTGGCCATGAGAGAACAGAGTGCACACAGACTTCTCCAGAATACGTCATTTTTTTTCCCCAGAAGTAGAACCCCATGGATGCACAGAGCAGCTATGCAAGAGCAGCACCTCGGAGTCTATACTATAAAAAATTGTAAGGTAAACCTTGCCCTTATCAAATGTTTTTGTTTTGACATTAGGATTATGTGCTATCATTTTGGAACGACCTTGTATATTCCTTTAATGATAAAGCCAGAGCTTCTGAAGTAGGACAGTGGGTGGGATCTGAACCCCTTTAGCTAGCTAGGAGCTGCACTTTCCTTCTCATCTTACTTGCCCCTTAATTGTCAGGTTCACTAAACATTGCAGAAGGATGCCACTTTTTCTCAATGAGTCAGATATAGACTACTAACCATGGTTCAGGACAGCCACAGCAGTTGTAGATATAATTCCTATTAACTGGGTATGTAATTTTATTCTGTTTCTTAGACCTCTCTGCAAAGACAATAGCATCAGGATCTTTGCCTTCAAGCAATACAGGTATTTTAGGTATGCACCATGAACAGCTTGTTCCTGGAAAAAGTATAAATGACACTACATCTCTTTACTGACCTTGTAGGTAAAGGGGGGTTTGTATATACTTGTATAGGACATTTTGTATGTTTTGTCTATGTTTCAATCTATAAGCCACATGTATCTCATTCCAATATATGTGTTCATATGAATATGGTAGCTTCAGGAGCTATGATAATTATAATAATTTCTCCTTTATTTAAATAAGGTCTTACTTGTCTTCTCCAGTGAGGGTTTCTGGTGTATTCCCTTCACCCAGCTGTCTGTTCAGAACACAATGTTATTCTCCTCCATTTCTTACTCCCTTGTTGCTTTTGCTTTGTCCAGTCTCTGTTAGACTACTGCATTGGGTGCCTGCCTCATGGTATTTTTATGGCATTCTCAAAATTCTCGTTCAAAACTAATGTTTGCAGTCCTCCCAGATTTCAGCTTTTGCATGGGAGCCACACCGACTGGAGAATGGAAGTGTTTGATGCTGAAACCCTTTTGTTCTATGTGAACATCCTCTGTAATCTTCTTGAGCAGGCTTTAGGGAATACACAACTTTCCATTTGCACTTGAAACTGGGCTGTGTGATTATGCTAATAAACTGTACATACGAGTTGGTGAATCTATGAGTGTAGAATCTTCTGCTGCATTTCTGATGGACACATACTTGGTCATTTGGGCATGCTTTTATGTGTGCACATGGTGTGGCAAATCTGCATAACCAAATACCGAACAGTGAAACACTCCCTGTATAATCATTCATTAATTTTATTAAAGGTGGGCAGGGACTGGAAGAGGATTAATTAGAAAAGTAAAAAGCATAATCATTAATATACTTTTCCTCTCACAGCTTTCTTTTTCTCTGGGTTCTTTTTCCTGGTGCCCTAATTATTTGCCATCTTTTAAAATTCACTTTAATTTCAATTTAAGTCTCCCTGGGCATGCAAACTTGACAAGTGTTTTTTTTTTTCCCAAAGATTGATTGACAGCAGTTTCGAAACTGTCACAGTGCTAATTAAAACCTTGACTATGTGTCTTTATGAAGCCTGAAACACTCTGCACTGCTGCAAAATTCTGGATCTTGTGTTTTGAATGAGGTTTTTTAACAACTGATATGGAATCATTGCCTTTCCTCAGGCTTGATATCCAGCTCTCTCCTTCACACTTTATTTATCACTGAATTTAGAGCTTATGTTGACAACATGAGAAAGAGAAACCCTCCCAGGCAATGATACCTGCTCTGCAGAGCCAATGTCATTTTACGCTTTGCCTTTTCTGCTTGGCAGAGCTGGGCAGAGTTGGCCCTAACCAAAGTGAAGCACAGTTTGACTCACAGTCTTGTGGATACCTGGGGAATTCATGTTAGGGATACGGTAGTCATATTTTACCATCTCTGGACTAACTCATTCTAATGGAACTGTGTTTTCAGGAATCTTCTGCCTTACACTTAAAAAAAAAAAGAATATTGATAGCATAAGACATTGATTGCTGCATGCACCAGACTTGGGCCCTGCTTTCTAGATTGCAGACTTGATAGAGGCCAGAGTATTTCCAGAACCTTGAGAAAGGCACAGCTGGAGGCTAAGGCAAGTATCTGCCACTAAGCCACATCTGTAAAGGCAAGGTAGAATAACAGTCCTTGAATTCAGTTGAAATGGCTGTCTTCCTCTCTCTAACCCTGTATTTGTCAGTTTTCCGGTAAGTAGAGAAAATGATGTGGTGTCAGAGTGAGTGTCCTGCATCCTTTCCTTTTTAGCAACCAGTAGAAATCATTAACTATGCAAAGCTGTGTGAGAAGATATCCTGTAGCAAGCCTGCTACCAGTCCTGCTCAGAAAGTCCAGAGCATGTCTTGTTGCTTCTCATGGTCACAATAGTAGCTCTTTCTAACTACGGTTCATTTCATACAATAGTATTTAGTGTGACAATATTGAATACATGAATAAACCAAATTGAACTGGCCTGACTACGTAATGTTTAAGAATTTGCTTAAATATGTTACAGAGACCATAAGAGTAAGTAATCTGTGTAATCAACTTCTGTGGTTTTTTAGGGGGATGATTTTTTTTTTTTTCCCATTGCCTACCTGAGTATAGACAGGTGATATATTTGGATTTTCTGCAGCCTTACACCACACCTACAGTTTGGCTCATTTTGTCTTTCTGTTTCTTCTTGACATAGCATTCTGAAAGGTTGTTGTATTTAAATATTTTTTTACTTTTTAATACAGTGATCAAAAATAGAAAATATTACCCTTATTTAATTGTGCGGCAGTCTTGTAATTGTTGGCTCTCTCAGCCACCATTCTGCTTAGGCCCTGATTTCCCTATTCTAAATGAACAGCAAGATTGTCAAGTCCACCTGCTTGTGCAGATGCACCAGAAGTTGTTGGCTTTTCAGTGCTTGAGACCTTTCTAAGCATGATGCTCTATGTGTCAGACTCAGCCACCTCATCTGTGAGCCTGTATATCCAGTGTACATCTTTTAGCGTGAGTACTTTTGGTCTCTGTCTGAATGGCTGTTTTCATCCTCATGATCTTCCTTTGCTGAATCAAGGTCAGCAAGACCATCCAGAGAGAAGGGACAGAAAACATCATAGTGACAAGGGCTAGCAGATTTTGATGTGAATTGATTGGTATAGGAAGATTTCAAAAGACCTCAGCTGCTGTAAAACCAGCCACTAAAAAATCCAACATCTTCTCCAGTTGATGATGCGGATGATCTGATTCTTGCCCTCCATCCCCCACCCCATGCACACTCTCTCTATGTATTTAAACTGTATGTATTTCTTAAGTCCCTGCCTGCATCACTTCTCTGTCACAGTAATTTTCATGGGAAAAATTGCTAGCCATCAATTTGTGAGCTGGTGGACTTTTTAGGAATACATCATAAGCATATCAGGATATAGAGAGGTGAAAATGCATTTAGCTATGGAGGGCAAAAAGTAGATGTCAGTGATACATTTTTCCCTTCTCTATGCAAAAATCTTTCCAGTTAAATTATTATAAGGAGCTAACATAGTTATTCTGAAGTAACTGCTTTCACCACATATATTCAATTGTGGATCGAGTGGCTATTGCTTAAAATTCTGATTTAATACGAACATTTGCACAAGAATTTGTGTCTGGTGATAATAACTGCCTGCTGTGGCAGTGATTGTGCCTACTTACAGACAGGAGATATCCATAGGTCCATCCTCAGTCAAAAGCTGCTCATTTGGTTCCCCTCTGCTCATAGAAGTGGAGATGATTATCAGATTCTGACTCCTTTTTGCCTCAAAGGAACCTTTGTCACTCCCTGAACACTCTGCACCTTTTCAAATAAAAACAGTTACAATTGTTTAAATATAAAAATATGATTTTTAGTTCCCCCACTTTTAAAGTATTAGTAGTACTTATAATAAAAATGCTCTAATTAAGAAGTTCTAGGCTCTATATAACATGTAATATATATACTCTTGCTTACAAATGCTCCTAAGGTAATTTTGTGGCAAGCACAATAGATTATAACCAGCTAAATACAGGGTGGAAAGGTGGTAGGACACCATAATGATCTTGTTTTGCAGTAAAACCAATCATCTTAGTTGATCACACTCTGAGAGACACACTATAGTTCAAAAAAAGGAATAAGCAGTCTTAAATAAGACAGAAGATGCTAATTTATTTTTTTCTGAGCAGGACTTTCTTATCAGCCTGCAGACACAGGAGGCTCCCTTTTTCTCTTGATGGGTATCAGAGTGCAAAAGGTCTAGCTGATAAAATTCTTTAATGATCTAAAGGTAACTTTGGGAAGTAAAGGATATCAGATATTGGAGACTGAATGAACTATTGCTCTCTGTATAGTATCAGTGACTTATCTTTTATACCGGGAAAAAAATGAGCAAAGTTTGAGGCAGAATGACTGTTTATTTGGCTTTATAAATCTGGATTTAAACAGCAGGTGGAATGGAGAGAATTAGAGCAGTGACAACCACCGTGGTTTTCATCTTTCCTCGATGAATTTGCTTCTGTTAGTGTTCTTGGCTGAAAAAAAAAAAAAAAACAAACAAAAAAACCACACCAAAAAAACCAAGCCTGACATTGTTATTAATCATATTTATTTTTGCAGTGGTTAAGAGTCAGCCAACTATTGATTCCCATTTTCTAAATCCTGTACAAACACAGAGTTGGCAATCTAAATAGACAAGTTGCAAATAATGTGGAGAATAACTGGAGTATACTGGCTATAACCCAGCCCATCTTGTCAATTAATTTTAGTAGGAGATGAATAATTCAAAAAGAAAAGCAAAAGGGAGTTTGTTAAGGAGTGACTGAAAGGCAGTGAAAGGGGAAATGTGGAAGAAGCTAAGCATGTCTTAGAGCCATAGAACAGCTTACAAAGTAAAAATTGCATCATTATTAGGAGAAAATTAGCTACTGTGAAGTAATTCCTCTTGTCCAAAACAGAAAATTATAGTCTCATGATTGACATTACATCATTGTTCAGAACCTCATTTGAACATACTATTACTGAAACAGAATTTTTGTGTTGCCAGCAAGCAAGCAACTTGATTTCATCCATTTTTACAACATCATGTGGTAACATCCAGAACAGCTGAGGGAAATCTGGGGCTGAGCACAGCTTTTCAGCTCCTCTCTGCCCTATTCTTGTTTTCTGCATTTTCAACATAAGCCAGTTTCTAATTTTCCAGATCAGTGCTTTTGTATCACTGACACTATTCTGCTCCCTTGGGTTCTGGTCTGGCCAGGAATTGCATGTGGTTGCAGGGCCTTGTGCTCTTCAGTCTTTGTGGAAGTGCCACTGCTCCTGTATATAGCCCACTTCTTGGGACGCTCTGTCTAAGTAGTCCTGCGTGACATGGAGCCCTGCATCACATACTGCTGGAAGAACAGGAAATCCTTAATGTCCTGGTGGCTGTCAGACACCTTCCATTGCTTGCACTGTTTTTCTAGTACTGCTACTGCATGAATGCACTGGAACATTTTGCCTGGACAGGTTGTGAAATACCCATCCTTAGAGACCTTCAAAATGTGATTGGACAAGGCCCTAGGCAATCTGATCTAGCTTTGATGTTAAGCGTGCTTTGAGCCATATGTTCAACTGGATGGCCTCCCATGGCCCCTTCAAACTTAAATTACTCTGTGATGACCCAAATTACGCTGTCAGTAGGTCAATAAAATCTCTGGGCAAAAATTTTAATTTTATAATCTTTTAAGTATTTAAGGAGGGATGGAAAAGATGAGGCCTGAGTTGCCTTCAAGTGATAGCATAGATCTTCCAAACCAAATCCACTTTTGTGGATTCACCTTTTCCATGGAGTTTAAAACAGCTGGTGCACAATTGTTCTTTATAGATGATGTTTTATTTAAGGGCTTTGGTGGATTAAAGGAGTTCTCAACAGACTTTAAGTTTACATGATCTCTTTCATGAGACCTTTACTAGGTGCTTCTATATGCCTCTTTCAGAGTGTCAGGAGAAGATTTTTTTGTTTTTAGAGTTCTAAACTGCTAGCTACCAACAAGCAGTCTTTTGGCACAAAACCAACAGATCCTCTGCCAATGTATATATATTTGTAAAAAAAATTGTCTTAGTACTTTCCTTTCCTGAGATAAATCAGAAGAACTTCTGTGTTTTAAACTAGAATAGCTTCAGGTTAATTCACAATGTGGCAAAATTTGATAATTTAATAAAAAGTCTTCTCAATAATCTGTCTTTCACATCTGTCCTTTTGGTGTAATTATAAAATACCGGAGAATTTATTTTATGCATGCAAGCTGTTACCTGTTTTTTTCACTGTTATTATTGACCATAAGGAAATGTAGACTAGACTTATCCTTAATCTACAAAATTTTTACAAACCTGTATAGTTGTGGGCTGGGATTTCATAAGGTGTGTAAGGAATATGGCTAGCCAGCTCCATTGGCACCACTGTGGGACTGGCTGCCCAAGTTCCTTAGATGCCTTTAAAAATGGCAGAACTTAGGATTTTCCTCAACAATCTTCAATCTGTACCTCATTAGACGTTTTGTTAAAGTATGTTTTCCTCATCTCTGGTTTCACTAGGGTGGTGTGAATCTGCTGAGGGTTTTTTTAAGGGCTAGTGCATAATCCTTTAATTGTCTACGTTCATCCAATATATTTACTGATACATGCAGATTTTTCTATGTTGCCATCCAAAGCGACTTCAACAGGTGGAGAAATGGGCTCACAAACTTCAGCAAGGAAAAATGCAAAGTCCTGCATCTGCGTAGGTACAACCCCAGGCACCAGAATATGCTGGGGCTGACTGGCTGGAAACCAGCTTTGCAGAAAAGAATTTGGGGGTCCTGGTGGACACCACATTGAACATGAGCCAGGGATGAGCCCTTGAGGAAAAGAAGGTTAAGGCCAGCAGGTCGAGGGAGATGATCATTCCCCTCTACTCAGAACTGGTGAGGCCACACCTGGAGTGCTGGATCCAGTTCTGGGCACCCCAATACAAGAGAAGCATGAACACACTGGAGGGAGTCCAGCATCATCTGTCATATAAGGAGAAGCTTAGAGAGCTGGGACTTCTCAGCCCGGAGAAGAGAAGGCTCAGGGGAGAACTTATCAATGTATAGAAATACTTGAAAAGGAGCGTGCAAGGAGACAGAGCCACGCTCTTTTCAGTGGAGCCCAGTGACAGGACCAGAGGCGATGGACATAAACTGAAACACAAGAGGTTTCAGCTGAAAGAAACACTTTTTTACTTTGAGAGTAACTAAGTAGTGGCAGAGATTGGCCAGAGAGGTTGTGGAGTCTCCCACCTTGGAGTTACTAAAAAGCTGTCTGGATGTGGTCCTGGGTAACCAGCTCTGTGTGGCCCTGTTTAACCTCTGGACGTCCCTTCCAACCTTAACCATTCTGTGATTCTGTGATTCTATGACTTCAAAAAGACATGGAGATCAGGGAAGATCCATAGTGACTGTTTGGATCACCAAGCTCAGAGAGCAGTGCTGAGTGGGTCATAGTCTACCTGGAGTTGAATGACAAGAGCTGCAGTAGTTTATTCTGGAACCTGCCCTTTTAAGCACATTTATTAATGACCTGGAGAAAGAAATGGAGGCCTAGCTTCTTAAGCTTACAGCTGACACTTAACTGGGCAGTGGTAACCAATTATGATCAAGGCCAGGGCTGCCATTCAGAGTCACCTGGACAGGCTGAAAGAATGGATTGACAGAAGCCTTCTGAAATTCAGCAAAGTCCTGTGCATGGGAAGGGAAAACTCTCTGCAAGAATACAGGCTGGGGACAGAGTGGCAGGGGAATGGCTCTGCAGAAGCTGAACATGAGCCAGCAGTGTGTTCTGGCAGAAAATAAGGTCCTGGGCTATACTAAAGGAACATAGACAGTAGCTGGAGGAAAATTTTTATTCCCACCTGTTCAGCACTCATAGACCCCATCTAGAAAAAGGCATTAATAAACTGGACCAAGTTGCAGTTGGACTAGGTGGTTGTTGTAGGTCCCTTACAACAGAACAATCAATTCAATTAAGTTATATTCTAGTTTAGTCTAGTCTAGTTTAAAATTCAAGAGAGGGTACAGAAAGTTGGACCTGAGACCTCTTGAAGTCCTTTCTAACCTGAGTTATCCAAAGAACCTATGCTCCTATCCTAATAATCCTTTTCACAGTAGTCAGTCCTTGTGAACAGGAGTTTATGAGACACTTTTGCCTAAAATGACATCAAGAATATAATGATGATCTGAGCTTACCCATGGGTTCTTTCCTTTAGTAGGAACGTGACTGAATTTCTGTCTTGTGTTTTTTAATAAGTGCTCTCTGTGGCAAGAGCTATGTGTGTCTTCTAAGGAAGAAGAAGAGGAAAAAAAATGTTGTTTTAATGCCTTGACACAAGTAAATTTATTCTTCCTCTTCCTATTTGACTCAGTGATTTTTCACATTTAAAGGGGCCTGACACATCCAGTTTCACTTGCCCACGTGACCTTTGTCTCTTATGTCCTTCAGCAATGAGTGATGCTACACATTTTTGTCTGACTTTGCAGTTTGTGTAAGCAAAATAATTATGAGGTACAAAATAGATGTCTTTTGACTGAACTGTTGTTAGGCCCATCTGCAAATTTCCTCATTTATTGGTACTTATTTGCACCAAGAAAGCTGAAAAAGTATTTTAAATTCTGTGTTTCTTTAAAAATCGTGTAATTTAAAAGTACTACATATTTGACAGTTCTCAGTAAAGTTTTCTGAAGATGCACTAAAAACTCTACCTTGTTTGAGCAAGATCGAGTTATTTTTTTGACTAATGAGCTGAAGGATCAGGCAGATGTGAAAGTAGCTACAAAATGAGAGAATGACAACTTGAGCAAAAGCTGTCTCTCACTTCCTGTTAAGGTGTACATTACTTGCTGTCAGCAGTGATTGGTCCAACAGCTGAAATCCAGTCTAAGCAAGGATCTTTTGGATTATCAGAGTGAGTTAAATTGTTTTCCTTTACAGCAAACAAGAAGAACCTTTGAGCAGGATTTGGCTTCAAATATACTTCTTAAAATAGGTGATTTTATTTCATGTTAGTGTACTAGGCACTAAATGATTATACATTATTGATCTGTGCAGCCAGTCTTCAAAATCGTTATAATTAAGGAGAAGTCTTCATATGGAAGCATTTTTTGAAGAGAACATAGTATTGCTCTTTTTAGTGAACTAGAAGTAAATTCTGAATTTGCTTTCTTACCATGTCCATACTTTGGCTCTGTAATAAGTTTTTGTATGTTTCAAGTTCTTGAGGTTTTGGCTATGGTAAAAAAAAAATGTGTAAGTGTCACTTCTGGAGTATACAGTAGGTAGTTTGCTTTGTAAAAAGCCAATAACTCAGCTTTTTTTCTGCTCCCTCCAAAACAGAGGTGACAGGTTGTTTATAAAAACACATCTTAGGCAAGTAATTCAAACCTCAAATTTTTTATTCCTTTAAGTGTCATTTTTTCCCTGAAGGCTGTTATCAAAATAATCTAAATCACGTTTGCTATATTAATCAAAGAATTACAGCACTTAAGTTTGTAGTTGTCACTCACATAGTTTGTGCCTAAAGCCTTTTGAAATTGTTTTGTGTGGTCTTTTCAATCACTGTGGGTTTTTTCTCAAGACATTGTCAACATGCACAAAGAATGGGATCACAATTGCAATGAATTTCATTCCTTTGGAACTTTGAAGGTGAGGTGTAATCTGATCTCCAAGGGTTTTAACAAGGAATTTCAACATTAAGCACAGTCAACAACTATTCAGTCATGGAACATCTTTTCCAGCAAATTGAAAAATAACAAAACAAGAGTTTCCTACTAGGTTCAACAAAGCCTAATGAAATCTTTAAACAAGTATATTCAAGAAGTAGTTTCTAGTTTTCACATTGAAAGTTCAAAGACAGGAAACTTCATCATTACTTTGTGCATTTTTCATTATAGCAAAAACTCCTAAAACAGCACCTGCATTAATACTTTAGATTAGATTAGATTATTCATTTTATTATTACTAGGAATTATTTATTCATGTTGTAGAAACTTGGAAAAGCAGAGTCTTGCTATACTAGAGAACACATGAGAACCTTTAAATAGGAATTTTATCTATAAATAACAGAGGCTGAGGACTAAAATGAATAGTGCAATAACTGATAGAGTAGATGCATTTCATTATTGGGCAGTAATGCCTAAAATAAATGTGAAAATAATATCTCTAATACAGGCTAATGTAAAGAGTTTTGTAATTTTAAGTAGACTCATCAATTAGCTGGACATTGTTGAGGTCTAACATATATATCTTTGACTGTGTATCTTCTTCATCAGCTCAAATTCAACAAACAGAATTAATCTAAAGACTTCTGAGATAAATAAATGCAAAATTTAATGCAGCATCTTGGATATATGTAGCCTTTTAAAATTACCTCTGAGTGAGTTTGCAAATTAAACTGTAAAGGACAAAAGAGTGGAATATTAATTATTATGTATTAATAGAATAGTATTTCAGGTTCCTTATAAAAGGTCTGTTATACAGTTTCATACTTTGCTTGGCACACTGTAGTTATGACAGTTAACGGAGACATAATTCATAATAGAAATAGTTATTATAAATATTTAACACATAGGGCTATATGTTTTTGTAAAGCACAATAAATGCATATAAATTATCCATTGAAACTGGCCACCACTTGTATAGTCACTCACATTCCAGGTACTTATCTGTGACACGTAATCCCCTGAAGTTGCACTGAATTAATTTAAAAATTAGTCAATAAAATCAACAGTGATAGAAAAAGCTCAAGAAGGAATTATGTTTGGATTCGGACAAGTACATTGAAAGAAATAAGAATATAAATGAAGGAAATAAATGTGTTCTTTTTTCTTCATTCTATTCAAAGAACATACAGAACTCTTGGGTAATTTTCTAGACCTTTTTGACAGCCTGACAGAAGTGAGTGTTGTAGTTTGATGCCTTTTTTTTTTTTTTAATCAGTAGGACAGCAACTAAGAATTTCACCCATGACAGCCGTAGAGTCAGAACAAGACAAGAAAGGTAAATTTCCTCTGGTTACTTTTCTAAAGTTACAGGCAACTCTGCAAATCCTAAAAAGCTTTATTTACTTTATGATTTTCCAGCTCTTTTGTTGATAATGTAATAAAATTGTATATTAGAACAATGAAAATAAATTTCACAGTTTTCATAATCAGAATAATGAGCTATCGAAGCTAATAAACTGCCTTGTTTAAATGGCTAACTTTGGAAACGTTTGGCATATTACTGAAGAGGTGAGGCAGTTCCAGTTCTCAACTCTGAGACATATCACAATCAAAATATTAATAATATAATATTCTAAAATGTCTTATTATTTTTTTTGCTATTTCTTCTTGCTTTAATAGCTCATATGAATTTGTTTAACAAGGTGATCTTGGTTTTATTTTCCCTTGATTTCTCTTTTTAGTTTCTTTAATAATGCCTCTGATAGCACTGGATGCTAGAGTAGGGAGATGGAAAGCAAGAAAGAGAAAATATGGAAATGAATGTATTCATTGAGGAAGAAAACAGAACTGAATTAACTGTGTTTAGCAAGTGGGTTGCATGATGTTATCCTCTTCCTTTACACAGCCCTGGACTGCTCCATTGTATTTTAAGGAAGATATCTGAAATCACACAAAGAATTGAAAGATCAATAAACTAGCCTAGTTGCTTAAGCAGTAAAAATAAATCTTGTGATGTCTTGCTTTCTAAGGAAAGTTTGTGGAATTATGCTGTAATTATGGACCAAATATGCAAAAAAATTAACTTCCGTGAAGGACTGAAATTATGCAATCGTATATTTTTTCTTTAACAATTGGTACTAAATTCCATTCTTTGATGACATTTTCAAACAAACAAAAAGGTTATCACCTAGTACAGTTTATCCAGGAAAAAATATTTTTTTTCCAATATATATTTTATTTCTATTATTATATGCCTATGTAATAATTTGCATTAATCTTCATCCTTTATGTGTAAAATTGGGGGGAAAAAAAAGTGTCTTTGATTACAGTATTTACCCTGATTTGAAAGACAGACCTTTCCTGTCATGAGTGGAATAGATATGCTAAGGGGTAGGTGGGCAGTTAATTCAAAAAATTTTTTCAGTAAATGGAGAATGCATCTATAGCAGCAGCAAAAAAAAGAGAATACATGGTCACATGAAAACTCTGGATTTCAGATGTGTTGTGTTCAGTGAGAGACTGTCTGGTGACTAAGATTCAGGGAACAACTGACTACAATGAGATTTGCATCAAGTGCTCTATTTTTATATTTCAAATCCATCCTCTCTAGAAGCAACATACAAGAAGGTTAAACATGCCTCACTCAGTTTGGGCATGCATCACACCTACCTGTGAATGTGAGATAACAGCTGCTGAGTGACCACTGAGGGTTTGATGGGTTCTGGGTATTTTCGTGGCAAACAGAAGTCCAAACTCACATCACTTACAGGATCACCTCACAGTAGGCTACCTAGGAGATACAGGTTCTAGCCCATAGGCTGCATATATATAAGGTTTGCTCAGAATTTTTAAGGAGATGCTATCGCTCTTTCTAGGATTATTTTACAGAATTGTCTTGTGACCTGGCCTGCCCAGGAAGAGGAGAGACTGACTATTCTTACCTGTGTGCCAGGCAAATGCTGTGTCTGCTGGGTAAAAGTTAGATATTGTATGTACAGCACTATCACCATCTAAGCATGATGGTTTGTATGGAGTCTGGGAATATGAAGATGATCAAAGTGAACCCTAGGGGTGAGACAGGAAGAGATGCACGGAGTTTGAAATCCTGGCTGATGAGTGAAGAATGGCTGCAAGAGTGCTGTGTTCATGGCTGGTAGCAAAAAAATAAAGAACAGTATTAACATCACTGAAACTCTGAGGGACTTCTGTGTCTTCAGGTTTGGCAGCAAAAAAGGGACAGGTAAATTTAATATTTAAATTTTAGAGCGTACCATGGCACTGAGAGTCTTGAAAGCTAACACAAAGCTGATGGGGATGAGGAAGTTCCCAACTCTCATACAGACAGTACTGCACAGTCTGTGTACTGTATCCTGCAGCCACGGGGTCAGAGACTTTAATCTCTCCCGCAGGCTTAGTATTTCTCCTTGTCACACTTGCATGGCTGCTGCAAGAGCCAGGAAAAAGCTGTGGCTCTGTCTGTGGGATGCAACTGGGAATTAGGGGTTCTTAGCCCTCTGTTCCTCCCATCTAGTGATGTTTTTTTCTACTGAGAAATTGCTATCCCTATAACCTGATGGAAAAAAATGTACAATGGTGGGTAAGATTCATAGTACTAGGCAAGCATTTCACATATTTAAAGAAGTGGACAAATTGTAGTAAACATAATATTTTAAAAGTCTTAGAAGGCTTATTGCTTGTGTTTTTAGAACATGCTGTACTTAAATTAGGCTCCAAAAAGGATTTTAGTAGAATAAAAGATTCACAAGTAATATTTCTTAGCATTTAGAATTAAAGTGCCCTGCTCAAGCCAATGCATCAATGAAAAAGAAAAGTCAAGTTTGCCTTTTAGAGTTCTTTAAACAGAAAGACTTCTTTTGATTGTAGCAAAACCACCCATAAATCTATGCACATATATATTGATCTTTCTTTCCTCTTAAAAATGACTCTGTCCCAGTAAGTTGGCATATTTCATAAACAAACCAACAAATTATTGATCCATCATATACCCTAAAAATCCTGTGAAGGATCTAGGTTGCTTTTAAGTTCATGTTGTACCTAAGGGAATGAGAAACTCTGAAATGAAAACCAGATATTTAAAAAGAAGCTCAAAGAATAGAAGATATATAGCTACTTCTACTTCTGCTTGGCCTTTCATTGTAATTCAGTCTCTGTTCTTCGAAACTATTCTTTATGAGCTAATAGGTTATGTAAAGTGGTAATATGATTCTTTGTGATGGATGTTAGTTAATAAATTAATTTTATATCACTGTAGATATCCCTTTTCATTTTTGGCAAATGCTGTGATAGTGCATATTTTCTTAAGCAGGAATTGTACAAAATTGAGACAGCCCAGCATCTTGCTGCTGAAAGCAATGTTATATTCAGTTTGATTTAGAGATGGATTCTAGTCACGTGTCCTTTTGAAAAGGAAATAATGAAGTAGATTGCAGATGGTTATTAGTACTAAGCTAATTAACAATGCTATGAAATATTTGTGCCAGGTAGCTTTTCAGTTATTCAGCCTGTCTTCCTGTTTTGAAGAGCTGACATGACACACAGAATCACCAGGAGCCTAACCATGAATGACTTCCCAGCAAGGACTGGCAGTAGGCTAACATTGCCTTTCAGAAAAGAGAGAGAATTAATTATGTTAGTTACTGGTAAAATAAGCCGTTGTTAGCAGCTGTTTATTTAGTCACCCATCTATTAACCAAAAAGATGCAATTCTCCCCCATTAAAGTGGAGGGCTGCAGAAGCTAGAACTATTTTGGCAAAACGCCTGCCCTGAAGTAATTGAAATTTCTGTACATATGAAAATGTCAGAAAAAAAAGCTTTGACACATTGGTACAAAACTGTGGTCTGAAAAAGACTTCCCTCTCAGCAGCTGTCTAGTACTTGAGATACTTCTTAGTTTGACCTGGAAGTTCCCCATGTTCCAGCTTGTCTTTTATCCTTGCCCTTTCATACTTGCTCTCACCTGCACAAATAGACATCTTCCTCTGGTGGAGCTCGAAACAGTAATTCCATGAGCAGCTCAGGAATCATCTGTTTGATCTTCACCAGTAGGTATGCTATGAACTCACCTATACACACTCACAGGGTTGGGCATGAACTAGGGCAGGAATAATTTGTTCCTGTCTGCACAGTTGCACAGCTTCTGTAAGAGGAATAGAAAGTGGATGCAGTTACTCTCTGTCCCATTCCTTTAATTTCTTGTCTGTGTCAAGCAGGCAATGCCTTACTTTTTAAGGCTTTTCTTCCATTTTTTTCTGTTATGTGAACAAAACAATGGCTGAAAAGATCCATCAAACCTTTGCAGATCAATGTAGGAGTTGAGTAAAATGTTTTCAACAGAGAGCATAAGGAAACCTTAAGCAGCATACAGGATACTTACGCTAACCATGAAAATAATATTAATAGAAAAATAAAAGCTTTTTTTGTACTGATCTAACAGCACACTGAACTACCTGAAAGATAAATCACAGAGTTGATTAATGAGATTGTACTTGTTAGATCTTTTTCCCCTCTCTCACGTCACAGCCAGGTAGAGCTGTGCAAGGAGCAAGCCTTTGTGTCTAGCGGCCATGTGAAATATGAATGTTTACTGCTTGTGTGCCCTCTCTGTTTTGTTGCAAAGACTGAGTGAGTGCTACAAGGGGGGGAAAAGCCAGCTCCTCTGATTGCAATATTAAGGGTCGAGGGCCTTACTAGTGTTTTCTGAGTTCTTATTTGACTTTGCTAGCCTGTATATTGAAGGAAATCTTCAGCTTTTGTGGAGCTTCTCTTTACTGTGCTGCTGCTGAGGTGTTGTAAAGAGGAGTTTCTGAGCTGTGATGTGGAACTGGGAAAAGAAATTGGCTTTTTCTGAGCTTACAGTAAGGCCCAGCTGAAATTTTCATAGAACTGTGGTGGAAAAATTCCTTTAAGCTGGATATGGACTCATTTATTGAGGCAACATGAGGAGAGAAGCATAGTTTTCCCTCACTTGTCTGAGTGAGGAAAAAGAATCTCAGCATCACAAACAGGGAGAAGTATTGCTAACATTTGCTCCATCAGAGGGATATCAGAATGACTAAAACTGAGCTGCTGTTCTGAAGGCTGCTTTATGTTCTTAGCCCACCTGGTCTAGGATCAAGGCCTCCCAAATACTTTACACTCATAGGCTTCACATATTTTGTACTTAAACTGACTTTCTTTAGAAGAAGTAAAAAAAAAATAATTGTGAAGATCTGAATGCAACTAAAATTCAGAAAGATATATTTGAAATGTATTTGTAGAACAGTTATTGCATGTGCAACGTGCTGAATATCTAATGATAATTGCATTACGTTTAGTTACCATGGGCTATCTTATTTATATCTATCATATTGGTTTTATGGGACACAATACTTTGAGTAGTTAGTTGAGTACACCACACATGGTGTGGTGTATTATTTAGGCATTTTCATTTGGTAAATTAGATGCAGATGGATCATAACTTTGACAGTAAATGTAAAATTAACGTTCTATCAGTCTTCCTTCAAAAACAAAAGAAGACTTATTTAAACAAAGAAAACTTGAAGGCTAATGATATTTCAAAATGTAGAAACACCAAATGCCTCTAATAGTTGTTCTGTATGAGACAGTCAGAAAGTATAAGCCATTTTTTGCTTGATTATTTTTGAGGATAAATGTCGCATTTTCCAGAAAGATGGACAAAGTATTTTTCATAGTAATAATTGTGACAAAGTTTACAGTGATCAAGAAATAGTTTCTTAACTCTTCATGAAAGACTGTGAGGTGCAAAAAAATATAAATCACCAAAACAATTCTTATATAGTGAAGAAAACAGTTATTGAAACAGTGTTGTTACTAAGACTTGTGCTACCAGAGCCACTCTTACAGAGGCTCTCTCTCAACTACCGTTTAGTGAGTGCTATACAGCTGTGTTTAATAAGGAGAAAAATCTGTTCTTTGTCAACAAAATGCCAGTCCATCTTCCAGGTGAGGAAACAGTAACTAACTTGATTGAAATGTGAATATTTCTGTATTGCTAAAACAACTGAAGTATGTAAAATTTCCAACAGTATATAAGAATAATCCACCCTTATTTTAAAACAGCAACCAAATGTCACAAGAAATGTTTGAGAATGTCATAAGTTTAAGTGAATTAGAGGGGTTTTTTTGGCAGTTTTTCATGGTGCCTACCATGCTATTGTTAATTTGAGGAGGAAAACAATTCATGGTAAATAATGAACAAGATTTGCTTCTAGCTAATTACATAACTCGTACACTGTGTAATGCAACAAAGTATGTGATAGATTAGTCAGCGTTCAATAATGTAGAAAACATAACAGAAATTTTCAATTGCAATGTATAGCAACCAGTTTTCTAGTTGCTGGAAATATTTAGTTTTCCTAACTTTAAATGTGTGGAAGAATTGGGCTGTATCATCCTAAGATTATCTTTATGAGGTTAAAAGATTCTTGATTGTTTCCTATCTCTGACAAGTTAGATATTGAATGTCAGATGAGACTGACATTTTTCACTTCTTTGAGGATGAAGAGGTGGGAATGATGGATTCACATCCGATGCCTGAATACCAATTATTTATTTTTCCAAGTATGTTAAAAGATAAGTCAGAAAAAATGTAAAGTGTCTCCATTTAATGATACACAATTGCTCTCACATACCCGACTTCACTTTTTGATTTGGCAAACAAAACTACCCTTACCTGATCCAGCCACCTTTTGAAAAAAACGTCAAGCATTCTTGAAGGCTCAGTAATGAAAAAGATGGGCTGTAGAGTGTTTGTCAGGAATATTGTAGTGAGATGCTTAGTAGAGCATGCATACAGCTTCAGAAGTGTTGTGTTCAGAAACAACATTTCAATCTTCAAATCCTGAGTGTCTTAATTACTTAAAACCGGTGGAATTTATGTTCATTCTAATACAACAGTAAGAACAATATTTCCTTGAGGAAACAAGCTTGCTAAGAATACAGAAATCTGATAAACGTGGATTCTGTAGAGATTGTTTAAATTTAAGTTTTCACTTATGCATGACAAAAGTTTTATGAATTGATTTACAGCACTATTTGCATAGAACTGTATTAAGCAGCTATCATTAAAAATTTAAACCTACAATACTGAAGCTATGTCTGAAGTAAAAGAAAGTGAATGTGTGTTCATAGACACACACACATATCTATTTGAAAAAAAAAAACGTTAAACTAAATTATGTTCCCAAAAATATTCCTTTAAACAAAGTTTTCACAGAAAAGTAGTTGTTTTCCTCTTTGGAGTCTCTTGTTCAGACACTTTTTGGGGGCATGGGAAGCAGGTGTTTCAATTCCTTTAAGTTGCAGAGGTCTCAGTGCCCATTCTACTGCTCCTCGGGTGCATGCTGTAATTACCAGGTGAAGTCTTTGACTTCTACAAGGTCTAAGGAAGCCTTTCAGACACTCTTGGTGACTTAGAGCTTAGCATACAACCCTTGTTTTCCCAGGTCTGGTAACCCACTCAGCACAACCCCGTGCTTTCCACATGCTTACTTATCTTTCCTTCTGAAACATGTTTCCACCATGAAGTCCTACATCTTCATGGCTACCTGCAAGGGACATACAGAATAGCTAAGGACATTTCAGCAGAGGAGCACACTATGAACTGCACTGTGTGTTGACTGGAGTTTCACTGGAGTGAGAGGCGGATAATGCAGACAGGGCAAGGTGAGGGGTCCAGGCCAGACCTGGCTTCCTATCCAGTTATTCCTAATAGTTGCTTCTATAAAACAGAAATCTGAGATCTTACAACTTGTGAAACTGTAAATACGTCTGTGAATGGAAGACTGGTCTTTTATAGCAGAGTACTTTTTTTGAGTAATGTCTTCCATGGCTTTTTTAAAACTAGCTTTCAGAATCACAGAATCACAGAATGTTAAGTGTGTTCAGGTGGCTTAACTAGATATGCCACAGTCACTACAAAGAAAATATGCCCCATGTGAGTTTCTGCTCCAAGAACAAGAAAAGATATACATAATGCCTAAAATTTGAGAGGCAAAGCTACAGTTGCATTTTTGGATGGATGTACAGTCTTTACCTGTGCTTTGAGCTATGCTTCAAAAATATAACCTTACCCACTTGTGGAATTTGCTGTTAATTAGAAGTGCCAAAATACTGGGTTGGACTGAAACTTCTAGAGAATTAAGATCTTGATTTTTGACTTAAGTTTAGATTTAGTGACATTGACATTTCCATACATTTTTATGATATACCAATACCTCCCTTCCTCAAACCACCGTCTGTTTTGTCTAAATGTTGCACCAATGAAAAGAAGTTCAGAAATTTTTACTGACTAGTTACTAAAAACACTAACAGTTTGCCAAATGGCTTTATCTGAAATTTCCTAGGTGGTTTTAAGAACAAACGTTACCAGTCTTCGTACAACATCTTGTAGCTTTGTCCTCCATTCTTATTTAAAATCCTGTCTAAGCTGATCTCTGTGATTGTGCACCAAACCTAACACGCATCACAGTAGTTTACAGCATTACCTTGCTGTTCACATAAGAATTCTCAGCTGCCCATTGCTACAGAATCAGTGACCACCTTTCAACACACTTCCATGTTGCTCCATTAGAAAACCCTTTCCTAACCCTGTCATCAGACCTTTACTGATGTACACTTGATGTGTCTCTAGAATGTTTGCCAACCAGTCTTCTTCCTGTTACTGCAGCCTGAACAACAGGATTTTCAGGACCAGGCTTTATCTTAAATCCTGTAGCTTTTACCTCCCACTTCTCTTTTGTTTTAGTGGGTATTTTTCCCCCCTGAAGCATCCATTCAGAATTTGATCTCCCAGCAGTTAATCTCATTACAGATAATCCCATGTACTGAAAATCCTTCCAACAGGATAATCTTGTGAACAGCTTCCCTCTGCTGCCTTCTCACCATTCTTTCAGGGGTGAATCATTTGATCTATTAAATAAATGGATCTCACCTATGTATACATAGTTTTCCCCTAAGACTAATTGGTTAGAACTGAAGTACTAGCTGCATGCTTTGCATCCAGTCTAATTTCTTTACTAGGCAACCGAGAACCAGGTTGATTTTCTGGTCACCACTGACATATAAGGACTGCAAGATGGAACACTAGATTCATACTCAAACACCAGCGACAAAAGGAGGCACAGGCTTCTGAAAAAATATTATTGCTCAGTTTATAAATACCTATTAATTAGCTGTGGAATGTGGAGATAGCGATTATTATAATAATTCTGATGGAAATTAACTATTTGTAAATCTGAATGGCATTTTTCAGTACGTGTGTACAAGAGTATTAATTTATTCTTTGTATGTATGTACACTGCAGAAAGTACAGCCAAAGGAAAGGCTGAGGGAGCTGGGTCTCTTTAGGTTGGAGAAGAGGAGACTGAGGGGTGACGTCATTAATGTTTATAAATACGTAAAGGGCGAGTGTCAGGAGGATGGAGCCAGGCTTTTTTTCAGTGATGTCCAGTGATTGGACCAGGTGCAACAGGTGCAAGCTGGAGCATAGGAGGTTCCACATAGACATAAGGAAAAAAATTTTCACTGTGAGGGTGACAGAACACTGGAACAGGCTGCCTGGAGAGGTTGTGGAGTCTCCTTCTCTGGATGTGTTCCTGTGCAACCTACTCTAGGGGATCCTGCTCTGGCTGGGGGGTTGGACTAGATGATCTTTCGAGGTCCCTTCTAAATCCTAACATTCTGTGATTCTGTGGAATCATATTGGCTACAATGTTAAAATGTTTTCCGTAGGAGAAAAATCACAAAAAGATTGGCAGAGTAAAAATAAATGAATTATGTGTTACAACAAAATGAGATTCCTGCTGATAATTAGTAAAATTAATTTTCCTAATAATTTGTGTATTATATTAAAAGCCTGAAATGTAAATCACACAGCTGGATAGAAATCTTAACTGTGATCTGCAAGATGCACAGGCATAGATATGTACACAGCATCTTTCAGTGTGTATTTTATATTTCTTGGCATGTATAAATAGCAGTGAAAAAATGAGTTTAAAGCTCTGAGAAATCTGAATCTGCTTTCTTCTCTGGGTTATCCAAACTTTATCTGGAAACTGGAGAGTTAGTCAAATGCCATAAAGCATGTACAACTTACCAAACAATAAGGCCAATTCTTGTAAACAGACTTCTAATTACTTTTAATTAGGTGATGTCTTAGATTTTATTGGAATTTAACGGAGCTTGTCAAATACTTGAAAAAATATTCCTCAAATAAATTATTCAACAAATAGTGCCATTATACATGAATTAATTTATTCAGTGAATAATATTCAGCCAGCTACAGAATTGGTCAAATGCTGCTAAAAGCTATTTGCTGAAGAGTGGTTTTGATGAATAACAGCAGTACTCTTTGAATAATACATTTGACAAAGACTACCTGACCAGTTCTATTTTTATCAGGTTAGAGATACTGAAGTCTTACAACTGAGCTGCCACAGGATCTCTAGGTACACATGACCCATGTGAAACCCAGTTATTTGAGTAGATCTTGCTAATACAGTGAACTAGGGAATGGTGAATATTTTGCAGTAGTTCACATACAATTAATATCTTCTGAAAATTACGTTTGCAGGACTGCTGAATCCACGGATAAACCATCTGATTGTTTTAGCTGTTTAGTGTAATGCGAGGTAGACCTTTGTTCTCTGTTGTTTTTTTTTCTTGGCAATGTGGCTACATCCTCCAGGAGATTCTGGACTTCTGCCTTCTATCCAGCAGCTCCAAGAAGACAATGGAAGTTATTGAATTCCTAATAACTTTTGAAAAACAAGGCCATCTCTAGTTGTTTCGATCCAGATTTATCATGGGACTGACTTTAGGCTCTTAAAAAAGAAGTGTTATAGATGTGCAAGAGTTAGGACATGCAGCACAGACCTGCTAAATTCAGAAACAGTGAAAAGCAGGCATCAAAGAGAGACACAATCCCTCCAGTCCACTGACCATGAGATTTAGAGGGATTGAAGTAATGTGAAATAGCAGGTTAGTACTGTCCTTGTTGACAGGTAAATGAGTATGGTCTGAGAAAATGAAGTGGGGGTGGTGTGGGAGTGTGTGTGTGTGTGTCTGTGTGTGTGTGTGTGCGTGTCTAAAATAGGATTTACAAGATTTAACTCTGGAGCTCAAAGCTTGGAGCTTCATTCAGTACAATACTTACAGGCATCAGGTAAACTGCTACGTTCAAAGCAGCAGCAGGGTTAATTAGTCCAAGCAAGTTCAGATTGTGATTGCCTGGCTATTTGGCACTGTGCTTCTATTTAATTTAGAAGACCAGGACTCCTCATGTTCCACTTCCTACTGTGTGCAGAGACATGTCCTGAATAATCTTTATAAAGGGACTGATTGCAATTAATGCATTTGAATGATACTGTGCAGTCCATTTGAACTATAGTCAGAGCATGTGGACATAACTGCAGAAACTGGTTGTAACATAGAATGTAAAATAAATATAATAAAACCCACTTGGGAAGTAGGGTACATAAACAAGGATCTGTGCCTTCCTGGGCTCCAGCTGCCCAAATGTCCTGTTGTTATACACAGCCTTATGAATGTAGGTAGTTAAATCTTAAACATATCAGAATGAACTGTTATCAGAAGTTGGGCCGATAGACACATCTTCAAAGGTATGTCAATATTAACCTTTTAATTAGTCCAGTGTACTAGAAACAGCCTTCTAAGGCTAAAGAATCCAACGTCCCTACCTTACACATTTCCATGTGGTCTACTTTTGATTAGTTGTAGTCTGATCCCATGGTCTGAATGCTCGATTTCATCTGATGTGCATTAGGTGTGCTGCTGGGGAGCACGCATCTTCCAGTTTAATTTCATCCAAATAGATTCTCTGAGACTGCTAAACAATACAAATCAATGGATTGAGAGATCTGCATCAAAAGTGCATTCCTCAGTTGAACGAAACACTAACATAGACACACTCCTTATTGCTCATGGAAATAGACTTGCTATGCGTTAGATTTTAGATTACCATGGAACCAAATTAAAGTTTTGTTATTCTTTCCATTTAAAAAGGTAGCGAGAAAAGCAGCTGCAGCTTGCCTAATTCTACCCTTCAGATTTTTTTGAATGAGCTTGCACTAGTGAGTAGGTTGAGCAGAGAGGTGAAGTGAGGTGTTTAGGATTTGAGAAAGATATTTATTCTACAAATTAATTAAATCTGAAATTACAAACATGTTAGTGTTTGACAAAGTCCCACAGCATTTCATATACTGTTAACCATTAAAATGTATTAACATATCTTCTGAGCTGGAAAACAACTTTATTAGGCTCAGTTACAATGCCAAAATAAAAATACAATTTAAATTATCATTCCTACAAGTTCTGATCTCTGTTTTTTACTATCTATGAGAAAATCCCAAATGTTATCATGAGCAAAGACCTTTAAATCTGTGCTCCCTCTGGAGTATAACAATTTTACTGTAACTGCCTCCATAAGTTAGAAATATTATGGGTCAAAAGCAGGCTTAGGAGGCCATCAAGTCTGACCTAATTATCTTCAGTACACTTCCACTTTTCTCCGGATACAGTTCTATATCTGGAGACCAATTAATTTTCATGCTATGTACAGTAGAGCATATTTTTGTGTCTCTTGTAGTCACTTGGGACTAAGAATGCTATAATATTTCAGTATAATAACAGAACATAGTCTGAGATATTGTGATTTAGTAATATAATACAGAGCTCAGCATCACAGCTAGCTGCTATATGGACTACATCAGGAACATACAGCTGTATGCCTAACATTTTAGATAGAATTTGGGTTGAAAGACACTAAAAGCCAAACCACTTCATCTGAGGTCTACTTGTCTCCAATTTGGCTGTGTCCTATATAACACAATGGCCATACTGAAGTGTAACTGATAGCCAGGAGTTAGTCTTACCTAAATGACCCAGAAAACCATTACTTAACTAGTGCTGTGATTATATAGCTATGTAAGTTGGAGTGAGTCATTTAAACCTTCTGTGCCTCCCTTTCTTGGTGATGACATTCAGCTCTGATTTTACAGTGCTTTGACATACCACTATGGACTACCAGTGTACAGGAACTAAAACTTACTCGTAAATCATCCTGTTTATTGCCCTCTGTACTATAAAATTGGAATAATGATAAGTGCATCCTCCTCTAATACGAGGCTGTTTTCTTTCCTCTTTCAGTGGAGTGAGTTCAAGAGGACATACACAGTACTGCTCATCAGCAGTGGGTGACACTCATTCTGTGCTAGAGCATGTAAGACCTGACAACCAGAAAAACAATACTTTCGTGAAAGTACAAAAAACAAAACAAAACAAAACAAACTAAAAAAACACCTAACAAATTATGGAATGAACAAGGGAAATCACATTTAAAAGAAAAGAGAAGAGAGAAAACCAAATGTGCTGAGACACAAATAAAAAATGTAAGGTGGAATTTCATAAGCACTCAACATTGGACTGATGCTGCTCCACCAACAGGTACTTCTCAAAGACCTGTGTAAAGTTTATTCAAATGCTCTTTGCATTATACCTTGCGTGCCCTGCCCTCTGACGTGACCTAAGACTCTTTAAAGTGTAGCATACAATTTCTTAATGTTCAGCCCAGATAACCTGTCCATTTGTACATGCACTTCAGTCTTGTGTCACACTTGCTTGCTATTACGATTTTAAAATTCTGTGAGGAACAGTGTGATGAATGGTCGAACTATTTATTTTGCTTACTGAATTTACACAGTGTGCTCTGTTTTGCTAACAAGCCTGTGACTGAGCATCACATTGCATTCAGGGTCAGGAAAGCTCTATAGATGGAGGGGAGATTGTGTCTTCCCTTGAGAGTAATCTTGTGCACCTGTGACAGGCTTCCAGGTTGCAGGGTGGTGCAGGATGGGACTGCTGGAGAATTTTAGTAATGTAGACTTTTCATGAAAGGAGGATGCAGCTGAGCCTTGAGGTGGTGGTGATAAAAGAGGCTGCTGTGGAGCTCCAGAGGGTACTGTAAAGCTTGTGCATGTTAGGAGTTTGTTATTAGCTTGAAAATCAGGGCTAAAGGGAAGGGTATCCCTGCAAGGAACAGTAGGTAAAGGTTTACAAAACCTCTAGTTTCAAAATGCCTTATTCATTAGTCCTGAGATGTTACCTTAGAGCTTGTGCTATCTTAAGACTGCCTTTAGTGTGTGGGAGCTTCCTGGTATCCTTGCTGGGATAGGAGGTTTCTCTTCTGAGAGCCAGTTTGGGTGCTGTTGCAGGTGGCTTTAATACTGTGTGCAGTTCTTGGCGGTGCTTTGGGGCCAGATTGCGTCAGGCTGTGGGACTTGGTTTATTAGGGGCCAACTTGCTTATTTTAATGCTAGCTGAGCTTTTAGGTGTTCTTTTTGTTTCCCTTAAATAAAACTGTTATTGATTCTTTTACCATATCTACTTCTGTTTATTTTTTATTTGCTGAAAGAAACGAAACAGCAAGTGGGTGTTACTGTGTAAACACTCTAATAGGTTTCTTTTCGCTAGCTCCCTAGCTGCCAATATTCTAGAGAGGGATTTTGATGTTCCTTTAGACTTTCAACTTCTGAGTACCCATCAGTCATTGGCAAGGAATTCAAAAGTAAATAAATGAGTATACAGAAAATGACAGTTCTTATGATGCATGGACCTGTAATCTCTGTGAGAGGAAAAAGAACATGCTTCTACAGCTGAAAGCCCAAAAGGAGATGGTTGCTGAACTGAGTCAAATGCTGCCTGGAAAGTGAGAGTAAATAAGTGACAGCCCTTCACCTAGGTGGCTTCATTTCAGCTCTTGAAATCTAGCGAAAAAACAGTAAGATTGGTGACAGCTGAGAAAATAGTGACCAATGTTACACTGACAGACATTTGGTAAAGTGTAAGTAATACTGGGAAATTGGGCACTGAATGTTATAAGAACTTGAGGACACCAAAAGCAGTGTATTTGTAGCGCTGGCAAGACTGAGGCACTGGGAATGCTCAATACTCTCTTCTTGTTAATGGAAACAAGTAACTCGATGGAAACCAGGCAAGCTCAGCCAAAAAATAAGGCACACATCTTAAATGATGAAACAAGCTAAGCAGGCGAGTGAAGCAGTCTCAGTCTTCAAATAAAGAGTGACCACCTTTTGGAGGAAGATATTTTGTAGATGAATGTAGGATTCTAGCCAGAGCAGGGCATCGCTGAGTGAAACATAAGAGCTGGTGTTAGACTGAGCATTCCGCTGGTTCTTTCTAGCCTTATCATCTGTAAATTCTAATATTTTTAATATACCCAGCACAGATGCCCAGTTGCTGGAAGTGGCCGTTGCAGGGGCCTCTGTGAGGCACAGCTAGGGCTGCCTCAAGCTGGACACAGCTGGTTCCAGCCAGTTTCAGCTGGCTTCAGCAGACCCACCCTCTGCAGGGCACGGCTGAGCCCCTCAGCCAAGATGGTGGCACCTCGGGGTAAGCATGTATAAAAAAGGGTGGAAAACACCATACAGGCAGAGGATGAAGGGGGGAAAAAAAAAAGAGTGAGAAACAGTAGAAGGAACAGTGAGTTTGGAGGAAGGTGGGAAGCTGCATGGCACCGGAGCAGATCTCTGCTACAGCCTGTGGAGGACCCCATGCCAGAGCAGTGGATACTTCCTGACAGAACTGCAACTTACAGAGATCCCATGCTGGAGCAGATTTGTTTTTTCCTGAAGGACTGCAGCCCATGGAGAGGGGCCATGATGGAGCAGTGGAACAGTGTGAAGGGGAAGGAGAGGCAGGGGAACTGCTGTGTACTGACTGCATCCCTCCCACCATCCTGTGCCTCTCCAAGGAGAAAAGGTGTGCTTTTAATGTTTTTCTTGATTTCTCACTACCTGAATCTGTTTTAATTGACCATGAAGTAAAGGAATTTTCCCCAAGTTGAGTCTGTTTTGCCCACAACCATAACTGGTAAGCAATCTCCCAGTCTTTAATCTTGACAGGGATATTTCTCATCCCATTTTCCCCCCTCCAGCTGGGCCTGCCCTACTGAGGAGGGTCTGTGAGCGAACATCTGGTTGAGCATTTGGCTGTTAACCACAGCTCGCCCTCACACTGACACATAATAGTGAAAGTCTGAGTATGCAACATGAATCTAGGGTGTATTTCTAAGCCGTAACCTTTTCAGTGGGTTGTTACAAAACCAGTGTGCATGAAATTCTTAGTTTGGTCAGATTTCCTCTAAATTTGAAACACTTATATATTGCCTACTTAATTAAACAGGCTAACAAATGATGTTGAAATTTAAGATACAAGGAGAAGTAATGTAGGTAGAGATGCTGTGTGGGGGGAGAAGGAAAAATGGTCCGTTCCCCACTGGTGCTTAGAAAGAACTTTGGTAATTCTGAAAGTGGCCTGGAGCAGGGAAAGTTTAAAGTTTTCCTTTAACAGGACACCAGAAAAAAACATTGGTGTGATTATAAACTAATAAGAGTGACTGAAGAACATGATAGTGCAGGTCAGCATGTATCCATTTGCATGTAGGTGGAAGAGTATAACTACAATTTGTAGTTGATGGAACAAGATGGAAGAGTTTAATTGAGAAAGTGAAGCAACAAATGAGAAATTGTCCAGGCTGTATGATCTGGAGGCAATTACATAAGTTAGAACCTCTCTGTATGTGTGGTTTTTGTCTCTCCACGATCTCTGTATTATTAATCCACAGTGCTATTGTGTTTTACCCAGGTCGAACCAAAACAACAACAGGGAATTTAGATTAAAAAAACCCAAAAACTAACCAGAACACAACAACATTCAAGAGAAATTTGAATGGGATTTTGTGTGGTTAAAGTGAAGGTCTAAGTTTTGTTGTTACATCTATACTGCTTTTCTGATAAGTGGCCAAAAGTGATTGTGACATGATGTGTTCTCTACTCTGTCCACCTCCTGGGCATTGCAAGCAGCTGAGAAAAACCTTGCCTGGGTATGCCTGGCAGCCTGCCAACCATACAAAGCTTTTGGGAGTCCTTAGGGAAATAGGTTTCTGCCTGTTTTAGAGGATGGCCTTCTGCTTTGCCTAGGGCTTCATGTCTGGGGTGGCTAACCAGATAAATGGTGAACCTGGAACTGAGTGGAGAGCTCCTTTCAAATGACAGTCTGGATGTACCTGTGGGCACCAGATTTTTGTCTGACAGGGATGGACCTGGGATCTCTGTAGTAGTTCTGAACAGTCAGCAATATTGGATATGTAATATTCAAGATTATGGACCTAAAATGCAGCATATTGTGTTCCAGTTACAGCTGTTCATTTTACAGTTTTGTCAGGTTAGGCACTGTAAGATGTCGGCTGCACTTAGTGGCTATTCTAAAGTTATTTTGTGTTTCCTGACCTCTAAAAGATGACAGTCGTACGTTGGCCAATTGATATGCATCTGCTGCAAAAGTCGTAGCACAAGACATTAATGGATATTGAAAACAGCAGGGAAAACAGAAGATGGCACTCCAGGTGCTGGAAACAATATTAAATTTAAAAAAATAATTTCTGTGGACACGTGGCAATTTTATCTCTGGAGATGCACATGTATGTCATGCTTCTAGGGCATATGCCTAGTCTCCACCTTTCATGAGTGTTAAAATCCAACAAATCTTTGATACTAGCTCCATCAAGACTTCAGTGGTCTTTGAGTAAGAGAATTCTTTTCAGCACTGTAGCTCTTGGAAAAAGGATAAAGCAGAAATGTTCAAATAGCTTTAAGTAGTTGTCTCAAGAGAGTCTAGCTTAAATGATCATTTAATCTCTGCTATACTGAGAATAGATGTCTTAGAGAGAATCCTTGTTTAAAGAAAAATTGGGGAATTTGGATTTTTGTTCCTTTTCTGTGAGGACAAAATTAGTTCAAGCTTCCGATGCTATTGTGAAAAATAACTCATATTTTGAGATAAAAAAGAAATCAAGATAGTTGCAGATATGAAATGTAGTTGAAAAAAAATCAGTCTGTTCTGGTAACACTAGAAGGAACAGTTTGAAAGGCATTGTCTCAGGATTGTAGTCTTTATTGTCTTTGTTAAAAAAGATTTCATTTTCCATTTTCCTTCCAAATATTACAGCTTTGTGTCTTACCACTTTCTTGTCTTTCTGTAGGTGACCCTGCAGTCAGGTAGCATTGAACTAACCTCAAACTCAAGGAGGTCAGGTTTTACTCTTGCATTAACCAGGACCCAGCTTCGTAGGGAGAAGTTCCCAGTTGCCTTTATTTTTTTAAAATTATTTTTAATCATTTTTTTCCAGCTTTCATAAGGTAACTCTTTATTAAAACTCTTCCAATAGGCACTATGAAAGCACTATGCACTACAAGCATCAGTATCAGTGTGCTAAAACCCTTTGGTATAATAGTAATAGATATGTTGTTTTCCTCAGCTATAACCCAAAGTCAAAGATCACAGACTGTGGAAATCTGTAGTACTTTGTGGCTGACAAGCTACTTAGGTATGTGCTTTAATTGCTAACAGTGAGAAGCAATAGTAGATTTTGCCATGTAGTGATTCAGTTGGCGATTACTGAATAACAGTAATTGCACTATGGTGGTTGGTGCTTGTGAAGGCCTACAGCTCTGGTCTGATTGATGGCATCTGGCTTGTTGTGTACCTGGTTGCTGAAAGTTCACATGTGAGAAGGCAGCCAGCTCACAGTATGGAGGGAATGCAACTGTTGCTCTGTTGCTGGTGCAGGTAGGAATAGGAAACATGGGAGTGTTTGAAATGAATGATTGTCACCAGCAGAATGGGAAAAGGGTTAAAGATTAAGAAATGGAGAGAGCTGAGAGACTGGCAAGTCATGCAGGAGATGTACTTGCTGAAGTGCTACAAATCACAATGCTCCAGAGAAATTTCCACCCTGACCTTCTGTATGACTGGGGAGGGTATTTATGGCAGATAATTTGGCCACATGCATTAAGGTTGGCCTGTTTCTTCTGCCTGTCGTGTGTGCATCAACTTCTAAAACCTCTGCAGTATCTAGACATGTTTTAAACCCATATCCAGGCAGGGACAACCTGCCACAGAGGAGGATTTTTAAAGCTCTGTTCAGACCATCATGGCAGAATGCATAACTTTGTTACTCCCCCTGAGTGTCCGTAACAACATGTGTGCATGCATGGTGCAGAACCCCCACCAAACAGTCTAACCAGCTGGGCTGCCCTTGTACTCCTCAGGGTCCTTTCTTCCTAACCTGTTCTTAATTTGAAGCTCTTCGTGGCTCACTCACCCTTTTTTAAGTATGGGAGTTGCCACAAAAACGCATCCTCCTCTATAGGAGTCTCTGCAGTGTGTTTACGCTGGTGTGTGGACACATCCTCCTGCGCTGGCATGTAATGTGCCAGTCAATGAACATGTATTATAACAGAAAGTGAGTAAGTGTATTTTACTGTGGTAATTATATAATGCAGCCCCTGAATTATTGGTTATTTCATCTAAAATCCGTCTTTACATTCTCTGCTTCTGTTTGAAAGAGAGTACGATTAAAGACCATGCTATGAAATTCTAATTGTAAGAGTTTCTTTATTGAACTCTTTGTAACTGAAATATTAAAAACATTTATTTGGTGGACTATTTCAGGGAATTTTACTTAAGTAAAGCTTAATGTTTTGGCTTTTAAAAAAATTATTATTTCTGAAAGCTTTTCAGGCTTTTCTAGTGAATTCATTTCTTTGATCTTCTTTTGTAATAACATGATAGTCTCACATTTCAATAGAGAAACTGGAACTAAAGTATACATGAAAAAGTCCATAACAGCTCTCTTGCTGTTTATTTCAACAATCTTAATTAAAGAAAAACCTAATCCTACAACAGACTTGTGATTTGCCTTTTCTTTGAAGCACAATTAGTTTTCATTCATATCCCTTGATGTCAGTGAGGGAAGACTATTGGTGGGAGCATCAGTGCTGATGGGGTCCAATTAATACATTTTTTTTTTTCCCTGAGACGTATCTCACAATAAAACCATGCACACAACGCACATGCACACACACACACACAAAAGTAAGCTCTGTATTCATGCTGCCTGCAAAGCCATGTCTAAGTCTCTCTTGGCTGCTGGCCAAGGTCTCTAAAAACCCATTAAGGCTATTAGAGAAATTATTTCTCTTCCTTTGTGAGCTGGGTAAATTTCACAGTTATCATTGCAGGAGGAAATGAATTGGGAATATATCTGTCTGGGGATGGTTGGCCCTTCAGTGGGAATTAGGCCAACTCAGTATAAAACAGCAGCTGCGTGTCAGTGCACGTACTTGCAGGAGAGAGTCAGTGGATGGCAGTGTAATATAACTATTGTGTTAGAAAATACCTTGAAAAATTGTGAGTGCTGTCTGGTATTTGTGAGTAAATTCGTATCTTCTTGCAATTACAGGCTTTATTGGAAATCAGCTTTCGCTTTAAAATAATATGTAAACCAATATTTCCCATGTGGGGTGCTTTCCAGATGCAGGAGAGCTAAGCAAGTCGTTCCCAAAATGGTGCAACAGCATCATGTATGGCATTGTATGGTGACCTTGTCAGACCATAATAGCAGTATAAAACCAGTACAAATTCAGGAGATTTACAAAGATGTCTGGACTTGGCCTGTGTCCTCTCTCATGCTGCACAGTTTTTGCAATTGGAAGTACCAGTTCCAGGGAAGTTCTTGATTTGTAAAGAAGTCAAAAGTGACAGAATTTCCTTCTGATTTGTGAGCTTTGGTAAGTACAGCTTACACAGTCTGCCATGTCGAAGTTCACAAGAGAATAGAATTGCTTTTCTTGTTTTTAAAATCTCACTTTCAAATAATGTGAGCTGAAACTTTGGGTATCTGGAACCCACATGTCAAATATATGTGCAGTAGGTACAGTAACATAGGATAAACTGTTAGCTTTGTACGGAGTCACACAAACTGTTCTTATTTATTCAGCGAAACAAGCAAGGTATGTTTCCCAACTTTTTGCCAGTATTAGTGATTTGGGAAAGGAAATGTGTTTCCTTCCCTACATCATGTACTCTTTCTGAGAGGGTTTGTTTATTTCTCTTTATTCTTTCCTCCTTTAAATCCTGGCCTACATTTCTTCATGTGTTTTTCTTCCTGGTTGCTAGCAACTAGCAATGGTCTGTGCAGGGCTTTTTTACTGATATGCTTTTAGGTGCTACAAATAACAGAACTATGCAGGTCATCTCAAATTATGTTCTTTGTACCTTCTGATCCTACAAGATTTTTCAGATCTTAAGTATGACAGCATTTTAGAGGGACTTGCATGTTTTCCAGTCTTCCGTCATAGATCCGCAACTGCGCAGGACTCAAAGGAGTAGAACAATGATAATTGAGCAGAAGTGCAGCCCTCAGTTTACATTTCAAAATGTAAGTGCACATGGGTCTTTCCAAAGACTGTGTACTTTTTGTAAGCTATGTTATAAAACTACCTGTTTCATCTAGGTCTGATAGCAAGATATTATCGCAGTATAAAACCTCTCTTTTTCTTGAAAGGGATACATAGAATAGCTAGAGGAAATCAAGTTAAATATGTGGACCACTTAAAAAAAAAAGTAGCCATATGTATGCCTTCTGCACTTACTAAGGTAATCCTTGGTAAGATATCTGCCCTGAGTATCTTTACTTTTTTCTCTGCTTCTGTTCTGTCTGTTTTTTTTTCCCTTTGTGCTTGGGAGTTCACCACTGGACTAATTCAAAAATTATTCTATACAATCCATGTATCCTTTAACATAGAATAATTCGTTATTTACACTTACTTTTCCCCAGTGATTCACTGATCTGTTAAAGTGCAGGCTGGTTTTTCAGCCTATACTTTTGAACGGTGTAGTAAAACAGTGATAATTTCAAAAGAAGCCACTGTGCCCACATAAGGTATATCCAAGAGTTCTGAAGAAGTTTTAAGTATGTCAAGGCTGAATATCCAACAAAACCAACGGCTTGCTTAAAAATGGGCTAGCTAGCCAGATGATAAGAGGGTAGAAATGCTGACCATATCTTTTAAGGAGGTTCTAATGGAGCTCTGTGGGACTACTGGCTGATAAACCTTACTCCACTTAGGTGGAGTAACACTGAAATAAAAAAAGGAGCTGGAAGAAAATAATATGTATCTAATAATGTAGTTCTGCAAAGCAAGCTTTGGCCAGCTAATAAATATTTTTTAATGTGTCAGCAAATTAATAGAGGGGCTGTTAGGTGTATCTTTCCAAAGGCTTCTGACAGGGTCATAAGTGAGGGACTACTCAGCATTGCTAGCTCTCAGCGTTTTCTCTTAAGCCCTGTATCAGCTGATTTTTTTTATTTTAAATTCTTCATTACAGAATTCAGGAAATGGAATCAGAAGATTTTGTAAAAAAGAAAAAATTCTTAGAAGACCCCAACCTAGAAGCTCAGGAATTACAGCTCATGGTCATGAATCAGTCTGGCTCTGAAATCGGACACCAGGAGAAACAGAATTGTTATAATGTCTTAATGTGTCATGATTTGTAAGCTATCACGTGATTCTGTGTCTAGTCATGCATGGTTTTTTGAAGGCTGTGGATTGATAATATCTCTCCTAAAAGAAACCAAGTAGCCGTGAGGCAATGTAATATCATGGATCAGAAAGTAGCTG
Organism: Hemiprocne comata; assembly: GCA_020745705.1. NCBI lineage: Eukaryota > Metazoa > Chordata > Aves > Apodiformes > Apodidae > Hemiprocne > Hemiprocne comata. The sequence goes on along the minus strand of CM036587.1, from coordinate 97,788,169 downwards.
AGAGGCAGGACACAAAACAGGAACTAACAGTCCATTTTCATCATGGCAAAAGGTTAATAGCCACAAGTTTCTGTACTAGGTCTGTTGTGTAATGTATTTATTAGCTATCTGGAAGGAGGAAGGAGAAATTGGGCAGCAACACCACATTGGTAGCTAACCTCTTTGTAGGTTACTTGTTAATCAAGTCCAGAGAAGCCCGAGGAACTTCACGTGGACTCAGTCAAACTAGGTAACTGTGAGGTACATTATTTTTGAAGAAATATAGAAAAAATATAGAGTAATTGTATACACAGCCATTGTATCAGCCAGCAGTATGTTGTTATACAAAATCTATTGGGCATTAATGGAAAGTCTGTCTTGGAAAAAATATTGCAGAACTGGACAGGCTCAGATAAAAGTAGAGAGAAAGGCTAGTGACTTACAAGTATCTGAAGGGTTCGTTTACCTGAGGAGTCAGATGAGAGTGGGAATGATAGAGTATGGGGTTTAAAAAAAAAAAAGTAATAAAAAAGTAAAGCATCTGAGAACAAAGATCAAGAGAGTACAGGTTTTCCTGTCTCTTAAGAATAAAGAAGCACTTACCAAAAGGTGTCTATATAAACTGTGGAACTCATTGACTCTGGATGAAGATGAAATAAAAAATGTTGCAAGCTTCAAAGCGGGAAGGGGGCATTTATATGGATAACAAGAATATCCAGAGTTATGATAGCAATGCTAAAAAAAAAAGTATTCGAAGGGATAAAACCCCTCATGCATCAGGATTTAAAGGAATCTATAACTAAAGGGATTAGGATGAGACCTTCAAGGGAGACAGATTATCCTGCATCTGTGGGGGTTTCTTGTATCTTTCACCAAAGCATCTGGTGCTGGCTACTGCTGGAGACAGTGTATTAGGCCTGCTGGGTGACAAGTTTGAACCAGAATGGCAAGTCCTGTGTTCATATCTGAAAAACACTTACTGTGCATCGTCTGTGTTTGTGTCTTATTTCCACTACAGTGGGCTTTGTCTTCTGTTTATTGACATCATGATGCTGTACTAGGTCAGGCTCCTGTTTCTGATGGTACAATGTGTGTTTGAAATCATTGCAATGAAGAAATTGTGCCAGCTAGTGGGCACCACACAGCCTCTGAGAAATCATTAAAGCTATGTGCAGCCAGAGGAGAGTTGCTAGGTCTTTTTCCCTATTTCATCAGCTGTGAAATGGAAAACAGTAATCTTTACTTTCCAAAAGGAATTAATTGTCAGTTATTCTTTGAAGGGTATCGTGCAGTGGTATAGTCAATATCATGGTGTCCCAACTTCTTTCTGAGGACTGTGTCTTGATTGTGTTCATTTTTTTTTATGTACTCATCAAAATACTTGAAGAACAAGAGAGAGGAATGTGTGCTGCTTCCATCAATTTAGGAGTTCAATTTATAATGGATGAATATTTCTAGTTACGTATGTGGTGGCGTTGTCTAGCCCTGACACTTTACAATAGTTTAGCTTTTGGTAGCTTCCAGTTTTGCAGGTTCTTCTCAGTGTTTTAAAGGAAGACAAGTACAACTTAAAACCCAGTAGCAAAAGAATACTCTGAAAATTTGTCCATGGAAAATCTATATTTAATTAATTGGGTTTTTCTGACTACACATTATATTTGTCATACTAAGTGGCTATGTCCATGTTTCTATCATTTTTAATGTTACTTAGTGTGACAATGATCCTTTTCTTTTGTATCTTCCTTTTTAAAAAATATTTTTCTGTAACTCCTGTGATGTGAATTAATTCTAAAGGTATCACACCTAATGCACAAGATAATTACACTAATAAGGCTTTTAATGAATGACAGATAACATCTCATCCCTGTGACATAAGATCTACAAGTACTGTAGTGTTCTGTGAATTCTGAAGCATCTAAACTTTTCAGGTCTTCTGTCTGCTTTTTTGTCCTATCTACTTTAAGATTTTATGGCTCAGATATTCAGCATTAATCATTGTTGACTTAGATTTTATTTTTAGTTTTCTTCTGCCCGAAGCCACAATGGTTTCTAGTTAAAAAAGAAATGTACTGCCTTCTTTTTGTTTAAATCAAACAAATTAATGTGCGTGTCATATTTTTAATCAATTTGCATAAGCACATTTGCAGATTCTTTTTGTGAATTAAATTGAATATTTAACTTCATTGTCTGGGAAACAGTAGTGAAGTTTGGCAAATCATTTTGTAAAACTCCTACAAAGAATGAATTTTAGCTGCTGTGAAACTCCTTTACAGTGGCAAATTTAGTAGAATTTGAACTTTTTTCACTTTTAAATCCGTTTTGGCTCAGTGGTAAATTCAGGTATCACAGTCTGCTTGGTAAAAATTACAGTCTGTCATCTGTTTCACAGTGGTATATGACCTCTAAGCTTTATTAAAATTGAGTTGAGCACTCTTCCAACTTGGTCAGTAGTTGGTGGTAAGATTTATGGCTTATGCCATAAATGATTTGCACTTCTGCTATGGCTTGAACAGTAAGTATTGAGACAAGTAGTTTTTGAAAATACTTGACTGCTTTTGAGAAAGCCTGTTCAAACCTTTTCCTTCAAAGACATGAAAGATGTTTGGTGAAGATGGATAATGTCAGTAGATTGTGTTGAAAAGTGGCAGAAAAATTTCAGCAAAATAGAAGCAACTTCAAAATTTTTACCTTTACCATGATATAAAATAGAACAACTGTAATCTGATCCTTTTTCTCCATTTGTGGAAAATTCTGCAGACTGATGAAATGGCAACATCAAAATTATACAGGCCTAACATTTTCTTTTCTCATCATTATCTTTCTTCTTCTTGCAATGAAATTGATAACATCTGTATTTTACTCTCTTTTTTTTACCTTTAACTTCTCTGCTATTTCAGAGCCTCTTGCAGTTTGAGGAAGTTGCAGACTAACAATAAAAAATAAAGTATTTATAATTTTTTGTTTTACTTAGAATAGGGAAAAAAAGAAGGGGTAGAAGAATGCCAGACTTTTTTTTTTTTTTTTTTTTTTTTCTCCTGTTTGTGATGTAATTTCAGTTTGAATCTTTCTTGGTAGCTAGTTCAATTTACCATTTGAAAAGCTGAGACGTTTACTGATCTGGCAATACAAGAAAAGAAAATCAGACTGTTTTTGTAGAGAAGTGTTGAAGCCATCTCAACAACTGGCTTCTTTGGAGGACAGGTATTGAGCAGCAGGTGCAAGTGTCCCGTGTCCCTCTTGAACACTCTCAGTGCTGTGCAGTCTGTCTTGTATCACCTGTATGGCAGACAGTGTATTTCCCATGTAATTCTTGTAAAAATATGCTCCCTCAGCAGTGAAGTCATAATCATCTCTTTGACTGCTAGTCAATGATGTTGTAGTTGAAGTGAGGTCAATTTTAAACCCTTCTCTGGAAGCAAATTAAAATTACTTCCTTGCAACAGCTTTTCTTAGATATTTTTATAGATCATGTAGGTAATACAATTAGCAATTTTATGCATATCCCAGTTTATGAAGTTAGCGTTTGAAAAGGCCTACAGTACAAACCCTGTCTTCATTGTCCTGGCCAGGACCATGTTCGGACTCGTGGAGTAATTTTGTGATAACAGGAGCTGGTTTATTTTAATGAAGATGTGGGTCTCTGTGTTCCCTCAGAGAGGCCAGCTCACCTGTCAGTTACAATAGCATCTGCTTCACTAAACACCAGCTTTGAGTATACACCAGCAGTGTGGAAAAAGCACTGCTACTTGAGAAAATGCAGGTCAGAAATGCCCCCAGAGATGCCAATACAATAGTACTTCTCTTGGCAGACACTTGTTTTGAATATGACCTTCCAACAGCTCTGTCATCCTGGCCCTTGTGAAGTCCAGGAGCTCTGGGATATCCTGAAAGAGGTGGAAGTCCTTTAACCTTACTTCATTGTGCACACTGCTGTTATCATGCCTGGTTTTCCCATGCTGATGGATAGTGATTTTTGGCACATAAAATAATCCTAACTACACTCATCACTCCTGAAATAAGTGCCACATTATCCATGTGTCACCTCGCTGTTTCTGGGGTTTCTCTCCCCTGATTCTTCTGGAATTTGGGGGGAGAAGATCCTATATTATCACTGTCTTTTTCCTTGGGACCCTGTGGTGTCCTGCCTGTGACTGAATAAAAGTAGAATATTTTGTGTGTTCTTTTTAATCAACACTGCATGTCTAGGTTGATAATGGTCTTAATGAAGTTTTCCTCTTCTGGAATAGCATTCATGACTCACAGCAGAAAGAACAAACATGCACATCAGTCTTCTGGTGTTGCAAACAACTAAAATACCTTATTCAGAACAAAACCATGGTCGATACATATAGAATTAGTAGTCCATCCTTTGACATATCTCTAGTTCTCATCTTTCTCAGCTGAGAGACCTTGTTCACAGTCCTTGCTGAAGAACCAACTCTTCAGCTGGCTTCATCCTCCCAATCAAAGCCAACAAATTTAAACAGCTCCCCAAATTCAACTTAAACCTAAACTTCTTGGAAAGATCTGGTCTAAGGGAAGCTCTGTTGTAAATCCGGAACTATTTCTACTGTGATAAGCATGTTTAAATCATGTCAGGGGGCATGGCATGTGTTGCCCATTGCTGGTATCAAATGAGTTGGCTACAGACCAGACTGTGTCAGTAGGACTAAACAGCTTGCACAGTGAGGCATGCTGATTCTTCTGCTATGTTTATGGGGCAATGCTTTCTTTTATTGCACTAGATAAAAACAAATTTGGAGCTTGCTCAGCACTGTCCAGCATGTGCCAAATTGTGCTATGTGGACATGCTTTTCATCACCTTGGAAATGTGAACCTTTCTGAACCACATCTCTTCTCTTTCTATACCAATACATTTCCTGTTACTGCTTATGGCCTCTTCTGTTATGCACAGAATTTCCCTGATTTGCCTGTGAAGTGGAAAGAACCTATGATTTTTCTTGAGGTATGGTGCTCCAATTATAAAACCATAAACTAAATGAGAGCCTTAATTATAATGGAAAACAGATTAGAATATTGTCATATGCCTTGCCGGGGAGCCAAGGGGAGATTAAAAAGCCACTGGCCTAAATTTATGTTATTTGTATTTCTATTTCTATGAGTCAATCCTCAATCATGTAAAACAGCCAGTAGGCCTGTATTAATGGGAGAGGCCAAGAGAACTGAATCTCAAAGGGCTGCTGCCCTTAGGACATGGTACATTATGATAATGTGATGAAGAATAACTACCAAATGTGAAATACATATTGTCAAACACAGGAGCAAGGTATTCCTGACTGAAAATGAGGATGTGAGGAAGACAGTGAATGCCAGTCAGCCAGAGCTAGGTTTCTAAAGGCACCTTCACTAAAACTGGCTGTTGAGGTGCTGAATTGGCCTTCAATATTTGCAGGTTGAGGTAGATCTGCGGAATGGAGTAAACTTGTATTGTTTGTATTGAAGCCAGATCTTAAAGCTGACAAAAGCGTCCGACTTCATCAAATGATATTAAAAGTTGCTGCAAAAATGGAATGCGAGCGTGTATGTACGTATGTGCTATTGATATTGGTTATTTCCGTCAAAATACATCAGTACTTCCTTTCTCTTCTTTCTAAGTGTGGTAGGACTTTTTTCAATAGCTATTTCATGCTGTTATGCATGATGTTGTCTGCATTAATATTATGTTTGTGACATGAGGAGTGGGACATAGAGCACAAGCACTCCCCTGGCAGCTTTTCTCTTCATATTTGTGTGGTGCCAGGCAACAGTCGCAGGGCAACTCTGTGCCTTCCTTTCCACTGCCATTTTTTCTTCAGAAAAACCTTACTGTGTGTGCTGAATGATTTGTTCTTGGTTCCTCAGTCAAAATAACAGCCTTTTCCATGGTGTGGTGTAACTGGATGAAAGCAGAGGGCAACGTTGCAAACTCGTCACTTTGGTCAAAGGGCATGTAAATAGGTGTAACCTTAAATACATAGCCAGCTGGGCTCAGTTCAGTGACATTATTTGCATGCTTCAATTTATGCACAAATTAAATGTTTTGCTTGATCAACCCTTTATTACAGCTGTGTGTACAAATTCTGAATGAAATCTGCCTATAAAGATTCAGGTAAGTGTGTATCTCAAAATTATGACCAGCTAAGTTGGTGTGGAGGTCATGGACAAAAACATATTTGTGATAATGAGGCAACATTAATTTTTAATTAATTTCTGTCTTGGGAGAGAGGAGTGATTTGGTGTTGGATCTAACCAACTAAAGACAAAAACTGTTAATATATTTGTCAAATATATTTTATTTGTTCATTTGCCAAATAGCATGCTTGTGAAACAACTTCCCCTTGAGTCAGTATCTGTTTAGGTGCTCTGTTGTTGCTACCCTCACAGCTTTCAAAGCTGCTAGCTTGTCACTGGCCCTGATGAAAAGTTAGCATCTTGTAGGAGTTTTTGCATGTCACTGAAGGAAACATTTTAATAATTTGGGAATCTTACACGAAAGAAAAACAAAAAAATACATACCAGTACTTTTAAAATCTAGTAATCACTAATCTTGGATTGCCCAAATGTATGGATCACAGGCTAGACTTGTAAAAGTCTAGCCAACAAAGTAAATGGGCACTTTAAAAAAAATACTGCCTTTTATAAGCAAGAGCTAGAAATATTTAGGGTAAAGAATTATGGATAAGCCTTAAATTTGCACTTCATACTTTGAATACTCTAGGTAAAAACAACAAAAAAATAAAATTGTCAAAGGCTGTATCAAATATATAAATCTTTTCCCCCACTCACTTTTCTGCATTTCCTTTACAAATCATAACTACATGATTTGTAGCTAAAAGGTTAAGCATGAAACATTTTCCTATTTCTCTTGAATTTTGTAGATTTTTTTAAAATTTAGGGAGGGGTAAATCATTGACTAGATCCATCTTCACCCGATTCTGGGATGGAGGTTCATTTCTAGACTTGTGTTACAGATACAGTATTTGATTTTTTTTTTTTCTGAGCTGAATGGGAAATAGGACTTTTCTGTTCCAAAGTCTTCCAAATGTTGCTATGCAGCTGAGAGACGTAGATGTTGAATAAAAACATCAGGAATCATGAAATACTGTACACAAACCTCCTCCTCTGCAAAGAAGAGTGGTAAAGCAACAGTGGTAGTACATGTTTTAGTCTGAAAACACATCTCTCTCAGTTTGCCCTTAGGCCGATGTTAATTGCTGAAAAGCCAAATGGTATGAGCAAGTTTTCAGACTACAGTACTGTTGAAAAATAAATGCAATAAGAAAACAAGATAAATACCTAGTGCTAAGAAATGATGATTCTCTAGATTTCCTCAGTCAAGCAATATTTATCAGGTGCATTGATTTAACTAGCGGCTATTGGCAGTTACAAATGGATGATGACAGGAAACAAAAAAACACCTTCATTTGCCATAAGGGAGCTTTTCATTTTAATGTAATGCCTCTTGGAATTACCAGTGTCCCGACTACATTTCAAAGATTAATGAACATCATCCTGTCAAGTTTAATATATCATACTTCTCTACGACACTTGGACAGGATACTGTTCTCATAGATTCCCAGAGTTTTCAACAACACTTGCAATATATATTTTTTTTAAGACAAAAGCTCTGAGAGGAACTAAATATTTAGAAGTTTAAGAGAGCTTTCATTCTAATCTGGATGCACAGTAAATAACAGAAAATTAATTTATGTACATGGAAAACAAAAGCCTCTTAAAATGCTGCAGAATTATGCAGAAAGCCGCATATAGCTGTGTACTGTTATCCTGGGAGTAGTACTCTGTTGCGTTGGTCGAAGGAAGCAAAAAAAATGACTTTCAGACATCAGGAATCACTTGAAAATCTCATTAAATCTCATGGGTCTCTCTTTCAAAAATGCGATTGAACTAGGAAAATGTGTTCTTCGTTTTTTGTAATTTGAAGAATACAGCATAGTAGATTAAAAAACTGTTATTAAAGCTGATATTAATAAACAAATTCAAGTTAGAAAATTAGTATGCCAAAATTATAATGATTTAAGCTTAAAATTATTTTCTTTCAATGAGTTTACTTGATTGTCCCATAAGCTCAGAAAGCACTCAATCACAGTTTTCTGATATAAACCACACTGTTTCTGCTCTTATGATGAAATAGCATCAAGCTTCCTTTCCTAACAAAATCTTCTTTCTCTTTCTTGAATAAATGCCTTGAGTGATAGTCTAAGTGCCATTAGCATTACTTAATTTTCGACACATATGAAAGCATATTCCAAAATGATAAAAATGAAATCAACAATATTGGTTACACTTCACAAGCAAATACTATTTTTTTTTATTCTTTTACACTAGGGAACTTCTTCATTTCTGAAATTAAATGGAGAGATTTTTCCTGACTTGTTATGTCTCACAGGTCTCATTCTTAAATGTGGTATTGAATAGAGAAAATTTGTTTTTACCAGTGGAGTACCTCACAGTGTACTCAAAACTTGATCTTAGAAAAATAATTTCCAGGGGATGGATAGCTTTCCAGAATTATTATAATAAATATAAAATTAATTGTCTTATATATGTGTTTTTAATTAGTCTGTGATTTACCTATTTTGTATAGAATGTCTCATTATGTTCCTGTAACCCATAAACAAACTAATCTATGGAAAACAGGAAGCATATATGCAAATTGATATTAAAATTAGCCTTCCCACTAATGTTAAGTTTTTGTTTCAGGGCAGATAGTAATGTCAATGGTATGCAGAACACCTCTGATACTCTCTGGTTTTGAATTGCATGAAATACATACCTACTGGTCTTTTAAAATTGGGAGATAAAATCCTAACATATTACAAAAGGTAGATAGTCCAGTGCATATGGGTAGGGGCAAAATAGAAACTAAGTACATAGTTTTAAGAAAAATTAAACACTAGCAAATACCAATAAAAGTGGAATTTTTGTCACTAGGTTTTTAATTTAAGGTCAGATACCTTCTTATAAACATCTTTCATTCAGCCACAAGTTACTAGTCTTGATGCAGAAATGATTCCGTGACATTGCATGGCCTGTCTTATGCAGAAAGGTGAAATACAGGATCATGATGACTCCTGATCTTACATTTCTGAATAATCCCTTTGCTTTGATTAGTAAAATATAAATACCCAGATGGATGCATAGTTTCTCTCTCTATTTTTTATGGTGTTTTTTTGGGTGAGCTGCATGATAAATAGTGACATATTTGGGCTGATGTATTAATTTTAGCATGTAAAATTTTTGTGTAAATAAAAAAGTAAATCAGAAAACCTGTTTATCAGTTGGCAGTAAATTTTTGTGAAAGTCTAAATGTGTTCTTTTTTGTTGATGTTTGAATCAATATTGTGTCATAAGTAAACAAAAATAATCTGTGATCAGAACATCTAATACAGCTGAAGCTAAACAGTCTGCCATGTTTCACCTCAGAACTCTTGAATCCATTACTCTGTTTAAAAGTTCTGAAATTTCTAAGGAAATGCTGGAGTTACAAAAATGCCTGGCAGAGAATTCTTATCCTGAACAAGCTGCTTTGTGAGCTATATGAGAAACAAACTTTGTGTCCTTTGGCCACAGCACCCTGCCTTAAATAAACAGCAGTGCAAACTGTGATAAGACTGATCCACAGGTGTGCATGGTGGGCAGCACACAGCAGTACTCACCTTTTCTGAGTGGATAAACACTTGGTCCTTATTCCTTATTCTTCACAAACAGTGATTGTTCAGAAGGCTCCTAAGAATTTTCACATTTTTCACATTGAACTCCACTTCCAGATTGGCTGTTGGAAATTTCATAGGGGAAGATGGATGGGAATGAGGAACCTGATAGAATGTACTCATAAATTCGGTTTCATTTGGTTAAGGAAAAGCCTTATGCACCAAAATATGCTTTTATTTTTGCAGTAATTTTCAAAAAAACGTAACCAACAAACAAAGAAACAGCACAGCTTGTCATTAGATGTACTATTAGATTAGATCTTCACAAATTGCTGGAAATAGCTCTTAAATGCCATTTGTTAGTACTGCTGTATAAGGCTTGCTTTGCCCTTTAATTTGAAAATACAGATTATTCTGTCCATCCCAGTGTTGTTCAGCAGAGTCTCCACAATCTCATTCTCTCTGAGAAGTACATCACCTCTGATCTTTTTCCTTAGCCATACCTCATTCACTTCTAGTCTGCATTTGTACTGTTATTAATGGTGATACTAGTGATGAACCTCCTTCCTATGCTGTGATGCTGTGGTGTTTCTCAATCTTATGCTACTTAGCATGCCAGCCACAGAAACCTCTGCATACTGTGATTGGATAATGTTGTTTCCAGGAGATTTCAGTCCTTCTCTCAGCCCTTCCTTAGTTTTTCTATATGACCACAGACAAATCTTGTTCTGGTCTCTTGGAGGTGTAAAAAAGGAGTTAATCTTTAGATGTCTATCAACACATAATCAAGCAGAGCAGGAAATTGAGCCTTCTACTTGTTCCACTATTTCTTCCTCTCTTTTGCTAGAAAGTATTTGTTCTTTTTTACCCAGAAAGCTGAGGTCATGTGCTCGTTTCTCAACGGTATTATTAAACATCTCCTGTATATTCCAGCTTTTGTGCCTTGAGCTAGTGTACTGTAAGTTCTTCTGGTGTCTTATGGAGACCTTTACAGCTTTAGTAATTTTTGTTACCACTGTCAGTGGTGCACTGAGATGTTGAAGACCTAATTTTATCAAATGAAGTGTGTTCTCTAGCTTCTTATTAAAGAAACAAATCTTCAAAAGTATTAAACTACAAGTGTGCTTTGTTTCCGGGACTGATTTTGAAGTTTTCATTCTCTTCTGCAGAGTTCTGTGAGATTTCTATTTTTGGCTACAGTAAAAACTTTCAAAGTTTAATGTGAGGCTTTTTACAGCTAAGAGATTTTGTTTTGAACACCAGTAGAGCCAGTAGACTGGACTTAGAGAGGCCCAGTTTCAAATCCTTTTCTTGATATTGCCATACTTTCATGTGTACCTCTTTGAGTTGTAAAGTAAAAACCAAAATAGAACTGAATGTAACAGGAAATACTTTTTTGGGGTCTTGGCCTATATAAGGCAAACTGAATGTTCCCAGGTTTAGCTCAGAATAGTCACTGATACTTTTGTGCGAGTTCAGACATTGCAGTAAATAATCTGTGGGTAAGAGGTAAGTATATCAATTACTTATATCTATACTGTGCACACCGCTGTGTGCCAAATATTAATAGTGATTGGAGTGAATACATGTGTATAAGCAAGTTTCCTGCATAGCTCTGTTTGATTTGGATTATGTGACTGTGTCACTCCAGCAAGGTGATGCATTTGGTCGCTACATGCCTGTTCAGCGAGCAGCCTCATTTGCTCATGGAATTGACATTACAGCATTCTGCTTTCAAATGCATTATCCATCCTGAACAGAACACGAACAACATAAAACCTAAGAAAATTATTCTTCCCCAAAAGATAATGCCACATAATTGAGTCTCTGTATAGGTTATTTGGAGACAGTAACAAAGAAATGTAAAACAGGATCCCTGAAACTGGTACAGCTTGTAAAATCTTGTTAAGCCATGTTAAAAAAAATACATTAATGCGCCCATTAGAAGCTGCAGTTTATTTATTGCATCCTATTCTTTGGCCCTGGTAGGCACAGGCTTTTTTTAATCTTCCATCCGTCCTTCCCCCTCCCCTTTGAAAGTGCACTCATTGAACTCTTGGCAATTAGTGTAATTGAAATTTATTGACAATGCAGCTGTCTGCTGCAGCTTCATTGTTCCGAGTGCTTAGTGCACAGCACTATTGAGCAATGCCATGGCAGTGTCAGACAGCTCATACCTTGCTCAATTATATCAATGGACCAGTGACTGCCAAAGGTTCCTTTGGGGGTACGAATGTTACTTAGTGATAAGAGCCTTTCGAAACAGAATCCCTGGGCCCCATCTCTAGTGGGAGATGGAAATGAAATATGTATTTCTCTGCTGTGGAAAATTAATGTAATTGGCTCCCTTAAAAAGCTTTGACAAGTTGACCTGTTTGAAATCTGAGGAGGGCTTATACTGCGGTATCATATTATCTCCAACATAAAACCCCTCTTTTGGTGGCAGTGACAGTGGGATAAAATGGAATTTGGATAGTAATATTAAACTTCAGCTCCATTGAACACGTTCATATGTTTTTCCATTTATAGCTCCAAGATAGGGTCTTACAGCAATCCTACATTTTTGTATTGCCATCTATCTTTTTTTGTTTTGTTTTGATTTCTACTAGTGCAGGAGAGAAAACAATGTGTGAGTAAGATCTCTGTACTTAGCTTGTCTTCTAAAATGTGTATAGATGGAAATTTAAATTACGTGTCACCTGAGAATATTAGATTCAGGCTATTTCTAAAATGAGAGTTAAACTCTCAGATAAATTAATCAATATATTCCTTATACACATAAAGGTTTACACACCAAAAATAAGCAAGAGCTTGGCAAAGAACAAAGCCGAATATCAAAATATGCCTTTAATCTTGTGTTTGAACACAGATTAATGCGACAGTTTTGTGTTTTGTTGGAATTCAACAACCGTGCTAGAAACAGGAGGAATTTACAATGGACCATATTCTGCCCAGGTTTAAGCATCATGCATTTCTACTTAATTCACTGCAATAGCGTGTTTGAAAATGAGGCAGAGTTGAACTATTGTTCTTTTAATTTCAGATAATATAATGAATAGACAATTTATTTAGTCGAATACTAAAAAAGAAAGGAGTTTGAATGGGAAACTTCCACAGAGAGGTCCAGGATTTTATTGAATTGTTATTTATTTGCCTTTCAATTTTTTTTCCTTTCAAAATCAGAGCAAAATCTTTCATTGGTAAGAGAAGAAGGAGCAATTATTCACATTGCACATTTTTAATTAGAATTGTCTTTGACTTTCAGCACACAGGTTAAGATCTACCTCTCTTATTCATGGGACTTCAGGGAATATAGGATTCAGGTTCTCATACATGGGTTTTTTAGGCTGTAAAATCCTTTTTTGTCAACTAAAAAGATTTGCCAGTGATGAGAAGAAGCATATCTGGAAGACTGAGGCAACTGAAATGGCAGAATCTTGGGTGAGAAAAGCATATGACAACAGGGAAGTGGGAGTTTACATTGTATGAGGCAAAGAAAAACTGCAATAGACAAAGAGATAACAAGGTGTATTTGTTGTTACTGCTCTTTAAAAAAAAAAAAACAGAAAAGAAAAAATAAACCTATAACCAAAAACCAGGTAAAACAAAGTGAACAAGTCTTCTTTGAATTGCGTGGAGACAGAGCTTGGCGATTACTTTGTGATTTGAATTGCTTCATCTGAATCTACTCCTGCTTTGCTTACCATTGCTTCCTAAATTGGAAGAGCTCCTTTCCTGCTTTCAGTTTGGATGATGCAAAAATCTCTTCAGAGCATCTTCCACGATACAGAGTACTGTTAAATCAGAATTAAAACTCAAGCCAGGATTTGGCCTCAGGCCTAGAATAATACCGTTTTTCTTCCCAATGACTCTTCCTTAGCTTGTTCCTTCTCAGAATTTAGCAACATCTGAACTCACTGATACATTTTTCGTGCTAAAAGCTTTAGAAAGGACTCTAGACCTAAGTAGCCTAAAATTTAGCCCACCAGATATAAAATATTTCAATAAATACCCATCAGTATCAAGAGTCAGCTACTTGAAAAAATGGGAATTCATTGTTAAAAAAAATAATGGGGAAGTAATTTAAGAATTTGAAGAATCATAGGGTCAATATTTGAATGAAAATACTTGAAGTAAATTACTTAAAATGAGGAAATATTTTTTTTTAATTTAGTATTATGAGTATTATTAGTATTTACTATTAGCACAGAATGTATTTGTATTTAGTTAACCAGAAGTCTACATTGATAAACTAGATTTTTGTACAGGGTGTCTCTGAAACTTGCACTGAGTGATGTCTTTATGAAGGTATCACCCCTTGATTGCTGGATGCTAAACTAGTTAGTAAAGGACTAATCCTTTCTCTCTCAAACACAAAACATCAAAGCTCAGTCGTCAAACCTATCCTAGAGATCTTCCAACAGCAACCATCCTTCTTCTGTTTCTCCACAAGAGAATCTTACAGAACATAACTATAATCTATAATACTGGATTATTTATAGAAGTTTAAATAATTTCCTTTAATCGTATTAAACTTCAGTGAATGTTGTGCATGTGATGGGTTTAAAGCTTTCATCCTAACTCCATAAAAGTTCTTTCAGAGCCTGTACTAAAGAACGATCATTCTGAATTGCTACTGACTAATGTAAGCATGCAATTATTTTAAATGTTCCTCCTAGGGATTCTCTTGGTAAAGCATTTTAAATTCATATATAAAAAATTAATGACAATGTGAGTTTAACTTCCTCTGAATCTGGGCTGACTGCGATCATTACATAGACAAAATTATTCAAATATCTTTATTAAAAGTATAATATCGAGGTGCACACTTTTTTCGCTTAATAAATTGCTTTTCTAAACTTCATAATATTGCCATACAGTGAAATGTACTTTACCTTTCAAACCAATAGGTTACCTAATACTTTTTTGAATAGTCTGTAGTTAGTCTTAGGAGTGTATGTTGCTACTTTCCTTCCATGCATTCAGCATAGTGGCAGATAGAAAGATTAGGCTACTTGCCAGCAGTTTTAAGGGATAACTTTGGAGTGAAACAATATGTAGTAGGGCTAAAATGTTTTTTAAGTACCATTCAATTTTTTAATTCCCCCACTGCTGCAAACATAGCAAATTATTTTAGGCATTTTGTTGATTAGTTAAAATGTCTATGGCATTATCAGCTCAGCAAACATGTATGTGTGTGTGTGAGAGAGAGGCAGCAAATGGGAGAGCTGAAACTAAATATGAAACTGTTGTACAGGAGTACATATACATCTGGAGAAAGAAAAGGATCCCCATAGCTCTAAACCTGGTTACATCTGTTCTAAAACCTCATAAATTTCTGCCTAGCAGTCCAGCTGGGCAGAATCTTAACATCAAATAGATACTCATCTTGATAAAGCAATTATGTTGTCAGTTCCCTTGATCAGCATGAGCTTGACAAAGCATGCTCCAAACTTGTAATTTTAGCCTAGAGCTCACAAAACTTGAAGAAGTGATCTGTGGAAAGGAATGAATTATCTGAAGATACGGATTTTCATTAATTGTTCGTCGAGTGCCAAATCTTGGCCTGCGGTTATTAAAAAGCTGGGCGGTACCAGCCCTAGGGTGGAGAGAGAGAAGAATATTTAGGCAGTGAATGTATTGTCGCCCCCAGCTGACAGTTCCATACCATAAGTGTCAGCTGTGACATCTATCTTAAGAGCATGGCACTTTTCAAGTTCTTTTGTGTCTGTCATTCAACTATGGACAAGCTTTGTGAAATCCGGGCCTTGCAAACAAAACTCTTGCAGACTGTCCAGATTTCATGCCCTCCATGTGGAGTTGGGGGGGAGGGAACCTACTTCTGCTGTGTGCATTCCTGAGGTTGCACCCCAGGCCTGAAAGGTTGGAGTCAGAGACTCTGACCAAGATGAACGGGGACATGAGTTAAGCAGATGTGCAGTAAATAGCAGAAGAAAAATTTGTACAATTCTTCCCTTTTGTGCTTGCAGGGGGGCTGGGCAACTATGCAGTGCTCAATGAAAGAGAAAGGAAGACTACACGAATCACTCTGTGTGAAAAGTCTAACTTGAAATACTGAGATGTGTGAACAGCAGGAATTTTGGGGGAGTAACCGGTAGCCGGCTACTTACAGACCACTTAGGCTACGTTTTGTGCCACAAAGTATCTATCACAGTTACCGTTGTGGAGGTTTTATTGTTTTCTTTTGGCTTAGCTTCCTCATGGAATCAGAAAATAAATTCCTAACAGATTTCAAGTTGCCAAAAACTCAATCTTTCAAATTCTATTTTCTAAACTGACTTAATTGAAACAAAAGTTTCTAATTTTTCCCTAAGTCTAATTTAAACATCAGGAAGTTACAAATATTTATGAAGCCAATGTAGAATTTTTTTTTTATTTCATGACACGTAGTGTTCTGTTGATCCAATAAAAGATTGCAACTCAACAGAGGTATATGTATTAGGTCAGAACAGTACTGTCTGTTTTCCTTGAAGTTTTGCTAGTTCACTGCCTGGTGCTTTTTAATTCATGCTAGAACATAAATTTGACACATTGAAGTATTGAGTATTCAGCATTAGGTTTCTAATAGAGCAAATGCAGTCCCTTGGCTGTCCAAGAGTATAAGTGGTTTGACACATGATCACAACGCCTGGGAGAAATCCTTCTAATAGGCACTAGAGAGGGTCGACATTTTTAAAGGATAAAAGCATATGGTAGTCATACAAGAAGGTGCTCCTTTGAGACAGAATTAACATGAGATATTGATAGTAGTTCTTTCAGATTAACATGTTGCACAGTCATTACTAGTTTCGTTTGCATTTACTTAATGCATTTCTTCTAAGGTACTTTCTCAATAGGGATTGTCTTCTAATAAACACTGTGAACGAGTCATGTGTGATGTAGGATATGTTCCAGCCTATTCTCTGAAAAACATGCTGGAAGGGCTGAAATGCTATGGCCTGTTGTGAAAGTGCAGAAATAACCTGAAAGATTAAAAAGTCTGTAGATCTCTTTGTAAAGGCATATTTAAAAAACTACAGTAAAGCTGAATAGTGGGATTTAAAAGAGCTCTCATCTTTTGGCATCCCATCATTGAAATAGTTTTTACATGTTTCCCTGTGCCTTTGCAGGCTTCCTTGGATAACTAGAGTAGTCTTCAGCAGAGGAAAATGAGATATGTAAAAAACACATACCAAATTTTACAACAAAATAAATGTTTGGTTTGGTAAAATGTTGGTAGTGTTTTTTTAAGCAATGAGTTTTCCCTTTTGCAGTCTTGAACAACGTCTTCCAAGTAATCGAACTTGCACAGGACAGGTTATTGATAATCTGAATATCAATAAGGTTTAGTATAGCTCTGCTTCATATCAAACCCTTATTCTTCATACAGCTATTTAAGAAATATTGCAGAGGCCTGAAAAACATACTGATGGCTTTATGACAAACTATACATGGAAAAGATGCATGTAAATGAGTTTAAGCAATGTGTTACTGCAAAAATAAAAATGCTGCATCAGAGCTAAGCAGTATTCCAGGTGTATCAAACTACAAAGTTATCTTAGAGGAACTACTTTAACTTTAAAAAACAGAAGTCCAAGATCCTGAAAAATATGCCTGAAAAAGGTATATTAAATTTAGTAGGCTAATTATTAAAAATATTTCTGTTAACATCAGGTCAAGATATTTAATCTGATATATTTGTTAGACTGGAATGGAGTAAATAATTCTATAACCTCCTGCAAGTGAGAGGGTTGGTGTTTTATTAGTTTCTTTGTGCCTCATGCAAGAGATCCTATTCAAGTCTATGTCCTGAGTTCCTCTCTTCTACCCTTTTAGGACAATCAGTCCTAAAACTGAATTAGTAGAGAATCCTGAACACTTATTTCTTCTCAAAGGGCAAAAGAAATGGGAATTGCATTCCAGACAGGGAATATGACACATTATGCTTTTCATATGGAAGGGTAATATTAAAAACTGGAAAAGCAAACAAAAAAACCCGATCATCCTAGTATTAATAAGTCTTCCTAAGATTAAGTAAAAAAAATACAAGCCTTACACTAGCCAATCAAATAAAACCAAAAAGTAACACATAAAAAATTACAAAAGTGCTTGGCATGTTTCCTTTTTAGGATGTCCACAGAAATTCTGTCGTAACTGAAATTTTGGTTGAACAGCATCTGTGCCAAACAAGTGTAGAGTGAAAAACAAACACAATGGCATGGCTTTTTTTTTTTTAGTTCTGTCCTTTATTCTACAAACTCTGATAGACCCTGAAATAGTTTTTTTTTTCCATTTTATGAGAACAAGAAAGCTGTTCAGATTTTCCAAACAACTACATCCTCCCTTTCTTTATAACTCCCTGCTATAATCTGAAGAAGTATTCAGGGGGTGTTGCTTGCAGTTTGTAAGTAATAAAAAACAGTGGTTTCTTTAGTGTGTATCTGTATTTATGTGATTTAGAAGAGGTATTGGCAGCATAAACAATATGGTATGTTTTCTAGCGTATGAGGAAACCAATGGAGTTTTTTGTATTTTTCAAATTTAATGAAAGGGAAAATCAGACTTGTGTGTCAAGTTTTAAAAAATATTTTGTAGGGGAAGTCAAAGGAAGGTGTTAACTGATTAGTCCTATTTTGTAAAATTTATAGTTAGAAAGGTTTAGCTAGTCCTACTCTAGCTAATGTAAGTCTCAATGCTGATTGCTTGGAGGGGAGTAGAAGTAGTCCATTATGCTTTAGGTGTGTTTTCCCCTCAGAGTCACTAAAGAAATGGGAATAGTTTTAAAAGAGTCAGGTGTACTTAGATATCCCAAAGAGAATATCTATAACCATTTCATAGTGTACAGGATTTTTATATGAATTAATATAAACAGTGCTGGCTTGCTGAGATGTGGTTATAGTAAATTTGCTGATTTTATGTATAAGCAGTTTCACTTATATAGGAAAACAAATGCATATCATTGTGACTAACCTACTCTGAAATTTCTCCATGTCATTCTATAGGAACTATAAATATGAAGCAGAATGACGTTAACCTGACTTTTCTAATACCAAAGGCAGCAAGTGGAAAAGTGTCATAAAATCAGATTTTGTATGACTGTCACAACTTGTCACCTGCGTAATTTCTGCTGGAAAAATATGAGTACAGCAGGATACTATACATGTTTTATAAAGATATAAATAGTAAACAGTGCTTGAAATATATATATATATATGTATTATTGCTAGCTATTCTCTAACTCCATTTTGTAATGTTGAAAATTGAACTTGTCTCACAATTTTTAATTTCTTGTCTCCAGCAAATCATTCACATTGTAGAGGAGCATGCTGAACTGCTGGGCAACTGTGAGACCAGCTAGATGTCTGAAACCTAACAATCAGGGAAGTTTAAAGAGTCACGTAAATACAGCTCTGACTACTAGTAGGTGGCATTGTTGTAATATTTTAAACTACAAAAATCTAGAAAATGTAGCGGTTTTTTGACAGGTGATATTTTGTTTGCGTTGAAAAACTCCCTGGCTGTGCTTTTGAACAGTGTGACTTCCCTAAGTCTTGGGAGGAAATAGAAAAAAGTGTGGTTTTGGGGGGAGGGGGTAGGGGAAGAAAACTGCCATAATTTTTAGGGGTGCAGGGATAAAGCTACTTATCTGGTATTGGTCATGAGACCTTTCATATCTGGGATAGGTAGGCTTTCAGTAAGTAAAGTTCATCCACTGTAGTTCACATATGAGTCCCATTACTGATTTCTGCCCAACCTTTATATAGCTTTGTTTGGCTTTAAGATCAGATCTTGGTCTTAGACATAAGCATAGAACCATTTAACTTTCTCCAGTATTTATTTTTAACCACTCTTTAACCATGCTGCCTGTTCTGCCTCTCAAGTCAGTCTGAATTGCCTTTTTTTTTTTTTTTTTTTTTGAGTCGGTTTTTTGAGCTAGGGTATCAAATAGTGCATGTCTTGGGGAATATTTTAATGTCACTTTATTTCCATCTCTGGATAATCATCTGTCACTTTAAATACCAGTGTCAAGTGAAGACTTCAAGTCCCTCAGGCCAAAAAGTTCATGCTTTCCTCCACTATAAATTAGGGCACATTAGGACTTACCTGTTCTTACAGTTGTTTGTTTTTTTATCCCATTCTTGCTGTTGATGACCACCAGAACAGAAGTTCTTCCTTGAAGTACCTGATATTTAGTCAATATCTAATTTGTGGAGGAGAAAAAGGAAGTTTGGATGCTACCATAGTATTTGGAGAATGGCCTAAGGAAACCCTATGTTGTCTGTCTTACAGCTGCATCTGAAGGCTCAGGTCACTGCATGGCTGCACTCTGGTTTGATTGCTCCTTTCTAAGGCACGCTTCCTAATGCAGACTGGCTTATTGCCAGGTGCCAGGAGGCGTGACGCTACTAAGGGGATTGCTTACCTGAGTACAGGACACTTGCTCTATGAGGGAGAAGGTCTCCCTTTTCAGACTTCTCTACCATTTTCATAATCTCATGTTGAGAAACCATGCAACAGTCATCGTTAAGATAGGCTGGAGCTGTTACTGAATAATCAACATCAGAGTCAATCAGTTATTGCAGGTTAGTGGAGGTGCTAAAATTTTGTCAAGTGTGTAGACAATGAACCTTGTGATCCTTGTTCAAAGCTGTTTGTAGAGGAGACATTTTTTTTTACCAGAATGAATCTCTCTGTGAAGTTCAAACAAAATGAAGGTTATGGTTTATGTGGCTGCATAGAGCTTCCCATCCTTCTGAGGCAGACCCTCTGTGGTTGCTAAGTGAACATTTCTCTTGCCTCACAGGAAGTCTATCAGAGCTGACATGTCGCATAACTATGATTTTGGCCTCTTCTGAAGGCACCATCAGAGAAGAGAAGAGCCAGCTTCTGTGCCCTTAAAGACCCTTTATCTGATTGCCTGATGTCTCTAACTCCCTAGTTTTTGTGGAAGAGGCAGATGGTGAAGGTCATTGTAAAAAGCAAGTAAGGTCATCTTTTCTCTCTTTCCCACTGATGCCAAACAAAGTGTGGGAGAATGGAGATCCCCTGAATGTGCAGGAGTAAGTGCATTACTCTCAGGAATGGGTGCAAAGCCATGTAGGAACTGTGAAGGTTGTATTAGTTACAGATCTTTGATGGGAATATGAAGAGCAGAGAAGCTTAATGTAGGTAGTAATTAGTGAGATTTGATAAGAATTCTATGTTCTGTACTACCTGTTAATCTGGAGGAGCTTCTAAAGCAGCGTCCAGACTTAGGTTTGTATGTCAGGCAGAGTTGGCACGTAATTTACACATGCCTTTCCTAATGGGAGGTCAGAAGACTTGCCAAATGTGTAATAGAAATACAGGTATTTTTTTTCAATGGGCTTTTGCCATCAAGGTAATTATCTTTTCATTTGTTTGACTCATCACATCTGAATGTTTAAGACTCGTCATAATGGTAGCACCATTATGGTAGTGAGAAACATTAAGGTCTCAAAATTTGAAAGGTCTCCTCACATCTCAGGAGGAGCTAAAACAATACATCTGTTACACGGAAGATATACTTTAGCTAAACATCTCATTTTGTACAATAACATAGGAGAAGTGAATAGAATTGGAAGGCCTGGGACATGAACTAAAACACCTTTCAGATTTCCAACTGTTAATTCCTTTTATGAATGTGTATGAAGAGAGGACTCCTTTACTACATTTCTCTAGTTGAATATTGAAAGTAATAACATTGGTTTTAGGCTTTGCTCTGTGAGATATTTCTGTCCTGAAGCAAAATTAACTGCTCTAATGGTTATGGCTGAGAACTTCACAGCAGAATGAGACAAACAGCTAGGTTAATAGGAAGCCTAAGACCTTGCCCACTTCCCTGCTTTGCTTTTTGATTGCTTTATAGCAGAACACTGAGTCTGGAGTTCCTGAAGTAATGGCTGGATATAAGCACAGGATGTTTAAAAAAATGAACATTGTTGCGGTATATTATGTTGTTAGCCAAACGAATTATTGGTGTTTAAGACAAGTTTTACATCAGTGTATTAAGAATGAAGGCTACTTCTGTGGTGATGGAATACAATCATAGGATCATCAAGGTTGGAAAAGACCTTCAAGATCATCAAGTCCAACTCTCCTCCCTACAGCCCCTAACCACTAAACCATCTCCCAAAACACCACGTCCACCCGTTTTTGAACACCTCCGGGGATGGTGCCTCCACGACCTCCCTGGGCAGCCTGTTCCAATGCCTCACTACTCTTACTGTGAAGAAATTTTTCCTAATAACCAGTCTGAACCTCCCCTGGTGTAACTTGAACCCATTTCCTCTTGTCCTATCGCTGGTCACCAGGGAGAAGAGGGCAACACCTGCCTCACTATGACCTCCTTTCAGGTAGTTGTAGACAGCAATGAGGTCTCCCCTCAGCTTCCTCTTCTCCAGGCTCTGAACAGCCCCAGCTCCCTCAGCATCTCCTCATAAGACCTGTTCTGCAGAAACCTAATGAGCCTAGTTGCCCTTCTCTGCACCCTCTCCCGCACCTCAGTGTCCTTGTACTGTGGTGCCCAAAACTGCAAAGAGTGCTCGAGGTGTGGCCTCACCAAGGGCTGAGTAGAGGGGCAGGATAACCTCCCTGGTCAGGCTAGTCACACTATTCCTGATGCAGGCCAGGATGGTGTTGGCCTTCTTGGCCACTTGGGCCCATTGCTGGCTCATGTTCAGCCAGCTGTCAATCAGCACCCCCAGGTCCCACTGTTGGGCAGCTCTCCAGCCACTCCTCCCCAGGCCTGTAGCACTGTTGGGGGTTGTTGTGGTCAAAGTGCAGGACCCGACATTTGGTCTTACAGAAACTCATACAATTGGCCTTGGCCCATTGATCAAGCCTGTCCAGATCCCTCTGCAGAGCCTCCCTGCACTCAAGCAGACTGACACCCCCACCCAACTTAGTGTCATCTACAAACTTACTGAGGGTGCACTCTACCCCTCATCCAGGTCATCAATAAAGATGTTGAACAGGAGTGTACAGAGTTACTTAATCTAACATTCCCCACAATTGCACAGCAACATACTGTACATGCATAAATGGATTTTGTTGTTGCATGAGCATGCTAATATGTTTGTTTTGAGGTGCCATGATTTTTTTCAGCATGGTGCTGAGTGTACAGCAACCTTTTTTTGTGCTGTCTTTACCTGATCTGTGACTTTTCCGTGGAAATTCTCACAGGTCTGGATCTCAGGCCTCTGAGGTTTTCATTAATGCTGCCAGAAGAGAAGACAAGACAAGATGAATAAAGAGATAATGTGCTTAGTTTGTCTCCAAAGAGTGTTAGTATTATATTTATGTGGTCTGGAGAGGCACACTTTCAAAAGTATTGAAGGTCTCAAGAGGAAGTTGCCCAAGTGGCAGCTTATTAGCCATTCTTCTCCCTGTGTTGTCAGCCAACCCCTTTGCTGGAATGGGTTGATAAAAATTTCTCTTTCAGGGAAACCATGAAATTGCTTCCTGACTCCTCAAACAGCTGAGGAACAAGTCAAACCTTAGAGCCACCATCTAAAAGCATACTGACATGCCAGAGATGCATACTTCATCACTGGAAGCAGCACTGGAAGCACTGCAACCAGGATGAGGAGGTTTTGAATCAGTATGGTTTTGGTCCCATATAAACCAGCTGTCTTCTCCACTGACAGAGAAGTTTTGGTGTGTATAGCAAGAAAGACAAAACTATTGATTCTAGCTTAGCTGATGGACAGGACTTTCATCCCCAGATCCCATTTTTTAGCAATCAATAGACAGATTGGTTCTGTGGTCCATAGTTTACTTGCACAGGCCAGTTGAGTGAGGCTAAAACTTTCCCCCAGCTAGGCACCAAATAGGCAAGCTGAAGGCTACTGTATTTACAGCTGGAGGACAGGAAGCACTATACATTCAAATGACAATGACCATAGTTTTTTACATTGTCTCTTCTACTGAAGTCCCCTAATGCTATAAAAAAAATCAGTTTTGTCTTCTGGCCTGCAGAAAAGCTTGGCAAGCCATAAAGTGCTCAGCATTCATGTTTTCTGTAACTATCTGTGGCTAACAATGGTTACAGAAAATCTGTGGCACAGTAGCATTGTGGAACTCCATTTTCCATGTATGTTTAGCTCATATTTTGGCTGATTGTATAAACCAACTAATATTTTAAACAATGTTTGATATGTATTAAGCATAGAAGACTTTTGGAGATCTTCTGGAGTTAATATTTAAAATACATTTAAATGATTTTTCCCCCTAGATCTGAGTGTGGTTTAGAGTTGGTTCTCTTTAGTAGATGATTACAAGTCAGTTTGAATTTTTCTCTCAGGGGGTTTAAAAGTGTTAACACCAACTGAAATGGTATTGAGAACCATTGTCTTCATTGTCTGAAAATTTTGTAATAAGTCTGAGCCAATCTTCAACTTAAAGGCAGTTTATTTTGTACATCCAACATCAAAAGAGATTTCTTTGGTAATATTAAAATAAAATACGTGCTTTGCCTTTTGTATTTGGGGTTTTTTTCTCCTTTTTTGTTGGTTTATTTTGTTTTGTTTTGTTCCTTCCCCCCCCCCCAGTGTTTTGTGTGCTAGAATTATTTTGAGGGTGGATCTTCCCCTTAGAAACTCACTCTTTGTATGTACCCCTGAAGTCAAGAAAAGCGTACTACTGTTTATTCCATTAGATCATACAGCCAATTAATCAAGATTTGAATGAGTATCAAGATGTTGCCTTCATTCTGTCTGCTTATTAACTTTCATTATGTGTAAATCTAAGGTGTAATTGTTAACAGGATGGATTATGCTGTAAATTATTTTTTTTTCCCTATAACAGCATTCCTTCACAGGTCCCCTTATGAAAGCATACCCAGGGTGATATATTATGTTAAGAAGGTTTAAAACATAAGGTGACAATGACCTTCCCTTTAATTAACTATGATGGAAATAAAGGTGAGAACAATGATGATGAAGCTCTGCTGGAGACCATAAATCATCTTCTGCACTGGTTAGACAGGACACAGCTACAAAAATAACCTTGCAATTCACAGGTTAAATGGCACTTCCATTGTGCTGCATTCACTATTGTTTTTATTTAAATAAATACAGAGAACTTTCATTTTGTGGCAATGTAAAAAATGTCTTTGATCAAACAATGAATTATTTTCTGAATATACTTGAAAATACTTAAGTATTTTTTTGGTTAAAATATTAGTCAATGTTCCAGGTTTTAGAAAGCAAAGTGGTATACACAGCAATGGGAAGTTGGGATACTTCTGTGTTTTCCTCTACAAACCTGTGCTGCAAAGGACAGAAGACAGTCTACTGTTTTACTGTAAAATAGTTCTTTGTTCTAACTATGCTAAGCTTTCACCATACCATGTGAGATGAGGTTGCCAATTCTATATTTCAAGATCTGAAAATGGTTTCTGACTTACTTAACTAGGTTTAAGCAGATGTCACATATTCTCAGCAATAAGACTACCTTTTCTAAATTCATCCCTTCATCTGAGAATTATAGTCCTGTACCATGTAGTATACCAGAGTTTGCAATATAATGGGAGTACTTAAATCTGAATTACAGTTCAACAGAAGTAATAAATAAATTGAGTAGTGTCAACTGCTGCACAATAAAGTAAGCAGGACTTTTGTCACCTTGACTATCAATGTTGCAGAAAGGATGTTAAGGGCTTCCTGTTCAAAGTGGTATGTGTTGGATAATCCTGTAAGATCAGAATAGTTTCAGAAGCCTTCCTGTTAGATTTGAAAAAAAAGCAAACCAAACCAAACCCAAGACAAACGAGCACCAAAAACAAACTAGTACAAGTACTAAGAACATTTTATACTTCCTTTATGTTTTACATCTCTTGATTTCTCCAGGATGATCTGCTATCAGTTTTTGTGACTGGTAAATCTAAACTTGGAAAACAGAAAGCCAGGTGAAAAAAAAGGTGCCAGAAGTTTTCAAAGTGGATGTTAAAAGGCATTAAGCAACATAATGTTGGGATATTTTTGCAACTGATAAGAAGGAGATAGGTCTTGTAGAACTGAAAATTTCTGAAAGAAATTAGTATAAAAGCAGAAAGCTCAGAATTAGCTGTCTGTTCTTTTCTATGCTGTAATGCCAGCAGGCATTTCTGGGCTAAGTTTTGGGTGGTAATCTTTTTTTAAAATTTCAAGATAGGAACATGGGGTTCTATCTTAGGCTATTTCTGAGCTGCCTGAATTTAGCATGTTAAGATAAATAATCAGAGCAGTTTTGGCTTTTTGAAGTGCTGAAACACAAATGAAGGGATCATGGGTGGAGAGCTAGCTGTCTGGGCTACTTTTGAGTAGATGGACTTCCTAGGTCAATGAAATGTTATGTAGTTAATTAACATTGGTATATTTGATTGTCCCTTTATATGTTTAAACAGAGTATGTAAGAACAGGAATAAGAATTTTTATTGCTTCAGTGTGTCTTGTACGTAACACTTCAGCAGAACATTTTTTTTTTAAAGTATGCAGTCTACATGAATCTTTGCTCTATGTTTGCATGTGAATGGCAATGTGCATAGATCTTGAGACACAGGAGACATTAGTGAGCTTGAAAACAAGTCTGTTTTTTTGTGTGTGCTGGGAGATGTGCAAGTGATGCACTCAGAATTCTGCAATAATCTTTCCCTGAATATGCAGTCCACAACACAGTGGGAACATGACTGTAATACCAGTTTCTTTTGTGCCTTCTTGCATATGTTGAGTGAGTAACAGGAGTGATTGGGACACCATCAGTTCCAAATGCCTTGGTGATATTAGGGAAACGATGAGGCAAGATACCTCTGTATCTTGTATTGGGTAATATTACAAGTAGTCCTGTAAATCAGATGATAATGGTGATAATTCCTTCTCAGCACACCTTTAATGCTTGGTGTGACAGCAAGAAATCATTGCACATGTATTCATCTAATGACCATTAGAAATCTAGAAACAGTTCCCATTAAGATTCACAAGTATACAGTTAAGAAATGTGGTTAGACTTGTTAAATCTAAAAGGAACATTTCTTATTGCTTCTCTGTCAAACGAGAAATATTTAATTTTGATTACTCTTTTTTTGTTTATTTAGCTTCTGATTTTTTAAAATGGATTTCAATGGAATTCTCTTGGCTTACACTGGAATCACAATTTATTAAAGCACTCCAAGTTTTGGGTACCCAAACTGAATAAATATTTATAGGCACATTTAACTTCCAGATGGTTTTAAGGAACAAAAAAACCAAACAAAACACTAGGCTGCTAAGAATTTTGTTAGGATTATGTCATAATTTTTTCCCATAGAATCTGTGAAAATACATAAGATGGACATGCAGTTCATTGGCAGAAGTATTTTTTGTAGTAGTTTTAATGTATGCACTAACAACTTTTGAATTTTTAGAAGGGTGTAAAAATTGTAACCAAAGTTTTCAATGCCATGCAATGGGAACTTGCATAATGTTGCTGAGGATATCTCAGTATGTTGAGTTCCTTCTATAAGGGGGGTCTCATCCAGTGAGCTGAGGACCCAGTACATGCATTGTGTGCTTGATCTGTGAATCTGTGGGGGAATGTACATTACATGTCCATTGAGACTAGAGTCTATGTATATGATATGCATATAGTGTATCTACATCCTCCTGATTACATAGATGAATTAGGTGCAACCACTGGTTTAATGTTGGACTAGGTTTAAATAGATTTTTTTCAGGTAAAACAGTACTCTCTAAGAAATGCCATTTACCTGACAGAATTCCATAATGTAGACTTGCATTTAAATTAATAATGAAATGAAAAGTTGGGTTTTAATATTTTGGAGGGATATAGGTATGCTGGGTTTTTTGGCTTCTGTTGAGTCTTTTTAAGGACAGAGGACAAGAGGAGTTAGTTTCCTAGTTTAAATTCTATATATCATTGTAAGAGATCTTTTAGGTAAATGATGATGTTTTAACACAACTTTTTTAGGTTGTACTTAAAAATAAAAAATGGAGGGTTAGTATTTAAATAAACAGATCCATCCTGTCCCCTTGAGCTTTCTGAAATATGATTGAATTTGGTTGTAACTTTGCTTTGATTCCATGCTAGGATGAGAAGAATGCTCTAATAAGATGGAAGACTATTGAAATCACTGACTTTGGCTCAATCTCAGATTTTGAAGTGAGGAATTATGGAGAGTTTTCAACAAAACCGCTTTTCTTAAGCTAAGGAAGAGGGAAAATGGGAAAGCACCACTGAGTATTACACTCTAGGAAAAGCTTACCCTTATGGGTCATCTAGTGTCAAGGTTTTACCTAGTTTCCTGACTTTGGGATGAAAAATGTTGTTCTAGACCCTCTCTACAGAAAATTTGCAAGACTCTTGGAGTTTTTCTAGGGAATTTTGAGATTTTGTTGAAAATATGCTTAGCAAGCCTAGGTATCACCCAATGTAATGGCTGAAGATTTTGGTTTACATGCTCTTTTTTTTCAGTCATGAGCTGGTAGTGGAATCAGTTAAGGGGATTAGAATAACAGCATGATTAGAGAGTGTGGTAAATCAAAACCTCCCACCCAAACACTCAGTAAAATCATCTGCACTGTGGTATTAATAGCTGTCAAGGTACCAGTGGGATGGTAAGAAATTCTTGTCTGTATCATTCATTTAAAACAAAATAAAACAAAACAAGCTGGAAGGAACTAGAATGTGTAGTTGAGCAAGTGAAAGTCAAATCAATTTGACTGCATATTTTAAATACATATTTTCCTTGTTTTTTTACCATTTTAATTTTTTCCCATACTTGGTACTAATCAGGCATGACAAATAGGCTCACCTTTGAACACACT
This sequence comes from Hemiprocne comata, assembly GCA_020745705.1. NCBI lineage: Eukaryota > Metazoa > Chordata > Aves > Apodiformes > Apodidae > Hemiprocne > Hemiprocne comata. The sequence continues at coordinate 97,759,698 of CM036587.1, read as the reverse complement.
TTGCACTAATAATGTCGTAAAGTAACTCCCTTTAATTGGTACCTCAGGCCACTGTCATCAAACAAACTCATAAAAAGAAACTAGTGACAGCTTTCACTTCTGCTAGATTTATGAAAGACTTCTCACCTATGCCCAGCTGCTGAGTATTTACATTACTATTCTAGGTTTGACCTTTGTTCAAAGAAGCAATATATTTTGTGTTCCACAACAAACTAGCACCATCATTTCAATTCAGACATTTATTCTTGTAGTGCATGGTTATTGTGAAAACTTTGCACTTAAAAAATACAAAGAGCAGCCAGTTTACAGTCAGTCTTAGAGTTCACTATAGTGCAGTAAATATATTTGGAGCCAGATACATAATTTAAAATTAATAATTTATTCCACGATTGATTCACAGATTGTATAAGCAAAGACTCTCATATGTGCTCATTCTTCAAAACTATTCACCCGATAACTTCTGTGAATAATTCTTGGTCCTGGTCTGTAGCTCATTCTCAAGGATCTCATTGTGCATATTTGATCATTGAAATTCCAGCTCAGTGACTCATCACCTAAATCATATGGTATGCTTCTGTCAGGATGGAGAAACACAGCCCTTAATTTTCTACTTAATGATTCAGAAAGTGGTGAGCACTTGTCCTCTGAAAGTCAAGGGCCTTTATCAAATACCCAGAACTTGGGGTCTTATCTTAGTCATTGGTTTTAGCAGATGCTGGAGGTAATAACCAGTAAATGCAGATACAAATTTTTTTGTTGTTGTTGTTTAACTATTGAATTTTAATTTAGATGCTTTGATGGATGTTTCTACTTTTATGTTCTTCTTTTCCTGCAAGTGTTCCAGGAAACTAACAGATAACAGTGAAATTATTCCGTGTGTTTCTGCAAAATGTAGGATTTATGGTAGCAGAAGTTCCTGCTAATATCCCATAATATATGCTCATGAATTGCATTATGAAAGTAAGCATTTATTTTCAACTTTACAGTATAATTCTGTCTAACTTCATTTGGGATGCCTCACAGTAGAATTTCTGATCTTGATTAATATAAAATTTCAGATAATATTTAGATTTTAATTTCTGGATTCTACAAGCACACACTTGTCATTGTGATTCCTTTAATTTTAGAAAGACAGAAAAAGGTTTTAATTTCAAATCTAGTTCAGATGTGTTTTTCCTCTTTAAAGAACATTAATTCTTCCAAATATTATTTGTTTCATGATGTAAATTTTCTGTGAACTGCATTTTGCCTGTACATGTGTTTTCTTTTAGTCATGAATATTGTTAGACTAGAAGTATGTTTATTAGGTTTAAATGTAGTGGCGTATTTGATCTGTCCATAACGCCTTGGTATTGGATCAATTCGCTCACTTTCAAAAAACTTTGTTTCAAAGGTTTTCAGTACAGCATAGCATTTAGAATGGAAAAATTTGGTGATCAGTGATATTTATGGTTCAAATGTGCATTAAGAGTGGATTTGGAGTATAACTGCATCAGTTTATAATTTGCTCTGTAGCAAGGTCTTTATAGTTGACTTTCCTGTGTTTTAGGCTTTCAGGATTGATAGGGACCTAAAGGAATTAATGGTTTTCAGAGTCCTAGTTCTTCCTCTTTTCCCTCCTTGTTATAGCAGTGAGAAAGTTATTTCAGTATTTTCTAATTTACCTATCCATCTGCTCTCTCTTGACAGTCTGCATAGATCAGTTCAGCTTTGGTGATAGGTAAGTTGTGACTCTATACTCTTTAAGAGAAGACACTCCCTGTCAAATGCATAAATGTACTACCAAAATGACAGGTTGGATACTGTTCTAAATGCTGTTTATAGCATTTTATTCACCATTGGTGACTTCTCTTTTATAAACTACCTGAAGCTATTGTATATTCTTATTTACCACATGAGTAAACTGTACATCCATCAAACTTAGGCCTGTTTTTAAGTAGAATACATGTCTATCATAAAACTATGGTAAGGAATCAAAGCATTTTAGAGGTATTTTGCAATAATGTAAAAAGATGGATCTACTCACTCTAAAGAACAAAGATATTTTAATAGATATATTTGAAACATTCTGCACTCACAGTGTTCAGGAAGATTAATATTAGAAGGTTTTGCTCCAATTTGAAACATTCCTAGTTGGATTTTAATGGTGTTTGGAGAAAAGATGACATCATGACTTTAAATGGATGTTATAAAAATAGCTTGTAAGTTACTAGATATTCAACATTAATATAAGTTTTATTATTGTTGGGTTTTTTTATCCCCAGGGGATAAAACTTTTATCTAAAATGCATAGTTTATGCTTAATAAAATTTTTAAGCAATACTTCTCCATTTTTGGGCTGTGTGCAAAAATTAGCAAACCAGTCAGGTAATAGCACTAGGAATGGCAGTAGACACATTCTGGGAAAAAACCCTCTCAATAATGCCACAAAATATTATTTCCTAATGTGCTCTGAGGTTTCAAAATTCACCTTTCCAAATATGTGAAAAGTCAGTATGGAATAGAAATATATAGTTTTTCATACTGAAAAGTTCAAAATATGCAGTTAAGTAACAGTTGCCTTTAGCTAGATGAATTAATTTGAATAAGTTCTTTCTCAGATCCAGTAAATTCCCCAAGCAGGGGTTTTGGTCTGTTTGATTTATGATAGATGTAGTGAAAAGACTGGAATGGCTGAAGAAGTTATGGCTTCCATTTTCTAATAAATTTCCCTGTTCAGGGTTAGATGGGATTGACTATTTTCTGTTGATCAGCACTGTTTTCAAGCAGGGGGCCTGTCTTCGCCTTGTAGCAAATGGATGAGAGCCAGTGAGGGGAGGATGGTACAAAGCTTCTGCTTTGGGTTGGGGGGAGGAAGATTAGAATAAACAAAATTTAGGCTTAAATTCTCATCACAGGAAGCAGTAACTGTACCTATCAATAAAGAAGGTGTATGACAAGCAGCTTGAAAGTGACCTCAGTGGTTTCTTCCATTTGCAAATTTCATTTGCCTTACAGGGCTTCTTTCTAGAAGAAGGGAGAATGGGAAAGGATTGCTAACCATGAACAAAAAGGCACTAACTTCCCGCAAAGGCACCAGACTGGAAAAGAGGTAATTTTGCCTGAATCTATCCTGCTTCACTAAGCCAAATGGCTTGAAAAGGTACATTGTACTCTGACGCTTTCCTGTTCTAATTTATTCAGTCGACATTGGAAATACGATAAAGAAACCAGTCAAGAATATCTTGCTTTGTAAACAATGCAATAACAAAGTGCTGTTAAGGATTTAGAGTTAGAAGGTAGTGCACAAGTTTCTTGTCTCAATTAGCAGGCGTGGTTCACACAGTAAAATCTCAGTCTGTATTAGATATATGAAGAACTAAATTTGTGCTAGTTCAAGTGATTTCTCTAAATTGCTCCAGGTGAAAAGGGATATTCTAAAACTAATATATTAAAAACCAGATATATAAAATTCAGATATAATTCAGTAGACATTTATAATGAATGTAAGATATTTTGAGTGTGAAGTTAAATCAAGGTAAAATCTCTCCCAGTTCCTGCCTGTATTCAATCTGCAGAATCAGTTTTGCTACTGGGGCAGATGGCTTCTTAACTGCAGGTCTGATGCAGCTTCAGGTCACAGGGGGAAAGATTTTCAGAGGAAAAAAAAAACACCAAACAGATGGTGAGCATTAAAACCCCAATGTTTTCAAACATTCTGATGTGTCTGCAGGAGAGCAACAGAGAAAGAGGTAGGTATGGTTGGGGCTGAACTTACTCCTCTTTCTTACTGAGGAGGATGAAGTTGATACAGTGGGTCACGGATTTCCATCCTTCCCTCTTTTATGGTAGTGTGCAACTACAGGTTTGGCTTGTGCAGCCTTAGTGGCTGCAAAAACTACCTGGAGGAGAAATTCCTTTCTTCTAAAGCTAATGTGATCTAGTTTTCAGGTGGTGGCCAGAAAAAGAACATTTGGCCTTTGATATTTTTAATAAATGTACTTAAATAATGCTTTTGAAGTCTTAATTGTAAGAATTCCCACCTTAAGTGTGGATAAGTTGTTTTCCTTTGATGCATACAAATGTGATATAACACTTAAAAGTATGCTAGTATTCAGAACTGCCATAAACTTGCTTAAATACTGTTTGCTGTGAATATGAATAATTTCAAATACATCTAAATTTATAGTGCACTTTTTAAAAAGTTGGTCTCAGTGTAGTCTCCACAGAATAGTTTAAGCACATTCTGCATTCCCACACATGTTCATACAGGTGACAGAATTTACACAATTAAAGCCATTTATTCCAGTGCAGTACCATGAGAGCTCTGTATCAAAACCACTACTTCATATCCATTATTTATAAATACTTTTTTGCCTTTTCTGTATTTGTGCTGTGTCATAAAGAAACTCAAAATACAGCTCCAAGTGCACATAATTAAACACTGAAGTAAAATCTCATTGTTAAAAACATTTTGGTTTTCTCTTTTCCCCATCCTGCTAATGACAGATGCTTTGAATTGTTTTTCCTGTTTTCCATCTCTGGTTGCCTACCTATGTTGAGGGGAAGTGTGTTTGCCCAAAATTTAACTCATTTCTTTCTGCATGTTTTTTTTAGGTTTATGAAAAATACATGTTTAAAAAAACCATACACAAAACACCAAAGCCCCTCAGAGTAAGCAAAATTATTGCCAGTAACTTGTCAGGTTTATCTTTCTTTTTAATCTGCAACCCCAAGAATTAGTAAAAAAGGAACAGTTTTAAGTGGGTTTAGTGTTTTTACTTGAAGCTTGTCGAAATTATTACTTTTGTTGCCACAAGAGTCAAAACATTAATTTGCGTCAGGAACATATGCTTTCAGTACTTAAAACAAGCTTGTTTTTGTGCTGTTGCTCTGCCTTGTTAGCTCTTACACTTCGGTTGTCTGGAAAGGTTGCCCCTCTCTACTACACAAAAAAAGAGCCAGGCGTAATTTCCCCACTGATTGAATGCATGTAGTGAACAGTCATTCCTGGCAGAGAAAGGCTGAGTCTTCTGCCATTGTTCTCTTGACAAATAGTGAGTGTCCTCCCTTTCCACTGTCTGACCTTGACTAATTGTGTAGAATTGGTGCAGCTGTCCCTGGCTCATTCAGCGCTGCAACACAAGGGCATGTAAGAAACTTTAAGCTGCCATCATAAAACTCCAGTTTGAGGACTTTATCACAATGCGCAGTGCTCACTTTTTTTGTTGTTGCTGTTTACTTCCTCCGAGAGGGCGTTTTATTGTCACGCTGTGTTTTCTTCTCTCTTACTTTTGTGCATATTTCAGAAATCTGTAGAGAGTGGTATGAGAGTATTCTAAAATAGCTAGGTAAAGTCACATGGAAAAATACTTATACAATTACCAATTAAAAAATGTCATGGGATACTAAGCTTATCTAGAAAGTGAGTGGACAAGCATGGTTGTACTTTTTGTTACCTACTGGCACAATCTATTATTGGAAATCCTTTCGGTCGAAAGCTTTAGTATATTATCTTGGAAACTGAAGAACATAATCTGATTATATTAATAGAAGGATACAATTTTCCAGTGCTACTTTTAAATATTAAACCTAACGGAATATTTTAATTATCGTTTGTACCGAAGAAAACATTTTTCCTGTACAGGTATTTTTTCATAATACGAGTGGTTGTTAAATACACGTTAACGATAATATAATACATAGGTAATGTAACCTGGAAATTTTACTAGAAATATCTTGAGAATTTTTATTATTTTATTTGCTGAATTAGGTTGCAAATTTGCCTTGTGAAGAGGGACTATTCAATGTGTCACACCACTTTTAAATCACACTTTGCTTTTAGTATTACGGTAAAATTGACTTGTGTTTGAATGATAAACAGGCCTTGTATTTGGGTAAATTCCATTAATATAGAAGAAACCATTGGCTTACTTTATTTATGGTTGAACCTAATTCAGTAAAATTCAGTTTATCACCTACTGTGTCTTTTTCAGTTGCACTGCTTCTCAGTGACAGATTCTTTTGACAGAATAAGCAGATTTCTACAAAAACATGATACAAAAGTGAAGGGCCTTATTTGTCTGCCCTACCTATATTGTCTCTCCAGAATAAAGAGAACTTCTGGGTCCTTGGATTGTAGTCCTGCCAACAGAATGAGTGTTCAAGTTAAGTACATTAAATAAATTTAAGAAAACCAAATAAAACCTCCACAAGAAGTTACCTGCAGAAACACAAGTCTCAGATTAGGTGGCAAAATGCTTTTTGGAGGAATGCAACTGGTAGATGAATTTTTAGAAGTGATGAGTATTTGATGGCTTACATTGATCTGGGCATGTCTAAGTCAGACAAGGCTGGCAATATAATACTTTACCCCATGGACTATTTTCCTGGATCTGCTCAAAGGAGTGTGACTTGCCACTTGGGTAGATGGACTTACATGATTGTGTTAACGGGACCTTCTTCCACAAATACTCCACCATTGATACCTGTGTTGACTGGCAAATCAGGTGTTCTGTTTGGCATGTTGCTTACTGCAAGGAAAGAGTGGCAACATGTGGCTGGAAATACTGCAGGCAGACATTTTAAATTATTGTTTTGAGTTCCTGGCATTGCAGTATTTTAGGAAACTCTTAGAATTCTCTTTTAAAATCTCCCCTCATCCCTGCTACTCAGATCTGTGCTGGGAAAGCATTTAGTGCCAGCTAATGACCTGTTTGAAACATTTCCAGTGAAATTAAAATTTAGGAACTGTGTTGGTTGGCTAAAAGGTCAAGCCTGAATGAGACTTGATGGTCTCACAGCAATGCTGCTCAACTGTGATGCACAAGTGTCTGCTTGGTTTGACCTGAAAGCACACGGTGGCTACTTCTTCCCTCTCACTAAGAGCTTTCTGAAAGACCTTGATCTCTCTCTAACTTCTTGTATAATGGAGAGTGATCTTATGTTACTTGATGGACTATTTTTTATGTCTGAAAATTACTAGCTCTTATGTGAAACTTGGAGCAAGCCATATTGAGAAGTACATTGCCAGATGTTGAAGGTTGTAGAGTCGTAGTTAAATAGCTCATTTATAGAAAAAAAGCTTGCTTTATTCATAAAATAGCAACAAAGTAAAATACATATGAAGATAATTGTTGGTATTAATTACTGTTTATGGTATCCCTTAAAAGCAATCATGACATCAAGGGCCCTGGTCTAGCCATGCTGCTAGAGGTGAACTGACTGCCTAGGGCCACACTGAGAAGTGGAGCCCAACTTCTTGGACTCTCACCTAGCTTCCTAATAGGTGGATGAGCAGCGTGGCCCCGATTGTAGATCCAGGCAATGTAGTCCCTCAACAATAATGCCAGTTTTAGTAATTCCTACTTGAAGCTGCAGTTTTGGGTTTTTTTTGCATGGCAGTGTGCTGCCTTCCTTTTTGTGCCAGCACAGAATTTGCAGGCAGTGAGCTAGCTGAGGGACATATCCAAAGCCAGTCAGTGAAGCTTGTACTTACTCTTCTCTCATTTTATAGGGAGTTAAAAAAGATAAAAGGCTGGAATATGCTCAAAAACAAGGGATATTTCCAACCCTGGTCACACTGACAGTCTGGCGGTTGCAAAGCTGCTGCTGGGGCATGTGAGTGTGTTGCACATGGATAGTAATTCAAAGGTGTTTTGAAGAAGAAATCTTTAATCTGGCTTTGTTGCCAAACACTTTATTCTGTGGAAACGCGCATGCTGGATGGTTTTAATTGTAGGTGCTTTAGATTTTCTATTCTGTGTAAGTTAGAATATGACTAGGAAGACAGCATCCTCATGCTGCCTCTCTTCAGGTCCTGTGTGGATCTTGATTTCAGGCACAGAGAAACAAACTTATTGTCCGGAGTGAGTGTGAAGGGATGAAACAGAGAGCTTGCCTGTTTTTTTGCCTTTTCTTCTTCTGTCTGACCAGCAGTAAGATAACATGTTCAGGAGAACAAGGAAACAGAATGTCAGGGTTATGTGTAGGTATGGCTTTGCACAATTTTCAGCTGTGCCTGCCTGGGTGGTATCTGATTCAGGCTCTACTTCTTTGTTTCCCAGGAGTCTTAGAGATGTAAACCATCAAATAAGGTTTGCTGGCTTGTGACTGGGAAATGGGACTCCTTAAGATGCTTAAACTTGCAGGTCTAAAATAAGTGGGACAAGAACACAGAGACAGGGTAGTCATGTTATTGAAGAGATGTGGGATAGGGATGGCTTTTGAACATGGCTTTTGTGGGTAGGATCTTTTTTTTTTTTTCCCCAGTGTCTCTTCTACTCCTTTTCCCTGGGGTATCTATTCACTAGTTCTTTTCATCCCTTCCTTTGCTGATTTCCACCCCCGCTCCCAGTCAGAGAGGTCAGGTAGTCCTGTTTCAGTTTCTCTAAACTCCCTGACACAGGAGGGAAAAACAGAATCACTGGAGATCTAATGCAGAGCATCAGTGAATGAAGGTTGTGGGCAACGCTGAAATAGCTACCACATATTACAGCTTGGCACAATGTAAATTTAAAAGTGTGATGCTTTAAAAAAAACACAACTTAAATACAGGTTTTCTATTGCATAATTCAGATAAGCTTTTTTATTGTACTAGTACCTCACTGACTGCTGGTTCTGAGTGCCAGGCCTCACTCCTTGGGAGTCTGGAGTAGGACTGCAATCTTTGTGTAGCAGGACTTCAGATGGGCTCCCCAAACTCTTAGATATGCTTAGAAGTATTGGTGGACAATATTCCACAGCTGATTTCTGATTCATCCTCAGTGGGTTGAATAACCTTCCTGAATGCTGACTGTCTGCTGTACATACACGTCTGGTTTATGTTTGAAAGCAAAGCCAGCAGGAATGGCTTTCAGAACACAGCACAGAAGTTGCAAACTGAAGAGCTTAATTTTTTATTTAGGAGTGAACATTGGCATTAATTAGTTAGGCCCTGAATAAAATAACAGGTTTTGTGAGCTTATCGTGCAGCTGGGCACATCTAAATTCTCCTATCCTAAGTGTTTTAGAGCAGCTTTATTTATCAAGCAGAAGTAAAAATCAGGAAGATCACATTTTTTCTTGGCATTATACTGCCTGCAGTATTTATGGCATCCCATGCACAAAGACAGAAATGCATACAGAAGTAGGGATAATACACAAAGGATTACAGAAGAGCTAGCTAAACTATTTGATTTTCATATGTAGAGGCACATGACAGGACATGACTTTAGTACAATGAATCTATTCCTTAAAATCCTATGCACTATATTAACTAGAAATTCAAATAAAGCCTTGCCTTTGCTTTCAAATAGAAAAGAGATTGGCATATTTAGATTTAATGTTTCCAAGTTCTCTTCAGGAAAACAAAGCATCAAACAGGGTTGGAGTGCGCTTTTCTGAGTAGGAAGACAGTGCTGCTCAGAGACAGAAGACAAATTATTATGTGCCTGATTTCTGCAAATCTTGCTTCACAGGAATTGTAAAAGCCAAGTGCTGAGAAAGACATGCAAGGGTTAATATGATTTCCATTCCAGCGAGTTTTGCTTGCCATTATTTTCTTTTTCTTTTCTCCCTTTTAACTGATTCATAGCATAAAATCTTCCTGGACACCTAATTATCAAGCCAGCTCACAGTCACAGCTGTCTGCTTGGAGAACCCATTAGATGCAGCAGTTGAAGCCTCCATAATTCCCCAAACTTCCCGGTTGTGAATATTAAGAAAAGATTTTTACATGTCATATGCAATTCGGAGGTGGTGTGAATGGCGTTGGAAATGACGAGCTCTGAATGCTTGTCCATCACTCCATTCACTGGTTACAGGTGGTCTCATTTTCCACTTTCAGATATCGGCTAGCTATGACAGCAGGCACTTAATTTGCATGTTCAACAGACAACAAACGGCCCTGTGCATGTCAAAATAGGTGGTGATGCGTGACAGTTCCTACACAATACTGTCTCCTCTTTGCTTGACCTTTGACCTCCCTGCATGTCTTCTTTCACAATCAGAAAAAAATGCACTTTTCGGCTTTGGAATAAATTTGATACCAAATTGATTATTTTCCTTTCTTCTTTTTATTCTTCTTTTTCCTCCTCCTTCACTTTTAAAGTATGCATGCAGCCAGGCTTTCATCTTAACAGCAACAAACTCTGCCAGGAGAATCTCGTAAAATTTAAAAATAGGTGATCAGTAAGGACAGGAAGCCGCCTTGTTAAAATTCATTGTAGTTAAATTGCTTGGAAGTTCTTTGTAAATGCAAATGTAACCTTTAAAAGAGACCTTAAGTTGGGTTAATATTTGTTAAAAATAAAATTAAGTTAAAAAAAAAAAATCACAAAAGTGCTTTATGTTCATTTTTCCTCAGGCCGTGTATCCGTCTTTATATTTGCAAGTTAAGTTGTTTAGTATACCTTTAATCAAGACATTCCTCCAGTGTTTTTATGGCTGCTGTGACTTGTACTAATGTTTAGTAACAAGAATCAGTCTTTTAGCATCATTAGAAGCACACTTAAAGTTTACAGTTTTATTTAAGTAAAAATGCTGAGAGTGATTAAAGTGCAGATATATTTGAATGATGGCAGCTCTGCACAGTTTACTGGGTTTTTTAGTGTTTGGTTCCTGGGGGTTGCAGCTTTTTGTGTATGCTGCCTCCTGGTTAAGTCATATCAAAGGCAAATCTAAGATGAGCTGGATTCAAACACAGCTCAGCATTGCAGAGTTCACCCAAGCACCTGAATTTTAATTCCAAAGATACACGTTCCCCCTTGTCTAACCAAGAATGACCATAATCCTCTCACAGATCTTATCTGAGCTTCAGCTCTTGTTTTAATTAAGAATTAAAGCACGACTGCAGATAATCGCACCTCTGGGGCGTTACAAGATTTGAGATGTGGTTACGTTCCCAATACCCAAGGGTGTGATTATTCTGTGATAACCCCACCCCTACCGAGTCATCCTGTCCATGGCCTCAGAAAGGGGCAAAACACAGTGCTGTTGGCTCCAAGCTGGATCAGCAATGCACAGTGGACTGATCATAGGCAATAATGCACTAGCACATTTTTTCTGTTGTTTTTCAATACATCTCACCTTTTTCTTTAGGCTTTTTACACCATTAGACTTGGCAAGTTGTAGGCATTTCCCCCACCTCCTACCCTCCCCTCCCCCTCCCAAAGTAAAATCTCCTTCATGAAGCAGCACCTGGTGAAATTTGATGGCTATACAACTTCAGCGTTAATGTATGAGATGGTCCCTTTGATGTTTAGCTGAAGTGCTTACAGCGTTACCTTGGTGAGCTTGTTCTGACTTTCTTGTTGTTCTGCAACACCTCGCTGTCAGTGTGAAGAGTGGCTGAAGCCAGCTGACCAGATCTAGCTCCTCAGGAGCACTGAAATATTTGAACATAATTGATCAGTTAAGAGCTCGGACTCATAAATGCAATTTACCTATGAAGTTAGTTATACAGCATGAAAATTCTCCTACCAAAATCTATTTCTGTTTCTAGCGTCAGTAATGCTAATGACAGGTGGACTCTCAGAGTCATGTTTTAGGTATCGATTTGGATGGGGAAGGAAGGAACTGCTCCTGAGGAATGAGGCAGTCCCAGCCTTTAGCTCTGAGTGGTGCTGGGACAGAGCTGCAGCAGAGTGGGTGCTCTGTGGGATTCCGGCAGTGTGTACAAACACTGGCTTCCTTTCAATAGGAAAGTTTGTCAGGAATAGCAAGATGAAAGGGAAGGTAGGGTGGTCATATCTCCTGTCAGTAAGATTGTCTGCTGACAGCTCAGGAAGGCATTTTCATCTCTACCTTGCCCTGTCCACTGACGTTATCAAAGATGTCAACTGAAGGAACAACAGTTTTACTTTGAGGGAAACAGTTGTTCAAGCTGGGCTACTCTTCAATAACACTGAAGAGTTGACTGAACTCCTAGCTCAGCTCTAGCCTAGGCAGAGATTATTTCTGAGGGTAGAACTTAGACTTTGAGGTAAGATGACCACTGAGGCTACAGTAATTTATGATGGGGGAAGTTTTGTGAAGGAACCAGGTCTGAGGCACCTGAAGTAGCTTGCTCTACTGGTCACTGTAAGAATATAAAGGCTGTAATTACGGTAAAGTTGAATGTAAATGCTCACTTTCAAATCTTTATGTAAATTTTATTCTTCATATGTCAAGGCATTGTTAAATAATTTATTAATCATTGTTAAATTGTTTATCTGATTTATTTGTTACTGATCATGGTTTTCTGAACAGAAATTTCATAGGTATCAATATCAGCTCCACAGGCTATACAAGAGCTGCTGCTGCACAGGGCAGTGTAGGCTGAGACGGAGCTGAAATATCTGCCTGTGTGGACGTGAGCCAGCAGCTGTTGGTCTCTCAGTGGGACTCAGCAACTGAGGCTCAGTGCTCCACTAATGGCTACCCAGCTTCTGGGTCCCACTTGTTCGTGTCCAGGCAGATCACAGCACAGGCAGAGAAGGGAGGCAAGCACATGCTGTGCAGCGGTCCATCCAAAGTGGATAGGTTAGAGAATTACATCCTTGGAGAAGGCAAGGTCTTTTCAGAGAAATAAGGAAGGCAGGAGGGATTCAGCTAGCCCTTTAACCATGATAAATACCTTATTTTTTTCCCATTTCCCCCCACCTCATTGTAAGCCAGCCAAAGGTGAATTAGGTGGAGCATCAGTGATGGAAGAAAACTTAGGGTGGCATTCAAAGAGCCACCGCTCCGTCAGTTGTGTTTTCCTATGCATTGGCTTTGGCAAGCATCCTGAGGTGCTCTGGATGGGTAATCTGCTTCCCACTAGAAATTCACACCTCTGTTCAGTAAGAATTCATGATAAAGTGTTGAAGTCTGAGTGAAATTCTAAAAAAGAAGGGAATTGCTTTTCCAGAAATCCCTTCCAAAGTGATGTGATGACCAGCTTCTTCGTTTATGAAATTGTATTTGTGAGGGTTGCAGGCCCGACACTCAGCTATCCAACTCTTACTTGGGTGACCATTGCTTTACATGTAATTTTCAGGCTTGTAATTTCTCAAACTTACTTGGAAATACCTCACTCAGGAAGGCCCAGGTTTTTGAAGCTTTTTACCCTTTGGACTCTGGTGAGTTGTGCAAAACTTTCTGGTTGTAAGATAGTGTATTTTTCAAAACTGTGGGCAACTTAGGCCTTATCACTTTAAATGGAAACAAAGCTGAGAAGATAAACTTACTGATGTTAATTAAATTAGTAGAAAGTGATACATTAAAGCAATAGGAATCAAGATTCGTCTAGTTTATTTTCTGCTCAGATCTCAGGACTGTGGATATAAGCCTTAAAAGTTCTTGGTAATCTTTCTGTTACAAAGATACTCCCTTATTGCACCACTTTATTAGTTACTACCTACTAGACTGAAATACAGCATTTAGTAGCATCCTATTGCTCTTGAAGGTATTTGTATGTGACTGCTTTTCATTGTGCAGTTTTGATGCTCATCAAAAGGGTAAATGTTATGGTTTGCTTACTACAAATATTTTTTTTTCTTTCTAGGTAAATAAAAAGGAATTTAAACAGTGTGACAATTGCTGTTGGATTCATGGGTGACTGTCCTCTTCCTTTCAATTAAAAAATAAATACCAATTTATGATTAACTGGTAAAAAAAAGCTCATTACAATGTCGTTTGTCCTAAGTTTGACATCTTTCTTTTTGATTTCTTTTAAATTGCAATAAACTAGTAAATTTTAATTAGCAAATAGTAAACTTGCAGTGTATTTACGTAAGAAGTAAATTTACAGTGCATATACTCTTCTACATGAAAAAGGACTAAAACAAGAGAGGTAACAACTATAGCATCCAAAAAGGATAAAAAAAAAAAAGGTTTTGTTTTTGTTCTGTTTGGTGAAAGCTGGCAAAACACAATCGAAATAGCACAGCATCTTGCTTCAGGTTAGATTCCATGTTACCTTTTCTGAGATCTGGAGTAGGCAGTGTCTGTCCAGCACCTAGCTCAATGGAGCCCAAGATCTTGAAAAACTTTTCATCAGTGAGACTAGTCTCAAAAATTTCCACTAGCCCTGAAAAACTGGCCTAAAGCATATTTCTGTATCAAAAGGAAAGACTGCTTTTTTTTTTTAGTTGCTTTGGCATAGTTGAGGTTTGTTTTAACTTGTTAAAATGATAAGATCATCTCCATTTGTCTTTATTTGTATATATGGCATGAATGGAGGAAGTACTTCTGTTCCTTTTTCTTCTCAAAGTTTTTGATATAGAAGCCCTGGAGCACCATGCTCAGGATACCAAATCTACTGTGTAACAGCTTTGGGAAACTGAACAAGATCCAGAATTAGAGAAAGAAAACTGTACTGTGCATGGGTGTGACTTATCTAACACATTTTAAAGTCCTGTGTCAAACTTAAGTTCATTAAGCTCCTTCTGTAATCAGGAGACAGTGTGATTTATTTCAGGAAAGGGTCAAATATACCTGAGATAAATCTGCCATTGCAAAACTTTCAGATGAATGTTAGGTCATACCAGTTCTCTTGGATGTATTTGGTACTACTCTGTAACAAAAATGTCCTGAACAGGGTGTATGAGATTGTCTATGATCATGGAATCATAACAATTTGTCGGGCTCCCATGGCTTAGGTTAGAGACTCACATGAGGGGCATCGGAGTTGTAATCACAACACGGTTGGGAAAGGGCAACCAACAGACTGTTGCTTTGTTAAACCATACTTTTAGGATTGTTATGATGTCAGAAAGCTTGATGTTGTCCTTATTGTAATTCCCAAAGGAGCTGGAGACAAAGGATTTCTCCCTCTTCAGGTAGGCTGCTTCTTTCATTAATTGAAAAAGATGGAAGTTTTGCAGGTTGCATTTCCCAGTTTGTGATGGAGCTTTATCAGTGTTTATCCTGAAGCACCATGTCTTGCTAACTGAATGAACTGTATCTTAACTAGGGGAGCCTTTCACCAGGGTAATGGTTCATATACATAAGCAATAAAGTCAGCTCCCAGTTCAGTGGAGCACTTCTGAATTTTCACCTAAAAAGCACCACAGATTTCACCAATGGCCTTGACAATTTGGGGTTTCTTTTGTTAGGTTTTGGAAGTAGGGCTCCCCTACCCATTTTGACAGTACATTTAAATTATGGCAACCTTAGAGGTGGTCCAAACTTATTTGCAGATTTTCTGCTTTTTCTTTGTTTACTGTTTCCTGTCTGTTGATGTTTCAGCTGTCAGCATGCACATGGCATGAATATGTTTTTGTTTTGTTTTGTTTTGTTTTGTTTTAAATGTGAAAAGGAGATAGAAGCCTACTTCTGGCTTTATTTTTTTTTCTTAAGTGTGATATGTGATGACAAGTAGATCATGTAGAAGTCAATCTGTGGTCAGCCACATCTAAAAAACAAAACTTTACAGCTTCACATTGCAGGAATAACCATGATAATCCTCCTGAAATAATCTTTAAATGCATACTCTGTGTATGAACTCTCAAGAGTTCTCTTCTGGAAGTATAGCTTTGCAACATATTTTCCATTTGCATGTGGTCATAGCATAGTAGAAAATTGTTGTATATGAATCTGTGCACTGGGGCTACCAGCTCTTAATTCCTTTTGCAAGACACATACAGCCCTTTTGCTTCAGGGACAGCAGAGATTCTAGTTTTGCTCCATTGCTGTACGAAGTCTTAAAAGGGAATTAGAGAAGTGGGCTTGGCCTAGAGCATTGGCATCTTTGCTCCAGCTAAGACAATAGGTTGTATCTGAGCCATTATGACTTAAAAGGCAGCATGACACTTGAAATTTCTTTCACCCCTTAGTATCTTTTTGTAAAGGAGACAGAAAAAAAATCTTCTGACTCTGTAAGCAGCTAGTTCTCACTAAATCTATGCTATGATATTGTCAAGTTTTGTACTAATTAATATCACATCAGTGCAGTTGGTTTTGGTAAAGTCACAATTTGTTTCAATCAAGTCATGTCCTACAGAGAGGAGGAAAGCATTCAAGTCTCTTCTTTAGTACATGAATATTAGTAACTGTACTACTAGTAGTGACTATGCTATTGCTATTGCTATTGCTATACTGCTAGTGACTGTACTAGTGATAGCAACATAGTAACTACTCCCTAAATTGGGTCACCCATTTGATAAACTTTGCATGGAAATTGAGAGCATGTGCTCTCTTAGAAAAATAAAAAAGGTCTCTTTCTCTTATTCAGTGCTCTGAAATGTACACTTGGAGATTGCAGCAACTTTTTAGAAAATCTTGCCCTTACTATCTTGCCTGATGCATTTCATTGTGGCACGTTACTCAATGAATGGAATTGGTCTTTCATTTAAACTTCAGAATGCTATATAAAAAAAAAAGAAACTGATTTTTAGACAAAATTCTTTATTTGTAATATGACCAATTCTCTCCTGAATTTCTAAAATTTGGAAAAATACACATTTCCCAGTGTTTCTGTGGAAAAAAAAGGAGAAACTGAAACATTTTCAGTTTTTCCTTTTTTTTTTTTCCCCCTACATTTATTATCTACTTATTATGTTTTATTTCTCGTTTTCAGCTTAGCCCAGAATCAGTGAGAGCAATCAAGAGCAGCATAAAAACTATTTCTCTTCTGCTTATAATGAGGAGTATGAAGAAGTGGCAAATTTTCCAAAAGGAACTGGTTCATACAAAGTCTACAACTTTGTTTACAAACCTGATCAGCTAGGACAAAGGTGCTGATCAGCTTTATTTCCAGAGATTACTCTAACCACTTCCTTCAGTGCTGGATACAGATAGAAATCTATCCTTTCAGAGTTAATGTCTAGTTTAGTGATTTCAGGTAATCATCCAGCCTTTTGGCTTCATTTAGAAACTTCCCTGCAATACAGTTTGTCATAGCTGGGTCCTCATTTCAGAAGAGAGTTTTTGTGACTAGACTCTCAAGATTCTGCATATTGGTGAGTTCCAATTTCAACTTTGCCACCTCAAAGACTATTAGAGAATCAATTATCCTTTTCACCAAATAGTGCTATATAATTAACTTTATACCAATAATTTTTTTTCTGCTGGCCATTTTACATTGGTGTAAATTTTAATTGAATTAGAAGTTCCCTTCTTACCTTACATCAACAAAGTTATGACTTTCCTTATTCCACAATATGCCAGACTTCAGGTGTATGACCCAGGGCATCTGAGACTGGGTCTGTGCACAAACTGTCTGTGGCACCATGTCACATTGGATTTAGGTTTCCTCTGCTATGTGTCCACTTGTGTACAACATGGAGTTCTTGACATTGCCAGTAAACTCTTACTTGCACAGATGGGGCCTAAACTAGATTCCAAAATCTCTGAGGTGACCATATGGCTGATGAAAAAATCATTTGCTATTTAATGATCTTCCTCATAAACCATCTAATTATAGGAAATCTGATAAGGAAAAAATAATGAAACTAATTGTCCTGTGTGATGTATTCTAAGTGATCCTGCTCTGGCAGGGGGGGTTGGACTAGATGATCTTTCAAGGTTCCTTCCAACCTCTAAGATTCTGTGACTCTGTGTGATTCTGTAATTCTGTGAAGAGTCAAACAAAGCCAGAGGTTCTCTTCTCTAGAACTTCAGTGTGATTATTGAAGTTTTCCAGAGCAGTAAAGTAGCAGTTCTCCCATGCCTGTTTCCATCTTACACTGAAATTCCAGGATTAATTTCAAAGTAATTCCAAACTGAAAGGATGTATTTTTTATTGGAAAGCATCAGTTGCAAATGCTGATATTAAAGTAATAAAGATAATTGTTCTTATTTCCACTAAAAATATTAATGATATATCCCAACGCTCTAAGGAGTTCTGGAGTGTTCAGGGAATTTTTAATAATTAATGGCTGTGTGATAACATAGACTGTGGTGTTGCAGACATCTATATGATTGTACTTATAAAAGTGTTTTCTGTAGCAATACTGAAGCATTGTTATGTTGAACTCTTAGAATGATTGTAGACATTTTTATTGCATGCCAAACATAGAAACAGAAACAGAGTTTGCTGGAAAGCCATGCAAAAGGATTGCTTAGCAGGTAGACTGATCTAGTCTGAAATCACTAAAAATGCTAGGAATCTGGCATGGTTAATCTGCAGTTAGAAATGCATGTGAGCTTTTCTGAATAATCAAACATCAGTAACGTTTTGTACTGTTACCGGGCAGTGCAGTGGAATTCTTAAACCTGTAGTGTGAGAAATGGTGGGATTAAGTATAGAATTTAGCACACATTAGTATCTCTTCAGCAATATTCTTGATCAGTAAATGGGAAGATGGGCTGAAAGGGTTTTATCTTAGAACACTTTAAATTTTTTTTTCAGAGAAGTATCACCTGGAGAGTGTTTGTATATGTGGAATGCCAGGACGGAATGGGAAAGGAGTTCAAATAGTTACAGCAATGTGAAAACAAGATGTTACCAAGTATTTGCAGCCTTGAATCTAGCAGGTACTTCCAGACACCTGGAGGGAGCCTGACTTATTATATTTGTCTTTTTAACTCCTGGAGTGAAAAGAGGCCAGATAAATTCTGGAGGCCAAATAGTTCTCAGCAATTTACGTGGCAACTCCTTTGTCTCAAGTGAAAATAACCTCAGGCTTACTTTCCATTTCTGTGTCATGTTGTTACATGCATTTTGATTATAGTAAACCATGACAAGGCTTACATCTGAAGTATCAGAAGATACAATACATTAGGGCTTTGCTCTTACCAATATCTTTTTATCCAGTGATCTTTATAATTTTCACTCATCTCCTGAATCACCCCCTTGCAGGAGCTGGTTACCTGCTGTTGTTTCCCAACAGCAGTTGTGGTTTTCATTACCCTTTGTTGGATCCGTCAAAGCTACATAAACTTAATATGTTGGTGCAGCTCACCTCTTAATATACCCTTTCATAAACCCAGTTAAACAAACATAATTCCAGCTGTTTGATATTTCATCTTCTCTAATCCGAAATACTTTGTCTTCATATAAATTTGACTATAAATGGAAAGGGTTTCTTTCAGTGCCCTAGTCTTGAATAGCCCACTACTTTGTGACTGCTGTCATTCATGGTGGTTTTTCTTTTATTTAATTGAAGGCTATTTCATGACCACTCTGTTCTTTCTTTTTTTTTATTTATACTTCACTGTGCACAAATATTCAGCATTGGGTTCTGAGATAGCGCTACCTCTTAGACACTTGCTTTTCACATTATGCTATTTCTTCTGTGCTTGAAACTCTGCAATGCAGTGCCCTGAAGGAGGGATTGTTTTCATGTCTGCCCTGGCTCAGTGATAAGTTTTTTGCTGAGAAGGTGCAATGTTATATAAGAAACACATTTATTTCTCGTATCTTGTATGGGGTTGGGGTAGCAGATAGCAAATATGTACATAGTCTCTCTGATGTGCTTTGTAAGAGGCTTATTCCCTGTTTACTGTAAATTATATCAATGGGCTATCTTTGTACTAAGTGACTGGTGAAGTTAATACAATACTTCAAAGATGGTTCCTAGAAATAGAAAAAAAGTTATTTTAAAGTTCTGGTGATTGTCGCTTAATTGACTCTTTTTGGTTAGATGCACTTTGTGATTCTCACCTATGGCTCCTGGCTGCCAAATGTACAAAGCCAGTATTACAACAATTCACATGATTTCTGTGCGGGTTTATCTATCAAGACCTGTTTCATTCAGGCCTTGTGCTAAACTCAACCTTCCTGTCTTCTAACTGTGAATGCAGAATTACCTGTGTTAAGAGGACAAGGCTGCTCTGGTACTGAACTGAGAGCCCTCCATAGCTCCTCAGCAGTGAACATCTCCATACTTCATTTATTAATGTCTGCACAAAACTTTAGCTCTGCCAGCATGTGACTGCTAGAAAAGAAAAAGAAAATAGAGATGCTTCAGATATCTCATTGGCATAATTAATTAAAGAACACTTGGTCATGGCTTCCTCCCCCCTTCTCCATCCAAGGCTGCCTGTCAGTGTAGTAGCAACAGTAGCTATGTTTCTGCTTTGCAGGTGTGTTGTTGGGATGAAGCACCCTTTCAAACTTTTTGTTCCACTCCTCTGAGTCTGGTGTGACTGCACCTTGCCAGTCCTTGGACACAGACATCTACAAAGCTAAGCTCTCCAGGTAGGTGGGGCTGATTTGTGATTTTGGCTTGGCTGCACATTAACAAAGCTGTAGGGAAGACATATACAGTGGACTATTGGTGTAGCCTTGTAGTTTTTTTTCACTGCATGCTCAACTTCAGGACTGAACTTATATGTCAGCAATGGCTGACAGCACCACTTCTTAATTTTGATTCAGAGCTTTTTGTTCTCTAGAAAAGAGAGTGAGATGCATCTTGTCAAAACTTAAATATATATATATATATAAATTGTTGCTTATGAATGTTTCTTATCAAAGATGCTCAGCGCAGAAGGATTTTTGTTGCAGAGATGAGGCACCCATTTTTCTGCTGCCCTGTATTAAAGCAGACTAGTGTGAAATTCTGATAATAACTTTGTGCATTAGGGTCTGATATGAAAGAAATAACAGGCAATCAGACAGGTGTTTTGAGATGCCCTGCAGCACATAAATCTTGCTTTACCAGTTCTTTGCCTTTGTTGTTAATTAAGATGTTGCTGAAGAAAAATTCTAGAGAAAGAACTCTTTGAAATAAATTATATTCCTAATTTGAGCATTCTAACCCAAAAATTTCTTTATATACATTGTATCTGCAGAAAAGAGCAATGGAAGAGAGGGGGTGCCAGATAAACAAATGTGGAAAAAAATAGAAAATTATGTGAAGAAAAGAGATCTAGGTAATGCTTACTTTTCCATGAGAATAGAAGGAGAACAAAGAGAGGCACTGTAAGATGAACATTTGTGACAACTAGCCTTGCCTTTATTCTTTCTGCAGATAACAACAATTGCAGAAGGAAAGTGTGGATTACTCACTGTGTAGTTAGATTTGGAAGCTAGTATATGAATCAGCCCTTTTCCATTTTTTCTTGCAAAAAATGTTTTTTTCAGATTCCATCATAACAGCAATGCACAAGTTTTGTCAAATGAAGGAGGCATGTTTCTTGGAAGAATAAAGAAAGAGTGCAAATATATATTTCTTATCTTTATAATTTTAGGAGGAAAAAATTAACTTAGAAAATAAATGTTGACAGCTAAAGTATTGTTGTCTGCTTTCTATCCAGTTGTGCTGAGGGTGAATACGAGGAGATGAAACTCTTGTAAAATTAAGAAACTGTGAAATACCTTTCCTCTTCCCATTTCAAAGGAAAGACTACATTGCCTAAATCAAAGCTGGTATAAAGATATTTTGGTTGAAGATGAAGTATTGGGAGTTGTTAACTTGGAAATATCAAATGCCTACTGTTGATCTGATTGTTTTTATATTAATATTGCACTACGAGTCCTGTTTTACACTTCATTAGTTGTAGCTGTGCACAAGAAAATTATTTGATCCTCATTTGCCTTTAATTAACAGTTGTGCATATATTCCTAGAATATATATTTTTGTGTTAATGTATTTTTTATAACTTTTCATTCTTTGATATTTCGTAGAATGTCAGTCTTCATTTTATTAAGCCTTAGAACTTGCTTTGTGATGGGATTTTCGTTTCTAAAGCATCTCCTAACAGTAGTTTACTTCACCATATTTTTAAATGCTTTCCCTTAAATGTTTGCACTTCTAAAAATATTTTGGAAGCAGCTCCAGAAATGTTCCTAGGGAATTGTTTGAACACAGTGCTATTTCATTGTGTTTGCTTTACAGGCTTGTAAATGTGTATAACTCACATGCTTAACGTTTGTCTGTTTCTGTTTCAGACCTGAAGATGGGCTTGTGTGCTTGAAAATCTATCTACTCTTTCAATTTAATCAGTTAGTGTAATAAAAGAGATTAAAACGGAGCCTATGATTACTATATTGTTTGCTGCAGATGATACAGAAGTGGTGAAAACGACAGGTTAACTTATTTAAAAGGAAAGCAATAGAACAAAACTACTGAATCTATTACCAGCTTATTTTAATAGTGTGTAACAGTGGCAACAGTGAAGAGGCCAACATGATGTAATCATAAAGCATCAGTAAGTGCTTCATAAGAGTAGTACTTGATTATAGACAATACTTTAGAAAGAGATTGTGCAAGACGTTACAAAAATAAAGGCAGCTTCAAATTTCCTCTCTGAAGCTTTTTAGGAAGGGTTCTTAATAAATCTTTTAAACTTTACTCTTTTTACAGAGAACCACATTCTGAGCTATTTGTACTATTTAGCCACTTTCTGTATGCATTAACCATTGAATCAACATTTGTTTTAATCAAAGCAGAAAAAAAATGAACAAGTAAGATCTATTTAGATATACCATGTCACTTAAAAAACTTTATTGGGCAAGTGTGTTTCCCTTAGCAATACCTGTAAATATGATGCAGACTGTATGTCTCTTGCAGCATCAAGCTTTCATCAAGTAGCTTTGCATGTGTATAATGAACATCAGAAGCAAATCAGTAGTCATATAATGCAGTAGGTGAGGTGATCCAGCAGTATTCTTGAAAACAAAGTGCTCAGGACTTTTAAATCCTCAAGGCAAGTGATTTTGACCAGCTGTATGTGGACAACATCCAGTCCTGATCTCAACTCGAGGTTTCTCAGGTGTCCAAACAGATAAATAATATTCATTAGCTCTCAAAGAAAGATGTAGATTCCACATCGAAAATTATACAGTGGGTTACAGATGTCACAGAAAAACAGATTTTCTACAGCTTCTAGTGTACAGAAGTCAGGATTTTTTCCACTGAACTGGGCCCTTAGCAAGTAAAGAAAAGTAGTTTAAAATGTACTTTGGCAGCTTTAGTATGCTCAAAATGTACACTTATTGCCGTATCATATCAAACACATTTGTAGCCTCTTTCACGCTAAACTTTTCTTAATGTGCTTTACAGAAACAGATCAACATATTAAAGGGACACTGTCAGGGATGTTAGTCCTAAAAATTGACCTACTTTGACAATGGTCCCATACTGAAGCTTCTACCTCTGAGATTTGTTCTGTGTACTTCTTCCTGGGTAACTATTCTACACAAGGGCTAGACATACAAATAGACATTAAAATTATTTAAGAGGGAAATATGAGTAAAGATGGTGCTATGGGCAAAGTTTTTTCCTAAGTTTTTTTTCTTAGGATTCAGACATAACTGCTGTTGCTACCAATATGAGATTTCTGAGGAGGTCCCAGTGCAAATAAAATGTGTGACTCAGAGGGCTGAATACTTTCTGTGTTGGTGGGTTGGTACATAAAGAAGTGAAGAAGATTTATGGAATTGTTGCATGTTTTTTTCTGGTTTCTCAAACTTAATAGCCTTCCTCCAAAAGACAATTTACTTGTAGTTGCTTGGAGGAGGTGTTCTCTGCTTTCCCACAGATTAGGCACTGTATTAGAAATGAGATACTAATTAACTGCTTAAAGGCTTGGACCTGCCAGGAGCTTAGTTTGTATATAATGGTTAAGTAAAGCAGTCATACAGCTGATTGCTTGCCAGACTGGTAAAAATAATACCACAGACTGCTGCATTTATTGTCATGATTATCTTTTCAAATCCTAACTTTTCTCTAGTGCTTTATATTCTTAGGGAAAGATGAGTTTTTTAGAAAAAAAAAAAATAATCCACTCTGTTAAGAGACAAATACCTGTAAAGAAAATGAAATAGGATGATATTGCAGCAACTCTGGATTGAGTGTGAGCACCTAGCTCATACTCTTTGCAGGTTCCCTCCTAATTGTCAGTTATTTCATAATGACAGGTATTTTGAAGTACAGGGCAGATACACTTTTGAATACAACATGTACTGGTCCAATGTGTGGACATTCATTTCAAAATCTAAAATTCGTATTTCTATTCTGGGTAATTGTGTTACAAAAATCAAGTTCTGAGTGCATGGCTGCACATGACTGACATCTCATCCCCTCTCTATTTGTATTGGCTAGTAATATTAAGAAAAGAAATTACTCCTAACTGATGTTTTTATGACAACAGACCTGATGTTTTTACAGGAAAGCTGACATTTTTAAAGTCTTGTGCCAAATCCCATGCCAAGTCCTGCATTTCCCAGGAGGTGTGATCTGGCAGTAGTTTTGCTGGATCCATACCAAAGAGAGAATTTAACATTCTCTTGCAAATAATTTGCAAGCCAATGTTCCTGGAAAACAAGTGAGCAGTACTTACTCATCTGCGTTAACTGGTTCAATGTATTTAATAGAGGGACATTTTATTTCTTTATTCAGTCATACTGCTTCTCTGTCACACCTGTGTAGCTAGCAGAAAGACCCATATTTTGTTTCAAAAATCTAGTTCAAAGAAATAGAACAGCATCACTATTTATTCTGCTACTGTATTTCTTCAGCGGTTCAATATCTAATAACGCTTCATGGTACTAATATTTGGGGATTTGGCTGTCATCAGAAATGAACTGCCAAGGAAGTACTTATTTTTACAGAGATAGAATATTGAGAAGGGTATAGACTTGCACTTCATCTTGTTATGTCAGAAAAATTTGCCATGTTTTATTTTTTCCTTTTCTCTCTTCTTTGGGGAATTAATTTCTACAACAACTGGACAGTACAGTTGGATTTCAGAACTGATTCTGTGCAGTTTTCATGGACGCCTCTGGCTAGCTAAAGGCTGCCCTCGCAGAACTGTTGCTACCCAGCAGGCTGCTTGGATGGGCTTAACTCCCGTTTTTCCCCTTCCCCTCAGGAAAATTCACCGAAGTTTGTATCCCTCCTGGCTAACCCTGTAGCTGTCTTAATAACCTGAAGCCTGTCCCCAGGCAAGCTGTCTTGGTGCTATCTCATCCTCTGTCTTGTAAACCCAAATGTAGTTAATGTGACTTCAGCAGAGGGTCAGGATTATTCAAGGCCTGCTGTCAACTCTCTTCTGAGTTTCTGAGCTGCTTTGGGTCCTAACATAGGTTTTCAGAAAGAGACATCCCTAGTTCCCCTAATATGCCATTTCTGACAGCTCTTCTGTGTCCATCTG
Organism: Hemiprocne comata; assembly: GCA_020745705.1. Taxonomy (NCBI): domain Eukaryota; kingdom Metazoa; phylum Chordata; class Aves; order Apodiformes; family Apodidae; genus Hemiprocne; species Hemiprocne comata. The sequence continues at coordinate 97,734,735 of CM036587.1, read as the reverse complement.
GAGTGCGAAGGGTTGCTTAGCACAAGGGAACAGGAAAGTGATCAATACAGGGTTCAGATACAGATTTGGGCTGAAGACATAAAGTGAGCATAGCACTTCACTTGGAGTTTCTCTTAGCATCAGCAGAATTGTGTAGCTATGTTTATTGCACAGGTGAGAATCAACATTCTATTTAGCTCACTTTACCACTTTGAAAACTCTGGAGTACAGTTCCTAGAATTTTGAGCATTTTATAATAAACCAGTAACTGAGCAAACATTATTTGAAACCCCAAAGTAAATACACTGAAGGGTGTTTTTTGAGATCTGTTTTCAGTTCTTTCAGTTTATCATCCTTAATTCTTGTAACTCTGCCTAAGCATTATAGCCATTATCTTTCCTATCTGTACTCAGATTTCTCCTGCTTTTTTCACCACTTGCCAGAAAAAAACACCCTTTCTTCAAAAAGATTTGCTTCAGAGTGTCTTGTAGCCCAAATAATGTGCACATAACAGTTGTGTGTCTGTCTCATTCATATTATATTTCTCTAGAGCTTAACATTATGACTGCGATTTATAATTCCACTCATTTTTTATCCTTTCTGACTGTTTTGGTTCTATAGTAGTCGCAAGACCTAACAGTTATGTAAAACCTTATATCTGAGAAATCTGTGGTAGGGCAGAAAGCAGTTACATATTCAAGCTTTGACTGCTGGGTGTTGGGGATATCATTACTGTCATCAGCCCCACAACCGTAAGATCACGTGGGACCCTACTACACCTACTTCCCTCAGCTGCCAGTTCCCAAAGCTTATCTCCAGTGGTGAAACACAAGGAACTTCACTAGGCAAGGTGTTTGATTGTCATGTATAGATTCTAGTTTATTTCAGGGAGACCTTATAGCAGCTTTCCCGTACCTGAAGGGGGCAAATAAGTAAGCTGAGGAACGACTTTTTACAAAGTCATGTAGTGATAGGAGAAGGGGGCAATGGCTTTAAACTGGAGGAAAGTAGATTTAGGTTAGATATTAGGAAGAAAATCTTCACTGTGAGGGTGGTCAGACACTGGAACAGGTTGCCCAGAGAAGCTGTGGATGCCCCCTCCCTGGAAGTGTTCAAAGCCAGGTTGGATGGGGCTTTGAGCAACCTGATCTAGTGGGAGGTGTCCCTTCCCATGGCAGGGGGGGGTTGGAACTAGATGATCTTTAAGGTCCCTTCCAAATAAAACCATTCTGTGATTCTATGAGAAAACCCCACTGTTTAAGCAGAGAATAGTCAAAGCTGGAAGGGAACTTTCAAAATTGTCTATCTGGTCTGACATCCTATTCAGAGCCAATCTAACTTCAAAGTCAGGTAATGTCACTTTTCTCTTGTTTTTCATATTTCTTATTTATACATTGTTTATGTGCGTAGTGTTTTATAGATATAATGTTTATTACATAGGTCCTTGGTCCAGAAAAATGTCAGAATGCCATTGTACATTTTTAGTGTACATGCATACACTGACGTACATTTTTAGTGTACATGCATACCTTTCAAACTCTGGTATACCCGTGTAAAACTATAATATAAATAAATGGTTGGTATACTAGGGCTTCAAAAAATTATTACAATAATCCTGGATGTTGCTCCTTTAACTAAGACTTTTCAGCTTATTTAGGTAATTTCCTTTCTAATTTCATGGTGATGGGCAGAGGTCAATGGCCTTCACCTAAAAGGATTTCCAAAATGCAGGGAATTGCATTTCATTACTTGCATGATATTTTTTCCTTATGCTTTCCAAATTTTATCAGTTATTAATTATATTTGTCTTATATTCTCTTATTAGTTTCTTATTTCAAATTTTTTTTGAGTTCATGTTGACTTCTGCCTTGCTGCTGGAACATACCTGCAATTTGTGAAACCAGAGCACAAGCTATCTTATTTTTGTCTTTTATGTCCAGTCTTCCTCTGAGATTTTGTCTTAATGTAGGACATTTTACTGATTTAACATAATTTTTCTCTGTCTATCACATTTAATTATCCACTTTTTTTCTGTTTTAATGCCCTTTTTACATCTGGACTGGCATTCGTGCTCTACTGCAGTGCACAGTGCTGTGTCTCCTCTACCAACATATCCAGAGGGATACCTAGGAAAAGGGAAAGTATTCTCAGTGATCCTAGCTGAATCATGCTTGCTTCTCTTTGTGTGTTTCTAGTAGAGAGAATTTTTGTTAATGTTCCAGTGGAAAGAGTAAGAGATGTTGTTCCAAGCACGCCATTCAAAGACAAATGTTTCTCTTTCAGTAAATGGGGTTTGGTGGCCCTCTGTGACAGTGATGATATAAAAATGCCATTTACCTGATTTTTAATGAAAGCATCAAGTACGTATTTTACATCTACTCAAACAGAAGGGCTGTCTTGGTTTTTGTATCCTTTATATTCACAAGGATATATACACAAGAACAACTGCATTGTTCTGAGGTCTGACTCTGCACTTCTGCCTAATCAGAGCAATTTTCCTGCTTGTCATGCATAAGATTACTACAGCTTTAAGCAATTAATTGGCTAGTTCTGTACTAAGATATCCCCAAACTGAAGACTTGTGGAGCATAAGAGATGAGCTGTCTGCATCAGAACTGCAGCCTTAAAGATGACAACCTGCAACGTCCAGCAAAATTCCTTTCTTGAGTGGCAGTCCTTACTGCTGACATACATTTGATGTATGCTAAGCACTATCCATTGTGTGTCAGTTTATAGACCTGTAATTCTGCAGACTTCTCAAATTTGTTTTGAAATTCTCAGTACGAGTTTTAGGATAAAGCTTCATAAGCTGAGCTTCTGCACAGCTCTGCTTGAACATTACAACCTCATTATAAACCTCATTTTGCAAAAAGTAGAATCTGTGTGTCTTTGGCCAAGTGGTGGGTGTCTTTCTTGCCTTATGTTGAAACGTGCTATGCGCTGACTGGCTGTCATTCTCAGCTTGAAGGAGTTTGTTTAAAGCACACTGTAATGGTTTTGGTAGGGAATGGTAAAAGATGGCACATCAGTAATGATGAAGACTGTGATACAAAATGATCCAAAGTGTAAGGGTTAATTTCTCCAATAGCTGAACTGACAAATTTCTGCAGCTACTGAACAGAGAACAGTCCATCTCTGTAGTGCCTGTTGGTACTTTGCAGAATACATACAATGCTCTACAAGTAGAACCAAATGATATTTGTGGATGATGGTTCACCAAACTTGGAGGTGTCGCTGAGGCCAGGTCAGTCTGTACCTCGCATCAAAACCACCTCAGTTAGGAAGAAAAGGCAGGTACTTGTCATAGGCGACTCACTTCTAAAGGGAGCGGAAGGCCCTATATGCAGGCCAGACTCACTTCTTAGGGAGGTCAACTGCTTCCCTGGGGCCAGGGTTAAGGATATAAGGAGGAAGCTCCCTGCCCTAGTTTGGCCCTCAGACTACTACCCATTACTGCTGTTCCAAGTAGGCAGTGATGAGGTAGGTACCAGAAGTGTAGGGGCAATGAAGAGAGATTTCAGGGCCCTGGGACAGCAGGTTAGGGGATCGGGAGCACAGGTGGTGTTCCCCTCTATCCCACCAGTAGCAGGGATTGATGAGGGGATAAATGGGAAGAGCCAGAAGATTAACTCCTGGATTTGGGACTGGTGCAACAGACAGGACTTTGGCCTTTTTGATCATGGATGGACCTACAGGACACCAGGCATGGCAACAGGTAAGGGAAGCCTAACCTGGAGGGGGAGAAGGGTCGTGGGGCACAAATTAGCAGGGCTCATCAACAGGGCTTTAAACTAGGTTTGAAGGGGGATGGGGACAAAACCAGAGATGAGCCTAAGGACGGCTGCCAGTCTGCTGTCCCACTCAAGGTGGGAAACGGGGATAGATGTGGCAACAAGAACAAAGGGCTCACTAATTGGTTGGTAACCACGCAAGTGGTCAGGATATCTGTACCATGGCTCAAGTGTATCTATGCCAATGCCCGAAGCATGGGAAATAAACAAGAGGAGTTAGAAGCTATTGTGCACCAGAGAGACCATGATATAATTGCCATCATGGAAACGTGGTGGGATGATTCACATGGTTGGAGTGCTGCAATGGTCAGCTATAGGCTCTTTAGAAGGGACAGGCAAGGCAAGAGAGGTGGTGGGGTGGTGTTATATGTTAAGGAGTGCTTTGACTGCTTAGAATTCAATACTAGACACACCAAGGCAGAATGTATATGGGTGAGGATAAAAGGGAAGGCCAATGAGGCTGATATCCTAGTGGGAGTCTGCTACACATCACCTGACCAGGATAAAGAGACTGATGAGATGTTCTTTCAACAACTTGAGGATGTCTCGTGTTTGCTCGCCCTTGTTCTTGTGGGGGACTTCAACTTACCAGATGTCTGCTGGAAGTACAACACAGCAGAAAGGGGCCAATCCAGCAGCCCTCAAAAACAAAGGAGCCCAGGAAGGCTGGGCTTACTTTAAGAATGAATTTCTGAAGGTGCAGGAGCAGGCTGTCCCTGTGTGCCGAAAAAGGAGCCGGCGGGGAAGAAGACCAGCCTGGTTGAGCAGGGAACTATTGCAAAAACTCAGAGATAAAAAAAAGTGTATCAACTTTGGAAAAAAGGGCAGGTGAATCAGGAAGTATTTAGGGCTATTGTAAGGTCATGTAGGAAGAGAATCAGAGATGCAAAAGCACAGCTAGAACTTAAGCTAGCCATCTCTGTAAAGGATAATAAAAAATGCTTTTATAAATACATTAATAACAAAAGGAGGGTCAGGGAAAATCTTCATTCCTTACTGGATAAGGAGGGGAACTTAGTAATGGAGGACAAGGAAAAGGCTGAGGTGCTTAACACCTTCTTTGCCTCAGTCTTTAACAAAAAGACTAGCTACCTCCAGGACAACTGGGCTCCTGAGTTGGGGAGCAGAATCCCCCTCCTGTAATCCAGGAGGAAGTAGTTAGGGACCTGCTGTGCCACTTAGATCCCAATAAGTCCATGGGTCCAGATGGGATTCATCCTAGGGTGCTGAGGGAGCTGGCGGAAGAACTGGCTAAGCTGCTCTCAATCATTTATCACCAGTCCTGGCTCACTGGGGAGGTCCCAGATGACTGGAGGTTGGCCAATGTGATGCCCATCCACAAGAAGGGCTGGTAGGAGGATCCGGGGAACTACAGGCCTGTCAGCCTGACCTTGGTGCCTGGCAAGACTATGGGACAGATCATCCTGAGCGCCATCCAGCAGCATGTAGAAGAAAACCAGGGGAACAGGTCCAGCCAACATGGGTTTAGGAAAGGAGGGTCCTGCCTGACTAATCTCATCTCCTTCTATGACTGGGTGACCCGCCTAGTGGATGAGGGGAAGGCTGTGGATGTGGTCTACCTCGACTTCAGCAAGGCCTTTGACACAGTCTCCCACAGCATTCTCCTGGAGAAGCTAGCAATCCATGGCTTCGACAGGTGCACCCTTCGCTGGGTCAAAAGCTGGTTGGATGACCGGGCCCAGAGAGTGATGGTGAATGGAGCTGCATCCAGTTGGCATCCGGTGGCCAGCGGTGTCCCCCAGGGATCAGTACTGGGCCCAGTCCTATTCAATATCTTTATTGATGACCTGGATGTGGGGATTGAGTCCACCCTCAGTAAATTCGCAGATGACACCAAGCTGGGGGGGAGTTTTGATCTGCTGGAAGGTAGGAAGAAGCTGCAGGAGCACCTGGACAGACTGGATCAGTGGGCTGAGGCCAACGGCATGAAATTCAACAAGACCAAGTGCAGGGACCTGCACTTTGGCCACAATAACCCCAGGCAGCGCTACAGGCTGGGGGAAGAGTGGCTGGAGAGCAGCCTGGCAGAGAGGGACCTGGGAGTACTGGTGGACAGCTGGTTGAACATGAGCCAGCAGTGTGCCCAGGTGGCCCGGAAGGCCATTGACACCCTGGCTTTTATCAGGAATAGTGTGGCCAGCAGGAGTAGGGACGTGATTCTCCCCCTGTACACAGCACTGGTGAGGCCTCACCTCAAGTACTGTGTCCAGTTCTGGGCCCCTCACTTCAAGAAGGATATTGAGGTGCTGGAGCGGGTCCAGAGGAACAAGGCTGGTGAAAGGACTAGAGAGAAAGTCTTATAGGGAGAGGCTGAGTGAACTGGGGTTGTTTAGCCTGGAGGAGACTCAGGGAGGAGGACCTTATCACTCTCTTCAACTACCTGAAGGGAGGTTGTAGTCAGGTGGAGGCTGGGCTCTTTTTCCAGGCAACTAGCAACAAGACAAGAGGGCATAGCCTCAAGCTGCTTCAAGGGAGGTTTAGGTTGGATATTAGGAAGTACTTCCTCACGGAGAGGGTGATTAAACATTGGAATGCACTTCCCAGGGAAGTGGTGGAGGCACCGTCCCTGGATGTGTTCAAGGAAAGGCTGGATGTGGCACTTAGTGCCATAGTCTAGACAATGTGGTGGTGCTGGTCATAGGCTGGACTTGATGATCTTAAAGGTCTTTTCCAGCCTTGGTGATTCTGTGATTCTGTGATAAGCTGTCAGAAAGTAAAAGCAACCAATCCCCCAAACTCAGTTGGTATGTAAATCTCTTGTTTCAAAGCTGTCAAAAACCTATGTCAGACATAATTAACCTGGATAGCAAAATTACCAATACAGATTATGCACCATTATTATTATTTCAATATTTTTTGTTATTGAAACTTCTCCTCAGAAAGTCAACTAGCCTTATTAATAAGAGCGAAAAAATCCTCGTTCTGAAGATGGTGAAGAAGTGCAATGATCAATATAAAGATTGGGGAAGGTCAAAATTAGGGAGTTATTTGTATGCGTTACTGTCCAGTATTTAAATAAGTATGATTACATGGGTTAAGATTCTGTATTTCCATGATAATGAGTGATAGCTTTTCTTATGTATTCTCATGAGTTACACAAAACAGGTAAGAGTGATAGAACACCTGCAACATTCCTATGAGTGTTACAAAATCCGTTTATCTACTTTTGCTTTCAGGTCTTAGATGTCCATGCAGGCCGAGTTGCATTCAGGTTCTCCCACAAATGCTTTTGTCATTATATAATGTGTATTTAAATTTTAAACCATTGATATGATAACTGATATGTTTTTCTTTTTTAATATACTGATCAGATAGCATCTTTTAAATATACTAGCTATTTCAGAACAGCTTTAAGAAGGCTGAAAATAGAATAAAACAGTTAAAGTAGCCATAAATATATTTGGGCTATTTGGATATATTGCATATATTTGGATATATATATTTGTATCCATGTAATAGGAATTTCCCCTTTAGTTCTCAGATCTGCCGTGTGTCATACAGTTGCAGATTACTGTAAACTTTCTGTCCACATGCTTCACATACTTGATTCAAATCATGTGCAGGACAACTTACAGCACTTTAAGGAGCTACATCACCTTAGTGTCGTTAATTCATTATTTTTTCCTCTTTTGTCTGGATGCGTTCTGGCTCAGGCTGGTTCTGATGTTCCAGAATAAATGGGATTGTGTTGTGGCCAAGTAGGTGCTGAGAGTGTAGAAAAGGCTTTAGCTGGACTGCTGAAGTCCTGCCCAGACAACCTGAAGTTTGCCAACATCCTGCTGTAATTTCTGAATCGGGTAATATCCCTTCCAAAACACCCATTTAGAAACACAAAGTCTTTTGAAACTCTTGATTGAGGGTTGCTTTTGTCACATTAAATCAAGTTCCTCTCAGCAATTAACAAATTGACTGGTTTCAGAGGGGGTCAACCCTAGCCTTACAGTTCTGTTTTTAGGAACTGCCGTGCTGTTTGTGGTCAGCCAGGATTCATTAGCTATGGGTAGAGGAGCCAAAATTAGAAAGTGTTAAGAAAAATCGCTTTTCCTTTGTTTTGTGAATTAGGTGAGTGATTAAACAAAAATAAAAAAAATGTTTAAAAAAGCAAAAAAACTCCACAAAGTAAAACAATTTAAGGTAAGACCTATCTGATGGTGTTACTTGCCTTGGAATATTATTTTTTATTAAAATAATTTTTAATTCAATCCCAGTGACTATAGGGAGTCTGTCCAGTGTTGGGTCTCAAATGAAAGATACTGGTATTTTTCAAACTAATGGATTTGATTATTTTGGCAGCTTAACTGGAGTTTGTTCTTTCCTGTGCCTTTCTGGTATCTCTGGGGATTGTGCTTCAGGATCTTCTTGACCTATCTGTCTCCTAGTAGGAGCTACTTCTTCAAGCTGCATCACACACCAAAGTATTTCCTGCCACTTACTGGAATTCACTGAATAATTCCCTTGGAATATACTTTGTGACAGGGAAAATAAAAGGAAGTTATATATGACAACTACCCTCAGTTAGAAGGTTAGGAGTGAACCTCTTATCTCTAGGAGAAGCCATACAGCAGATAAACCATGTGGGCAGAGATTTATTTACAAAGAAGAATGTAGTGTGGGTAGGTAGCCAGTGCCATAATAATATAAATGGCTATGAAATCAGTCAGAAATGCCACAAGGCAGAGGCACTTCTGTTCTTGCATAACTGTCACTTGCAAAGTTACTTTCTTGCAGGATCTTCCTACTGCAGGTCAGGCTACTCAAAAGATCATGTCACCTCTTCTATCTGGCACCTCCATAGCCAGACTGATGCCCCTTTCTTCTTTAGCCCTCTAGTCCCTGACCTGGTTTTCTAATTGTGTAAATATATGGTTAGTCATAAGCTGGAGCAATTTAATCACTAAACATCAAAAACAAAACAACAAAACAAAACAAACCCAACAAACTCCCACAACATAATTAATCTCTTCCTTACTGCACATCCTAATGGACAAAACTACTGATTCCATTTTAGATATATGCTGTTTTCTGCAAGTTTCAGATTTCCATGACTGAAAGAAAATTTTATGCCAGCAAGAATCAGGATTATGCCTACACTGCTATCACTTTTCTTCACAGATTTGTTCTGCAACGTTCCTGCTTCTGTTTCACAATAATTTAATTTATAGGGTTGGTGTGTGTCTGTTTTACTCTGTGCAAAACTATATAGGAGAAGGCTTGTAATGGCAGGGAATTAACAAAGATCTTTACTTGGTGATTAGCTAAACCAGGGCATGAATGAGCTTACCTACTGTAAAGGTTCAAAGAAGAGAGAAAGAAGTTCAAGCGGTTAACCCCTTCTTTTTTGATTTTACTCGATACCTGTTGAAACCCCCCCCATGGGTAGTACACACTCTCGCTCAAAAAAGGGAATAATGACACTGAGTGAAGGTTTCTATGTGTTGTTGCTTTATAGACAGAATTAGGTCTACCAATGTAAATATAATACAAGCCACAGGGGTGCAAAAGATAGGGAGCAGATTATTATAATAAAGGAAAGATTTGCAGGGGGAGTTCTTACGCTCCTGGCTCGTTGTATGGGCGAACTCCAGCGGCTGGTGCTCGGGCTGGAGGGCAGCGACACGCACCACGTGAGCGGCAGCGGCGCGGCAGCGCTCGTGGCTCTGGCGGCGGCGCGTGGCAGTGCTCGACGCTCGGGCGGCGGCAGCACTGCCTGGCGGTGGCGCGCGGCAGCACCCGGGCGGCGGCGGCCCGGCTGACTCTCGGTTTCTTCCGGCTCGGTGCGGCGGCGGTTCGGCTCGGCTCGGCAGCTCGGTTCCTCACCAATCGCGTTCAGCTAGGCTGGGCTCGGCTCCACGTGACTCTCGTCAGCATCGCTTAGCTCCTGTGGGTTCTGGTGCTGGTCCCGCCAGCTTGGCTTCCGTCGGTTTGGATCGCCTGTTCTCTTGAGGAGTAAGCAGGATCCTCAACGTTACGCATATAAAACAACACTAGACTTTCCCTTGTTCAGCTCCCTCGGATGACCACGAAAAGCCGAGGAGTCTATCTCCGCTCTTCTATGGGCAGACCCCCATCCCCCGTTCATGGACTTTCACCTAGGTTAGGGTGACCCATCTCAGGTGCCGCAATGCATTAATGCATTACGATTTGCATACCAAACCCAGCTCAGCCAATCAGAGCGCTCCCAGGGAAGCAGGCCCGTCCCCGAGAAGCCTGGAGCCTGGTGCCATAGGTACTAACGGTGCAAGCACAGCGTCCGTTTAATCTCCCTTACATAGTGAAATAGTTTTATGGGAGGCATACCTTCTGTGGTAAGGGGCACAACCCTTACACCTACTTGTATTTTCTTCTTGTCCATATCAGCAAGAAAGTTGGAAGAAAATCTAGATAGATGCCATGTTAGTGACATTACCAAACATTTTAAGAACTAAAGGAAAAATTTGAGAGCACAGAATCTCTTGCAGCTTCCAAGAGATATTATCTGAAAAAAAGGGGTAAAAAAGGGTACTGACATCCAATACCACACAAACAAGTCTAGTAAGATTCTTAATGCTATAATTTATAGTAAAAAAAATAATTAAAATGCCTTGTAAAATAGTTATGAGGTATTTTAAAATAACTATTCAAAGGTTTTATTGTAATAAATGTGTTTGTAAGTCTTAAAATTGAGAAATCTTTTTAAGGGCTGAAGGACAACAGGGTCTTTACATATGCACTAAAAATTCAGAATGTGTGGATGCAAAGTTCTTTCTTGGCTTTCAGCCTTTTTATTGGAAATTCTTTTAGTTCCGTGGAAACTATCTTTCTATTTTCATTTCTTTTCCCTAACATAAATAACTGGATAAAGTAATGGAAGTTGACCTAGACAATTCAAATGCTTTGGACTCCTTCCTGTGTCACATGGAACCCTCAATTGCAGAAGTTTTATATTGTCATGGACAATCTAGTCAATGGGTTGGCTGGTCAGTGTGCACATTCTAGCAAAGGTAGTATTACAGTAGAAAAAGTTTTGTTGTGTATCACAGTCCAGAATCTTTGTATGCAAGGGATTACTTGCATACTGGCTTACTGAAGTAACCACTGACATGTAAACAAAAGTACCCTAACAGAGAAAGCAAAGAAAGAAATGGAGAAAACATAAATTAGAAATAAATTAGCTACGACTTGGCAGATAGTAGGCAGACACTAATGAAATCTGTTTCATATCAACTTCTTGCAAATGAAAACTCCTGGGAATTGGTTAGCTGTGATTAATCATGGCTTTTTTTTTGTAACTGTAAATGTTGCCATAAAGGGTCCTTTTATTCATTTAATGGAAAACAAGTTAAATGTTCTCTTTGATAAAAGAGGTATTACAAATCGTTGTCTTTCATTTTTTATTTGCTGCTGAAATTGAGAGGAAAATCATTAAAATATATCCAAGTGATGAAAAATGTGATTTTTTTAATCTCACTTTCTCTAAATGAATGGTGTGTTTCATTATTTAATGTTAGAAACTATTAGTCCCAAATCATAACCAATTTTTGACTTGCAAAAGAGATTATGTGTGATAGATCATGCTTTTAGTATATTCAAAGTGCTCAATGAAATAACAGGTATTTGACTTATTAATAGAATCTGTTAATAGAGAAGTGAATATTCATTCATGCCTCAGCACAAATGTTTTAAATGTGTTGAGTTCATAAGCAAACTAACAGTTTGTGAAATAGAATAGAAGAAAATCTGCAAAGGCCATACACAAGAGTGTCTTTTGTGGGGGGAAGAGAAGTGGAAAACCTGAATATTTAAGGGGATTTCTCAATATGCAGTTTAAGAGAAGGAGATGCCCAAGGAAGGAGAAAAGAAACTTGTCAGGCTTTGCTAGTACAGTAATAAGTAACAGTTGTTACCATTGATGTAAATTTCTGTAGTTAATATGTAGTCAATAGTAAAGCAGAAGCTTCCCATGTATTCAGTATTAAATAATTGTAAAACTTTGGAGGGGCAGGGATGGTGTGACCTCTTCCCTGCTAGTGTCACCTAATCCTCTGCCTTCACAGATTGTCATAATCTACATTTTCCTCTTCCTGCTTTGCTCTTGCAATATTTGTCATGTATCATTTCTTTCTGACTCTGCCTCACAGGAACAGGAGTTCAATCAATTTGCTTTTTTCATTTGTGCACGCTGTTCTTGTCCAGTCACTCAGTAGCACCTGACACTTTGCTTTTCTACTTGCCCCTCTCTGTCTCTCTTTTGTAAAGGACTGAGTTCTGTTTTATCCCATAATCCTTTCAAAATAGGGTGTACCTTTCTAAATGATGGCAACCTTCTGACAAGGTAAAAAGATGAGAAAGCTGAAAGCCACATCAGGAGGACCTGCTAAGTCTGTTGTGACAACAGGAGAGGAATGTTTGACTTGCTCCGTTTAGGTCTGAAAGCACCCGTGTTGTGTTTCTGACAGAGAGGGAGAGAGGGTAGGGACCTGAACTGCTGGTCCTGTTCTGTGCTGCCACTCAGTCCAGCCAGCATCACTCTCCCTCCCCTCTTTCCCATCTCTCTCCACCCCCTCCTTTCCTCACAGCTGAAGAAAGCGTAGACAAACAGACGGCTTTGCTGAGAATTATGCAACTCGTATCAAAATAGACAAATTACCCTTTCCCAACCGGAAAAGTGCAGAGAGTAAGAGAAGCTAATTTGTGCTTGTGAGTGTCACAGGCACTGCATTCCTGAGTTCCAGCCTGGATCAGTTATTATTTTAGTCCTGAATTCACTTTAAAGAAAAAGCTGCATTCTTTCTTTTTTTGCCTAGTAAGGTCCTAATTTACATGAAGCTGTCAAGTGTTACAACATTTAATGTTAATATTGTCACTTTCATTATTTCACTGTGTCAGCTGCACTCGTAGAAGAAGCACAGGTATGAAACATATATATTTCTGATGATACTGTCATAACCAGGGACACTGAAGGAAACACAGCTGAGATGTATGTTACAGGTACCAGAAGAAGGGCAGATGTCTGGATATCTCTGTCACTCCATTCTTGTGGGGCAATACCCAAACCATTTGTTCTTGCATTGCAATACTAGTCTGTAATGCCAAGCTCAGAATCATACTTCTGCCAACAGCAATATCTATAGAAAAGAAAGTTTCAGCTGAAGTGCTCAGCCAGTCTATTGATGCTATTGGTGAGGAACAGGGGGACAGCATCAGGCTAAAAGCCATAAGCATAATCTCAAAGATTTTGTTAAACCTGTAAAATTGTAAAGGAAAATTTGGAATTTAAACACATTTTTTGCTACTGTTACTCTAAGTTTAAAATGTTTATTTGACTCCTTACGTAGTTTTTCTTTTTTCTGCACTGGTCAGTCTGGAACTTCTGGTGCTGAAATGTATCAAGAGGCAATATCATTGTCATGTTCTGTCCAGTAAAGCACATGCAATGGGTTATAAATTCAAAGTCCTAACAGCTTTCTTATGATGGGTAAGTAATTTTATTTGTTTCATGTTTCAGAAACAGAATATGAGGGAGGAGGGTAGTCAGAAACTTTTCAAAAAACAGTAGTAAATCCAGGATTATAAATCAGTGCCTTTCTATTCTTAATTCTGTGTTCACTCTACTACATGTACTGCCCCATGAGAGAGACTGTTCTCATAAAATTACAGCTCAGGTTTGAAAATCCAGGTGTCCTGGATAAGCATAAAATTTTGTGTGCTCCCTTCTAAGGGAAAGTTCAAAAGACTTAGGGATTTTGTGTAATTGGGATAAGCAACTAGAATTTCATGCTTATCCAAATACTGCTAAACCTCTCAGTCTTTGAACTTTTCCTTAGAAGGGAGCACCACAAGAAAGTTAAAGGGATGGGAAGGGGTGTACATAGAGGGGTTCAAGGAAAGTACAGAAAAAAGAGAAGGGGGGGTGTGTGTTTGTGTGTGTGTGTGTGTGAATATGGAAGTGTATTTTGCAGTGGAAAGGAAGATTTACTTTGAAGGCAATAGAAAACAAAAAAGATTATGGAAATATTGTACATATAGTCCAGCATTGCACAGGATCAAGCCTTTAGATCCAATGTTTCAAAGCAGCTGAACTTTTATTTAAGTACATAAAGTGTACTTGGTAAGTTTATCAAAGTGTTTGAAAATCAGCCCAAGTATAGTACAATAGATTGGGATCAGACCACAGATTCTGCTCTGAAAATGGAGACTATAATTTGAAGTGGTAACTTAATTTTCTTCATTGCATTGAAAACAACAAAGTAATTATGGTAAGGCATGTGCTAATAAAATAACTGCAGTTGAGGATTGCTTGTCCTTTATAGTATGTTTCTCACAAATGCAGATCATTTGCATTGAAATGTGGCCTTGATGGCTATTAAGCAGAAATTCTACTAAGTAGTTACATACTCATGTTTACAATGGCTGAATTAATGATTTCAAGACAGGATGTAACAAGAAATAATAAATCAAAGTAAGAGAGTAAAAATAATTTTAAAAAGGCAAATGTACTCAAGTCCAAATAAAAATGAACCATGGCTGCTTCACTGAGCTTTTTATTAGTTTGCCAGTCAAACTGCAAGGTCTAATGGAAAGTCTGTCAGCTACTGGCTGAATGAAAGTAATTAATGTAATTCAGAAGTTTGAAACTATGATTTAACTGAGTACCCATTTAACTGAAACTAATTCAATTTAGCTGAAGATTGTTTTCCCAAGTACTGTTTGTTCACAGCTAACCCTGTTAGTGCCATCCATTAAATATTCATTGAGAACCTGCTCCTGATTTTATTCATGTTGATAACAAGGTTTTTATTGGATTAATGATAAGAAACTTAAGTACTTCTAACGTTCAAATCAGTTCATAATTTCCAGAAATTAAGCAGTTTAAAATCAGTACAAAAGTAGTAACTCACATTTTGGAGGATATAAAGTGTGCTAGGTGTTAAGTCAAACTATATGTTAAATTAGTGAATTTTTAAAGTTAAAACTCACAACTGTAAACTTGTTTCTTGAGAAGTTGACAGATTCATGTGACGTATAATATCACCACCATGGGAAAAGCGTCTGGCTTCAAATTACTTTTTAATATGGATCATCAAATTATCATCAAAAGAAATGTAGCGAGCAGGTCAAGGGAGGTGATTCTCCTCCTCTGCTTTCATGAGACCCACCTGGAGTACTGTGTCCAGTTCTGGAGCCCTCAGCACAGGAAGGACATGGAGCTGCTGGAGCTCACAGACATTCTTTTCTGTGAGTGTGATGAGACAGTGGAACAGGTTTCCCAGGGAGGTTGTGAATGCCCTCTCCTTAGAAATGTTCAAGGCCAGGCTGAATGGGGCTTTGAGCAACTTGGTCTAGTGGGAGGTATCCCTGCCCACAACAGGGTGGTTGGAACTAGATGGTCTTTAAGGTCCCTTCCAACCCAAACCATTCTATGATTCTATAATTCTATGATATTTGTGTTGCTATGGTGAAATTATTTAACTGACTCTGTACTTGCAGGTCTGGTACTTATTGATTCAAAATGTTAAGGTTTATGAATTGAAACTTTTTTACTGAAATTTAAGAGGGTATTATAGGTAACTTAAAATAACTGTGTCACCAACTCAGTAAATTAGCTTAGGTAACATAACTTCAGTTGCCTTGAACAATGAAGACTCAAAACCTGCCTGAGAAACAGGAAAACTCAGGAAATCAGTTGCAAATGAGCTCTGGATCCTGTGACTAGACTGCTTCTGGTGTTGATGCTAGCTAGGGCAACAGTTACAGCTCCCTTCAGTAGTCAGTGCATCTGCAGGGGAGACTCACTCTTATACATGGATTTTTAAAGTAGATGAAGTTATTTAGACACCCAGATGTTGTTAGAAGTCAATGGCTTTTAGATGCTTATCTGCACAAATCTTTTTTATTATTTTTTAAATGCCTGTAACTAGGACATCTAGTTGCATCTTAGGTGACCATTGTTGGTCAGCCAAAGTATCAGTCTCTTTTCCATCATGATGGCTGGTTGTGGTGGTTTGAAAACCTGGATGATAAGGGTCAGTCAGAACATCAGGTAAGCTTCATCTGAAATGACTGAACACCAATTTATGTTCCAGCTTCTCAGAAAGAATTAGGAAAACTTTTCATCCTTTTTCTTCCTGCATAGTGTTGCTGTAAGAATTACTTCAAATCCTGTAATATTTGAATATCACATGAAATCATGTCTTGCTCTGAAAATTTCAGGAACTTAAGAAAGTGGAAGAATTGATCTAAACATTCACTACTGGGATCTTTTATTTACTGGACTGGTGGTGTAAACTTGCTGTAAATTCCCTCTAATTTGATAGGTTCTCCACCAAGAAGGGTCAACTGAGGACAAGAGAGTCTTCAATACAATTATTGGAGTCAAATCAGTTGACCAAAAGTAGATGTCTACCGAAGGGGTCTTCAGTGCACTGATTGCACTGATTCAGGTTTTGATTGAGTTGCCTAAAAGCAGGCCTCTGATGTCATTGTAGACAAGCTAAGATATCCCAACCTGGTTTTTGCTGACAGCCCAGAAATGTTTAGGTATTCAATACAACCTGTGTCATACCTGCCTTATAAATATCTCAGATAAGATAAACAGCTCTAGATGACTATGTTTAGACAACTGAATTGAAACACAGGTCTCCTCTGTCAGAAGCTCAGATGCCCATCTCACTTGAAGACTTAAATTTAAACCAACAAATGAATCCCACTCAAAATGTCATTATGATGACTGTTTACTTCAGCTGTTAAATGGTTAATGAATGTCTGTGACAGAGAATTGGCAAAGTAGCTATCTTACAAAGCAAGTGGCATACTGAACACATACACTGAAAAACTTCTTGTGTAAAGAAAAACACGTTTTGGAAGACAGGTCAAATATGTCACCCCTGTTGAACCAAGGTTTAGGTACTGCTGACTCAAATTCTGTACTGCTTCACAGCTCACAAAATAAGATCAACAAGAATCTGCATAAAACTTTATGTGTATAAGAAAGCTTACCCTTTGGATAATTCTTTCACTTTCTCACATTGCTGATATTTTGAGAGCAAAGCAGGATGTCACATGCTGTTCAATTATTACAGGATTTGGGGTAAGATCAATTCAGGGATTTATCTATTTCATGAATCCCATTTTTTTCCTGATAAAAACTTTCTTCTTAAGATGATCTTCTTGGTAGAGAGTTCTTGGTCAAGTGCCACAGGTCTTGCTTCATTTCACTTAGATAGTCTAAGTGTACAGTAAATAACATAGGAATGAGAGGGGAATGTTACCAGCTATTTCGCATTCTCCTCATTGTTTATCCTTGACTGTACTGGGTGAAGACAAACCTTTCAGCTGAAAGAACTGAAGTGTGTTGCTTCACAATTTTATTTAGCATACAGCTTGGTGATGTTTCTAGTTTTTAGTTTGTTGTTTGATATGGTAAGAAGAGCTCTAAACACCACAAAATGAATATAATTCCGTACCTAAAGAAGGCATGATCTTAGTACAGAAGATAAGACAAATAATGGCAAGAAGGCTAGGGAGCCCACTTGGTGGTAGTATTTGAGCATCATTCCATCTTCTCAAGAAGAAAACTTTATTATCTTTTGTTTTGACGGATGATTAGCTGAAGGGAAAGCAGGAGGATGAGAAAGGAGGCAGAGAGGGCAGAAGAGGGAAGGGAGGTTTCATTGCAGATCCCCTCAGGCTACTTGGCAGTCTTTTTTTTTTTTTTGGAGATATGACACTGAAACAAAAAGTACTTTGCAGGAGTGTGCTTGTTTCATAGCAGCATCAGGGAACTTTTAACATTTCTCTCCCTCAGCTTGCCATTGGCTCCTCATACTTTCCTGTAGTTGTTTGCATGAGCATCAAAGAAGTGGTTGCAGTATTGCTTACACTTTTCTCCATAGTGCTTCAAACAGAAGTCATCTGACTTTCTCCCTATCTAATTTTGGAATAAGTGACTGGAACGAAAATTATTAGTAGTAACAGTGCAGCGGTCCATTTTGCTTAGGGTAACTTTTGTGCCCCTTTTTTTCAAAAGCTTAAAGACCCTGCTAAGTTACTGTGACAACTGGCCTCCTATAGTGGGGAAGTTTATCACTGAAGAGCTGTGTCCCTAAGAGCTGGCATCTCTCTGTGTTTCAGTATTGGCCTCCCCTCTCACAAGGCAGCAGTTGCATGGTAAGCTGCTGTGAGACATCTGCTGTGATACAGATAACATACCAAAATAGCATAGATGTAGATAATTCCAACCAATCACAAATAGTTTATTTCCATGGTTAAATTGCACATCTTCTAAATAAGACAGCCACATCAAATTGCACTACCTTGCTGAAATATATTCCTATGGGAACAGTGGCTCTTTGCAATACTCTTAGCAACAGACACTTATTTAATTGATTCTCATACTTTCGTCATGTTTGCAGCCACCAATGTTAGTAGCAGTCTGTTCAGAGAAAAAAAAATAATATAGAGGGTTATAAGGTGTGGGAAGGTGAAACTTATCGTCAGATTAGGGTGTTTGAGAGTTGGCATGAGTCTAGTCCACTGAGAAACAAAGATTTACTTTCTTGTTATTAGGATGTGTTTGACAGTCACATACTTCTGTTTCTCTCCTGTTTAATCCATTTCTCTTTCTAGATTGATCTCCTAGTATTGCTTGTCTGCTGTGATGTTTTTCTTCAGTGAAATGATACTGAATTAGAATGTGTTTTGCTGAGATGATGCTGGAGCATATCTACTGACAGAAGAGGTAGTATCTAGCTGGATCAGAAGGTTATTCAAGATGGAAGACTATCATTGCTAAACAATTGTAAACCATAATAAGCATATGGATATATGCAGCATATTGAACCTACAGTTAGTACTTACTAATACCTCAACATTTCTGCATGCATTGAAAAAGCTATTGCGCATATACTGAACAGGACATAAAGACACTGAAAAAAGGAAATTAAAGCTAAGTTATCCCCAGTATTTTATGCAGAAACATACTTGTTATCTATTGTATTATGCATATGCCTCCCCCTTCCCCAGTCTTCAGACTCCAGGAACATTAGTCTTCAACAACCCTCTCACACTACAGGTACATTCCATTTATACAGATCTTTAAAAGTGCTTTTCATCACTGTGTTGTCTACCTGCCTACTAATCCATTTTTACTTCAAGGAATGTTTTTGTGATGCTATAATAATAATAATAAATATTATTACCCTCTCTTCTTTCAAGAATGTCTATTGCATAACACCATCCGTGGCATAGCTCTTTGTCAGACTTCAGTTACAACCATTTCAGATGGCCAAACCTCTCATTGTATCCAGCCTTTTAATTGGTTCCTTGTTTCTGTGTCCCATTGAATTTTATATTCTTTAAAAGTCTGTAGTGAAACACATCATCAAATGAACCTATGGAGCTGTCTAACAGTATTAGTATTCTCCTTCATCCTCATGGTTGTTCTAATGATTAATGTAGGCTTTATTTTATTTTATATGTACTATATATGTTACAATTTATCTCATATATTTAGTTACTATTAAGATTAGTGCTTTCTCCTTTATTGAGTAGAGCTGAACAATATTCTGCCTAAGTTTATGTTTATTTTGTCCTTATATTTTCAGGACAAGAAGAAATGGATTCAAGTTGCACCAGGGAAGGTTTAGATTAGATATTAGAAGAAAATTCTTCACTGAAAGGGTAATTAACACTGGAATAGCCTGCCCAGGGAGGTGATTGAATCACCATCCCTGGAGGTATTTAAAAGATGTATGGATGAGGTGCTTGGGAACATAGTTTAAGGACTGGACTTGGTAGAATTAAGTTAATGGTTGGTAGAGTTAGGTTATGGTTGGACTTGATGATTTTATAGGTCTTTTCCAACCAGAATGACTCTGTGATATAGCCTACAAAAAAGGCTGAGTCCTTATGCTCTTGTTCCAAGTCCAGTAGACCTAGTAAGAAGCCAAACCATATTCTGCTCCCTGCAGTAGCTCTTGAACATCTGCAAAACATAAAGAAAGGGACATCTGGGCTGGAATTTGGTTTGGTGGGACCTAGCAAGTTATGGGAATTTCAGATGCAGAAGTGGTTGCCAAGTGATTTGCAAAGTTGCAAAGTTTGCAAGAGTTTATGCTCTTAATAACACCTTATTTTTTCTAGTTTGTTTGATTGTTTTTATTAACTTTTCAATCTTCTGTCTCCCAGGTACAAAGCTGATTAGTGACTTGGCCTTACAAGTTTATGCCCTTAAGACAGCACTTCCAGTAACACAGATGTGGTAGTACTTTCTAGCAAGCCTCACTGTTAGTTTTATGTTAATTTTAATGAAGTCTAAAGCCACAAACACAAAATTCTTTGCTTCTGTTTTATTTTAGATCTGAATCTCACTGGGAATTTTTTTTTTGTTTGCTGCCATTGGCAGACGAGCTAATATTCCTTAGAAGCAAGAAAAGCACATAATTACTTACATGAAAAGCAAGCTCTTTGGGAGAATTCTCAGCTAAACCCACCCCTTAGAGGAAAATAGGCAGGGCACTGGCAATTAGATAAGCTGCATCTCAGACATGAACAAACACATTTATCAGATAATTAGTAGATACTTTTCTAGGTATTTCTGGCACTGAGATCCAAAAGCAGTACTAAGGCAGGTAAGCACACCTGATGAGAAAAGGCCTGTGGCTGCAACAGACTGCTAATTTGAAAGGGAGAAATGCCCGGCATTGTAACTCCTTTCTTACTTCAGACATTCAGTGTTCTTTGTCTTGAGTCTTCAGCCAGTGTTACCTTTTCTTTTCTCATAAACTGGAAGGGAAGAAACGTCATTTTTCAGAGAAAAAGCAGCCTCCTGTGTACTATCTGCTTTTTGCAGGGGACAAAGCCCACCTTGAAGAATCTGAGAGGTATTTTGGGTAAAGTGAAAAAAATTACACGGCACAGAATTATCCAGAAATAACTTCTAGTTTCCATTTCTTCTTGGAAATGAGAAGACATTGTAATTTCTGTGTTGTTTTATGTGTATACATGTACATATAGATGTGCATATAAATATATTCCAGTACCTGAAGGGGACCTACAGGAAAGATGAAGAACAACTTTTTACAATGGCATGTAGTGATAGGATGAGGGGTAATGGCTTTAAACTGGAGCAAAGTAGATTTAGGTTAGGCATTAGGAAGAAAGTCTTTAGTGTGTGGGTGGTAAGACACTGGAACAGGTTGCCCACGGAAGTTGTGGATGCCCCCTACCTGGAAGCGTTCCAGGCTAGGTTAGGTTGGATGGGGCTTTCAGCAACCTGGTCTAGTGGGAGGGGTCCCTGCCCATGGCAGGGGTTTGGGACTAGATGATCTGTAAGCTCCCTTCCAACCCAAACCATTCTATGAGTCTACAGTATATAAAGAATGCACATGAAAAAATTGTAGTCAGCTACTTTCATAACAGAATGATCCTTTTAATGATAAAAAATGTTAAAGGATTGAACAACCAAGTAACTGAATTATATGATATTTTAATTCAATAAATAAAACATTTCAGGGTTGTCAATATTATTGTGAATAGGTTTCTTTTTCAGTATACAAAACACTTGTGATACTTCAAGGCATGACTTTATGAAATAGTTCTTGAAATGTTCTTCTCCAAGTGAGTTATATGCTTGCAGAAATTTATTAGAAACATTTCTCAATTAATAATAAAACACAATTGCCTTAAGATGTTAACATGGTCTCCAATATTACTGGCTTTTTCCTCTAAATCTCTCTGGCTATATGTATATATTTGTAGACATGCACATTATATAATGTACAGAATACATGCTTATCTAAAACTATACAACTATAAGGGTTTTTTTGACATTTGAAATTAAATCATATTTTTTCATGAGTACAGGTACAATATTTTAAAAAAAAATCAAATTTGACTTTAATTGTAATTGAGAACAAACACTGTGTTAAAATTAAACCTCTTCAAAGTAATAATGATACCTGTTTCCCAACTAGTCTTATAATAGACACTCACCATGCTATGCCTAGTGTATTATGATGGAAAAGGCAATGTCATGTATTAAGTTGTAAACTTTCCTCCAAACTGCTTTACAAAGTTATTTCTTCATCTGACAAGATTTTAAAGTATTACAGCATGTCTGATTTTAATCTTCCATTGTATGATAATCACCAATCACAAGTTGCACAAAAAAGAGAGACAGTTGGAATTTTGGCACTGCTGCCAAGAACCATTTCCTCCAGAAAGCAGCTTTCAAAAAGCTTTGTTTCATATTTACGTTTTCTTAAGGTGAACGTTAAATGAAAGTTTGTGGTTCTCAAGCACTAGAATCTATCCCATGTGTGCTTCTGTAGTTTCAACACCTATATAGGATATAAAATAATACAATTTTGCTCACAAGGAATTTAAATTCCTTAATGTTTGTAATGTGTGTTTGTAATGTGAGTCTGAGAGCCACACACAGAGGTACTATGTAAATGCCTATGTATGAAAGCAATGAATATTACTCTAGCTGTGTGGCCTGAGAGATAATGTAACATAGAAATGTGTTACTCAGACTGACTTAAGAAATAAGGGTTATCTAACATGTTAAGGAAAAGTTACTGGAGTTGAGAGAGACTCATTACCTTCTTTGCATGCATTCATGCAGCAGTTTTAACACATAATTTGTTTATTCTGGCTTTTTATTTTCTTCTTGGAAGTGAAATCACAAGGCTTCATAAAATGCCTCTAAAAATCTATTCAGAGTGCTTTTTGTTTAATGTAAAGTTAGCTATCTGAAAGCTAGACATCTAAATGCACTAGTCAGTTGGGTTCTCTATAATCAGCACAGAAAAGCATGCATCTCTGGAGGGAGGTTCTTCCTTGGTATACATCAAAACCAGGTGGGATGAAACATGCTCTGGAGATGTCTATCTGCATCCATTAACTATAGAGAGATCCTATTTTAGATTATCTTTATCTATCTAGAAGTAAAAGATCTAATGGAGCCAAGACTTCCCCTTACTGTTCCATTAGTGAAAGAAGCTGCCAGCCCTTCCAAGTATTTTCTAAAAAGGAGGGAATGAGAACTTCAGCAAGGCCACCACTGCTGCTGCCAGGTTCAAGTCTGCTTACATGCAAAATACCCAACTTCAATCTAGTCTTTCTCCTCCTTGAATAAAGGTTGTGATTGTGTAAAGTTATTTTAAAAGCACAGCAAGCTTCTGCAGCTGCAAGGTACTGAATCTAGAATAGCTGTAATTGTATGTAATGTTTGTGTATTACTAAAGTGAGTGTTTATTTACTGCATTTAATTCTTTGGTTATACAGTTCAAGCAAATGCCTAAATATTTCGTACCTTCTTCCAGGTACATAAAATACTGGTAGTCTACAAATTAAGACAAAAGTAGAAATGGTAGGCAAACAGAGATAACTTGGGCCAGCTTTAAGCGGAGAATGAGCATGGCTGGCACCTCCTTTGCCGCAATGGAAAAATTAGTGTTGTCATTGCATGCAGGAAAGCAAGAAAGTGACTTTTCCCTTATCTTAAAGATAACAAATTCAATTTTTCCTATGCTACTGAGAAATCTTGGGGAGGTCCACAAACTAATGGACCTCTTTTTGGGTTCTAAAAACTGCCTCTGGGGAAGGGTGCAGATGACTGTGAGCAGGAGCAAACACCTTGCCTGACTTAGGCTGTCGAGAGACAGGAGTCAGACTTGCTGCAAACAAACAGGAGATAAAGGACTTTTAGAGTAGTGGCTTTTCTATCTGATTACTAGAGAAAAATTTATGCCTTTACACATTGAGCCAGCACTGAGCATTACTTATATCAAAGGAAATCTTAAAAATGGGAAAGGGAGATGTTCTTGAAACACAGAAGATAGCAATGTCAGATGAAACAAGAATTGATGAGAAAGAGTTTAGAGTAAGCCTCTTCATAGAAAGAGTTGAGCAGGTGGTAAATACCAACGTCAACAAAAAATTCCATCAAGAAGAGGTGTACCTAGTGTTTTCTGAAGAAAGAAATCATCCAGTAGTTTGCACTGATTTTGATAGTTCATTAGCTGTGCAATAGGTATCAAAATATGTACAATACTGAATGCAGATGAGTGCAGACTTCCTTCACATCCATGTTATCCTGTCTAATAGGAATAGAAAGACAATAAAAAGGAGATTAGTTCTGGAGCCTGACACCAGTGTTGGTTCCTGGCTACTCATCCCCTTTTTTCAGCTCCAGGATGCCACAATGAAAATCTTCAGGAAATGCATCTATCATACTATAACATGTCCCTTATTCATTATATTTTTATCCTTATTCAGGGTTATCCTTATTCAGTAAATGCATCCTTTATTCAGTCTTTAGAGGTTTCTTGAACTGGCTGCTTTGGTGAGTTTTTGAAGACATGGTATGCCATAGCATCAAACCTTGTAAATGCAGGTATCTGCTTGTGAACAGTATACATATATTCACGACATAAGCAGCTAATTTCATAACAGAAGGTACTGTATGACCTTAAAGGTGATGTCACCAGGCTACCTATCCTTAAGCAAGCTGAGGTTCACAAAAACCATTCTGTATGTTTGAGATTTCTACTTCCTAAAATGATAAAATTCTTACTATCTTAATCTGTAAACACCTTAAGAACAAACTTATTTTCTGGCAGAAAATATAGATGAGGCATACAGTTATTGCAGTTTTCACAGAAGCCTTATCATGTAGGAAAACTCACTTTAAAAGATCTGTAACTGCTAGGAAATCTCAATAGCAGAGGGCTAATATATGGGATTTTTTATCTGATTTTTCACTTTTTCTTCTGAGAGTGGACCTGTCTTGTCTTGAAGCAATGCCAACGATAACTCTCAATTTTGCTGGCATTATTTACCTTCCATCTTCCTCTTAAGCTGGGTTTTCTGAGAAATCCAGGGCAGTTATGAGGGTCCCTTTTTGCTCCTTTTGTGTGGCCTTTGCGAGGCTCTTTAATAGCCTGTGCTCCTCAGCAGCAGATTGTGTGGGGTCGGGAAGGTCAGGATGATTTGCGAGCTCTTCCTCGTGCGACAAGTTAGTTTTAGCCGCAAACACACTCAAATACGGCATTACGCGCTGATGGCTTTCTGAAGTTGTTCTGCCCCCACACCCTGAAGAAGATGGATTGTTCATGATCTGTGTGTGAGATGCCGCTGCTGTAGTCTGTCTTCAGCTCCAGCTCACATATCTCACCTCTGGGCATCAGCACTGTGTAATTGATGTTCAGGATGCCTCAAGGGGTTAAAAGATTAATGCACAACAAAGGTGTCCTGTAAGCTGCAGTTTTAAGGAGTTCGACTCAATCTGCAGTGTTACGTTTCACTAAGAGGTTAAAATAGAAGTTGTACCAGAATGTATGTTAGGCCAGCAGCTGTAAACAGTTGAATGGAGTATAGCTTTCTGAAAGTTTTTGTTGCTTGGGTATATGATTTAATCATAAACACTGAGGAGGATTCTATTTGATGACAATATGTTCTTTAATACAGGTAGTGAATCAGTATGCAACACTGATTGTTACTTCAGGGATTTCCAAACACTTCATGTAAGAATTCAAAACCATAACTAAATCTGGAAGTCCTGATTTCCCTGCTTAGGTTATAGTAACGTCTTATGGCTTCAGTGAGAAGCTGCAACTGTCTGGAACAGAAATAAATCAACTCCAAGTGTATATATGCTTGTATGTGTACACAGAGATACATATATGTATATAAATATATAAATATATACATGTCCTTTCATACTAATTTCTGATTTTTTCTGTAAATGATTAATTCATGAACATTTTGTCAAGGACACTCATAAAAGACAGATAAAGTGTTATTTCAGTGATTGTATGGAAAACTGAGTAACATTAAACTTTGGATACGAATGGACTTTTTTTTCCAGTAACAAGCTTAGATTTCCTATCTGATTCAGGCTTAACAATAGCAGTATAAGGCAAAAGAGAGAGAGAGAAAAAAACCCTTTATGTATATTCTGTTTAAATTAAATGTTCTACTTTTTAAATTAGATGTGTAGAAGCTATTTCACTGAAGCTAGAAATTAGGTTCACTGAAAGCATTTGGCAATTAGCATAAATATCATAGAAGATGATACCAAAAAAAGTTAAGAAATGGCATGACCTGAATAAGCCATTAATATTAAAGCTGCAATTTGGCAGATATTTAAACAATAGTGAACGTTACCCTTCTGGCTTGTCTCATTGGAAAAGTCTTCGATAGAAAAAGTGGTTTTGGTCTCCTTTGAACCCAGACTTAATTCTAACTAGTTATATAACAATAATTTGGTTATATCCAGTGTAATTGGTTCAGCATTCTCCGCGAAGTTCAAAAGGCTGGTTTAGAACAGGTAACCCTAGTCTTCAGCCCAAGAGATTGAAGCAAAGAGTGTGTCACATGTTGGCATAAAAACCAAAGTTGATTAATTCCCAGATCTCCCAGTAGATCTGCTCTACCTCTGATTCTGCTACTGATCTGCAGACATAATCTCCATTTATGTCAATGTTTGGTCTTGTTATAGGCAATTAAATGCTTGTAAAATTCAGGGATATTGGGAAAATTTGGCAGTTTCAACTGAAAGGTTTTCCTAATTCCTTTCATTATTTAGTAGAACTGAGCAGAGGTGAAACAAAATTGAGCAATTGATCTGTGTGTAAGAAAAATTAAAACACTGATCTCAGAATTGATCTTTAAAAGGTACTGTGTTTGTAGTGAAGCACTGGGGATACTTCTTTTTATCCTGGTTTCTACAGAACGGTGTGGGGTGAGAAGACCACATTTGCCTCTTCTTGAATTGACTTGAAAATCCTGTGTTTGAAAATTACTTTCAATTAGTTAATGAAACAAAATGGCTAGAGAAATGGAGTAGAAACTTTAATAAAAAATAAGTGGGTTGAAAATGGAAGCAAAGGACAGACAATGTAGAAAAGCATCGAGACTGTAGTATATTAAAAAAGAGACACCTAGAAAAATTTAAAAAAGCAGTATACTGTGACATATGCAGTGCTTAGTGTATCTAGAGTCATTGGAGTTTTCCTAATAGATAGTATCTTCCATGTACCTAGAATTTGTTTAGTTTTGAGAATGTATAATTTATTCACAGAAGTATTCTGTTTTGGAGGGTAGAGAAATTGCTATTATCCATTTAAGCATGGGGGTCCGTCACAAGTTGATGCAGCTCCCACTTCAGTCTCCCAGCTATGCCAAACTAGCTTGCAAACCCTCCAGACATCATGAAGTTCACAAGCCTTCAAAGACCACACAGTCTGACCGTGTCAGAACCAACATGTGCTACTTTGTGGTAACAAGGTGGGAATCATATAGCGAGCTGCTGGAAACAATGGTAATTACACAGTAAGTTAATTATACAATTATCAGGAGACAACCTGCCAGTGGTAATGTGAATCATATCACCACTATAATGCCAAGGGATATTGCAATCTGGAGTCGACTGGTGTTAGCATTAAAAAAGCACCAGAATACAAACGTCTGAGAGGACAAACAATGGCAGTTGAAATACACAGTCACAGAGTGGTCGGGATTGGAAAGGACCTCTGAAGATCACCTAGTCGAACCCCCTGCTAGAGCAGTATCACCTACAGCAGATGACACAGGAACACGTCCAGATGGGTTTTGAAATGTCTTCAGAGAAGAAGGCTCTACAGCCTTTCTGGGCAGCCTGTTCCAGTGCTTCGTTACCCTCACAGTAAAGTTTTTCCTTATGTTTTACTTGAACCTCCTATGCTCCAGCTTTGTGCCCATTGCCCCTCATCCTGTCATTCGACACTGCAGAAAAGAGACTGGTCCCATCCTCCTGACACCCCCCTTTAGATATTTATGAGTGTTGATGACATCCACCCTCAGTCTCCTCTTCTCCAGGCTAAACAGACCCAGCTCTCTCAGCCTCTCCTCATAGGGCAGATGCACCATTCCCCTAATCATCTGTGTGGCCCTGTGCTGGACTCTTTCCAGTAGTTCCTTATCCCTTATGAACTGAGGAGCCCAGAATTGGATGCGGCCTCACTAAGGCAGAACAGCAGGGAGAATAACCTCCCTTGATCTCAAGGAGCTGAGGACTACAGCATTAGGACAAACGGGGATCTCTGCATGTTTACAAATCTTGTCTATTCTTGTCTCATTGTTTGCAAAACATATTTTAAAGGCATTATTTGTTTTTAATGACAGGCTACAAATTACATAGAAAATGTAAAAGTTAACCTCAATATTAGCCAATAGTTTGTGCCTTTTTCAAGATTTATTTTATTTTCTCTTTTTAATTGTCTTTGTTCTCTTTCTGAGAATCCATCCTAGCTTGCCCATAAAATTGTACATTCATGTGACATCACCCAAGGGATTAAAAACATTGAATTTATTTTATTTAAATAAATTAAACTGAACTTTACCAAAGAATTTGTTTCGAATGAACCGTTCAAAAACCTCTTAACTGATCCCTTGTTTGTCCATAAGGCATTAGTACTGAAACAACTATACTATGATACTGTAAGTACTAGAGCCACATGAACTTTTGCAAAAAACACTGAGAAATGCAAAATCATTTCACTATACACTCAGCATCAACCTCATAATACTACCTGAACAGTTTTGCTGCAGTTGCCAAAGATTTTGAGCAAACTCAGCTGTATCTTTGACTGAAATGAGATAATAAGAATTGTTGTGTCTGCTTCCCCCATCTTTGGTCTGAGAAAGCTCATACTGCAAACTCTGCTTTGAGGGCTGTTTATTACTATGTTGTTGCCTAATCTCAGCTGGGGCCCGTAGGCATAATTACAAGCAAGTACTAATTACAACCAAATTAAAATATTTTTTAAAAAATCAAACATAATCTGTCAGATATTTTGGGGTGATTTTATGTGATTGCCTTTTGAGAACTGGCAAACCTTTCACAAATATATCACTGCAGTACACAAGGGAGAGGGTTGACTTCGAAAGGAAGCATTGCTCTGGAGACTCTCTGAACTGGAGCAGCTATAAGGGCTTGTGGCTGGAGGAAGAATGAATGCAGAAGGAGCTGGGAGAGATGAAAAGGAGTTCAACACAGGCAGCAAGGCAGCTCAAGGAGGTACAGTATCACCAAGTCTTCTAGGAACATCAGGGAGGAAGTTTGAAAAGCTAGAGGAAGCTGGAAGGTGTTGAGGCATTCAAGCTGGGGAGGAAGAGACACTGGACAGGAAAAAATTTCCCTCTAAGGCGAGCAGAACATTCTGTCTTGTTTATTCACCAGTGAGAAATATGGTGCTACTGCTCTCACTGATCCATTCGAGTCTGAAATGATGATGTGGTGGTAATGGGAGCAAAAGTAGTTGTTAGACTTGAAACAAAACAAAGGGCACAGCAACAGCTTTCACTCCTATCTCTAGAGTCATCACCAAGCAAAACTATTTTGTTAATATTTTATTGTTATTAGTCATAAGTACAGCAAGGGAACTATTACAAGTGAAATACTAGAACAGACTTAGCTGACAGTAAGCTAAAACATGCCTAGGGCAACAAACTTTTTTTTTTTATTATTTTTTTTTTAGTGTTATAGCTTTCTAGTTTCTGCTTGTGATGAATAATGTGCCAAAAGAATCCCTTTGCTGATTACTAATGTTGCTGAACAAATGATCTGGAAAACAATCCAACTTTGGGGTGACTATGTGGAAATAATGAGATTCCTTTAGTTAAAACACCCATGTTAACCTGATCTTTCAGGTACTCAATTTAGCTACTGCATATACATTTACTTTTCCAAATGAGGCTGATCTCCAAACAAGAAGGGTGCATGTATTTGGAAACCTCGGTCCTGAGAATGTCAACAAACCCCCTTTTCCCCCCCACTCATTTTATGCTCTACCACAGGTTGAGTAAACCTCAGATTCTGACTCCCAATGTCAAAAGAGTGACACTGGCTGCTCTCCAGTTTAGGCATTGGTGGAAAGTCCATGTAAAGAGCTGTACTTACTCCATAAGGACAGGCTGAGAGAGTTGGGGTTGTTCAGTTTGGAGAAGGGAAGGCTCTGGGGAAACCTGATTGTGGCCTTTCAATACTTAAAGGGCACTTATAAGAGACATGGGGACAGCCTGTTTAGTAGGGCTTGTTGCAATAGAACAAGGGTTAATGGTTTTAAACTCAAAGAGAATGGATTTAGAATTAGACATTAGGAAGACATTTTTTACAAGGGTGGTGGAACACTGGAACATCCATTCTGTTACCCACAGGTGCAGAAAAATTCATAGTTTTACAAAATACCTGTTTTCTTACCCAATTGAGCTGGGAGTGGGAGAGAAAGAGAAATCCAGTAAACAAAGTCAGATATGCACAGCAATCTTAAATCCATTCTACGTGATTCAGCAGGGAAACAGGTATAGGCAGCTAGTGTTCTCAGTGTGTTAGTAGACTATCTCACAAATGAGTCAACAAATTAGCCAGTGTTTACGATTTAAAAACATATTGCTCATCCTTCTGTTTTAGGAAAGGTTTGGTTACATTTAATCCTTCTAATCTCTTGATTGTACAGAATTATTCAAAAGCATGTTGCCTTTCTCCCCACTGAACTCAGCCAGCATGACACTATCTTGTTTTTCCTGTAATCAGAAGCTAATGGGGACTACACAAACTGCTCCCTTCCCTCTACCCCATTCTTCTCCACCTCCCTCTGAGGCAAGCAAACTGTGTAATCATTAGAGAAACTAATCGAGACAACAGGATTAAGATCCAGAAGCTCACTGTAAGCCTCCACTGAATAGTTATCTCTAAATAGGCCATGAATAGAAGCATGGGTAAGTCAGGAGTTCTCTAAGAAAATCATAGGTCAGGTATGAAAGAAGGATGTAAACTTAGTTTTTAGTGATTACATGAGCTTGTGTGCTTGTGAGCTTCGGCTACAACACAGATAGCATTTAAAATGATAGTTATTTTTTAAATATACCGTTCTTTAGATTTCGTAGATGTTTGCGCTTGTGTTTCTTAACAAACTGTCCTAAAGCATTCATAACTATGTAAGAATTCTCTTTGTAAGTGTATGTAGTGATGGTCTGGCAGCAAGCTTTTATGTATATGAGTGCTTATTCAGCAGAAGATGTCTCAGAACCTGAAGTGTAAAGTGTATTAGAAATATCCGAAAGCTTTATGACATGTAAGAAAAAATGTATATACTACAAAACTTGGAAGAAAAGGAGACTAAACTCCCAGTTCTCTGTGTGTCTGAGAGTGCATCCATGTAGCAATGCTAGTCTTTCATAAAAATATTGTTTGAGCATGAATGGATAAGCTCTGCAAAAGAACTGAAGGAATAAAAGGAAACGAAGCACCTAGAGAGACTGGGGGAAAATAGCTGTCAGCTGTTCTTTGCTGAAGATGTTATAACTGAGTAGTAGTCTGGATTACCAGCAAATCCTTCTAAATTTATTATTTCTTTTTAATAGAAGGCATGTTTATAGTTGGCTATACTTCTAAAACCAAAGAAATGTGTAACAAAATCTTTAAAAAAAGAAAAACCAAAGATACAGGGTTGATCTTTAATCCTATTTTAATAGGTGGGACTTGAATGCATATACATTTACACATAAGGAGATACTTAGAGAGAGTGTGGTGTTTCTGTGTCTACTTGTGTATGAATGTATGTCATGTGAATGGAAAATGGATTGACTGTGTATACAGTAGTTAGTAATGGGCAGTGGTAAATATACTGGCCAGACACCAATAAAAAATGCAAAGTTGGTGGTTTTTTTTACAGTAACTAACTGGTGATATATTTTACAAATTAGTCATGGTAATACAATAAATCTGCTAATTCAGTGCTAGGTTTCTTATTTGTAACCATCAAATATTTTACAGCTCACATCTGTGCAATGGAGAATTTTGCCAGTATACTACTATTTCACTGATTTCAATAAATTTGTTAGACAAATATCAAGAGGAAAGAGTGCCTGGGATGTTAGGAAACTACAGAACTGCTGTACTAACATGCACAGACATGAGAGAGTATTATAGGCTCTGCTGAGCATTCCTCAGAGGTGTTAATGACTTTAAGCCTGTCAAGAATGTCTCCAGCTTGTATGGCAAAGACAATTCAACAATTTAATAAAAAGGTGTAACATTTCCTACAGGTGAGCTCAAGTGATCAAAGGATATAATAGAGCTTTTGTTACTTCATTCAAAGAATGCATTCTGGAGTTTAACCTTTGCTTTTGATGTAATGTCATCTTTGAATGCTAACAGCCTTTTCTAGGAAGGATTAAGTTGTTTGAAGTGTTTTTTGGTCTTTATTTAGGACCTGGCTTTAGAAACTAAAGAAAGTGTGGAGTAATGTGCTATGCATTATGGAAAGGCTTTTAATAGTAATATCTAAAAGAATAACTAAAACCCATGAAGGAGAAGATCGGAACTGGATGGTTGAATTTGGCCATACTAATTTAATATTCAACATAGATGTGTAAAGTTTACTCAAACAAAAAAACCCTTTCAGATGAGAATATTTGTGAAATGGCACCAACTGGTCCATTTTCGTGGTACAGTGTACTTGCATTTCCATTCCAAACTTGTAGCACAGGAAGTGGATAAACACCCAGAAGTAGATAACGACAGGAAAGCTGAAACTATACAGTCCCAGTATCTCCACCAACTGTCTGACAGATGTTTCTGTTCTTGAGGCAGAGAAATCTTCTTTTCTCCTAAACCCTCACAGATTTCACCTCAACATTTATATTAACATTACCAAGCCTATGACTGTGGCTGGTGATGGCCTATGCAAAAAAGCCTTTGCATTTGGGGTGGTGAATGTGACATGGCTGGCAAGGAACGGTGACTTTTGCCATCTTATTTTAATCCCACTTCAAGTACCTGTTGGAGTACATGGCCACGCTTTCAGTGTGCTGGCAGATGCAAAAGTAGAAGCTGTAGCTTCTCTAGATCTGCCCAGTTTTGCACTTTCCTAATACTCACTTTCTCTTGCCACTCATGAAAATGCAGCCCAGCAAGCAGAGCACCTTATTTCCTTATGCTGTGCTGGTACAGGGCCAAAGCACAAATACTGAAAAGTAATACAAGATCCGACTCTTAAATAAATGCAGATGCAATGTCTAGGAGTAAGCAAAATATGTAGGAAAAATGAACAAAAGTGACAGCAGGAAAGAGAAGTTGACGCTTTGTTTCTGAGTAATGAAGCCAGATAGGCAAGGATGATTAATTCTAGTAGTTCTTACCAATTAATTGATTGATTTGGCAATATATCTCTGTCCTCTGTTATAAGGTAGTTCAGGTCATCTTTCAGGAGCAGCTGCCTTGACAAAGAAAGCAGGTTATTGAGGGTTGCAGAATGGGTTTAGCCAAGGGTAAAAGTTGTGGGAAAATTCAGAAAGAATTTTCACATTTTGAAGCAGCTAGTTGGGCTTGAGGAAGGCAATTGTCCCAGAGCATTACTGGAGCATGTTATACCTTCAAAATCTGCAATAGAATGGCATGGGAATAGGTAGGGAATAAGTATCTTTCAAGAAACCCCCTTGCCTCATTTTTGGTTCTCCTCCCCCTCCCAACTTTCCAACACTAGAGACCAGATGGAGAGCCTCAGGAAAAAAACCAACACCATAAGATGCATTTCAAATTGCCAGAAACAACAACATTGTGGTATGTTTTAAAGTTCAGACTGAGATACCTTGTCTCAAATAATTGCCTTCAGTGAGCATCTCAGTTTTGCCACAAATAGTGTCTTACTGTTGGCACTGAAACTTCACTTCAAGCTAATAAGTCCCTGGTTGTGCATCACACCTGTCCATCGCCACAGCTCTAAAGTGTTTCATAAAGAAGCAGTGGAATTTATTTGTCTCTTTGAAGTATTTGTGCACAAACGGAACACAGATATTAGAGTCCATTCACCAATGCTGGCTTGGGAAGGTGCAGGTTGCTGGGTCAGGACAACACAAAACTGCTGAAGCTCTGCCATGGATGGAAAGTACACTGCGGAGATGTTCTAAGTGAAGGTCACAGGTAAAATGCAGTCCTGATCAGATGTCAGAGCTCTTCACAAATGTGATTGGAGTTGTTTAGCTTGGAGAGGAGAAGGCTCCAGGGAGACCTTATTGCAGCTTTTGAGTATCAAACAGGGCTTATAAGAAAGATGTGGACAAGCTTTTTATCAGGGTCTGTTGCAATAGGACTAAGGGCTAATGATTTAAAATAAAAGAGGGTAGATTTACGCTAGATATAAGGAAGAAATATTTTTAAATGAGGGTGGTGAAACACTGGAACAGGTTGCCTGGAGGGGTGGTAGATGTCTCATTCCTGGAAACATTCAAGTTCATGTCAGATACGACTCTGACCAACCTCATCTAGTTGAAGATGTCCCTGCTTACTGCACAGGGGTTGAATGAGATGACCTTTAAAAGTCCGCTCCAGCCTCAACCATTCTATGATTTTATGTGTCCATTTTTTAAGTCTTCATTTCACACAGGACTTCTTTTTTCAACCTGTAGTTTTCCTTTGGAGAAAGGCTCTCTTTCCTCATTAAGAATGATCTTCAAGGGAAGGTCTTCAGACTTCTCTGGAGCTGCATTGCGTCTTCAGAGTTTGTGGAAGAAACGCCCCAGGACTTTTTCAGACAACACAATTTAATTTCCCCCCCACCCCAGTTCTGTGATTTAATTCCTTTTCCTTCAGCATTTAGATTTAAATTGACCTTCCTTAGTATGGGTACCAAATATGTCTTGGGTCCACTCATGCAGACAAGAGCAGTATAATTTTGGGAGAGAGAAAAGTTACATATTTAATGAAAAAAACCCCACAACAACCCCAAATTTGGCATCTGGGCATATGTAGGCAGATATTAAAATGTGAAATAGATTAAGTTGTCTTTGTAGCATTTCTTTCCACAGAAATTTATAATTTCCATGATAGATAGGAAAGAGAAGGAAAATCCTATCTCTTCTGAAGCCATAGGGTGCAGGATATCACTCTAGAAGACTTATCCATAGCTCTTTTGTCAATTCCAGATGGACTGCTTTCCAATGCAGAGGATAAGTATAATACATATGTGTATACATATGATTGATCAGAACGTGTGCATTCCCAATATTTTTGTCCGAGGAAGTGAAGTGAATCATGCTTCTGCAATTCTCAAAAAGTCTCCAGTATTTTGATTTATAAGGTCATCTTCCATGTATTATGGTATTCTGTTTAGAATGCTTATTTTTTTGTGTCCCAAATATGTATTGCCCAAAAAATATTAGACAATTTATCCAAAACTGTTCAGTTGAAATTCTTGGTCTTTGAAGAAGAAAAAGATATTGTGCTCATTTTAGACATAATTTCCATTTTTGTATCTATTAGCGAAAATAGCTCTCTCCAGGATTAGAAATAAATTAACATTTATATCACTGAGAGCTATAGTTCTATTTTTTAGGTAGTGCATGCTTATAACTAAGTTTTAGGACCACATATTAAAATGTGTTTTTTTTTTCTTCTGGCAATGCTGACAAATCCATGCACATACTGCTCAAATGAAGAAAATGGTTTATGATACACAACTTTCAGGAATGGTATGGTTTTAAATTGAGACATTATTAACCAGCATATGTAGTGATTCACCTTTATGAACTCTGGGTGTGTTTCACCACCAGTACAATTTTTTTCCCCATTTTATTAAGAGTGGTAGTTTTTATGAGAAGATATTCCTGATCCTGTGAAACTCTTTGAGGGAATAAAGAAAACACATATCCTGAGCGAATATGTTCTTTATTTTATTACTAATTCCATGCTATAATTTACTTATAGAAGCATCAGCAGTGTTCACTTGTTTACATTTTTACCCATAAATTATTGGAGAAGTGGCTGATGTTTCTGATCACACAATGAAAAATCCTGACAAAAAAATGTACAAACTTCCTTGAAGTCCACTTGGTGAAGTCACTATTTACTGCTTTTACTACTGTTGATGAGAGAAATGGTGGTGTTTTATGCCCACATGTTTACTTAATATATATTAAAAAAAGGAATGTTTTACTGTAGTAATTGTCCTTAAGCCATGCCACTGGGAAATTTTGTTCAGAAATTGCTAACCCGTTGTACATTATGGAAATTCAGATATTTACACTTCCTGTAGAAGAGCAAATGAACTGACTGGAATGCCCCAACTTGTACACCAAATGATAATTTTATTGTCCTTTTTGCTAGTTCTTCTGGTCACATTATTTTTCATTTTATAATAGAAATAAATTTTAAATAATAAAATATGGTTGGTTACCAGACAAATCGGCATACCTCCAACTGTATAATGCAAGGGCAGCACTTAAAAAACTGGTACATTAAAGCAGACTGAGACTGAGACTACTACCCTTATTAGCAACAGTAACTGTGAGGTTTTTGTTCAATTTTGTTTTACTTAGAAATGCTAAAAAATTGTAAAATCTTTTTTCTCTGAATGGGGTTCCAAGGAAATCCAATGGCAAAATATGATTGATTGGGGAGGAGAACTGGTGAGAGCTGCAGTTTCCTTTTTTTGTCTTCATATTAAAAAAGCCTTTAAATTTAGGTGCAAATGTGAGATTAGAAAAATTTAGAGTTCACTTTTTAAATTTCTGTAGCTATTAGAGAAAGCAGTTCTCTGTGCATTTAAAAAGGTGGAAACTTTCTGGCTCTGTATATTATTAAGATGTAGAGAATCACATCTGAAGCATTTTCTCACTGGTGTAATTTCACTTTTCCATGGACTTGTCAGTTGGATTCTTTTGAATTTGAAAAGAAAACATGAAGAAAATCCTGGACTCATCTTTCAGGTTTTTAAAGTTCATGCTCTACAGGCAGCAACTTTCAAGTTTTTCTATTAGAAGAAGAATTTCTTCCATATCCTCTTTTCGAAATCAGCATCTTATATAGGAAGTTTAGCTTAATTTTACAAAATTATCTCCTTGGGAATTGTTTCTGGACATTGAATAGGAAAAAAGAAGTAACTTCTGTGGATCATCTTTCATAGCTGATTTTGTGATTATTCAAAATTTGCTAATAAGTGAAATGTGGTCTGCTTGAGGCAAACAACTTACCGAGTGCATTTGGCATTGTGTAGGGCTTACGTGCGATGACTAACAGTTATGTATCTGTTTCCAAAACTTCCTTTTTCATCAGAGCCAAACTTCTGTCAGTCCATGCTTCAGTTATGGCCTGAGGTTTTGTGTCAAAAGAAGAGTGGTAAATGAAATTAATAATATTTCCGGATGACTTTCTTGGACCTCTAGTATTTCTTTGTGTATGGAGAAAAGCTGACCAAATTATCACAGAGTACTAGCAGTGTTAAATTCTCTCTCTAGCTTCTGTCATCTTCAGTCTGTTTTTGAAGATCATGTGATTGATCTTTGCTTTTTGTCCTTGTTTTTAATCATTCTACATGCAACTGTTCTACTGGGTCTCATTAATGTTCAATTTGCATCAGGAAACCATTCCCATGCAGGATCAAAGTTGCATTTAGGAACGTAAACATTTAATCTTATATGTGTTAGAAAATGAACTCTAAGGAAAATATAAGAGTTGGCACTTCTGTTGTTAATCAGACATTTGTAGTTCATCCTTTCTCTTAGGGAAGAGAAAGGCATAAAATGAAGGTACATTTTAGTGCTTATTATGGAATCTCAGAGGTTCAGAGAGGAGACTGGAGGCTGAGTGAGTGGACATACAGGTTATTCTTTTCCTCCTAAAATTTAGTCTCCAGGTCAAAAATTAATGAGCCACCACAGAAGGGCTCATACTCCCCTTGTCTAGACTGGTACCCTTGCTATCCAAATTCTGTGGTTAAATTTCAGTTTAGATTCAGTATTTCACACACCCTGGGTATGGAAAAAATTTTCTTTCTCATGCCCATTTCTGGAATTAGAGGTATTAGTCACTCAGTTATTGTTAAATCATGATCTTATCTCACTGTTGTTTGTATAAAAATGTAATTTATATGCAGTCAAACTACTCCAATATAAAAGTAAATAACAATCTGCCAAGTACTAGAGAAGTGCTGTTGAAATGAAGCATATATATACAACATATGTGAGTATGTATGTGTGTATGCATGCACGCAGCATGTAATGTATATAGCAGAAGACTGAGGGAGGAAATATTAAGACAATAGCTTTACTGAGATGATTTAAAAGGAGATAACTCAGCCTAAAGAAGTTAAATGTGAAATACTCTAATTGGAAAAGCATTTAACTGTTGGCAAATGCTGTAACAGTTATTAAACAGACACTGAATGTACATCTGATTCTGGGGTTGCATAATGAATGCCACCAGTAAAGGTGGAAAGAGGAATAATTTTCTTAGTACTCAGAAATACAAGTTCATGGCATTTTTTTTTCCCCTTTGCCACTTTTTCTACAGTAGAAAGTTAAGGAAGAAAAGACTGGATTTAAAATCTTGTAATTTAGCTGTGCACTTATGATGGTCATTTGTATAGATGTTATTCAATTTATTTCCACTATTAGTTCTGGGGAGTTTGTGGTAGGTTTCAAACACTGATTTTAATCTGATGTATTTCATCACTGTATTGCTTTCTGGTAAAAACAGTATTTTGGAAGACTTAATGG
Organism: Hemiprocne comata; assembly: GCA_020745705.1. Classification (NCBI taxonomy): domain Eukaryota; kingdom Metazoa; phylum Chordata; class Aves; order Apodiformes; family Apodidae; genus Hemiprocne; species Hemiprocne comata. Next base: position 97,696,426 of record CM036587.1, on the reverse strand, counting down.
TACAGCAACATTAATACTTTGCCAATTGTCAAGAGGAAAAAAATTCCAACCTACATTAGCCTGATCTATTCTATGTCCCATGAAACGCTAACTGCATTGCATAATGGAAATAGCACCACTGGATTTTAAGGATGGACTGAGGTTTATTGAAACTTAAATACATCCCCTAAACGTGCAGCTGCTGAGCAAATTTTTCCTTTCTGGCACCATCCCCCCCACCATCAAATGTCAAACAAGTCAGATAATTTTGAGTGAGCTGCAGGTAAGTTTTTTTCTGCTTGCATGCAAGTTCTTGTTACCCTTGGAGAGGCAGGGCATCGTACAATCCCTCCTGTCAGTCAATGTTGATTGGGACAAAAGTACAGTCTCAAGATACCAAAACACAGGATCACTCCAGCTTTGATGAGAAGGTTTTGCTGAGTCTAAGCCCTAGATGTTGCACCTCTTTCTTTGTGTGCAGCAGTAAGCTCTTGTATGACATGTAGGGTCACAGGATGTGGTTGCTTCCAGTGCTGAGGGACGTGCTTCCCTGGAGCCTACTGTATGTCTGTAACATCAGCACAGGTTGTTAGGCTTGTGCACTCAAAGGGGGAAGGCAGCAACACCCAGAAATCAAATTTCCTAGCTGCTTTCACCCCATTAGAGCTCTGAACGAAGGTGAGCATCCCCTTTCTGTCCCTTCCCCAGTCAGTCTGGACTCTGAGGTGCCAGATAATTTGCCAGATAGGGTTTTTTTTGTTAAATGTCCTCAATAAATGTTTATGATGTACTCATTTACAAAGTAGGATAAATGAATCTTTAAACCATTATTTGTTTTCCGTATGACATTTTTCAAGGTCCTGCAGCCTCTAAATATGTCACATTAGCAGAGCATGTCACTGAGGTGGGGTTACATGACTGTGCCAAACCTCTTCTCTCACCCCTCAGGTGAGGCTGAGGTGCTGCAGACTACACTGAATATTCAGTAAAGTGCATTTACACTCTTCTATCAGACAGATTCAGTAACAAACCCAGGTTCTAAAATAACAGTATAAGCAACTGTTTTGTGCCACAGCTACAGTCTTCTACCTCAGTTACAAAACCAAAGGTGTTGCTATGTTCATAATGCAAGAGAAGTAAAATCCTATCACAGTAAATATCAAGGCCTCATTCCACCTGATAAACAGAGAGGCCTGTAGGCCCTGAGAAGTTGGATTGAAGTTGCTTGTTCCTGTGACACAGGGTCTCTCCAAATCCCAGTATAGAATCTTTTTGAGGAAAACTGCTGGCTGATTGCAGTCCAGAGATGTTACAGATGTCAATAAATGTAGCATTCTGGGTTAAGACCATTTTGGGTCATTGGAAGAGTATGTCAGGAAGGCAGAATAAAATAGCTATGCGTTTATTGTCATAAACTGCTGTGCTGTGATTCCTTTATATTGTTAAACATTTGTTAAACATATTGTTAAAGCTAGATGCTGTCCTTAAACAAGCAGCCCCCTACTCTCCAATTGGTGTTGCCGACCAAAATCCTGATGCTGTTAATGGGAACAGAATAGCTGATAAAGTTTTTAACATGCTTTGGACCTCCTCGGCTAAAAAAAAAATGTTGAAACCTGAAGTTTAAGCAGTGATTTGCAAATTGACAAACGATTTGGGATCTATGTTTTAGTTGCTCATATGTAACATTTCTTCCTAACCAGTGCTAGTATACCTTTTGATAAACAATGATTAAAAGTAGCTGCCACTAAACTATTCTATCTGTTCTTAGGGAAATTAAAGTGGGAGGTATTCCTTCAGGTTGGGTCATTCTAAGGAACTTTTCTTCATAGCTTCTCTCTGACAAAGTAGGGCAATCCTGGGCAATGTGAGAGGATGAGGGTAGATGAGAGAGACTATAAGGTTTTTCACCTAGAGCAGAGGATTTTTTTCTCTCTTAGTTGCGTTAAAACATGTTTTCAGCTTCTGTGATTTTTCCTAATCCGGTGTATTCCTTTCAGCTGTTTCAGCATGCAGAGCATGTTTACAGACAAGATAATGTAGGCAGGATCCCTAGCTGGTTATAAGAGTTATTCATAGATCTGCACATAAGTAAGGATAAAGAGAAGAGTTTATTTCCTTGACAAGATTCCCTGTGTTATAGTTAGTTGGAGCTGGTTTAGTGTGTTGTCTTTACAAACAAGACATTTATTCAGAAAATCCCTTGCAGTAGAGCAAAATCTTAACCTTTTTAGACTCTTAGCATGAAGATAAAATGACAGAAAACAGCCTTGAAAATATTCATTGGTAGTATATAAACGTTTGAAAGGATGTTTATGTATCTTAAACCAAGAAAAAAAGATATTGTAGTATAAAAAATTGAGCATAATGACAGAATATATTTATTTAAGTGAAAAAAACCTAGCAAAATATATGTTAATTACTTATTTTCATACATGGGCATATTAATGGAGTCTTTCCAATTGAGATCTACAAGGTAATATCACTTACTACTTTAAACAGGTCAAGAAGAGCTACTGAGAACTTGGCATCACTTTATTGTATAGACAAATGATTGAATTAGCCCCTTGATCAAATTCATCTTTCTACCCCAAATTCAGAATCACCTCTGCTTTTGCAAAGTCTTTAATAATTAGATTCTCTCCTAATGAAATTTCTTCTTTTTTTTTTTTTTTTTTTTTTTTTTTTTTTTTTTTTTTCCCCTCTTGGGCAGGTGTTCTGTCATTCTGCATGCTAGAAATATGTTATTGTTTTATACTGAAGATTTTTTCTATAGAAGCTTGCCACAATGAATAGTTTATGACATTTGTTTTGAGACGAATTTGAAACAGTTTCAGTCATGTTAAAAAATGCCCATCCCTCTTAGAACAAGTAAATATTTTTCCTCTAAATGCCAATCAAAGTTATGCACACACAATGAACAGTTTAGGTCATGGAGGGGAGCTGTAACTATTCAGATTTGGAGTCAAAAGTTTGAGATGCTAATCCATATAGTAGACAGAAGCAAGATTGCCTTTGCCAAAGAAATGCCTTACTGTACATGAAAATGGGAGACCATGGGTTTTCAGGAAATAATTCACAATTCCAGAAATTATTTATTTAAATATGGGTGGGTACTAAGTTTCAAGCAGGCCAAGAGGCTATTCAACTGAGTTCCTAGCAAAGCCAGTGGTGGAACACCACCAAGACTAGCCATTTGTTTTGGTGCATCAGAAAATTCTTCTTTCCAAAGCTAAATTAGCCTTGCTTAGATTTTAACCTTGTGCACGTTGGTCACAGAAGCTCTTGTTTTCTTTGTGCAAACTATCTAGACTAAGAGATTTGGCCCTTTTCCGTTTTTCTGTCTGCTGGTCTCTTATTCTCTTGTCCAACAAGTGAAAAACCTCTTGATGTGCAGTCAGCAGTCTGGTATGTGACATAACAGAGATTATGTGAGTAGCAAACCACAGCTTCAGAGGTGGCATGTGAATAATTGCTGTTGAGCTGTTGGAGATGCCAATCTGGCACACAGGACGGTGCCTGCTGAAGAGTGCAGCCGCGCTAGGAAAAGTCATCATTCCCTTCCTTGTCTTTTCTGTACGCAGAGCAGAGCGATTCCAGTACCCATTAGGCTTTTTGTTCACTATCACTATCACTCATAAGCAGCTGTCACATATCGTGTTTTCCATCCTTTCAAGCATCAGATGTGGTACTACTGAATAGCTGCAGCACATTGATTCTGGAGCGGTGGTTGTGCCGGGTTGCTGAGTGACTATTAGCTGTGGCAGGTCGACAGACTTCTTCCCAGTAGTACTCCTAAGGGGGTCCTCAGTAAAGAGGCAGAATGATTTTTGAAGTTTCTTTTTCTATCTGACTGCCAAGAGCTTCCAAATATAACCCCTATTGCTCCTGCTATTAGAGCTGAGGCTGGAGCTACGTGCTTGGGGAACGTTCACTGGGCTCAGCATGGATCCTGGCATTTCAAAGCCAGCGCTGCTCCATGCGTAATTCAAGCAGAAAAGTACTTACACCCTTGCCCTGCAGTGGGCTAGGCCAACTGTCCTGATGAATTTACAGGCTTTAACGTTTCACAGCTACTTAACATTAAGCATGACTCCTTCTGACCCCCAGCCCTCCCAGGCTGGAATTACAGGCCGTTCAGGGCCTTGCCTAATTGGTAAGGCAAGATAATAATGAGAGTAAAAGAGACACAAAGACAGATCATGCCTAAATGAACACAGGGGAGCTTCACCAGCAGGAATAAGAATAACTAAGATCTCGTGCCTATTGTTTGCATAATATCCTATTTTTATAAATGCAGCTTCCTATCAGCACTTCAATCACACTTATAAACACACAGAAAAGGATTAATGCAGATGCTTGTGACACAGTAGGGATGACTGCACAACATAAGCTGAGTTGCTGTGTATCTTTTCAGAACAAGGAAAAAAAATGCTGTACACTATTTTTTTGCCGAAGGCCGCAGTAAAGAATTGCATTTTTTTTTAAAAAAGTGGCCAATTTAGCAACACAAAGGAAATAAAAATTCCTCTTTGTACATCTAAATTTATTTTAAAACTGACTCTGCAGAACCAAGGTCTCTCTCTATAACACTTGTAAAAGCGATATTCTAGCCTTTTTTGGATTCCTTAAAAGTGCTTATCAAGATGAATGAGAACAGTGGTGTGTAATTTCAAAAATGTAATTGCTTTTCTCTCTAGCTTTCTCTAAGCATTTTCAAGGTCACCCATAAAAAGGGACAGACAAACCTATGATCCAAGTCTTCTTCTGGTGTTCCATGCCAGTGCATATTATTCCCTGGACAGAAGTCTTGTAACTTCTTCTTCACCTCTACATTTTCCCCCTCTCAAAAGAGAACATGAAACTCCTACCAATTTGCATATTATACATTGTAACATTAAAGCTCTGAGTGACCATGAAGTAAAATATGTTTCCATGTATTTTGAAGAACAGGCACAAATAGATGAAGAAATTTTATTTCCATGTCTTCTGCAGCATGCATCAACTCGGTTTTGCTTCTTTGGTCTCCTATGTAAAGAACAGGCCTCTCAAGAAGGGCTTCAAAATTCCAGCTTGTCCTCCCTGTGTGGGAGGACTGTAAGCCTGCTTGAGGAGATGGTCGACTTCCAGCGATCTTGTCCTCCCCTCTGCTCAGGCCACATTTGAGAAGCTGCTGTGATTTTCGTTCTCACAAAAGGATTCTTCTCTGGAGGTGTCATGAATGAGGAACCCCACTGCTTCCCATTTCCCTATAACTGTCTAAGACAGCTGAGAGGTCTCCTGGGACAACATCCCTCAGTATGCTACCAAATTGGACCCTTGTGCCAGACCACAAATATGGAGATAGGCTGCAGTAGCAAAGGGAATATGTAGATGCTGAGGTGGAAATTCTTTGTGTATGTAGAAAATGTGACCAAAATACTCTATAAATATTTACACAGCTTCATGCCACTGGGACTATGTGACTGGTTATTTGTCTTCTGCCAGCTGATGACAATGGCTACATGGTCACACAAGGAAGCAGGAAGCAACACGCTTGTCTGCTGCACTTGGCATTGCAGGGGAGCAGCTGCTACTGCACCAGCATTTACCTTTCTTCACCAATTCGGTGTAGAGTGGCCAACCCATCGTGGCCATTACAATACTGTGGTGATGTACTGGTGTGTGAGTTGCTTTTAAGTCCTCTCTTTGCATTGGTGGGAGTTATGGACCTTTGTTCAGGTGGTTTACAAGGTGCTGGTCCAGTCTCCTGGAGATTACATCTTCTACATAATCTCCAAATACTTGCTTTAATTTTCTTAGATAACAGGGCACCTTTTTTCAGGTCATTTTAAGAGCCAGTAAAGGCAGGAAACCTGGTGACATTCTCACTATGTAAGTCAGTTAGGAATTGCTTCTTTCTGGTAAGCATCTGTAAATACGAAAATCTGCTTCTAGGAAGCGTCACCAGATGCAGTCACACTGTGCAGAGGTTTCCTCCTTACCCTCTGCCTGACCTTAACATTCTGGACTTGTGGCAGTGTGGCTTCAGTGAAGTTGGCCCTTCAGGATCTCTCTCTAGCTGCTGCACCCCTCTCCCAAAACATGAAGGCATCCTCCTCTCCCTGGTAGGGAAAGGGTTAGCCACACAGTTGCCAAACTAGTTGGGAAAGCAAAACATGTACAAAGAGGTATAGTAATTGCAGTAGTTCTCTCATTCTCTGTAGTCCTCTTTTCTGAAAGCAGGTGGAGGGAAGGCAAGAGTAATGTTCTGGTGTTGATTCTTTTGGAATCTGGATTGTTCCAGGAGAGATTTGATTTTCCTTGGTGTACAAGGGCAGAAGGATTTTTGGAGAATCACAATTTTCCAAATACTTGGCAATGTTGCAATGACAGGCCTATTTCTGAATAAGCATGTGTGAAATAACTGTTTTGTGCACAGTTTCTCTGATGGTTTGTAATTGTAGATTTTGTGATAAAATCATGTAGGAAACCTGAAAAATTGGCTAGGAAGGCAAACTGAATAGAAATAGAGATGTCGAAACATAGTAGATTTTTCTTTTAAGGTCCCTTTTGGGATTTACTTCTTAGATTTAAATGAGTTTTTGCAGAGAGTTATATTTTTATAGCCAAAATTTATGCTCAGTTTCAGAGGAGCTTGACACCAGCTGCCAATTTCATGATCATGTGAAGGGTCTATGAGGAGGAAGTGTGTTGCCATCACTGAACGTTGTGCCTCTTGTATCCATGATGTAAAAGAAGACTCAGTACCCTACACTGAGTCACCTCTGGTACACTAGGCTCTGCCTCTTGTGTAGAGCACACTGTGCTGTTACCAGTTCTTGTATTGATGATCCTTCTCCAACTTGTCTTTTTATTCTGGATTTGCATGTGAGCTTCGATTTTCAGTGTCCTCCTATTCAACAGACCAATGCATATGCATTCTTACATAAAAATGTATTTATTATGAAAGCAATGTAATTTCCTTTGGGACATACCACCACACATTTCAAGTCAACAAAAAGTTTAACAGTATCAGCTGAAAAGACACCCTGCTTTTAGTGTGCTGTCATGTAGAGACGCATGAAACTCAGATATGTTGTAATAGCTCATCGTTCTCTTGCTATTGCAGAGAGTTAAAAATAATTAATCTCTCCCGATGTACATAGGTAGGACAACAGGGCACATGTATTTTCTGTTCATCTATCTGCATGTCCATAACTGATACCACATTAAAAGTCTATCAATGTTACATTCAGTCATCAATTCTAACAACAAAATTAATAATAATAATTAAAAAAACCCCACATGTTTAATGAAGACAACATATAACATCTCAGGATTGCCATTGGCTTTTTTTTTTTTGTTTCATTTTAAAGTGCAACTGTAGGCCCAGTTCTCCTCAAGGAATTTAGGAAGTGCTAAATAGGCTGCAACCTGGGGACATGCTTCTCTTATTGATCCACAAAAATATTCTGAAAGGAACTCCACTAACAAAAATGTGGGGACAGGATACTGGGAAGGGTTCTTCTGGAGACCTACTTGTTCCTAATTTAGTATCCCACTCTGATCTACCAGAAATCTGATTCATTAATCTTCTAGACATACCGGAAAATCCCATCTGTTTTAATAACCACAGGAGAATAGAAATGGTTGAGGGTTCTGTGATTATGATTGATCTTTGTTAGGTAATCTATGGAAGACACTCTATTAAATTATGTTGATCGACAGTATTTGAGTTTCTGATGTTCAATTAATTTTTTTAAGGGCTCCAAAGCCTGGATTGCTGTCGATTAGCATTGTTATAAATGGATATAAATATGTTCCACAAACCGTAGCAAATTGAACTTGGAGGTTTTTGGCAGTGAAATTATTCCTGAATCAATTATTCATAAGTAGTTCAAATGATGATCACATTTAATGCAATGCCTACTCAAGAGAAGTAGGAGAGCTATTGAGAAAGTCTTCCTTAAGGAGTCAGTTTGCCTTGTTTCATGGTAATCCTAAATTGATTACTCACCAAATTGCTCTGATTTTCTATTTTATTTCATTGGTTTTGCTTCTATGCCTTATATTTCATTTGCTGACCTAGATTTCAGTTATGGATTTTGGTAAGATTGGCAAGGGAAGCCCAAATACTTCTCTTCCATTGTGGCTGTAGCCAAGGGGATCCTTACAACTTGAAACTGTCAATAATTTTTAGTATCGTTTTCCACTTCCCTGGAAAGCTATTGCTCCTTCTAAACAAAGGCAATTTAGGGAAGCCCTATGAGACAAAACCTTTATGGCTTGCTTTTTTAGGTGTGAGGCCATTACTTGGAAGTCAGCTACCCTTCACAAAACTCTCCAGCATTCAGTCTCAATCTCCATTTTGAACTCTGTAAAATGAGTAATATTTCAGAAAGCAGCATTAAGTTGTCCCTTCTGTATCTCACAGCACTGTAATGACAAAATAATGCCAGAAGATCTCTGGGGACAGAAACAAAAAGATCAATAGTGTTTCAAGCAAAGTGGAAGGCATCTTAGGTATCATCCACTCTATCCCTGGTCAGGTGGAAGTGAGAACCTCATCTGTTTAGTCTAAACTCTTGTTAGTAAAAGAGGGTATTTTTTAAGAACAGTGGGGTTTACAGGGAATGTTTTCAAGGTTGAACAGGGATTGAACTGTTCACATTTCATGTATTTCAGAACATTCAAAGCTATTTCCTCTTCATGGAAATTCTGTCTTGTCTAGGGCTGGAGAAAATGGAAATTTCCAACTCTTCAGTCAGCTGGGCTGAAAACAAGCTTTTGTCTGAGATGTTTCCCATGTTAGCTGGTAGTGTACTAGCCCTAACTAAAGAAGGGACAAGAAGACATGGATATTCTGTCTCTTGGATATTTGTCTACCTCCAAAATCAGATGACACAGTGCACTTTCACAAGTCAAATTAATCAATTTAATTATTAGTATCTTGAGTGTTTCATTCTATTAGAAAGAGCCTGCTTACATCATGCCTTTCCAAAAAAATCCTATCAGTGCATTTACTCAAGCAGATGAATCTTGAGCTGTCCTCTGGGCTTCAAAAAATATATAATAACTTGCTGTAATAATATTAACAGAGAAATGGGGAAAGGTTCAGTTACTAACACTACACAATCCACCTCAAACCTTGTTTTTTTAAAATATTTTTTCAAATCAGAAGCGTAATTTAAGGCTAAGACATTGTTAGCTATCCTGCCTTGCTTGGGACTTTGCTGCAGAGTGACAGGTCTTTCTTCCTCTGTAGAGTGAATGCTCTAATTACACCTACTGTAAGTCAGAGCTACACGACTACAGCATCAATGCAAATGTCAGATGTCTTTTCACTTTTAACTGTCTAATCTCTAATAACAGTGTCTCATTTTCAGGAAGAGTTTTTAGGATATTTCTTTATATTTAGATAGCCTTTATTTGTCTCCTTCATCTTTGTGTCACTAATTGTGCTCTATATCATATTTCTTTCCAGAGGTCTGAGTGTAGTGCTTTGAAAGTTTATATGTTAATTGCCAAGGTCAAAAGAAAGAGAAAATATGCTCTGATTGTTTAATGACAAGTAGTGTGATTTGAAACAGAAGTTTAATGGAGTGCTCTTTGTCTATTAATAAAAAGTACTAATTCAGGGACATTGAAATCTGCAATTTAATTCAAACCCAGTCAGTATACTGCAACGGGTTTTAAAATTACTTTTTATACATTATTTTCCCCTCTTATTTCTGTCCAATATGAAAGCTTGGCGAAAGCCTCAGAAGCAATTTGGCCTGATCATGCAAGCCTTTGTTCAGGAAAGTCATCTATAATGCTGCTCTTGCATATGCTTGTAAAGCTGTGCTCTTTCATATCTTTTTTTCTGTTGCTAAAAGCCGGTGTCTAAAGTCCATGAATAGATTTTCTTTCCATTTTTGCATGTCTGTCAAAGATGACGACTATCTTTGGTAAGTATAAGAGATTCAGAATTGGCTTGTTATCATTTCTAAGAACCTGATCCTGCCTCCACAGAAATCAATAGTGATTTACAATACCTCAAGTAGCATCAGGGTCTGTATTGCTACGTAGCACATCATTACATTACATAGTATCGAACAAACTTCAAAACACTGCATAGAATCATAGTACATTTAGCAGAACAAGAACTTTTTATCATAGCTGGTTCTTCCCTCATTTGGTTCCTGCAAGGCAATGTAATTAATCCAGTTTCTTGACTTATTTGTATCTGGTTTCCAGTAATAAGTATATTAAACACATTTTGATCAGTTCAAGGATCACCCATAAGGTATTGTCTTACATATATTGGAGAGGAGCAATTAAGTGCTGTACTTTCAACTTTTTAAATGGGTTTTTTAAACATGCATATCTCCAGTCTGTCTGCTCAGTAGGAATAGTATAGTTCTGTATGAATAAATAGCATTCAAACATCAGTCATGAAATGTTTCCTCTTTTTCAATATGATTTTTCTAGTGTATGTGCAGTATACATGTCTGTTAGAGGACTGTATCTTGTTCATTCTAAGTCAATGGCATCTAAGACTACCTTCCAGAAAATAAAATATTTTTCTTACCGTGTTTATCCTCATTAGATCTATGGCACAATGCCATACTGCTCCCTGTAGTTGTCCTGCTACTTTGACTTTCAGTCTCAATTATTAAAGTTTGGGATAAAATTAAAGGATTTTTGATTTCTTTTTTTTAAAAAAGAGACATTCTCTAAGGTTTCAGACCAAGTAAACATAAAATATAATATGAAATTGTCATATTTAAACAATATTGCCAATCTGGTCTTCCTCCTTCCTTACTTAATGCAGTAGCTGAGCAGTTACAAACCTTAAACGGCTGATAAATGTGTGCCATGTACATACAGTGGATGTGACCAGTGGGTTGACACACATCTCCCATTGACTTCTGCAGCAGGTGTGGCTTTGGAATTAAGTCACTGCAACTCCAAAGCTCTCATCAGTTCCTGATGGATTTACCATCGTACATTTATTAAGGAAAGAGTCATACTGACATTCTGAAAGAAATGCACCGACTTACTCACAACTCAGAGAACAACAGCTTGTCCATATAAACTATTGTGTCAAAGTGACATTACAGTGGTTATGCCTGTTTTCCAGGATTTAAAATAATGTAAATGTTGGGGTTTTTTTCTGTGTTTCTCTCTACCTGCAGCCGTGTATACCTTGTGAAATTTCTGCTTACCTGCAAATGGAGTCCTCGGGCCTATTTATTTCAAATTTGTTCTACTGAAAATGATGTTCTTTGGACAATTCAGGTCCGTTATACCAGGGAGGTTACTTCCACATACCTTCTTCACTTTGTTATCTTCCCAAATAACAATAAACAGTGTAACAACAGCAATAAGCTAAAAGCATGTCAGCAACACATACTGCATTTTCTTTTGAGTAAGAAGATTGGTTTTGAACTTGTAATTTATTTTCTAATTGCTGAGGAGGAATTCTCCTTTCCTAACTGGTTTGTAAATGTAGAAAATATATATTTTTGTAATTAATTTGCTTCTTTAAAACAACAATGTATTTTTGGCAAGTGAAAACCACTTTATCTTTTTAGCTTGAAAAAAGTCCCCTTGGAGACAGTTTATCATGTGCTCTTTGTAAGAAGTTTCTTACACATCATAGAAGCTGCATTTTTTTTGGTAGGCAAAGTAAAAAGATGTTTCTGATTCAATTTGCAACTTTTCCAGAAAAAAAAAAGAATAAAAATTCAATACTAAATGAGGACTTTCACATAAGAATAATCGTGGCACCAGCTCAACATTCATGGTAGTAAAGTTCTTTCTGACAAAATGAAATTGGGATGAAATCAAGCACTTTTAATTGCTAAACCAATTGTTTATTTACAAAAAAATGGCTATGTTTTTGCAGGTTGTTGTTAAAGAATTCCGCTGGTTGGCAATTTCTTGAACATTTGTGGTTCATTACTATTTGTCATTGGACTTCTGTAACTTTTAATAGCTAGACAGTGGCCAGAATCTTTAATTCTCTGAAGCACAGACAAGTGATTACACTTAAACATCCTCTAATTTTTAACTTATTTCCTAGCAAATATTGGTGATGAAAAATAAGTGTTTTGCAGTCATTTTAAGCCAAGAATTGCAAGTCTGGATCTTACGTTTTTATTTTTGGAGTTGGGAAATGCCATCACAATTCAGTACAAAGTGGGCTTCCATTTTCTGTGATGTTCGATCCAACACCGCTTCATGTCTTGAACCAGGATGAGGCCCAGACACAAAATTCAAACTCAAGAGTCAATCTCAGAAATCAGTCTTATCTGAAGAAGGAAATATTCAGTTCTGGACTTCTGTTCTGCATCCTTTGTAATCTTGAAAATCAGAGGCAAACGAAGTCATGTCTATCCATTTGGTATAATGATTGTTAGAGCAGATAAGACTTGTGTCAGCTGTTAAAGGTTCATTTACAACATTTGACAAGAAAGCTCTCAGAAAGAAAAAAATAGAAACACTCACTACAACACTTGTGGATGTCAAAGTTGAACAGTATTTAAATGCAGATTTTAAAGTGGTGTTGAAGTTGAAGTGCAGAAACCAACATTAGTGTTAACAGATTTTTAACAGTCAGACCCACAGTTCAATTAAACTACGATGATGTATTGAAAGCCTAGCAGGGGGTTGGGAGTATTGGTATTTTGCTTTTTTTTTAAAAAAAAGAAAACTGCTTTATGCATGCATTTATTATTATAATATATATTTGTAAATAATATTTAGTCCACAAATTCGTAACAGCAGATAAAGGTAACCTTTAAATGCTGGTATTATTTTGGGGGAGAATATTAAAATGCTAATGTAGGCATGAAATGTTTATTTGAGAAAACAGCATGCAGCCCACCTGAGACATTTATGTAAGTGAAAACTGTGAGAGCCACTAAAAAAACGTGTCTTTACATTTCAAGTGGGCAGTTTTAGAGAAGAAAGCATCTGGTAGAGAGATTCAGGATCACATCAGCTAACTGAAGCAACAGCTCAACTGTGCCATTCTCTGGCATTTTAATTGTGTTGTTATGTAATTTTTAAACAGCTACATCATTATGCAAATGTTTTTTAAAATGCACACCCTTAGGTACCTTAGCTAACCATCAGGGCTTGTCCACTGCTGGAATTGTTACCCTCAGTCTATCTGCCTTATAATGATTAAACACAATGTAAGAAATTTAGAGGTTTAAGCCAAATAATTGCTGCAAAGGTCCTCCAAGGGCACCCTCTCTCTGTCTCTTTCTTTGTATTGGACACGATTTTCTCATAATTAAAATTCAGGTGCAGAGTCCTTAATCAGGCACAAAGAAACAAGAGTTACACCTGTGCTGGGCTGACAGCGTGGGAGAGCTGGTGGTTTTGCTCTGAGGACAGGTACTGTTGCCATTACCACATGCTTCCCCTAGGGTCTGATCACGGTGGTCACCTGAGGTCGATGCAAACATTTGCTCAGCTAGAAGGAGCCTTGCCTTCACTTGGTCGTGTGAACATGGTTTGGCTCCTGCGGTTGCTGCAGGACAGAAGTGCCCTGGTGGCTTAGTCTTGGCCCAGTTGTGATCGCAGTACTAGCAAACGTCATGATGGTATTTGCAGCATCTGAGCATGAGAATCCAGACATATTTGCAGGACGGTGCAGAGATGAGCTAAATGAAAACTTGGGATGCCGTTGTCTTAAGCAGTCTCACACACATAATTGCACAAAATCAAGATTTTGAGGGAGAAGGGTCAAGGTTGTCCTTCCAAAACACCTTATGACATTTTTCAATAGTTACAAGAAAACTTGTGAAAAAATGAGACTGTACAAGTGCAGAGATGATGAATCCCCTGCAAAGCAATCCAGACTGACCAGGAGCCCACCTCAAAAGTCCCAGAGAGGCAGTGGGAATTGTCCCCCTGCATCTGTGCCATTGGGAACTGTTCTCACAGCATACTCCTGCTTCTTGCTAATTCTTGCAGCCCCTCTTGCTGTCCAGGTGTGGCTCTTGAATGAATCTGAGAGGCAGACATAACTGTAGCAGATACTGGGCTGCATCTTGTACTGCTGTCCACCTGGGCAGCAGGAGTAGATGCCAAAGCAGCTTGTCCCTTAATTCAGCTGTTCTCTGCTTGATGCTTGAGTCCTACCTGATATCAACATACAGAGCAATCCGTAGCCTGCAATAGAGTGCTGTTGCAATTTCCCCACCCCCTTTTTTTAGTTTGAGCTAGGTGAACTGTGCGAAGAAATTAGTTGTAGGAATTTACAGAGAGAATATTTCTTGAATATTGTTAGGTTATATTCCTTTTTTTTAAAAAAAAATCCTTTTATTAATCCTATTTCTCTCTGCCTATATATTCATGTGTACATTTGTATGCATTTATACACGTCTCTGTGTAAATTTTATAAATAAGACTTACTGCTATTACTGGGGCTTTTATTAAGACAGTTTCCACAATGTGGAAGTTTTTTGTATATTTATGGGAGAGGCACCATTATAAGAAAAACACCTTCAACAGTCTTATAACTAAGCAATAAGGGGCATGCTTACAGGTATGCCATAGTCCACAGTGACATAAATGCTAGGAGTGAAAGCTCTGTTTAGAAAAGGAGGTTCAATTTAAGAAAGGCAAGTAGTAGCTGTCTAATATTTATGTTTTCCTTTACAGCAAGTGATACTGCAGTTGCACGCAGGATAGTGAGTTCTCAGCAGAGGAAATGTCAGAATGACCCAAGTAGATTTGAGAAATTTCTAAGTAATTGTTCTAATCTCGATGAGTAAATGTAAGTTCTGCCAGGCAGAGAGAAGAAAACCAGCGTAAGTTATCTGCAGAAGAGTGAGGCTGGGAAAGCAGAGCACACGCTGGCAATGGACCTCGGTGGATGGTGAGACATCAGCAGGTGGCAGCATCGCCCCAGGCCTGGAGCCCGGCTGGGTGACAGCCCCCACCACTCCCACCGCCAGCTTTACATATGGAAAGTTCTTTGACCTTTCATAAATTTACTGTCACCCTGGTTGAGTGGCACTAGGTGCAAATAGTCCGCCCCTCCTTCAGTGTTTGTCTGTGACTGGGTCTGGTAATTAGAGATTTCCAACTCTCTGAGCTGCTCGACTCATTTGTTCCACTCATTGTTTTTGCTACGTGACACAACCCAAATTCTCCAGCTTGTATTTACATGAGCCGGTTCTCAGCCTCACGCAGAGAAGAACCGGACTGCAGTCCTTTACAGCTGCGCCAGGATGGGTTTGTGAGAGGGAGTGTGGGGTGAAGGGGCAAAGGTTTGGGCTTGTTTGTGGACAACATGAGTTTGATGTCCAGAGCCAGCATTCAAGTTGTTAAAATCCATAATCCAGTCTTTTAGAGGGATAGTTAAAATAATCTTTCATTTGAGCTAGCACTTCTGGATGATAATCATATGCATAAATGTAAGCATTTGTTAGAGGTAACATATCTGCATATTCACAATGCATGAATGACCCTGACCTAGGCATTGGAATCAGCCACCTAGTTCTGATGTCAAATAGCAGCTTTCAAGGTTTTTTTTTCTTTCATCCTATTTATTTATTTATTTATTTATTTATTTATTTATCTATCTATTTCCCCCCAGTATATGAAATGCCCTTTATGAAGAAGGCTATTTCTTCTCAGGTTTTATCAGACTCAGGAATCAGAGGTCAAGCCCAAGATAATGAATCCCCCCCCAGATTTCAACCAGTCAGCTCCCAGTGAAGTTAGTTTATCTTCAACTACAAACCAATTAGACTTTCACCCCTGACACACTGGTGAAGTGATAGTATTATTTCTTTCTTTTGATTGTTTTTAATCTAACTGCTACTGTAGACACAGAATTATTCAGCCTTGATTAAACATTTTCAAGCTGTCTCACCAAGCCAATCACGTGCACATACATTTTCACACAGATTTCTCACAGTAAATTAGTAACAATTGCTTCTATGGTTAATCGTTCAGAAAATGAAGTTCTCCCTTCAGAGGTGCATTGTACTGCCATAATGTACACCCCAAATTGACACTACGTCGTTGTGTATGCAGGTTCTACTTAAAGTGATGGTAGACTGAAGCACCAGAATTCATTAAAACGAGCAGAGTTTCTCATTAAATGTGTAGATTGACAGTCAGAACTGACTGTCATTTGTTTTTTTGCAGATGTTTTTTCATACCATCAATGCTTTATTTAGATTGAAACTTTACCACCCGGTGGTTGAGAGGTAGTGGTTTTGTAGGGGGGGAAAAAAAAATAGTAGAAAAATATTTTTCATTATTATTTTTCTGGAAAAGACAACTGGAAGCTTTTCAGATTTATGTTCTTTATCTTCTCTTCTCCTTATTTTTTTCCCTCTGTCTAATTTATACCCTGAACAATATATGTTATCTGGTTTGCAATGTGTGCTGTATACATGTACATTTGTTTTCTAAGGGGAACCCAGTTAGTCCTCATCTATTTTTTAATATAAACTCCTCTGCAGAGGTGTTAGCAAGTATATTTCATTTTAACTGTGCCCTATAAATCCTTCATGGAAAATTCCAATTAATATGGCTATGCAGCAAGCTGGGCCAAAAAATTAACTGATCTGTTCTTGCTCGGCAAAGTGACTTGATGAATACAGGAATGGAACACACTCAATACAAAAATACTGTTTTCTTCAAGGAGCTGGAGTCACCAGGTGCCACTGTTTTGCATCTTAACATAAAAATCTATAAGGCTGCACCTTCTGGTATTAAAAGATAACACCAGAGTGCTCTACCCCATGGCAATTTGCTGAGATGCAAGATATCAATGCCCTGAGACTCTGAAAAGATTTTTTTCTTTCCATAAACATGGGACCTCAATCACTGAAGAGCAGAACTTGAGGAAGACTCTCTCACCATGAATCAGCCTTCAGGGGGAATGCTGACTTCAGGAAGAGAAATTATTTATGGGGGACATTTATGAGATGAAGAACTCGGAAGGGGCATCCTTCTGAAATTGAGGGAAATCTTCAGAGAGACCAGTCCCTATGTTAAGAACACTAAAAATATGAACTCTTTGGAACACTGAGTGAGTGAGGAAAAGTCTTCGGAGGTGGGGAAAGCAAGGATGTGCTGCCTCTACCTCCTGCTTATATATGCTACAATCTGATGGCCTCATGAGTTAGTGCAGGAGAAGTGCAAACAGTGTTTGGCCTTTGTCACACATCCATACTTCTGACTCAGGACAGACTTAACAGAATCACAGAAAGGCTGATGTTGGAAAGGACCTCTAGAGGTCATCTGGTCCAAGGCCCCAGCTCAGATCAGGTTGTCCAGGACTATGTACAGATAACTTTTGATTATCTCCAAGGATAGAGACTTGGCAACTTCTCTGGAAAACCTATGCCAGTGCTTAGTCACCCTCACAAGCAGACAGAATCTCCTGTGTTTTAGTTTGTGCCTGTTGCCTCTGGTTCTGTCACTGGGCACCACTGAAAAGAGCCTGGCTCCCTCTTCTTCACATTCTTTGCTCAGGTATTTATATGCATTGATGAGATCCTCCTGAGCCTTCTCTTCTACAGGATAAACAATACCAGCTTCTCTTCATAAAAGAGATAGTCCAGTCACTCCATTGTTTTCATGGCCCTTTGCTGGACTCTCTCCAGTAGTTGCACTCCTGTTCTGAGGAGTCCAGAACTGGACACACTACTCCAGATGTGGCTTCACCAGAAGGATCACCACTCTCCACCTGCTGGTAACACTCCTTAATCACCATCACCAGCCAACCCGCATCACCAAATTAACACAGGTGGGCACAGAGCAGTGTAAATGAGCTACTGTTCTTGTTTCAGCTGAAGCATTAGGAGCCTTCTTTTTCTTATCCTTGAGCTGATAATGGTCCTGAGCAGTACTTTCCACAAAAAATACAAGGGCTGCAAATGTAATTTTTTCACACTCAGAGGTGCGCAGAGCCCATATAGATGGCAGGATGGGAAATCCTAGACGGATGGGTTCAACAGACATGGGGAGGAGAGAGTGAGAGCTGCTTCTACACACCATTTCCATACAGCACACCTATGGGCTTGACTCTTTCATTTCTCTTAGCATATCATAGTTTTCTAAATTTCTACATAATGCTCGTCTTCTAAATATGCTGAGAAATTGAGCATCACTGCACTGGGCAATATGTCTGCAGCCTGTGTTCCCAAGTAGAGTAGTCAAAGTCATATGTGCTTCTTTTGGTGAATGAAGAGTGTTGAAATTATGGTTGTTTCCTTTTTCCTGGCATTATTCATTATGTTATTTAAGTTGCAACAGTTGCAAAGTATGTCAGCTCAATTATAAGAAAAAACCCAAAACTTTTCCAAGAGCTTTCCCTTTAAAAGAAAAAAATAAAGCCAATTTAAAAAGGAATAACTGAGGATTATAGAAATGCAGTTTCCACAAGAAAATGGCCTTATTCTAAAATAAATTTTGCTCCATTTCCCAATTCAGACCTGTCAGATTTCATAAGCCCTCATAGGGTAAGCTTAATTGTATTTTAAGAACTCAGACTAATGTTTAAAACTGTTCCATTCATACTGTTCATGCTTTCTCCTACCAAGATTTATATCTGCAAAAAACTTTTTATGTGCCACGTAAGGTTTTGTAAATTTAAATCAACAAAAGAATTAAATAGTAAAAATATTATGACCTATGAAAATAATGTAAGAACCTGAGAAAACAACATTTAGTGAACATCTTCTGAAAATGCAGTCATTGGGAAGTGGATGTTTCGATGTTATTAGGAAAAAAAAATACCAAAAATGTTACTCAACACCTTTCAGAACTATATTTCAGACTGTTGATCCCAGCATTCATGACACATAGAGATGCAGTGTAACCACTAGGCTTCACAGAATCAGAAAAGATTACGGTTGGAAGAGATCTTAAAGATCATCTAGTTCCAACCTCCCTGCTATGAGCAGGGACACCTCCCACTAGACCAGGCTGCACAAAGCCTCATCCAACCTGGCCTGAAACGTCTCCAGGGAGGTGGCTTCCACAACCCCCCTGGGCAACCTCTTCCAGCACCTTACTACCCTCATGGTGAAGAATTTTCTCCTAATATCTAACCTAAATCTACCCTCTTGAAACCATTAAAAAAACATTGTGGTTGAAAACCATTACCCTTTGTCCTATCACTACCCTCTCTGGTGAAAAGCCCCTCCCCAGCTTTCCTGTAGCCCCTTCAGGTACTGGAAGGTCGCTGTAAGTTCTCCCCGGAGCCTTCTCTTCTTCAGGCTGAACAGCCCCAACTCTCTCAGTCTGTCTTCATAGCAGAGCTGCTCCAGCCCTTCGATCACCTTTGCGGCCCTTCTCTGGGCCCTCTCCAACACCTCCATGCCTTTCCTGTGCTGAGGGCTTCAGAGCTGTACACAGCACTCCAGGTACAGCCTCACCAGAGCAAAGTAGAGGGGCAGAATCACCTCCCTGGCCCTGCTGGCCACACTTCTTTTGATGCAACCCAGGATGCAGGTGGCCCTCTGGGCTGCGAGTGCACAGTGGTGGCTCATGTCAAGCTTCTCATCTACTACCACGCCCAAGTCTAGCCGTTCTCCCCCCAGCCTGTCTTTGAGGCTGTATTCACGAGGCTGGCTGGAAAGGGCTGATTATCTGCTTTCTTACTGAAGCTGGGTCCTAATTAATTAGAGCTAGCTAAAAAAAATATTATATATTTATATCTGGAAATGACATCTGTAAGATAAATTTGCAAGTATATTACCACACACAGTTTTGCTCACCTATGTAAATATTTTTATAACTTCCAGTAGTTAGCCTACACTGGATACTGTTCTGGAAATCAGTATGTTCCATTAGCATATTACAGGAAATAAGGTACTTCAGACATTTCTAACAATAAGAAACACTTAGTATATGGACTCTTAGTACATAACTGTGCACATAGTGATAATGTGTTGTTTAGTTTTGAAAATTCTGTTCTCAATTGGCTTACTGGGAAAAAAAAGTGACCTAAACTTTTTTAAAAAATTATTTTATCATTCTATTATCCTGCTTTCTTTTTAAAAGCTGAAAGGAGGATACAAGAGAATCATTGGAAGAAGTCAACAGTTATTCAACATTTTTTTAATGTTTTACTAGCAGTTCTCTATTTGGGCAAGTTTGCTGTAAAGCACAGAATGCAGTAATGAGGATTACTTGGAAAAAATTGATAGGTCATTGGTCAGCAGAGCTGAAACAAGGGTCACTCTCGAACTTCTGTCTACCAGAAGTGCAAATGCTCTGACCAAAAGGATATTGCATCTAAAGAAACTCTGGCATGGATTGTGTTCACCTCAACAGCTCAGAAACACATAGAGCTTGGAGGTCTTGCAAACCATTGTTCCTTTATGCAGATCTGAATTAGTGGTACTGCTTTATCTGGGTTGCCAGTACATTTCTTCATTAAATCAATGCATGTCCTGCCCCTACTCTGGAGCCAGTGCCATCTGGGAAGTTACTGGTTTCATGTCTTGTAGACAAAGCTTACCACAAAGGAGGAGATTGTATTGTGTTGGGTGGTGGTTTATTTCACAACTAAGTAAGAGTACCTTGTCTTCAAAACTAGCATAGCTGGTTTATTTTATTCTGAAGAGCTACATCTGCACAGAGGGCCTGGTGAAATGTACTTGGTGACTTATGCTATTATCACGCTTTGCTTTAGGGTTATTTGGCTAGGCAGCATGCACAAAGAAACCAATTTACAGTCTGTCGATATTGCCATGTTTGTAAAGGATCCTGGAAGTCTGACTTGCTTTCTAGACCTTAGCACGTCAGCACATCAGCAATTTGCCTCAGGATCTGGCTCCTTAAAGATTATGGTGATGACTATAGCTTTTAAGTAAATGATCTCACACTTACACTTCTAGATGCAAGCTCCAATTTTGTGATAAATCAAAGCAGTTCATGCTCTGCTTCCTAGAGGTCACAGCAAAGCTAAAGTGGATTTGCTTCATTTATGGTTACTGAGATATGTATTTTCTGAATCTCTGTATTTTGCCCTTCCCCCGCAGCACACCAGCACCATGAGTGGATGGATTACTCATAGACAGTGCTTGCACGCAGGTATGCCAGGAGGGATCCCAGCTTGCAGTGAGTGCATTTTTACAAATGCTGCACTCTTCTAAGTTGCCTCTTTTTATGTTTGAAAATACGAAATAAATTCCTTTGCCGTTTCCAGGAACACACAGAGATTTTCTTGAGCTTTGGAAGGAAAAGAAGAGGGAAAGGCACTGTATGGCACAAGGGGTAATTCATCCCCTGTTTTTCATTCATGACTCTTCTGTCCTACCCATTGCCCAGAGACAAGAAAGTCTAACCACATGCTTCAGAACAGAAAAACACTGTTTGAGAGGGCAGTGTTATGCCTGAGTTCGCATTTTAATTAAAAGAGGGGCAAAAAGGCTCAGACAGAAAAAAACCCAAATATTTCCTTTAACAGGGCAAGAATATGTTTCTTCAACAGATACTGGCTATGTGTGAAGTGCATAAATACCTATTTCTTATTACTGAAGAATTTATACAAGGTACCTGAATGATTCTCTCTAAGGCATTTTTTTTCTTTCAGGGTTGAAATATTATATGGCTTCTCCGAGGGAAAATTAATCTACAGTTTTCTATAGAGTACCATGGGATAAAGTAAACAGTGCTTTAATATCTCTTCTAAAGGACATACTATAAAAATAGAAGTGACACATTTTTTACTTGTTTTGAGTGCACAATTTTTCACACCACAAGTAACTATGTAATTTATTGGAAATTACACATTTACTTTATTCATTAGTACTTGTAAAAAAATAATTGAATTACTTCTAGCCTATTCTAGTTTTATGGAAAATGAAGAATGACTTGATTCAAACATTATTAACTAAATTAAGTAATTCTTTATGGGGCATTTATTTCTAGACTGCCAGGAGTTTCAGCTGGAAACAAGCCCCTTAGAACAGGGTAGAGATTAGTTCAGTGAAAGCACAGAGCTTCCCATTCTGACTTTATAACGTTTATCTCACTAGATCATGTAAGATCTGTAACTCCCAGTAACAGACAGAGAAGAAGCGAAGGAAGAATACAGACATATGGAAAGAAATAGAGAAAAAAATAGCTTTCCTTGATCTGTAAGAAAGAAATATACCCTTCCAAAGCTAGGAAACAAGAATATAGAACAATATGCTTGTCAATTAGAGAAGATGGACACATTCTGCTGGTTTGCTAACAGCTCACTCTGCTGCTCTTCTATCTTTTTCAGTATTTACAGATGTGCTGTAACATGAAAGCTACTGGAAAGCATGGCAGCATATCACAGAGCAGTATGCTACAACCTTCAGTAGAAGGACTGACTGTGATCACACAGTTAACACAGGCCAGTGTCAGCCTGAAAAAAAAGTATGTCTACAGTAGGGAATGAGTAGGTGAGAGAGCTCTTCTGTGGGTGTTACACATCATGCGAGCCAGTGAAATTCACGCTGTGATGCTCGCAGATCTAGCTGGTGGCCATTTTCTCTGCCACTTTGTGAAAGTTCCACAAATGAGAAAATGGCAAAGCAGATGTACAGATAAAAGCAAGAAAAGGAGGAAGAGGTAGGAAATATCAGTTGGTAGTAGAAACTTTCATCCCTAGAATAAAACCATGCACCTAACAATGAAAGAATTTGCAAACACTTGATTGATGACAGAGAGGAATAAACACCCAATGGGGAGTCTGGAGAGGCAAATCCTATCAAAATGATTGCATGATAGGTGAAAGGTGATGTGGACAATATATGTCTCTTGGTAAGACATTTTACACTGTGATCTTGTAAGAAAGCTTAACAAATGTGGTTTGGATGAAATTGTTACTAGCACAGGAACTGATGGGAAACCATGCCCAGTTTATAGCCATTAGTACATTCTCAAAAATGGAAGGCTACAGTGAACGAGACCTGACAGAGATCTGTCCTGCTTTGAGTTTGTCACTAGAAAATGGGGCAAAGAACTTGAGGGGAAACTTAAAGAATCTGTAGATCAGCTGAGGCATGAGGTATGTCAATTGACATGGTTAGATTAAAAAAATGTTCCTGGCAAAGATAGAGATACTGAATCAGCAGAGCACTGTGCTTAGATAAGAATAAATAGTTGCAAGAACAAATACAAGCTGGTGGGACAGGAGGACTGAAGAAGAGGATGTGGAGGTTGTAATGGACCCCAGCCTGAGTCAGCAATGCACACGGTGTTTCAAAAACAAAACCACCACCTTGGGCTGTCAAGAATATGAAACATGAAAAACATGTGACCTAATGCTTCTATCCTGCTAAGTGTGGGAATGGCCCAGCTGATGTATCATTTTCAGTTTAATAATACCATGCTTTTAGAAATAGAAAGATCAAATTAGTAGAGGAATGACAAATATTACAACTGTAGAAAATGTGACCTATGAGAAAAGGTTGACTGAAATTATATTACTTAGCTTGGAGAAAGAGAGGCATAATTATATGTTTTATATGATGGGAATAAACTTTTTCCTTTACAGCAAAAGATGTATGTGTTCTGCCTTAAAACAAACAAAAGAATAAACCCTTCTCTTAAAGTAACAACTGCATGGTTCTGCCAGGGAGGTTGTTGCATCTCCATCACAGGATTTTCCAAACAGAGTTGGAACAAGTGTCTGTCATGAATGATGAAAGCAGAGATGGTCCTGGGCAGGTGGAAGGAGGAGATGATCACTTAGGTTCTGCCTTTCCTATTTCTTATGACTTGTGTAGGAACAGATGACCAAGTAAATCGGTGGCTCACAACTCAGTAGATTTTATCATGACAATAAATCATTATTGCTGAAATCAGAGAACTACTCATAGATAGAGAAGATAAAAGCCCTGAGGCCGAATTGTAGTTTTTCTGAGACCTTTTATACCCCATTGGTGAAAAGAAACCATAGGAATGTAAAGAAACTATATCATCAGCTGGAGTCTCACCCTTAATATCATATACCTCTGCACAGCGACACGGAAGAGTAATACTCTAATACAACATCGTTGGTTTGGTTTTTTTTAATACGAGTTTCCAGCTGTTTGCAGATTTAAAATATGAGCTGTTTTTCAAAATCAGCCACAACTTACTGAAAAAGCATGAAAAGAGAAAAATAGCCACAACTGTTATTGGTAGTCATGACTAATATACAGCAGTCTGAAAAGCATAGAAACAGACATGAACCAATGTTCCTCACTGCAGAGATTAAAATAAGTGAGGAATCTGTTTGTTTTATTTTATAATCATAATGTACCTGTGTAGTAGTCTGCATACATATGCAAAGCATTCTTTAAAAATGCCTTAAAAATACATTGCAAAAGCCAAAGCTTCAGCATTAAAATCCAACTCATATTTTCTTGGTTAAGTGAGCTTGCTTAAGACATATCTTCAGTAAAAACTTGATCCCATAAAAAGTCTTGGGTGGACAAGAAAGATTAACAGACTGAGATTTTACCCTGTTCAGAGCTGAGAGACCTTAATGACATTCTCTCTTAAAGTCCTATTCACATATAATCCCTGCTGCTGCACAGCTGTTTTTGCAAAGTACACAGCAAAGTCTAGGTTCCAGCCTAGGAGGAACAGAATTTTAAATACATGCTTCTCCTAGCTGAAGATTCCTGGAGGCCACACCATGGATTTGTGGATATTTCTTTCTCTGTGTTTTTTCTTGCTCTCTGGCCAATCTGGTATCAAGAGAGATCCAACTGAAAAGCCTGTTCCCAGTTAGCTTTTTGTCAATTGTTCTAAGTGGAAATGGGTTGACTCCAGCACCTTCAACCATTTGGGAGTCCACATGTCTACACCAAGATATATTTTTTGGTTGGTACAAGGCCTGTATTTCTGTAACTGGAGGCATCCTATGGTCCAGACCATGGCCAGACTTTATGACCAGTTTCAGTGTGCATATGAGTTTTATATTGCTGCCACAAATTTAGTGATTAGAATATTTTCTGAGAGAAGGTCATCAGGTATGTGTTTTTTATAGCTAAGAACTGACTATAAGTCAAGGTAAAAGATATTGTAGCATTTAATTGAAATAAAGTACTGGAAAATTTAGAAATGATTGTGGGTAACACATCATATGACATGTAGGGAATGAAGAATGCCCTGTAAGTTGCTTTGTGAAGCACACTGTAACATGTAGTGTGAAAAATAATTTACATTATTTCTTTAGCTCACCAGTCAAGGAAGAGAAAATGGTGATTTTTATTAATAATTGTTAACCCAGAGTTTATTTGCACTTCAGTGGGATTTTAGGTTTGAACAAACTTACTATTTGTAGAGAAAAAGTGGAAATCACCACATTATCAGACTAATATGCAAAAAACAGATAGCTAAACAGACTGTTGAGCGGGAATGTTGCCTTTAGCCTCATCTGCCCTACAGCCTTGAAGCCATGATCTATGCTCTTCTGGTCCCAGTTTATACTTCTGCTGTCTAAATAATTTTACTTGAAATTATGTGGTTCCATATCAAAATGTACTTTTGGGAATGATTAAGCTCACCATTCCTGATTTCAACATCACTAGGTTAGTGCCTGAGGATCAGAGTGTTTTGGTTGTACACACATTGCAACCATGGAAATTCAGCCTAGTATCTTCTCCCTATAGCAGAAGCTAAGGCAGATAAAGTTGGAAGATGGTTATGGTATCATGAGTTTAAAACAGACACTGTCTTTATTTTTGTGCCCCAACCACTTGTGTCTTCTCAGATAACAAGAGCTTCCCATGACTGCAAGGAACTGTTTCAATCCTGTAGATGAGGGCTACACAGGTAAAGGATGAAGTCCTCTTGATTTTGTGGTTGTTCATAAACTTTATTATGTCATAGGAAAGCCTAAGGTGTTGAATATTGGTGGGTTTCTTTGTTGAGATGCAACAGAGGCTGTCCACAGGAAACTGAAATACCGTGTCTGTCTCATGTTGTGGCATGCAAGAAATCAAATCAGTCTGCCTGCACATGCTCTTCCTTATAGGTTTTCCAAGGGCAAAATGAGTAACGTTACATGATTGTCTCTGTAACATTTTAATGACATCATAAAATGTCTTGTTCAGTACAAAGGATCACTTTATGAGGAGCTCATCAAAGGAAGCAAAATACTAAAGGAAAAATTATTAGGCTTGATATTCTGTATAAATATTGCTTTGACAGGATTATACATGTTCTGTTTGCCAAAGATCTATTAACTGATAACTAGCACAGAACTTGCAAATATCATCAAGCCTTCATCTATGTTAAAACTGCAAAGGTCCTGAAAGATCTTGTCCCAGCTTTACAAGTCCATGTTAAATGCTCTAAGTTTTTATAAATTACAACTGTACAGTCACCTTAAATCCCCACAATTTCCTTTGTCAGGCATCAGCATTTCTCTCATAACACTCTTTACATAAATGTTGGCATTGCTGTTAAATTATTCATATGGCGTTATATGAAAACACATGACAATTTTTTAAAGTGTATTAGTCAAGTATCTTACAATCAGCTAAGATGCCACTCTGCTGGTTATTTTTCTCAATCTTGCCATCTGAGTGCTCTGAATAAATTTTACTTTATTCAATGTTTCCCTCTTGTTTCCAAGCATTTATTTTATGATTTCTACAGCTTCACTTGTATTACCCTTCTATTTTATTTTTTTTCTTGTGTTGATTTCCCTTTCTATCTGCCATACGCTCTGTTTTACTCTTCTTGCAGTCTACCATTTTATCTTTGAAAAAGATATTCCCTATTATCTGATCTTCCCTGTATGTACTTAACTTTATGATATTCTTCTTCTTTGAGTGACCTTTGTAATGTAAACTTTCATTCCTGCCTCCTGAAAGTGTATTCTGACAGTAAAGGCTGGCACACCTTTAATTCTTAAATACAGAAACAACAGTTCTCGACATTCCCATATCCCCCTCCAATGCTTAAATTTCAGCAATATGACAAATTACACAGTGTTACTAAGTTGCATTATACATTTCCTTTTTCCTTTTTTGAATCATCATGCAATATTTCTTTGGTGTTGATCCAGAATGTGATGACACACAGGCTGGATTTTCAAGTGAGAAAATAATTCAAGGCCAATGAAGCAAACAAAAAAACCCAAATTAAATTATAATAAGAATCTTTGTTGCTAATAGGTTAAACTGCAGATATATTTTGATTATTTTTAGCACAGATCTGTTTAGAGTGTATTCTCAGAGTTATTATCAAAAATAATTTAAAGCATGAAAATGACATGGTGTAGTTTCACTTTGTAAACACTCAGCATCATAAATATGGAGAGGACCAATTAAGGTAACCTAGACAATCTTGACTCTTTCCTTGCCACATCACTTTGAGAAAAGTAGTGAGACTTCAGACTACTCTCTCAGAATGCTACTAGTATACACCCCAAAAGTGATCACAAGCCAGTGTTACTCCTTATCTTAATAAACCTCTCCAAGACTGCATAAAATAGGAGCTTGACTGCATATCAGGAGCTGGTGGTTGTAGTTTCAGCTTATTTTTACAAGATTTTCTGTAACAGACAGCCTGGGACTCTTTTGCAAATATGCAAAATAAGTTAGTAAAAAAACCCACAAACAAAAAACCCCACAACAACAAACCTCAACATAAAAATCAAGACAGTGTAAAAAAAATGTTAAAGTACATTTTACTTTATTTTATTATATTTTTTTCTGAAAGAGCAGAAACTTCAGACTAGATTTCCAGACTGCTATGCAAGTGTGACAAATTGGTCTGAAAATCCCCAGTGATGATCCTTGTGTCGGTTTGTTCTGTGTCTGTTAAGCATGAAGTGAACATGACTGAGGCATAGGTTTATCTATTGTATTAAACAAGATGAGTGGGGAAAGAAAAGAAAAATGCAAACAAATATAAATGAAAATATTTAATTATTCTGATCTGAGTCTTGTGTGAAAATGCTAATAAAACATTTCAGTAATTTTCTTTAAAATATCATAAAAATTACAAGAACATATAACAAAATAATTTGTTATTTTTTCAGAAAACACTTTTTGTTTCAAATTCATCATGTTTACAAAGTCTTGGACTTAAGAAAGGACAGTAAACTGAGACAATGATCATTACGCTTCTTGATGATTTCTCTAGGTTGACTCAAAAAATCCTAAGATAGTAAAAACATGAAGTCAAATTAAAAATACCAGCAATGTGTATGTAGTTTTTTTCCCCTGTCCTCCTTGAATTAAGCTGGAGTTTTCCCATGTCAGCTAACATGGGAAATAAATAATTTATTAATTACTAAATAATTATTATTAATTAATAAATAAATAATTTATTCCTGCAAACTTCTGCTACAGTTTGTAAATTAAGAACTGAAGGTCTGGACAAATTTGTTCACTCCTTACCTTTCCACTTCAGTCACATTATTATTTATTTGTGACATAACATCAAGCTTAAATTTATTGCATTTGTTTATTCAAATAATGTAATTCAATTTGACACTGCTATTTGCCTGAAATAGCTACTGAACATATCATAGAACATTTTTACTTTTTTTTTTCTTGTAAAACCATGGTATTGATTAAATAATTAATGTCAATAACTCTTTTCTAATCCTCAAGGAAACTCATTAAAATATTTAATAAAAAGATTGTGAAATTTTTAGGCAATGAAGAAAGCAAATGAAAAGTCTATTTTAACACACAAAAAAACCCTGACTCCAAACATTCACTTTGAAGAAAAACCATTTTAGGTAAAAAACACCTTTGGAGCCAAAACACTGTAGTCTGTTATATTGAAATTATATTGACATGCATGTGTTATATTTTTCTCTCATTGGCATCTTAGCAAACTAGGGATCAAAACCAAAAGAAAACATTCAGTTAATAAATAGCGGAAAAATGTCATGCCCTTATACTGAAATTTATGTTTCTTTATACTGGGGTCAGTTAGATGGTTTATGATAATTTAATGTAGAAGAGCTTTGAAAATCTCACCCCAAAGTTTTCAGGTCAGACTTTATGACTTACCTTTATTAATTAGATATTTGTGTTAATAACCTCCTTTAAATCAAGGTGCTTGAGATAAATTGAAACACAATATCTCAAAGAGAGTTCTTATTTTCATAATTTAATTACCACTAAAAAAAATACAAAAGTATGCCAAATTATAAAAATATTTTCCAGCTTAAGTTACTAGTTTCTAAGTCTAAACAAACTCTTTTTTAATGGAAAAGAATAATTCCTTCCAATTCAGAAACTACTGAGGAAAAAATGTTATAACCAGATAGCAAAGGAAATTTGGGCAAACATAATGGCTCTCTCTGGGCTTAAAATTTACAAATATATTAAAAATGTCTCATAATCCAGATCATAACACAACTCTTTTGCAAGACTATGGCAAAACATAACTTTACAGCTTCCGCAGAAGCCAACAAATCCTCTGTTGGCATTCAAGGAAGCAGGTAAGAGCATGAGAGAACAGCCTGACAGCAGAACTTTTGTTGTATAAGGTCAGAAGCTAAGAACATAAAATTACCATATTAGGTCAGGGTAAATGTCCATGTAACTCAGAACTGCATCTTCACCGGTGGCTACTACAGGGCATTTAAGTTCTCTTTATAAACTTTGACCTTCTGTTCACTTCATAGATTACATATCAAGCTTAGAAATAAAAAAACCCAAGCCACCAGTTTCTTGTTTCGTTATTAGTTTTTATTTTGTTCTTTTTATGCTTTTAGGTAGTTATTCCCAAAATCCCAAAATTCTTCTTATGTGACTTCCTGTTAATTTGTATCTAATTTGTCTCAATTTTGGATTTTTAAAACTTCTTCAATTGGAGGTGACTAAGGAGGATTTTTTTGTTTTCAGATTTGCTATTACCTCCTATACCTTTTCTGTTTAGCCATATGGTTTCCTATGGAACATATGGGAAATATTCGTTAATGGTGGGAATGATTAATTGTTATTATTATTCTCTTTAAAAACTTTTTGTACCACTTGCAGACATTTTATCCTCTTCACTATTTATTTTAATTTAATTTTAAATAGCTGCCTTTTTTTTTTTTTTTTTTTTTTTTGGAGAGCTGAATTTTTTTTGCTGTTCTTAGCTGCAGCAGGAGAAAAATCTCAGGTAAATGTACTTCGAACAATGTAGCACTCTGCTAAGTTAATATAATCAGTTTTAAGTACTTCCAGAAAAGTGTCTCCAGAAATCCCCACTTTTAGCTGTCACCACAAAACTGAGGGCAACTTTATGGTTCACAGGACACCAATAAGCTTTTTGTGAGATACACTAGTAAGCAGATAACCTCATTACCCATTAGCTTCAATTTCTGTTTGGTCTCAGCATAAGGCTTAAGTGGCCCTATTCTGTTAAAAAACCAGATTCTTTACTTGTTTACTGAAATAATTTACTTTGAGGTTGGTTTACTTAGACCCCAGAATGATGGCAAAGGAATTTTATCATGGGCAACAGTAATAGACTTCTTAAAGTAGAAAGAAGTGGTTACATCTTGCCTCTTATCCTCCAAACTGCATTCTCCATAAGCCATATAAAAAAGATTTCCCTGAGGAACTATCATCTCAGCTAGAATGCAAACTGAAGACTAGAGAATCCTCCAAAATACAAACTATTTCAAATAACCACATGTCGATCTGGGGTGAACGACAAGACAGATGAAAAAAATTAGGGTCTTCCATAGTTTCAGGCCTCCCAGTATACCCTGGGCACCATTTTCAGTTAAAGTTTGGAAACAGTGCAGCATCTCTGTAGTTTTGTGTCAAGATACAGGAAAGAGCACGAATCTGCCTGCTTTTGACTCAAAGTGATTTAGGAGCTGATTGTTTCTTTGAGTTCAACTTTCAGATCCCTTTCTCTCATCTGAAGGGAAAAAAAAAAATAGCGAGCAAGTTAGTGATGATCCATGCAAACATGACTGAGAGCCCCTGTTTACTGACAGCTTTGCTTAAGAATATTTAAAGGGATTGTAGCTTCTAGGGCTCCTGATACGTTGTCTTCCAACTTCTCAGTCAGTAGAATTTTGTTCTGCTTCATCACATTTGCAACTAGGTGTTGTGGAAAATTAAATAGTGGTGTGTTATGCAAATAGTGTGCTCTACAAGTAAAACAAATAAAAATGAGGAAATGTACACATTGTACCTTTGAAAGGTTGCAAGCAGTGGCGCAGAAGACTTGGGTTACAATAACATCTGAAATGAACCTGGGAGTGGGAATGTAGCAAGGCTTGTTTCAAAGGGGAGCCAGTTCACTAAACACTAGAGTGATTTAATGCACCATCAATTATTTCCTGCTTGTCACTTAAACAGGCTCCACATATGCATGGCAGGTCCATGAGTGCAAAGAGGAGGTAGAAAGCATGATTTATTAGCTGGGGCAAACACCTGCGAATTAAGCAGCTCAGAAATTAGCCACAAGTAGCATATTAGTGCAGCTAATCAGGCACGGTTCAGTATTTCAGTTTCTTGATTTGCCCATAAATAAGGCTGTATGTGGCTGCCCTGGGGCATTCTAGTGATTAACAGCCTTGACCTACAGTAAAGTGTGCAATCTAAACAATTTAGAGGGGTTTGCAGGTGTACATTGTAAGCTTGTTGCTTATAAGGCTGCTACATACAGTGTGTAGAAAAGATCCTGGTACCTGGATGTCTTGTTCATACTTTTTATCACACCATTTAATGATCAATTTTCTTTTCATTCATTTACCAGAGCCTAGTAACATTAACGAGTTTTAAACTTCGAGGCATTGATGCACAACTGTGAAACCCAGTTGTCTTCCGTGTCTTATTTGGATGCCAGAAAAAAATGAGAACGTCACTGTTTGCAGTGCACTTTCATACCTCACACTTCAGTTGTTGACTTTCATCACAGCGGAAATGTCAAGTTGCTACTAGATTGTTTCAAGATCTGTGGTTGGCTAAGCCTACCTGTTGATTGTTGATTTAAGAGACCTGTGTGGAGAAGCCGCTACAGAGCCAACAGCAATCTACTGTCCTGATTCTGCAAAACACTGAGACAAAGACATAAATTTTTTTATCTATTCACACTGACACTTTAAACACATATGCTGGGGGCAGACTTGAAACTCTCCTGAAACAGTATATGTTAATGCATATAAAGCTCAGT
Organism: Hemiprocne comata; assembly: GCA_020745705.1. Classification (NCBI taxonomy): domain Eukaryota; kingdom Metazoa; phylum Chordata; class Aves; order Apodiformes; family Apodidae; genus Hemiprocne; species Hemiprocne comata. Next base: position 97,664,368 of record CM036587.1, on the reverse strand, counting down.
AGAGGCCATATTGAAATTAACTCACGGAAAAGTGACACTTATGAAAAAGAAAAGGAGGAAAGACACCCCCTAAACTAGCCAGATGCTGGATAAGGCATCCTGGTTACCAAAGTACTCACAGTAACCTACTAATTCCTCACCTCCAAAAGAACACATGAGGACATGAACAAGGATGAATATGAAAGACTCGTGGAAAAGTTATGTCATGTAGCATCACCCGCAAGGGGATGACACCATGTAAATCCAGAACTGTTCACGTTTTCATCTAAAAAATGCTGGGACATTTTAGGAAGGAAGCACAGAAGAAGCATCATAATAGAGACATGAATTAGAAAAAGCAGGGTGGCCATGACTATTTACCCTTTTTTCTACTATAGGAACAACATGGTAGTATTTGTTGGAGCAAAAGGCAAACATTGTTTTACATAACAAATTATTAGTTACGAAAAGATCCCATTGAGAACTCAGAATTATCAGAGGAAGAAGTATTGAACCTCTTTCATTGCCCTTTGTACCTAAACCTGTGGGACTCTCATGCCACTTGCAGCATGTGGCTGTTTTGCTACATGATCATACCAGCTCCCACCTTAATGGAGGCCATTTGTTGATTCCTAGGTTGGGGCTGTACCGTTAATGATCCTCAGTATGGAATGCCCTGATGGGTTCATCTGAACAAGTGTAGACAGCATGTTCTAGCCTTCTGATTACGTCCCCCTGTGCTTTGCATTTGGGATAGCCAGAAGCACTTGTTGAGGCTGGCTCTTCCCCTTAGTCTACTGGTTTTTCTTGTTCAGACTGAGACACACAGTTTGCTTAAGTTTATATATATATATATAATATATATATATATATATATTTTTATATATATATATATATATTAGAACAAAGACAGTTACAGGGCTGCTTTCCAGCACTCCATATTTCTCCTTTAGAAGTGTGATTCTGAGGGTTATGTACCATGTGCAGAAGAGGGTGGGATGAATATGTTTTTGAAAGTAAGGTGTCGGCAGACTGGGACGGGCAATGGAGAAAGCCGTCTCCTCCCTGCACCTACCTACCTAGGTTTTCAGCCAGGCCTGGGTTCTGCCTGGGTAAGGATCTCATTGCTCTATCCCAGGAAATATTTGGCAGTCCTGAAGTGTGGCCTGTCAAAGAAGCAAGAGCTCAGAGTGAAACACAGTAATTAAACCAGTAGCTTAAGCACACCATCTTAATTTTTCTGTTCTTTGTTTAGTTGAAGCAGAAATAAAATGAGACAACATGGTTTTGCTGGTTGACATGAAAGAATGCTTTTCTTGGAATAACTCCAAAAAAGTGCTCTTTCCTAGTCCATGTTATTTAGCATATTGTCATTCTCATACCAGTATAGTATAAACTCTTCATGTATTTATTAAGGGAGGTAGAAAACTAAAACCATAAGAGAAGACACACGAAATAATGGATGTATTGGAGAACTTTACGGTATCGCTATATACTGCAACGACATACGGAAAAATCACAGGGTGTGTGTGAGAGCAAACACTCAAGAGTCTTCAAAAGCATTGCTAACAAAATAAAAAATTACCAAAAAGAATACACAGTGTAGAACAGAAAGACTGCAGTGCACGGACAGAATCAGATCTATTAAGATTATTCAGATGCATGACAGGATTTCAGACTATATCTTCAGAGAAGTTAAAGTAACATTTCAAGGTGTGTCTATGATTCTGGAAAGTGTAGAGTATGATCAGATCACCAAAGTGTCAGAGCTCTTGTTATAAAACAGCCTTTGCCTTTTGGTAAAGGGGATGTTAAATTTCAAGTACAGCAAACTCAAAATGGCTACATAAAACCAAGCATAGGTTAAAAAAAGCAGATTTATTGTGAGAACTCTGAAATGTTATCTAGATGATCCCCTGAGCAGCCCTTGAGATGTCAGAGATGATAATATAGTAACAATGTTTGGGGAGTATTTCTAGTTTTACACTTAGCCTTTTGGCAGGAATTTATTAAGACAGAATAAGCCTGTGACTTTTCAATTCCAAGTACAATTTGTTTCTCTAATATATCTGCAGGAGTAATGTGTGATGGAATTTTTCCTTTGCTGGGCCCAGTAGTTGTGGGTGATGATGTGCTATAATAGGTTCTCACAGGCCATATCTCAACAAGATAAAACACAACACATGTACATCTGTGGCCCAGTGTCAGTGCCTTAAATGTACACCAGAAATGCATTAAATCTTCTGATTGCTATTTTATTTGTACAGCTTGTTGGTTCAGAGTTTCCTATGTAATGTACCCTGCTGATTACCTTGAATTATTGGCATATCCTTGGTAGAACAAGAAGGCCTAGTTCAGAAATACAGCATTACAGATGTGCCTTGAATCTTTTCCTTTATTAGTAGAAAGAGAAGAAATCTTCAAGTTGTTCCAATATACTTTCTGAAAGCACATATCTCACAATCAACTGTCTCATGCAGTGCTTTGGACCAAGACGAAAGGCACTTGATACTGCATCAGGAATTTATCCACAGAGTTGCTTGAGAGCATCTGTGCCTGTGACTATGTATAATGACATAAGAGTTTAGAAAATAAAGTATTAGGGACAGCTATAGAAAATAGTACATCAGAAGAGGCACTTGAAGTTTTGGATCCTCTTTCTGGGCCAGATTCTCACCTGCTTTAAAGGTGCAAATGTCACATCGGCTTTCTTGCTCGTATGTGAGACTTTTCTTTTTGAAGAAAACAATGTTTTAGAAGTAATCGTGATTTAAATGTTAATGGAAGTGATTGTGTTTGATAACAATGAAATAAATATATAAGAAATAATATTAGTTGACACTCTCCAGCTTCAGCCTCCAGTGTTCCTACAGCATCATATCTGAGCTAAGAAAGCCTGTTTCAGTCTCAGAATATGTCTGTGGCAGGAGTTGACTGTTTTGGCAGATGCATCCTCCCATATTTCCATTTGGTCATACACTTTAGTTGTGAGAGCTGTGTCCCTGTGCCATATTTATGCTCTGAGGCTGATAATTACTTAATGAACTGCACATCTGTGGTCTTTGAACAGATTGGAGACTTCCCTAGAGTGGCTCCTTTCTCATTCACATCCCTGGGTTTCCTTCCATAAGGGATCATGGGAGGGTTATTTGGGCTACAGCAGAGGCGCCTGCCTGGGTATAGGCACTGCAGGGTCAGTAGGAGACCCAGATAGCTGAGCTGCACAGGATTTGAGGTAGGGGGATTTTTGGTCAATTCCACATGTCCATATGCGACACATCTTGTTAAAGTAGGTCTCAGTCCGGCAGAATAAAAAGTGATGCTCTTCCATCTGCTCCAAAAAAAATTTAAAAAACCGTATATGTTGATGTAAGGTAGCATATACTTAACAAAAGTGTAGCACTTCTTCACTGGAGTTCACAACTTCTCACAGGTGGATGGAAAAGTCACAGCTTGAGAGCTGTGGCAAGAGGTGAGTGCTGGCTAGCCTACTGCTTGCTCACAGCTGAACAGCTGTTTTTCACAGGACTGTAAAGTGGTCAGATCATGCTGACATTTCTGCAAATCAGATTTAGCTCATACTGGTGTTCAGAGAGTAACTATTCTTTGTGCAGATGCATGTATTACTGCTGTTGTGGCTGTGTTAATTGCTGCCTATAAAGTTGCAGTCACTCAGCTGGAAAGGTGAAATGGTATTATATAAGATCAAACTTGTGTAAGAAAATAAAAATGTGGGTTTTGGTCACTGAAAACAAACTAGTTTCCACAAACTTTTCACTGCATATGGATGAGTAATTAATACATTCCTAGAAATTACAATATGCATTTATTCTGTATTTTGTTGCAGTTAATGGCACTGGTTTTAGAGGTTCAGATTACAGAAATTATATTTTGGTTTTAACAATGATCTATTAGCTATAATAAGCAACAGTTCCTATTTCTGAAGGAATTTGAACATTTTATTGATCTGCTAGGTCCCATGTTGTCAAAGGTGATTTTTATATTGTCATAAAGACAAGTAGGAGGCTAAGGTAACAACTGAATAAAAGAATAGGTATGTATTTTTATAGTAATAGTACATACTTAATTACTACATCCAAACTTGAACCAATACAGTTTATATGACCTAATTTGGAAATATAGGCTTAGATCTCTCTAATAAATGGATTCTGAAGTGAGTGAAGTAAAAAATGGCACTATATTACAGATATTCAGGTCTAGCAAAGAAACAACAGTTAAAGGATGGCAGGCACGTGTACAAGTCTCATTTAGGTCTTAGCATGACTTTGCTTGCAGGATTCTTTACAAGCTCCACTTTGAATATAATTCAGGATCCAATATATTGTAATATTATATTCAAGTTTTAGAAAAAAACAATTTAAAATTGTTTCTTTTTTCCTTTGAAAAAGTGATCTATAAAAAGTGAAAGCATTTGTAACAAGTATACACTATAGGCCAATTTATTGTTATCAAGTGAAATTAAACCAGTTGTAAATATAAATGCTGAACGACGATATATATTTACTTGTTTGGTAGGTAAAAATATCAGCAGTGAAATACAAAAACTGATAATGGAGATAAATAACTTTGTTTAAAAGTGGCCATAAGGTGAAAGAATAATTAGGTTAAAACTGCCGAGGAAATGTGTAATTCCGTTGCTATATTATGAAGCAGGTGCATTAGTTAAAAAAAGTGACTAGTTATACTGCATAGACACCTCAGTGCACCCAGAAGCCAAAAACTATGCAGATTATAACAGAAATAGCTGACTAGTTTAGGAATCTGGGCTACTAGATACTGTGCCTAATTCTTGTGGTCTTTAACTTCATACTTAGTTTACTGTGCACGTACTGGCTCATTATACTTTCTTTTATGTGTTAATGCCATTTTATCGGCCCTGCTCCCAAAATATTCTTCATGGTCTTAAAAAAAGGCTGGTTTAAGTTCCCTTTTTTTTACTGTCTATTATTTAAATTCACCCAGTCTGTACCATTTGACTTTAGCTTATATATACATGCTTCTGTGTGTGCGTGTGTCTAGTGTGCAAGTTCAAACATGTTTATATACACGTGTACATCTAGATAATTAGCCTGCAAGGAGGAGAGAATATCAGCAGTTGGTCCAGGAGTAACTGTACTGCAACACTGATGGTGTCATATTTGAAAGTGTGCTGTGATTATTTATTTTATGTGCTAAGTTAGATTGAGGCCACAGTGCATTTTATTATTAAAGATTTAGTTTCTTTTTGGCTTCAAAAGGAGACTTTCAGTCTTTTCCATATAAACATATGATGTGATTTCAGTAGAATAAATTCACTTCCACATCCCACTTAGCACCTGATTAATTCATATTTCTGAGGCAACAGAGATATGATTAACTTGTTTTTGTCTTACAGTTCATAAAATGTGCTATGGATAACAATGTGAGCCACTGCTGGCATGTTATACAATAGGTCAGTTTTAGGAAAATCAGTAGAGACATGGTTTTTCATTAAATATGGTTGTCATCTAATTTATTTGGAAAAATCAGTAAATTTCTTGACACTGTCATCATACATCAAATAAAATCGAGTTTGACAACAGGTTTTTAGCATTTCTAAAAGAACAATTCAGGAAACTTCTTGTGCCGTCACCATTTTTTAGATAATATTTCAGAAGTTTTCTATGTATTTTTTAGAGGGTGAGGTGTAAGACTCAGTGCACTCTTCTGGGCAGTCTGCACCAGTACTTCATTGTTGTGAAAAAAACCCGCGTTTTCAATCCAAAAAGATGAATTGTGAAAATATCCTTGCCCCCAAGTAACAAAACACTCACACCAGAAAATGCAGTGACAAAATATGGTGACAGTGCTCACAGTAAAAAAGTGTCGCCTGATGTTCAGATGGCATCTCCTGTGTTTCAGTTTGAGACCTATGCTTCTGGTCCTGTCATTGGGCACCACTGAATAAAGCATGGTTCCCTCTTCTTTTTTCCCTCCCCTCAGGCATTTGTACACTTCAGTGACATCCCCCTGAACCTTCTCTTCTCCGGGCTGAACAGACCTAGCTCTCTCAGCCTCTCCTCATGTAAGATGCGCCCATACCTTAATCATCTTCATGGACCTTCACTGGACTTGCTCCAGTGAATCTGTATGTTCATAGAATCATAGAATCATAGAATCATAGAACCATTCAGGTTGGAAAAGACCCTTGGGATCACTGAGTCCAACCATCGTCCCTACTCTACAAAGTTCTCCCCTAAACCATATCCACCAACGCCACATCCAAATGACCCTTAAACACATCTAGGGATGATGACTCAACCACCTCCTCGGGCAGCCTATTCCAGTGTCTGACCACTCTTTCTGTGAATTTTTTTTTTCTAATGTCCAGTCTAAACCTACACTGTTGCAGCTTGAAGCTATTCCCTCTTGTTCTATTGCTAATTACTTGTGAGAAGAGACCAGCACAAATCTCTACAATGTCCTTTCAGGTAGTTGTACAGAGTGATGAGGTCTCCCCTCAGCCTCCTCTTCCTCAAACTAAACATTCCCAGGTCCTTCAAGTGTTCTTCATAAGATTTATTCTCTAGGCCCTTCACCAGCTTAGTTTCCCTCCTCTGTAGTCTCTCCAGCACCTTGATATCTCTCTTGAATTGAGGTGCCCAAAACCAGACACAACACTCTAGGTGTGGCCTCACCAGTACTGAGTACAGGGGGACAATCACCTCTCTACTTCTGCTGATCACACTGATTCTAATACAAGCCTGCTTCCTGTTGCACTGGGGAATCCAGAACTGGACACAATATTCTAGATGTGGCCTCATGAGGTCTTAGCAGAGGGCAAAGATCACCTCCCTAAATATGTTAGCAGTGCTCTTCCAAGGGACCAAGGTGAGGCTGGCTTACCTATAAGTTCACTTGCCCTCCTGAAGACAGGAGTGGCATTTGCTCTCTTCCAGTCTTCAGGAACCTCTTCGAGTTCCCATGACCTTTCAAAGATAATTGAAAGTGCATTTGCAATGACATCAGCCAGCTCCCTCAGCACTCATGGTTGCATCCCATTAGGGCCCTTATTTATGCATGTCCAGTTTTTTTTAAGTGCTCCCTATCTTGATCCTCATTCACTGAGGATAAGTCTTCCTTGCTCCAAATTTTTACCCTGGTTTTAGGCCTGGGATTCCTGAAGGCCAATCCTACCAGTAAAGATTGAGGCAAAGAATGCATTACGCATCTCAGTCTTCTCCATGTCCTTTGTTGCCAGTTCACCTGTCGAATTCAGCGGCAGACCCATGTTTTCCCTCCTATTGCTCTTTATGAACTAGTAGAATCCTTTCTTGTTGCCCTTCACATCCCTTGACAGATTCAATGCCAGGTTGACCTCAGTTTTCCTAACTGCATCCTTGTATGATCACAATATCTCTATACTCCTCCTAGGTCACCTGCCCCTGCTTCCACCTCTTGTACATTTTCTTTTCATGCCTGAGTTCAGTCAGGAGCTTTTTGTTTACCCATGCAGGTCTCCTGCTGCCTTTGCTTAATTTCCTACTTGCTGGGATAGACCATTCCTGAGCTTGGAGACTCCTTGGATCAGCCAGTTTTTCCAGACCTCTCTTCTCTCAAAGGTCGTATCCTGTTGGACTCTGAAGTTGAAGGTTCCTCACCTGAAATCCAGGGTCATAGTCTTGCATTTTGCTCTGCTCCCTCCTCACAGAATCCTGAATTCTTCCATCTCATGGTCTTTGCAGCCAAAGCTGCCTGTAGCTTTCACTTGCCTGGCCAGTTCTTCCTTGATTGCAAGGATCAGGTCCAGCAGGGTGCCTTTGCGCATTGACTCTTTTATCAAATATGTGAGGAAGTTGTCTCCAGTGCACTCCAGAAATCTAATTCTTGTGCCTTGTTGTGTCATCCTTCCAGCAGATATTCCATTACTATCTCACCTCTTTGTTGAGGAATATATTCCTAATGCCCTCATTTCTAGTTTAAAGCTCTCCTTACCAGGTTGGCCAGCTTATCAGTAAACATTCTTACCCTCTGTTTAGTTAGGAGGATCCTGGATCCTGGGTCCAAGCAGCTGTTGACCTTCAAAGTGGGGTCTCATGGTCCTAGAAACAGAAACCCTGCTGCCAACACCAACAGTGCAAACTGTTGACCCATAGGATTGACCCAGTCTTCTTCAGAACCCTTCTCTTTCAGCAGTGAGACAGAGGAGAACACCACCTGGGCCTCCATGCTATTCATCATTGTCATCAGAGTTATGTAGGTACACCAGACTTCCCAGGTCACCCCTGGCAGTAAGATTGGTTCCTATATGGAAGAGCATCAAGGACACTAGTCAGAGGACCAGATGAACCTTGAGCCTCCATCGCATCTCTACAACAGTGTTAATGTAAGCCCAAAGAAAGCAGAAAACATCCCTAAAAGACAACTCAGGCCTATAGATGGGGTCCTCTGTCCCCCATAGTAGGGAGTTTCTTAGCACTGTCATTTACCACTTCCTCCTAGTTGTCTTGAGGGGCTCAGGTTTGAGTTGCCAAAGATGCCTACATGGATGGCACTCCCAGCTCCTCATCAGCTATAAAGACATTGAACCTTATTTTGTTACTGCAAGTCTTCAGGTGTGGCAGGAGCCTTCTTCCTGGTGTGAGAAGTCACCAGCTTCCAGCTTTTCTCATTATGAGAGTTCCCACTTTCAAACTGCATGGGCTCAGACTCTTCCTTCCCCTCCACTACAGTTGAAGGTTTGGGCTCTTGGAGATGTTTGGCCTCAGAGAAGATGCAGTTCACCTCTTCTCATCTTCTCTGCATAGTTTGGAGACCTCCCCTGCAGATCTTTTACCTGCCAGTATAGACCATTGACAACTGCACATCTCCTGTAGGCTAGGAGATCATGTGTTCTAGGCTCAATAAGAGGCACCAGACTTTCCCTGTGGCTTGAGACTTGCCAAACTGCATCTTCCTCTGAAGCTTCGTCTGGGTCCAAGAGCTTGATAAGGAAGGGGCAGTCTCTCTAGTAGGTCCTGGGGACTAGGTTGTGTGGTGTATCCCCACTATAGCTAAGGATGTGCATACTAGACAGAAAAAGGTTGCTGGCCTCTTTTTTGTGCTGTGTTCTGCAAAATGCCACACCTGTTGGCAGCACATGAGAAGCTGTGTTCTTGATCTGGCTCTTACTTAGGCCTCCCCCAAGCATTGGCTAAAAGGGTGCTTGACCCTCCCTGATAAAGGGACTCTGTGACTTTGTAATGCTGAAATTAATGTAAAAAATATTCTGAACAGTTCTAAAATTGAATTTCTGTAGGGTAGAGTCATTGGGTCACTAACATCCTGCTTGTGTCCATCTTATTTCTAGATTTGTGTGTGTAAATATCCCCTATGAATAAAACGAAATTTTGCTTTTAGAATGTTTTGCCGAACTAGCTGATATTTTACACTATTACATTTGCATAAATGTGATGGCATTTCCTGTACCCAGAATGTCTTGGGAGAAGAATTTTCTTGGGAAATCAGAAGGACTCCTATGTGAGTTAAATATGACGTGAAAACAGGAGAGAGATAGCTGGAGAATGTGGTCAGTGGTTATGATCACAAAGACTGGTTGTCATGGTTTAGGCCCAACACGACAAAAAAGAAACAGCCCCATGGCCACTCACTCAACTGCCCCCCACACACACCCTGGGATGAGGAGGTCAACTATAAGTTCATGAGTCAAGACAAAGGACAAGGAGGGCTCTTCACCTATTAAGGTCCTGGGCAAAAAAGACTCAACTTGGGGAAAAAATAATAATTTAATTTCACACTAATCAAATACACACAGGACACAGACAACACAAAGAGCAGTGCTTACATACGTTATCCCCACCCTTCCCTTCTTCCTGGGCCCAAATTACTTTGTTCCTGGTTTCTCTACCTCCCTCCCCCCAGCGGCACAGGGGGACGGGATGGGGTTTGGAGTCAATTCAGAGTCTGGTGGTTCTTGCCACTCCTTCCCCAGGAAGAAGGTTTCCTTGCAGTCCTCCTCTGCTTGCCCCTTGGGGTCCCTTCCCATGGGAGAGAGTCCTCCACAAATCTTTCCTTCATGAGCCCTTCCCACGAGGTCCAGAGCAAGCTGCTCCGGGGTGGGTTTCCCACAGAGTCACAGGCTGCTTCAGGAACAGTCACCTGCCCTGGCGCTGGGTTCTTCCACAGCTGCATAATCCAAGTCCACTGGCAGCAAATTCGAGTCCACTGGCCACAAAATCCAAGTCCAATGGCCATGGCTCTCACCCCTCCTGGCCCCCCAAGGGAATGCTCCACCACATTCCTCTATGGATGCAGGGGGACAGCCTGACATCTTGCCATGGGTTACAGGGAAGCTTCTGCTTGGGCACCTTCTTCCCCTTCTTCCTCACCCACCACCAGCACCACTCTGCTGCTCCAGCACAGCTGCTCTTCTTTTTGTGCTTGCTCTGCTCAGGTCTTGTGTCAGTTCTTTCGTATGTTAATCACAGGGGTGCATCTACTGTTCCTCTAATGGTTCCTTGGCCGGTTTTGGAGCAGTGGGAACTTCTCAGCTTCTTACCAAAGCCACCCCTGGGGCCCTTCCCCCGCTACCAAAAAAAACAGCCAAACCAGCACACTGGTAACTGGCAGCTGTCACCTAAAGTGATCGTAACAGCACCAAATGACTTTTCCAGCATGCCTAGTCTAGTGGGTTGCTGAAATGGTGCCGCCTGTTATGAAACAGCTAACAGCTGAAGGCACACTGTGAAACAACATAATCGATAATAATCTCCCTGTACAATTGTTGATATATGATAGCATTCTATACAAAGGGTCAGTTTTCAAAGAGGTTATAACTTTACTTCTTCATTTGAAGAAGAAATAAAGCAAAACCAAAATGAACTCAGCATAGACCAAAAAAATTCTCACTTCCAGAATGGCTACTTTACTCTCCTTTGGAAGGCATTTGTTCCATCTGTCCTCTGCACTTGCAGCAATGCTTGAAGTGGGTTAGTAGGAATGCTCTGCGACCCATTACCTAAAGGTAATGAAGGAATTATAATTTGTGGCAAAGAATGAAACAGTGTTTTTTTCACTCAAATATATGAGGATAACAAACTGAAATACAGGAGCCTGTAATAAGGCAAATGCGCTGAACAAAATGAAATGAAAATATAATAATTGTGCTCTGCATAAAAGTGGATGATAAATTAAAATAGATGATAAAGTTATGAATAAACACAGGCAGGTGTATAGCAAAAAGTTATGGAGCAATCAGGTAGCCCATATTTTTGTAAATTTAGGGAGTTAGTCTCAGTGGAGTGAAAACTGGAAGAGGGTAGATTTAGGTTAGTCATTAGGAAGAAATTCTTCACTGTGAGGGTGATGAGACCCTGGAACAGGTTGCCCAGAGAAGTTGTGGATGTGCCATCCCTCGAAGTGTTCAAGGAGAGATTGGATGGGCCTTTAAGCAACCTGATCTAATGGGAGGTGCCCCTGCTCATAGCTGGGAGGGGGTGGTTGGTGGAACTAGATGATCTTTGCCTGAAGTCCTTTGCCTTGAAACCCTGCCTGACCAACCTAGTGGCTTTCTACAATGGAGTGACTGCATCAGTGGACAAGGCAAGACCTACAGATGTCATCTATCTGGAATTCTGCAAGGCCTTCGACACAGTCTCCCACAACATCCCTCTCTCTAAGTTGGAGAGATATGGGTTTGATGGGTGGACTGTTCAGTGGATAAGGAATTGGCTGGATGGTCACATCCAGAGGGTAGCGGTCAATGGCTCGATATCCAGATGGAAAACTGTGACAAGTGGTGTCCCTCAGGGGTCTGTACTGGGACTACTGTTGTTTATTATCTTCATTAATGACATTGACAGTGGCATTGAGACCAACATCAGCAAGTTTGCTGATGACACCAAGCTGGGTGGTGCAGTCAATATGCCAGAGGGACAGGATGCCATCCAGAGGGACCTGGACAAGCTGGAGAAGTGGGCCCAGGTGAACATCATGATGTTCAAAAAGGCCAAGCGCAGGGTCTTGCACCTGGGTTGGGGCAACCAGAGATATGAATACAGGCTGGGGGAAGACATGCTAGAGAGCACTCCTGTGGAAAAAGACCTGGGGATACTAGGAAAATTTGGGCTCTTTTCCTTTGAACTAGAGAGCAGATTATTGTCCTAGGAAACTAGATTAGGGACCTATGTGGAGAGTTACACAGAATCACAGAATCACCAAGGCTGGAAAAGACCTTTAAGATCATCAAGTCCAGCCTATGACCAGCACCACCGCATCATCTAGACTATGGCACTAAGTGCCACATCCAGCCTTGCCTTGAACACATCCAGGGACGGCGCCTCCACCACTTCCCTGGGAATTCTATTCCAATGTCTAATCACCCTCTCTGTGAGGAAGTGCTTCCTAATATCCAACCTAAACCTTCCTTGGAGCAACTTCAGGCTGTGCCCTCTTGTCCTGTCACTAGTTGCCTGGGAGAAGAGCCCAGCCCCCACCTGACTACAACCTCCCTTCAGGTAGTTGAAGAGAGTGATAAGGTCCCCCCTGAGTCTCCTATTCTCCAGGCTAAACAACCCCAGCATCCTCAGCCTCTCCCTGTAAGACTTTCCCTCTAGTCCTTTCACCAGCCTTGTTGCTCTCCTCTGGACCCGCTCCAGCACCTCAATATCCTTCTTGAAGTGAGGGGCCCAGAACTGGACACAGTACTCAAGGTGAGGCCTCACCAGTGCTGTGTACAGGGGGAGAATTACATCCCTACTCCTGCTGGCCACATTATTCCTGATACAAGCCAGGATGCCATCTCTTCCAGGCCACCTGGGCACACTGCTGGCTCATGTTCAACCGGCTGTCCACCAGTACTCCCAGGTCCCTCTCTGCCAGGCTGCTCTCCAGCCACTCTTCCCCCAGCCTGTAGCGCTGCCTGGGGTTATTGTGGCCAAAGTGCAGGACCCTGCACTTGGTCTTGTTGAATTTCATGCCGTTGGGTGTTTTGGAATCCCTAGCAGAGAGCTCATTATTCTGTTCCGCATGGAACATGTTCTTCATATGCAGCCATGCTAATGTAAGCAATAGAAAACCAGTACAGGAACCATGTCTGAACTTTGAGGGCCATCATGCTCTCCCACAAAGACTAATCTAGGGCTTCATGAAGAATTTGTCATGCACTTGGATAGCCTGGTATCCTTTCCTGAAGTTGCCTACCCACTTCCTTTAAAAGTCCTGAGCAACACTTAGATTTTTTTTTCAGAACATGATTTCAAAAAATGTTATCAACCTCTTTCTTGCCCAGGCTTTCCAGTTCTTTTCATTTCAGCTTGCTAGTGATAAAACAGCATACCAAAACTGATGAACTGGTATTTGGCTGCAGTTAAAAACTATGTTTCTTGGAAACAGGCTGCTAAATCCACCTATATTCCACTTTTTCAGTTTTAGTTCTCTTTGGATCTGGCCATCAGATGGCATCATCTCTGAGACACAGATATTTCTCTGTGTGATGATTTTGTGATTCCTGGTTAGTGGTGTGGGCTTGTGGAGACTATTGCAAAAATCGGCATACATCACAAGGCAATAATGAGCTTCAGCAGCCATCGTGCTTAGCTCTGAGAGGTAATTTTCACAGTATAGTGTGGTCTGTATAGCCCCTGTGGAGCAAGTTTCACTTCCCATTCCAGTTGATTATACCTAAATGTAACAAGGAAAACAGATTATTAGAGTTCACTATTTTGCACAAACCTTATGAAGAATTTCTGCTTTTGCCTGTAGTACTACTTGGTTACTTGCTGGAGTTTTCTTACATAAGTGACTAATTTTCTTTTAATACCCTCATTTTCTCATGATGAAAAAAAGCTCCCTCTTTTGTAGAGCTTCATATTTATATTTCAAGAAAAAACTGTGATGATTAAAAGTCAGTTGAAATGAAATTGAGTATATATGTAATGTTAATAATTTAATTACATTGCCTTCCATTATTACTCTTTAAACTGATTTATGAGACTGTTTTTGCAAATCTCAAAGTGGTCTATGAATTAAAAACTCTTAACTAAAGTCCTACAACCAGACCCTAAATTTCCACACAAGAAAAATTTTAATTACAGCTGAAAGTGAATGTGCTATTTAATGGTAATAAAACATTATAGTGATAATGTAGCTATCCTTAAATCAAAGAAATTCAGACCTAACTTGCACTCAAGAGATATCCAATAGTATTAGAATACAAACCACCCCAAATACTTCACTTTTCATCTCAGATGATGCCTTGAAATGGCCAAAACCTTATGATTAGAGTACTAGCCCTGGAGATCCAAATTAAATCAAAAAGTTCTTTAAAGTCATTACATTGCTTTTGTCTCCTTTTAGTTCCAACCGAATGATAATCTCTTCTTTGTAACTAAGTGAAGATCTGTATTAACTCTGATTCTAAGAAAGACTCTTTCTGTAGGTTCAAAGTATCTTTACAGTTATAAGGACCATAAATGAAGGACGTAACTGAACCCGGTAAAGTAATAGAGGTGGACATTGATATTCGTCTGATTCATGTATAGAATGTTTTAGACAGCCTTGATCTCAAAAAGCTTGTGGTTTTGGAGTCAGTAATTTAGAAGAAAATGCAAGTAATACCAGGATTGTATGGTTGGTTTGTTGCTAAAATAGGTGCTCCTACAGTGAACTTGGATGGGTATAAAAATAGATGTGATAACCTTCCCTCTCCCTTTTACCCCCCAAGATGGTCATAGAGTTGTGGTGAGAAGGACTGAATTTGGACAGTCTGCAGGATCTCTGTGTGAACTTCTGCTGCAGTCTTGTATGCATTCCAAATAAAGCAATTTAGTTTAAGAGCATCTGCTTTTCCCTGTTGCAAGATGCTGTTAATCAGCCAATTGACATTGTTTTGCCTCTGTAATGCCAGGGGCTCCTGAATAAAAACATTAGCACTGCCATGCCGGATCAGATGAAAGAGTCCATCTTATCCCGGTTTCCTTTCTTCATTGGTGACTAGCAGCAGATGCCTAGGGAAGCATACAGTGATAATTCCCTCTGTGTACCTTCCTAGCTGCCAGCAATGTGTGGACTTGGTAAGTCAGAGGCAGTATCTTTCTTATTTTTCTCCCATACCTGGGATTTTCTGCTTTTGCTTTTTATTTTCATTATGTGATACAGTATTGCCCCTTTTAAACATGCTATTTCATGATTTTGCTTCGCCCAGGCCACTCTTGATTTAATATCACTGTCTCATAATGCTATTTATAGACCTTTATTGTCTTTCTTACAAAAGGTAGGCTAATCATCTCTTTAACTGTACTTTGTATGGAATTTCTGCCACACATTCTTCTCTCCACCTCTTCCAGTGCTGTTTTACCCTTCTTTACTAAAACAGCACCTGACTTGATTCTCTGTTCTCCTTTTATACCTTTTATATATATACCTTTTTATACCTTTTATATATATACCTTTTTATACCTTTTATATATATACCTTTTTATACCTTTTATATATATATATCTTTTATACCTTTTATCTCCTTTTATATATAACCTTTAATAATGGTTGACATTTGTACTAGGCATTTCCATTGATCTATTCTGATTTGAGAACCTTGAATAACTTTGTATTATTTTGAACACTGCAGATGCTAGGGCAGTTTTCTACCAGACACTGTTGTTGACTTGCCTTTACAGACTCACTATTTCTCCTACTTTTTGTTCCATAATATACAAATGGGTATTTGTGTCACCTCTTCGAATTTCAATTTCTTTTACAGCCTACCATGAGACATGTGGGAGATAATTTTGTGAAAATCCAAATAAAGCATGTAAACGAGATCACTCTTGTCTTCGGTCCTACAGAGATCATTAATAAAATGTAAGCACGGTGCTTCTCTATGAATACCAGGTTATTTTTTTCCCCACTGAATCATGTGTCCTTGAGTTTGCTGTTTCTATGCTTTTTTAATAGCTCAAACAGGTTTACTCAGGTTTAGTGCCATACTTAATGATCTAGAGTTCTCCAGATATTTGTCTCCACTGGAGCCATTTTTAAATTTTGGTACTCTGTTTAAAAACAGTTACACTTTTTAGAAATCGGTATTATTGATCACAACTATTGACAAAACTAACATAAGCTAAAAACAGATGTGTAAGTCAATGTTTGGAATGACTGGTACTGAATTCCTGGCAATTTAATTTCTCCTCTTTCTGTTACGTGCATTGAAACCCATTTATTTATAGACTATTTTTTTATTTTCCTTAAATGTAACTTTTTAATTACAAAAAATCATGCATTCAGCCAAATTCCTCTGTGGAAAGTCTTGTCTATAAAGGGTAGAGAAAGTAAAAGAAATACTCTTTTAATAGATCTTACAGAAATGGTGTGTCACTGTATTATAGAAAATTTTTAGAAGAATGAAGAGGACTCTATAATATTTACTTTTTTCAGACTTTTTGGTAGGTTTGTCTCTTGGGCAGTATCCAGTGGACATGATGTAAAGCTACTTAATTTCCTTGAAATATGTGTTATTTCTTCCAAAAGGTCTGTTTATATTAAATAAAAGGATACATATTTGGTTAAAAATTATAGGGAATGGGAAAAGAATGGGATGTGGTTGACACTAGGTTAAATTATATAGTAAGTCAGATACCGTGTGTATGTGAGGAAGAATAAATGCATGGCTTAACTTTTCCCCAAGGCTCCCAGAAGCCTAAGTGCCACCTCAGAGTATGAAACATCTAGAAATCTGTGAGTACCTTGTGCTGATGTTTCCTATCTCTCTGGCCTCCTTCTCGAACCCAGTGAGACATAATGGGGTCATCTGGTCAGTTTTGTCATGAAGACAGAGCAGACATACAAAGTACCTGGACTGATTTTACCGTGAACATATAATGGATCTCCTGATGTTGGCTTCTATTAATGAAGCTTGGAGTTGATAAAGAAGTTTGCATCTTGAAAAATGTAAAAGTTGTTTCAGCTGAGGCTCAAAAGCTTCCTCAGACTCCATAGTCAAGGCAAGATGACTCAAGAACTGAAAAGATTTGTTATAATCTTATTAACCCAATCTTGCAGCCCAGCTAAAGCTACTTTAAACTCCTTTTACATTCCTGAAAGAAGACAAAATAAATAAGTATATCCATGAAAAAGAAGCCATGCTGGCTTAAGAATGAACAACAGAAGCCTGTGGATCAAGAATCCTACCAGCTTCACCCAGTTCTTCCACTTTTGGTTTGGAACAAAGAGAGTCTTTGTTGGGATGATGCATATTAATAGTCTGTGACAAGTTATAAATACATTGTGCTTTAATGGATTTTTTTTTTATGATGGATTCTTATAGTGTTTCTCTATCAGAATTATATGCATGGATTTTAAACAACCTGAATACATTTTTGGAATCATATCTCTGGAAGTTGACATGATAGGCAATAATACATATTTAAGATGATACAATGTAAAGTCATTTGACAAGTCTAGGACCCAGTAAGGTAGAAAAGAAAGGATGCTTAATAAAAAAAAAAAAAAAAGAAGAAACAACTGATTTTGTATTATGAAAGAGATTTGAGAAGTTCAAAAATGTCAATTTCACTTAATTTTCACTACCTTTTGAGTCCTGAATTTAAGTATGGAAGAATAATGGATAATATCCTGATTTAATATTCTGTGTTTTCAAAATATAATGTCAGTGAAAAAAGGATAGCACTGTCATTCTTCCTTGATGGTTAACCCACAGTTATAGCTTTCTGTAGGGACAATAAAGTTTCCTTCACAATACTCTCTTAGCTCCCCTTTGGAGGAATTGTATTAATAGTTTAAAAGAATAATGCACATATTTTAGTAATTCCTTATAATTAACAGTGGATATTTCTAGTAAGGCTTATTTGAACCATTTGAAAAAGTTTAGATTCTCAGAACTCCTCTAGAATCTCAGAGAATGACTGCAGTAATCAATGTTAAGATGATTTCATTTGTTTCCAAGGGAAAAATGTGTGCCTGCAATTTGAATTTTATGACATCCAGAAAAAAGACGACTTTGCATTAGAAAACCAATGAAAAAAAACACTAAGTTAAAACAACTCATTTTGAATCATTTCCAGTGATATATTTTCCTGCAAATTTGAAAAAGAAAAACACGAAAGTTCTTTTAAATCTTAAATAGTTAAATTTAAAACTGTCCTCTGGATGAAAAAAAGGAAAAAGTTTTCATAATTAATAAGATTATGAGTAGCATTCCATCAGCAACCTGGTTTTGAGCTCTCTGAAAACATGCCTCTGGCTGAATAGTGAATATATTAAATGTATATTAAAATGCATGTTACTTGAATACACCCATGGTGCCATGTGATCTGAGTATCTCTGAATAAGAGACATATTCTCATCATTATTTTTTAGTCAGCCAATCTCTGTGTCATCAATAAATTTGATCAGTTATTTCTTATAAATTATAGAATTACTGAAGACACTGACCAGCATTATTCTATAGAAATAATCCCACCAATTTATTTATCCATGTGTTTGGTAATGAGATCTGCCTAATGGTTACTTTTCATTTCAGATAAAATCTATTATTTTGATTTTGTACCATTATGTTTAATCAGCACCAAGTAAGTAGAATATTTTCGAGCATATTGTAAAAATAATTGATTTTATTTACAGTCAGTTTTTTCCAAAGTATGTGAGATAGAAACCTAAAAGAAATATTACATACAAGACCTATATGTAAAATGACAGTTATTAAAACCTTTAATTTTCGTTGCAAGACCGCAAGTCTTCTGTGGGACATTTTAAGGTAAGTAAAGTTTAACAATGACTTTCATCACTTTGGGGGGTTAGAAATTTAGGAAGAAAATGTCCATAGCCAATTCAGTACAGGCTAATGTAGTAGATGTCTGCTTAAAAAAAAAAAGAAAAAAAAAAGAAGATGAAAAAGTTATTTTGTTAGCTATTTAGATTACTACTTTGGGGAAAGTGGAAGGGCAAGGGGATGGTGGTTTGTTTTACTAATCTTGCTCTTAACTTGTTGAAAATTTTATCCCTGTCTGGTAGTACTTAATATTTTAGTTAGTGATTTCTGGTCCCCAGAGATGGTATGGAGATTTAAGCTTTTCAGCATCAAATCCAAATTGACTGCATAGGAGGGAGTTACTAAGTAATAACCCAGACACACATGCTTGAGCACATGCATATGCCTGTCTCTCTCCTGAGCCTGGGAACCTCATCCACTCTGGAATCATAAAAGAGGATTTTACGCTTTCTTCCGGAGAAATAGGTTAGACTTGTTCCTTGAAAATATAGTAGAAGGACATAACATCATGGTTAAAACCTTTGAACAGTCTATGGGTGGCCTGGATTCTTCAGTTAAAGCTGTTCAGACCAAGACGTTCTGCTCTTTAGAAGGTACCTGAACAACAAGACTGCAGTCATTGCTTTGGGTGAAAACTGTTCCTCTATATGGCAAAACCTTCAACCTTCACAGAATTTGAAGAGTGAGAAAGTGAGAGCAAGTTCTGTAACCTGGCATTTATGTAGGCTATTTTGAAATATTGCTTGCCAGTCTTTGCTTCCAGGATTGTTTGTGCATTCTACCCAATGGCCATATAATATATGAACATTGCAATAAAGACATTTTATAGTACTAGGAGTTTTCAAAGAATTACAGACTGAGAATTGTAAAAATATGTTTCACGTAAGGGAGTTATGATCTGACTTGTGAATGAAAAGTGATTTTGATCAAAAAGAAGATTCTGAAAAAATGAAAAAAAATAAAATCTGAGAGTTTAGGGGTTCATACCTAGAGGACATGAACGTTTCTTATACAGTAAGTGTTCAAGGTTGATTAGCGAAGGGACACTTTGCCTTGTTTTTAAAAATGCACCAAAAAAAGTTTGCAAATAAAAGTGTATTTGGGAGAGGAGGCTAGTTTATTAATTAATTAACCTGATTTTTATCTTAGTATTTGATATGTTTTTAAAAATTACAAAACCTCAGCTTGAGTATAACAAGTTTTCTTGTTCTATATCAAAACAGTTTGATAACTACCATATTCTGTATTTTCTGTCAATAACTATGCCTTGATACAAATTTGTTTTAAAATGAGTTTGGATCAATTCAGAACTTGCCTTCAATTTTCCTAGAAACTTGGTCACACTCAAAAAAGCTGTGCAGGGAAGTGCAGCAGTTTTTCTGAAGGCTGGTAAAAACACTTGGGCTTCTTTTTGTACTCTAATGTTTAACTGTTATTGGCTTACTGAATGTTTTAAGAAATTGCTGATACTTTGACAATGTTTTTCTTTTAGCATGGAAAATTAAGATATTCAATTTGCAAATTGCTTTTCAATTTCTCATTTACATAGGAAGTGCAGTCTGTAATTACTTTAATAATGGTGGATCCTTCTGCCTGTTATAAAAACATATTTCTTTTCTGTAAGATATTTGGAGGAGGAGTGTTTTGTTTTGGGGTTTTTTGGTTTTTTGTTTGTTTGTTTGTTTGTTGTTTTTTTGGGGGGGGTTGTTTTTTGTTTTGTTTTTTTGTTTGCTTTTTGTTTGTTTGGTTGGTTGCTTTTTTTAAATGCAGAGGACTATTTCTAGATCTTAGTTATGACTACAACACATGTCGTTCCTTTGACACGAAGTTTATTTTTCTAAAACCACAGCTTGATATTCTAGCACTTAATTTCAGAATGCAGCTTAAATCACAGAAGCCATAATATGTCAAATGATCCCACACTTGCAGGGGGAAAACAGTAAGTAATGAAAAAGCTATGATTGCTTTTCTGTCCCTTCAAATGACAGTTATCACCTCAGTGACCTGCTCCGGGCGGACCCATCTAAACATGACACACTAAGGGATAACGTCATCTAACAGGGTAGTTACAAAAATCAATACAAAACCCATTTCAAAGATACTCTGTGTAAGAATCCTGGTGTAACGTTCATTTATTGAATAGGCCTGAGGAAAAAAACAAACCAACAACTTTTCTGATATATATGCTTTACCTCCTAAGCAAAGGAATTTTGTAGGTAAGCAATAATTGTATTTTTCAATCTATTATTTCATCTTGCCAAAGCTCAGCCTAGAATCTAATACGTGGATGATGGCTATAACTCAATTATTAAGCCTAAGCAGAACTCCATAATGCATCTGTAATGCAAAAAGGAGCATAACAAGACAATTGACCCTACTTCTTTTAGCTGAGGGGTAGCTGTCTGTGTTTGTGCAGGGATGAACAAAAAGAGGGGAGGATTCTATGGTGTTGTATTTTTCTTTTGTGAGGATTAGGGATGTTCTGCAGTTATCTTCACTCATGAATAGAGAAGATATGGTTACATTGTTGAAAAAACTGCTGGCTCACAACTGACAGAAAATAGTTTTCTATTGTTTACTTTCTTAAATGGCAATATTACTGGCAGCTGGGGTAATTTTATCCAGTCATATCCCATATTCGGGGGATGCATTATGATTGGCTAAAAAGTCATTTAAGAAAAATAAGTATTTCTTTTCCTTATGTTTATCAAACTCTTTTCACATGTGTATGAGCTTTATTCTTCTCAGGATGTAAATAATAAATATAATTGAGATCTTACTTTTGATTACAAAAAGATGAAGTGTAGCTTGATAATTTTAAAAAATGCCATAATGATGGCTTTGCTTGATATTAATGTGAAACAATTCTTTTAAATTTAGCGAAATAACCTGTTTTAGCAAATATCAGGACTTCTTAATGATGGTTTTTATTGCCACTTAATCACTGTAAAGATCAGCATTTTTTTATTCAAATGACTCCTGTGGTATTTTGTGGTACAATATGGGACACTGGCAATTCCACATTCATATTGAGAGGTGTTTGATCACTGAAATAGTCTCACTGAAAACATCTTGCATACTTTGAAACAGAAATGCAAAGAGAGGATTAAAAGAGGAATAAGGAGAAGAATTAGGAAAATAATGTGAGAATTTCCAGGACCACTCAGAAAAGTGTGATGAAAATCTAGGCCTGGTAAACAGGGGTTGCACGTCTAGAGTAGGAACACCCACTCATCCATCTTCACAACCAAAATATTAATAAAATTCAGGAATGGATGTCTCTGGTAATGGAATTTGATTTGGAATTTTTAGAGATTTTAGAGCTGCACTGACACTCTATCTCTCCTAAAACTGAGTAGTTTTGTAATAAACAACTCTCTTTGTTAGAACACCTCTACCTTCCACTCCTTGCTGTAGATCAGCTGCCATTTCACATACAGAATGAAACTTGGAAACTGAAATAAAATTTACTGAAGCAGATTCTCCTGTGAATTTTTTCCAGTATTCTCTTCCTGAGTAAACCATACCTTAATTGTGTCCTATGTTTCCTCCAAAGACAGGAACTGTTTGGATAATTTGTGTGCCTTTGGCCTTTGTTTTCAATTCAGTCTGAGAGGGCCTGAAAAAAAGCAGTTCTTGGAAAACAGTATCCCATCCAAAGTATATCCAAGTATGGAAAAGAGAAGATCTGCAAAAGTCTGTGAATACATCATTCAGGTGCCATGCAGAAAAATATTGTTTTGCTTCTTTCTAGCATACTTCATTATTTGGCACGAGGGACATTCTTTAAGCTAATTTTTAAAGAAATTAGTAGGTTTTTATTATTAATCTAGTACTTATTCAAGTCATGTCAGGTAAGACCAGATACAATTGACAGGGTAGCACTAATATTGGGACATCTGAATATGCATCTCAGTAACAGGTGCTAATAAGAGGCAGGAGAACATCTTATTTGGGAACATGATTAATATCTTAATTTTCTTTAAAAAAAAAGAATAAATTGGGAGAAACAAGAAAATCCATCGTTAATGATCATTGACTGGGAAATAGCAGCTAATGTTGCCCCTCACCTTAATGGCTGCTGAATGAAGCTCTGTTTCCTTTGTTGCTCAGTTACAGGTGTTGATATAATTTTTTTTCTTCTTTAGAAACAGTCATTGCTTGCTTTCATCTTCCAGTTTCCTCTTCTAAGTAGTATATAACTACCAGGAAAATTTAGAACTTACTCTTAGAGATTTCAGCCATCATCCTCAAAATCCTTTCTGACTAGGGCTCTAGCTCTTTCTTTGGAAGTTAACTGATGTTTTGGTTTTGGGAGACGTACAGCACAGCACAAGCAGGGACTAACAGCCTGGGGGAACAAGTGAAGTGGGGTCTTGGGCCATATGCAGGTTGGGGAAAGGTCCTGGGAAGGGTGGGCAGGGACAGTCAGGGCTGGCAGTGCTGCAGGGCAGTGACACAGTGTGGGAAGTGAGATTTTTCCAGGATGCTCAGCATTTTCATGGTTGGTCTCTTAAGGGCAGATACCAACTGGAAACATCATAGGATGGGTTATTTATGGGACAATCGCTTTGCTTTCCAATAATTAGATACCTGTATTGGAACAGGGATGGCACATCTGGTTTTAAAGATGCCTTTAATTAGTACATAGAGTTTCTCTTCAAGCAATTAAAACTAGGATTTTGGTTTCACAACACAAATAAATGGAAGGACCACAGCAGTGTGTTTTTTGAAATGTCTTAAATCACAAATATCCAGCTGGAAATGGTATTTGGAAAAGCTGTTACAGTCTGTACCAAACGGTGAGCTCAAGAGAAGAGTCACTATTGTGAAAGTGCAGTTAATGAGAAATTGGTGACAGTCCCTTCTAGTTGGTACCTCAAAACCCCTTGGAAGAGCAGGGGTTTACAGCTGTGAAACAGCACAGTAAGCAAAAGAGGCCTGTGTGACTGAGTGTCTGCCAAGGACAAAGAAAACACTTCAGCAGCTGTTCTTCTGATGTGTCAGTGTGTCCTTCGAGGGGAGAAAACGGCTTTAGAGGGATAAGCAGGGGCAGTATCAGGTGTTGCTTAAGCTAAGGAGTGTTGCTTAAGTGAAACTCTTCTGTAGTCCTTCTGCAGTCCCTCTGCAATGCTGTGAAAGAGAAGCTGCTTGTCATGCAGAAAACTGGCTTGTGCAACCTGCATGTCTTGGATCTCTCTCACCATAGCTGTAAACAGAAGTCCTAACTGAAATTTGAAGATATGCACTGATGACTGGAGGCACAGGCTGCTTAACAGTGTTATCCCATTCTTTGAGATAACACCAGAAGTAGTCTATACAGTCTTGATTTTGAGGTGAATATTGTCTAATTGAAGTGACACATGAGGTGTGAGGAAGAGCTGATTTGGTTTCACCTGTGAATTGCTTTATGACATCTATGTGCTCTTGGAGCACCTTAGTAACATCAGAGGGGAGGCATGACAGAGTCCAGATTTTGAAAATTTGAGTAAACTTTATTTACCAGGATAGTTTCATTTGTTCACACAAGGCTTTGGGGAAGCATTTGGAAGAAAAATGTCTTTTTCAGAAAACAGATTTCTTCAACACTTTACCAAAGAGAGTCTCCACTGCTCCAGAAATGCTGTCAGATGCTATGAGCTTACTGCAGAGCATAAAGTTTTAAGAGAAGCAATTGCAATTACATGACTGAAGCACTGGGACTTGGGAATGCCACCAACACAGAAATCTGCATGTCCAAGAGATCAAATTGCAGCACTATTAAATCTCTTTTTCTGTTCTCATTAAATAGTTGTGCTGATCCTTGCATCCTTGGATGTAATTCTATAGTTTGATTTCAATGTTAAATTGTTGCCTTATTTTGGCATTATATTGTTGCCTTTGATCAGAGTGTGAGGAGGATGCCATATTTGCTGGAGCTCTTGCAGGTTTTTTTCAATAAGCCCTTTGATTTCTACATATGAGTATTAGAGTGCTTGCATCATAAGCTGCATTGTAAAAAAACACAGAGAATATAGGAAATCTGACAAATGAGAAGGTGTTGCTGGTTCTCATCTTTTGGTAAAGATGGTATGTATAGAATTCTTCCTCCTGAGCTGAGCACTCTGTCCTTTATCTTCCTGCATGTTTTCTTTCTTTCCTCTCAGTTACTGTCTAAATCTACTCATATATGCACACAGACATTCTGACCCTCAAAGTATTTCATAGCTTTTAAAGTTCTGGTTAATTTCTTTCCATCAAACAGCATTAATATTAAACAATTTCATGCTTCAGTCATATCCTGAAAAGTGCTGCAGAAATACTAAGCACCACATTTATAGCTAATACTCCTTTCAAAATTAGAATCATATTATTTTCACAGGACTGGCCAGCTCTGCGTGACAACAGTGAAGCCAGTGCAGTTTCCTGGAAGGTATGCCAAGACATTGGCAAAACTTGTCCTATTAAACAAAGAGAATAAGTAACTGCAGCACACCTGGAAAGCCCAGGCTGTCCTTAAGCAGAAGGAGCCAATCAACCCATAGAAATAACCAGTTGCATTGAGACAGGTAGGTTGTTGGTGGTCTCTAACTCAACATTTCTGGTAAGGGAAGTTCCTGACATTTTTCAAGTGTTACGATGACCATCTTGCTCATATTTGTAAAGCAGATCTAGGGACTCATTTATATTATAATAGAGTGCACTTTTGCCCTTATTAGTTGAAAAGGAGGTGATAGTTTACAAATAAGGTATGTAACCTCATTAGATTAATCACAAAGCATTTTTCCCTTGTAGTTTTAGCTGCTCTTTAGTACCATCATAGATATTTGCATTTTTGAAAGGTAAAATTGGGGCCAGATCAGCCATGATTGGGTTGGGCAGGAGAGGTGAAAGAGGGCTATGCAGTTGAATGACAGGTCAGTGTCATGTGAACTGAAGCATGCAAACTGTATTAGTCCATGGTAATTGGGGAGAAGATATTCAACTCCCTTTGTTTTCTCTCCTCAGCCAGTAAATCCCTACTTGAAAACTGTCAGACAGATTTTTTTTAACTGTATAGGTATTTTATTGCATTTGTGATTTTTTGATCTAACCAGAGAGATGTGCAGCATATTACAGTCATTGGTGTTTTACCAGTGTAGCTGTGTCTGGGTAACATAGTGCCTTCATGTTGCACACTAGTATTTTAGAGTAGCCTTTTCAGAAATCAGTCAGCCAAGGCAGATCAGGTCACAGTGTTAACTATACAGTATCTTGAGGGAAACTCAATCAAACCCAACCAAACTTTTTATAAGGCATCACAAATCATCCTGTATTAGCATCACATGGATTATTTATGAAAATGCTGTTGCTTGTCTGACAACCTAGGTGACATTACCTCTGGAGGATGAGCATCACCATGGCAAAACAGACATGTCACCATTAGACATTAGTCTACTGTAACTAATTTATAAGGCTGTCCTGTAATTTGTTTTGATCAGGCAGCCTGAATCTAGTTGAAGGGGATGAAAGGGAGGAGGCAGTGCAGGGAAAGAGGAGAGAGAAAGAAAATTCAATATTACTATTAACTAGAGAATTCAAAAATGTAAAAAAAAAAAAAAAGCAAGGAAAAGTATAGCTTTTTTTTTCCCCTTCATAACTTCTGTCTTTACACAGTGACATAAGTCAGAACCTCTAATAGAAGGTTTTCCTCTTGTTTGTAAATTTTTTCCCCGAATATTTCTAACTAGACTTCCTACGCTTTTAATTTTTTCAAGAGGCTATATGATAATCCTCTGCTTGCAGTTGTTTTTTAAAAAAAGTATGGATATATTCTAAAAGTGCCTTTGTGAGAATGGCACCAAAGTTAATCATGTTACAGTAAATGTCATATAAATTTTTTCTGTTAGGAAGAAAAAGGGAGTGTTTCAAACTGTGAGGCTTGCAAGCCGAAGCAAACATGCAAAAATCAAGCTTTGAGCTGTCTCCCTTCTGACTTATCATATTCTGCAGTAGAATATCACAACTTAAATCATCTTTTCTAATGCTAGCTGATAAATAAAATTAAATAAGGCAGAAAAAATGGATAGGTTAAGTATGAATATGAAATAGCAAACATTTCTTCAGCTACAGTTGGTAAGAGTTAAAACAGCTGAAAAGGAGTCATAATTACATAATAGTATCTCTGACCATAAATGACCTTGAGAGGGTCCATGTTAGCACATCCCCTGCTTGTGATCGTGCTGTGATAAACAGCATTATTGTGTGCTGAGGTCTGCATGGCTCCACCCCATCACTCAGTTTAAAAGGAAGATTTTCTCTAATAAAATTGCAGATTACTGTTCTAAAAAAAAAGGTATCATTTTCAGAGTCAGTAGTTGGAGACCAGTATGGTTCGGAATAACAGATGGAAGAATAAGTTAACTCATTTGGAAGATTTCTCCCTCTTCCTGTGAGCAGAGGTACCACCTTTGTTAATATTTTTGTTATAAAGAACCTGTCAAAGGTTACCTCTCTCTCCCCTAACTTTACTGGACATTGTGCAAATCTAAAGGAAAAACTTCTTTCAACATCTAATGTAAATAGAAAAAAGATGTAGCACATCACAGAGATGAAAAATGGAGGATAAATGAAGTATCAGGAACAATGACTGATTATCTGAATTAGACTCACTTTTTCCTTGTATTTTGGTTGCTCTGATGAACCCAGGATGAAAGAGGGACAAATACATAGGCATAATTTCTCTGATGGTAATGTGAGGTTTTTATCTATAATGATATAGATACATGATAATGATTTATTTTCCTATGTTTACTGGTTAGTGTCTCAGTTCCGTGCTTTGGTCTCTGGCTCCTAGAAGCATGCCTGGCAGTGTCTCAGTTCTTCAAAATCTTGGTAGGCACATTTGAAAGCAAAAGAAAGGGACTGAAGAGCAGGAAGGATGCTCCTGCTGCTGGTATTTTGTCTTCATTAGCAGTTTGAGCAGTTATAAAAAGTATTTGCTATATTTAAATAGTACTATAAAATACCACCAACTACTAGGAGTGTAAAGCAAATCCTTTCCATCATAATAACTAAGCATAATTTTGTTTGAGCAAACTAATTTTCATGCTAAGTTGTTTCCTGATTTTGGTAGGCCCAGTTTGTCTCAGTCCCCCACAAATTTTCCCAAATGCAACATTTTTCAGTCCTCCTAGTAAATAGCTGACGTCATTGTCAATAATCCAGTATTTTATCCTATATTTTTCTCTGATCAGGAAAGTATTCAAACTTCACAGCAGCATGGTAGGGCCCCTTCAGCCCCTTCACTTCCAGGCTACTTGCAGCATATTTTTAATTGCATATCAGTCATACTCTTAAAAAAAAATAACAGAGCAGCAATACCTCCTGTACAGTTACCATCTGTAATATCAATTACATTATATAGTAATTACAAATTAATTAAGATTGCCATTCAGTCCTGTACAGTCAGCACTTTTTAAATATCTCCTAGGAAAATATTACAAAAGCCAGGTGGCAGTTTTTCTTAGCTCAATTACTGACCAAATTCAGTACTGTTACTGAGAATTGCAAAAAGTAATGTTGCTCCCAGCCAGTTATTGCCCACAGTGATTCCAAAATCTGAATTTAAAGTTATGACATATCCTTGGTGAATATATTTACTTTTTAAAGAATATTATTTTACTGCATTCTGAAGTTACCTTTTCACTGGACAGAATGCAAATAGTAGCAGTGACAATATACCTCATATTAACAGAATTCTGGTTTAGCATTTTTCTTGCATTTCCTCATATATTGAGCTTTCATTTTCGCAGCTTGTAAAACTTGAAACATAAAAACAGAAGACCAAAAAAATCCTTAAGTAAGGCTTTTGCCTTATGGAAATACACTTTTGATGTAAGCCTTCTCATGCAAAATTCTAACTCTCTGCATGTTGTCTGACAGAAAACAATGAGGCCATACACACAGTAGCATATATACACCCATACATACCATGCTCTTTTTACTCTTTGTTCCCAAAACTTCAGAAAGGTAAAGGTATGCCTACACTATGCACTGCAGTCAGGCAAAGTAAATTAGTCTTTATGGAGCTCCATGCTGTTGCAGTAAGGTTGATTTCCATCAATAGGTGAACTAGTTTGTTTAAAATTAGTCCAGGTATTGCTGCAGCTTGAAGTGCACTTATAAGACATACAGTAATAAAGATCTTTATTATTTTCCTTTCTCTCATAACAAGATGCACTACTGCTTTTGTGCCAACTTTTAGAGTAAATTTAAATAAAAATGTAAGCTGCTTATGCTATACAAGTTGTGTTCATCGCGTTTAAGTCCCTACTAAAGTTTCTGGTTTATTCTACAATCACATTGTAAGACATTTATGTAAAGATGCTGGGGGTCACAGCAAGGTTGAAGAATGCAAACAATATGTTCAGAAAAGCTTTTTAATGCTTTTTAATAAAGCCATTTGTAGCATGCCGTTATTATCTTTTTGAGCAAGACATTATCAGTGCTGTTTATGGAAGATCTCTTGAACGATGTTCATAATGTGAGAAGTATTATAAATGTTTAGCAGCAGTATCACATGAAAACGTTGCTTTGTTTATGGTACTATTTAATACAAGACACTATAAGAAGGATTCCTTCCACATAGGAGAACTACTATATTTGTCTTTAATTTAAAGCCCTTTCCTAAAATTCCCAGTATAACATTTCTGGCAAAAAGATGAGTGATCAAAGTGTTTTCACTAATTAACCAATTCTGCAAGTATCAACTGAAGGAGAACTTGCATCTAATAAAAATGGTTGTGGAGTTTTTTCGTTTGTTTTATTTATACCAAGCTAATAAGTTTAGAAATTGAAGAAAAATTTTAATATAGGTTTTGGGATTTTTTTAATTGTCTGGTTTCTCCCGAGTTATTTGAAAGCTAAGGTCTTCTTCCTCTTCATTATCAGACCTGAGTAAATATTTTAAAATGCAAGATTCTAATTTATTTTTCTCTATTTCAATTAGCTGTACTGGGAGCTGCAGCAATCTATTCTAGTGGGAGGTGTCCCTGCCCATGCAGGGGCATTGGAACTAGATATCTTTAGAGTTCCTTCCAATCCAAACCATTCTATGATGATTCTATGATCTTTTCTTACAGAAGATACAGGCTTGTGACAAGAAAACAGAAAATAATGTTTGTTTTTGATGTGTGTCTCACAAGGTATCTGAGATTTGAAAGTCTGCTTAATGCAGAAATTCTGAAAAATGGTTTACCCTGTTAGAGGGACATGAGAACTTTCCTCTCTGCCAGATGTGGGTATGTAAGCAGACATCTTCAGTTTCTATCCTTGGGGAGGTGACTCCATGTAACTGGTTAGAGAATCTTCCATTATAATGACATGGTGGAAATGCGTTTTGTATCCTTACAGGTAAATTGGTGCAATTGGCTTGGGGCTGAGTGCTTACAAAGCTGTTACCTGTTTCACGGGTTTTACTTCATGCAGTAAAGCAGCATTAGGCCTGCTGGGCAGTTTGTTCTTGCTTCTGCTGAGATTCTCTCAAGTGAGAAAAAAAATAATTAAAAAGTTTACATCCCATCCTTGTTTTTACATCCTTTTTTTACATCCCATGTTTTTTGTAGTTCTTCAGCATCTTCTATGATTTCCAATTCTGCTGACCATCTAAATGATAGTGGCTGGAATTTTCCAGTCTTCACAGGTGTCTTTCTCAAAACAATGCTAGGAATATAAGAAGATTAAAAAAAAAAAAAAAAAAAAAGGAGGGCAAGGTGTCCCAGTGACTAAGGAACAAAATAAAGAAACAAAAATTAAAGACAAGATTGCTGTACATTGATGTAACTTTACTACTGTTGCTCACTCACTGTTGTACGTGGGACTTCACCTGAATGCTCCCCCGTATACTGGGGGAAAGGAACCCAGGCCGAAAAAGCATAAAGGGTGCAAATATACTTCATAAGCAAAATTTGTATCTGTAGAATTTCTGCCATGATTCAATGGCAATCAGAAAACTGAGTAATTACACACTTAGTCTCTTCTCTTCCTGGACAAATCAATTTCTGGAAAAAAAACCCACTCACATTTTGGGCATCCTTCCCTTCACCCTTCACTCACTCTTCTGTTCCCAGGTTCTGAAAAAGCACAGAACTTGCAGTACAGAAACTATGACTTACCAAGGATGCTAAACATATTCCTAAATCTCCATGTGCCCCACTTTCTCCAGCTGAAAATTTTAGGCAAAATATTTCCTGACCTCAAAAGACTGCTGTTAGATAGTATCCAATAAAACAATTTCAGGGAGGTTTGTTTTTTTTAAAGTGTTTGAGAAAAATGGTAACAAAATATTATTATTTATTAATCAAATAACCAATTATTTATTCATCAAAGAAAGTGAACCCAGAGCTCCTGCTATCTACATCATGTCTTGTCTATTTCATATACTAGTATTTGTAATTAAGTAAATGAATAACACTGATTTGTCTAGAAGATGAAAAAATATCTCATTGCAAAAATGTAACGAAATTATAATATTCACTGTAGAAATTATCCAGAATTAAAAACTGAATTAGATGCAAACTATTATGGCCCTTATATAATTGACAATATTCGAAATCATATATAAGATGGCTGTCAATTTTTTTATTTTTTTTTTTTGGTGAACAATAATGCTTTTATACTCCACTTTTTTTCTGAAATAGATTCTGTGTTGTCAAAAAAAACGTTTCAGCTCAGAGTACAATTTTCTCTTTAGCAATGACATTAATTAGACGTTTGTCTTTACCTGGGCATCTTTTTTCACTGAATTTGGAGGAATTTAACCTTTGAGATTTTAACCTCTGAGCTGAATTTTACTGAAATTGGCCAGGTGGTTCAAAAGTTATTGTAGAGGGAGGGACAATCGTTTGCCAGATATACAAACAGGCAAAGCAGTCATATAGGCTCATTTTCTAAGACATAAGAGGAAAAATATTGACTGGTTATTGAGTTATGTTGTTGGGTTTTGTCATGCCTAGTCGTTGTTTTTTTTTCCAAATAAGAGATGCACATGTTCAGTCTTTCTGACCAAAGGTAAAAAGTGATTATTGGTATTATAAACTGTGTGCTCTTCCTGTTTGCTATGCTACAGTAAATTTAGCTGTGAAAGAACTTCAGAACAGAAAGTGCTCTGTACAGCACACCACTGGGTTGATTATTTTTCTTCAGCTACTGCTTCAATGGTACTGTCAAACAAAGCTTCCTTCAGAAAACCAAGGAGTTTCGTATATTCATACTATATAAAATACATACATATTTTGAAGAATACTTTTCCCCAGTCTATCTGAAATGGTCGTATTGAATTTGGACCAAACATGTTCAGAAAACACACAGGCTCAAGATTCATTGGCTTGGGAGGGACCGCTTAGGATATCAAACCCACTTAGGTCACCAGAATTGTCTGGTACAGTAAAAAGCTGCCAGGCACTTCACTGTTTCTGAAGAGTTTCTAGAAAGAGTAATTTCTATATTAAACACAAGTGGATAGAGTTGTGCACTTTGTTTTATCTTGCCTTCAGTCCTGGTTAATTTACAATTCTTCAGAAAAGGGTGAACACCAGACTTCCTTTTCCTTATTTTTTTCCTTTACTATTAATGGGGAGGGGAAAACCCACTGGAAGTTCCCAAGGTGAAGTAAATCATGCACTATGTTATGTTGTACACGTTGAGCAAGATGACCCTGCACACATAGTAGGCAGTCTGTTTCTTCTTTTTAACTAGATGACAACAGTGTCCCACCCGTTGCTTTCATTCTTTCCTTTGGCACTTTTATCTCCTGTATCTCTGACAGGAATAGGTTGCAAGCAGGTCTTAGGAATTTAACACGTGATGGTCCTTAACCATGAATGTGTGGAAACTAAACATCTGAGAAAACTCTGGGGATACCTCATAGTGGCCTTCCGGTACTTGAAGGGGGCCTACAAGAAAGCTGGAGAGGGATTTTTTAAAAGCATGTGTAGTGATAGGACAAGGCTGAAATGTTTTTAAAACAGAAGAGGGTAAATTTAGATTAGAACCATTATTAGGAAGAAATTCTTCATTCTGAGGGTGATGAGACACTGGAGCAGGCTGACAAGTGAAGTTGTGGATGCCCCCACCCTGAAAGTGTTCAGTGGTAGCTTGGATGGACCTTTGAGCAACCTGGTCTAGTGGAAGATGTTCCTGGCCATGGCAGGGGGGTTGGAACTAGATGATCTTTAAGGTCGCTTCCAATCTAAACCAGTTTATGATTCTATGATTTGGGAGTTCACAAATAAGCTTGTATTCTTAGAGGAAAAATGAACAAGGCCTGTTCCTCCTAGACATCATGGGACAAACTGAAGGATGCTACAGATAACTCTCAAGACCATCTTCTGAGTTTTGGAACAATGCAACACAGAAACTACCACAACTGATCCAAAAACATGTCTACCCACTTAATTTGTTCTGTGGTCTAGCACACCAAGCTCCAGAATTTTTTCAGAATAATATTCAAAAGCATCAGATTGGTTTATCAATGCATGAACAATTTAAAATGTCCAGAAGACAAAAACCCACACAAAGTAAAATGACTGAACAATTGGGGCTTTTTGTGTGTGAGGTTTAAACTGTTTTTTCACTATACTTTTATTCATATATTTTTTTTTTATGCTCTGAAACTTCTGACACAGAGGTGCATTTCATCAGCTAATGATTTTGCATGAAAATACAATATCATTTCTCATCTTCAAATTTTTCATACTTAAAATTATCTTCAGCTAATAATTTTATATCTCCTTGCTATTGCAGTTTGAAAAAGGCTACACAGAGGTACCCTGTATGTCTCTTGTAAACTATTTATTATTTTCTCCCATTTTATTCATTTTGCCTGTTCATTAAATAGTTTCAGTCATCTTGTTCACTCTTTCTACTGACTTCTTACTGAAATGACCATACTTCTAATGATTTACATTGATTCTCTGTGTAACTGCTTATTTTCAGTGACCTACTCTCTTGGAGCTCCACATTGTGCTACCATACAAGTTCCTTCCCCTTTCAGCAGACACAAACATTTGTCCATGCAATCAGGATGACACGGTGCAATGCACACAAAATTCACATCTGCAGAGCTCTCAAAGCCATCAATTTTTGCAAGGACAAATAAAAACCTATTCCAACATGGAATTACTATTATGCACATACCACTATTGGTACATGTCAAATACATGTAGATCTATATATACATATAATTTTCCTTTCCAACAGTTGGAAGCAGTTGTATTTCTCTTTGTATTTTTGCATACGCCTTCAATGTATAAAGAGAAAGCCTGGGATTTTGTGATAATCTTTGCTTCCATCTCTACTAGTCTGAGTGACCTGAGATTCAAATAGCATATATGTCAAAGGAAAACAAAGATCTGCAGCTAGTTGTGTACTGAATACCAATATTAAGATTTTCCATATAATTATCAATCATTGCAAATGCTTGTGCTGCTAAAGCAAGAGATATGTGTAAGAAAATTAAAACGACATTTTAAAATTAAAGCAGAGGACAAGAAAAGAGGTAAGTAGCAACTTGTGAATTGAGCAAGTATGGATGGAGGGAGGGAAAGCTGCAGAGTGAAGATATTGACCAGTTCTCAGTTCTGAGATAATTAAAATGCAATAGACAAGAAGTGTTTTCTTTATCTGCTGAACTCTGCTATGCAGGCAGCTGGCCCAATAGACAGAAACAAAATGTTATCTGTCTATTATATCTCTGTTCTTTTTTAGATATTGACTCAACATCAAGGAATGAAACCTATATAGGAAGGGCTTTATCACAAGTGCAGACTCCTACCAGAGAAGCTAAGGTGGCTTCCTAAAGCTTGACAGCATTTAAATTACAGAGCAGAGTGTATGTTAGTTTGGTTTGGAGGTCTTCCTTAAGGGTAAATCAATAGAGCTAAGCAAGTCTAAGGTAAGACCGCTGACTTCTTGAAAAACAATGGGATATGTTAATGGAAAAGCAGACAGGTCATATTAAGATTAACCTTAATAACTGACGTATTTATAACTGAATGATAAACTTGCTAACTATGCATATAATGAATGTACAGAGTTATTTCTCTTATGCTACTTCCAATTACTATCTTACTCCTATTATTTTACCTAGTACTTACATAGATTAGGATTTTCACATTGGGCCATAGCAGTGTCGTTTCTTTGGAACCTTTCAGACCATTTGGAAATCTCGATAAATTATATGATTTGGGTTTCCTTATCCTTAGGTGATCATCCTTGTTCTTGTAAAGGACTCCAATAGCTGTGGGAAGCAAAACTTCAGACCTGAGTTCCTTGAACTCTGCAGAATGTATCAGATCATCCTGATGAGAAATCTTGCATAGAGAAGGGGTCTTCTGGAGAATCCTTCCGATGTTTCTCCACAGGGAAAACAGATGGAAAACATTTGTTGAGTTTTCCTACTATATCTTGTATGAACATTCCTTCTATGTCTTGGTTACTTACTGGCCCTAGAGGTGCTTTGGCAAGTTTCCTGCTCCTGACATGTTTTAAATAGGGTTTATTAATTTTATGCCTTTTGGCTGTTGTTCTTCAAGCTCCTTCTTTTCTGCCTCTGTGTTTTTAATTTTCATCTGTTTTGTTCAGTATGGTGTCCTAAGTCTCCACAGAAGTCTACCATACAGCTAATAGGATTCACATGAATTTTAGTTCTACCTCAAGAATGGATGCTTTGAATAGATACCTTTGCTGATCCTGTGGAAAAGGAGTCTACGATAACTGCTGAAAGAAAAGTATATTCCACTAGCACTGCAGTGGAAGGAAATAATTATGGGTCAGAAACAGATGTTTGTGTGGCTGAGGTCTAATGCTGATTTATCAGCATTCTTACATTGGGGAAAAGCTGAATGAAGTTCATCTTTGGCTATAACAACTTTTGCTGTGTAGACCAGAACCAGCCTTGGACAATTGAC
Source organism: Hemiprocne comata (assembly GCA_020745705.1). Taxonomy (NCBI): domain Eukaryota; kingdom Metazoa; phylum Chordata; class Aves; order Apodiformes; family Apodidae; genus Hemiprocne; species Hemiprocne comata. Next base: position 97,628,698 of record CM036587.1, on the reverse strand, counting down.
ACCTCTGTAACTGATGCATCCATAGTGTGGAGGGTAAGAAGCCATTAAAAATCAAAAGGACAGATCAAACACAATCTCACATTTAATCAGTGTTCTAGTCAATCTCATGACTTTAGATCTCTGACACAGGATTTGAACTTTTAGGGTTGGCAACCCTGGTATTTTGCATATTTAAAAGGACAAAGTCTTCTTAAAGCATTTCCTAGTTTTCCTAAGTTTTTTCTGTGACTTTCAGACCTCTACTGATGTACATACCTAGTTGACAGTACACCACAGGAAAAACTATATCTGATCCCAGAAACAATTTAGTTGTTCCACTGTTTTTTTATGTTTCTTCTTTAATTATTTTGTATTTCTGTATATGCCGAATGTTTTTTAATTCTAGTCATTGTGCCTAAATCATAATTTTGGCAAGGCTTGGCAATTTATTTATTTTTTTGCACTGCTAATAGTAGTTAATTATTGACAGATTTTATTATTTTATGTATAGTTAACAAAATATGTCATAAACAATTAGCATCTCGTTTTTTTCTGATATCAAAACCCTATTCATAGACTTTGGGAAAACACAAGGGGGAGCACAAGACAGGGCAAAAAATGTCTGTCATTGGCATATATTGTTGTGAGACAATTAAATCTGAATATTGCCTACCCTGATCCCCATTGGGATCCCTGAGTCCACAGAATGATCCTAATTGAATTTTCTCAGCCTAAATGGAGTATGCCCTGTTGTGAACCTGCTTTGAGCATGATGACAGGATGGGACGTCTCAGAGCATCACTTCTGTGAGACCCAGGGCCTTCCTTCTATTACCTCTATTATCTAAACAAATAACCTGGGACAAATCAATTTACATTAATCCAACCTAGCGGTTTAAAACTCTCTCCTTTCCTCTAAAATGTCTCAATCAAGCTTCAAGTGAAATTGCTTGAACATTCATCTCATAAAATGTGCCTGTGTGTAACAAGAGAAATCTGTATTATTTTATTGAAAGTATAGTGATCTTTTTAAAGGGTAAATTAATGTATAGGTCATAGCAAGTTGTTTCTGCTCTTTAACATCAAGTGCAGAATCCCTTAGCAACACTCATGTTTTTATTTATGCTAAAATGAGTTGGCAAAGTGAGATTAACCTTGGATTTTTTTTTCTGTTTTCTTCTTCGTAGTTATGACATGAAGAACTTAATATTTAAACATCTTGTTGTATAAAATTAAAAATCTGCACCCAGAGTGAGCTTCAGCCATGTTTATTGCAGCAATCACCTGGGATTAGTTCTTTATGATGTTTCCTGTGTAAATGCACAGAATTTGCACTCTTTAATGAACAATGAAATAAATATTTCAGATTTTATGTATTGTTGTGGGTTTAACCCCAGCTGGTAACTAAGCCCCACACAGACCCTTTCTCACTTCCCTCATGGTGGGATGGAATCAGAGGAGTAAAAGCGAGATGACTTGAAGGCTGAGATAAAGAAAGTTTATTAGGTAAAGCAAAAGCCAGGCACACAAGCAAAGCAAACCAAGGAATTCATTCACTACTTCCCATGGGCAGGCAGGTGTTCAGCCTTCCCCAGCACAGCCGGGAGCCATCACGTGTGACAGTGACTTGGGAAGACAAACACCATCCCTCCAAATGTCTCCCCTTTCTTCTTCCCTAGCTTTATATGCTGAGCATGATGTCATATGCTATGGAATATCCCTTTGGTCAGTTGGGGTCAGCCGTCCCAGCTGTGTCCCGTTCCAACTTTCTGTGCACCTCCAGCCTCTTTACTGGTGGGGTGAGAAGCAGAAAAGGCCTTGACTCTGTGTAAACACTACTCAGCAGTAACGAAAACAACCCTCTATTATCAACACTATTTTCAGCAGAAATCCAAAACATAGCCCCATACCAGCTACCATGAAGAAAATTAACACTATGCCAGCCAAAAATAGGACTATATTTATGTAACTGTGTTCTTAATGTTTCTAATTGCTTAAGTTTTTGTATTCAAAATATGACTTAACAATCATACAACTCACTCTTCGTCTTCACCTAAGTTGTTTATTTTTGTGCTTTTGTGAAGAGGCTGAGCTGGATATCTAGAGCAATGGTCAATTCAATACAGTGTATATAGGTTTACAGAATATTTTGTATGAAGACACCTAGTATGCTCAGAGGAGTAAGCATGGCTTTTTAAAAAGTATTCTAATGAGTAATAGGCTATTTGGATTATGTCCTTTTAAATTCTACTACATTTTGTTTTCAAGTTGTTATTCCATGATGTTTTTGTGACAATACTGCAAATAATTTCAATTGCCCAATTCCAGTTGTGATTTGGGTTTAGATATTCTTACCTCTAAAGAAAAAATGGTTTGTAATGCATCTTAACTTCACACCTAGCAAAGACAATAATTTTAAAAAAAACAGCACATTGACTTGCTTAGTACATTACATGTAGGCTAGAAGACAGTGCACAACACAGTATTTCGAAGAGCATATTTTTCTGATTTTTATGCCTAGGGCTTTGTGCTGAATAGTCAGAATTTTTAGGTGCCAAATGCCCCTCCCTCAGTCATCTAGTCCAACCCCCTGCCGTGGGCAGGGACACCTTTCACTAGACCTGGTTGCTCAAAGCCCTATCCAACCTGGACTTGAACATTTCCAATGATGTGGCACCCATAACTTCTCTGGGCAACCTGTTCCAGTGTTTCAATACCCTCATAATAAAAAATGTCTTCCTTATTTCCGATCTAAATCTACCCTCTTCCAGTTTGAAAGTGTTGCCCCTTGTTCTGTCACTACAGGCTTTGGTAAAAATTCTCTCTTCAACTTTCTTATAAGCCTCCTTTTTAAGTTGAAAGGCTGCAAGCACGTCTCCCTGGAGCCTTCTCCAAGCTGAACAATGCCAACTCTCTCAGCCTTTCTCCATAGTAGAGTGTTCCATCCCTCTGACTATTTTTGTGTCCCTCCTCTGGACTAACATTGTTGTCTTACCTCTTTTGAGGTAAATAATTCATGGCCATATCACAAATATTGTTACAGACACAACAGAAATGCAAAGATTTTCCAAAGTGTGAAAAATTTAATGTCTCATTGCTGTGTTTGTATTCTTACAGCTCTTTTTATCACTCCTGAAAGATGAAGTATTCTTTGGTTTTAACCTACCAGAAATATCCTAGTAAGATAATACATGGAATGAGAAAGGACCCAACTGAGAGAGCTGCAGTTGCCTTGCGCCCACCAGGCTCGGTACTACCGTGGCTTAATAAATTTGTATAAATCTTGTTCTAGTTCTGCAGACTGTCAAGCCAACATAAGCCAAAAATTATTATCAGAAACCCCTCAGTTGATTCCTTTATGCTGCACTCTGGTCTTTATAGCGAAAGTTTTATCACTTCCCTCATATTCTAATTGTATCCATTCTTCAGCTGGTACCAAGATGTTTGAACAAATGACATGAGTTGACAAACCTTTGAAAAGATTGAAGTGACTGGCTTGTATCTATTGGTGTGAGAAAGAATAAAATGAGAGTAAATAAGAAGAAAAAAGTAAAAAAAGTTTCCTTCACTGCATTTTCTCCCAAATAAAGCAAAAAAGTGAAGATCATATCACCTCCCTAAGCCTACTGCCTGTTTATGCAGTAAATCTATACCAGTAGGAGATTTATTAATTTAACTTTGGTCTCGGATATAAGAATGATACGGGCAGTCTCAGATCGTATTTATTCATTTAACAGGGGGATTTATTGGCAATGTCTGATAACCATATTTTGTAGTTTAGATCATTGTTTTTCCTTCATATTAATAGTTTCTCTCTATCTTGCTATTTAAATAAGACATCTCTGAAGTCCTGAATATCAACAAAAAAACTCTTTAGCTGGATGACATAATTTAGCAATCAGCAAATTAGAACAGCATGTAGCTTCTGATGAAATAAATATTAAATGTGCATCTCATAACTCTGCTGCTGAGGTTTAGTTAAATGCATAACCTTTATTTGAACTTATCTCATTAATCATCTGCAAAAATGTAGCTATTTTACATATGGGACTGTGGAAAAAGATAGCATGGTCATTTACCACTGTGGAGTGCACACTTCCCAAAGAAGATAATTTCTGTAGGGAGAGTTGACAAGGTGCAGGTTAAATACGCATACTGGTTTTTCCCTGGAAAGTTCACGAAAAGCACTACTATTTCTTTTTCCCCCTGATAAATTACAAAACTTCACCTTATTAGAGCTTGTTAAAACTTTTTAATATGAGGTCAAATTTTGCAGGATTTTTTTTTTCAGTGTGGTAGCAGTTCCCTATTATGAACCAAAAAAAGGTCTTAATTTGTAGTCATTCCCTCGTTTTTGCTTCTGCTTAAGTCTGCAGTCTTCAGCTTACACAAGCAACTCTGAGTTTCATAGTTTGTCTCAGGCAATAGGCTTTTACCCACTTTGGCGTCCCGCTAGCTCATTGTTTTCTTGTCTCAGATTTTTGCAGCATCCACGAGCCACCATTTACTTGACTTGTTCTAGTGATCTTTTGCTCCTAAGTATTGGAGGCTGACTCACTGCTCTCTATGGGGTCTTGCTAGATGCTGTGATCTTAAAGAAAGCAATGCCCAGTCAGTTTAAAAAATGACCCTACGCTGCTGAAACACTATATAGACCCTTCCCTGAGGGGCAAGCACAGGACAGTGTCATGCTGAAATGTTGCCATTTCCTTCCCCCTCAAAATACACAAGGTCCAGGATTTTCCTAACATATGAAAACCTTAGTTCAGTCCACTGTGACACAGAGATTAAATTTCATCCTTCTGATGATGTGGGAATTAGGGAAATTAACATTCAAAGCTTCTAATTATAAGAGGAGTGGTGTGCCTGTCAATTTCAACTGATGGCATGTGTGATAAGACTGCGATCTTACTGAGTTTTCTTAGGAAGCCGAAGCATGTGTATGTTGGATGTGTACACCTAACACCAGTCACCCCCCCTTCAGTACCTCTCATAGGCTGTCCTCCCTCTGTGAGGGATCTATATTGGGGTTGTATGTGAGTCACGAGACTATGCAATCATAGGACACAGTGGACAGTGATGGGGTTAGAACCGCCTCCTTTTTCATCTTTTTTGCTCCAGTTTGTAACAATGCTGTAAGTGTAAATTGCTCCAGAAACTTGTGGCATGTTGAACACCAACATCTACAATCCCAAAATAGAAGATATACTAGTACTGTAATAATACTAGAAACATAGGGATTTTGGCTATGTATCTCTTTTTTTCATTTGCTAAGTTAACTGTATCTAAGTACCAAAGTATGCCCCTGTGCCAGTGGTAGCTTGGGATGATAGGAGCAGAGACTTGACTATGCATATCAGGTGAATGCTGTGGCCAAGCTTTGGGGTCTTCTGCAGGGACTGCTCAAACGAGTATCTGGGATGCAAGGATTCAACAATGCCTGCATCTCTCATTCCAGTTGAGTGATCCAATTTACAAGACTGTGGAGTCAATGGCTTTCCTGTTGGTGTCAGTTAGTGTTGAAATACTGATGCAGCATGGCAGAGTCCCAGTGAGGCAGAGAATACTGCCTACAACACTCCCCCAGGATGGAGATTCACGTCTGTCCATTAAACCAGAAAGAATGGGGAATGGAGCTGGGGTCTCGGCCATCTCTGGTGACTGCTTATCATGAATTTTCAGCAGCTCTTGGAACTGTGCTTTCTCTTGCTGTTTGCAGAAGGGCATTTAGTACAGTTCACACCTTAAGAAAAAAAAAAACACAACAAAAGTCATTGTGGAAGTAGCTGCCTTTTTTCTTGTTTTTAATACAAGAATCTTACATGGTCATACATGACCACAGCACTCTTGCAAGCTACTTCCAGAACCTAGGAGGTGACTCCCAGTTTCCAAATATTGCTTTATTATTTTTTTTCCCTTTCTGGCCAGCCAGAAGGAAATCAGGGATTAATCTGCAATGACTGAATATTTAAACCAAGATTTGAGTGAGTCTGGCAGGTGTGAGTCAGCTGCTGTTTTCACACGCTGCCCAGGGAGCTGCAGGTCCATAAAGCACCTAAAAGCCACATACTGAGAACTACCAATGTGTCCTGTTGCAGGGAACAGTGATAGTCTCTGATTTGTTTTCAAACAAGAAGAGCAGACAAGGCTAAACCATGCAAATGCCCAAGTGTTTGCATGCATTAATGAATTCCCGAAAAAGCTCTGAGACATCCCTGCAAGCCTAGAGCTGTGGACTGAGAAGTGTACATCCCTGCAACCTAGGAAGATGGGTTCATTATACCTCTTCACGTTATCTAAATCAAGTCAGGAGTTTGGGCAGCAGGTAGTGTCACCTGCAGATTTTTCAAGACAGATCCAGCTGGGAAAGGCTGAGATGGATAACTACTAAGGGGTTCATATGAGCGCAGACAAGAGGCTTCAGGCCACAGAAGAAATGTGCTAAAATAACCCATTCTCTGACCAGCTTGACCATCATTCCCCATTTGTCAAGACTTGTAGAATTTGGCTGCTATGGCTGGTAGAGGCCTGTTGTGGCAGAGCTGTTGCAATCTACCTTCTAGTTGCACTGAGTCATGACTGAAACTGTGTTTATACAAAACAGCACATTAATAGTTTTGAGAATACCAAATTCATCATTTGCTCTCTTTTTGCCTGGTGCCTGTAAGGAATAAAAAAAAAAAAGCAATGCCTTATAGAAGTCTTTAACGTAACTTACATTGTTATAATAGATGAATGGGATGGAGACCTTCCTCTCCTTATAATTTAAATGATTCAGAGAAAAGAAAAATTATATATTTTTAGGTTTCTAAGCAATTTTCATAGATGTAGTATTAGAAGATCACATGTATATAAATGCAAAGTTTTATGCCTAATTTCAGGAGCCCTGGCTGGTTTTCCAAAGCTCCTGAAAATTATTTAAAATAATTCATCAAAATCTCTTGCAGTAAGCAGCACCAGGTGTGTGGGTGATGATACAGACAGACATCTGAAACTTGAAAATCACTGCCCAAACACTGGTTCACACTTTGAGTCACATTGAGTCATGTTGTGGATTCAGAGAGACAATTCAGACACGACAGGCTAATTTATTAGTCTAGTTTATTGCAGTTTAACCTACTACAAGTGGAATCATAAAGTAAGTTGTGGTGGTGAAGCTAGAGAGTTGTGTCTCATTTCCACTCTCCCAGACTAGTGAGGTGTTTGGTCTGATGCAGAACCTCCCTGAAAGGCAAGTTTAAATTAAAGAAATTCTGCAGAAGTCTAGGATGTGTTTTTACTGTGAGGTGTAAATTCTTCAGAAACAAAATTCCACACTCAAAGAAAAATTTGCAATATTCTTTACTATTTTGCTTGTAATGATCTTTTCATACCTTTACCTCTTTGTGAATAGTGTTTGGGTAATCTTTCAACAAACTGTCCTAAACCACTGGTAGGTTATAAAGAACACATGTGTTAGATGGCCATTGATTTTTCCGTTAGTGATCTTAAGAAGAGAGAAATTAATTAGCAAGCAGTGGGATTTGTCTGCTCTACACCTCCTGCCCATTCAGCATTGAAAATGTCTACCAGGTGAAACTGTTAATTAGGCAAAAGACAGGAAAAGCACTGAATGAATATGTGGGAACATGTTAATTGCCAGAAATATTTCAATTTTGATACAAAATGTGGCTTATAAAAAGTTATTTCAACATTTAAAGCCTTTTCTGCTAGTCAAGTGGAACAAATAGTCTAAAACAAAGTGCAAAAAGTGTCATAATTTAGGCATTAGCATAGTCGGAAACCTGAAAATTATTTACTATTAAATAAGTTGCTCATGGGCCTTCAAAGAAAAAAGTAAATAATATGTGAAGCATGTATCTATACTCATGAGTTATGTGGTAACTGACTCTTTGGGTTAAGTTTTCTTTATGTGGTAGTATAAAGGCAGTTGAAGAATATACACTGCATTCTACCTTTTGACCCAGAAAAAAACAGTGCTGTATGTCCTGAACCAGGGTTGCAGAAAAAGCTTTTTACCTTTGAGTAGAGGCTGTCTTCCTCTGAATGCAGGAACATGGGGCTACCACACACCCCATTTCAGTGAGTTTCAGTGAGGGGATATGCAAAGGACACTACACTGTTGTGTTGAAGGTGCTCCAGCAAAGAAAGAATAGGATAAAAAGAGGTAGGAATTAGAACTTCACTATCCTTGCCTTTTCTGTCAAGAGGATGCTGAAAAATATTTATTGATCAGACCACATAAGTAAATAAGGAGAGGCAACACCCAACTAGTGAATAATACGACAATACAGCTCAACATAATGAAACATAGATATTTTGGAACAAGCCTATATTCCTTAAACACCTTGGGAATTTGAAAAAAAAAACACAACTTTTTGTCTTTATGCCAGTTAGATGGCAGCTGAATCACGGCTTTATGATAACTTTGTTGGGGAAAGAAGCATCTGCAGTAGCATACCCTGCCTTAGTCCTGCTTAGCCCAAATGTTACAGCTGAATAGTACCACTGAATAGTACCTGTTCACCAGAATGAACTAATTTGAAGCAGACTTTCCCCATGGGAAGGCTGTAGTAAAAAAAGGAAAAAGTAAAAATACAAAGAAAGTTCATTTGTGCTAGTTAAAAAAAAAGTAGTAAGTTTAAAACAGTGAAATAAATTAGGATTTATATTTAGTTAACAATGAGTTATCACAAACCATTCCCATATATTTCCTTATGGTTTACCATTACATAACCTGCTCTGTATTTATAACGTACATCTGGCATACTGTACTTCTATTCAGATCACTTTAATTAAACCAGCCTCCAAGCTCCCATATAAAACAATGGAAGTCCTGAAATGCAGGAAAACAGCAGCACAAATCCATGAATAGCCCTGTATGTGAAGGCAGGCAATCTGCAGATTAGTGCAGTGGTTTCCTGTTGTTAACACCATAAACTTGTTCAACTCTCTTAGCTAAATTCTTCTAACTTCAGCCTAGTCACTGCAGCTATCACAGAAGAGATGGGCCAAAGGACAAAAGGAAAGAAGAAATAACCTTTTTAGATTAAAAAAAAAAAAAAGGAAAAGAAAAGGAAAGACGAAGCTAGCTTTTTGGGCTTGAAAAGAACTGCAGTGCTTTGGAGCTTTCTGACTAAAATTACAGCATCAGTGTTCCTTCTCAAAGACAAAGATTTCTTAAACTAAATAATCAGTAATAGATGGGCATGAGGTCACTGTTAAAAAAACTTCTAAAAAAGGCCTGATTAATTCAACTTTATTTTCACTAAATGTCTTGCTTAGCCACCAATCTCAGTGGGACTGAGAAGTTCCCAATAGACAGAGCTCTTCTCATGAGGACCTCAATTATCTGTATTTAAAAATAAATGATACTGCTGTATTTGGGTGCAGAAGGTTATTTCCAGTCTCTAAAAATCTTGATATCCTAACAAGCTATTTAAATCCTCAAGCGATTACCAGAGATTACTTTTAAAAGCTGGAGGATTGATGTAATTCGTTATTTTTAAACCTTTTTGCAGGCCTCTGACAAATTCTCAGTATGGAAAAGGACCCTTGTAAAGGCAAATAAGTCTGCTGATTAAAGGCTTACTTTTCTTAGCTATTTTTCATAAATGCTGCAGAATCTGTGAAAAACAGCCAGAAAAACATGAATAGAGCATAGGAACTGTCAAAATATGTATTTATCTTTATATAAAAAAATGTTACTAGTATATGCTACAATAACGACAATAAAATAATGTTCTATTACAGGCTTATGGTATCATAGGATTATTCAGGTTGGAAGAGACCTTAGGAGGATGCTAATCCAACCTTGTGTTCAAAGCAGGGTAGACCATGAAATTGACAGTTCCTCCAACTAGATATCTGCAACCAATAAAATAAAAAAACAGCTGAAACCTTCCTACAGAACCTGGTTGTAATATAGCCTAGTGGGTTTAAAATGTTGGTAAAGTTCCTTTTGCTGCCAATTATTTAATTCAGCTGAAAGTGGAATTAATTGGTAAAGGTTACATTATCTAATTAGTGAACAGAATGTGTGCCTTAAGTCATCAAAGGAGTTCTTAGTATGAATGCTCACTCTATGAACTACTTGATATGTAACTGATCCAGATTGTAACATCTGTTTACTGTATATTCTTTGTCAAATGCATTGCCAAAAGGTGCAGTTCTCAATTTTAACTCTCTGTGCCTTTTTATCCTGTTCTTCCCTGCTGGGAGAGCGTCCTAAACACAAGGCCATAGACATAAAAGTTTTATTTTCTGATCTCTTGAACAGAAAGTGTTAATTACATGCAAAAAATTATTTGCAATGCTTAATATGACCAGTGCAAATAACTCTACAAGCCACTGGGGAGAGAAGTTATTTTTTTCCTGCTGCTTCTGCTGTTCAGGGAGATACTGATGCTTTAGACATTATGAAGATTATCCAAAATGACATTAGTCTAGTCACAACAGTAGCAAAATCCTCCCGTGTTATACAAATTAATATACTGTGAAAACCTGTATAAAGAGATTCTGAACAAACAGAGAACTACCGAAATCTTACTCTTCATTGTACAACTACAGTTCGTAATTAAGATTCAGGGTAGGGAAACTTTACATCTGCTTCCAACAGCCCTTTTCCACAGACTACTGACATCCCTTTTGTTTAAAGATTCGGGAGTCAGAGCATTATTTCATTGTAAATTACAGGTTATAAGAATTATAAACATTCCAAAGGGAAATAACTTTAAGGTAATGATATATAAATGTAAGGCAAGACTATGTATCGAGTGGACTCTGTGGAGATCTGGAGATGTAAGGTAGAGGGGAAAAGAATCAAAGAATAGTTTGGGTTGGAAGGGACCTTAAAGATCATCTAGTTTCAACTCCTCTGCCATGGGCAGGGACAACTCCCACTAGACCAGGTTGCTCAAAGCCCCATCCAACCTGCCCTTGAATGCTTCCAGAGATGGGGCTTCCACAACTTCCCCAGGCAATCTGTTCCACAGTCTCACTACCCTCACAGTGAAGAATTTATTCGTAATGTCTAACCTAAATCTACCATCTTCCAGTTTAAAGCCATTACCCCTTGTCCTATCACTACCTGCCCTTGTAAAAAGTCCTTCCCAAGCTTTCCTGCAGGCCCCTTCACGTACTGGAAGGCCACTATAAGGTCTCTCTGGAGCCTTCTCTTCTCCAGGCTGAACAACCCGACTCTCTCAGCCTGTGGTCCAGTACTCTGATCACCTTCGTGGCCCAGCTCAGGCGTTGCTCCAAGAGCTCCATGTCCTTCCTTTGTTGAGGGGTGAAGAACTGGACACGGCACTCCAGGTGGGGTCTCTCAAGAACAGAGCAGAGGGGGACAATCATCTCCCTTGACCTGCTGGCCACATTTCTTTTGATGCAGTCCAGGATATGATTGCCAGGAAGAGGAAAGTGGAAGGAAAAGGAAGGAGGCCACGCATTAGGCTGCTGTCCCTCTATATAAGCATGTATGACAACTCAGAAGGAGCAACAGACAATCAAGGATCCAAATACTTGCCTTACATCTGCAGTGGACAGCTGAGCAGGGGTGATACAGTGGCTGAAATAAGAGGCAACTGCTGTATTCTCCTGCCAGTCAGAGACCTGCAGAATCACTCCTCATGCTGCTCAGTTCCCCAGACTTCTGGTGTGGACCCCCAGCCGCATGGACATTGTACTTCTAATTTGTACATCATGAAGAGAATGGCTGCAACTGCAATAAAGAAAATATGGCCACACACACCAAAGTATGAACTTTCTATGACATCACTGGCCTTGTGCTTGCACAAGCCAAGTTTATTTTGGAAATTGTGAACCTCTATAATTCCCAGGGAAATATCTCACAGGATACTATGATGGTCTTTTAAATTTACTTTGAAATTTGAATTTGAACATTGATTGCTGCCCTAATATTAAATGTAGGCACTCAAGAGCAGGATGAACAACTCTGATGTGTAAGACCTATACATCATAAAGGCAAAATGGTATACAAAGCTCTCAGCATGGCTAGATCATCCTGTCAGGTATTCATCAACAGAGATGGAGATGCCCGAGTATATTGTGTATACATAGACTTTAAAAATGCACCAGAGAAGACTTGCCTGTGTTACTGAAGCAAATTAATTAGTTCAGGTGGACTTCTAATCAATGGAGCCGATCAGTGAATAGCCCTTCTGGAATGGGAGTAACAGGTCCACTAGAGAGAATGGCAATCATACCATGTACTTGACATACACTAATGTACTGGGAACAAGAAGAGAATGCAGAAGATGGAAAAAAAACAAATGACTATGCAATGTGCAGTAAAGAAAGTTAGGGTACTTCTTCAGATGAACAGTAATGCCCATCTGCAGAGTCCTGGGGAAGTGGGCAGGAGAATAGCAGCTGGGTGACTAGAGACCAGGACAGAAACTACCAGTGATCAATTATTAGCCAGTAACAGAGAAAAGCAGAAAAGAAACACTTGCAGTGCTGCAGCCTTTCAAACACTGCACTATAAATACTGCTGTTTTCTCCAGGTATTAGTCTTTCTGTTTTCATGGGGAAAAGAAATCAAGAAAAAACATGGATAGGATCATGTGTAAGTTATGGCCATGCAGGGAACTGAAAGCTCCCTCGTGGACATATCAATTGACTTAAAATAACTGGAGATTAGGTGTCCAAGTTCCTTAAGATGTTTGAAGGTTTTAGTCACTTCATTAATCACTGAAGCTAGGAGGGGGATAGGGTATGCTTGCTTCCATGCAAAGAACCATAAGAGGTTTTTCTGTGATTGACGCAGATGTTAGATGTTAGATACCGAGAAAGGTTTCTTTGGGTTCATTGTTTATTTGATGAAATTTGCAGATTTAGAGGAAAGAAACGAATGTAAAGACCCAGATTTTGTTTCAACATTTGCAAAATAAATTACCATGATTTTTGAAGTGACACTTCATTTCAATAGTGCCTGAATTTAATGCATAAAAAGGAAACTAAGTCATTTTGCATATACAGGTGTGATAATACGATATGGCATTTAATGGATTGCTGAGCTCATGAGGTTTTTGAGATCTGAATGACACGTAAAGCATAATATGCTTGTGGATTTTATAGCTGTTAACTTGCTTCCACTCTCAGACACAGAATGGGACAATTATCCCACATATTTTAAACTAAGGTTTGCCTTTGACTCTAGCAGAATGAAATATACATGCTTGTCAAGGAAATAAGACTTCACAGTAGAAACTAACCAATTTTAAGTTGTGAACAAAGTACCAAAATGTCGGTAGCATCCCAGGGAGACGTAGTCATATATTTGTATCTCCACTAACATTTTCAAGCAGTAGCAGTAACTATAAAGTTTTATATTTTATTTTTTGTGGGCAAGACTTGACTAGAGAAGATACCTGATTTCTTAGAACTAGATTTGGATTAGCTTCCATAGTCATGCTGAACTGCATTAATTTTATTAAATACCTTAGCATGTGAGGAATTGTTACAGCAGGCAGGAGATGCAATAAAGCATAAGGGACAGGCTGAGCACAGGTGTGAATGGGAGTGAATATATTTAAGGCAACTCTTCACTTGCAATGTGTTCCTCATTATTTTAATTTTTATTGTTTTATCAAGTAATTTTTGCTACTTGTAATTTTGGTTAAAGACCTGCAAAAGTTGAAATCATCATATATCCTGAGACTCCGTGCTATTGATAAGCCCCACAGCCAGTTGCATCATTTGCAAAATGTCAAAGTACACTTGATATCAGATCGTATAGTTATTTGTGCATTGCAAAATCAACCACATTTCCAAAAATGTTAAAAATCAAACTGAGGTTGGCCATAAATTACCTAATTTGAAACAATGAATTAATTGAGCTTTTAGGATGTGTTCACAGCTTTTCTTCTGCCTCTTTTTAAACATTTGAGTCACTGAAGCTCCATGCTGAAAAGGTCTAATACCTGTGGTTTACAGTCATCTGTTACCCGTCCATTAGAAGGGCTTCTCTGAGCCACTCCTTCCCCTGCCCAGCACTGAGGTTTGAGAAACAACCCACACATAAAACAATTGCAGTCAACAAAACAATCAAACCCATTGTTCTCTGCAGGGATTTGCTCCAAAGAGTACATCAACTGGAATTATTTAGAAAACTAAATTGCTGCAAGATGGAGTCAGAAGAATACTGGCAACACTTTGAAAAATCATCTTGTTTCTTCTCTCCTTGCTTTTAACAGTATATTTTCATTTAAAAAAATAGTGAGAAAATATTAATAGAAAATTACATGTAGCAATTTCAGTGTAAGAATGAGAGCTTATCACTTGGCTTTCATGGTCTACTGTAATCCTGTAATGTTTTGCATGGAGTTTTTCATGAATGCATATCTTTCCATTTGAACACAGTGATGTATAACATCACTGCCAAAACGTTTCCCCATCTTTCCTAGCATCACATTTATACAGACAATTTAGTAAGAGTCAATCTGACCTGAGGATGATGATCAGCTCTTTAAGGCACAGGTCCCTAAAGCAAATTATCTGACATTTCTCATGTTAGTCCAACATGGCAGGGAATAAACTCCTGATGTTCATAACATTTTGAAAAGTTCAGTCTGTGCTCTGCATGCTAGCAGGTGATGCCAGAACCTGGCTTCACACATCACCATGAAAATGAAGACGGTGCTCTTGACCATTTTTTGAAGAAGGCAACTATGTCTATATCTCCATTTCAGAGAGTAAGAACAAGCTGTTGCTATCCAGAAGAAATAAAAAGGGCAAAACTCTTATTATCTGATTATCTCTCATGATCAGGATTTCCCTCAGAAACTAATTTCAGTTATGACACTGGATTGCACATAGTTACCAGTCACAACTAGAGAGCCCAGTTAGGTCAGTATTTATCACACAGCAAGAGACAGATTTTTACCTTCTTATTCTAATTCTAGTTAAGCCTGAAAGATATCAGTTATCACAAGATGAGGCTAGCAAAATAATTTAGGATACTGTTTTCAAACTGGAGACTGAAATTAAGAACAAAATGCATATTTAGGTATCAAATCAGCCATGGGTTGTTTTTAAGCCTGTGTCAGTGAAAGATACCAGTCCAAGCTAATGATGGGAATACTTAGCTATGCCAAACAATGAAAGCATAGTATAGATGTGTGGAAATTTAAATAATAGGGAATTATTGCTTGCAGTAATACTTGTCTTTTAAACAGGTGATGATGTGGAAAAGAAATTTAGATTGAAGTTTGTATCAGTTATCAGCCCTCTTGATCTGAAAGCAAAGGATTGCCTGAAGTATATTTCCATAAGGTGACTTAAGCGTGGCAGGTAAAGCAATGAAATTTTTTTTTTGAGCAAGAAAAAAGACACTTCTTGTTTCTGAGGACATGAAAAGAGCAACTTGGTATGATTGGATTTTCTTTAAAAAAAGCTAGATTTCTTTTTACTCAGAAGTTATTTAATCTACATTTGTGTATAAGGCACACATGAAGTAATTAATTTCATCTGTAATTTCATTGTGAATTTCATTACATGAAATTATTGCATGTGACAACAATATATGGTAGCATGACATAAGTGTATCCCAGAAGGAGGTGCTTATTCTCTAGTCTGGTAATATTTAAAGACCCTCATGTACAGGAAAGCTATCATGCATAAAAAAATTAAAAGTGCACATGGATGTTCAACATGATGAGTGGAGCTGATAAATCTACAAAGATAACTCTTTTTATTTCCAAGACTTTTTTTTCTCACCTTTGAGAGTAAAGTTTCATAACCAAAGAGAACACATATTCACATGTTCAGCTTCAGTACTATTAATCTGGTGAGAGAAACTTATGATAGCAGCTACACTTTACATAAGTTGAAAAAAAAAAGTAGTTCTGTTAATTTCTAATGGCAGAGAATGTCGGGATTTTACCTGCTGGTTAGCATCTTCTCACAACAAAGTAAAAAGATTGCCCCTCTGATACACCAATCTCTTAGTCTTTTTTTTTTTTCTTTTCTTTTTTCTTTTTTTTTCCTCCACGAATTTAGTTCATAGAAAAACTGATTATGCATTTAAAGCTGTATCCTCATTCACAGCTTTTTGCTATAAATTCTTGATCAAACAACCTCAAATAAATGGTGAATTTTCTAGTACAGAAAATTTCAAATTTAGGGAGTTATAGCATCTGAGAATGGAAGACCTTAATATGCTATAGTCAATGACAAATTTCAATCACAAAAATCAATAAGGTACTATAATAACTAGTTCTGAATCAAACAGGAATAACATTTGGAGTCAAAGATCTCAATAAAACAATACACAACTTTATATATATATAAATATATACATATAATAAACAACACTGATAAAATTTCACTGTGTTTCAGTTAAAAATTATGACCAAAGAAGATCACACAAAAGATTTGTATGAGTCCAATGTACTGTTAGCCACCTATTGAATAAAAAACCCCACCAAAACATATAAAAGGCATAGGGCATAGATGCAGACAAAGGAGGCTGATAAAAAAGTAACACTATATGACTTCTGCTATTTGTGATTAGCTGATCAGATAGAGCAACAACACAAAGGTTATTTTCTGTTCCTTGAATTATCATTTCTTAGAACAGCAAGTATCAGAAAAGAGAGGGCCTTTCTAATTTCTGGGATTAGTTCAGAATATGATTATGCCCTCACATCACACAGTGAATAATACAGACTGCAGCACCATTAAACTGACATCCACAGTAAAAAAAAGCCAATAAAGAACTATTAATATGGGACAAGCTGTACAAAGTAGAGTTTAGAAAAGAAAAACAGGACAAGAGAAGAATTTCTACAAATATATATGCAAGTAAATATTGGTAAAACTATGTATTTACAAATATATACATACATATATATATCTATACAGTTGCACATACATACATTTGGATATAAGAGTAAAATTACTACACAAGAAATGTTTTATAGGTCAATGTGGAATAACATAGGTTCTATTTACAAAATGTAAAACAACCTGGAAAAGACAAAGGCCCATGAGGAACAAGAAGACAAAATAGCACAGATTTTTAACTCTTGGAAGGAAGACATTGTTAGGAAAATTCGTTAAGTTCTTCATTTTACTGTGGAGCACAGGGAATGTTTAATGCAAATATTTTTTCCTTACAAGTTAGCAAATTATTCCTTTTTCTCCTTTTGATCTACAGGACTTGGCAGTGCTATGTTTACGGTTGGACTCAATGATCTTAAAGGTCTTTTCCAACCTAAATGATTCTGTGATTTTATATTTCTAAACAGTTTAAAAGTTAAAGTATCCCAAAAGAACACTACAAACTATCAGCACCTTCACTTACAGCAGAAAAGTTCTCAAGACCATGAGTTTCTGACCTTATAATAGGTTTGAGAAGGAAGTTGCGACAATACTGCAACGTCCATGGTAGCAGCAGGGAAAGAGGTCAGTGAAGGGATTGAAAGGAGCTCTTCACCACTTTTCTACACTGCAGACAAAAGCTAAAAGATGCTTAAAAATGGATTCTTACAGATCATTAACAGATGCATGGCTGTATTTCAGGCACTAATATATCTTGTTATCTGCACTGCCATTCACAGAAACCAGTGCTTAAAAAAAACTATCAAAGGAAAATCCCTGGACATCTAATACACATAAAACATGAAAAAAATCAACTGCAGTCATTTGACTAACCCACAAAGACGAGGCATACAGAAGGAATAGCTCAGAGAATATAACTGTTTTTAAATATACTGGTCCTGAAATATCTCATCCCAGGTTATTTAAATAAAGCGAAATACCATATTCGGGGTTGTCACATTTACTCTTGAGTACAAAAAAAGGAAAAAGAAGAGACAAAGTACATATCTCTAAAAAACAGTGGAAAAAAACATGGAGAGTTATAGATTGTTCAACTTAGAAAAAAACCCTCAAAAAACAGAAAAAAACCCTACAAAAACAAACTCTACTGGAATTACTACTGAAACTGTTTAGCTGCAGAAAAAGCAAGGAGATGAGCAGCAGTCAACATGAGTTACTTAAGTACAAATCGTATCAAGCCCATGTAATTTTATTCTGTGACAGAGATGCATTATAGACAAAGTAAAATAAAATGCCATCTATATATATAAATATATATATATGATAATGTAAAATCAATAGGAAAATCGTTGATAGATAGTATTTACAAATGGGCTACTCCCAACATGAAAGGAAGCACTGAGACTGATTCTGCATATGACTGTCACGGATCTGGCACTATTCTGTGTTTTTGTTAATGACCTGAATAATGGGAAGGGAGTAGTTATTAAAACTGTAGGTGGTGCTGAGATGAAAGGCACTGCATTATACTGATGGATGGAATTTCAGCTGAAAAGGAGCTTGACAGGTTGAAAGCATGGTCTGAAGAAAACCAAAATGCAGTTCAAGAGGCACAAGTGAAACAGTGTGGATAGACAGGTCTAATCAGCCACATAGATTCAGGATCTAGAAAAACTGGCTGAGCAGCAGACCAGTAGACAGGGATTTAAAGGTATTAGTAGATCATAAGTGGAACACAAGTCAATAATGTCATGCTGTTGAGAAAAAGATAAGTGCTGTCCTGGGAAGATTAAAAGGAGCAAAGCGAATAAACATACGGTATGTCTTTCTGCTCTTCTCAGCATTTGTAAGAATTCAGGAGGAGTACTGTGTAGAACATTTCAACAGAGGTGTGGGAGAGACTGCAGGAGAGAAAAGAGAATGGACAGAGATCTGAAAAGCAGCTCCTCTGCAGATAGGCTGAGCAATCTGCTCTTTAATGTGTGTAAAGCACAGAAAAGAACAGGGAGAGTGTTTGACTCATACTTTCCTTAAAAGGCTGCTGGAAGAGAAACAGAGCTATCTTTTCCCCATGGCCACAATAAACAGGAAGAAACAGGCTCTATTTACCAAGTATTTCTGGTTAGAGATCAAACCCAGGATTATTAAATGTTGAAATAAGCTGCCAAGGCATGTGTCCAATCTTGATCGCTGGCCTCTAGGACAGCTATTAGAGACTTTATTAACTGTTTCAACCACGGTCTGTTGGGGATGGTGTACTTAAGCTTGTTATGTGGCGGGCCAAAGGACTAGAACGATCCTTTGGAAATCAAAATTGTCCAAAGTTTTAGTGACTCCTTGCATGATGTGAACCCTTAAAAAATGTAATCCAAAGTATTTGGTATGAGAGTGGAAGAAACAAAACTATAATGGAGTAGTGGGATAAGAATGCAGTTTTCAGAAACTTACTTTACTAATATTCCCTCACACTGGTAAATATATTTTTTAACCATCGAGTTAGGAAAGGAAAACAATATTTATTACAAAACATCCTTGCACTTACCATTGTTTGCACTGAATCTTTTCCTGATATTTCAGTTTTATTTTTGCTGAAGGTAAAACCGATAATAATGATCTACTTACATGGACTGTTCTCCGTGTATCTGTCATATTAAAGTCCATACTGTTTGTTTATCATGCAGTGATCTATAACTCTCTATTAATTTAATTATACTAAAAGATCTTAAAAGCCTTGGGCTAAGTAACATGTCAATTACAAATGAGTTTAACTTGGAATAAATATAAACTTAATACTTGTAATTTATTGCTTTAAATATAAACAAAGCCCTTACTATGACACAATCTATTATTAATTGCTCCAGTGCCCCAAGTCCAATTAAGCAAATCCATTTACATTTTCTTAGAGGAAGTCAATGTTCATTTCTCATAGGAAGTGCAAGGAGCCTACCTTTCCACTTCTTTTAAACCCCCTAATGCAACAAAGCACTTCTGTGTTTAATGAAGTGAATCATGTTGGGGGTGAGGGGACTGCTGGTGGCGTGGGAGGTAGAGCCATGTGGGAGGGCTCGTATTTCCCCAAACAAAGTAACTTTCAATCAAATATCTGGTCATGTACAATTATTTCTTTAGATATAAGTACTGAATACATGTTTTCTAGTGGAAGACTATTATCTTTCTCCAGTGTCCTTTCAATAACAAGGAGAAGCTGTTTGGAGTGAAATGCGTGTATGTGTATGTATATGTATATGTGTGTGTATGTGCATTATACATGTTCAACGGAAAAGTATCTTAAACTTTTTTATATTAGTTATACTTGCATGTATTAAAGTAGCTAAACTGATTTTTTTGTAATGTGTGTGAAAACATGTACATATAAAAATGTCAGTCGCTGTGCTGAGACATGGTACTTCATGCCTGGGGTAGAATTTTATTGCCTAGTTATAAAAGACAGGGTTTATAGTGGAAACCCTGACACAACATTAACTATGGTTATGCTATCAAAGGAGTGCAGCATTTAAGAATTTAGGAACTATTTCGTTTGTGTGCGTATAGGCAGTCATGTGTCTGTCTGTGTCTAAAACTTCATCTTGACTTGCACATGCCTTTTACATTTCTTTTTGAACACTTTGAGAAGCAAAGTATCAAACTGTTTCTGACAATAGCATCTTCACATGTGCATCCTTCCTGCTTGTTGTCTATAAACAATAAAAACATTTAAAAACTGGCAAAAAAAAAAAATCACCAGTAGAGTGTCTATAGCTTAAAAGTGGATGAGCAATGCTTTTTTTTTCCTATTTTTTTCAAGTTAGGCAACCGAGTAATGCGTAGTGAGTTGCAAGAAGTCACACATAAATCAGTTATAGAGTTGGGACTAGAGTATAAATCTTCTGAGTTCTAATCCTAAACTTTAAATTCATGGTCTCTTTAGTGATAATAATAACAAACTGAAATGAAATTAGCAGAATGGAGATTATGAACATCTAATGGAAAGAACTGAGATTTCTGGGAAATGAGCTCAATCACACATCCCTGTGGTGTCTGTCTATCTAATTGCATAAATTGGAATGGGCCAGACAAACATACTTGGACCTATCACTCATCAAGTTATGAGAAGGGTAGGGGTTATATCTATAAAGCTGCACAGAGTTTACAAAATTTCTGACAGGACTTGCAATGAGTTCATTGACTCCTCTGAACATGTGAAGTTGCATGGGAGGGGTAGAGCCCATCATTTGGGTTCCCTGTAGCAAATATGGAAAAAATGTAGGCTAAGCACTGTTTCAAAGGATTTAAAGGCAATTAGGTGCTCTAGCCCTATTCAGCCTTGGCACAAAGCAATATGACCACTTTGAACAATCTTGAATACCTGCAAGGGTGGAGACTCCATACCCTCTCTGGGCACCCTGTTCCAGTGCTTGTCCACCCACAGAATAACATGATTTTCTCTATATCTCATCAGAATTTCCCATGGTGTAGCTTGTATCTGTGGTCTCTGGACTGTAATGATGTACCTCTAAGAAGCTTCTGTGTCTTTTCTCTGTATCCTCTCATCAAGGGAGCTGCAAACTGCAATAGGCTCTCCCTTTTTTCTTCTCTTCTCCAGACTGAATAAACCAGTTCTTCCAGCCTCTCTTCATGTTTTGCACACTCCAGCTCTAAACCATTTTGGTGCCTCCACTAGGCTGGCTCAAATAATTAAATATTTTTATCTTACTAGGGAGATCAGAACTGGGCAAAGCACTCCAGACGCCATCTCAACAAGCATCAAATAGTGGGAAGGATCAATTCTCTAGATCTGCTGGCTGCACTCCCTATAATATGGTCCACAATGCAGCTGGTCTTTGCTGCTTCTTTGCTGCTGCACTGCTGACTCACGTTCAGCTTGTTCCCCAACATGACCAAACAGAGCTGTTTACTGGAGAGTTGACCCTCCCTCTTTATTGGTGTGGGACGTTATTCTGTGCCAGACGCAAGATTTTGCATTTGCTCTTGTCAGCTTTCTTCCAGTGCCCATCAGTTCACATCAAACTTCTTCAATTACCATGAGCTTTAAATGATGGCACAGTGTCCTCGCAATGACATCAGCAGATTCCTTCAACACTCACACACATCCCATCTGATCCCATGGATCTCTATGCATAAGTTGTGATCCAATGATCACATGTTGTTGAGTAATTTCCATTTGCATAGCTATGTTTTTCAACTGCTTCAGAAATGTCCTCTTTCTTCCACGTTAGTAGCAACATAAACATAGCTTATATTTAGGCTTGTTTAACGGCTTCTTGAAACAGTCAAAGCACTGTGTAGGTCTTTAGTGTAGAAGAGAATACAACTCTCAGACTGTAATTAGAGGACTGTTTCTTTCCATAGCAGACTGCCTAAGCCGTCCTTGCTCCTCACCACTGCTTCCTGGCTCCAGACAAGTCCCTCCATTGTGCTGGTACAACTATTTGCATGGCTGTTTGGTGAAACAGATTGCAGGGGTTAAAAGTAGCCTTGTCTTTTTCCATAGGTTACTAAAATTCATCTCCCTTATATTTCTAGCTCCCCACAAAACAGTCCCTTTGCCAGAAATAAGGGGAATAATAGACACTGAGGTGCAGTATTGAGGAGGAAACAACAAGGATGCTGGTGGAATGCTTGTCAGGCTGCATCCTTAGAACAAGAAATAAGAGTGAGAAAAGTAGGAGAAAAAACTAAACTAAGAAAAAGTAATCACACCATCCCATTTCCTAGCTTTATTGTAGCACTCTCCGATTCAGGCATACCTAAAAATCTCTGCATAATGATGACATTTCAAGTAGCAAGATCAATTGTTTTTGTTATGGTGCTTGTACATATGCGATGTATATGCCCAGTAAAACGTGATTCCATCTACATTGTTTGGTAATTACAATTTATGAAATTCTTAAGATAGATAGAAAAGTGCACTTTTTATTACTCCATTCTAGCTACCGTATCCTAATGAAATAGCAGGCACACAGAAATGTGTAAACTGTAGTCTGTTCTGGTAAATGTGAGGTGCTCTTGAGCTGAGTCAGTTTGCATCACTGAGATGGACTTTAAGAGGAGCAGAGGTAGGACACAGAGCAGATTGAGCAATAAAATATTCACAGAATAAATGCCACAACCACAAATAATTGAATTAAGCAATAACAAGGCAGACACAGGGCATTTCCTGGGGATTAATGACTAGCTGGGAGAGTTGATGGTCCACGGCGGTCATCAATTCCCCAGGAAATGTCCTGTACCAAGGTCATCGTTGCTATTATATCCCCCTTTTCTTTTCTCCAGCAAAGAAAAAGAATCCCACATTTTACCTGTTTTCACTGAGTGTCATCACTCCTTTAGATGACTGTGGAACAGATGGGTTTGAATGGCAGACCTGCTGAAGGATTTCTATGTAATTGATGTCCAGTGCCACAACCAATCAAACCCACTTTTTCACCATTGAATTTTTAATCTGGCTTACACACTATTTCTGTTTTTGACTTATTTAACTGTAGTGAACCCCCAAATAATAATTTTATTTTGTTGTGGGCCTGCAGGCCTGACAAATCTGTGTCTGCATTATAGCTAGGTGAGCTGGAAGAAGCTGGACATATTTTATTCCTTTAGAAGTTTTCCTGTGGCATAAAGAACCTGCTGAGAGAACTGGCAGAGAATTTATGCATTCAGCCTGCTCTTTGGCAATAATGTGTGGATTTATAACATAAAGCACTTGCTTAGAACAGGTCAATAATGGAGATAATTAAATCTGTCTTTGCTATTCAATAACAATTATGAATTAAAATTTGTTGTGGCAGGTTTTTCACTACAAGGCCTATCATGCCTGAATTCCTCTAAGTCATAATTTTATCCAGACATGTTTAAAATATTATTCTGTAGCAAGTATGTAAATCTTTAAAATCTATTTTTTAAACAGTAAAATAAAAAAATTAAGCACTAAATCCAAAGGTCCAGAAGATAAAGGAGTTTGTGATTATCTGCATGCTCTTGGGTCAGATTTATTTTACTGTTATGCCAGTAGTCCTTAACTCACTTATCTTCAGTATTTGTGAATCTTAACCTATCACTTTTTTTTTTCTCTTAAACTAACATTTCACATTCAATTAACCTAATCTTAGAACACTGTAGACTATACATTTTTTAAAATTACTGTTTATGATCCTTTATTCATGTACCATTTATGCATACTCTCTGTTACTGTTGGCATTTGCATAGTTTGTGGTGTGCAGCAAGTTGCTCTTTCTTCACTTCAGTGTGGTGCAGTTAAACCACTTACTTTCACATGCCTGGAATTTTTTGGCTCTGTACACCCATATTAATTTAACTGGCCAATTAGCTGTTATTAAAATATTTTAAAAGAACATACAACAACATATGCACAACAAATTATTTCTTTCCACAATTTTATTAACATTTTTGTAGGTAGTTTCCAGTTTCTCACCTCCTTTTCCCACCAAGAGAGACTCTCCAAGTTTAGGAATACAGACTGCATGTTACACTCAGGGCCCCACTAAGTTTCCCTGAATTCCTTTAAGCTGTGTTGAGAACATGGAAAAAATGGGGTGAACTAATGAAAACTTAGATCCCTTTCTTGTCTCACTCTGACGTTACAAGTTGATGCCACCTTTACAACATGATAGATTCAGATCATCCATGACAATAGGCAGGTGCTCCAGGATTTTTCAGGAGGTGATGAGAGATTATTATCAGACTTAATTGCAAAGATCAAAACAGACTTGATCTTTCATACTGAGATTTTAACTGTCAGCTTGGCATTGGCAAGCGGAATGTACCTTACATTTTCCTTGAAAAATTTCTGTGGAAAAAATAGCAGCTTCGTTCTGTGTTTGTAGAACATTTGGCTCTAAATCTGTGATCTGAACTCCTAGATAAAATATCATTAGAGAACTAATTTAAAATGAAAAGTGATAAATAATCTAGCCAGTCCTTCACAATTTTCCCTCATCAGTTCAGTTCTGCAGTACCACAAACAAAAGGAGTCCCTAAAATACACAACTCTATTGTTACCAGATGTATCATCATTTCCCATCACACTTGTACCTCTTTTCGGAATTAATCTAAGCTGGGTGTAGTGGTGCTCAGAGAGTAAAGAGGTAATAGACTGGAAGGCTGCAGATACTTACGTTCGTGTATGTGTGTGTGCATTGGCACATGGGAGTTGTTTACCTTGCTAAATCTTGGTCTAATGATAATACCATATTTAGGTCTTGAAATTTTCAAAATTAAAAAAACCATTTATAACGACGGAAGAAGAGAGCTACAGACACAAAGAGCAAAATATCAGAATGGTCTTCAACTCTTTCTCCCTTAAGTCTCCTCCATTTTTTTCTGCATTTAGAAATAAAAAATAAAGCAACAAAAAAAACCCCGAAAACACACTTTAAAATAAGGACACAGTCCTAAAGTGGTATCAATAGTAAATCTGTATTGAGGGAGAAGGAGCTAAAGTAGCTGAGAATCTTGTTGTCCTGGTTTGAGCCAGGATAGAAGCAATTTTCTTTTAAGTGATTTTACTTTTCAGTTAAGTCCCTTCTGAGTAGCTGCAGTTGCTTTAATTAATGGTATGTTTTTCAGCCAGTGTCTGCTTCTAGGACTGATAATGCTGGATGTTTATAGTTATGGCTAGAGAATGGTATGCAGGACCAAGCCCTCTGCTTGGTTCTGAAAAACATCGTGTGGCCTGGAACCAGAAGGGAGAAAAGGGGTCACACCTGCAACCCTCCTTTGGGGAGGAGCAGAGCAGAGAGGTGATCAAAATTGACCCAGTGAAATATTCCATTCCATACGTGTCATATGCAGTACAAATTTGAGGGATCATAGGTGTCAAGCTCTCCCATCCTGGGAGGATTCCATCCATTCATTTACCTGTGATCCTGATTTGTGTGTTCCTGGATCCTGGCATTTCTGAACCCAGCTCCTGTCTGCTGCTGGGTCCAGGAGTTGAGTCTGAGACTTCTCCAGGGCCTGCCCTGCAGCCTTGGTGGTGACATGAGTGTTATTGGGTGGGTTGCGATAGTGGTTTTGTGTGTATTTGTATATATTTGTATATATTTGATTACTTTCCTTTTCATCACTACTGTTTCATTAAAGCTGTGTAGTTTAGTTTCCAAGCTGTAAGTCTCTCTCCCTTATTCCCTCTCCCTTCCCTATAGGGGGAGGGAGCGGGGTGAATAGAGAGCATCTGTAATTAATTCAATGGCCAGCCCAGCGTTAAACCGTGACACTGGCCTGAAGTTTGCACATAAAATAAAGATAATAGAAAATCTTTATGTTTACTTCATGGGTTTACACATTTGGATTTAGTGCCATAGATTAGGTAGGGGCAGCTTTTTAATCACTGGAAGTCAAGAATGTATAATGTCAGAGTGCTTAATTTAGTATTTTCAAATATATTTTTTTCAGGAAATATTAACAAGTATTAAGCTCCACATTTTATTCCTGGAAATGAGAAGAAGAGCATGCCTTATCTTAGAATATCTTATCTTACTTTTGTAGGACAATTAACTGATTGCCAACAATCTCAAGGTCCTGCAAAAATTAAAATTTCACAATGCAAGAACAGTTACTGTAATTGCCACTGTTAGTGTGCTTCACTTTAAAAAAGGATGGTATGTCAATACACTGAAAAACAGCCATGTTGCTTCAGCACTGGCCAGTGAATGAGATTCTCTTAAATATTGATTCCAAAAGTATAGTTCTCTGCTCCCTTGCTGCTAATATATGTAGGTAAAGAGTGTATTTCTAGATGTCCTTTTATGTCTCCAGGCCCTTCCACTGCAGATGGGAACAGAAGATCAAAACCGCTCTATAGCATGGCCCAGAGCCAGCAAAAAATATACAAATGCTTTCCCACCAAAGCTGGTCCTGTCCAGGGAACTTCTATGATGACGAATGGAGAGGAGGTGGTATACACAATTACAAGCAAGATGGAAGGATGGCAGAGAGGTATTCTTGAGATCAGGTGTACCACAAACCAGCAAAACTGAGTGTGGAAAGAGTGACTACTATAGACTAAGTGGGTGCTGCGTGCTGGTGGGAAATGGGATGTGACCGAGTGGTTGCATGACAGACAAGCACCTTCCACCCTAAAACAGCTTCTTACCAGTTCCAGCCCACAGCGACAAGCATAGAGGAGAGCTATAAGTGTTTGGAAACCCTCCTGAGCTGCTGCCACCTTCTTCTCCCTGCCCAGCCAGACAGTTCTCAGACAATGAATATTGGCAGTAGTCTCTCAGCCTGTCCAGAAACACTGACGCAAAAGGAGACAATGCAGGCTGGCTGCTCCCACCATAGGCTGCACGGGCCATGCATGTATTTGGGACAAATACAATGGAGTACAGATTCTGCATGCAGAACATGCAGAGGAGTTTCTGAACAGGTGAATACACTTTTTTTGTTAACCATCCAATTACTTCTGGCAATGTTGCAAGCTATTTTTATACTGTTCTTGTGTTAAAGAAGGCTTTCAGTCTGATAAGTTGTAACATCACACCTGTGTAAACATGAGGTATGATGCCATAAGCTTTACTTGCAATTACAGTTGTTTTTCTTAAATTACATGAAGTATAATCCACAATAAGACACTTCATTGTTGACGGTTATTACAGATGTATCTCTGAAAAGGCTGTTTGCTTAATTACACCTCTTATTATGACTATTCTGGCAAATTTCTAAAAAGAATCTCTAACAAAGAACCGGATGAATGTTTCCTCTGTATTCATCAGTTTAAGTCTGATTGTTCGACCTTTAGATTTGTTAAAGTCAATCAGTTCAGCTCCTATTTTCTATTCAGTGTAATTTTACTTCAAGCAAATTTCACTTATGTGGTATTTAATCCAACTAAATAATATTATTCCAAACCCTCTTGCTTCCTATTGCACAAGGTTGTTAAACAATTGTCTTTAAAAACTCCAGTCATTAACCATGACAAGTCTCAATGTTAACATGTTATTATTAGCATTTGTAGTAAATTGTAGTAAATTCATAGTAATTTTTTTTCTGAAAATGACTCTTCAGTAAGATTTCACTCCTTAAGCATAGAGAGCTTCCAATTAGGTGAATGGAAATTTCAGTGTGTAGGCAAGTGAGGATTTGGGTCCAGGCAAAAGTGATACTAAGATTATGGGTACCTAAATTTGTTCTTTTTATCAGAAGCCTGATGAAAGTATCACAATCTATGCAAAGAAAATTGCATACGATTTAGAAAATAAGAACTAATACCTCTCTCTACTTTTCTGATATTTGCTAATCAGATCATTCTTACCTTCCATTAATAAAAGTAGAAATTATATTTAAGGGTTTCAAAACTATTTCCTTGATTTAGTTTCATAGGCATTTTTAGTAGCTGGATTATTTCAGTGGAAATACTCCTGGTCCCTGAATTTAATCAGACATTTCAGAATTAAGGCTAGAGTAGAACAGTATTTTATCATTTCTGGAGAAAAGAGTGCTTTGATGGGAATACACCTAAGTGCTTCTTCTGAATGAAGGCCTAAAAAAATGACTAGTAGTCTGCTTGAAACTTCCTACCCAATAATGTTCACTCTTTTCCAAGAATTTTCCAAATATTCAGATAATATTAATTAAAGTGGATGAATCATATGATTCTATGAAGTGCTTGACATTATTGATTTGATCCTACTTGGAACTGTATGCATGCAGAAGTCATTCTGTAATAAATTAGTTGGTTTGCACTAGCCACTATGTCTCTTTAAGCTCTGTCTTTGGAAGAATCCTCTCTTCTGTTTTCCTAAAACCAGAGAGTGGAGATGGTTAAACTCAGCTGGACAAGACCTTGATCAACATGATCTAACCTTGAAGTTATCTGTTCTTGGAGCAGGAGGCTGGACTAGCTGAGATGTCTCCCAAAACAAATTATTCCATAATTCTAAGATGAAATTTAGTGTGGGTTGGATATGAGAAAGACTACAGGTATCGGGGCCCAAACAAGTTACAGCAGAAGGAGAGAAGACATGGCTTCCTGTTAATGAAAACAGCCTCAGAACACACAAAGCCACTTTGGAATGACATAAAATGGACACCATCCAAAACGAAGATTAAAATGATAACAGCAGTAACTGAAAATGAATCCTCCTGCCAGCATTGCCCTCCTCAGTCAGGGACTCTTGGTAATATGGACGGAGTATACTTTTTAATGCATTCTATTCTTATGCACTCAGCATTAAAATTACCAAAAAGGTAAAACCAGACAAACAAAGCTCAAGCCAAATTAACTGCTCCAAGTTAAACCTGCGTAACTGTGAAAGCGATAGCACACACCATTCAGCAGAAATGGATCAAAAACGTATTAAAAAAAAAAAAAAAAAAAAAAAGCTTCTTAAAATACACATAGCAAAGTAATGCTGACATTATTCACTGACACCCAGACTGTTAGGAACATCGCCAATAGCTAGTGCGGTTCATAATACAATGATGCATTTTCCTACGGCAAGGCAAATAATTTCCCTGGCAGCTGAAATGAAGTGTTGACTCTTCTTTAAAATTAATTAGTGCAGAAACACAACAGAAAAAAAATGAAAGGCTTCTTGTTCCTAAAGGTTATTCTGTAAAGAAATAAATCATATGAAGGTATGAAGTGTGCTCTCCTGTACTTTATGATTAAGTGCTTATAATATAGACAGTCTAAGCCTCAGCTTTTGCTAGGAAGTTCACATCAAAGGTGAGTTAAATCTTTATTATAAAGCCATGGTAAAATATAGAAACCAGAACTGCTTTAAGTTGGGAGATCCTCTGGTTTCAGTAGAAAGACCTTTCTTTCTTTTTATCGACTCATTTTACAAGTGATGTCCCAAATTTATGCTAAGAACATTTTCATGAAGCTTTTGCTCTCCTCTTGGCAGAAGGCCTCGAAATTTGTGTCAAATAAATTAGAACTAATGTCTCTGGCTAAAAAGAGGACCCTGTTAAAGGGCAGTAGTAATCAAGACAAGATAATAACTTATCTGTGATTTTGTGGGTATTAGTCTAATATCCTGTCTATTCGCAGCATGTCAAAGATAAGAGCAGTCACGGGTTTACTGTTTTTCTGCCCTCTCCTTCCTTCCTCCTGCTGTCCCTCAGGCCTCAGGAGATAAAAGATAAAAAACACGTATTAGGCCAACTGCAATAATATTCCACTAAAAGGGATACACTGTTACTATTATAAATTAATGCTTTAAAACATCAGACTAAAAGAAACTACTATTAGATAATTATCTGTCGTCCCTCAGATAATTATGCTCAGGAGTAATTCAGCCTCTGAGGAGTTTATAGGATTTACTGGAAGTCCCTAGAGGTATCACCGGTCACATGTGAACCTATTTACAGGACTGCGACTGTATTCCAAACCACAGCTGTGATAATGATTCCCAAAAAAGTTTCAGGATGGAAAATAATCAAGATAGATGCCTCATGGGGATTTTTGTAAATTCTTTTGTTCCTATATGTAGTAATTTGAATACCAGGGTTTAAATCTTATGCCAGCTGCTAAGGATACTATTAGGAAAAAAAGAATCTCAAATATATTGTTGAATGTCCCTCCAGATACTTGCCAGTAGTTAAGAGATTTAATCCTGTTGATTTTGTCACCTTGCTACCTTTGAAGGCTCTCCTTCCTGATAGGGAACCATATCTAAAAGTCAAATAAAGCACCTATGTGTCCATTCTGTAGTCTTTATAGCCACTTCCCTGTCATGTAGTGATACAAAGTAGCCTCGAGAGCTGACTCTAAGAGCTTCCTCTGCTTGAAGAAACTTTAGGCTCACAGTATTTAGTGAAGGGAAAGAAGTTTCCAGCCTCGCTTTTTTTTTTTTTTTTACAATCTGCTATTTGGCATAAGCGTGAGTATTCTGCTTTAAGTGTGTTGGGAGTTGAGGCTCAGTTCACCTCCTAATTAATGAAGGCAAAGTCATTTATTTTAAATGAAATTATTTTGTTATTGTGCACAGTGGCTAACCTTTCACATCTGGCATATTGTATAGATCTTTTATTTTATTTAAAAATGTCTGTTTAAAGAAATGATTAGTTCTGTAATTTGTTCAGCAAGGCTTCTTTATAGCAAAGCCCTCCCGGGAACTCTTATGCAAATAAAATCCATCTGGAGATTGGAAGTAATGCAGGTGAAATTATAAACAATATACTTAATTTTTAGGAGGATTTAAAGGGATATCAAAGCACACTTCATTAGAAACTCCAAGCTATCAACACATCCTAGACACTTTTTTATACGAGTGCTGCTACATACAGTATCAGCTTCCTCTGAAGTCGTTCTCAAACCATTGAAATCTGTCCCATATCATATATGTATATAATTTGTGTATTTTATTTTTTGTAGTTCAGTGACGCGTTTGGCTGTTTTGAGAAGCAAAATTCACATAAATAGAACACTATAAAATTGTTCTTAATGTTTCTAAACTATCTATTTTCAAACCTTATGACTGCAATTGTAAAGAAATACTGATTTCATAGGTCATTGTCCAAGTCTGGCAGTGTAGTGCCATATGAACTGGTGTCCCTGACCGTGCAGGGGGGGTTGAAACTAGATTATCTTTAGGGCCCCTTTAAATCCAAGCCATTCTAGGATTCTATGATTCTGTGAACAGTCTTCTACTGCAGAAGACTTCAGCTGCATCCAAATTCTGGAACATCTAGGAAAACACATGGAATAAAGTCTTTACAGAGGTCTTTGGTCCTTTGCTCTGAAACAATAACAAGCTTGATGAACAATGAGCCTCAGAGTTTACCTGAAGTAGGAGGTATGCAAGTATTCCTAGTACTTTTAGAGAGGTGTAGGAAGCAGAGAAAAAGTGAGACAACCTATGAAACAATGAAGCAGAAGAGGAATGGAATGACAGTATTTTACAGGCAGGTTTCAAGTAGAAACTGTAGCTCTGCACTGGGCCTCTGGTGATAAAAAAGAAGTGATCACAGCATCTGAAGAAGAAGTAAGGATGCCTTTTCTATGACCAACCTTATGTTCCATAGCCTGTGCCACTGCTTTCATCTTCTCCTATATGGTGGAGACCCTGTTTTGCCCAGAAAGCTGGAGTGCTAGGAGTAGAGAGTAGGAAGAAAAACCTACTCACAATTAGTAAAACTTCCAATGCTGTCAGTAGTTCATTAGATCATTTATTCTAGGAAACTGGAATATATTATAGCTATTATGAAATTATTTTATTTTGTTTCCTTTATTTCAAAATTAAAAATGGCCCCTGAGTGGATGTTACGTATTATAGAAATTAATTAAAAGTTTGTAGCTATTTTTTTCTGCAGTTACAGAAGAACAAAATAGCACAAAAGGAATGTCTTAGTTGTCTCTACTTTAAAAGCATATGTGTCATGGAAATTTCAAGTCACATAATGTCACCATATGAGTATTGTGTAAAATTTATAATCCAGGCGTACTTCCATGAACCGAAAATATGACTCCCAATTCCTGTAATATAAAATGTGTGGAATCTATAGAATCTAATCCTGCTTTATCACTCCAACACAAGGTAAGCCCCAAGAGACCATGGGCCTTTTTTTTCCCCATGGAAAGAAAGGAGAAAGAAGCAGAAGAAAGAGAAAAGAGGAAAAGAAAAACCCTTCTGACATTTGCAGGGAAGGAATCAACTATTAAAGTACTCTTTATGGACACATTTTTGCTTTTATATGATGTACTTCATCCATCATTAGCTGTGGCAAAAATTTAAGATGGAAAATTTTGAGAGGTTTGATATGATTCTTAAGCTAAGTAAATAAAAAGGAGAAATTTGACTTTCTTTTTTGTTTCTGAGGACTAGCTGAGTTTTCTGGGTTTCATCTTCAGAATAAGAAAAGGTAACTGAACAATTTGGACACTTCTGACAGTGCTACTGAAACAATCTTTGTTCTTTTATTTGCTTAGAGTTACAGGAAGATAAGCTTTTGGCATCAATCTTTAGTAATAACAACATTTTATCAAAACGAGAATATATATTGTCCAACTAGTGTTTCATTTTTAGTATTAAAATACATTAACTTTTTTTTCATGGGTTAAAAGTTGCTCCTTCTCCAATAAGATCGACCTCAATAATTTATTGATTTGTTTAATGTAAGAAAAAACATACATTTCATTTTACAAATAATGCTTCTCAGTACAAAAGAGGTATGGGTAAAGCTGGGGTCTGTGCAGGGTGTTGGAAAGGCAAAACGCATAGCAGGACTGCCAGCAATGAAAATACCTCAGAGAGGATAAAAGACACCGTTGTCAGAGAGAGGCACACTATTTTTTCATTTTTTTTACAGAAAAAAAATACTGTAGAAGGAAAGACAATTGCAGTCCGCTGGTTTCATCAGAAAGTGGGGATGCAGTCACAGGATTCTGGCTTAAAAAGCTCTTAAATTCAATCAGTTCTCTCAAATCTTGGGGTATATGAAAGATTAACAGTGTACAAACTAATCTGCTTCTGTAAGGAGGCAAATCCCATCTTCCCATCAGGAGCAAATTCAATGGAAAGTCCAAGAAGAAGAATCTTCTAGAAATTCGTCTTCAAAAAAACCTATTCCCAATTAAATATATTATTGATCCCTGAACTGTAAGGTGAACCATCCAAAAGAAGAAAAAATTAAAACTGTTATCTGTGAAGCCCTTCTATATTTGCTTCACAGCACATACCTGAGACCATGGAATATCATACGATCTTTCTCTCCTGTGGAGGACCTGCCAGCTGGTAACATTATGCATGCTTGCTTGCTTGCTTTCTAATTGTAGTTCAGCAGCGTGTTGGCCTGTATGTCACTGCCCACCCTTAATCTTTCTATACTTGATAACATGCAATTTTGATTAATCTTTTAAACATTCTTCCACCTCAAAGCACTACCATTTTTTATTTATTTTTTTTCCCAATCATTGCTGCCTGTAATGTGAGTCAGAGACTACAGTTTTCTTCTAACAGTTCCCAGGAAGTTGAGCCAGGTGTCATATTTGTTTTCTATTTGTAAGGCTTTTCTCTGTTTCATTCCTTTGGGTTATGTATTATTCTGTATGTTTTTGTGTGTGTGTATCTCTGTGTACGTATATAAGTGTGTCCATATAAGATTTCTCTGTTATATATCTGTATAGATATTATATCTATAATAACTACACTTTCTTCTTTCTTCTTAATCTTACCACAGACTTCTTTACAGAATGTGTTAGAGTCTGTAGCAAAAAGAAATGAAACAAGAATAAAAAAAGAAATATTTTTTCAGTGGTTTGTATCACACGCCACTGATTTTGGAAGGTGCTAAGTAGGAACAGTTTTTCTGCATGTAAGGTAAACCACCAAGGTATCTGCTAAAAGAATTTACAAAGCCTGCTAGAGCATGTGGCACTCGCATCTGAATTTTAGGCCTGGTTTGATTTCTGCTTAAGTCCAGTACAGTCCTTCCTGAGCTGCCCATTTTCTAAGTTTAGGAAAAAGTCTTTTGCAAAATGTACTGCAGAACTGCAGTCTGACATTACTATCCACTCATTTTTCAATTTTCCAGCTTTAGTATTTTTTCCCTGTCATATTGTCCAAGAAGTTTATTGTCACTTATAAGTTAGAAAGCATGTTTTTGACTCTTCTTGTGCTTAAAAATGGTAGCAATATTCAATTTTATTTTTTTCTCAAATACTGACAAACACTACCATTTGCACTGTACCTGTGGAAACAAATTCTTACTTGTGGGGGGGGAGACACAACAAAAAAAAAAGTCAGTGTTACCTACTTGCCTGGTCACTGCTAGAACCAAAAGAATCAATTTGGATATAAATAGTAAAAAGGAAGTTGTTTGGTTATTTACCTAAGAGGCTTTTAGCCTTCCCTGTAATTAGGTGTGTAACTATCAACCTGTAGATTTAGTGGCAGAAGTCAGACTCATATTAGTATTGAGTATAATTTGTTTCTCTTAGGTGTCTCTTTGAGAACACATTCTGGAGTAGAAAAAGTGACCAGAAGAATCAGTACCGGCTTACACCATTTTTGGACATTTAATAGCTAATTCAAAGAGCAACTGGTTATGGTGAGTAAATTCTATTTCCTTCAGAAAAAAAAAAGTAGTTTCTTCTGTCCAGGTAAAAAGTCTGTTGGCTCAGCAGTGAAAGAAACTTGCAGTGTCTATGCTGTATGTAGGCTGTCAATAAATAAAGAAGTTCAATTTCCAAGGCTGTCAATAAATATATTATGTATGAGGTTTTTCATTATGTTCAGATGCAACTCGAGGTATTGTCTCTGCCTTCTTGGAACTAAAGCTATTTTTCTCAACCAGAATAGGATTCACTTACCACATATTTGCAAATACATTGTTAATAAGCCAAAGAATTGCATTTAAAGACAGCAAACAAGTTATTTTTCTTTTCTCTTGATTCCTTCTGGGTCCTTTGAGTGAACTGAAAGGTGATCTTAAACTTATTTTTACACTGACTTCATATTCTGAGAACTGCAACATTTATAGATAAACACTCTCACTTTTAATGAAAGTTATTAGCTATCAACATTTTGCTTGGAGGCATAAGCCATAGCCCAAACTCCATTCTAATCCATTAAATATGCTTGAGACCCAGCTGTCAATAGGCACCATGAAGTAAATTTAATTTTCAGAGTCAATACAGAGCACAGCTGCATTAAGCATAGGATAATTCTGGCACATTATTAATTTGAATGGCCATGTAAGGCATTGTCTAGACAAGATATAAGCCCAAGTTTTCATAGGCAATCTGTACATAAAATGAAGTATGTCAAGGTTGTAAAGAATACTAATAACACAGATCTGGCCTATTAACCAATATTGATTGCTCTTATTGTGACAGGGTCCAGTAACTTTAGAGGTGAAATAGTAAGATGTTCAGCAGTACTGCTTCTTTTTGAAAAGCAACACTGAGCATGGACTTTTTCAGATGAAGCTTGAGTATGTGCAGTCTTAAATGTTTACTAGCATTATGCATGATTTCTAGCAATCTATTGCTGTGGATTAGGTAATTTTTAGAATAGGTGGTTTATCAGAAACACGGATGAGTCTTGCTGGTAATATGAGGCATTTGTGTTCCAAATGCTGTCAATATTTAACTTTTTTCACAATAATTGTAGCTGTGTCTGTTTCAGAAGGTTACACAAATTTGTACTTGACACACTATTTGTACGTAGTTGTTCAGAGTCAGTGTAACATTTCCGAGACAGAAATAAAAAAGGAAAATTAATCTTTTGAAACCTACAGAGCTCTGTAGTAAAATTGTTCCAAATTATTTCTGCGGTCCTCTATATACTGTTAAATGAGTATTCTGGTGCTTGGTAAACAGACTGGAAGTTCTTCTAAAAACTTAATTAAGTCAATCAGCTCACTGCATACTCACTTTCAGATGATATTGTAATGATGTTTGGTCTGTGTTTTGTGGATTTTTTCATACACTGAGTCTGGAGGCCTGGGTTCATTATTGCCAGCTCTATCGAGGTCCACATTAACAATTAACTCTGATCGATAGGAGTGGATCTCCAGAGCACAGCTGCTGGTGCTGAGGACCAACAACCTCACTGTATACATTTCCAGCATGTTTTAATTTGGGCTAGCTCCAGTGTGGTTCCTTGAAGTGAATGCCCTGTTGCAAATGTAATACTCTATAAGTGCATTCCCAGAGCGCATCTTCCAGTTTTGTTTCATTCAGGTCATCTGTCCCAGTGTGAACAAACACACACGAATGTGGAAAACATGGCGAGATATATTTCAGGAGCTGAGTTAAACCATTAGTGTGAGTGAACCCTTTGGGTTCTTAGTTAAGATGACTAAGGGCCATAGAATAATTCATTGGGTAAGTTAAGTAAGAAGGGACTTCAAGAGGTCCCCTAGTGAAACCTTCCAAAAAAGAAGGCACAATAACACAGCTGGGCACTTGAAGTCAGCTAGGATAAGTGCTTAGCATTCAATGCATTGAAAAATACCTGTAATTCCCAAATTCTATCACAAATTCACTCTGAGATTAATAGGGTATTCTCACTCTTCTCTCATTGCCAAATGCAAGCATTCAGAATTCATGAGACTGAAGTAAAACAAAACAAAACAAACATTTGAGAGAGTGAAAAAGATTTTCAACATGTGAAGGTTGTTGTTTTTTTTTTGGTTTTTTTAAATTGTCAGATAAGATGCTCAGGAAAAAGCCTGTCTCCAGGAATATAAACTCTGAAAGGGATAACAAATACTTCAGTATTTGCAACAAATTCATGAGAATTGGCTACACTTAAAAAATTTGTTCTTCTG
Source organism: Hemiprocne comata (assembly GCA_020745705.1). NCBI lineage: Eukaryota > Metazoa > Chordata > Aves > Apodiformes > Apodidae > Hemiprocne > Hemiprocne comata. The sequence continues at coordinate 97,591,652 of CM036587.1, read as the reverse complement.
CTGGTAATTTTCTTTAGGGAATCTCACTGCTGTTTGGTGTTGCTTGAGACATGACATAAATTCTTGGTCTCACGGGAGCTCAGTCACTCAAATGCAATATTGCAGTCTGTACTTTTAAAGAGTGATTGAAGTTTTCTGAGTATTTGGGCTTGCTAACATTGCACCTCTTTTAAAAACACCTCTTTTTATCATAATGAACAATCAGATCACAGAGTACTTATTTTCGCTTTCCCGTGCTTCTCTTTTCAATCCCTTTAGGTATGCCTTGAAATCTGCAGTTAAATAATATTTTTTATAAGAATAAATACAGTTTTCCTTTTGATTCTTGTATGTGTATATCTTCCCTTCTACATTTATTCCATTAGAACATCTATATCAGGATAAATATGATTGCATTTTTTTCCTAAATAAGGTCAAATCCCATGCAGGATATTACAAAACATTCGGTAATTTCTAATTTTCAGATGTTTCTGTTGGCATAATACAAATATTGTATGAAAATCAGTTTTTACTTACATATTTTGAATTCTGTAATAATAACTACCTCTTTCTAGCCTGACTGGCTATTGAAAATCTGCTCTCCAGGTTGTTTCATACACTTTTTTCTCCTCTGTCTCACCTCATGATCTTTCAAGAGTATTCCATGGTATCAAAAATTTTCCTGCAATCTATTACAGCAAAAAGAATACATTTAGAATTTCTAAAAACGTCTCCTTCTTAATTTTCTAGTTTGCATTTTCATAGTTAAGTGGACCTGTTGATTCCTACATGTCTATTTCTGCCAAGTGTTTCAAAGTTCTGTTTGTTTTGATGTCTGCCTAGGTCATAGTGTTTTCCTTTAGGCCTCTTTATCCCATTGTTATGCAGCAAACAGAATATTTGGAGGCATGTGAATCTGAAGTCCCACAGCCACTGCTCCTGCAGATGATGTAGACGTGGATGAGAAATTAAGGGAACACATTCATCTATTTCAAATTTTGTGACAAGGAAATCCTTCTGGATCTCCTTCTGGAATAGCCAAATTCTAATATTTGTACTGTTACTGAACAGTCCTTCTCGGAAGAAGGGAGGATCTTCTGCACATGTAGAAACCTTCATCTTTTTTTTCAGTTGTGTGACCCGAAATCTTTGATCTCAATACATATGAATATTGAGAGAGTGATTTTGATGCAAACCTGGACATTTTGGCTAAACACAGCTAGGGTTACCAAATCTTTTTCTTACACACTTGAACACTGCTTTTAAAAAGGAAGTGAAGGTTTTGTACCATTATGCACAGTGATGGGAAGTGTCACACTCACCTGGTCAACCCAACGCTAAAGAATCAGAGGTCCCCTTAAGGAGAGAAAGAATCAGAAACAAAAGACTGTATCAGTAGCTTTCAACATGTCAACATGTACTTCTGAAAATATTGATAACTATAAATCAATTGAGAGCAGGGGTCATAAAAAAGATGCAAATGAGATACAATCCCAAAAGTTACTTTCCTCTTTGAAACATACTGAAATCACTGACATGAGTATTATCCTTGTGCTTATCTACAGGTACTGAATGGTCTAAGGTCTGAGCTACTGCCCAGAATTTAAAACTAAAAGAGAGAAACTTGCTAAAATAAAAATGCACTAGTCTGCTTACACAATGCTACACCGGTATTACTGTTGAACATAACCAATCAAATTTACCATATTCCAACATTATGTTCATATTCCAGTAATAACAGGGATCTTCTTTTTAGTAAATCTGACCTGTGGATATTGTGAAGAAGGCTGTTTATATTTATCAGAGTAGAAAAAGTTCCTGACTGATTTATGCAAAGGCAGCTGAAACTTTAAGGCCATTAAAAAGATGACTACTAAGAATCATAGACTCATAGAATGGTACGGGTTGGGTGATAGAGATCATTGAGTCCAACCCCCTTGCTAGAACAGGATCTACTACTATCTGTTTTGGAGACAGTAATTTGAAATGTCTCCTTCCTGTAAAAAAACATTTAACAAAATAATTTTAAAATCAAACATATGAGTTAATATTCTTTTTATAGAAGCGTTATCTCGTAGATGCTCTCTGTGCACAATGGTGGGATGTTGTGACAGTACAGTATCTTGTAATGCACATATACTGCCTGCATTTGAGGCAGAAAAGCAGCAAACATCTGTAGGCTGACTTTTTAAAAATTTTTAGAATACAACCAGCAGTCCCAATAGTTTTTTTGTATTCCTGAATCTGAGGAAAGCTCAGTTGTGCCTTGCACATGCATATTATCCCTCTCTTGCCATGCTTTGGTTTCTTCTGCCAGTAAATATCCTAGATGCATAAACTGGCAGGAACCACAGCATACCCCGGGCAGCTCTCTCAACTTTGAATAATGAGAAGACTGGGAGTTGGGAGCGTCCTGTTGAGTGTTGCCATCCCTTTACACCCACTACTGCTTCTTCTGCAATGGAGCCCCTTGTGTCCCTAGAGAGTCCTGCCAAAACGTTTTCCTTTCATGACAGTAAGGCACAATGCATATGAAGAGGAAGTGAAGAGAAAACAACAAAGAGTAAGACTAGCAATTAGTTCAAGTATTTTTCACTCCCATTAAACATTTCGGAAGGTGACCCGTGCTGAGAAATTGTCAGCACTTCACCACTGCAATTATGGCTCTGGTGGAAATCTTAGTGAAGCTAATGAGTGCTTTTATGTACAGACGGTCTGCTGGATTAGTATCATTACTCACTGTACAAACTGGGAGAGCAGCTGCAGCCAAGACGGGTGCCCTTCCAGGCTACATACCAGCACATCGCAAAGAGCAGATATAACTCCTCCTCAAGCTTCTTACAGTCTAGCTGTAGGCAAAGGAGAGGAGGGAGGAAGGAAACATCTCAGCTTCATTCAGCTCTGGGACAGACCTCAGAAACAATGAAAAAATCAGATGATGGTCATATAGAAACTCTGTGTCAGAGAAAGAAAGGTAATGCAGATCTACCCAGGTCAAATCCAGTCATTTCAGCACTGGACTGTTGCTTCAGCACTCCTACTCATTCATATGAGCAAATAAAGAACATTTTTTAAGCAATGCTGTACAGGGATTGAATCTGCTCAGCTGCTATTCTTTCCCACAGCATATCTCTTTCATTACACTTTCCTTAATAGACTGTAAGTTACTGACTATATGCAGGTAGCAATAATGAATGATATAATTAGCTAGATAATTCTGTTTTTCTTCAGGAAAAGCTTAATAGTTTGTATAAGAAAGCATTAGATTCCTTTCAACTGCTGTTGTTATTTGCATATGCTGAAACCACAAAGGACATTGATTATTTTAACTATGCTCAATTTGCCTTTGAAACAGACATTCTAAAAAGCAAAATAGCTTAAACAAACATGAAAGTAATCTAATACTGACATAAACATGAAAGATAATAGGATTACTATGAATTGATCTAAATATTACTTAAAATAATTAGAAATGATTTTCTCATGGTATACCATTTACGTTAAGCTGCTTTTTAATGTTACTTAGAAAAACAAGCACAGTATTACTTTCTAGAATTTTTGTTGTTTTTATGACATTCAGTGAAACAATCGGCAAATATGCTTTTCCCTTTATTGCTTTACATTTTGCATACAGTTTTCAACTAACTAATCTAGTTTTCCACCAACCAATTTAGTAAGGGCAGGATTGTTGCCGTTTTAATACAGTATCATTTTATCACTTTAAATCATGAACCAATTGGTTATTTTTTTTCTTTCTTGGCACCATTTCTACTAGTTAACTTTATGAAAAGCAATAACATGAAGGAAACAAGCCATGCTAATAACCCTTACAGCCACCAAACAAAAATGGCATGCACAGAAAAATATGCCAGTTAAATTTCAGTGCCGTTTGTCAAATTAGCTATGGGGGCCAAGTTAACCCCCAAGTTAACCCAGTTTGGCATTGCTTTCACTGCCTCAGTCCAAAATGATTTATTGGAAGTTTGGGTCTTGTAAAAAACTTTGCATTCGTTTTTCTTCCTAAGTATTATCTGAGTTATCTGAATATAACTAAATTTTGGAAAATAGGTTAAAATCTGACAGCACCATGCTTTCTCTCAAGATTTAAAGATTTACCTGGCTTTAACCAGTATGGCAACTGTTTTCCCTTGTAATTTAAGAAGTACTTTTCCTGACTAAAAGGTTACAAAAGATATAATTTGGATAAACAATTTTCCATTAATCAGTTGAATGCTTTAAATGCTAAAGTGAATTTAAAAATAAGTCCACAGAAGATATCTGGGTAGTTCAGTAGAAATACAAGGCCTTCCATTGTGTTTCCCGTTCAGCTCTTCAGTCTGCGTTTATAAGGTTTTCCTATGCATGCCAAATCTAAGAAAAAAGATGAATGCCTTTTTGTTTTTAAAGATTGCCATTTGTACATATTTATCAAGGTGTTTCATTACATGTAATTATAGTTTCTATACAGCCATATTTGGAAGTGAAGTAGGAAGGGCTTGTAGAAAGATCTCAACAATTGCTCATGGAGCACAAAGTATAGAAGCAGCTTAGAAGACAGAAAGTTTTCTGACTTGAGTGTAAAAAGAAAGGACCTTGATACATGGCAGCTGCTGTTCATCCATGTGGGAGAAAGAGGAATTTCTTCCTGGCACACTCTTTCCCCCAACCTGTCATTTGACTGATGATTTTGGGATCCCTCATGATGGACATTTTACTTTCCCAGAGCAAGAAAAGGCAAGAGCTCTCAGGCCTACTGAAAAGTAAGAATAGCCTTATACCAAGATGACTTTTGAGGCAGCATTATCACAGTCAGTCCCACAAAAATCTCCCTTAAAGCAACAGGCTTCCAGGGTCAGGCATGGAATGCTTGTGGGAAGAAGACAGCATCAGAAGCATAAACTAGAAATGAAAGGGGAAAAAGAACACTATGTTGCCGTAAGTTCATGGGGAAATACAGAAAAAAAAATCTACTTCTTTAGACTTGTCTCTGAACACAAATCTCCCACAAAGGTGACTTAATTCACAGGCTAGTGAATAGGTATCTTTCCTATTGGAAGTGCTCTACTTCCAGTATGTAATTAACAGTCATCTCATCAGGGACTGCGACTGGATTCTCCCACATCCCAGGGGAGTACCCTGACCATTGAACTGAAGGATTTGTTTCTCATTTCCCCCTCTTTCTTCTAGCCCAGTGAATATTTCATTATTATTATACACACACAGGCAAACACACAGAGAATCATGCATGTACACACACATGCCTGCTTTCTACAGCTGCAGAACTGCAAAAAATACTACAGATGCCTGGCACAAATGTACTGTTTTCATTTTAGAAAACAAAACAAACCAAAAATACAACACAAAAACTCTAAAATGGAGGAATGAAGAATTTTTATGTTAGGAAGCAATTTTTTTACCTCTTAACATTAATACCTCACAAGTGGCTGAAACACATCTTTAGCCTATTCAATGACTCCCAGTATGTGAATATCGAAGCTGAGCAAAAATCCTAAACCACAAGTAACTCCCTGGGTTTCAGTTTTCGTTATAAGCTCAACACTCAGTTCAGGTTCACTGAAAGGACATCACGAGCCTGGAAAGTCCACAAATGATGTAATGCAGATCTGTCCTACGGCCTGCTGTGTTGTACAGCACAGCATATTGACAGATAGCATTTGCTTCCTATTTAGGGATTACTATCATTGTAGCACTCCGAAGATGCAAAGCTGTTTCATGTAGATGGCATTAAATGAAGACACGCTTTACGTTGACAAAATGCAATAAAATTATTATTTTAAAGTGCTCAAAAATTGATCTGAGGAATGATGCTCAGGTGGCAAACTCCAGAAAGAGCAAGTTGGGTGAGGTGAGATTGATGGTACCCTGTGTGATCTTCATTCTGCTCCTGTGTGCATCCAGCCTGTGCCCTGAATAAAGCATTTGGATGAAAAAAATAACCTGCCACTACACAATTAAAATTTGTAGCATGATACAGATTCACAAAGAGTCAAATAAAATTTGCTGAGACATTTTCTATGTTCTTCCTTCTGAGATGGAGTGTGGAGCTCTACAAATCTTTTAAGCTAAATGCTTCTACATATGAATACTTAAGTTTTTTAAAAAGAGGTAAAAATCAGCAGTTTATATGAAACAGTAACTGCCATGTAGCACTGACAGAGTTAATTACTACAGTTTGGACATAAAAAAAAATACTTTTAACAACTTAAGCTAAACATAGAATTACCATTAACAAACACAGAAAGTGGTTGCTATCTCAAGGCAATGTCATCCTACACCAGCTTTTAGAAAAATGGGTAATCTAGTAGCTGTCAGAACACACCAGCTGATATAGTGGCACACGACCAGAATTTTCCTGTGGAATCTACGTTTAAAAAACTCAAATAATAATTTGCAGGAGTTTGTAACTCAGCTCCTTATGAGTAAAATATCATGAGGAAAGGAAATGTACATCTTCAGCCTATAGGCTGCATTGGGTTGTTTTTTTTGCTTTTGAGGGGTACATTTCACAAATTCTTTCTCAGCCATTTTATTATCTCCCTGGACAAATCTTCAGCTACATAGGAAGTACCCACTGATTAAAATGAGATCTGAGACAGTGAGAAAGGGGATTCCTTTGCAAGTATTATTGAGGGAACTGTGCAGCCCTGCAATGACTGTATTTTGCTACTCCAGCTGGCATCCCTGCTGCACAAGAAAGGGAGTATCTGTCACATTGTAGTGGTGCCAGATCCTTCAGTTCTACCCTGTATCTTGGCTTCGTAGCAACTATTTAGAAGCTTGCCTAAGCCGGACACACCAGAGCACACAAGGGATGCTCCCCTTCCACAGCCTTTTAATAAGAGCTCCTTTCTTTAGAGAACAGAAGAGTAGATTTGTCACTATAGGAGGTATAGTTTGCCTTCAATCACCCCAGAAGAGAGCTACCTTTGAAGCTTCTGTTTCTTTATGCCCCTGGCAGAAAACAGTGGATAAATTTAATCTAAGAAATGAATTCCTGCTTATAACTGTTATTTGATAAATCTTATTATTCTGACTATTCAACAGAAACCACTCCTGCACAGTAGTTATTATTCTCACACAGTTCTAATCCATACCATGTAGCCTTTGTACACAGATTAGTATTTTATTATGTCTAAACTAAATATTATTTGTATAATCTAATTAGATATTTTGCAAATAAATACATTCTGACTGGAGTTACCCTACCTGAACATTAACGTAAATGTTTGACTACTTAAAGAATGAAACAGTTGCTTACCAGAAATTTCTGTTGCTTTAACTAAACATCCAGCTGGCTTTACAAAAATTAAAGAACCCTTCTCAGTCTCCTTCATGCATACCACATTTCCTTTCTGTAAAATATTTTGAGAAGATGCAAGGGATAAAATAAAATTACATGATGGGTGTTTATAATTCAAAAAATGTCCTGCTAATGCTGAAAATATTGACATTTCTTCCTGAGGTTATGACAGAAAATACAGTACACTGTCTTATGTCAATTGAATAATTAGATTATAGTAATTCCTGCAAGGCTTTCCTATGTAGCATGTTCAGATAAAATTTTAAAAGATGAGATTTGCGTAAAGGTGGGTGTCATGAAATACTAGATGCCTCTTCTCCTATAACAAAGGCATACTAAAGAGAAGAAAAAAAACAAACAAAAAACTCCTCTGGGGAAAAGTGCTGGCAATGTTCAGGTACATGTCGGGAGAGCCTGAACCACAAGTGGAGAAAGGAGCTGTCGGTGTGGTCCGCGGAGAGTTTAGCATCTTTGCATTCAAATGCAATAATGGAGTAATGATAACCATTTGCAATGAGTTATGAGATCACATCTAAAATTCTTAAGCAAAAATAATGTATCTGAAACATCAGTGACTTAATACCATTTCGTCTCTCCTTCTTCCCTTTAATATTGTGTGTATATTTTATGTGCATTTTATATACATTTGTCAGAAGAATATTAATGTTCTGCTTTATGATTACCACCACCTTTCTAATCACTGCTTTTTATTATTCTTGTTCAGTACAGCTTAGCCGCCCAGCATGAGCAATGAAATGGGGGGGAAAAAAGAAAAGCAAATACTGTATTATATCATCATCTGGGCAGTGTGATTGTTTCTGCTGTGTTAATTTACACTAAAATCTATGACCCAGTGAGTCTGATTGATTGCCAAGGGCAGAAATCCAGCCCCTGGCCTAGTTTATTTTGTGAACTGTAGCCTCAGATATCGCTGCAAGCCACAATGATATTGATTTGATATACACTAGATGGCTCTTTATGCTCTTTGGGAAATTTATTGTGCAGAGTCAGAACTCAGACAGATGGGGAGAAGCCGCTCTTTAAATTGAAGAGGGTTATCATGGTTTGACTCCTGGGTCACTCGGGTTACCAAGTGGCCTGAGCGTGGCTGGGTCGGAGGGGGCTCAAGGGATTAGTGCTCATCAGTTTTGAATGTCAAATCTCCTCAGTGGACTTGAGTTATTGCTAATAGGAACTTGCTTGGGCCTATAACATTTGGATGGCCTATAAGTTAAACATCATAACCCTTTCTTCATGTCACGGTCCTTTAAATTATAGCTGAGCATACCACCTTTGCTCTGGATGTTTAGCAGGAGATGGCTGTGTGTTACAAAGAAACTTGCCTCTGAGGTGGACCGCACCTCTGCAGCTGCTGTCTGCAAAGAGCTGTATCCCCACGCTCCCCACTTCAGACAGTGTCCTGTGCTATGTCCTGTGCCTTCTGCTGCTCACATGCTGTTATCACCCTGGCTTTGCAAAGAAGGTATAGAATAGTGAAAACTAGTTTAGTATTTTTCCCTCAAGGGAGGTCCGGGAAAACTTCTGACTGTGGGACAATAAAGATTGGTACGGTTGGAAATCCCATATCCTTTGGGCAATGAATGAATGAGGAAAATAAACGTGCTTCTGAGTTGGGATAAAGCACTCTTTTGGGCTTAAGAAATTTTTTGACACAAAACAGGGCCATAGGTCTGCTATGATTAGCCTAAATCTAAGCAGAAATTTCATTTAAGCACTGTTAATTGTTAACTGATATTTCATGCTACAGTAAATGCTGAAGAGAGAAGGGAAAAGAATATCTATGAATTGAAAGGGAGACATTATTTTATGTATCACAATATAGCCAAACTTTTTAATTACCACACTTTAGCAGGTATCTCCAACCGAGTTATAAACTGTACGCAGCTCACATTTCCACACTCATTTGCTTATATCAGCATTTGAACCATTTTCTTCCAGGTCAAGAGAAGGATTTTCAGTCTGAATTTGAGAAGCAGGGAATTAGGCCAAAGGAAGTAAGTCCCACACATATCCAGCAGACGGGACAGGGCTCCATGTTACTATTACAGTGAGGAAGATAACTCTGTTCCCACTGTTACAAGTATTTGTTTGATCCCTATGCATGAAAATTAAGAATTCTTCTCTATTTTTCTTCAACTAGTATATGATTCACAAATGAATGGGAGAAAGTAGAGATTGTTTTTCTTAAGTAGCTGCTTTCTTTTCTTGATCTGATTTTGGTGAAGCTGGGAATTAATGATTTTAAAGAAAAGATAGCTTTCCACAAACAAAAAGTGCAACATCTATTTCCAGGGGGAAAAAAAGAAAAAAAGGAAAAAGAAAATTTAAAAAATAAATAAAAAAAAGAAAAAACTACAACCCTTTGGAAATGCGCATTTATTCTATCCTGTTTTGCACACCTATCCAAAACTAAGAAGCCTCAGGAGGTTAATGGTAAATGGCTTATCCTAGCCTTTTGGACTCTGTTCTTGGCAATACTCTGCAGCTCTAGCTGCATATAATAGATATACTATTACCATTTAAACATAATACTGCTTGGCTTGTGGTCTGAGATTCCTGGGATTTTATTCTTCATTTGAAGTGAATATTAATTGAGAAACTTATACATTTATATAGCTCCTGAAGAGTAACACCCACTTCACCTATCCCTCTATTGTAAATTAATATGTAGCAGATGGTGAGCTGAGATAGTTTGACAGCCTACTTACAGTACCATCACTTTAACCTCTATCTGAAAAAAAAAAAAAAAAATCCCATTAGCTTTTCTGCTGTTGGGCTCTTAACCCCCCAAAGTATCCTTAGTTATCATATCATGGGATTTTCTGCTATGCCAAGGAAGAAAATAATTAAAGATACCCTCTTCCATTTAAATGCTTGTTCTAATTTTACTGGGCATATCTTTTCCTCTTAACTTCTCCAATAATTTCAATTTAAATCTTCATTTAGAATGAGATTTTTCTTCCAAGGGGGATTTTTTTTATCTTCAGGGACAACTTAGTGCACTGCAGAAGCAAACACAGAAGCCCTTCCATATATTATGATTAATGTGGTGTAAGGAGCTCCCCTTGCTAGAAATGCAGAATCAAAGGGAGCAGAGCCCATAAGTAGAATTTAAATTCAATACACATTGGAATCTTATGGTTCAATTCAAAGTGGCTCTAAAGGAAGTAATTAGACACTCACCAAGGCTTTCAGTAAGAAACAACTTTCCCTAAGAAGGCCCTGCTCAAAGTCTTCATTCAAAGTACTCAGTCACTTTTTTCCCCCCTTCACTTTTATAATAAAGGGGAAGGATTTTTTTAAGATTTGGGAATCCATGGTAAGAGCTTTACATTTAAGTCTCCTTTAAAAGAAATGGTCTAATTGAATGTTTTCTTCTGACAGGCTGACAGAAGTGTTTTATTTGTTGCAGAATACAAATTTATAGATCCTTGTCAGAGATTTGCAAGATCATTGGTAGTGTGTATTTAGAACTCTTCCGCACCGGCTGAAATAAGATATTGTTCAGTCCTGTAGCACTGGTTATGTGCTGTTGTATAGGCTTTTTGAAGTCAATGAGGAAACGCTCAGTGACTCTGGAAAGAATATCTGGCCTGGAAGTCTCACTCTTGCAAGATAACAAGAACATCTCATAATTTGTCAACTTGATAACACACTACTGACTTCTCAGGCCAGTACTTTCACCAAAGCCTCCAAAATGTTGCCTTAGCTCTTTCACACTTTACAGCAAATGGACCAAAACTTCATATGCAAAAAGGGTGTGATTTCCATTCAAATCTCCTCTTACATGAGAGTGCGAATGGAAATTGTCAGCTTCATTATCCAGCCCATCTCCACAGCTCTTCTTTACTTTGGCAATTTTAACACACACATATGCACACAAAAACAGAGTCCCATATAGATTTGTTCTCTCTTTTTCCTCTCTCACAAATATTTATAAAAAACAAATGCAGATACATATACTAAAATAAATATTCTGTGTCTTTCACACACATAGAGAAGGAACCAAGGTTAAAAATACCACACTTTCTGTTTAGATGTCTTTTCCATTCGATTTGAGCGTGAATGTAAAAGGTCTCTGCTCTTAGGTCTCACATCTGGAAATCAGGGATATTCTAAGTCATCAGCACATGTTGCGCAATCAGGAAAATATCCTCCTTTTTCACTAATTTTTAATTCCCTTGTGCAGTATGGAGCACCTTTTTCTCTGGGTAGCTATTCCATCAAGGAACGGCAAGAGAAGTTTTTAATTGCACTCACAGGACACCAAAACCAGTTCCAAGCCTTATAAACCTCATGGAGACATTGCAACTGCTATTCCCAACCAAGCATTGCAAAGGCACCGACGAGAGCAGCTGGCTGGGGAGCTGGAGCGGCGCAGAGTAGTCATGAGCCTCAGTTTGGGAAGGATGAATTTCACCTCACTAGTCCCTTTACAGAGCTGTTGCATAGACCCCAATTACTCTGTCTTCATGAGAGCGCAGGAGATTGAATTTCACTCAGAGAGCTAGAAATACAAATAAACATTTTATTAAATAATTAGAGCCCATAATTGTGGATTACCTCTCATTTGTATTAGAGGAAGGCATGACATGGTTAGACGCTCAGAATCTTGTTTGGCGTTTACGTCACATCTGATTGCTAACTGACATTTCGGGATTGTTTATCTTTCCTTCTACATTTTCTTTTCTCCTTAAATTGATTCCAGATATCAGAAATATAATTAATTTCCCCTCAACCTATATTCAGCAGGCTGAAATAGCAGATTGAACACAACTTTAATTTTGTTTCTAATAAGAAAACACTTTACTTTTAAAATTGTTCCCTTTTAATACTTTCTCTTTGCAAGTCTGAGAGGTAACCAAAACATATTTTAGTTGTTTCCTCAATTTTATATATAATGGAGAACGTCAGTAATGTCCCTTAACACACAGCCAAGTGACATAATAAAGCCCCCATCATATTTCAGTATAGCGGTGTCAGCAGAAGGCTTAAATATAACTTTGAAATGCTTTCAGTCTCTTGTTTTTAATAAGGGAAATAGGTCATGATTTTTAATAACACTTAAAGTACTTGTGGCTGATTAAAACTTTATACCTTATTTGAAAAGCTTGATTTGGATCTTGATTCAAATTTTTGGAGGAAGCCCTGCTAAAAGATTTTGATCTGCTGTCTTTTATGTAGGGCTGTGATTCCCCAGGAACTAAGGAGTAGCAGGGACTCAGTCACTCTTGGAGAGAAAGTGGAAAGATCCTACCGTTTCTGGGAAAAACTGCTCACAGTCAAACTTTTCCAGGATTTCCTGGCTGAAGGGGAAGATAGGGAGTTGTTTCCTGCTGTCAGCACAGGCTTGTGAATTGCAAGCTGAGCTAAACACTTTAAAAAGACAAAGTCTACTGTGAGCCTTATGCTTAGGACCTAAACATTTTTCAAGCACCTGGGGAGAGACTTGAACCCAAGAAACAGATCAAAGAAGTTAACTAAGCTCCCCAGTCCTAATGCTAAGCTCTTCAAATAAGAAAAATAATAATAAAAAAAAGAGGCCATCATGTTTTTGATGCACTCCAGCATTTGTCTATTTTCAATTTAAAGTGCAATGAATTGCTAGAACAATGCCACCTCTAGCACTACTGACAACACTTCGAATCCCCACCTAGGTTTGAAAATACAGTATTTGTGATTAACTGTGGTGGTTATACAGAGTTGCATTAATTGCAGTTATCTGACACAAACAAAATCCTCTCATACAGGTAAATCAGATTTGAATGATACTAGACTCAACATTGCCAAGACTGAATGAAGGCATTAACCAAGTGCATGCAGAATTCAGAAATAATACAGCGTGAGATGATTTTATCTGGTCTTTTGTGCAACATAAGCTGCCCCTGAATCACCCCTATTTAGCTCTTCTCTTTTTTTGGGAAAAAAAACCAACCCTACACAACTACTAATAAAATAAAAAGCAAGACACCGAACAAAATTTTAAAGCCTCATATGTTAGAGAATCAGTCCTTAGAAAAATCATTCCAACAGATATATATATTTCACTACTGAAAATGTGTTTTATTTTTCCCTCTGAATTTACTAGGATTTAACTTCTAGTCATTTGATCTTATTACACTTTTGTCTGGTAGATCAAAGAGTGTTCTGTTATCAATTTTCTGTTTGTCTTGGTACAACATCATACTGGGAACTCCTCTTTAGCTTATTATCTCCCATTGAGCTTGCCTTCACCCCAGGAATCCTTTTCATCATCACCACTTTATACAGTACAGTCCCCCATCATGTAAATATGTCCTTCACTCTTTGTGAGTACATGTAAGTTTTTATCACTGGCTATATTAAAATGGCCGTGTATTGCCAAGCAAGCCAGATAGTTCTGCAGCACTGACTTGTCTTCTTTATTATGGTCACACTCCAAGAGTGCAGATCGATGGCTTGATGTTCCGATGGAGACCTGTGATGAATGGTGTTCCCCAAGGGTTGATACTTGGACCGGTGCTATTTAACATCTTTGTAAGCAACATGGACAGTGGCATTGAGTGCACCCTCAGCAAGTTTGCTGATGACCCCAAAGTGTGCAGTGAGGTCAATATGCTGGAGAGAAGGGATGCCATCCAGAGGGACCCTGACAGACTTGAGTAGTGGGCTGGTGCAAACTGCATGAAGTTCAACAAGGCCAACTGCAAGGTCCTGCACCTGCGTCAGAGCAAACGCAAGCACAAATACAGGCTGGGTGGAGAATGGATCAAAAACAGTCTGAAGGAGAAGGACTTGGGGGTGATGGTGGACAAGAGGCTCAACATGAGCTGGCAATGTGTGCTTGCAGCCCAGAAAGCCAACCATGTCCTGGGCTGCATCAAAAGAAGTGTAGCCAGTAGGTCAAGGGAGGTGATTCTCACCCTTTACTCGTCTCTCATGAGACCCCACCTGGAGTACTGTGTCCAGTTCTGGAGCCCTCAGCACAGAAAAGACATGGAGCTCCTGGAGAAAGTCCAGAGAAGGGCCATGAAGATGATCAGAGGGCTGGAGCACCTCTCCTGTGAGGACAGGCTGAGAGAGTTGGGGCTGTTCAGCCTGGAGAAGAGAAGGCTCTGGGGAAACCTTAGAGTGGTCTTCCACTGCCTGAAGGGGCTACAGGAATGCTGGGGAGGGACTTTTTACAGGGGCTTGTAGTGAGAAGACAAGAGGTAGCGGATCAAAACTAGAAGAGGGGAGATTCAGGTTAGACATTAGGAGGAAATTCTTTAGTGTGAGGGTGGTGAGACAGTGGAAAAGGTTGCCCAGGTAAGTTGTGGAAGCCCCATCTCTGGAAGTGCTCAAGGCCAGGTTGGATGAGGACCTGAGCAACCTAATCTAGTGGGAGGTGTCCCAAAGCATGCAGGGGGGTTTGAACTAGATGATCTTTAAGGTCCTTTCCAACTCAAACCATTCTATGAGTCTATGATTACCGCCGGTACCTGCTGCTTTTATACCATTTGGTAAGTTTATCGGTTACTTCTTAAAGTTGTCTTTGTGATCACTGGCAAAAAATACAGAATAAAGGGCAAAACCATTTTTTTCAGACACCATTTAGAAGCACAGACATTTGATGATAATTCCCACTTAGAATAACTTTTTGAGACTTACTGGTTAGCCAGTTTTTAATCCATTAAATATATTACATGTTGATTTTGTAATACTCTCATTTCTTAATCAAAGTGTTGTGTGGTAATAACTGGAAGAACTCACTGAAATCTCAGTATTCTATATCAACTTGATTATCTTTTGCAACCAAATTTGTAATCTTATTAAAAACATATTAAGTTAGCTTGATAAGATCTATTTCTGGTACACCCATATTGACTGAAAGTAGGCTTTTTCGCTCTCTTTTGATTCTTTATACATCAAGTCTTCTATCAGCCATCCCATCACCTTTTCCCAGTATTATTACCATGACAGCAAGCCTGTAGTTACCGACATCATCCCATTTTTCCTTTTTAAATATCAGTAGCTCACTGACTTTCTTCTAACCTTCTTTAATATTTTAAGAATTACTGAAAAGCAACAATAATAATCCAGAAAGTTAATGCTTTCAAAGTATTGGAAGCAAATTATTTAGAGCTACTGATCTCAAAATGCCCAACTTCAGAGGCCCCTCAGTATTTTCTTGCATTGGAAAATATGTCGTGATCATGATCATGAGATGATTAATACTTCATTCTGTTTCTCCCCACAATACAGAGCATTGCTGTACTACTATTTACACACCTCCCATTACCATCCGATAATCTCTTCCTCTCCTAGGACTCCCTTCATTCCTAAGCTACCTTCAGACAAGCTCTTCTGTCTTCTCCTTCGCTCTTACGGTAATTGCTTTCTTTTTTTCTTTTTTTCTTTTTTTTCTTGTATTCTTCAATTCCGTCTCAGTTTTGCACAGTTACTAGTTTACATTAATTGCTCTCTACTATTCCTCCCCTTTACTTTCATCTTGTTTCTATATTATTTTTATTCTGTTTCTTCATAGCTGCCTTCACTTCTCCACTAAACCAGGCTGTTTTTTAAATGTACATAGCCTATTCTTCTCTCTGGGTTAAGATTCCTAAATGTAGGAAGGAAAGTCTGTAAGAAAGTGTCTAGGTGTGCTGTAGTTGTCTGAAGCACCTACCCTAGTGAACCCATGTTCACCCAGCACAGCCAGTGGAGCTCAAGGAACCAACTGAGCTCAACCTAAAGGATCTCTGTCCCTTCCTAGTACTGAATAGTTAGTAGAGTATATTAAAAAATTAAATCCCAAGATTTAATGAGATAATGAGGCATTTCTGAAACTTACTGAAAAATCACAGGGAAGACTGCAAATTATTTTAATACTATCCTACGGATAAGTGGATGGGAGAAAGAACTTACCAGCTCACTGACAAACTTGCTCAACCTATCACTTGATTTGACAAAATTTTCAGTATAGCTCTATGGTGAACACAGCACCATCAATAAACACCCTTGGGATTTTAGTGGTTGAGAGTACATCCATAAAAGTGGTAACAAACATGAGGTGAGAAATTACTTGTCAGCCAACTTTAATAATGCATTGCTCTTGACCTACATTGCTTATCAGTTACTGGGAAGAAACACAAAATATTACTGTATTAGAGGGTCTTGATTTTAATTTTCATTAGCTAACAGAATGAACATGTCTAGGATAATGGTACAGATGCCAGTGTGAAGTTTGGTACCTGAATGTCAGCATCATTCCAGATCTAAGAACCTATTCATATTTTCTCTTTGTTGAGATCTGAAGAACAGTAAGACAGATATGGAACAGCTCCTGTTTTGAGAGTCACTCAAGGTTCCTAGTCATCCAGTTGCTTTTCACTCTTCTAATAAACTGTAAATTATATAATTTTTCATTACTCCCAAATGGGATAGTTAAAGCTTGTATAGTGTGTAGCATTTAGTTGCATTTAATTTAGGCAAACTACCTATAGATGGAAAATTTGTGAGGCCAGATGCAAAGTTTATAATCACACTACACATTAAAGAGCCATTTCAGTACTCTCCTACTTTAATTTCTATGTATGAGAAGTATATCCATAGCAGCCTTATCTTCCTGAGCTTAATACCAGCCTGGAGACTGCACTCCCTGCTGAAAGCAAAGAGATTTATTTCTCTGATTCCTAACTTAATGTTTATTTCTTCTCTGTACCTCTTAAGTCTTCTTTAACTTGATCATTTTAGATGCCTTGGCTTCTGCAGCATCAGTAAGACTTCTCTACCTACTGTAGTTTCCTTGCATCTCTCATCACAAAAATTTGAGATTCACAACATAAAGGAATTTGGAAATCATAGTTACTTTGAATTAAAACAATGGAGACTGAAACATCATTTCATCAGACTGTGTTATACCTCACATGCTTTCATAAACTGCTGTTCATTATAACACTGTATCTTAATTAACACAGATCTTTGTGCTAGAGACTGCTTTCGAACTGTAAAAATAAGCATAGTTTCTATTATAGCTTTACCATAGTTCCTGACTTTGGACCATAGATACAGACAGCATTTCTTTGTGTACGTAGAGTGATAATTGGTGGTCAGTACATGCTGCTATTTAATGATGAAAATAATTACATTTAGCCAGTTAATCCATCCCTCTTTTAACTTCTTATAATTTTAGAATTATTCTGTCTTGGTTTTGCATTGTATCATTAAAGCCTAAATTCTTTTTAAAAAATAACATAGAAAACTATCTTATTGACAGCTAGGATGGTTCAGCTTGCTCAGATCTGAAGCTGTATTTGGGCAGTAAGGTGATGAACTGGTCTTTCAGAAGCAGCTAAATACTGAACTCCTCTAATCAAATAGGAAAAACTCTACAAGACTCGTTCCTAGACCTATTCCATAAAGATTTTTTTCTAGCTTGATGATTGCCTAATGTACACAGTAGTTCTACAGGTATTTCAGAAGTTCAAAGGACATGTTTGTACAAGGAAAAAAACTCAAAGTTTGGAAGGGGGTAGTCTCAAGGTGTCTTCATTTCTCTCCAGGAGTACAGAACATGAGTAGAAGTGAAATAAAGCATGGGCTGTGAGACCAAGCATGGGTGACCCTGAGGAAACACAGCACTAAGTACAAGGATTGCTGTTCTGCAAACCTCCTTTGCCTATGTGCTTACTGATGCAAACACTCCTGGCCTGTCATTAAATGGATATTCCTGGTTTGAATCATGCTACTGAAAGATATTTGACCTCCTTCTGTGTAAAAGTTGATTTTTTAATAAATCTGTGTCCAACTGGGCTACACAATAAGGGTGCGAGGGAAAGCAAGCTGGGGGTAAGCAAAGAGAGTACTACAGCATATGGAAAGTTTGTATAAAACTTATGATGTTAACATGACTTCTTTCACCTAAGGAGAACCTATAAACTTACCTATTTTCTCAGCCTACAAATTCCTTAGTATTTCCCTAGAGACAGCTGAATGGTTCAATTCAAAGGATTTTTTTAATTCTTGTAACCCTAATCTTCATCATTATTTCTAATTCCACAGTACGAAACCAGAAATATTGATGATCTAATACATTTTACAGTGCAGCACACAACCTTCTTTATGGGACTTACATCATTATGTAATATGTTATAAAGCAACTTGCATGTTGTAAAACTCATTAAAAAGATATATATTTTTTCTCTTAGCTTGAGTTCACGATGGCCAAAATTGAGGTGGAAAGCTATTAAAGTTCCAGAAATCCTAGCAGCACACGTTCCTTTCAAATGTTCTTTTCTGCCCTCTTACTTGGTGTTTTCTGTCACATTTTCAGTATTTCTGATGTGGGTCTATTGAGAGGTAATTTCTCAGCACGGCAGCTAAAGTAAGACTCCTACGGGATTAGTAATCCAGTCTTAAAAATCGTTACCTGGTTTCTGTCATTTACCCTGATTTGGTCAGGACAGTTGCTAACGGAATGAAAATGGTGTAAGCCAAAGTGAAAGAATGATACTGAAATATAATATAAAAATATAAATTAAACTTTTTTCATAAGTGACTGGATAGATTTTATCACTTGTCAGAGCTTTATCACCAGTGAGGCAGTAGCCACTTTGTTGGAGAAAGCCACAGAAAAGGACAGTATGTTGGCATTTTTCAAATTCATTTAGCGTTTTTAGCCTTTTATTGTTTTCAGCACTTCTCAGGTTCTTCTGTTTGCTATTCTCTTGCATACTGCATATGCACATCTTATGCTGACTTTGTGGGATTTTTGGCTGCAAAAGCAGACAATTACCAGGGCACATGCTTACTGCTCTAGTGGTTGGGAAAATTAGGGACTGTCATTACATTGAATTATCAGCAGGAATGCAGTTCGGTTCTTTTTCCATTGAAATTGGTTGATTTTAGTTGAGCTATGTTTCAGCCCTAGACTGTAATTTGTTCTGCTGAATACGGCCACCCCGCCAACAGCATCCTCCTTCACTTGTAATTTAAGAACTAGCATAGCCTGTCAAAGCTAGCAGCAAGGAAGGAAATCCTGCTTTTGCAAGGGTAGAACAGAAGTTGCTTAGCTGAAAGTAGCAGCCCCCCGCTCTCTGTGGTGGTCAGCCCAAATTGTAATACAAACTTGCTCATATAGGCAACAACAAAACATTATTGCTGTGTCTTCCGTTTAATTTGGAGGTAAACCAAAAGTTAAAACACAAGTTGTGTTGCACTATCAATTTACATGCAATTTAACTCATTTTTAAATCAGGTTACTCAAGAGACCTTGTCTTCATCTGGCCATATAAAGACCTTATCACTATGTGAACATTACCCTAAGTCCCTATAACCCTTGGATAGGCAGTGAAACTGAGGCAAGTCTTTTCACTTTCCTAAGCCTTCACTGTTGAGATTTTTTTACTGTCAGTCATGAAAAGCATGAACTCTGGGTATTCACAGAAGAGAAAAAGCCCAAGTATAAAGCAGACCTTTACATAAGATTCTCCTTGCTGGTCGGGAAGATAAATGATTAAACATACTGCAGCATATTTAGAACAAGAGCATTGTTTCTGCCTTCTGAGAAACATTGCTGCTGATTAAAAACAGTGCAGCTGCTTGGAGAACGAAATAGATCAAAGAAACTACAGGCCATACCCTCTCAGTGCTAATTAAGGTGTTAATTAAGAAATGTTATCTTGACGAGGCCTGCTGGAGGGAAGGAATCCTTCACACATTTTTGTGTACCAGCAAGCTAAGGATAAGAGATAGTAATGTACTCACTCCTGTATTTTTTAGCAAGAAGATTGATGGTATTTATTGTTTTAACCAAAGCCCCAGTATATAGAGCCATATAGTGGCAGAAAAAAAACTCCACCTGTTGTTACATGAAGTCCAGTCTTTGTGATTGTAAGAAGATGGAGTACTTAGATGGTTTCCTCTCACTGTTTTTTATCGCTCAATAGCACTCAAGCCCAATTTTGGGAGCGTGGTAGATCTCGCCTTCAGCTGTCTCACCAAGTGGTTGCTCTGGTGGTTCTTAGTCTTCCTACATCATCATGAAGCAAAAAGCCACTCCACTGCAGGAGTGGGTATGAGGGAGACAACTTCTCTATTTCATTTCATCTTCTCTAAAACCTGACTTGTAGGTAGAAAACGCATTTGAGAAGACAGGAGTAATGCTTTGTTCTGAGTTTGCAAAAGAGATACTAATTTTGTTAACTGGCTGTATAAATCAGGATTCTGCTCTGAACTGAAGCACCATACATAAATGGATATACATATAACTAAAATGGTAGAGAGACTACCGTTCAAGGGAAGGAAGGGAGGTGACCAGAGCAAAGAGGAAGACCATACTAAACATCTGTAATCTAACTGGACTAAAAAATGGTAGTTGGCCCTCACAGGGAATTCTCTTTTCAAAGGACTTCCCTTCACTGCAATGTTATCTTTGGACAATACTCTCTATTTTAATCCGTGTCAGTCTTGAGTAACTTGACTGCAGCTAATCAAGTTAAATGAGATTTATGCAGTGCAACTAAGACTACAAAATTGTTCACAAATAGTTTTTATATGGGTGTCATAGCTGTAGGATGCCCATGAAGAGGCTGCTGAATTGGAGTTAAAACCCGTGAGTCCATCCTGCTTTCCCATTAACATTACTGCCTATTACAAACCCCGCAGTTACCCAGTGGAAGTGAGTGGCTGGAGTACTGTGTGCCCACAGGCTGCTGGTTTACAGAAAGTTTAGCCTGAGCCGAGTCTTACAGTATCTTTGTCACGTTTCTAGACAGGATACCCCATGCCTTTATTTCAGATTTATCAGGAGGAAAGGAGTTGCTTTTACCAGACCCTCTGTGTCACCACTGCTGTGCCCAGATGCCTGTCAAGGATCAGGTCTCTCCCAGCCTGTATTTTTTCCACACAGGTCCTGTGTTAAACTGACAAGCTTTTTTTTTTTTTTTTTTTTTTTTTTACACTGTTTTACAAGCTGGGTTTATTTTATTTTATTTTATTTTATTTTATTTTATTTTATTTTATTTTATTTTATTTTATTTTATTTTATTTTTTACTAATTAAGTTACGAATGGCCTTCTCCTATTTATAGGCTGGTTTCCTGTCAGAACAGGGTTCGCTGCCAGCAACCCCGCGCAGCCAGCCCGCTGAAGGCGCCCCCGGGATCCCCGCGGTGCGGCCCAGGATAGGCCGCGCTGCTCCCAGCGGGCCCCGCCTGGCCGCAGAGCCGCCAACCTCAGCGCCGCGGAGGGTGAGCGCTGCCCCGGCGGCTCGCCCTCGGGGGAACATGCTGGAGAAGTTTTTCCTCCCTGTTGTCCTCTTTATCAAGAATACTCCTCTATCAGAAAATTAATTTAGAACAAGAGCATAAACTCATAATACTTGATCCGGATGACAGGGATCATTTGAGGAAATGCCGTTAAAGTGTGGTTTGGTTTTTTTCCCTCTTTGTGTTGTCGTGATGTTGTTTTTCCCCTCCCTCCCCCCTTCCCAGTGAACTACGGGCAGTCGGGCTGTAGGGGGTGCAAGAGCTCCATTGAAGGCCGCGCGTCCGCCCGTCTCCTCAGGTCCGACCTCAGGCAGCTGAGCAGGCCCATACCGCCGCCGCCGAGCCTGCGGGCCCCCGAACCCGGCACTGTAAGAGGGGATCGAACCTGCCTGGGTTGTGGCAGTGCAAGAACCCGAAGCTGTAAGTGAGATCTCAGAAAAGAGAGCGAGCTTGTGTTCTGGGAGTCTCGCCCTGCCCTCCCGCCCCCCCCCGAAGAATATGGAGTGGCGGAGCGACAGGGCTGCTTCGGGTGTTGGGGTGTCTGCCCTGGGCAGGAATGCCCAACTAGTTTCTTCCGCAAGGAACTAACCAAGGGATAAATGCAGTGTGTTACCCATACCGAAAAAGGAAAACAAAATCTTAAGACTAAGAAAGCCTTGCTGATGAGGATTTTCATTGTAATTATAATTCTGACTAGTATTTTACTTATCCTGGGAATCATATGAATGATTATTTTAATATTTTTCCTCTTTCTTTGTAGTGTGTTTTATCGTTGCCACTCGCTCACTTTTAAGCAGTAGTACACTTAACTTTTGAGCTTAGTGTTTCAATATTTCACTTAAGAGACCACTCTGCTTAAGTGATTGTCACTCTAATTAGTCTTTTTGTTTTGTGATATATAAATCGCCTTCTATACTGCCTGTTCAATGGCAGTGACAAACATGCATTGTTTGTTGTTAAAAAGGGGAGTCTCACATGAGAAAACACATGTATATCCAGCCAGGACACATGCATTTCCCACCAGAGAGAGACGGGAGAGTTTTAGCAAACTGGTATTTATCACTTATTTCTGCATGCGTGTTTTGTGTGTTGGGTATCGCAGCCTGACAACAGGAAATAACGTACTGAAGAAATGTTCAGGCATGTAAAGATGTGACTCTCAAAGGATTAAAAGAACTCCTCTGCAGTTAAAGGATGAACTGATTATTTATAGCTCTGAATTTTGGAACACTGAAATTAGGGTTAAGCCTGAAAATAACAGGTACAAGAGGAAGGATCCAAATCTGCGCAGCCTGAGTTGGCAGCGTTTAGAGGGGACTAAAGCCAGCGGAAGCTCTGTGAGGCATTTGAAAAAATCATTTTGTTCCCACAGAAGTGCAAAAGCATCAGGGGAGAAAATTAATTCATTACTTGTATTTGATGATACGATAGCAAATATTTAGGAAGAATGTTTAGAAACATGTAAGGAAGACTTCACCAATTAAACATATTTAGCAAAACTGATAGTTTTATGAGGGATATGATTTGTAATTTTCTTAAGCATTTTCAGTTTAAAAAAGATTGTTTGCACCGTGCCAACTTTAATATTTGCTATGCTATAAAGTGTAATTTCTTTTCTGAAGTAAGTGAATTTCATAATATGCGTCAATCTGCTCTACCTGGGTAGAAAAAAAAACCCAGGTAATTTCTCCTCAGTTATTTGTAACCTTATTCCAGGACAAAATTACAAATTCAGAAAACCTGGCAGAAATTAATTTTCTGTAGGTAGACAATAATGGAATAATCATATCTGCAAACCTATACTGCCTTCAGTTTTCCTAAGATTCCTGTTGAAAAAATTAATGTCAAAGAATAAAACAGTTTTTGTTATCAAAACGGGGGATTTTACTGTAACATTATAAGAGGTGTGAGAAACTTTTGGATTAGTAGCTCTTCTTTTTCCCCACTGAAAATGGAAAACAAAACTGGCGTGACCAAAAAGCTACGTCAACAGTCCAACTGAATTTTTCCCTGTACTTCAACACAGTTTTTCTCTTATTTTCCTTTTTCAGAAACTTCCTGTGTTCTTTTCTTACAAATACTTGCAAAAAGCCCCATGCATTTTAGTCTGGCTTATTTTCGTGTACTAGAAAGAAAATGTTAAATGTGTTTTCTGTGGTCGTTCTTATAAAGAACACGTATTAAATCAGTCAAATGAGAAAGGAAAACATATCATTATATACCCCATTTCTTTGTATCTTCAAATCTAAGCAACATCACTGGAATTTCAGTTGTTTGTTTTGTTGTGTTTTTTTTTCTTGATTATGAATCCATTACAGAAAATACTTTCCACTCCTAGCCAAATAAGAAATTGGATCCATTTATAGACATGGGCATAAGGCAAAACATGAAAAAAAGGTCTGTTTAAATCGACAGGACTGCTACGCAATGAAGTAGGGCTTTCCCACATACATATTACCTGTGATGGTTGAATGGGATGTTCTGCATTAGCATACATAGATGTAGCTTTGATTTCTCAAGATTCCGTTTCCTTACTGTTTTTGGACAGGAGAAATCCTGCTTTCAAATGCATGCTTTTTTATTACATCCCAGAATTCAATCAGTTGTTATTTTTTCCTGGAATTTAGACTTGTTCCCCATGTACATAATTTCATTTGTAATTTTTCATCAGGAGCTGCTATACAGCTATATACTGCTGTAGACTATGTTCTAATCTTTTTTATTAAAAGCAGATACCTCTTAGGATAAAACCTTTTTTTTGACAAGGCAACATGGGCTTTTCTCTGAAAAATAGTCGTGTTAGCAGTGACATTGGTTTCAGAGAATAAAATAATTAATGAATCATGAAGTTATTAATGATTTGCTAGACGAAAACATATCAAAGTAGATTTTTTTTTTTAAAACTCACAACTTCTGTTTTAACTTTCTTTTGCTATGCATTGAGCTTGTGAGCAGAAAGTATTAGAAGGACTTTTCATCTTGATTAAAGATTGATGTGCATAACTCTTCATGCACCAAAATGAAAATACGCCCCTTAGAGCAATGGCTCTTGACCTTTAACAACCAAAGGGCCATTTAAAATCACAAGCACACAAGTCAAAAATACAAAAATGCATGAGACAATTTTATTTAAAAATATGAATGAATGCATTAATCAAAACCAGTTAAGAAAATCCAAAGGTACTCTGCAATTTGTGTCTTAGGACAAAGTAATTGATTGGGCAGATTGTTTGTTCTTACAAGAAGGAAAAAAGAAACTTTACATATGCAAATGGAAGGAAATGGTGAAAGAGATCATCCAACAAGTTTGCAAGATAGCTGAAAAGAAACAGAACTGAGCCAGCATGTCATACGGTTTCTCACTCAGACCCGTGATAAAAGCTCTATACAGGCCTCTGAAGAATGAATTCCATAGGTTGAGTACCACTGCCATTAAATGTTGTAGATGCGGAGGTTGTTTTCATTTTCCTTTACTGTTCCTTTTGAAGTTACTCACTGTGTGAATATCAAGTAATGTTTTTAATGCTGTGGTGATGGATTCTGCTTTTAACAGAGTATTTTGCAACTAGGACAGCCTTTCTGTCGCTGAATGCTGATTTGGCTGTAGGGAAAGGCGAAACTCCTTTCTCATTATATTCAGTTGTCTAACCTGAAAATTGTTCCTGCATATTCTGCATTTGTTCTGTATAATAAACTCCCATTTGATTTCCAGAGTAAATCTCTGCAAAGGCTGAGTCAAAGATTGCAATAGCAATCCACAGTGGAAAGCAAATTCTTCCTATGTGTGCTGCTGCTGCAGGCTGTTTCACCAGGATGTCAGTACTGAAGGACAGAGCCAAATTCAGCCTTGTGCTACCTCCTTTTAGACCTTTTTGAACTCAGTGAGGCTAGGGAGGGTAAGGAGTTTGGGTTTTACTTATTATGAAGCTGTTTAATGCAAGATGTATGGCAGGGAAGTACCAGCTATGAAATGTAAATGCTGAAAAATGGCACAACTCCGTTTAACTCCTTGTTACTTTACAATGCTATGGACAAAAATTGGAGCTGACGTTTCTCTTTGATCTGGTTTACCCATCTTGCTCTGCTGCTATCAGCAGTGTGTGACAGGAGCAGACATTAGCTAGGAAGGAGGGAATAGGGAAGAAAGAAATGTAATCCTCCACATGGCCTTCATGGGAGAATAGTGAATTAGAGCCAGACACTACACCTTTTAGGTGGACTTAGAAAACAATCCCCTTCTCCCAACAACTGTGCGTGCATGCCAGGATATTGGGGGAAGCAGTCAGATGGACTAATTTATTTGCAAAAATAATAAATAAAGACAAAAAGATAGAAAGCAAAATTGAAAAAGTAGAATACACCTGAACCCATGCCGAAGATGTGGTATTTTGTTTCATTCTGCTTAGATCACATAATACAAATCAGGATGTGCATCTTGTCCATGCATGTGTCTTCCTTTTAAATTTTGCCATATTTTTGATCTCTGTAGCAGGGAAGGGAAAGAAGGGTGGTAAGAGGAATGGAGCAACTTTTATGTGAGGAACACTGTTCCCTTCAGCTTCAAAAAGATGTTGCTAAAAGGGAATAAGGTAGGTATGGGTAAAATGGTGAGTAATTTTAAGAAGGTTGAATAGGAAGCAACTTTCAGTATTTCAGTGCAAGGTTTGGAAGGCACCCAAAGAAGTTATCAGAAGGCAGATTTAAACCACATACACAAAAAAGGATGTTATGGCCTCTCTAACCAGAGAACTTTGAAAGATGTAAATACATTCAAGGACGATTAGTCCAGTCATGTAGAAACTGTTTAGCCTTTCATGCATTACTTTTTTAATTCTCTGTGAAGTGCTCACTACTGCTTCTGGTCAGAAACAAAATTTTCTACCAGCTCACTGATCAATATGGTGGTTCTGGTGTTCTTACTGTGATTTCAGCAGTTGCAGTATGGATTACTCAAAAGTGTTTCCATTTCTAAGACTCAAATAGATCATGCTTTTTGATGGTTTCTAATGGAGAACATTGCATCCCAAATACTGTAATTAATTCACCTAATGCCTCTTTATTTTTTTGTTATTCCCCATTTTCATTTTCTGTATGTTTGAAGAACGTGCCAGACTATCAGCAAAATTAAAACAATACTTAGCATTTTGAATCATTATTTCTCTTCTTTATTATGCCAGAATTTCTAGCATGTTAGATCGTCTGGTTTACTGAGGTCAAGCCTTATATTTGGTTGGTTTGTGAATCGAGGAGG
The DNA here is from genome assembly GCA_020745705.1 of Hemiprocne comata. Taxonomy (NCBI): domain Eukaryota; kingdom Metazoa; phylum Chordata; class Aves; order Apodiformes; family Apodidae; genus Hemiprocne; species Hemiprocne comata. The sequence continues at coordinate 97,564,853 of CM036587.1, read as the reverse complement.
AAAAGGAGACAGCAAATTTCTTCCACTTGTAAGAGTTGCTTACTGTAGCTTCCACTGATCTTTGTAATAAAGGACATGGAGAAGACTGAGGTACTCAATACTTTCTTTGCCTCATTTTGTTGCTGGTAAAATTAGCCTTCAGGAATCTCGGGTCCCTGAGGCCATTGGGGAAAGTCTGGAGAACAAAAGCTTACCCTTGGTGGAGCATCAGCTTAGAGTACACTTAGGTGAACTGGACATAAAGAAGACAATGGAACCCAATAGGATGCACCCACAAATGCTGAGAGAGCTGTCTAATGTCATTCTGAGGCCACTCTTCATTATTTTTGAAAGGTCATAGTGATGGGGGGGGTTTCTTGATGACTGGAAGAAAGCAAATGCCATGCCTATCTTCAGGAATGGCAAGAAAGAGGATCCAGAGAACTACAGACCAGACTGCCTCACTGAGTGCAACATGATACAGCAATAATTCTGGAAAGTATGTATGGACATAGGAAGGACAAGAGGTGATTTGGAGTAGTCAGGAAGGCTTTAGGAAGGGGAGATCATACTTGACCAACCCAGTAGTCTTCTGTGATTAGGTGATTAACTGGTGGGTGAGCAGATAGCAGTGGATGTTATTTTGACTTTACTAAGGCTTTCAATACTGTCACCTGTGACTTCCACATTGACAAAGTGATGAATAACAGTTAGATAAAATGGGAGTGAGGTGGGCAGAAGATGCTCTGAACTGTTGTACTTGATGGTTTGAGGTCATAGGCCTGAAATCCAGCTGGATTCTTATACTCCAGGGGTTAATAGTAGGGCCAGTACTGTTTAATATCTTCATCTATGACCAGGATGGTGGGAGGGAGCGCACCCTCAGCAAATTTGCAGATGAGGAGTGCTGTGTTCTAATACTGTATTCAGTTTTGGGACCCCTGCCCCATGAAAGACTTTGAGGTGCTGGAGTGAGCCCAGGGAAGGGCAAAAAAGCTGATGAAGGATCTGGAGAACAAGTCTAACAAGGAGCAGCTGAGGGAACTGGGTTTGTTTATTCTGGAAAAACTGAAGCTAAGGGGGAGACCTTATTGCTCCCTGCAACTACCTAAAAAGAGGCTGTAGTGAGGTGGGCTTTGGTCTCCTCCCTAGTAACAAGTGATAGAATGAGAGGAAATGACCTCAAGTTGCATCCAGGGATGTTTAGATCAGATGTTAGAAGAAATTTCTTCATTGAAAGTGCTCTTAAACACAGGGACAGGCTTCCTAGGGAAATGGTTGAATTGCTATCCCTGCAGATGTTCAGAAGCTGTGTGGGCGTGGTGCTTAGTGACATGGTTTAGCACTGGACTTTGTAGAGTTCGGTTTAGGATTGGACTTGCTGACCTTAAAGATTTTTCTAAGCAGAACAATATGGGATCTTGAGATGTTGATGAAGTAGGCCAACAGGGATCTCCAGAGCTAAAGAAAGTGAAATGCCAGGCCCTGTCCTTGGGGAGGAAGAAACCGCAGGCACCCACTCAAACAGGCTGAGCACTGACTGACTGGAAAGCAGCTTTGCAGAAAAGGATGCAGGGCTCCTGACTGACATCACTGATGGACATCAAATAGAATGTGAGCCAGCAAAGTGCACTTGCAGCAAAAGCATCCAGTAGCAGCCTTGATGCATTAGTGAGAGTTTCACCAGAGATCAAGGGTAGTGATTCTTCTCAGCCATGCTGAGAGCACATCTGGAGTAGTGTGTCTGGGTATGGGCTGCCTAGTGCAAGAGAAACTTGGACATGCAGGAGGAAGGACAGTGACAGGCCACAAAGATGCTGGAGGTATTGTAGCTTCAGATATGTGAGAGTCTGAGAGAGCTGGAATCACTTAGGCTAGAGAAGGGAAGGCTCAGGGAGAAATTTTTCCAATGTGTGATAGAAGGGAGTAAAGAAAATGGAGTCAGAGTCTTCTCAGTGGTATCCACTAAAGGTTTGAGAGGTGATAGGCGTGAACTGAAACACAGGAAATTCTACTTCAACATAATAAGAAAAAAAATAACACTGTAATGATGATTGTTCACTGAAACTGGTTACCCAGAGAGGCCCTGGAGTCCACATCCAGCTGCATTTTTTAATACCTCCAAAAGTATCCTGAGCAGCCTTTTTTGAGTAGTGGGGTTGAGCTAGATGATATCTAGAGGTCCTTTCCAATTTTAATGGTTCTGTCATTCTGTGAGGATGGCTAGCAACACCCACTTGAGAGGTGGCATCAGTGAAGTGCTACGTGGTCAAACTAAGAGCATATGTGTGTTGCTCAGCAGCGTATTGTACATGGTAGTGGTGACCAGGAGCCATAACAGGACACCTACAATAAGGAAGTGCTGCACTGTACTATATGGACATGTCATGTTTTGGCAGTGCTCCTCCCTTATTTGCATTATGTGTATATAGCTTACACAGATTTCAAAATACCAAAAATGTCAGTGGAAGGTTGTTGTTGCTTGGGCTGTATCTAGAAAAGATTCCAGATACAGTAATATTCAAGACTTTGGTCTAGAAGCACATAGAGAACTGCAGTTGAAAAAATCTGGAGGGTGTAACAATTAACAGTGCTGGGGCTAGGTGGTCCAGTCTCGGTGCATTAGTAAAATAGATGCATTCATGGAGGGAGGGATATGTACAAAATTACATGTCAGGGAGCTCTATATATAGCTACAATATGGAGAGTTGCACCCTGAACAGTTACTGATCCTGTGGACTGTTTGGCAAAGTTAAGGCAAAAAATGATAATACGCTCCTCAAATATGATAACAGGCAAGTAACGAACAAATATGTAGGTATATCTGTGCACTCAGTTTTAATATCCACAGTTTAAAGGAAGCCCAAAATTGGAGAGAAGACCCACAGTGATTATTTGGGGCCCAGGAGGAGGCATTTTACTGCAAGAAATGTAAAGATCATTCTGCTTATCGTGTTAAGAATGTCAGAGGTGATTTGATTTCATGGTAGAAGTAATGTCAGGAGAGACAGTATGGGATACTAAAGGCTCTTTAATCTAGTAGAGAGAGGTATAGTTAGGACCAATGGCTGGAGGCTGAGGCAAGGCAGAGTCATCTGAGAAATCAAGTGCACAATTGTACAGTTGGTCTGAAGAAGCCCTTGAAAGAGATTACTGTGATAAAGTGGTGGCTTTTCCTTCTCATTGTCTCTTCAGCTTGAGACTGGATCGTCTTTCTGGACGCCATGTTACTCCAAGCTATTGTGCTGCATACAGTGAAAACAAGATGAAAGGCGGTCTTGTTATTAGTCAGGAGGTCAGTTTTGCTCGACTGATAATGGATGCTCTACAAATAAGCTCTGTGCTGCTGCAACTGGGGAGTGAAGCTCTCTGCCATCTTACTGACTCAGTGAAGTTCTTAAAATGAACTGGATGGTACAACGTTTTTAGGCCATAATTGCTTTTGGCTATAAAAATCTATGGTTTGCATTAGAGGAGTGAAAGCTCTTTACTATGTATTTCTAACCTTAACTATCCTGCCCTGCTCTGCCCAAACAGCTCTAAGGCAACATCTCAGCCTCCAGCTCTATGGCCTGATCTGGTTGTCTTCAAAAAACAAGGGTTGTGTGTATTAAATGTTAAATTTATTTTAAACATTGTGGGAACTAAGTTCAGATACGCAGAACTGAAGGAGTAATTTCAAGGCACTTTAGTTAGAATAGTGCATAATGCTTATGCTCTATCTAAAAATTTGGTTTAATGCAAGGTGTCAACAGGTTAATATTTTATAACATAAATGCTGTCAGAGAATCCCTGCATTCTTCTCTATTTCTTACATTTTCATGAGCTCAGTAAACTGAAACAATAATCTTAATAGTAAGGACAAAATTACAAGTTGCAGACGCTATTGTCAATTTTACAAATCCAACAATAGCCTGCAGGGTTCCAGGTTTGTTTCTAGCTACTCAGAAAGCTTGTGTGATTTACTCACACATTTTTTTCTTATACCCCAGAGCTGTGCATCTGCTGGAGTCAGGGATCTAATATTCTCTTTGAACTTCCTTAGCATCCTAGTGCATGCTGTGATCCATAATTAGTGCATGCACACACACATACACGCACACTAGCTATATTAACTCCTAAATGTCAGAAGTTTTACTGTGTCCAGTACTTGGTTTTGGTGCTGCAGAATAAGAATAGAACTCTTGTTCTAACCTAGGGGTTAAAAGTCTGCAGTTATAAGTTGTATCCTTCAGGGGAAATTAGAAAACATCAACATTTTTGTTTTTCAGATGTGATGCCATGATGGAATTTTCCAGAGGTGAAGAGGTACCTAGGATCAAGGAGGCAATTGTAACAGAAATCTAAACTGTTTAAAGTTCAATTAGTGATAAAAGATGTGACTGCTGATGGCCCTGGAATACCAAGATGCTTTCTGTGACTGTCCATAGGGCAGCATGGCTAGGATGTGTCGATGTGTATCACTTACGGAGAAATTTTTGAGCAAGAAGGCGGTTTGGTTTTTTTTGTTGTTTTTTGTTTGTTTGTTTTGGTTTTGTCTTTTGTTTTCGGTTTTTATCGGGGTTTTTTTGTTGGTTGGTTTTCGTTTTTTGTTTAAAACCAAAAAACTTAGACCCTGCAAACAGTAGGATGAGAATGCAGTTAAGTCTGTCAAGTTGTGCCATTTGTGGGCATTCTTACCAGGGACTTGAATGAATAGGTACCAACCTATCTAAAACAACTGGATACAAGCCACCAAATTCGATGGCAAAGTTGCTGTTGCTATGGGAAACTGAAGTCTGGGCGGGCTGCTCTCTGCTCCAATGTGAGCACTTCATAGGTTGTTTAAGGAAGAGCAACACTTGTTGAGTAATTGCTTGCAATTAGGAGTGCTCTCATTTCTTTTAATGACGGTGATTCACACAAATCTGCATTTGTTTTGCAGTAATGAGCAAGACATTCAACACCTCATATCCTTGAGATGCACAGTCTCTTTCAATGGCAATAAATAAAAATAAATAATAATGGGGTGGGGTGGAGCAGGTGTATGGAGGGGCACTGATCAAAGGTTCACCATGGGGCATAAGCAGTAATGTAGAGTGATCATGCCCATTTGAACTTGTAGAGCTTTAACTTCCTAATTACTGGTGTGTTGCATCTTAATTGCACCAAAATAATTGTTATGTTCAGTCATACTGAGCATGCAGTTATAGATCTGTATTCTGTTATCATCAGGGACATCCCAACAGCTATGTCTGAAGATTTGCAGCTTTTTTCAGAGTCTGAAAGACCTCTGTTATTGAGATGATAAACTGTAGTAGTAAGATGGCCAAGACTCCAGGTTAGCAGAAGGCTACATACTCAAGAAAAAATTCACTGGTTAAATTGTTTTAGTATCTTAAAGGTCTAAAATAATTGCAGCACTATGTATTCCTGACACTGGTTTTATTTTTTCAACATGACTCTGAAATGTGCCAGGCTGTCACTAAAGTACTACAATATGTATTTGTGTGAAAATTACTTAGCAGTATTTTGCATCAATTTGCTATTCTGTCAAACTTTTTTTTAGCTCTGTCTCAGAAATTTCCTCATGCAAAAGGCAATCACCATTACTTCTCAGATTATTAATTAACCTTTACTGGAGCTGAATTTGTTGTTGCTTTTATCCATTATTCTCTGATACAATTAGCAGGGCTTTGCATACATACAAATATAAACTAAAGGAGAAAAAAGAAGGTAACTTCAGAAGTTCAGACCTCTCTGGTTAGCAGATGGCCCAAAGTCTGGTGAGACTTGTGTTGGAGTATGGGCTTTATAGGTACCGTATGTGCTTAGTTTTCCAGGGTGAACAAGAATTAAGCACACTAACCATATTGTTCCAAGAGGTGAATATCACAGAAGTACAATTTGACTTAAAACCAGCTCTGTGACTGAATGTCCAGGTGTCCCAGCAAGATCAGAGGATGCCAACACATTGTTTGGAACATGCATCAAGACCCTCACTTCCCAGTTCTATCCCACCTCCTAGAATCCAGGCTGCAGTTCACTGTCCTGCATGTCAGGCTCTCCCACAGGTATGGCAGAAGAGGACCTGAGAGTGATATGTTGGTTAGGTTGCCTCTCAGCTGAGATGCAATCTTACTCATGTTATGCACATTTTAAAGATGTGGTGAAATGCTGTCAGTACATGCTATAATCACAGGTTTGTTAAACTTTCCAGATGCAACTTTCATACAGTTAGTATTAGTAATCTACATATATACATCATACATGATATATACATCATACATGATGTATGCTCAAGTTAAGGTCCTGCCTTCTGCAACTAGTTATGCAAATATTTGGAACGTTAATATGGCCATTCCTTGTTATTATTTTTTTATGCTTTTATAGTGCTTCTGAAAAGTCCTTTCTGTGACCACAGCTGGTTTCTCTGTAGATTGCAATTAAACTATCTTCTAATACGCAATTCTAGAGAAAAGGAAAAATAAATAGAGTTTAAATCTTGGGTTAAAAAAGGATTTTATTACATTGTAACTGGAGTCCTTGAGTCAACTGACCATGGTAATATTTTGATTTCCTATGGTAATAGTTGAGGTTAAATGTGATTGTCATTGTTCACTACAAAGCCACACAGGTATTAGAGACCAAAGAGCCTCTTGGAGTATCTAAGATTCAGAAACATGTCTACTGCTCTTAATGATTACCTCACTTTTTCTCTTTTCTGGAAATAGAAAGGAAGAAAGAATTTCTGCCATGTTCTTTCAGTAATACAGAGAAAAATCTGGATGTAAACAAAAATCCTTTTGTCTGAGATTAGAAGCCATTATTAAAACTGCTGAGCATGGGTTAGATTGATAGAGTTGTGAAAGATATATATATATATACCTAAGATACCAAGTGATCAAGACCTTAAGATAAAGCATTCTTTTAGGAAGACTTGTAATTTGGCTAATGTGTGACTTAATAGTAGGTAGAAGAGAACGTCTCATGAGGCTCACATTGGGCACAGCATGAGGAATAACATGGAGCCAGGGGAGGGATCCAGCTTCTGTATGGCTTCCATCTCCATCAAGAAACTAGATGTGAGTACACAAATAAAACTTTCAGAAAGTTTGTGGCTGGGTTGTTTGGTTGGGGAAAGGGGCAGGGCGGGAGGGGTGTTGATTTGAGGGTTTGGTGGGGCTTTTTTAAGAAAATAATCTTCAGCAAGAAAGCTACCTAACAGCAAAGAAAGTACAGTCTTTGGTGTGGTTCAATCTAAGCATAGGGACCTTTAAATTCACTGCCTGAAGATTATTTCAGTTCCATTACTCCATGGCAGTTCTGACCTACTCAGGCCAGTTTTGAGGAACTCTTGCAGCCTGAGTATGTAGTCCTGCCTACCACATTGTCTTCCACCTGTCTCCAGAATGTGGATTAGGAGGCAGTTGATTTGGATGCTTACAGATGCTGGAATGATCGTAAAGCAGTAAATTATCCATGCAAGCTCTACTCTGAAACAAGACAAATAAATATATTGCAATAGATATTAACAAGTTCTTTCTCTCCCTCTCTCACATGCAAGTTATTTCAGTTTGCTTAGAAGAGGAAATGTGAAGCTATTTTCAATCAGAAAGTGTATGTGCATTAACTCTGTACATACATCTGCTTGTTCTATAGTCCTTTACAAAGCAGGCAGTGTGGATGTCTATTAGGCTTTTAGTTCCCTACCCAGTTAGAGCATATCATAAAGCCTAAACCAGATCAGTCAAAGGAACCAAAGGAGTTTCCAGCTTTATTTCATTCAGAGAACCAGCTGAAAATTTCCTTTACAAGAACAGCACATTTGGGCCTTCAGCTATAGTGAGCTACCACTGAAAAATGATAGTTTATCATTCACAGCAGTGAAAAAGAAGGTCATACAAGGATCACCTCTCCAATGACATAAACATGAGACTTTTCTCACAAGCTGTCAAACTTCAATTGTTGGTGAGATCTGTTGTGTCAGTGTTTCATAATAATTGCTTCTAAGTCTTGTTAAGGGTCTAAAACAAATTACCTGAGTGACATGCTTTTGGCACCAGTGAAGGAACAGCAAGGGGAATACGTATTGCATAACAGCCTTGCCTATCAAGATTTTCTTCGAGTGTGTTGCAGCAATTTTACTATCACTTTTCATTATTTGAAATACCATAATACAAGCTGCAAGTTGTCTCATGCTCACAAGAAAACATTTGTTCCTTAGATAATAGTCTAGCTGGCTAACAAACTCATTCATAACAATAGACTTCTTTTTAAGAAGAGGTGTTTTAAGCAAACTGAAAAAAAGTTAATCCTTTCAATTATGAAGGCCTTTCTTTAGATTTAGAAAGTAATATTGACTCTTTGCACTGTAAGTCAAATACTATTTCTTTTACATTATGTGCAATAGATGGATGGCAGATTATACGGATATTAATAAAAGTCAACAGCGCACCTGTCCTAACCTACAGAAATGCACATGCATGCAAAAATATTTATGAAACTGAACACATTTTTGTATATAGAATTTATATATATTTCCTTGCTAACATCTGTAGAGGAAAGTGAAATTACTTGCTACATGCAAAAAGCTGCTTCTGTTTGATTATATTTAATGAGATTTATATGAGAGTGTGGAAAGGGGCTGTGGGGTTGGGTTTTTGTTGGTTTTCTTTTGGTACTTTTTTACACTGACCAAACATGCAAACAAAAGCCCCGCTGAATGAAGAACGGGTCAGCCAATCTCCTTTTTACTCTCATAAGCATATGTCATACAGAAGGCCAGAGAGGTGAGCACTGTACCTTGCAAAACTTACAATGTCAGCAATGAGTCAATTTAAGGGTAAAATAACTCAGAGGCAGACAAGAGGGACAAATACTTGATTACTTACTTGTGACTGCCACTTCTTTAGGCTTTTATTTAAAAAACAAACCACCAGCCAAAACCCATCTCTGCTTGCAGGGCCAGATCTATTTTTCAAGCACAAACTGCTTTTTGGATTCGATAAACAGAACACATCAACTAACAATTTAAACTCCAAAGCCATAGTAATAGGTATGTGGCTTTTTCCCAGAGGCTCGAAGTTAAAATGCTACAAGCACTGCAGAATGTCAGCTAAACACACGTCCCTTGGGCTGTGCAAGGCTTCATTCTGCACAATGATGGAAATGTGAAAAACAAGTTGAATGCAGATTTGGCCATTTCCACCATGCTGCAAAAGCCTAGAGGATTTTGTCAGTTATGTCAGGGGATCAAGCTCTCATTGCTCCATTTAAAGCAAAAAATTACTGTGCTAAACTTCACTTTTTGCCTTGTCCAGGACCAAAGAAACAGAACTCTTAATTAGGAGCTTGCAGATAGGATGCTATCCTTAAAATGGGCATATTACACTGCATGAAACAAAAATGACCTTTCTTTGTAAACAGCCTTTTTTGTCTCTGAGTTTTTCATTGTGCTATCACGCTACTTATTATTTGAGTTAAGTTGTTGGTGACTGGTCATTTAAGCACTTACCCCAATGCATGGATTTGATGCAGTCTCTCAATTCTTACACAGCAGTGTGCTTTTCTGTTCCTTGTTCCTTTCCATTTCAGAGGTCTGAGGAGTTACCAGCCTGGCTCTGTGCCTCCATTACAGCACGGCCAGGGCCTGTGATGTGGTGGAGATGCTCTCTGACCTGCACAGCGCAGACCCTGCTCATGATGCTGAGGTCACTAAGGGTTTTCTGAATAGTCTGCTTAGTTAGAAAGATGAGATCTCTTGGGGAGAAACAGTAGTTGATGTGCAATAGGATTTTTTCTATTTTTTTTTTAATGAATGGCTATGATTTTCAGGATTTGTGGAGTCATAGAGTTGATGATCAGCAAGCACGTAATTCCCTGTGCTGGGTGGTGGTAGAAGTATGGGACTAAGGACTGCTGCTCTGGCTGAGGTTTGCACTTGCAGCTTGCTTCTGCCTTTGTAGCCTACAGTAAACAGCATAAAAGCTGTAGTGTGTAGGGGCTGATTAGTATTCTAAAATAGTTTAAGAGCCCTCTGACAGGCCTCCTTCACATGTATAAGTTGTGAGTAGCAATGCCAAAGGAGACATAAATTAAGCCATGTATGTTAGCATTTATTTGGCAAATGCACTTCTGTGGACCTTTCTCTGGTAATATATTTTTTAATATCTCGATTCATCAGCAAAGATACGACAGTAGACTTTTCCACTGGATAAAAAACCCAATTTCATTGTGTGTGCTCAGTCCAGGAACAAACTGGACTACAGTGTGGTCTACATTCCAATGGGGATTCTCACTATTGTTGCAAAATAATGCTAATAATGCTAGAAAGTGGTTGACAATATTATGGTGGTGATGCGTATGTGAAGTTTCACAAACAAACTCTTCCCATAGTCCTTGGCATCAGACCACTGTTTTGCAAAAATAAAGTCATTTCACTCCATTTCCAAAATGAGACAGAGCCTTCACCTCTTGCTGAGAAAATACAGTCCTACAGAACTATGCACTATTTATCACATATGGCTTGTCAGCCCAAACCATGCACTCAACTGCCCACAAACTGACAGTGAGAAATACTTTCCTGTCATATTTTATTGTCCACATACGTCCTAGAAAAAAAACATATTTCATATCCATTGTTCAGCTATGATCTGGACAGCCCCAGCTACTCTTCCCACCCTCCAAAGTATATAGTGGCTGTAAAACCACACAACAGCACCCTGATTTACGTCCTGATGTAGACCAAATACCACACTGTAAGAACTTCATGGTACATGAGCACTTTCATGCCTAATTACTGTATTTCTGTGCAAAATTAGAGGCTGAGCCTGGAAAATTTGGCTCTAAGTTGTCTCAGAACTTGGTTTGAAGAGTATGGATTTTGCTTTTTGTTTTTTCTTCATTATTATTTTCCAGCTTAGGTAAGTCTAAACTCTGATGTCAAAGTAATTATTGATATAATGAATTTTACTTCAGTCTTTCATGTTCTAAAAAAATATTTAAAATCTTAAAGTTAGTTTTATCCATGCAGTGACATATCTTTATTGATTTGCAACTCCAAGTGAAGGTCTGTTGTAGTTATTTAGAAACTAATCTATGTAAATCTGTTAAAAAGTAATAAAAAGAGTAAAATATTTTGTCATAAACTTGTGTTACAGGAGGTTGTCTTTGCATTTCAGATTTACACTGAGGGCTGATCACATGTCTGTGGCACTTTTACCAGTGTACGTACTTCTGAATCTTAGACCTGAAATTAGTGTATTTTTGCCCTATGTTTGTGAGGAACAACCTTTCCTACAATAATCTGAAGGAATGATCAAATAGGCTGCTGAATATCAATTAAGTCCTATTGACTTCTGTGACATGGGATATGACCATGCACCTTCTGTGATTTATACAGCACTGTAAGCTAAAATATCTTTTACAGAATGACGATCAGTGCAGTTTTCTGACAGCTAATTATGTGACTCATAATTTGGAAGTACTAAACAAGATTTCTGTCATAAACAACATCATAAATCTAGAATAATTCAGGTTTTATTGTAATGCATTACATGGGAGTTTACATCATCTGCTGAGGCTCCCTTGTGTCTTTCCTTCTCTCTGCAGTAGTACAGTTGTACTGGCTGGATCTAGGCCTACTCTAAAATACTGTTTCTGCTATAAAAAATGCCAGGTTCTAGCACTCCTGAGAAACAAAGAAATTGGAGGTTCCCTGATACATAAATAGGATTAACAAATTATTTTGTATATTATATTTTAATTATGAAGTACAGATTCATAAATTACATCAGTGTCAGAGCTTTTGGTTTTGCTTGCTTCAATCCACTGTGAAGTCATGTGGACAATGAGTACTATTTGTGGTTTTTTTACAACAGAAGTCAACAATTTTCAAGTTTGTTTTACCTCTGCTTTAAACGCATGCTGTGACCACGTCAATCTTGTAAGCCATGTTGTTCCTACAAGCTCACTAATCAGTGATGATGCACCATAGTGTTTACCAGATCAGCCAATCAGACATTTAGTAAACTTACAGGCTAAATGAAGTCGGACAGTGCAACTACAAGGCAATTTCCTTTTCTGAATTGAGATCAATATTTACTAGCTTTCTACAATGTTGCCTATGCTTGCTTGATCAGCATGTGCGTCTGAAGACCATTGATTGTCCAGAAGGCCTTTTCAAAGGCAGATAATGCTCTTTTCAAATACACTTTGTATTGATCAGCAAAAAGAAAGTTTTTTACGGTGCAGAGTGCAAAAGCCATTTATAAAGATTAAGGACACTGATCTGTTGCTGTGGGTCACAGCGAGGTTGAATTAATATGAGCTAATGCATGTTCTACTTTTGAAGACAATAGGAAAAAATATTTGAGGACTTAAGCGATAGTATGCCTCCACCTGTAAAATACCTGCTATACTATCTCCAGGGAACTAAACCTTTCTCCTTGAAAAACGAATAGCTTGTATCTACTCTCCAGTCTCTTCCCACATGACTGTTCATATTCTGTGTCCTATGACAAATTAATGTTTTAACTTGATGGGCTGTGGCATTTAAGAAAACAAACAAAAAAACAAACAACCCTTTGATTTTAGGTGTATTAAACCAATATGAAATAAAGAGAGGTGACTGCAGTCAGAATTTTAATAGCAAAATAAATAGGCTAGAGTAATAGAAAAATAACCTTGACTCACAAAAAACCCCCAAGATTAATCCAGAACTAAATTTCAGAGGCTTTCACAAGCTTTACATTTTATTCTTGTTTTTTCATGTTTGAGGAACATGGTGCATCTGAATTTTTTCCTAGAAATGTTAAGTGTTCTGAAAGCCAGTGTATCATCCTGAAAGAAGAAGATGACAGGACGTTCACAGAGGTTTTGGTGTGAGAGTTGGTGCTATGAGAGTTTAATATAGGAGATGAAGCAAGGAAGAATCAAGAGGGCTTCTTCAACCATGTCATAGGCCAGTTATGCTTCTAAAATAAACAAAATTCAAAGAGCATGTGTGGTCTGCTGTTGTCTATATCTCTTCAATAATAACTGCAGCATATCTTTGAAATAAGCATTTGGTTTCCTAGCTGGAGTTCTTTGCAAATGCCAAGGCTGATCACTGGAATATAGCACATGCCTCCCATTAAAGTAGACAGCAGTGGTGTGTATGTTCAAGGACAAAATTCTACTCCGAGTCTTTTAGCAGCTTCAGTATCATATATTTTACATACAGGAAATAAGCGTCTCTCCTGAGCCTCTTGTCAAAACTCTCCATGAGTTCTAAACTTCCCAGACATCTTGAATCATCTTCATAGAGCAACACCTCGAGATGTATGTAAATTAAAGAAAATACAAGCTGGAGAGTTGTTAACAGTTTGAATTTAGTTATGAATGTCCAAGGAAATTGATTCAGATCCAAAATGTATAGTTGCATTAACAGAAGGAGCCTGGGAAGGCTGAATTCTTTCTGGAGTGGCCAAGTATATCTGTGACAAGAGCTTGACTGAAGTAGAAAAGAGGCTACTTTTGTTTTGCCTTCTCCCTTCTCATACAGAAGCCAGGATTTTTCCCAGTTTGATCCTGAGGCTACCTTTGAAAGCTTACTTTTGCTCTTTTAAACAGCTTGAGCTTTTTTTCATAAACTTTTCTTGAATTCCATCCTTCTCAGGTCCCTGGAGGAGATCACTGTCTCCACATGTTTTGTCATTATTTTTTATGTAATGCTACGATATTTAATATGGAGGATGCTGTCAAAGTGAAATTTAATTGGGATTAATCTGAGAGTTTATCCTTTATGGTTGTTTCCTGCTGTCCAGCTTGGGTGCTCTGAAGTTTATATGCCTTCAGAGATTACAGAAGGATGGCGTGTCCTTACCAGGACAGTTGCAGTTTGCAGCCTCACCCCTTTCTTCAGATGTCCGCTGATACTTTGATGGCAATTCTTTTTTTCTAAGGCATAGCATATTTGGTTAAATTGATTATTTCTTTTCTATATGCATATGTTATGTGTTGTTTGGAATAGACCTTTTGCTTCTTCGTAGCCTTTACAATATTTAGTGTAATTTAAATTATTTTGAGTTTATATGAGAGTAATTTCTTGCGTATACGTGCATTACGCATTTTAAAAAGTCTGTGATCTTTTTTCACTTAACACCTTAGTGCCTTTCAAAGAGATCTTCATTTGTAAGAGAAAAAGCAACTACCATTGGTATCAGTATTTGTCATATTAGTTTTTCCATGAAGGTTCTCTCTATTTTGCACATATCATAAATGACAATATTAAGCTTTATAACAATGTTTTTAACAACTCTGTAACTCATGTCAATGAAAAAAAGTATCAGCTGTCACCATGATTAATGAGCAAACCCCAGTAGAAGAAATAACACGAATACTCTGCACACAAAGAGGTATTGCAATACAGATATTTTATTACCCATGTTTACAAATGAACCAAATAACTGCACAGCCACATAACATGTGTTTATGGTTGATATAATTGAAGAAAATATGCCAAGAATTGCGGTTTTCACAAAAGCAATGAATGGTTTTTGAGTATGTAATGCTAAATTCAGTGCCACTTAAGACTAAACAACTGGAAGAAAAAAAAATCCCAAATCCAAAAAGAAACCATATTCTGCATCTTGGCTGAAGGAAATGAAATTTGTTTTAAACAAAAAAAAAGACATCTGAAGACAGGGATATTACTACTATTATTATTTTTATTTTTATTTTTATTATTATTGTTGTTTGTTATGGCTCAGTCTTTATCCGTTATTGAACAAAAGCAATATTTACTGTTCAGAGCAATGTTTTTGTCTTGAGAAATGAGTGGGCACTGTGTTTATATAATGGAGCAAAAAGACAACCAAGAGAGTTGTGTTTTAACTTTTTTTGAAAAAAATAAAATATCTAAATTATAGCACAATCTGTGGTTTTATTTTTCTTAAGACTTGACTGTGTGGTAATCAATACATATAAAAGACTCCTTGACGTTGTAATGAAATAAGCCATTTCGAGGTATTACATTTTGAAAAACATTTTTTCTACAAGTATTTGCAGGCCTTTTTATAGAGCGCTTTAACTGCTCTAGAATTAGTCTTACAGACTTCTCCTCTGTAGCATTTTGAGGGATTTCTTTCACAGTTCTTTTTTATAGTAAGACAAACATCCCATTAGTTCTCATGTTCTTCAAATCCACCTTAGCAGTTATAAAGCAGAGGCAGTAGTCGGTAGTGAACCACTTCTCCATACACCAGGAAATACTTCCTGCCGAATGTTCTGCTCCATGGTGTACAGCTTGAGAAATTCTGATGTAATACATTTACTATTTTCTATCACACTAAACGGATTCAAGGGGCATTTAATTCTCACTCAAACTTAAGTTCATTGCTTTGCCACAATAAGATACAGACTGGCTGGAGTAATGCATAAATGGTCAAGAAGCTTCCCTTTGACAATGGCGAAGACTGTGCTATACTCTCAGCTTCTGTTACCTACCATATTCTTTTCTGAAGCCTGAGTTTCAGCAAAGTTTGTTTTCCACTTGACAGAACACTACAGAGATGACATTTTGGATTGCTTGTTAAAACAACTGTTGATTTTCAGGACACCATGGTTTTACCCATTGTATGAAAAGCTCATCTTGTTATATTCATGCAGGGAGTGTGTGTGTGTGTGTTCATGGAGCAGAGACATGATCAGAATAATTTTGAATCCTTTGTTACCCATTCTGAAGATGACGCCTCCTGAGAGACTTAGAAATAGTTAAATTGGATTTATCTGGGGTTACCTGTTTCACGGCACTTCTCCACATCCAGAAGAGAACATGTGCCTTCTTGGACGTCACTCAGTGGCCTCAACCACAGCAAAGTAAATGCACCACAAAGAGGTCCCAGGACAATCTTTGTTGGAAGGAGGTGTGCTCCTGGTTGAAGCCACACATCATGAGAAGCAAAAGCTGCTGGAAGGAGCGGTCCTTCCACATCACTGCCCCTCTACTCCCAACCTAAGCTCATTGCATTTCATAGAATCATACGATCATAGAATGGTTAAGGTTGGAAGGGGCCTTAAAGATCATCTAGTTCCAACGCACCTGCTATGAGCAGGGACCCGTATAACTGGACCAGGTTGCACAAAACCTCATCCAACCTGGCCTTAGAACCCTCAAGGGATGGGACATCAACGAGCCCCCTGGGCAACCTATTCCGGTACCTCACCATGCTCTTATGATGAAGAAGTTCTTCCTAATATCTAACTTACATCTCCCCTCTTTCAGTTTAAAACTGTTACTGCTTGTCCTATCACTATCTTCTCTCATGGAAAGCCCCTGCCCAGCTTTCCTGTAGGCCCCTTCCAGTACTGGAAGGCAGATATAAGGTCTCCCCAAAGCCTTCTCTTCTCCAGGCTGAACAGCCTGTCTTCATAGCAGAGCTGCTCCAGCCCTTTGATCATCTTTGTGGCCCTTCTCTGGACCCTCTCCAACAGCTCCATACCTTTCCTGTGCTGAGGGCTCCAGAGCTGTACCCAGCACTCAAGGTGCAGCCTCACCAGAGCAGAGTAGAGGGGCAGAATCCCCTCCCTGGCCCTGCTGGCCACACTTCTTTTGATGCAGCCCAGGCTGTGGTTGGCCCTCTGGGCTGCGAGCGCACACTGGTGGCTCATGTCGAGCTTCTCATCTACTACCACCCCAAGTCCTTCTCCTCAGGACTGCTCTCTAGCCATTCTCCCCCAGCCTGTATTTGTGCCTGGGGTTGCGTCGACAGGTGCAGGACCTTGCATTTGGCCTTGTTGAACCTCATGAGTTTGGCATTGGCCCACCTCTCAAACCTGTCAAGGTCCCTCTGGCTGGCATCCCTTCCTTTTGGAGTGTCAACCGCACCACACAGCTTGGTATCATCAGCAAACTTGCTGAGGATACACTCAATCCCACTGCCCATATCTCCAACAAAGATGTTAAACAGTGTTTGTACCACTAAAGTTCTTGCTCCAACACCAACAGCTGATCATCGTTGCCAGGCAATTAACATTTGGTCAGTCTATGAAGGCAGATAATGATCACTTGCTTGGGGCCCAATCCACATTTCTTGTGCATGCATACCTGAACCTGTCATGTCTGCTGCCAGCCACCCTACAAGTTGTTATCAAGTGCCTGCTTAGATGTAGAATTCTCCTCTCCCACTATCAATAGATGCTGGCCTGACTGGTTTTGTGTGTCTCAGCAGCCAATCTGCATAAGAACAGTCACAAACTAGATAAAAGCTGAATAGTAGTGGGGCTTTTTAGGTTCCACAACTATTCTTGCAATATAGAAGATTCAAATTCCTGTGACATGAAGCTTGCATGTCTCTCAGACATTGAAAAGGCCACGGCCCTGGAAGGTTTAAGTTCAAGTTGGTGCTTTTGTTAGAGACTTGGCTTCTCAAGGTCAGAAGTTTGGTCTGAGAAATTGTCTTTCAGGAATCTGGCCAAGATGCAGAAGCAAACTTGGCACTTCACTCACACTAAAAATGTCTCTGTCCATGCCATAAACATCACTGCATGCTGGAGATGGGGCCAGCTGGGCCCCTTTTGCTGGCTTTCTCAAGGTCAGCCATGGCAGGGTAACATTATTGAAACAGCGTGTCTCAGGTTGCTTAGTGCCTTTCTGACCTTGCATGGACATAACTGAAAAAATACTCATGGAGCACTCCTCAGCCTCTTCTTTGTTCACGGACACTGCTTCTTTGTTAGGTGCATGCCTGGCCTTTGAGAGAGGAGAGGGGTGTGGGAGTGGGTGCAGGCAGCCTGCAATCTACTGAGCACAAGATATGGCAGGCACAGACGGTGGGGATACATGCTACCCGTGTGTCCCAGTTCCTTGCTCAAATTTTCCCTTCCTGCTTCTGCAAGGAGGCATGACTGACTCTCATATATGGGGTGGCCCGAGGAGCCTGTAGAGCCCTCTTTGCTTGTGGGGCAGTAAGGATGCAGGGGGCAGCTTTACAGTGTCTTAATGCATATGTGTGGACATACCTGCAGCACAACTTTTACAGGTCTCATTTCAGTGTCCCTGCCCTTTCCTGAATGTATTTCTACCTGTATCATGTCTTTCACCTCAGCTTCATTTGGTCACTACTGATCCTACCTTTTCTGCAGTTTCCATTCTTCTTTCCATACACCATGCTTGTACTTAATAGCCTCCCATTCCCCCCAGGGAAAGCAGTCATGGGTTGACATTTGTTGACATAATGCTGTTCAGTTTGTGAATTTTCTTCCTTCGTGTAATTTTCGTATATCTTGTTTAATTTAATTTTAAGCTGTTTAAAACAGGGGCAGCTTTTCTGTGTTTATCCAATGCCTTGCTCAATGTGTCTGTGACCTCGATAATTACTCTGGTGCAATTATAATAAAGAATTATTATCAGCTATAATAATTATTCTAGGACAGAAAAAAATCCAGTCATATCCTTAGTGCATTCCTCTCCGGTTCTTGAGCAATGAATGAGCCTGAACACAGTTGTGCACTCTGCTCTGTGTATTGCAGCGATGTTGTTCTGGAAATATTTTTCGATGTTTACGATTTAAACGTTCAGAAGTTCTTCTTGTCCTGTGCAAAATGGGATATTAACCAATTGCTGAGCAAGGAATAAATCTTACAATTTTATCTTACCCTATTGTAGTTGTCATTATTATGGTTATTTCAGAGATCTTTTGAGGATGTTTGCATTTTTCACCTGAGACATTTTTCAGAATATAACAGAGGTTTGAAACTGTTCAAAGGCCTAGAATAGCAGGAAAAAGTCCTGAGTGCAGGTTGGTAAAGTTAAATTATGCATTTAACACAGGCAAATACTTTCTGGCCTGTCTCTTTATAAGAGAGCACAAACACATCACCCCATGTATGTCAGACAAATAAAGATTGTAAAATTTTAAAAATATTTTCCCCTAATTCAGAATTTTTAAACAAAGAAAAATTATTAATATTGGCAAAGAACTAATGTAGTTTCTTTGCCTTTTGGATGCTCTACTCTGTTTAAAAGTGTCTAATGCATAGACATTATTTCCAAGTGCTGCAGAATTTATTTGGACTTACCAATTTTTACCAGAAGAAAACTCAGGCTAAGATTCAATGTATTTGTCAATAATGCTTTTTGCTTGTGTTCTTCTCTATGTCCATTTACTTGGAAAGCAGATCTTGTCCATAAGTGCTCCATTACAGATAGCAGCTGAGTGAATACTCAGAAGAAACTCTGTCTTCTCATGGCACACACTACCACACTCTTCTTTCCTCTGAGTGCCTTCTGTGACAAGGCTACAGAGATGGTGGATAGTGGCAGAGCAACTCACATCATCTACCTGGGTTTGTGGAAGGCATTTGACACTGTCCCACATGACATCCTGGTCTCCAAACTGACAAGACCTGGATTTGACAGAGAGAGCACTTGGTGGATAAGTAATTGACTGGATTGCCAGAGAGTTGTGGTCTATGTGTCCAAGTGGAGGCAAGTCATGAGTGGTGTTCCTCAGAGGTAAGTACTGGGACCAGTGCTGTTTAATATCTTTGTTGGAGACATGGGCAGTGGGATTGAGTGTATCCTCAGCAAGTTTGCTGATGATACCAAGCTGTATGCAGTAGTCGACACCCAAGAGGGAAGGGATGCCAGCCAGAGGGACCTTGACAGGCTGAAGAGATGGGCCAATATCAAACTCATGAAGTTCAACAAGGCCAAGTGCAAGGTCCTGCACCTGGGTCAGTGCAACCCCAGGCACAAATACAGGCTGGGGGGAGAATGGCTAGAGAGCAGTCCCAAGGAAAAGGACTTGGGATGGTAGTAGATGAGAAGCAGGACATGAGCCACCAATGTGTGCTCACAGCCCAGAGGGCCAACCACATCCTGGGCTGCATCAAAAGAAGTGTGGCCAGCAGGGCCAGGGAGGTGATTCTGCCCCTCTACTCTGCTCTGGTGAGGCTGCACCTTGAGTGCTGGGTACAGCTCTGGAACCCTCAGCACAGGAAAGGTATGGAGCTGTTGGAGAGGGTCCAGAGAAGGGCCACAAAGATGATCAAAGGGCTGGAGCAGCTCTGCTATGAAGACAGGCTGTTCAGCCTGGAGAAGAGAAGGCTTTGGGGAGACCTTATATCTGCCTTCCAGTAAGTACTGGAAGGGGCCTACAGGAAAGCTGGGGAGGGGCTTTCCATGAGAGAAGATAGTGATAGGACAAGCAGTAACAGTTTTAAACTGAAAGAGGGGAGATTTAAGTTAGATATTCGGAAGAAATTCTTCATCATAAGGGCATGGTGAGGTACCGGAATAGGTTGCCCAGGGGACTCGTTGATGTCCCCTCCCTTGAGGGTTCTAAGGCCGGGTTGGATGAGGTTTTGTGCAACCTGGTCCAGAAGATGATCAAAGGGCTGGAGCAGCTCTGCTATGAAGACAGGCTGAGAGAGTTTGGGCTGTTCAGCCTGGAGAAGACAAGGCTTCGGGGACACCTTATATCTGCCTTCAAATACTTGAAGGGGGACTACAGGAAAGCTGGGGAGGGGCTTTTCATCAGAGAAGATAGCAATAGGACAAGGGGTAATGGTGTAAACTGAAAGAGGGGAGATTTAGGTTAGACATCATGAATAAATTCTTCATCATAAGGGTAGTAAGGTGCTGGAAGAGGTTACCCAGGGAGGTTGTGGAAGCCCCGGTTCTGGGGGTTTAAGGTCCAGTTGGATAAGGGGATGAGGCTTTGTGCAGCCTGGTCTAGTGTGAGGTGTCCCTGCTCATAGCAGGGAGGTTGGAACATGATGATCTCTAAGGTCCCTCCCAACCTTAACCATTCTGTGATTCATTCTAAGGTGAATAAGATTATTTATTTGCTTGTCCTTCCCGTATGAGATCTAGGGACTGCAAGCTAAAATGCCCTGTAAGCTCTTCAAAACAAATCGTGCAAAGGTCTGTGTTATTGTCACAATATATATCTAGTCTGAGGAACTGCAATCTGGGGATTCTGTTAGTGGTAAAAAGAATGACAAGAATTCAAGAGATGAACAGATGAGCGAATGAAAAACAAAACGAGTGAAAAAGAGAATGAAAAAAAATGTGAAATTCAAGGATACTACCTCTCGCTCAGAAGGCTCATGTTGCAAATTGTTCAAAGCTGGAATGATGTTTGTGGGAAGTATCACTGTGCACTCACTATTCTGTTGTGCTTAGGCATCCGTTTCTTACTCCCACGAGAGACTGGATATAGTTTGTGCCTCTGGTCTGACCTAGTACTCCACTTTTTATATTCTTTTGCTAAATCGTTAGGAGAATTGCCTGAGACTTCTCATAGTAATAAGACTGTGGTACGAGTATCAGTATCAGGCACTGGTGTTCTTCAGAGATGTTTACAAAGCTTAAACATGCCTTTAAAATGACACCTTTTTCTGACTTTCTCTGTTAGCCCAGTGTTTCTGATCAATAAAGATTATTTCTTACATGTAGCATACCAGTGATGCTCCTTTTGTTTACCCCTGTACTTTGGTGACCTACACTATTTTCATGATACTGGAAAGACACATAAAGAATTACGCTTGTAATACCGGAGATACGTTAAATCATTTATCCATGTTTTTACACACTTATGGAGCACATGGAAGGCAGTAGTTTCCAAACCTTTTTGTTTACTTATATTATCTAATACCAGGGAGCAAATATAATTATCAAGACAGCATGTTCTCACAAGTATATTGAGTATTCTAATTATCTCTTGATTAATAGGCAGGACCCATTATGTAGATTTGAATTGGTCATATTTACTACTGGTTGTAATATAGATGCAAATAATAACAGTAAAAATGCCTCCTTCATTTTGTGGATATTATAAAGCATTCAGAGAGTCATCCAGGGGCTTTGCTTCTGCCAGTATTAATGGGTTGTCCTGCTGCTGCTTACACTCTACTTGTCACTCAGGCATTTCTGCAACTTCTGTAATGGAACAGCTGCAGAATCAAGCAAAGTCTTAAAGAGTTGTTGCAAAGAAAAAAAAATCACAGCTACATTTACATTTTATTCAGATTCTTCTGCTCTGAAACAGAGTTGCCTTCGCAGTCAGTAGCTTCCCTGTTGAAGCTTATCCAGCCCAAGGCTTCCTAAAGCTGTTATGTTCCCATGGTAATAAGTGGTGTTACTCTACAGAAGTCCCATTGCAGAAAAAACTGCAACACCAAGCTAGAAAAATTGATTCTGCCTTAAGATAACTTCAGAATCTTTTCATATGGTAGAGCTGATGATCCTGCATAGTTCTGCTCTTTGTACAGAGTGTGCCTCCGTATGTGTAAACACAGCTCCTGGGTGAAGTTGCAAAACTGCTCTTCTGTCATTGCATGGACTGTAGACCTGTCTCTGAGATCTGGAAATATTAAAAAACTAAATCATGTAGGCAAAAGTGATGTGTCACTGTTTGACTCATTTTGCAGTAAATACAAATTATGTAACTAGGGATGGTTTGCCCACAGATCAGGCTTTAAAAGGGCTGTTTTCAACAGCAAAGGCAACAAAAGGGTAAAAGTGAAGAATGGTACCTCTTTTGAAAAGCAGATTTATTTGGCACTGACTACTAACAAACACTAGCTTACAGCCTGACCTTGTCCTGAGGTCTGAGCCATCACCCAGTGGAGAAACTCTGGTCCAAGGGTCCCAAACCAATGCTTCTTCCTGTTCTTGTGCTCTGTTCACATGCTGGGCTTCTGATAATCCCTTTCTCACATTCTCCAGCTAGACACGCCTCCTAAATTTTGTTCCCACAGTCTATAATGAAATGGGAGTAATGGCTCTGTAAGCACAATATGTGTTCAGGCTTCTTCCCACCTAGAGATCGTGAAGAGCTGAAGGATGCTCAGAGAACATTGGCTGCCAAGGGCATGAGCTTTTTTACAGCTACGCAAACTGAAGTTTCCAGAGACCAAGTTTGGATGAGCATTTCTAGGAAAAGCAGAAGATAAACCTGCAATAGTCCCACCAAACTCCATACTTTGCTGCAAACTCTTAAGGGTGTCAAGTTTAAATGAGTTATGTACCAGTATGTGTTTATTCTTTTAATGTACTCAGTGTAGCCAAAATAATGTATATTCTGAGTCCATTCTCAAAAAATTTCTCAAACATTTATTTTTAGACACTGCATTACTTTTTCTTTTTGCCTTTACACTTGATTTCACTCATATAAATCCCTTGGTTTGAGAGATTATGTCTCATCTTACTCTCTTGAGAGAGCTGAACCATACTCCACATGTATTTACAATTAAGTTTCTTTAAGATTGGTGCAAGGCTGACTTGAGTCTAAACAGATTGCTTGTAATACATAGTTTAGTATCATGTCTTATCTCAGTGTTTCCTCACTCTGGTTGTCCATGGCTCACAACATGTCTAGGTCTGGATGCGTGTCAGCTGAGAGGCAGGTAGGCACTGTTACCTTGCTGAACCAATGTGGCTTCCTTGCTTTGGATGATTAGGGTTGGAGAACTGAGGTATGAACTGTGGAGTACTCTTGTCCTAGTAGCTTGGCTGTGTATTTGCAAAATCAAGCCCCAGCTCTTTTCCTACTGAACCATCCAAAGAACAAGCACGTTCTATGAGGCTCGATGGTGTCTAAGTAATAATAATAAAAATGTTTATTAGACTTTAGTCAGCATATGTCTTTTTCAATGACAATTCAGTATATTTATATTGATAAGAAAGAAAAATTAGTCAGGAAAAAAACAAAAACAACTCCATTTTAAAGATCTGGTTTTGCACATCTGTTATGTTTCCTGGAAAATTCGTATTATATAAAGATGAAAGGTTCTTGTTTTATGATTGCAACAAAGCTAAGTGTTCATTCTTATTTGAAATAAGTCAAAATTATATCTCTTCACTAGAAAAAAGATGTGAAGAAGCAGAAGGTAATTCAGATATATGTGCTCTGAAATTCAGGTGTATTCTCAATTCTCTGACAATTTGAATGCCATGTCTGGGACTGATGTATTGACTCGTTTCAAATTTTTAAAATACGGTGTAACACACAATTAGGTATACTGTGAATCTTTACATTCTGTAAGTAAAATAATATTTTTTAAAACACTTAATGGAATGACAATTTTTAAATACAAGAAAATTAAAACCCCTTTTGTCACATATTTGGAAATGTGACTAGAACTACTTTTCTTCTCAGAAACTCAGATTTAGCAGAAATTTTTACTTCTAATGGCATATTTCACATTTTCCTGCTCTCCTGTTAAGTTTAAACTCAAGAATCCCTGAAACACCTTTCACTTGAACTGTAACATTATCAATTGGATGATAGACTGCATGACTGCCAATGTGTTGATCTATCACTACAGATCTATACAGTGACTGGTTAATACTGGCAGAACATTCAAGATTAATGAAATGACAGTAGTCAGTGAGCTCTATTACTTTATTGTTCTTCTGAGTCTGTGACTGTAGAAGGGAGGGTTGTCTGTCATACCTCTGCAGCCATCATTCTATCTCCAGACTCTACTGCTTGGGCTGTAAGAGGGATTTCTCATGTACATGACCAGAAAAGTGGAAGCAGTAGATAAATTCTCAGCAACTCCTAAATGTGCTTGGAAGCTAGGCAGAGTGGTATTAGAGAAGAGATGCTAAACACCTCGCAGAAGCCATTTTTTTATCATTGCTATTTTGTTCATAAAATGCATTTTAGGATGAAGTAGGACTTACAAGTGGTAGGAGTGAAATTCATAGGAGCTATCGTAGTCTGGCTCCTTACGTCAATACAGATTTTTAAGGGCTAGGTTGCTATTTAAGATTTCTGCTGTAAAGAGCTTATAGCTGAAGGTCTTGATCTTGCTTTTACTGTGTGTAATTTAGTTTATCAGAAAATACACAACTTCAGACTCCAGTGGATCTCAGTAGTTGCATAATGTTAAGCATACATCTGCAAAATTTGGACTTAAATGGATTTCAACAAGAAGTGCAGAGAAAGAAATAGATGGTAGTAGGTGGAATACACAGCTGATGTGTGTGTTTGTCCACTGGTTGTTTTAATATCTTTTCCATTTCTTGTTGCTTGGAATATTGCAAGGGTCCTAGAGATTCTACTGGGTCATTCTGGACCACCACAAGTTTTTTGTAGGCAGGTTGCGTTTCCAGATCTTTTTTCTTTCCTTAATACAGTCAGTTCTTTCTCATATTTGTAAATTTCATTATTCTTTCCAGTTACTTATTTAAAAGAAATAAAAAACCTCCAAACTGTTACATTAACAATAAAAAGTACTCATTCACCCCAGCCCTCAGCATGTATGAGTAGGTAGTTCAGTCCAGTCACTCTTTCTTTGTCTTGAAACTCCTCCATCATTCTAATGGGAGGATGAGGATTTGTGGCTGTCCCATTTCAGTTGCCAATGTGGGATCTGGCACTCTTCATCTATGTCTTGTGTAGTTTCTGGAACTCACCCCAGATTTTCATTCTTATAAATAAAGGAAGGGCCTTGGGGGTTTGAAAGTATATATATGTACACACAGGCACACATATATGTATCTGTAAAGTTATTTTTTAAAAAAAAAATATTATAATGATTTAGATTGTGGCAGTACCCAAAATAACATAACTGCTTTCTTAACAAATATAGACGTATTCCTTGCAGAAAAATGGTTGTTATCTGAAATGACAAAGCAGATAAAATGGAAGAGAATTACACAGAAAACCGCAGCAGACAAGTCATTTGACAAACATGAAGAGCCTTGTTGTTTCCATTTCTGTTAGGATAGTTGCACTGTGTAAAGGAACAGTAGGAGGAATAAAAGAAGAAAAAGAAAGGAAAGGAAACTGAAGGGAAGTGAGCTTAAAACATGCAGGAAGGCAGGACAGGACAGAACATGGAAGGCTGCAGAGGTGAGAGCAAAGGCAAGAATTCAGTTAAACTTCCAGAGCTGTATTTGAATAGATTGTTTTGTTGTAATCCCCTTAAGACAGCTGCTAGACAGCATTCCTCTGGAAGGGTAGACAACAAGAAGTCAAATTCCTCACTGTTTCAGACTCTGTTAGCAGAAGGCAAAAGTAAATGAGTAAGTAAATTAACAGTAGTTTTGATGATCCAGTAGAAGAGGCAGAAAATCTTACGTTCTTTGGGAAAAGGGGAATCGGTGTGAGATGGGACACAGAGCATTGCTGTCCAGGAGTACAGCAGGAGTAACATGGTGGTTACCCCAGGAGAGGGTGGGTGCAGGGAGAGGGTTACCCATAATTCCCAAGGAGAGGGAAGGTGCAGATTTCAATTCTCTTATGCAGTGGAAGTCTTTTATAGCCTGTGTCCTCTGCCAGAGGGACCTCCAGATGTGGCCTTTTGGTCACTAGCCAACTACAAGGCCATAGTATGGCTCTACATCAGGGCTTGAAACTGGTTTTATAAGGGGTGCAGTGATCACCAAGGAATATAGTTTACAGTGGGCCAGTGTGTTTGGGAACCACTGTTGTAACAAAGAGGCTGTTACAAGAGAGAGGTTCACCAACCTCTGACACCTACGCTTTGTGAGAAAGGGCTGGCTGGGTGTCCTGGGTTGAGCCAGGATTAAGCTAATTTTCCTTTTACTAATTTTTTTTTCCTTCAGTAAGCTTTCTTTTAAATAGCAGCAAGTGTTCCAGCTAGTGGACTGATAACACTGGAATGTTTATGTTACTGCTGAGACTCCAAGGTCGCTTCTTAACCTCTGCCGCTACAGATGCTACTGAGGGCAGGAGAGTTGTATCTGTGACCCTCCCATAGAGGAGCTGGACTAGACAGACAGCAGAACTGACCAAAGGTATTCCATTCCATATGTCTACGTCAGCTCCGAGGAAGGTCAGAGATCACAGAAGACAACTTCCTTCCTGCTTCTTCCTTTCTCTTCCGTCCATGGCCGGCATCCAGGGAGGACTCCATCCATCACCGTCGACCCCAGGCTCAGCCCTGACCCTCATAACTCTCCCCACAGCCCTGTCTGCTCTGCTGTTATCTCAGACAGCGGGCTGAGAGATTTCAGTACTGCTCACAGCTCAGGAGAGTGCCGGGAGAGCTGCTGGGGGTGGGAGGAGGCAAGAGGCTTTTGCACATTCCTGAAAATACTTGTATATAATACATACAATTAAAGCTGTCTAATTTAGTTTTCAATCCAGCTAAGTCTCTCTCCTAACTCTCTCTCTCTTTCCCTACCTGGGTGGGAGGGGGAGGGGACTGAGAGCATTGTTTGTCTCTGGTTTATTTTTTGATTCTAAGTCAAACCCTGACAACGGGAGAAAATGGTTATGACGGAGTATCTGAGATTCACCTGTTTCCCAGAAAATTTATCTGTAAGTGGGCTTAACTTACACTTTCCTTGATGCTTCCCACTGAAAGTGCTTTTCTGTTTGCTTCTTCCCCCTCAGCTTTCAAACTTTTACCAATCAATCAGTATTACATTTTCTATTATATTTTAAATAAAATGCATTCCTGTTTCCTTTGCTCTTGCTGCATCTGACTTCAATGTAAGTGGCAATAGCACATAACTTTTTCCTCTATGATATTGGTTCTTTTGCCTGCTTACTCCATAAAATAAGATAGGACCCTCTATGAGTAATTGCGGATGTCCTGGAACTGCACATTTATGTGTTGAGATCATGCTGTTAGCTGGAGGGAAAAACCTCCTGTTCTGTAGTCATTTAAGGGAAAGGTAGAGTTAATATGCAGTACTTAAATCAATAGAGTACTCTGTAATCACCTTGAATAAAAGCTTTTTTCATTCATGAATTGGAAAACCACTATTTAGCATTCTTTTATTGCATAGTGTTATGTTCTGAAAGCTAATTGTTGTGAAGAACATAATAGAGGGTTTTTTTCTAAGTCAGACTGATGCCAAATTCTGTTAGCTTTGCTCTCTAACCAATGAATTGTGTAGTTTTGGAGTTTTAGGCAAAACGTTTTTGTAAAAAGTTTAGTTTAGGGAAGCATTCCAACAGCTTTATTTAATAGTATTTTATAGTCTTTCTACTACTTCATCTTGCTGAGACTATGAAGTGAGGCATCCTGCATGTGGCATAGTAGTCATTAACTCTCAGTGTTATTCAGTTTCCCCAAAATATGATTCTACTTCACTATTATGTAACTATAAACAATCATCAGAAATAGAGATAAGCATTAGCATATATTAAGTGTTGTGCAGGTCCTATTTGCAAAAAAAGACAAAAAAAAAAAAATTAGGAAAGTCTGTATTAAAAGTGGATTGTTCTTCGAATTGCACTTTTTGTTCTTTTGGCTTAATAGCTGATTTCATGCAGAGGAATTTCTAGCAAAATCAAAAGCATTTTTATTTAAAATAATTTCCTTATGAGTTTAGAGGAATATAGTACAGTCTAGTTAGCAGAGTTTGCTTAAGAAAGTGTTTTGGTTTGAGCAAACTCTTTGCTGATTTTTGTTTATTTCAGTGAACTTTTGATGTCTGGACCTGTTTGAATTGGTCCAAGGGCCACCGCATGCACAATCTTGTCTTTAATCTTCTCAAAAGCATCCTGTTGGTTGGCACCCCACTCAAAGTCATTCTTCTTCCGGGTCACCTTTTCAATGCCTGAGGTGTGGAACTGACGATAATCACAAAACATATCTCCATACTGTCGTGCTTTGAAAGCCAAGTCACGCACCGTTGGTCTATTGGATTAATCAAAACATCCCATGAAGGAGAATATGTGGGCATGTTTTGCTGGTACAGCCTGCACAAACCTCCAGAACGTGGGCGTGTCGCACACGACATCATCAGGATTTAGAAACCCTTGGTCATCATGGATCACTTCTAGCACTGCTAATTCTCTCAAATATGTGATGGCTCTTTCAAGAGTGGGTGCTCTGCTTCGGCATGGGTCAATGTCACCCTCATGGGGTTACCTGCTCCGTATGGCTGAAAGGAGGCGGCTCCACAGGTTGATATTTCCTGTCTTATACCAATTGCTCTATCAATACCAGCATCTTTAGAAGAGAACTAGGCTGCAGGAAGACTGAATTTTCTTTTAGCATTAGCGAGGGTGTTTTTCCTCAGATCAGGAATGGCATGGAAGCTTCCTCTTTAACGAAAGCAAATTTTGTGTAAGCCCCTAATACTCTCGTAGGATCCTGGATGATGGGACTCTTTTCCCATTTAGATCAGTTCAGTTATGCTTTACCATTGGTCTTTAAAGTTTCTGTCTTCATTGAAAGGAGGATCTTGCTCCTTACTCATCCTCTGAATTTGGATTGATTGGCACTTACATTTTATGCTCTGGGCTTACCCTGAATTAGGCTGAACACCTAACACTCAAAACCAACATGAGACAGAAATACAATAGGAAAAGAATAATATTTAGGCTATAGCTATAGGCACTGAGGTGAGAAAACAGTTCAAGTTGAGCTAGAAATGAGAAACGTACTATTTGGTGTTGCTAACTAGCAATATCCGTGTTTCCTATGCCCAAAATAAGATAAGGAACTGAAAGACAAGGGGGAAAATAACTTGAGAAAAATCGTAGTTTTTACCATTACTTGTAAAATTGCAGGTACTTATGTTTGCCTGGAGATTGCAATTATAGTGTTCATTGTTCCTTTTTTGGTGACTGTTTTAAAACTAAACAGAAGGCATATGATACCACAGGACCTTGCTCCCACTCACACATCTTCTTTAATATGCCTTCCTGAACTGTACAGCTGCCATCACCAATGCACCAAAGTGCCTGACAGCCTATAAGGCTATGGTTTTTTACTATTTTATGATTAAAAATACCTATGCTTGTGGCTTACATACACAATCCTGTATGGCTCTGTTTCTTCACTACTGAATGCAACTTCCAGAACTCCAACCCTTCCTTTGTTGTCCACAGATCAGATGTTTGTGTACCATTTATATTCTGTTGACTTCCTACAGTGGGAGAGATGCTGGCTACCATCTGATTTCTGACAGTCTTAAAAAACCTGCCTCCATCCCTGAGAGAGGTAAAGCAGGTGACTGCTGTGGGAGTTTGCCTCTGCTTTTAGAAGTGACTGATGAGAACTGCTGAGAGCTGAAACAGTGCTGCTTCTGCTCTATTTTCTTTTAATTCTGTCTTTTGATCTATTCCCAAACTTCTTTTTGTATTTCTGATATTCTTCTATGAGGATCAGATAAATGAGAAAGTTGCTGAAATATCAGACAGTGCCATAGACTACCTTCCCTTGGCAAACTTGGCCAAATGTGACAGAGCATTCTAAAATAATGTGCAACAAGTTAAAATGTGGAGTTTTGTAAAGACTACTGCTGTCTCCTTCACTGTACACAAAGTCTGTGGTACATACATATTTATATTTATATAAATAATATATATATATCTTTGATATATAACTGTCTATCTTCTATTTACCCAACACTGTATATTACACTACTCAAGAACAATTTTCATGTATAAAGTTCTCTTTTTGATATGGTGCTAGAGTTATTCCTATGTATTGACTTACGCTTTGTAAACATGATAGAGAAGCAATTGTTTTCTGTCCAATTAGCCCAGCTTTTGCCTTGGCCATAAAACTTTATGCAAACTATTCCTTACAGTCTTTGCAGTCCAATGAAACAAAGATAGACTTATAACTCTTAAAGATTTTTGGCAAACAGCAAATAAGAGCTTTTTAAAAATCCAAGACCTTCAGCTGATGGAAAAGTATAAGAGGGAAAAAAAAGACTGGAGTCTTGCACAGGCAGTAATGATGACAGCACCATTAATAACATGGATCATTAAAATTTATAAAAAGCTATTCTTAATAAAAGATATAAATACAGTTCTCAGGCAGAGCTATGAAATTTATAACTTTTTTATTGTCACCAGAGGACCTTCCTAGTGCTTTGCACCCCTCCACTGTCTGCCCTTCATCATAAATCACTGTGTGGTTAATAACCTAGATTACAACTACCAGTTGCACTTACAGAATTAAATATTGACTATGTGAAAATGTTATTACATTTTTACTGATCGGAAGACTGCAGAACAGCGCTGCAGGACATGTAGCTGGACAGAAATATCAGTGTAATCTTTGTTAGAACCACAGTTATGGGATACATGGTAACAAGTGATAGAGTTTTCAGAAATAGAAAGAGGTGGTGGAAAGTGAACTCCTTAATTTCACACCAAGGCAACAATTGTCAACCAGGGCAAGTTGTATATTAAAGGCCACCTCATTTTTGGCTGAGCAGTTTCAAGGCCAAATGTCTGAAGTAATTTTTAGAGATAAATCCTTGTGCTGGCAGAGAGGTACATCAGAAAGTCTGATAGCATTGTTTCCCAGGTCTGGAAAGTTGGTGAAACTGAACTGCATGTATGTCAAGTAATGGGGCTTCTGTGAGGTTGATTGGGAGACTGGTTTAGGTTTTAATACTTCATTAACTGTTTTTCATTCAACTTCATGTCTCTTCTGTTTTCTCGTTGGATGAAAAATTCCAAGGGCCTTTTGAATTTCTTCTTCATCAGAACATATGAATTATCATGGCTGTTAGAAGAATATATAGTTCCTTCCTAAAAGTAACTTAGATTTTTAGTATTTACCTAACTAATAAGTTTAATCCTCCCTTAGAAACCCTTGATATAATTTAATTATTAATGCATGTTTTTGCCAGGATTCAAGAAAAAATCATGTGTACAGATAAATGGCCATTTTCCACATCACTATCACATTCCTAAACTTCTTTCTTCCATCTATACCTGGTTTTGTTGTTTTTTTTTCTCTTCCTCCTGAGGGAAGGTTCAGTGAGCCTTCTGCCTCACATCAGGAAACCAAACTGAGAAAGGAAGATTACTTTTGAAATTTCCCAGGCATAACTTCTCTGCTGCACTGGGAATAAATCCATGCTTTTGTGCTGCAAAAAAAATTAATAATTATTTCAATACAAATCAAGGTAATTAATTATTTTTCAATAAATCAGTTATTTGAATATTTCTTTGTGAATTTACAATGCTGGATGGCTTAATCTCATCAAAGCATCTTTTAGAACAAGGAATATGCCAACATCCCCATCTTGAGCCTAAAAATCAAATTCTGATTTCTTTTTACTAGGTTTTTTTAACCAACAGCTATGAAAATGAGTGATGTACTGGATAACTGATCTTTTTTTTCCCCCAACTAAGCTTAGTATCAGAAACTTTGACCTTAGTTAAGCCATTTCTCATATTTCTTTGAATTACTTTAAATGTCTCAACATGTTATTAGAATTAAATAATTATGCTTCTTAGTTTGAGCAGATTTCGACTTGAGGTGGGGAAAACAGATCAAAAAACCTTATTAGGTATAATGGTGCCTTGCTTTTACATGTCTTTTAATGTGTAATAGAGTCAACAGATCTGAATTAGGCACTGGTGTAAAGCCAATGAAAAATCTAAATATGGCATTCAAATATTAAGCCTTGTTAGCAGCCACTAACATGCCTCCAAAAAAATGCCAAAGAGGATGCACTGTATCTCAAATCCAATGCTCTTTAGTCTTATGATGGAGATAGGCATATACCAATTTACATACAGTAACTCAGGGATTAGAGTATTTCCCATTTAGGAGATCTAGGTTTTGTCTAAGGTGGTTTCAATTTGCATCTTTCAAAGCAAGTGCCTTGGCTAGCAGGTCAGGGAACATTAATGAGAAAGACTGCTGTTGATTAGGACTTTCACCAGAGAGGGAAAAGACTTCGGTTTTGAACCCTGCTCCAGTGCCTATTTCTCTAATTGCAGCATAGCAGGTATCCACGCTTCCAGAACCAGCAGGAAAGAGTGTGACATGCAACAGTCTACATTCTGCCCTACAAGATCTAAACATCTGAATACCTCAGTCCTTTTGGAGACCTTTGTCACTGCTGGCTTTTAAAGCAAATGCAAAATGAACCAACATTTTGAAAAATGTACATTCTGAACTTGGAGGAGGAGGAAGAATTGAATACTTCTGTTCTCCTACTAGGCACAGGTGAAAAGGCAGGAGGTCTGTGACCTGTCTTGTGCTGCTTAACAGGAAGGTATAATCATACAAAGGGGAAGGCAATACAGACTTTCGGATTAAATATGCCAACAGAATTACAGCATGCCATACCAGTATCAAGGTAGGCTGGGACTTGAAAGAGCTTCAGGCTGTCTTCAGTTCAGGAGAGGGCAGACAGGCAGAACAGCATCTAGAAAGATTTGCAGTAAACTGAGTAGCATCTCTGTAAGGTTTCTTCAAATCTTGGGTTTGTGTTTGTCGCTGTGCAAAAGAAACTAGAGGGCAAATTTAGGTGTAAATCAGAGCAATTCTGAATGTAATAGAGTTTAAACTACCATGTATGACAAAATTGGAACCATTAATTTGGGGGTTTGCTTTTTCATTTTACACATTAGAGCATTAATTCTAAAAAATTAAGAAACTGTAACCCTGAGATGAAAAAAAGGAAAACTGAAGGGAAAAGCCAAGAGTTTTTCCTGAAACTCACTTGTTCAAATACTCCATGCCCATGTAATTTTCTTTCAAAAAATGTAACTGACATGCAGTAATACAATCCATTTTAATGTCTTGAATAGCTACTTTTCTGCTTGATGATAATAAACTTCTGTTTATTTGAACTGTAACAGTTCTACCTGTAATAATCATCGTTCCCAATTCGACATGTTACAGAAGAGTTCCACCTAACTAATGCCAGCTATCTTATTAAACTATTGAGCCCTCTTTTGTAATATTTTTTAGTTTTTGGATAATTTTTCCATTAGTAGCATAACTTAAGACAAGCTACATAGCAAGGGACATTAACATCTTCTCAATACATATAAAACACCATAAACGACCTGTTAGGTTTGCGATTTCTAAGTAGAAGTATGACAGTGTCCAACAAAATTGCATATTGAATGCACTTACTCTTACAAGTTAACAACAGAAATTAATGATCTTTCTTTCTTAAAAAAAACCCAAAACCCAAAAAAACCCAAACCACAAGAAAACAAAACAAAAAAACCAACACCACGTGGATATTTATATCATGACATTTTCGCTTTTTCTGGAAAATATACTTGCAATGGTGACTGTTAGGAATTAATTGTTCTGTTCTCTGTGCACAGTGGCCTTCAACAGTGGCCTCCAACTGAAAAGTATTGCCAAGAATCCACCATACAAAATATATGGGAAGGGAAATACACACTCTCATGAGAAAAATCAAGATAGATTTTTCATTAGAAGTTTTTCTTCTAACCTTGGAGATCTTTCTCTGCTTACAGAATATTCCATGTGGCTAGGGCTTTAACTCCACTCCTCTGTTTTTACAGTCAAACAACTGCCAGTAGTGCCTGTATGTTTTTTTTTTCTATAGAAAAGTGAGTAGAAAAAAACAAAACTCCATACAGAGTTCAAATACATGGGCCTACAGAACTTTTTTAAGTGCTACAAGATGAGGAAAAAAAAAATTACAATTAAATAAAGACTAGTGCTATTTAGAACATGGTAGAAATTTACCTCATCTTTATGGGATGAAAGAGCAACAAAACAGCTAGAGGAAACTTCTGTCTTAACAGTTTTGGTTCACAGTACCAAATCTTCTATTCCATCGGCAGATGTCTGGTTTTACAAATGTTGGTTGTTAGAAAGTCTTTCCTGAAATTAATTTTAACTGATTAGCTGATTGAGTCTTGACAATTTTCCCTCTCTTCTCCACAACTTTTGACAATTGTTTCCCTCCTCCACAGTCTTTCATATTTGCCCATTAGTCCGTTTATGGAGCTAAAGAATTGTCTCAAGATCTTTAACACTTTCTTGCACATCCAAGAACATATCAGATTAGGGAAGTACCTCTTCAAGAAAAATAGATTCCAATAGTAACAATTAAGACCAATGCAGTTCTTACAGTATAGGGAGAAAAAGCCGGTAGAAATAGCTGGCTGATGCTTCACAGAAGAGTTGATAGCTCATTCACCTCCTGTAAAAGATGCAGAGAATGGGGTATCTCTTGGACAGCTGAGCACAGTCAACTCTCAATTTCATTTGCACAATGGCATCCCATCGAATGGTTTCCCAAGTGAATGTTTTTATCTCTCAGTTGTTATATTCCATCCGAGATGGCACTATGAGCTCTTTGCATGATCAGTAGTTTCCCACCACCTGCTCACTTTCAGAGATGAAGGAGGCAAACAGGATCACCATTCTGCTGATAAGCAGGAAAGTGTCTGTCTAGCAAATGATAGGGAATGCCACAAAAGTTGCAGCAAAGCACCTATTCTAAGACAGACTATGTGCTGTGTAACTCTTTCATAGCTTTTAATAGGTTTGTGATACTGCATTTAGTTAAAGAAGTCTCACAATATAATGTGATACAAAATAATGCAAAAAAAACCTATGCACAGAGCTTTCATTTACTCCTCGTAGACCTTCCATAGCTTTTGGAGCCATGTCTTTCTGTATGCATGTGTGTGTTTGCATAGAGAAGTGTCTAACAGGAGAATTTGAGAATAAAGTCTGTGTATTTGTTTCGCTTTGATTCAGCCTTTAAAATGAGCCAGTAAGCTACTGACTCTTTTTTTTCCTAACACACAATCTGTGAGAAATTGGGGAACTTGTCCTTCATAAAGTATGATTTAGTTCATGAAAGAGTAAAACTACTAAGACTTATTTTTTCTTCCAGAAGAACCCGAACACTTAAGCCATCTGCATTCAGCAGTTCTACCATGCTGTTTATTCAAATGAGAATTCTTAACAAAAAGGTTACTTCATTGGGCCAGTTCAGCTTGTTTGCCCAGCAGGAGCTCCGCACTTTATTTAAGCTTTTAAACTCCATATCAGTAGCATGAGTCGATGTTTAGTGCACAATAGGGATACAGTATAGCCTAATATATGCATTTTTCCTTCGGAATTCTAATGGTTTAGTACTGAAGGAAATTTACACAAGCCTTATAGAAATTAAAGCAAGGCATTTATTTCATTCAGAGAATGCAGTGACTTCCAATGGTTGCACTGCTAAGGACTCTCAGCTTTGAAAGGGACCTTTTATTGTGCAGGAAGAAAGCTCAGATATAGCACTAAGCGAAAATTTCAGAGTCCAGATTAGCATGCCTAGCAACTCATTGCTGTGTACCGTTTTTTCCCAGTCCCCTACTAGCTGAACTCTTTCCGTACATCTTTAATTGATTGGGTTAATATAAACCCTCAGCACTACCAGTGTTTGTGTGGCCCCCATAATAAGGCTATTGTGTGCTTCTTTCTACTCTTGTGTTCCCTATTTAGGAATGTGTCGCTCTGAGCAGTTCAAAAGTGTGAGCAAATGAAAAAAGCCACAATCACTTCATTAATGATTTGTAAACAGAATATCCAGTACTGACGCCACCTGCATAGGCTTTCAGAAAAAAAATACTGGATTTGCTGAAGCTCTGTGTAGAATCACTGTGGAATTTAATTCGGCAGAGTAAATAAATGCCCCAATTAACACTTTTACACTTAACCAAATGGTTGTATTTAGAGGAAACAGTTTCTTTCTTCAAGGAAAAATTCAAAGGAGACATGGGATAAAGATAAAAAAGAACACCCTAAAAACAAACAAACAAAAAATAACCCTTAAATCTCTCCCAGCAAGTTTTACACAAGACGGC
Organism: Hemiprocne comata; assembly: GCA_020745705.1. Lineage (NCBI taxonomy): Eukaryota > Metazoa > Chordata > Aves > Apodiformes > Apodidae > Hemiprocne > Hemiprocne comata. Next base: position 97,528,356 of record CM036587.1, on the reverse strand, counting down.
ACACAGTAGTGGCTGAAGTTATAAAGGCAGACAGCAAAATGCGTTTTAAAAAGGAATGTAAAGTGAGAAAAAAGTTCAGTGAAAATTTCAAACTAGCAGCAAATGTGTTTATAACTTCAGTTAGCTGCTGCTATAGGCCTCATTAAAGCAAGCCTTTGTTTTTTCCTTTTCAAACACTACCTATTATGACAGCTAGAAACAGCTTACCAGCTGCATACTGTCATCTTGGCCTGCCAAGATATCATGTAATCATTCTCAGAGTCTGAAAATGGGTATCCACCACTGGCTTTGTGAAGATGTCAAAAAGCCTAAAATTGCTCTGCATGCATATAGTTCTAACTAGACTGCATAGTTGTTGATTTAAGAAAGACTTTTTGTAAACGCTGCTGAGGTAATATTTATCTACTGTATCCATCTAAATTAGAGGCAAGCTTCTTACATGGCAGCAGATATGCACAGTTTTAAGACCTGTCAAATACTGTGAAGTTCCTTCAAATGCAAGGAAAGAAAATAAGAGTCAGGCTCCTTTCTGAAATGCCAGGCATTCAGTCACTCACAGGTGCCTGTGATGACAATGCAGCCCCCCTCATCAGCCAGGGGATCACCTGGCTCTTGTATCTGATCTGCTACCCTTCTGTACTCTGCCTGCTGCTAAAGGAAACATGTTGCAAAGGAAGGAGACATGAAAAAGAACCTCTGAGTATTTTATCCTGCATTTCTAAAACCGACTGTGTCACCTAACACCGCAACATTCCATAAATAAACAGAGGAGGGGGTCCACATTTTCACTGGGGTGGGTGAGGAGAGATTTTCATCATGGTCAGAAATATCACATTGCAGAGGGAGTTTTTTGAGAGAAGAATGGCCTCTGAATGAGGCATGGCTTTTATACCAGCACTGTTTTCTTCCCTGTAGCCAGGAGAACAAAGACAGGGTTTCTCCCTTCGGGGAAGGTTTTTGAAACACTGATTCTTCTTCTTCATGGAGATGAAAAAGCTGCCCATCCTGAGCTATATATTGCACTTCCCCACTCTCCTGTTTCTCAGCGCTCTGTACAATGCACTTGTGGGTGGGATAGAATGGGCTCTGGCACCCTGAAACACAACAGGAGAAAATATTTTCTGCAAAAAGATCAGTTCAAAGTTCAGCCACAGCCAAAAAAAAAGCATACAGCTTCTCAGGAAGTTTTAGGAAAAAAAACAGAATCAAGGAGAGGATGTTGATGTGTTGATTGCGGTGGGGTAGGCGAAAATGCATCTTCAATATTGAAAGCAATACTCCTCCTGCCCCATATTCATCTGAAACAAGATGGGGTGGAGAAAGGAAGCAGGAGTACCTCCACCAATGAAAGAGTCCAAATTAGGTCCAAAGGGACTTGAGAACTTCTGAAACCCTGCAGAAATATCAGTCATCTTCACTGTGTAGCGTGAGATGCCATCCATTTTCTGAATGTTTGACTATCGCTCATTTTAATGGTTTATAGGCCATTGACAAACTGTCCCATACAAAGATGTAAAGCTGGAGTAACAGAAATGGAACATAATTCTAGGATCCAGAGGTTATGTGTGCTTGCATCAAGAAAAATATTGGCATCATATCACTGTGAAGCTCTTTGTCATTATTGTTGGCTTCACTGCAGTTCTCACTAACGGACTTATGGTAGTTTTATGTTCTTCTATAAACTGCAGCTCTGAAGCATGTTTTTGCAAAATTTTGGGTTCTGCTTGAAAGACTGAATACTGTAAAGAAGATGTAAAGGTATACCAAACGACTCAAACTGCTATAAAATTATTGGGCAAGGGGAACTCTGAGGTAGTCTGAATGAGTATTCCTTGCAGGAGATGCAACAAACAAATCAGAAGGGTTAGAGGAAGCATGGGTTAAAGGATAAAGCTAATATATGACATTAGCAATTCAGTCTTCCTCCAAAGATGGCCGTTTCTGGACGGAATACTCCTGGATGGAATAGTTAAAAATTTAGCTGGTTTTCTTGTATACTATATGTAAGAATCAATGATGCAAAGCAACTGCAGAAAAACTTGTGCTGCCTGAAGGTCTCACAAATGTGAAGGCAAGATTATTATGTAGCCTACTTGCCAGAAGTCCACTTCATCTCCTATTTTAAGCAAATGTCAGCAGGTATAACTGACAATCTAATTATTGCACATGCCTCCAGTACAATTACAAAGCAAAAAGATACATATAAGCAACATCAGTTCCACTTTAGGAATGTGTGCAAAATAGGCATAAATTCAGAGGATCCTAAAGTGAGCAAGCACACCAGATGCTCACATGATACTCACACATAATCTCAGAGAAGTCTGTTCTGTGAGAAACAGTCTGTTCTAGTTTCTTGTTGCATTTCCTTGGATTGAGACCTAACCATCCTCTCAGTTGGCCTGATTCTTTTAAGAGGAAACACTCTTAGGTAGGAATGGAGTTGCAGAGTGTTCCTGCTTTAACTGCTCAAGAGACCAGGACAGGAGTGAATACCACAGAGCCCACCCTCCCCACCGACTGAACACAGATCACATTTTTTCTGTGTTGTATGTAGCATACATTGGGAAAAAATTCAAGATGATTTTTCCAGAAACAGTCCAGCAACCCTAGCACGTGGAAATGACCTCGCTACCCAACAGCCTGATTTTTGGATAAGTTATTCTAATAAACATTACTTCAGAGAAAAGGCATTCAAAGCGTTTGGATGCCGAAATATGCAGACAGCAGCATGTATGTGCCTAAACAGGATGAACTGCACCAACATTTTCTAAAGTATGTGTACTCCTGTATGTTCAAGAGACATAGGATGACCAGTGTGTATGCATCCACAAATACTCTGTGACTTTGTTACATGATCTTCCTCGTTCTCTTAAGAAGAACAAGAAATCTGAACAAGACACGCTGTCCTCCATTTTTATACCTGCCCATATTTGCTGGGTTGTACCTTTTCTCTCAGTTTTAACCTGCTGAAATGGCAGTTTCTGATAGATAACCAAATCAGTGTATCCCTCTTTCCCATGAGAGCTGTGATTGTTGAAGTCACTAAAGTGAGATACTCACTAAAGTTTGAGAGTTACAGCATCCTATCCTAGAATAGCTAGCTGGCTGTTGAGTAATTATTTGGAAATAATTTAGAATTAACAACTTCTGATAGTTCGTAAAGTGTTGCTGAAACATAATATTTAGGTCTTTCAGGACAGACATTCGAAAGCAGGCTTCCTTGTAATTTTATGAATGTAGGCTAAAGCTTCTTACAAATCACTATTATGAAATTCTGTGCATAGTGATAACTTGAGCTTTCGAATGACTATGTAATTTTTACACTCAGTAGACAAGTAAAGAAAATTTAACATATAGGTGGTATGATTCCAAAGTTAAATGTGTGGGTTTGGGAAGAATGTCAAATACCTATTCTGACTCAAAATATTCTCAGAGTATTTATTTATGCAGCTTTGTTTCTTTCATTAAAAACAAATATCTCAAACTAACCTGGTCGGAGTTACTACATTTCCAGGAGAAAAAACAGAAAACCGCTTTTGCAGAAATTAGTGTGTTGGTTTGTTGTCTGTTTTGTTTGTTGTTGTTTGTTTTTTTTTTCTTTTTCAGTTCTACCTTTTCTTTGGACTTTTCCAAAGCTGTTATGTTCCCTAGAGTATGATGAGAAATTATATTTGCGGGATTTCAAATTATAGCAAAAGGAAATTGCACAGTGACCCTTCCTTATGTGCAAGCAAATCTTATAATTTTCTGCTGGAATGGGAGTGTGTGTAAGAGTGTGTCATGCCTTTGAGAAAAGAAGCAGCCTTTGGCAGTGCTAGCAAGCTATAGCCTATAAAATAATTTTATGAAGCTGAGCATTTGATTCATTTAGGAACTCATGCTCATCATTATTTTGAAATTTGCTAATTCACATTACATGATGTGTAAATACCTGAGATTAGGCACATACTAGACACTGACAAAATCAATTCTCTGCACTATAAGTTTGGGTAACTCATTTTTGTGAGAAACAAAAAAACCCCTAGCTTTCTTAAGGAAAGTGCGGTCAAAGATTTACAATTCCACTTGGGAATGTTTTCTAATCTACCACTGAAGGTAAATGGAAAATTAGAGACAGATTTTTCCATTCCAGTGAGGCACTGAATAAGGAGGAAAGGAGGCTGTTCTTTGCAGTTGTGAAGAGCAAAAGCTAAATTCACTCGTCTCCCTCCACTTCCTTCATCATGAATTTGTATTATTTTACATACTTCTGTGGCTTTTGTTAAGGTGTAGGCAAATATAATAAAGATCAGAGGAAAATGGCATGATGAAAGGCATTTTTCAAAATGCATGTCTGCTCTAATCTTTGTGACTTTTTATTTCTCATGCTGTTAAGACTGTGATTCACAGCCATATCCTACCTGATGGACTCCAGAAATCTCTCTGAAACTGAGAAAAGCAGCTATTTCAATTTGTGGTATGATTTTTTAGACATATTTGGACATCTTGAAATTGTCTTTGCAAAGGGAGGGAGTGTTTGGTGGAAAAGAGTTCAAACTTGTCTGACTTCTGGATTTTTTTCACAGCAATGCAATATGTCATCAATAAGTGCAGTTGTAAAAATTGTCTTTGTTCAGCTTTGTTTTAAACTTTGAAAAGGACATTTGTACTTTCCCTGTCTCATGAATAAACAATGCATAATGATTATGATAATAACTAGAAATTACTTTTATTTTTGGTGTCTTTTATTTCAATTCGAATTGCAGAAAGGTTGATTGACAGCCTATAAATAGATCATTCAAACATCAACTTGACTATTTGTGTTCAGTTCCACATTGGATAAAATTAGCAACTAACAGTATTCAAACAGGTTTGCAACATGTTTTCCTGAAAGCTCAGACAAACTTTTGCTCTAAGATGGACATGGCCACCGTGGGGCACAAGACCTTCAAATAACCACTAACCTGGGTGTGGTCTTGCTTCCCTCTGAAATAGCACCATCTTTATTTATTCCACAAGCAAAAGAGGGTGCTATGGGCTGCCTCAGCAACTGCTTTGGGAGCAGGGAGTAAGTAGAAGGTGTGAACAGAGTTTATTATTTAATTGTGTTTCGGCATATATACTTGCTTGCTTGTTTTAATCTATGTAGGTAAGTGAGAATGGAAACTTGAAGATAAAATGTAGCTTTTTTTCTTCAGTATAAGCAGTTTGCAGCACCACTTAATACAATATGTAATAAAAAGATTGCAAGATTCAATGTGTGTCTCATTGTTTTAATTTGACAGGTCTTAGATTTTGATGGTGCATTCTCTATCTATGCTTTCTTCCCCTGAGAGTGTAGATTAAAGATGCATTTTTTATGTGTATTCTGTGTCTCAATTATCATATGTATTTAAGTGGTAGAAGCTGTATTGCCACTAAATGTTGAAGGAATTTGTCTTTCAGAAATATGGGAAAAGCAGTAAATGTGGGCTAGTGCATTATTTTCCCCACCAGGAAGGAGTCATCTGACATTTCTGTGGTTTTATTAGTATTTACTTCACTAGAAAGCTCGTTATTCTTTAGGGCAAGAAAGTTTGAAACCAGCCTGCTTCAAATGTGTTTTACTTTCTGATAGTGAGTGGCACTGCTAGTTTGATCCCTGTGTGTTAAAATATTATCAGCTCTTTTCTTACCGAGAGTAGATCCTTTCAAAGATGAAAACTTAAACATGGTTTTTACTTCAGACTTTTTATTGTGACCCTTCAAACAAGAGAAAAAAAAAAAACCCTCACCCTGCAGTTTACAATGAGAAGAGTATTCAAGAGATCTTTTCTATTCATATTTTTTTCTGCCTTTTGTCTTCTTTAGCTGTTCTGGTGACATTTGCTTTGAAAACGTGGGTCTTTGTTTTTATCCTTGAAAGATTATAATTGATTCGGTTGCCATCTATGTGCACATGATGAGTATTTGTTGTGTAGATGGAATCAGTTCTAGCAGAATATTGCTGCATGCTGCATGTTGCATTATTCACTTTCATCTGCATGCAGCTCATGGCTGGCAGGCTCCTCACAGCTACCTTTAAAGTGGCTTATCCAATATAAAGCTCTGGCTTGTTCAGTAGGAAGTCTAGTAGATCAGTTGTCATATTGGAAGCCTCCTGCTGAATTCAGGAGAGAATACAGGAGAGGGGCCATGCCAAGGTCTGATAGAGGATTGTTTGAGATGGCATTATTGTGCTTAAGAAAGCTCTGGTCATTTTTTTTCAAGTTATCACTTTGTCTGAAGAGCAAAGCAAGGTTGAATTGAGCAGGGATAAATCCTAGGATAGAAACAACGTTTGTTTTTCCATTCATTATCACTATTATATCCTGTAGAATCCAAAGAGCAAAATTATGTTTTAGAAAACAGGTATTGGTAACTTGCTTCCTAGTGCCTACATACTTCAAATAAATCCTGATAAGCCTCACATCTGTGCATTTGACCTTTTTAGAGAATCATCCAACTGACTTCGAAGTGATGATGTAATACTGAAAGTCGGTGTATTCGCTTTTTTGTAGGACACTATGCAGTCTGAAAATTTCTTCACAAGATGATTTTGTTAACTTGAGGATTTTTGTTATGGTAATGAAAGAAGAAGACCTCTAACAAATTTATAGGCAGCTATTTTTAGTCCCCAGCTGACTTCTCCTACTGAGAGGTTACTGCCCCCATTACCAAATGGGAACATGTGTTTGCACCTCAGCTGCATCAGCAGGAAGTCTCAGGGCTTACATCACCAGTGGTGGTGGGCTGATGCGAAGTAGCCAAACTTCTTACTCAGTCAGCTTTGCCCTTTTGCTGACTCTGTTGTTCGGGAAGAGCAGACCAGTGGGATACTAACATCTTAAGCTTCTGCACAGCATGACCTGGTGCTTGTCTAATATTGAGTCTGGAAAAGGTCATGTGGGAACATGCAGTAAATAATTTTTGCATTGGAAAGTGTTGTTAAGCTTTCCTGTTTAGCTCTGACTGTCACACTTCAAGCTTACTTATATCAAACTTGTTCTAATGACCTATGTCTGCCAGGAAGATTACAGTTTTGGCAGTATTTTGATGTTTTTGCACTGGAAAAAGAATTTTAGACAACAAACAGTAAAGGCCTAACTTGGGACTGACTGAAAAAATCCTCTTTCAGCTGCTGCATGTAGTCTTTTCTCCACCCATCTGCATTATGGGAATTTGTGTACAGGGGGAGCCCTTAGTGTATAGGAGGTATGGATGAAGCAACTGGCAAAGAAAAGTAAGTTAAAAAAAACAACCAACAACAAACCAAACAGAAAACAACAACAACAAAAAGGAAACAGAAACTTGCAATTCCTTTAAGAAGATTTTGGAAACAGTAGGCTGACCTAAGATATAAAAAGAAGAAGGGAATTTGTGATGACAGAGACAGGGATTTTCAGTGCTGAGTCTGTAATGCTTATTCCTTATGCTGAGTGTATACATGCATATATGTTTTATTAAGTCTTACCTGATCCCTAAAAGTGCATTTTAATTGCCTCTTTTATACAGATGTGTTAGTTACTTACTGAAGTACTTCCTGGTGAATTAGCTGCCATCCAGAATTCTCCTGTCCTGCCGGTCATCTTTTTTTTCTAATCTTGACCTAATTCCTACCTGATACTTACTAACGGTGTATCATCTCTTTTCTATTTCTACTATTTTGGAACAACAGTTGTTACAACTTTTTCTGTGTTTACATTGCATTCCTTTCATTCACTTGCATATCCTTACATTTTGTTTAGCAGTTAATGACTAATTTACTTTATGGAAAAAGTAGATATTTACCACCCAATACAATTTCATGGAATGTTTAAAAGTAAGTGTGTTTCAGCAGTAGGTTATAATAACTAAAGATGCTATGGCATACTGACAAATGTAATTCTCAGTAGAGATGGAATGCCAACCACTAGGCATTTTCAGCAAGATACTAAATATCTTTACTTTAACAGATAGCTTCAGTTAATGTGCCTTACGGTATGGTACTAGATATATTTGCAAGTCACACTTTTTGAAGGATTTCAACCACTGAGAGGTTACTCTCTAGATGTCCTTTGGAATGTGTTTCTTTTCCTAGTATTGTTGTTACTGCCTTCAGTCAAAAGTGTATAATGCAAATTGCAAAAGGGAAGGAAGGAAATATTGTATATAAGAAGAGCAAAAAATGTTTATTCACAGATTTCTCTAGGGCCATTGATGCAAGACACTAGTGGGCTTTTTTTGCTTATGGCTGAGTTTGTAGCCTTAGGATTTTCACCTTTTCGTCTCTTTCCTACATAGGAGATACTGAGATCTGAAACAATGTGTTTTATTTTTCTATAATGAGGGAAAATAATTTTGATTGATCCGATCGGAAATTTTTTTTAAAAAAGGCTTAAGTAGTTAAAAAACTGATTCTGTTGCTTTTTTTCTGGTTTCTCATACTGTTATGATTTTGCACACAGATTAGCGTTTGTCTGTTAAGAGCCTTACCATTAAAATAATATGCAACGTCTTTTGATCTACTCATGGTCTGGCCATTCCTGTACAAGTTAAGTTTTTTAAGAAACTGGGAAGTTAGTAGGTCCCAACATTCTCAAGACACGTATTTCTTTGCCATTTGAGCACTTCCTTTTTAATATTTGAAATTAAACTGATTTTTAAAAACAGTGAGTCCTATTACTTAGTATGGGACAGAAAGAACTGTTGACTAATCATAAGAGTTGAAAAGCAGGTATTTTCTTTTGTATATACCAAATACAGAGAATCTAAAAAACAAGGAAAAAACAAAGCTACTATAAGGATGTATGTTAGCACGAACTATTGAAAAATGAAGAAAATAAAGATTTGCTGAGTTAATGCTGTTTCATAAATTTGCATTTTTTTCAGATAAAAATAATGGCTTAAGAGCTATATTTCAGTATATCTAGGGAAGTTTCATTTACTGCCTTCTAGGCAAGGGATGACGAGAAATTTTCTATGTATTTGTAGTACTGTTAGAAATTAATAATTCATGTTGGTATTATTATTAAATTGCTGTCAACTAAAGATGACTGATAATCATTTTGCCTAAAGGAACACATCCTGGAAGTATCTCGATTTGATATCAAGATGCCAATTGACTCTTTAAAGAAATATTTGAACTTCTTGACAATTCATATATTTTTAAGGATCTGTAGCATCTCATGAAGATTTTGATTCATTTTTTGCACCTTCCCATCCGAGAAGGAATGCATGTAAGCAGACACATCACAATAGTCTGGTCACAAAACCTGGAAAGTGTTCTCAGTACATACATCAGGACTTTTGTCTCTCTTACACATCACTGAAAGTTTCAGTAAAAATGTGCTACTGAAATGTGTACTAAACCTTTAAGAATGATTTCTCTGTCTCTCTGTACTGTACAGTACTGAATCACTACCAGGGTTACAAACAGTAGGATAACAGGGGTTGTGAAAATTATACAATATTCTAATTTAAATTACAGCACTGTTAAGTACAAAACAGTGCAAGAACTAAGATTTTACTCCAAATGTGGCTTAAAGAGAAGTAAGACTTTAGAATTATAATGGCAGTTAGTTATAATAATATGCTTTCCATGTTAGACGTTGTCTTTTCCTGGGATTTCTGTAGCCAGATACAGGAAGAATTATAGAGCGGTGAAGTAGAGAGACAAAGTGTCTTGTTTTAAGCTTATAGGAATACTCTTTCTGTCTTTACCTCATTCACTAATTTTAGTTTTAGAGAGGTGAATTGCAAAGCAAGCTGTAAGACATCTGTCCACTGACATCTGACATCTCTCACACTGTTGAAGTGACAAGGCTGAGCTATTGCATCACAGGTTGCACTCTCTGATCTGGTGAGACCCTACAATAGCATCATGAATTAAGGTTTTTTGAGCTCTTGTTTCTTGTTGCTGACCTAGCAGTGCCATTGTGCCTTCTTTTCTTATAGTTGTGTTATATCTCAAGTATCAAAATTATTAACAGAAATTACAGAATCACAGGACCACAGAATCACAGAATGTTAGGGGTTGGAAGGGACTTCTGGAGATCATCAAATCCAACCCCCCTGCCAGAGCAGGACCACCTAGGGCAGGTCAAACAGAAATGCATCCGGACTATGGGTCTTGAAAGTCTCCAGTGAAGAAGACCCCACAACCTCTTTGGGCAGTCTGTTCCAGTGCTCCGTAACCCTTACAGTAAAGAAGTTTTTCCTCATGGTGAAGCAGAACTTCCTGTGTTCTACTTTACATCCGTTGCCCATTGTCCTATCACAGAACATGACTGAAAAGAGATATTTATATACATTAGTAAGATCCCCTCTCAGTCTTCTCTCCTCTAGACTAAACAGCCCCAGGTCTCTCAGCCTTTCCTCCTAATACAGGTGTTCCAGTCCTTTAATCATTCCTCCATTTAACTCTCCCAAGTAAGTCGCTGTCCCTCTTGAACTAGGTAGCCCAGAACTGGACACAATACTCCAGATGTGGTGTCACCAGGGCAGTGTAGAGAGGGAGGATAATCTCCCTCGACCTGCTGGGTACGCTCTTCTTAATGCACCCCAGGATACCCTTGGCCTCCTTGGCCACACAGGCACATTGCTGTCCCATGGATAACTTGTTGTTGACCATGACTCCAAGGTCCTTCTCCACAGAGCTTCTTTCTAGGAGGTCGGCTCCTAGCCTGTACTGGTGCATGCTGTTATTTTTCCCCAGGTGCAGGACTCTACACTTATTCTTGTTGAACCTCATTAGGTTCTTCCTCATTAGGTAACCTCAAACCTAACACAGAGGGAGATCTTGCCCATTCTGAGTGTGGAAGCACAGGTTTACTTGCAGTGTAGCTGGCAGCTTGAAATGTATAACTTTCTTCAGTTGCTAGGGCAGCACATGTGTTTGTGTCTGTCATTTCCAACACACTACTTCTGATTACAGTAGAGGCCTGGAAATCACAGGACATCGTTGTTAATGTTTCAGAGTTGTCCCCTATCCTGCAGATGACACATATCCAAGACTCATTCTGTGAAGCTTGTATAGAAGGAGGTGAATGATGCTAAATAATTTTCTCTCCAGAATTTTATTTACCAGCCTTAGATGCTGCTTTTGAGAGAGACTTTGTACTGAGGTACAAAGAAGTCAAATTACCAGGTAGTAATATCCCACCAAATACCAAAGTCAGCATTACACACGCTGCTGCTGATCTCTTTAAATAATTTTGACCACTGGAGGCTAAGCCTAACCTCTTCACGTGGCATGCAAAAGAAAGAGGCATTTGTCATTCTGGTGTTTCAAAGAGTGTTTCTGAAAAGCTACCCTGCTTCAGTCTCTCCTTTTTACTATAGAAAAGCACTGCTAGGCAGAGTTAAATGGATTAATTACCTTTTCAGTGCAAGAGAAAAAAGAAGTAAGAGTCTTGTCTTTATCTCCTCTGATTTCAGAGGCTAACTAGAGGCTTTTCAGATGCGCATATCCCTTTAATGACTTAATCATCTAATTAGGTGACTTGCAAAGGCTATTGGCAAATGAGCAGAGGGTTATTTTCTAATTCCCATGTATCTGTTGATAGAGCAAAGGATTCTGGTATAGTCTCTGTCCTATTCCCCCATTCAAGGTTCTGGAGATAAAGAGTTAAGATTAAAGATGAACAAGCTCTTTGAATAGGAAATGCAAACTGGCTAAGAACGTGTTATTTTTATTTTAAACCTCTGCAGCTTTTTAGCAACAAAGTTGGCTTAGAGGATAGGTTTAAACCACTTAAAACAATCCCTCAGTTTTGAAGTTGCCTTTTCAAATGCACCCACTTGATAAGTGTAAAAACGGCTTTAAGTCTTCAGTTCTGTTGAGCTCACACATTTCACCGTGTGCTAAAATGGGCAATTAACAAATGTTCTTCACATGTGAATCCTGAATCAAAATACAGTCAGAGTTCTTCTGTGATCATGGGAAAGCAGTGTTGCCTAAACCAAGTAGCCAGGAAACATAGTTTTAGTTTCTGTCTAGCTCAAGCAGCAAGCTGATGTTAGTTTGGGATGTGTGGGCTTCATTACATGTTGAGCCCAGTATCTGTGTTTACTTGTGGCATTTCAAACATATCAATTGCACCTTTACAGCCAGGAAAATACTGTGCCCTTTGATGTTGTTTCAAAGTCCTGCATTGCTGTGAAAATAACACTTACATGGGGGGAGGAGGGTGGGCAGAGAAAGTTGTCTAAACTGTGACTTAGCAATATGGGTGTTAAAATAATTAAGGGGTGTTTAAGGTCATAATGGGAGATTTTCACATGTAAAGCCAACTATTTTTATATTTCTGAGGATCAAGTGATGCTGCCAGTATGTGTCTTTAATACAACTTTTGGATATTAATGGTATTTCAACACATTGCTCTATGGACCACTGAGCAAAAATCAGTTCAAATTAAACAGTAAATGTATTTAAGGAATAAACTTAGCCTTGTGTCAGATATGAAGACTGGAAGGTTTTTTTGGGAATGTTTGAGCTGAAGGAGTTCTTAAAAGAATGGGTTTTCTGGAGATACCAGTAATTGATTATGAGTTGATACATACAGCCAATCCTCTGGATAAATAAAATTGTATCTTAGTTGCATGTTAGAGTTGCACAGGCTTGTAGAGAGAGCAGCTATGGCAAGTTTTAATGAGTTCTCACATCAAGGAACTCTCCGGGTCATCTAGCACCCATCATCTCTCTTGGAGAACATGATCTCAGTCTTTTTTCTGCCACACCGTGCAGGAGTTACCCACTTTCAGCTTTCCCCTAGGCAGTTCATGTGGTTTCATCACTTTTTCATCACTTTTTTTCATCAGTGGGCAGTCATTATTCCTTTTTACAGGATTTGCCCACTGTATTCAACAGCCTTCCCCTTCTTAAAGATATAGTGAAGTGCCACCTCCTAAACTGTTAAAAAACTATGGGTTTTCAAGCCACTTCACATTCCACTGAACATTCACTTGCACCAGATGAGGTAGGTGCCCACTAGTTCTGTTAAACACAGGATTTAGACTATACATCTTGTACATTATATTAATCCAGGTTCCTTATGTGTGTCATAGTTTCAGAGCATGACTGTGGCACAGTTTTGTGGCATAGATACCTACAGTCCAGCTTTGCCTCAGAGGCCAAGAGTGACTGTGGATGAACCATGCAGTCATCCAGCTTGATTAATCAATCCCATCACTCTGATCAGGTTTTTGTATGTTTTTGGTGGATGGATCTGAAAAAGACTGCATTGTGGGTAGCCCAGAGTGGAGGTCCAATTTGCTGTGCAGTGATTTCTATCTTCTGTGTTCAGAAGAATATGTATGTTTTACATGTGGGATTTTCTTATCCTGACTGACAAGCTGAACATAAAATAATTTTATTTCTTTTCTTTTTTGTTTTCTTTTTTGTTTGTTTGTTTTCTTTTCCTTTTTTTTTTCAGGCAAAACATCTGGCTTTGTCAAATGTACTTTCTGAGTTAAGCCTACTTTGTCATAAATTCCTGTAAAACCTCTTCTAATATGCTTTTTCTGCTGCTTTCTGCTTTCTGTTCTTCAACAGAATTATTATTTTTAAAAATTTTACATAATATTTTTGAATTGGATATTTCACTGTTGTGACAAACGAAGCCACTGCTTTGGAAATGTCAAGATTACTTGTTTCATTCTATTTCAGAATGAAAGTTAAAGAACATATGAAAGGCCATATATGAAAGGGAAACTCCTACTTTTGAATAACTTTAGTACTTTTTAGATGGTAGAGAAGAGATAAGAGACACCTCCCACTAGATCAGGTTGCTAAAAGCCCCACCCAACCTGGCCTTGGACACTTCCAGGGAGGGGGCAGCCACAGCTTCCATGGGCAATGGGTTGCAGTGTCTCAGCACCCTCATGGTGAAGAATTTCTTCCTAATGTCTAATCTAAATTTACCCTCTTCCAGTTTGGAACCATTCCCCCTTGTCTTACCACTCCATGCCCTTGTAAAAAGTCCCTCTCCAGCTTTTCTGTAGGCCCCCTTCAGGTACTGGAAGGCTGCTATAAGGTCTCCCTGTAGCTTTCTCTTCTTCAGGCTTAACAACCCCAACTTTCTCAGCCTGTCTTCATAAGAGAGGTGCTCCAGCCCTCTGGTCATCTTTGTGGGCCCCCTCTGGAGTCGCTTCAAGAGCTCCATGTCCTTCCCGTATTGAGGGCTGAAGAACTGGACACAGTACTCCAGATGGGGTCTCTCAAGAGCAGAGCAGAGAAGAGCAGAGCGGAGCAGAGCGGAGGGGGACAATCACCTCTCTTGACCTGTTGGCCATGCTTATTTTGCTGCAGCCCAGGATATGGTTGGTTTTTTGGGCTGGAAGAGCACATTGCCAGTTTATGTTGAGCTTCTTATCAACCAACACGTCCAAGTTTTTTCCCTCAGGGCTGTTCTCAATCTGTTCTCCATTCAGTCTCTACTTGTGCATGGGATTGCCTCGACCTATGTGCAGGACCTTGCAGCTGGCCTTGTTGAACTTCAGGAGGTTGGCACAGGCCCACCTCTGAAGCCTGTATGGTGACTCTGTGCTCTCTTGTCCACATGTGGCATGAAAGAACAACTCACAACTTGTGTGATTCTCACTAATAGATTGATATGGATAGGAGAAGATGAGAAATGTTTTAACATGGATACTCAAAATACAGTTCACAGAAATAGGCTTTGCCTGAATTTTTCCCATAGGTGGATTAGTTGGACTGATTGCTGAGAAAAACACCATTTTTGTACTATGTATTAATTTTTTAACATCTGGAAGAAATAACCTTTTCTCAGACCTTGAGAAACCGTTTAGAAGCACAGACAGTGAACTTCAACTTTGACAGTGATGAGAGTGACCAAGTGATGGGAAGAAAGGTGTACCCAGGTGATCCTCAGGCACACATCTTTCATGAAACTACATGGTGTCTGGGGAAAGTATTTTTAGGTGTTTCATGCAACGAGGCCTGAGCAGGCCAGTAATGCCCAAATTGATGAGAAATCCATCCAAGGCTATTAAATACTCTGGTTCACAAAATCCTTAAGCCATGAATCACTGCAAGTGGGAAGGGTGTCCTAGGGAAGTAGTACTATGGATTTTTTTTGTACATATGCTGTATTCTGGAGAGATATTGCTCCATGTACCCATACTTCTCCCTGGCCATTCTCCGTATGCTGCCATTAGAAACTCAGTACTGAGTGAGATCAAATCTGAGTCTGATCAAATGTGATAACTCTTGTGGTTTATTTGTTTGATTGGATGAGGTTTTTAAAGATATTAACATTACTGGAGCATCTGCTCAAGATTCTGTCTACCTGTGGGAAACATAAGTCATTTAATGAACTGCCATTCCTGTACAGTCCCTGAGCCAGCTGTCACAGGCATAGTTCTTAGTGACTGTAAATTTGCAACCAGGCATGTCTGCAATTAAGTGAAGTGGTGGAGTTATGCATTTAACTAATTATTGATGGGCAGATTTTAAAAACAGCTTACAGATTCCAGGTAGCAAACTGGTACTCTTGGAACCATTTGCTGAGTCTCAGAAGATACTTGGAAGGAGTGAAAAAGGGTGAAGTGTGCCTAAATGAAGATTTTCTTTTTGTGGGGTGCTGGGAGTGACACAGGAAAAGCCTGGTCCCCTTTGTTCCCTATTGAGGATCCTCCGAGCAGGAGCACTCAGACTTGTTTGGACAATCTAATATCCGATGTGAAACAAGGAGCACATGTATTGTGCCTGCCGCCAGCGGCTCTATTAGAAACAATCAGTCCTTTTCCAAGGCTACATGGAGCGTGATGTAATTCCATTTTCTTCCTGACTGCAGGAAAGGAAAATCAAGTAATTAAATGTGAGAAATCACCAGCCAGGGGGGGCCCTTTCTGCTTGGGTGGATTTCCCAACACAGTTGCCCAGCCGCAAAAGCCAGAAGTCGACCCAGGGGAAGACGGCACGGCCCTGGACAAAAGCATGACACTGCCCATGAATGCACTGCGTACCAAACACAGTTTGTTGTCAGGAACTGACAAGCCAGCCATGTCCAGCTCAAGTGGCCATACTTCCCATCGGCTTGAAAAGGCCTGCCAGTGAGGAGGCTTTGGTCACAGCGCTATGCTTTCTGCTCCCGGCCCCATTGTCCTGGGGGCTGCAGGTCCCGGGCAGAAGGCGTCACTACCCCACCAGAAGGCGACCAGGGGTGGTGGGACTGGGGGTTGGAAATGGGTTGGCGGTGTGGGAGTGGGGGGGCCCTGAGGAAAAAGCATCCTGCAGGCAGGAGCAGCCATGGTCACAACAACCTGGTCTCCCAGTTTTGGATTCCTGGCCATTTGTGTCTTTAAGACCTGTATTTGCAGCACATCTCCCTCTTCTGCTGGCTATGGGACATCACGGTTACAGCATACTTAAAATCTTAGACCCTAGAAGCACTTATTTGGGTTTTGCAAAAACCTTTAGCAGAATTCAAATATTATGTATGTGGGTAATAAATAGTCTTATCATATATAGCCTTAACTTTCTGAAAGTCTACACTGCCTAGAACTGAACGAAACTCTGCAAACAGGCAATAAACAGGCGGAGAATTTGAGCCACAAGTTTGGTGGGAGAACTAAAGTCATTTTAGTTCACTTTGATTACTCTTTTTAATAGGAAGCTTACGAGGAGCCTATCACCTGTTTTTTATATGTAACTATGTTTGACATTTCAATTTCGTTCTTACAGCTTTTAATACATTTTTTATCTTGTACTCTCCTACAGATAATTTACTTCCCAGTGTTTCTTTGTAATAGCAACCGGAATGGAAAAAAATGTTCTCATTTATGTGTAAATTTTGTTAACAAACTCATCTGCCTAAATCACATTTCTTCCTAAGGATTTTATTGTGTGGTAGCTGCTTTTTCACTAAAGTTAGAACTTTAAAACAGCTTTCAAAATCAGCTTGAAAGTAAATTACAATGAAAATAAGATAAACACAACAAAACATTTTGATTTTTGCTTTAAAAATTGAGAAGAACCAAGGCAATAAAGGGTATTAAGACCAAGGAAATAATTTAATACTTTTATGTTGTTTATGGGCTTTTGAAGCTTATAAAGCATGTGACTCCATCATTGTGCATTTTTTAGTAATTGAAATGTGTGATCTATTGTGTCTTATTTAAGCACACTTAAAGAACATAACATGGAAAAAAAAAAGCCTCATATTGATTTGTTCCTTCTGACTCTAGGTATAAGATTAATTAACGCAGAACAAGTTTCTTTGCCAGGCTAGCAAAGTGACAAAAATTGTGTTTCAGGTTAGGACCTTCTGTTCCATTGCCTTTGTAAAACTGTGAAATGGTGTGAATATGCATCAAAATGTGGATATCTCAAACTGTAAAGCAAATTCATTGGTATTGTAGGCAAGGCTGCTTGCTGGTGTTGCTGTTACTTGCTCAGAGGGTCACTTTTTCTGACTGGAGATAAAAGCTATGGAAATCTAGAATCATTTTAGTAATGACTTTTTTTGTTGCCCTTAGTATTCTGTGTTTCAGCAGTCTGGGATGGAAATGAGTACGCAAAATGCACGTGACATTGCGACTGGCACTCGCTGCTTCAGGTTTCAGTTAATCCTCTGCAGAGTGCTCTGAATGTTGAGCAAAGATGATAATTTAAGATCATTTCCACAGATCTCTTAGAATTATCAGTAAATTATCCTATGTGCTGATTCCAGAGAGGGCGGTATCATTTCCTGGTGCTTACTCAGTGTTAGCAAAGATGGATAATTTGAGAAAGTCACAGTTTCAGGTCTCTCTTCTAATGATCAATAAATAAATAATGCATCCCTGAGTGGCAAAACCATTCCTTCCTGGCAAAAGCAGCAGAATATAACTTTTCATGTACAACTTCACCATCTTAAATGTAAAACAGTAATGTACAATACTTTGGTGAAAGCTGCAATTTTGTGCTATTTATATGTACACATAATAGTGTTTAGCTGTTTTGAATGTCTTAGTATAGTAGCCAGTCTTTCCAGTCTAGAAATGCACAAAATTCATAATTGGCTTGTAAATGCTTTATTAGAAGCTCTGTGCTCATTTCCTCCATAGCCTTCAAAGATCTAGCATAATAACTATCTGGAATGAATTGTGCTTCTTGTTTTAGTAGCAGCTGCATCTGTACATGGTTAAACTTAACTGTTAAAGGTTACATAGTGGAATTACTTTTTCAGTAACATAAAAATGTAAGAATTTTAGCTGGTTCTGATTCAATGTCTCCTTCAGAAAGCAGTCATCCAAAATACCTGATCTGTAGAATGTCTCACCCATGTTTTTAAGAATCTTAGGTATTTACAAGAACTAATTCACCTTTGCAAACCAATGACTCAAAGCAAGTTGTGTAAAACAAGGATCATAATACTAGCCAACCTGGTAAAAAATTCCATGTTGTCAGTGCTGTCTTAAGGACTAATAGTCATCAGAGGGTCAGTGGGATGTCTGTGAACAGCTTTTGGTTGCAGTAGGAAGCACGTGGAGGCTTGGCTGGTAATCTAGATTTGAACACATTAAAGTTTGGACTTTGAAAGTCAGGCAACACTGTTCCTTGCACTGGGACTTCCATGTTTTACCTGCTTTCTGAAATACAGTAGGAAATACTGTATCATTACTATCTTTAAGTAGCTTTCATTCTTTGTGACTGTGAGTCCGTGAGCACCAACTGATTATTTGTCTGCATTTGTCATTTGCTGGAGCGAAGGTGGAGGGCAGGCGTAACAGTCAAATCTCTCCTGAAGCTGTCAAGGACAGTGGGTGAGAAATTCAAATGTAAAAGCTAGAACTGCAGTGACAGATGAAAAACTCAGGGGTTTCTCATCCCCATTCTGTATTTGGCTAAACATGATGTGTGATATTAGAATTATTTTTGTTACTATATATGTGACTCTAAAACTGGTTTGTGTTACCTGTGAATCATCAAATGTAGTTTCTAAACACTAAAATTTTGAAATTTTTAGAAATGTGAATGACATCTAACTGAAAACCAGAATCTCTTTTCTTAAATTTTTCTTTTTTGCCTTTTTTTCTTTTTTGTTTCTGTGTTCGTTCGTTTTCCTGTAGATTATCTCAGAAAATATTGAACTACTGAATGCTGCAAGGGAATTTAGTATTGATTAATCTTATTTTATAGCAAATGTATATGCATATTGAATTGAATGAGTGATTGGTATGGCTATCCATGATAACATATTTAAACATATGGACAACAGTCTGAAAAATCTGACAGCGATGAACTGTAATTAAAACAAAACTCTCACCGCTATGACATGGTTTTAGTTCCTCCATGCTTCATTCTTGTCAATGTTCTTCTAAACTTCTAAATTAATTTAATGAGTTTTCTGGAAAAAAAAAAAAATCAGTTATATTTTTAGATTTTTCCTTTCACGTCCTTCAAGGTCTCCCTGGATTTTTCTCTTTCTCTCTACAGCCATGTGCTATACACAAAAGCACATGGATCATTTCCATATCTAAAATATGTTGGAGTGAGAGGAATAATGTGTAGAGTTTCTTCCTTTAATCAAACACAAGTTTAAATCTAGTTGCTTAAGATTCTAAAGGGACAAATAACAGTGGAATGCAAAAGACTGGTGAGAGCTAGGATCTAGTTCCTAAAATCTGTATTAAGAATCTATTATTAGCCAAATTTCCAGAAGTGATGAGTCATCACTGCTTTTTCAAATCAGATGTTTTGGAAAAAAAAGATGGCTAATCTATATTTTTATTTTGATTTGTTATTTTAGTTTCAACATTTTTAAACAATGATCCCTACAGTCAAATTCTAAAATTAATGTTACAGCATTTGGCTCTGAATACTTGTCTCTTCCAACAACTGTAAGAAATGTATCCTGGAAAAAAGACAGCAGACTACCTTTTTCTTTTGCTGCCTGTATACGTATTGATGGAAGCAAGTGTTGTTTTTCCTGACTGTGAGCATAAAGGAGAAGCCCATTTTTGCTGACCAGAGAAATATAAAGGGAAAATATTATTTAATCAGTTTTATTTTATTTTCTAAATGCTGTCCTTTTAAAAAAGTTGAAATTTAATTTATCTTTAGGACAAAGTGAGACATGTTTTAGCTCTCTTGAAGCCATGCTTCAAAATCAGCTCCTCTGCCATTTGTCTCCTATTGCGCGCACTTAAGCAAGTGTGATTTAAACACTGCTCAGCCCTGCCTCGTTTATAGGACCTGATGTATCATCTCTGAGCACAAAGAGCATTCATTCAGTGCTGCACCGAGGTTACAATGCCATGAGTAGTGATGAGCTAATAGCCTTTGGAAGGGTGTGAAAGAACTAAGTAGAAAACCAGCCATGAGGAAATGGACTTCTACTTATTTTTAAAAATGCATTGTTAAGTAGCATATGTACGACGAAAGGAAAGAAAGGACAGAGTATCGCCTTGCTACGTTTACCATTGTTGCCTGAGCCAACTTTAAGATTTCCTTTTGTTCTTCAATATGTGATCCAACTTTAAAAAGACCTCTAGTTTTTTTATTCACAATTGCCTGATTTAAGATACAGTATGAAAATGAGAGGCAGATGTCTCACACCTTAAGTCAATCTCTAAGAGTATTTTAGAGCTGTTCAGTATATCCAAGGTTCTGACCTTCTTTGGCAAAGCTTCTTAATTTTCCCACACCTGCAGTTTTGCTGTCTTTTTTTTTTTTTTTTTTTTCAGTCTCACAATAAATGTAGCTAAAACAAGCTTTCCAGTGTGCATGAATAGAGCACACAGTAGGCAATTTTGGGACTCATTCATCACTGATCAATAGAACCGCCTGGATAGTGGATGAGATAGCAAACCATTTGATTTATTTCATCCAACGTAATAATACATGATTTTAAAAGAAATTAAAACAACAAAGCTAAAAACCTTTATCTTATTTATTAACCACTGATAGAAGTAATAAATAAGTACTGCCATTTCAGTAAAAATATTGGTCAACTGTGTCTGTAGAATGTGGTATCTTTTCTTGAGAGGTGTAAAAACAATAGGTTTATTTAAATAACTGTGGTATGTTTTAATATTTTTCCTAAAGATGCTACTGTGTACAATTAGTAAAATTAATATATATTAAGAAAACACAGGGATTCCACATGTGCTAGAATTTTGAAAAGCTCTTTTGTTTCAGTTTGTTCTCAAGGAATAATTTATCCCTCTTATAATAATGAAGTTATGAAGGTACAGCATATAGTGTCCGATGTAATAATATCAGAAATTAATGGACCCTGAAATATGCATGAATAAAACTGGAGTAATGACTACCAGTGATTATAAACATTCTTCTTGAAAACAATGGTTCCTTACCTTTAATGGAAGACTCAGGTCCGGAACATTTTTCTCAAGACTTCAAAAATGTCAGAAAAGGGAGAACATGAGTTTGACACCACCCACACCAAGATTTTCTCTTCAAGTTACACTTACTTTTAAAACAAGATGACAGCTAAATATTGCAACAATATTTCCCTAGTAATCTAAGCCAAACTTATCATTATTTTCTGAGTAAACTGAGGAACGAAAGACTCCCTCATCTTCTTGATATGTGTTTTGTATCAGCAGCGCCAATGAGGTATTTGGTCACAAAGAGCAGAAATCATAAGTAATGATATGCCTATTTTGTGGTTTTAAAGAAAGACATATTATTTTTCATTAAAAATTATCTTTAAAAAGGAGCTGTTTTGTTCTAGTATTTCAAAAACGACAATTAAATTTTGCAGGAGGGAGGAAGAGAAATTCTCTGAAGACAGAGATGAATACTGTGTACCAAAGCTAACAGATATTAAAATAGATATAACTGCAGTGTAATAAATGCAAATTATATTGTAGAAGATTTATTTATTACATAGAGAAGCCTTCATGAATTTTGAACTTCTGCAAATTATTTTTTCTTAAATTGTGAGTGGTGTCTGAGTAACTTGTGAGACAGTCTTATACCTGAAACTTCCATGATGTATTCGAAGGCATACCAAGATGTTGGGGGTTTTTACTACCAAAAATAAGTATGTTTGTAATTTTTCTTATTTGTCAACTTAAGGCTACCTTTTTGGTTTGTTTGTTTTTGGTTTTTTTTGGTGGTGGTGGAGGAGGTGGGTTTTTTGTATTAGATATTCCAGAATAAGACTGTAATTTACTGATGCTTTTTTTCACACATGAAAATTTTCCACTTGATCTCTAAGGTTCTTTAGAAAGCCTTTTTAAAATGTACTCAAATATTGTTTCTGAATGAAAAATGCCAGCTAGCACTGATACCTGTCATGGCAATCTGGCTGCACAAAGAAATAATAGAATGAAATTCTATTTTGGTAGTTTGGTGACAAGACTAAAAATCATGTGCTGCCTGTGAACGGGTTTTCAACTGTGTTGTGGGTAAGAGGTTAATCCTGCACCCACTCTTTTCAGTGATGCAGTAGCGACAGTACTTCTCTCTCCAGTGGTACAGAATCAGGTGCCAGACCAGAGAAATGCACTTTGAGATTGTTGGTACACATGTACATAGATTCAATGGATTTCTAGAATCCAAATATCTTAGGTGATCTACTTCCAAACATGTTAGAACATTACAAGATTGCATGAAAATGTGTCGCAATGAAAAAAGTGTCGCAATGGCAGCAGAGAAGAATGTCCTGGGGCTAATACTGAGAGTAGAAACTTTTGGCTCATTTTTGCTGTTCAAACATAGTTTACTTAGCCTAGAATTTTGGGAAATGTTTCTTTTTTGGTTATTTTCATTTAGTACTCAACTTTCCATAGATCACAGAGAACTTAAAACCAGTGCAGTTTTCCAAAAGAGCCTTCCTAGATGGCTTAGAAGATATTTCACTGCTTAGAAAATAACTGTTGTTTGTTTTTTTTTAAATTTAACATGATGAAGAGTAGGGACCTTTCAGTGTAAATCTTTTCTATAGGAATGTAGGGAGAAATATGACGGCTTCTTTCACTATCATGTATTCAATAGCAGTGATGAAAAGAGAAATTGCAGGGTTTATTTATTTGCCATTTGTTTTTAACCCAATTTGGGGAAACAAAATAGTTCTGAAGTTTCTCACTGTCTGCATTCAGTGGAGTCAAAACTCTTGGTGGTGAGGGCCCTACAAAGACATCAGCATTCCCATGAAAAATTTTGCATTTGGTGAAACAACATTTTCTGACAAATTGTTTTCCATATCTTCATTATTAGTACTTGCTAGACTCCTTCAAATTAAAAGATAAATGTATAGTGTAGAGTT
This sequence comes from Hemiprocne comata, assembly GCA_020745705.1. Taxonomy (NCBI): domain Eukaryota; kingdom Metazoa; phylum Chordata; class Aves; order Apodiformes; family Apodidae; genus Hemiprocne; species Hemiprocne comata. The sequence continues at coordinate 97,505,137 of CM036587.1, read as the reverse complement.
ATCATGCCATCAGGTCAGATACTGGTTAATGGTCCTTTCTTACAGAACTTGCATAGCAATTTAGTCTGGTTCCCCATGATTTTTTTGTCTGAAGCTTAAGAGCCCATTGAATTGTTTTATAGGAAGGCACTACCTTCTGCTATAAATACATTGCATTATAAATGTTGCTATATTTATAATGATTTATTTTATACATACCAGATTTCTGTAATGTACATGCGCAATGGCCAGAACTGAGAAGGGTTTAGAAATTTAGAGGTAACTATTTATGACATAGAAGAATAGATTGGAAGTTCAGGTTGACCTATGTGAAAATAATTTAAGCCATTGTACAGGACATTGCTTTTTTTCTTTGATTTCATTATAAACTACATAACAAGTTGCTTTGATACTAAATTGGCAGAGTTAATTTGTGGGCAGAACTGTAGTGTTTCTTTTTTATTGCAGAATCCCTAAATTTTATTACAGATTGATATAGATAAGAGCATTGATGCTGGTAATAATAAAGATTACACAAGTTCAACTTTAATCATGTGAAGAATGACTACTCTTTTACAGTACATTTGTCCTACATGTAAAAACTTGTGATACAGCATATATTCAATTAACTGATACATATGAACTGAAGATCAAATGTTATTTGTAATATAACATGCTCAAAATAATTTTTTTCTGTAAGAGAAAAAAATAGTACACTGCCTACCTTATTGTTAACCAGTTGTCTACACATAGCATCTGTTTACATTAGTAATGTAATTGCTGTGATAATAAGCTCATTGATTTAGTATCTAAGGAAATAATCAGTCAGGACATCACATTTGTCTTGCTTTACTTGACAGCCTATCTTCTACACTGAATAGACAATGTCAGTTCTTGCCATTGTTTCAGAGAAATAAAGCAACAAAAAACCCGAGAAAGCTCTCTTGTCTTTGCCAATGATTGCCATAAAAATGTTTGCTGCAGCTAACTGGTATTGGACAAATTTAATTTTAACAGTGGCACAAAGCCAGTACACTTTCGTGTAGGAAAACTGTGTATCTTTTGTTATTCAGACAGTATGACAGCCTTATCTTTCACTTGACAGTTAAGCAGAAAAGGACTGTGAAAAACTAAAACTTTAAATAAAATGAAGACACAACTGGTAAACTTTGCTTAGCTGACTCACTAGGGTTTTTTTCCTTATTCTAAGGATTTTTATGTAAAAATGTGTAAACAAAGTCTCCTTACTAGGAGCTAAGAAGAACTTTACAAGATTGTAAGATGTCTGTGTGCTTGGGTTCACTTTCCAAAATGACAGAGGAAAAAATGGATCAGGAGTGTTAATATAAAGAACAAACCCAGTGTTATGATTATTTTTTCTTTGTTTTATGGACAGCATTACCTTAATATGTCCTTACTGCTGCAACTTTGGATTTCACAAGCTTTCAAATATCCACGGTCCATATAATGACTTCATGGACTGAAATCATAGAGGATCAGGTTGTCTTTTCCTTATGTGATGCTCAAGCTAGAGAGGAGGGCAGGAGTGTGTCCCCTCCAACTGTTTGCTGCCCATGAAGACCAGTATTCACCGCAGGGCCTGTAGACAGTGGTGCTGAATGACTTCTGTGCCTGGACTTTGTTGTACATTTAATGGGGAGCAGAAAGCAAGAGAAGTCTCATTCTTCTATAGAGCTGTATCCCTATTTGTCAGTTTATAGACAGCAAAACTGAACTTATATTATATACAACATCAAACAAATAATACTGCTCTCACTGTATAGCCCCAATACATTCCAAGATCTCGTTTTTGAGATGCTTGAGTTGTCTTAAAGATAGTACTACTAGTTACCATGTACTTCCCAAAGAAAATGAATCTCTAAAGATTTTATTATCATAGTATCATCATTCTGGTTGGAAAAGACCTTCAAGTTCATCAAGTCCAACCACTACCCTAGCTCTGCTGTGTCTACCGCTAAACCCTGTCCCCTGGCACCGCATCTGTCTTTTTAGATGTCTCCAGGGATGGTGGCTGAACCACCTCCTCAGACAGCCTGGATCACCAAGTCCAACTCCCACCCCAGAACAGGACATCCCCGAAGTTCACACCATGTCCCTGAGGGCATTGTCCAAATGTTTCTTGAATATTGTCAGGTTTGGTGCCATTACTGCTTCCCTGGGGAGCCTATTCCAATGCTCCACCACCCTCTGGGTGAAGAGTCTCTTCCTAATGTCCAACCTAAACCTCCCCCTGCACATCTTCCTACCATTCCCTTGGGTCCTATCATTGGTCACCAGAGAGAAGAGGTCACCACCTACTCCTCCTCCTTCCCTAATGAGGAAGCAGTAAGCTGCAATGAGGTCTCCCCCTAGACTCCTCACTTCACCTCAACATCAGGAAAAGTTCAGGTTTCGTCTCCTCTTCATACTCCTTGTTTTAGTTGCAAGTGGGAAGAAGCCTTGCACTGTGAAAGAATCAGTAGAAATGAAGATATGCAAAACCAAGCCCTTATCATGGAGTGTTAATTACCTATGCGGTAGTTGTACTTACAAGATGAGAGCAACCAAAGACAGGTTGTTTTTTGTTTCCAAACCAGATGCGGGGTAGCAGAAGTGTGGCCTCACAGCTCATCTAAATTCTGAATTCTGGCAGGCTGACAGCTGCTCCCTTTCTGCTGATTAAGAAACACTGACAAACATCTTTTTTTTTCTTCTTTTTCCTGTAGAAAGAATTTCTTGGCGGCTTTCACTTATAAATTCAAAAGTGGCCTCATCCCACTCAATATTTTTAACTGTGATGACTAAAAAGGAGGTACTGCTAAACTGAAGAAGAGAGGCAAGCTTTGGATGAGATGCTCTGGGAGGTATAATCATACTGCACATATTTACTGATGTATCACAAAAAATGCCAATTACAATTGAAAAATATGCTATTTTTTTCCATAACTGTCCCAGACAGACGCCTTGAAAAGTCTCTCCAAAATGAAGTCCTTTCTTGTCAGACAAATGAAGTCTATTCACTTGTACCCTCTTAGGGGACTGCTGGCAGAGTTCAGAGCTGACTCAGGTCCAGACTCCCTTCTGCTTCACATAAGGTAGAAAATCTGTGTTTCTATTTTAATTTACAGGATAGTATTCTAGGTGTCTTGGTGTTCTTCCACTTCTCAGAAGAAGAATCAAAAGGACATGATGCTGATGCTTCCCAAAACAGTAAGTTTGAGAAATGTGGATGATTGCCTCAGCGTGGACAAAGTGCCCCTGTGGATCTACATCCAGTTCTCATCTGGTGGAGATTTGGTAGGGTATCTTCATATGAAGAGTTGCATATAATTTGTACTTGTGTTTGCACATATGTACCTGTTCTAATCCCAGCTGAACATTGTTCTTTCCCTAAAAATATTTCTTTTTGGACTGAAATGAAGATTTGGCAACATATTAAGAGATATTGTGTGATTATCTCCATGTCAACAGTTTTCACAGTACTCTTTCCTGAAGTTGGATTATCTAGCTTGAGGTATATGCCCAAGCTATAAATGAACATCTGCTATATGGGTAAACTACATGTAGTGAGCATTTATTTATTTATACACATACCCATGCATATGCAAACGTTAGTGCTGTAATCTGAAAGTAATTATATAGATGTCCAAAGTAATATATGTATTTAATCAGATTTAAAGGTATTTATTTCAGTTTTAATGTTCTTCATCTTTCCCAGAAAAGTGTGCCTGTGGAAGTAGTTTTATTGAGATTCAAACAAGCTAGTCATGAGATTCTGCAACTTACACACCTATGGCCTCATAAACTGGGACTGGAACACAAGTTTTCTTCCTACTGGTTTATACCTAACTAAAATGGTTGCTCTTCTTCCTACGACAAGGGAGTTTAGAAGGTTGAATCAAAGTGAAAGGTATGCATCTGGATAGCTGTACTGGATATTTGACAATATCTTAAACAGTAGTGAAATATGGCTAAAAGGTACTAACCAAAGAGGGTAGAAAGCATTCAGAAACAATCCACATCTTCTGAAGGCAGTCACTCTGATTGCAAACAGATTTTACCTAATGATTTCCACACAGGGAAATTCTGCAGTGATATTAATTGTAACTATTTTTTTCTTTTTAACCTGACCTTTGTTCTCAGAAAAAGAAAATTAGTGGAAATGCAGCTCTGAGAGGAGCCCACTGTGGGGGCTCACACCTGTGGGGAAGCAAATCTTCGGCATAGAAGAAAGAAGGTTCACCATGTGAGGGGACTGGGCGTTACACCTAAGAGATTGTGTTAGAGGTGCTTGTCTGTTGCTACCTGATCCAAAACACTGGAGGGGAATAATAGGAAGGAAGATGAGAAAATAATTTTCTCCCCCATTCTGAGATGTGTTTCAGTTTGAGATGTAGTGTGTCAGTCACACAAGAGCCTCTCATTGGTACTAAGTCACCTCAGTTTTATATAACTATCTGAGAATAATGCCTTTCTATGGTTATGCCAAATTCTGTTTGCCTACTTGCCTCAGGGCAAGTGGGTTTTCTGACAGTCAACTGAGTATCACTGGGGTTTTTCATTATCACCAATCATCAGATAAAAGATAGGAGAATAAGTTTTTTGCTGATTTGGTAAATTTTTATGCTGTTTATGTAGGCTTGTTGGATATAGGTATATGGATTTGGTTTGTCTTTTTTTTTTCTTTTATTCTATTTTGTTCATACCCTCCCTTTCTGTGTAGGTTCTTTGTCTCTTACTGGGCTGTTGCTCACTGCTGCTTCGCTCTGTGGGAAATAAACAACAATCACCTGTTCCTTCAAGTAAGTCAGAGGCTGCTAGGTATTCTAGGATGTACTGTATTAAATCAAAAGACTATGTGGTTAGTGTTGATAGAATAATACAGAAATTTTACATGCATGCTGCAGCTATTACTTTTAGGTAGCTTTACACTTTGAGAACACTTTTTCAAAATTCTAGTCCTAGGAGAGCAAATGGCATGAAGATGATGGATTGTTGGGGATATCTTGAAATAAGCAGTGTCTGTTCCATTTATAAAAATACCAATCTACAAGGTTAGAAATGAAAGTTGAGAAATCAGTAGTTAAAGCTGTTTGAAGTAAAGGAACAGTTATGGAATGGTTTTATATATAAGCTGCTTCATATATCACTCTTTGATATGCTGTAAAATTTGAGTGTAGGTGTGAGCAACCACTTCAAATAGCTGTGGAGATTAGTTTTGCAATCACTAAGGTCACACAGCCTGGTCCAGGAACTGATTGAGGTAAAATTAACAGCATCTTTATCTTTTAACTACTTCAGTTAAAATCTATTAATAATTAACATGCCAATACTTGTGAACTCCACTTTTTAAAGAAAAACAGCCTGAGTGTTATAGGAGTTTATTCCATAAAGCTGCTGACCTTATGTCTTGTACCAATCAAACTCTTCTGAGCTATCTCAAATGGCATTTTCCATCCCTACCTCTTCTGACTGTCATGGAAACAGCCGTGCACCCTCTCATAAAGGCACGGTAATACTGTTGGGGCCTGCACAAATCACATTAACAGTGGAGTTAGAATCAACTTAGAAATAATCATTGTTGTAGCTTAGGGAATAGCCACTCACCTCTCTTCTAGGCAGTTCTGAGTCTGAGCACTTCCCGGGAAACTGGATTCCATTTCCTGGAGGAAAGCCATCCTGAGTGACACCTGCAATTCTGCACTGTGATCATAAAACCAGCAGGCATGAAATCCCTACATTTACTCTTAGCTGGAGAGAAGTTTCCCTCTGAGATCTATGACTTCTGAATGGCACTTACCTTTTGCCACTGAATGCCTTTCTTCAAGGGTGTTAAATGCTCATGAAGAAAGTAGAGATACAAAATGCTGCAACTCAGACATCTCATTTCTCACAGCACAGAGAAAAGTCACTGCCAGGCTCCAAACTTGTCTTACAATGTGGAGACTATTACAGCACTTCTCCACTTCCTCTCCCTGTACCCCCATTACCATCTTGATTGTCATCAACAAAAGGAACAAAAATGAACAGCTGTACGGGGGGCAGAATTTATTTTATCTCTTTCTTGTTGTGATCTCCTTCTCCTTACAGATATTCACTTTAACTTCCATTTGCTTCAGTTTTGGAGTAGGGAGTTCTGTTCCAGCAGAAAACAGAGAATAAGGAATATCCATGTCCCCTCTCATAGTGAAAAACCCACAGATCTGTTCTTAGCTGTCATTCCAGCAGAAGTCCTGGAAATCCACTCTTGCACCCTGTCCTCCCACTTCTATTGAATGAAATGGCAGCAACTGCTCCACCATTAGGATCAATATCCAGGCCATTATGTTGGCAAAAGGAGCAGCAAATCACATTTACGTGGATTGTCAGATTCATTATTATAAGCAGATGGCAGTCCTTGCACTACAATGCAGCTGAGAAAAGACTGACATCATTTCAAATTAAAATCTATAATGCTAATACACATTTCTGACTCTTTGTACGGGCCTAAGTGCATTAATCTTCTGAATGATTTGCCAACGTGTGCACTGCTTTAGGTATTTTCACTTGAGTGGAGCTAAAAGGAGAGCTTTTAACTGAGAATGGTTAACATTTATTCATACAGATTGATAAAAGTTAACATGCAATTTTCTTTACTAGTAGCTCCCTAATACGAATTAATGGGACATTTTGAAGAGAAAATGCCAAGTTCAGAAAGCCAGTATAAGAAATGTGTTAACCACTGAACAGAAAAATATGTTACTGTCTTCTCCTTTATGTAAACTGATCTTAAAATAATTACTCATAAAATAAAATAGAACATTTTTTAAAATGCGCAACAGAATTGTCTAAATATGCAAATAAATTTCATTTGTCAAATGTAAACAAATAATAAAAAGTTTTGTGATCAGGTCATCAACAAAAGTTTCAAAAGCTAACATAACAGAAATCCAATCCTGTAATACAACTGAAGTGGAAGACAGTTTCTAATAAAAAGGATCTTAAATACTTTGAGGACAGTTTTATCTGCAATGTCTAAACTATGTATCCTGTCATCATATTTTCAATAGCTTGCTCTAGAATTTTAGAATTTCATACACAGCTTTTAGGGATGCAAAGGCTGATTCCTCCATTCTTCCATCTTTCTCCAGAAAGGATATATCTAAGAGACATAATCTTCTCGTGAATAAACTATAAACAGAGACTGCAGTCAGGCTGCCTAGCCAGGAGAATGCAATGCCTTTGCTTCTAGAGGAATGTTTGCATATTGAGGGGCGGTCATGGACTACTTCTTCCTGCACGTGGCATCCACTTTGGAAGCCATGTGATCACAGTGTCAATTCTGAGATAAAATACCTTTCTTTTTGGAAGGGCTTATTAGGTGAGCAGCATTACGCTGATGCAGTGGCTTGGTTTCATGAAGCCAAAAAAATTCCTGTGGTTTCCCTGAAGAACATTGTTTTAAAACATCCAGATTAACCACACAGCCATGAAACTTGGGAAACCTCCCATCAAAGACTTTATGAATACATGTCACTGCAGAAATGCTTGGCTTTGTGAACACAGCGTTATTTCTGAAAACATAGTTTGTTAAAATGTTTTGACTAAGTCCAGATAGGATCTTTTGTTGCATTTATTGTTATCCAGAGATTTAATTTCAAAGCAAACAGAGTCTTCAGGTCTACAATATGCCTTGCCTTCTTCTCCCAGTACATGCCAGTGCCATGGACTGATACATATTTTAGCAGGTCTTTGGGATGTAATTAGTTACTTCTTTAAATAGATCATTGATGTTGTTGACTTTTTGTGAATTCTTTTGCTGTTAGCACATCTGAAGCCAGATATCTCTGTGTTTCATTCATATTTGCACACCCTACTAACAGCAACTGATTTGTTAATACTTTCCTTTTTTTTCTTTTTTTTTTTTTTTTAAATCTGACCCAGTACTAATACCTAGTTTGACTTACACAAACCAGGCAGTATATCCAACATAAGAAAATAAGACATTTCACCGATATAAACAATAGCAACATAATTTGTACGCCAGGAGGTTGGTTGTCCTTTTTTGCGGGCGTGATAGGTTTGTATTAAAAGGAATAGCAAATTACTGCAAAAAAAATGTAGTTTTTCTACTTGGTAAGTTACTTGAAAAATGCAGGGTGGGAGTGGCACAGTGAGATTCAGGAAAAAATAAAGAAAGACGATTTCATTTTTCAAATTTTAGAAAAGAAATGTCATTCAGATTAAATAAACAATAGAAAGATATGTACCTGATTACAGCTCTATGAGTCTGATCTTCATAAAATCCTTACTCATTCATGAACATTTTCTGTACTTGAAACTTCGTGTTTTTATGGATGTTGAAATGAACTGATTAACATCAGCTTTAATAATCAGAGAAGAAATCAGTAAGATTTCTGAGAAGTTAAAACTCATCAGTTTTTACTATGTTGAGCATGTCTCATAGTCCTATTTGAAACTTTAAAATCCATTTTCTTGTAAAGCACTTCACCAAGTATTTCAGTCTTAAATCCCTACCACATCTTTCAGCTTTCTTTTTTAGGGATTACAGATGAAGACAGGAACATCCAACCAGTAAAGGCTGTTAAAATTTATGGTCTTGATTATTTTGAGTGAATGGGTTGCATCTGATCTTTATTTAAGAATTTATTTTTGTAGCATAATATTTAAACTGGTTAATTAATGGATAACAGCAAGAGATGGAAAATATGTAATTTACAAACTGAAAAAAGCTCTTAAAAGTTTTGCAGATCATCTGAATGTTTTCCACAACAGTCTTGAAATAATATTCTCCAAGCCATAGATCCCATTATCATACATCACACGTATGTGCCATCACAACTGCTCAATGAATTGTTTTCTCATATATGCATTGCATGTATTCATTAAGTACAGTACACACCAACATTCCTCACTATTCATTCTTTAGTCAAGTTTATTTTAATAACTTCCAATATACTACTGCTGAATTAGAAAATCTGAACAGAGTCCATGGAATGTAACTCTGGTGCTTATTTTAGAATATGGCCTATTTCTCTCAAGTGACACTCAGTGACACAGCTTCCAAACTCTAGTAGTTTACTCTAGAATAATAGACTATTTTTGATCAGTGGCTGAAGAAGTAAGAGGCAGCATTTACAGGTTATGTGTGCCTTATATTCAGTCTGAGCCCTTCAGTGTATACTTCTTTCCCCATCCCCCTTTCGTTTGCCTGCATTTCAGTTTGTTTTACTGACTGAACACTTAAAGAGATATCTACTTAAGGATGTCAAAAGGTGTAGTAAATGGGAGGCAGGCCACTGGGAGACAAAATAGGGAGGTCATTCCGCCTGACCTCCTCCTGTTTTTTCCCACTGAGAAAGCTGCTGCTCAGCTGACTTAAGATTGAGAGACAAGGAAGAAAAACAGCAAAAACAGTATTAACTCAACATGGTTGGGATTGTACTGTCTACTTGGAAAATACTTCTCTTCATGCTTAAAGCTGGTCTCCTTTTGCAGTCATTCCCTTTAGAAATACTATAGTATTTTATTTTTGTCTGTTATTCAACCTCTGTGCAGATTGGAATGGAAATCCAATGATAAAGTCCTCTCTGACTTCTATTAGTTATAAAGAGATTAATTTCAACAGTTAAGATAACATTCTCAGCAGCTGATGGTTTTGTTGACGTTGTAAGGGAGATTTTGTCTTTACGTGGTAGACAATACTTCTGTAATTTCTTTTTGTGGCATTGGCATATTGGGAAGGAAATCCTGGCCTTTAACCTCACAGCTACCTTGATGAGGCACAAATTGATTTCTTGAGTGTATTGAGTCTCTGAGCTGGGCAGACAGGTCCCAAAAGTTTGGCAAGTGAACATTTAGTTGAGTACAAGTGGTTGTCATCTTGAAGAGAAGCACCCCTTACAGGTGCGTATCTCCTCTTAAGTGCCTGATGCCTGGCAGACAGCACCTTTTTTTTACTAATCAGTAGAAATAAAGAATAACTCCTGCATTGGGGTCCACTGTAACTAAGAGATACAGCTGTTCTGTGGACAGCTTTATGCCACTGAAGTGGAAGCTATCCCATAAAAGCTACAATGTAAAGAGGTTTTTCAAAGGTATTCTTATTTTTTAGGTACTTACCTCAAGTAATTTTCTTTAACCTAGTGGAGCTCACTTTGCGAATCTCTGCCATTGTTTATTATGGAGTTGTAGTGAAACTAGTTGTAGAATCTACCCATAAAAGGAGGGAAGAGGTCTTCTGAAGCCTAAATCACAAAATCATATAAAGAAGTCCATATACAGCAAACCAAAGAAGGAGTGTAATTAAAAAAAAAAGGCACATCCAAATTCTGCTTCAACTTATTTTTGTTAGTACTACTCTTGCTGCTTCAGGTTTACAATAACAATATTTTACTTCAATATTTTACTTCCTTATATTTTTCCTCTATTTAGGCACAAGTAAAAAGCACAAATTTTAAACTAAAAACCTTTCTGGGAATGACATTTATGCAACTGAGAAATAAAGGTTTGGAAGTTTCACAGATTAGCACTTATGAGGTAAAGCTGGAGAAAATACCAGTGAATGAGTATAAGGTCTGACCTTGGCAAGTGAATGATTTTTGAGTTAGATACTTCTTTTGCTCTTGTTGCAATGACTCACTTTCTCTGGTGCAAATTCATCAAGTTACATCAGTCTGTACTTTTGAGTTAATGTCAATATCTCTGAGAGAGAGTTCAAATCCACGATTCTGGGATTAGCAAAACAACACAATTCTAGAATACAAAGCGGAAAGACTCTTTGGATTGCAATTAAAAAGCAGATGTTCACAGGGCATTTATATCTAATTAGATTTCCAGTAATAGATTTTAGTCCAAAAGGCTTGCTTTGGTTTTGGTTTTGGTTTGGTTTTGTTATGTTTCTTTTTTAATAAAAGCAGATAAATTATTGGTAAGTATCTAAGTATTTTGTAAATAGGACTTTTAGTGCAAACTTGCCAGCATATAATCGTGAGAAAGAATAGCAAATAGAAAATGTTTGGAATCCAACTCTATCTTAATGAAGCAAATGAAACAAAAATTTAAACATAACAATGTCTACTTACTTTCATTATCTGTCAATGTTAGTGACACACCATTGCCAATCTTTAGTTTTCCACATCAGCTATGCAACTTGCTATATATCTTGCTGTAGTTAAATACAGCTCAATAATTCTCTTCCCCTTTTCTAAGCTTGAGGTCTTTCCATGATTTATTCTGTCATGTATGATTTAAAAGATAAGATTTTAAACCTTTTCTGAAAATCACTGGAAAGATAAAAAAAAGCTAATGGTAAAACCATAACAAGTTATAGGAATCCAATAACCTACTTCCTGTTCTATGTCATTCTGCCAATTTAAGAGTAAAGATTTCTTGTTTGTTTTTGTTTTGTTTTGTTGGTTTTGTTTTTATTTGGTTTGGGTTTTTTTGTTTGTTTGTGTTGTTGTTGGTGGTGGTTTTGGGTTTTTTTTGTTTGTTTGGGTTTTTTTGTTTTGTTTTGTTTTGTTTTTTTTCCCCAGGAGCATCACATAGTCATTGATACTCTCAAAATGGTGCTGGTTCTATATGCATATAGAATAAGCAGTTGGAGATACTATTTTAAAAACCTGAGATTAGGTTTTAGTCAAGTGTCATATCAATAAAAGCAGAGAAAAAGAGAAGTAAATGCAATTAAGCTGCACCGAAATTGAATGTTTTAACCTGTCCAGAAACATTTTAGCGCCAGAATACACAAGACCTTGTACATAACTATGTGAACAGGCTTAATCCCCTGTCCTTAATAATGTTTTGTGTAGCAAGTTTGAAAACAAACTTTGCCATTTTCACAAGATAGGAAGTATTATTTTATCTGCATTCTTTAATATGGTTCATTATGATTCAAAACCAAACTCTTTTCATTGGGATAGTTAAATTTAGGCATGTGAGGCAAACATGCACAGTGTCCTGCAATACAGGTTAAGTGCATTTCTCAAATGGCAATTAGTTTTTCACTGTTGCTTATTCATTAGGTAGCTTCTGTCAAATGGGTGGGCACTAATGGGGGCGGCTTATCACCTAAAGCACTGCAAATGAGAATGATGGATGTACTCTAAATGTAACCATCTGTACTAACTTTCAAAGGTGCTGAACTAGTGATCTTTTTCCACTTCCTCCTTTTTCATTTGCACAATTTGCACAAGTGCAGAATCTCTAGTGAATAGCAAAGTGGGACGTGGACAAAGGTTCTTCCTTACTAGGAAGGGATGAGCGTGGTGCAGAGTGAAAAGTTCATTGTATGATGGATGAGCCAGTGAGTATGAAGGTCACTCTGTCAATGGTACACAAGAGAGGATTATGGGTGACAACAGCTCTAAAGAAGTGGTAGATAAATTGTTTACAAAATACAATAATAGAGAGTTGTAAGAAACTTCCCCAACTTTGTTATTGCTAAAAGATCACCAGGACAAATAAGCTGAAAGGTATTTGGATACCTTGGGGAACATTTCAAAACAAGGCAGAGATTGTTACCTTGAAGACTGAGATCTGAGATCTAAGATCTAAGATCATCTGTTCCTTTTTAAATTAAATTTTCACTAAGAGACAAAGAAGCTCCAGCCCAAAGCAACAAACACACCAGAAAACCACTCCCTAATTCTGAAAAAAATATTAAAATTCCCAAACCCACGAGAGGTCTTAGCATAACATAAAGTTACATTACTTCTAAATTACCCTCTGCCAAAAAAAAAAAAAAAAAATTGCAGTGTTTTACAAGACACCTCAAACTGCTGTGTGCTGAATTAAAATGAAGGAGTCTTATTTTAAGGTTAAAATTTTGAAAAAGTACTCTTATTATATTTCACAGATTAACATTTAAAAATAATCAGTTTATGTTATAATAAAAAATCACCATAGGCATAGCTGACAAAGTGACCCTCAAATGCCCTAGTATTTGCAGATTTTATTTTCTACCAACTTAAAAATAATATAACCTGAGTTTATTATAAAATGTTAATCTCATTAACATTGTAAAACCTAATATTTAATTACCACTTTCTGCCATTTCTGACTTGTTTTTCTTTCAAATGGAAACAATTTTGGCGTGTCTGAATTTTAAATGGATTAAAACTGGAATACAGAAGGCATAACATTTAATAAAATTTCATTATGATTCAATCTGATTCTAGAAATGCTTCCTTTGAAGTCCCTTATTTTGGAAAGCAATGTATCTTAAAAACTTGAGCAAATAATGTATCAAGTTTCTGTACAAATGTTTTCCTATACAAAAGAACACAATATCTTTGAACACAATAAAAAATATATCCTACAGATATGTACCAACTTTTCTCCAGCTAAACTGAAGAATATAGCCAAACATTTCCAGGCACCCACCAACGTCAGACTATGCCACTTCCATTCATACCGAAGTAGTGTACTGCATGGTGTTTTTATACTGACTTAAAATTGTGATAACAGTCCCTTTCAGATATGCCATTTCTTAAATGAGGCAACCTTCATTTAAGCAAGTGTTCAATATTGCCAAATCTATAAAGCTAAATTGCTTTTTTATAAGGTAGAACCTTACCTGTTGGATAAAGTATGTGCAGTGAGGCTTATAAATGCTCATAAAGGGAAAGTATGGAAGGTAAAAGTATCCATTACCTTTTGGAAAATGGACGATTATTTCAAAGAAAATGCCAGCAGTGGGAGACATATAATAGTAATTTAGGAGGAAAAATAAAACTTACTTTTCCCCAGTACCACTATTAATAATACAACTACTTCTTTTATATTAATTAAAAAGTGTTTCTTGCTTGCTATATATTTTTAGTTAGCAGCCAAGTATTTTGCACTTTATAGCAAAGACTGGACTTCAACCAAATTGGGAGCAAGTGTGCTTTGGAAAGCTATTGAGGGGAACTTTATAACATAGTGTCTCTTAATGAAGGACAAATTCATTTAATAGATCTCCCTGTAAAACAACATCTGTTGGTAAATTGGCTAGTGGGATTGCTGTGGCTGAAATTAACTTTTGTGTACTGAAACGACACAGTCAGACTTTTGAGTTGAGTTAGACTTTTTACCTACCAGTGAGATACAAATAAATGGCTCAAGACCTTTTTTCTAAGATAAAATGCTATGCTCTCCTACACTGATACAAGCACTTAAGATCTCAGGAAAAGAAAAGGCCAACTCTCCACATTCCAAAGCTCGCCTTTGTATCAGAGTTTGGTATTAATTCATAACAGATAATCTAGTTTGCTTTGGTTTGGGGTAGGTGGCAGAGAATACTTGTGTGTGCATAGTACTGTTTACTTTTTCTCCAAATAAACTCAGATACTTGGTGCCATTTGTTCTACATCAGTGCCCCTGAAGGGCTTTATTATGTAAGCCTCCTTAGATACCAAGCTTTGTCAAATACACCTGACTATGAAAGTGGCCAGTCTGTCCTACTGATGAGCACTCTCCAGTAAGTACCCTTTAGTAAGTACAGTGGATAGTAGTTCACAACTATTTTATGAGGCTTAATTTCTGAAGCACAATTGGTTCTCCATATTGGATGCATCGGACATGGAGAGCAATGAGAAGTTCTTCAGGAATCCAAATAAGCATTGAGCATTGAGAGCTCTCTTTTCTAAGGCAAACTCAAGAAGTAACATATTGAACGAGGATCCTATATTCCTTTTAGGAATTTGTTAAGATACAAGGCATCATTATGATTATCTAACCCAAATTGATGCAAAACAAAGACTATAAGACTGGCCAAAATTAACTTCACTTTGAAATAGAACATATGCATTTTAGGGAAAAAAGTCCAGTGTCAATTTTCCCACCATGGAGAGCTTCCCATGATGCTTTGAGGGTTCTTAATTCTGCTTCCTAAATTGGTGTATTGGATTTGTGTGGCAAGGTTTTAGTAGCGGGGTTCTACGGGGGTGGCTTCTGTGAGAAGCTGCTAGAAGCTAGTCTGATAGAGTCAAAGACAGCTCTCTCCAATGTGGACCTGCTGCTGACCAAGGCCAAGCCCATCAGCAATGGCTGTAGTGCCTCTGGAATAACGTATTTAAGAAGGGGGGGCAATCCTGCACAATAGTGATGGCAGCCAGAGAGAGGAATGAAAATATATTAGAGGACCCCATCACAGAGCAGGTGGATACCCAAAGGAGGCTGTGAGTCCATGGGAAGCCCATGCTGGAACAGATTTGCTGGCAGGACTTGTGACCCTGTGAGAAACCAAAACTGGAGCAGTCACTTCCTGAAGGACTGCATGCCATGGAAAGGACCCATACTGAAACAGTTTGTGAAGAACTGCAGCCTGTGGGAAGGACTCACATTGAAGAAGTTCTTGGAGGATTGTCTCCTGTGGGAGGGACCCCAGGCTGGAGCACAGGAAGTGTGTGAGTAGTCCTTCCCTTGAGGAGGAAGGAAGGTCAGAGAAAATGAGATGAATGGACCACAACCCCTATTTCCTATCCTCTGCACTGCTTGGGAGGAGAAAGTAGAGAAATTGTGAGTGAACTTCAGCCCAGGGAGGAAGGGAGGGGTAGAGGGAAGATGTTTTAAAATTTGGTTTTATTTCTCATTACCCTATTCTGATTTGATTGGTAATAAATTAAACTAATTTCCCCAAGTTGAGTCTGTTTTGCCCATGACAGTAATTGGTGAGAGATCTCTCTCTGCCCTTATCTCAACCCATGAACCTTTCATTATATTTTCTCTGCCCTGTTCAGCTGAAGAGTGGAGTGATAGAGCAGCTTGGCGGGCACCTGGCATCCAGCCAAGGTCAAATTCACCACAATAATTTTCAGGGTAACTCAGCAACACACTAACTACTAATTCCAAACACAAGACTAATTTGATTTACCCCGTAGATGTTCTGAGAGTGATGAAGTCTCTCATTTTATTCTGTGAGCTTCAACAGGCAGCATAACTCACACCAATATCACAAGCTTGAGGACCAAAACAGCTTTTGTCTCCTCTCCTTTGTTTCAAAAGCTAGCAAATTGGCATAATGTCTTATTCTTAAGCTGGTCAATAAAAATGAATTACTACTTTACTGTCACTCTTATGGGATGCTGTCCTCTCTGAAACATAAGGAAAAGCAACTTCTTCCTCCCTTCCCCCTTTCCCCTTGCCTTCCCTCTTTTCTTATTTCAGCTCCTGCCCACAGTTATGTCAAATTTTTATGTAGACTGATCTATTAATGTTGTATTTTCCTCCTCCAAAATCCCTCTAGTAGAGAAACTACTCATCCTACATAGGATGCTATCAGAATACTTTCTTAAGCTAACACTAAACCATTTAGGACAATCACCTTTAGACTGCTTTGGACTTCTGGCTTTCTGCAGAAAGGGTCATGGAAGAGAGAGTATCCTCCTTAGTGAGCTTTCACTTGTATAGGAAGTGGAAATTGTATTGGTTTGTATTCAATAAGGTACACCACAGCTATTTCTGGTAAACTCAGACAATTGTTGCTTCTACATTTTGCAGCTAGGAGACACATATCCTAGTACATTTAGGAGCAGAACTGAGCAGAGACAAAAGTTTGTCTTCAAAGATCTGTATTTGCCTGCAAGGACACTGAAACCTTGAAATTCACTATTCTGTAAAGATTGCCTGTGTATAATTAAAAAAAAAAAAAGCTTTTATTACAGTTTGCTAGAACTTCAGAAACAAAGACAATGTGATCCTTATTTCAAGAGAATGTTTCCATATGATAAGTTCGCCAGTCATATAACTAGTTTTAGATGTGAGCAGATTACACCAGTTTGGTAGCAAAGACTTCAAATTAAAACAGAAAAAAAAAAAATTAAACACAGTGTAGCTAAAAATGGAAGGATAAATTGAAAACAAAAGAAACTCTGACATTTCAAATGGTATATTAATGGCCAAATATTTTGGTTTGGACACTGGAAGTATTCATGAACTTGTAGCCAATAAAAATCCTCCTTGAGACATTCAGCAGTGCTAATGATAATTTACTATTCAATTGGAAAGAGCTTCAGTATAGGTTGATACAGTACAAATGTCAGGGAGATTATAACTATCTTAATTGTGATGGAAATCTCCAGTGAGTTAAAGGAAAGAAGTTAGAGGGAATTAACCACTATTAGATATCTTCATGGGATATGATGTATAAAGTTCCCCTCAACACACTTAGAGCTTTCATTTTACCCCATCCCCTGCTTCAGAGGACCCTTATGGTCTTTCTCTTGGTGAAAAAAATCTAATTTTTTGTATTCTTATTTAATAATAGGCGTTCCCACTTTGTTTACCTTTGTAGCACCCAGGGGGCTCACATATTAATGTTGCACACAACCTCAAGCAGCAGGGATGCCCTGCCTGGGTTGTTTTGCTGGGGTGTGGTGGGGGAGGGGATGCTGCGTAACCCCCCTTCCCTCACAGTCACTGTTGGTGATCTGTTGGGCAATGCTGAGGAAAGATCAGCACCAGACCGGAGGCCCGGGAAACAGTGGCGAGTCGCAAGCTGGCTTCAGTGGGCAGTTTCCCCTGTTACCTCAACCAGAACTTTACAATTTCCTATTGAGGAGTCTTTTCAGCGTGTATTGACAGGAGTGGCAGACAGGGTAATGAAAGACAAATTCCATAACGCAAAAGGCAGAGGCGCTGACAATGAGATCAGAGAGCTGACCCCTGACCCAAGTCAGCATTTTCTTTTCTCTGCCTCTCCTTCCCCTCTCTCTTTCTCAGTTTACTGTTTCAGGTTTGCTTATTATACAGAGCAGTTTCAATTGTGACCCTGAGCCCATTATTGCTTTGGCTTTTCCCCTCCCTTCAAACAATTGTTTGGAAAATGGCCCCAACAATGTGGAAAAGATGCTGATAAGTATAGAAAAGAGAGGTTAATGAGAAAAGCTCAGGGCTGCTTGCAGTATGTATCTAAGAGAATGAAAGGAAGAGTAGCATTTTCAGTGCTGGTGATAACAAGAAAGATTAGTGCAAGTTTTCTCTGCACGTTTATATAAGTGTGTGTGTGGTGAGTGTGTGTGTGATGAAGTCCTTCTGTCAGCCACTTTCACCAGGAGGATAGGAAAAGCAGTGTCATTTCATTTCCCATAGTGATTTAAGGCTTCAAATCATAACACCAAAATATGAAGGATATCTTTATGTTGTCATTTTTCAATCTCCTCTTCCCTTTTTTTAACCTTTCCTACAGAAACACATTAATTAATTAAAAAAATTAATAGTATAAATTTTTACTCATTTAGCTTTTGAAAGAGAGAAAATACAATGGTTTACCCTGAGGATGGTAAGACTGGCATTCTACTGGGCACTAGACATCCCACTTCTGAGGTAAATGGCTTCTGCTGTCCTGTTTTCTTTTAGGATATGCTGTCTCATAACCAGTCATATTATGACATTGATGCACTTAAAACATGTAGTTGTTTCCCCATGTTAAAGTCTTACCCTCACAAAATATAGTCAAAACAGAGAAGCCTCACAGCACAGTTATGCAAATCATAAAGACATCTTTCAAGACATTTCCCTCATTTGTCATCTCCAGAAGGTTCCTTACTTACAGGATCCTCTTTACATGCTATGTGGGATATCTCTGTTTTACTGTACAAGTCTCAGCTGATATTCAGCTACTTCAACTATTGCTCAATAAATTTAAATTTCTCCAAATAGTGGGGAGGTCCTTTACATGTGAATGATACAGCTGGTGACTTCCTAAGAAGAAATCTGAATAACTGGGAAACTGATTTAGACGGAACCTAGAATTCCTTTTTGATGAGTGCACTGAAGACCGTTTCAGCAAAAGACATTAAAAAAACAAAATAAGTGTTTGTGCTTGTGGACAAGAAGGCTCATCTTAGAAAGAAAAAAGACCCTGAACTATTTATAGCATTATATGTATCAGTGTTTATCATCCAGGAATGTAGTGTTGTAATATCCACAAACTACAAGGTACTTGAAGCCAGACAGGCAGGGATGGAGAACAAAAAAAGAATTTTCAAGTTGTTGGCTGTCCTTTTTCAGCACATTGCAAGAGTTTGGGATGCTAAATGATGTTTGTGCTGATGAGAAATATCCTTTTTTTTAATAAATAGAACTGGAGAAACATTACCTACTGTCTTTATTGAAGGTATCTCCTGCCAGTTTTGAGGTCTGAACCTCAAAGAATGCAATCATAAGATGTGTCACATTAGCTGCAGTGCTGTTCATAACAATAATTTAAGTGTAGTCAAGCAAGTTCTGTATCCCAAAATTTTAGGTGCTCTCTCCAGGAAAACTTACAGTGAAAAAAGAAATCTATTGAAATGTTTGATAAACATAAAGGTAGTAGTGTTTTAACTAAACCACTCCAAACCTGTTGATAGTTAGTAAGATACTTACTGGGAAGATTTTGTGCTTTATAAAACTTTATGTTATTGCCTTATTAGAGACTAAATAGAAGAAGCTTGAAGCGTCATCTAAATCTGACCTTTTCCTGTCTCTTCCTCTGGCTTGTTCTGTTATTAGAAATAAGTTGGATATGGAAAACATTCCTTCTTAAAGAAACATATGCCTTTGGGAGTAATTTTATTCTCTGGCCAATAGACATTTTTGTTTCTCTTACAGGACATTTATCAGGTTCAAGCATGTTTTGTCTCTTTTGCAAAGGGCCACAAATCAAACAAATATCACAAAGTACCTAGGGATTACCTATGCCTCATGCTGAACCTTTTTATAGGTACGTTTTCTTATGCCAGCCTCTCCCATGCAAAAGTAGCCCTATTAGTGTTCTCCACTAATGCTTTAAAGCGGGCCATTGGATAAGGGAATAAAGATGGAACCTTTAAATTATTAATAATAAAAAACCCTTTCCTATATTGTATCAATTCAGCAAAAAAAAGCAATTTGCTATGGTGGGATAGGCATTAATTGAAAGGCTGACCTTCATTCAGTACAGCTTAGATGAGATCAGCAGAGTGGAGGCACTGGCGGACTGCAGATCTCCAGAGGGCTTCCAGCTTCTTGTTGTGATGCTTTGGATGAGGCTTTGTGTTCTGCCTCACTTCAGGGACTTGTTAAACTGCTCAAATTTGTGAAGTGAGGAAAAGAGCACTATTTGTACACAGGCTTCTGCCATGTTTCAAAATATGGGGCCAACAGGGTCATACCTTTCAGCATCGACCTGCGAGCTTGCCTGCCTCACATTCCCAAAACATCAGTCAGAATGGGGAGCTGCATGTGAGTAGCAGGATACTTCTACTTAAGACACCATGGCACCTAAATTTGAATTTTCTATTGATTTGGTTTAATCAAATTGAGCTGATAAGTCTATTGCCCAGTGTTTATTGCAAGTGCTAGTAATCACCAATGGATCGTGAAACCAGGCAAAGTCATACTTTTGTAAACATGCTTCTCCTGGGAGAGCAGGTATTCCAAATCTTGCTTCTGAAAAGGGAGTACTTTTTTCCAAAGAAGAGAGAAATCATGAGCATTACTTTATCATTGTTGAAGTAAGATGAAAATAGAAATAAAATTAAAGCCTTTGTTGAAACTCTTTGGAAATTATGAGGCATGTCCTCCAAACTTGGAACATATTTCTGCATGTCATCTCTAAAGTCAGTAAGTTCTTCAATCCAAGTTTAATAATTGACCAGTGGTGACTTCACGTCTTTGAAGACTTATGACATAAGGTTCATAACTAAAGAGTCATTTTCAGATGCTACCCCTATCGAGAAAAGATTCTCCAGCTATTGTCAAGCAAGGGAATGGCAGAGCTCCAGCTGGGTGATGGAAATGCACTTGCTGATATACCATATTACAAGAAGAATAAATATAGGGCTCCTCAATATTGCTTTTCTATTTGCAGATTGTGGTTTACAAAGTTAGAGCATGGAAAAACAAGCATGTGATGTTCAGTGTGGCAGATGGTGTTCAAATAGCCCACCAAAAGAAAACCAGTTGCTTTGTACAAACACTGTCAAAAGATTTAAGTTACTTGCCTCATTTTTATCTGGCCATATATCTTTGTGGGGAAAAAAACAAAAACAAAACAACAAAAAAACCCAAACCCTCTGTAAGGTGATTTCAAAACCACCCAGATAAAATATTTTCATTTGAATATGCATGCAAATGGGAAAAAAACAGCCGTATTGTTGATTGTTTGAGGACAGATTTACTACCACAAAACAGAATTCTGGAAATCAAGATGACAGGATTTCCAAAATGTCAGAAAACTCCCATTGCATATTAAGAAGAAACAGAAGATTTGTGAAATTACTCTCCATGCTGCTGTCAAGATCACAGAATTAGGTGATCTCTTCATTTATTTGATGTTCTGTCACAGCTAGTTCATGGCATGACATCATAATACAAGTGGAAAAGCAAAGAAGTTGATTTTCAAAATGACATGAGTAATGAATTAAAACTGTGGAGAAATGGGACAATTCAGGCTTCTGTTGTATTTTGGGAAGTACAATAATAAGCAGTAGATACTTTCTGGAACATGTATTATGTATACTTTTCATTACTTTCAGACTTTGTTTCTGTTGTTTTCACTTTCTATAAATTACATTTTTTTAGAAGTCATATAAAACTACTACTTTCTTCTCTCATTTGCAGGAAATGTGGCAGTGAGTAAGATGAGTGGATAAAGTACCACATAGTTTAAATATCTCTGCATTCAGTAAAATTTGGAGGCTCTTTAGACATCCACTTTACAGAAAAATTCATTTATATTTTTAGTGTTCTTTGGTAGTACAGAATTAGGATGGAGAGCAGGTGAGGTTAAACAGTTCACATGATGCAACAATATAGCAGAACAGAAAAATGTAAGTTAAGCTACTGCTACTGTGACCAGCCTCACAAGGGAGAAGGCAAACAAGGTCCTATGTTGCTACACTGGGGGAATGGTAACCCTGGTAGAGGGGAAAGAACCATGTCCTTTATGAGTTTTTGATCCAATGCTTTACAGCTGACCCACATGATCATTCCTGCATTCCACCTAAACATGGTTCTACAAAAGGGAAAACCAGAGACCTTGATATTTTTATTCTATATAGATTGTGAGAAGGTCCAAAAATTATCTGTATAGCACTGAACACATAGGAGGATAAAACAAGACCAGCCAAGGCTTGTTCCTTATGCTTTCTCCTGTGCTACACTTTGCAGGGAAGATGTCATCACTGGAGGTGATTGGATCCATATGACATATCTTCCTTACCCCTGGAATATTCAGAGGGGAAAAAAAAAAATCAAGGAAAAGCCACCAAGAAACCTTAAGAGTTTTATGGATTTCCTGTGTACTCAAGATGTGTACCACAGTTTGGACTAGATGTTTTCTTGCATTGCTTGTCTGTTCTTCTACTCCCTTATTCAGACTCAGTCTGACTTTTTCTTCACCTCATCTCCATATCTTCTTTACAGTTCTAATTTTTTCTGTCTCTCCAAATCTGTTCCATTTAACTAGTTTCCTTTTCATTACAACTCTTCCTTCTACCAAAAATATGCTAGCTAGCTGACATGAGTTGCCATCATAATGATCATTCTACTTTCTGTGTTTTATCCTGTCTTTGTCTAACTTGCAAGCTTTTGAAAAAAGACACTATCTTCTGCTCTGAACAAAATGCACAGCTCTATTCACACCACTGAATGGGTCTTAGTTCTCGTTGGCTAATATGCAGTACAGAAATAAACATGCTTACTTCAGTACAGTTCTAAACAAAATTACAAATGTTCATATTCCTTTCTTAGCAACATCAACTCAATTGATGTGCAGTCTCACTTCTGTGAATGTAAAAGTGAGCATATATGATTTACATCTTTATAACATTTTATTACTTTTCTAAATATATAAGCTAATACAAGATTAAACATATCATCATCATTTAGTATCCATGGATGTCTCTCAACTACTTCTTTACTGGTTTCTATGATTTACATTTTCTTTATTCTTTTCCTGTCCTTCTATATTGAATCCTTTCCCTGGCTTTTTCTACTCTCTATGGCGGTGGCACATCAAGAACATTAAGACAGTGTATCTGAAACGAACTGACTTTGTGTTTTCCCTTGTATCTTATCTTGCATCACTCCTCAGTGTTAAGCAAATTGTTACAGCTCATGAGTGGTGAAAATTGTTATTATAACTATTTTTTAATAAAAAAGAGTGGAATTCATACTGCACGTTAGACCATTTTATTTTTTTAAATTTTGTCTTCTTATTTCCAAATGCTCATAGCTCTCTGAAGGCTACTAGCAGTCTTCCAAGCTTCTCTTCCAGCAAAAAAGTTGAAAAAACATTTGCTTTTTGAGTGAAACTGGTGGAGAAATCCTTGAGTTATTGTTTCTAAAACACCTTCTCCTCCCTACTTTCTAGCTAACGTTTTTTACACAATCCTATCACAAACATTCTGTAAATTAGGAAAATAATTGCAGTAATTTGCCAGTGGTATTTAGTCAGTTGATCATGGTTATTAAGTTACTTGTGACAGAAATAAAATAACGTAGACCCAAGTATCTGTTTACTTTCTTAAGAGTGAGACAACTTTTTATCTTTTCTAAGTTCTTTGCTGTCCCTTGCCTTGTCTAGCCCATCAGAATACTTGGAGATTTTCCTAAAAAATCTGCCTGTATGAAGCATTGTCCACAAAACTATTCTGAAGAGCCATCAGGAAGCCTTGTTAACAGTTCTGTGGAATAATGGTTTGTGGTACCGTTATGGTAATACACATCTTATTACAGTGATAAATTCCAGTGTCAATTAAAAATTTGCCTTGGCGATAAGCATTTAGGATTAGTAAGAAGTAATAAGGTAAATGCTTTTATATTAAAAAAAAAGAGAAGAAAAATAATTATTTCTCCCACAGCAAACTGTTTCTTTCCCTCCTTTTTGTGTGTCTGCTAACCAGAAATGAAAGTGCACTTAGTCCCTTTGGGGAACTGCAAAGACATTCTCCATAATGCTTTATGTGAATATACCTTAAAAGAGCCTGATATTATGAACAAAGCTTGCAAAGATGAGAACACCTTTAACAGGACTATTCATGTGTGCAACTGTTCTTTTATGTGAACAAGATGTGCACAGTGAGTCCTAAAGTCTTAGAGCATGTTTAATGAAATAAGTTAATGATTTCTCTTCAACATATCGGGACAATCAAGAGCAAGTACTATCTGGGAAAGCAATAAAATCTTTCCTGACCATTCCTATTCAGCCTTCTACTACCCTGTAGGCTACCTGTGCTGATATCTCTAAGCTGGTTCACGGCATGTACCACTAGGAGGGAGAAGATGCAGGACCCCAGCAGGCTTTGCAGATTGCTATACAGTCCTTTCAGAAGCTCTGTTGCTGCTTGTGGGAAATGATGGCCAACAGAAACAAATAAAGAGCCCACCTCTACTACTACTCACTCCTCAGACTTAGTGCAGTAGATAATATTCAGGGGCTCAAGTAGCATTTATTTTATCCAGCATTTATTTTAGTGTTAATCTGCAACAGCTTGGCTACAAAACTGAGCCTCTGCATTCGGCTGTGCTGTTCTGCCTTACTACCTTGTCAGTAAACCTCCACAAAACCACCTTCAAATTCCCAAGGTACCAATTTTAGGAGGGTACCCTCCATGTGGTCTTCTGGAGAGAGGTGGTCTCCTTTAGAGTGCATATATTTTAAAGCCTGCAGACTCCTACACGGGCTGACCCATATGATGCTATCCTCTCTCCTTTGGCCATGCAGCTCACCCATACTTGTAAATAAAATGTCCAGCACCTTTTCTCTGATCCAAAGTGTGAGTGTCACACTGTCCATTTACACAGCTGAATTCTCTTCTCACTCCAGAGCATGCAGCCTCATTTATACTGCTTATTGTCTCTGGTCTGCCCCAGAAGTAAGCTCCAAATGTGTCTCAGAGGATGCCACTTGCACAGACTGTGCATCGGTGTCAGAACTGTGTCAGGTAGGCAGCAGTAAAAATGTAGGGACAGTTGCAGATCCAAGCTTAACTGCAAAGCATTTTATTTTCAGCTAATACTCTCTCAACAAGTGCATTCTCCCCATATGCAGGAGGACCCAAGACTACACTTCCCTGTTATTCCATTTTCCATCTTGTATGAAAACGACATATAGAATGAGGTGGATAATGTTAGAGTTTGATTTATACATCAGAGCTCATATCACCCAGCTAGTCTTGTGCTGCTGGTGGAATTTGAAGGTTGGTTTTAAACTGTATTTTGGCAGTTGTATTGGCAGGGCTGTGAATTTCTCTGCTAATGTTACTAAGGCTGTTCAGTTTTTTAGATAATCCTGGATAAACCAGAGAAGGTAGGCATATGCCATTTAAGTTGAATCCAGATCATTAAGCCCTTATTTCATGTTGGTAAGTCATTACATAGCTGAATGTTGGTCTTCAGCCTATTGGTAACTACAAAGCCTTGACAATTCTGCCCAGTGTTTAAAGACTCCTATTAAAAAAAAAACAAAACAAAATAAAATTAATATTTCAGCTTTAAGTCCACTCCAGGGCTCTTTTCCTAATGAAACACTTTTAACTTTCAGTTTAAGAAAAAAGACCCTAAATTATTCTTTCCAATCACAATCTCCTTTTGGCCCTCATTTTCCCTCATTCCTCTTTCACTACCTTTTGAAGTTTCAAGAGGCAAGATCTGCACTTTACCTGCGGTTCTTCCTAACCTCACAATATGCTTTATAAATCTTTGAGTCTCTCATACTGTGTTCCCTACTGTATAGAATAAAGTGGAAATTGACTTCTGCAGAGGCCATTACCCAGATTTATTGATCTGAAAGGATAACATTTTCTTAGGCAAAACTGGACTAAACGTATTTGGTCCTGTGAGATTTTATTGCTGAGATGCCAGGACCTTATTTCCATTTTGGAATAATCTATTCTCTTTCTTTCCTATTTTCTGAGTTCACAGAAAATGCCTGTATTTGTTTCCATGTTGTAGTTCAAAGCCTCTCTTTTTAAATTTTAGTAAGGACACTTCTCTGCAGGCTTTCCCTTAGGCCTGAAGTGGGTTTGTTGTTCCTGAAATTTCTGCAGTACTTCTTTTTAATATCATGCCAGCTTGGAATTGAATCGCTTTTCACCTCTGGCATCTGTGACATGAAAAATATACATTTCTGTATTCTGCAAATAAAAGACAGTTAGTATTTTGACATTTAATGAGTCTAGACCTACCAGTTAGGCAGACTCAAATATTTACGGTAGTGGTTTCTCAGCATATATTGTAAAACTTATTTTTCATGTTTCCAACTGATGTAACTAAATATGCTTTAGAAATTTGATTTTCCAAATTTTGTGTTTTTTCAGTCATAGAACATGCATTTTTCAGAGAGGTTAAGAGCTGCATGAAATGACTAAAATAGATTTGTATATACAGCATCCAATTTGTGAAATGATTGATAATATTTAAACCTTAATATGTGATTTGTCCTTTAAAAAGCTAAACTAAACCTAAGTTTCAATGTATTACTAAATGTAAGCTGTAACATAAATGTATACTGTAATAGCAAAAAGGAACATAATATAAATAATTTCTGGGATAGTGGTAATCAATCCCTTTTTTTTTTTTATAAACAGACTGTCAAATTGCCATTTGAAACTTCTTAGAGAAACCATATTGATCATAACTGCAGTTTGCTCTTATTTATAGTCAGCTAGAGCTTGCATGCTTTATCTGTCTTGTCCAAAAACTTCTTTGCCTCTTCCATGATTCACTGAGATTTGTAAGTGCTGTTTATCTATCTCCTCCTCTGATTTACACTCATCAGCCTTTGCTATGAGTTTCCTCCTTTCTCTTTAAAGACACATGGGGATATCTTTTCTCACGTTAAGCGTGTTTTTGGTATGTGTGAGATTTAGCTTTTAGGATAGAAATAAGCAACTCGGGTGGACTCCAGAGCCCCTTTGACTTTGAAAGGTCTTAGTACAGAGATCCATCACCATGGATCTGATAAAACTGAACCCATAGGAAAACTACTGTGGCCATGCTAAGCCACACTGAAGTAGCAACTTTGAGTTGCTCTGCTTGCAAAGTTATTTCATTTAATTCAGCTGTTTTCAGTTATAAATCTAAAGTGACATAAAATCTTTGTCACTAGAAATAAAATTATTCCGATCTTAGGAATGAAATGTTTTAACTTTCAAAATATAGGCAAAGTTCTGTTTTGTGGAAACAGGTTTTTAACATACGCTGATTAGAGTAGTGAATGAGTGGTGAGAGGACTCTGTGATTCATAAAACTAACCCATCTCTTTGTTTAATTAATTGTTTACAGAAGTAGAGCAACTGTATTTTGCCTTCCATCCATGCATATGTAAAAAGATAGATTCCTTTACTAAACTCACTTCCTGCGACCTTCTGCTCCCTATAGGCTCAACAGAGGTTGGTATCTCATGCTGTTTAATACCTCTTAGTCTTAGAACTGATGTCTTTGGAGATAGGATTTGGCGGCATATGGTTTGGTTTTAAAAACATGCACTTTAATTCCCACTGTGGCTATTATGAGTCTTAAAGACACCTATGTCGTCAAGGGGCCTGTTCTTCAATTTAGCCTCCCATTTAATTGTTGTGATTTCACGTCAGCTCTGTTACTCTTTCATGTGCATTGCTCTTTTACCTCTTCTTTAATGAGTATCATGTAAGACCAGGTAATGGCAAATGGAGCTTTTTCAAGTTATTCCTCAAAGAAAAGAGAAAGAAAATGTCTGGTCCTTCAGCCCTCAAGGAAGATTACTATCCAGTTCCTTAGCAACTACAGTCAGAATTAGAAGGTGGGTATTTCTTTTTATCACTTCTGTATCTTCTTAAAGACAAAAGTACAGAAGAAATGCTCTACTGGCTCCAACCAATTGCTATTCTTTGGAAGGATATCTTCTCTGTTCTCATGATAGGCTGTCCCCTGCTACTGTTGCTTTGGAGTACTGCCTATCATTCTAAGGCAAACCAATTATTTTGCCAGCCTAAACCTCAGAGTTTAAAACTTTTATTATTTTTTCATGTCATAGAAAGACTGTTTTTTTTTTAATTCCCATTGGTCTCTGCACTCAGATACATACATGACCCCACTCTGTCCCAGACATTCTTTCTTCTCCAAGGTGCATACTGTCCACTCCAAACTAGAGCAAAAGGATGTTAAGCTATTTTGCTTATGGTCCTAGGTGTAGCTCCTCTTTCACACCATCTTGGAGGCACTTATCTAAGATAGAAATGAAAGGCTATGGGCCTGAGATTGAATGTTCCGAGTGTTTGTGTAAACCATTCAGGTTTCTATGTAAACTTCATTTCATAGTCCTCTGTAACCATGCACATTTTCACACCTTCACAGTGTCCCCTGTACTTCTCAACCTTTTTTATACATATATTTACTTCCCTCCCATGAAATGATAGACACAGTTATGCTTACTCACTTCACTATTCCAAGGTGTTTTATCTTAGCCAACACGAAGAACTGTAAGAAGGAGAGAGCCTTGTGATTTAGGACAATTGTACCCAACCTCTTTGAGATGAGCATTTAGATCCCCTGTATTCACATGCTCTTCTTAATCAGTGAGAAAGGAGGAAAAGTGGGAAGAGTCTAGTTGTTAATCAGAAATATAAATATTTGTTCTTTCCTTGTGGAGGAAGTGGAGCATCTTCCAGCCATTAAAACAACCAAAAGCATTTGATTGCACCCTGCTATGACAAAAACCGCCTGCCATGGAAGAAATGACCTGGTGCCAGCTGCTTTTTCTAACATTTTGCAATTTCTTTGAGTCCTTCAATGATGGGAGGACTACACCATTTAGCCTTTGAGAAGTGCTACTGTAGGAGCAAGCAGTAACAGAAGTTTCCAGCACAGAGAAATCACAATGTACTAGGAAGTCTCAGAAAAAGTAGTTTCTCCTAGCAAGTTTAAGGGCTGAACCTGTAGGTCTAGCTGACAGATAGCCTGGGAATTATTGTTACTAAGATTAAATTCTAGCTCTGAATTAAAAAAAAACCACCTACAAGTAAAGATGAAGAAGTGAAGGTAATGTCTATGTGAGAAGAAGCTTGAATATTTGGAAGTTATAGGGTTAAGTTGTGAAACTATCTTCATATGTAAGACTTCAGTCACTTGGAAACCTTGTGGAAGAGATATATCCTTATTTGTGAATGTCTGTGTTGGTTGTAAACTCACAGAAATGTGGGGAGGTAGGAAAGTCAAAGAAAATTCAGACTCTAAAAGGAAAAGATTTACACTTTGATTAGATCATCAAGTAACATTCAGGATTGGTTCTGATAATTTTTTTGAATCTTGTCCTACTACAGGGCACAAGCCAGAAAATCTTATGTTAACTTGTATGTGGCTATACTATTTCCATGTTTCAGGAACTAACACCAAGAAATGTATGTAACTTCCAAATTCCCATCATATGCTTTACATAACATTAAGTTGTTATCATTATCCTCATACACTTCTGCAAGAACACTTTTAGGCAAGGATGAGCATCTTATTTTGCATGTCTGATGTTATTTTGCAACATCTAAGATTGATGGTTTAAAAACTTTTTCTATCTGAATAAGAACAGGTCATACTTTAAAAATTTTAGAATTTTATGATAGAAATCATTATAGTGAAGGTCGAGCTAGCCACAACACTTTTTTTGAGTGTTTTATGTGTTGGTTTAAGCCTTACAAATTACATACATGGGATCCACCAAATTTTAATCCCTTACCTTTCTCTTTCTAGGAGCCAAAAAACCCCTCAATAAAAAAATTCAAATACTTAAAAAAATTTATTATGAGAGTTAAACATTGATTCCATATGGAGGCTAAAGATATAAAAGTTATTTCTTAAACTTGACTCATTTTTTTCCTTAAGATTATTGTATAGAAATGAACTGTATCAAGATGATATAACAACTTTGATGTCAATAACTAATGCATTTTAAAGATGGGTTTATTAATTTAATGAATTCTTCAGTAGAATGTGTCTTTCAAAATACCTCTATTTCAAGAGTTGAAATGTCAGATATTGTACAACTTACATCAGCTGATGTTTATATAGTTTTATATAACTGCAGCTGCTTGAAAATAATTTTGTTACATCCAAATATGTTAACATTTGTACATGGATTTACTTTCAAAATTAAGAAGTGTTTATCTTTTCGTGAACACAGGTATTAAAAAGGAGTTTAATCTTGGGTTTCTATACTGACAGCACAGATGGAAGAAGTTCTACAGTGAATGTGCAATGCTGATTATTTATATTTTGTAAACATAGTTTCTTTAGGTGATATATCTTTTGCAATCTTTTTTCCATTGGGTGAGTAGGGTTTTTCAGACAACAGGTGAACACATCTAACAACATTATTTTGTGATTTATTACTTAATTTATTTAGCATGTTGGTTCTGAATTTCTCACCTTCCCTTATAGCTCTTTTTTTCTGTTGACAGGTTAAGGTGAATTTTGCAAAATTCAAAGTAACTATGAAAAACTGGTCTATAGATGATTAATCAGGAGTGAAGTACGGTACAGCAATGTGTTTTACAGATAATTTCATGAAACAATGCAGTACAGTTAAAAGGTCAAGAGAGCGGCAGCAAAAGAACTTCTTAAACCTGCAGCGGGCTCTCAAAACACAGGCCATTCTTTGCAAGCTTCCAGAAGTATGTTACTTCCTGGTGTTTTGGAGGGGGGTTTTGCACAAGGTTTTTTTATCCTTGTCCAGAATCTCAGGAATAACGTTGTAGGTTATCTAGTCAATATTTAGTCAAATTACAATTAGAACCGAGAGAACATAATGCAAGGAACATAGGTTAAACGATAAAAAAGAATACTAGCTCTGTGACCCTTGCTGAGGGAGAAAATATACATCATATTAAGTATTTATATATAGATCTGTATGTGTATGAAGAATATGTGCAAATAAAGGAAAGCTGAGGGAATAAGAGTGGATCTGAAAAATGTAGAAAAGGTTTATTTCGCTTTTGTAAGGAAGGACATAGAAACAGCATTGCTGTATGCATTTCTCTGTTAAAAGTTTATTTTCTTTTAAAACACTATTGGTTAAGAGGTATAGAAGCAAGGTGTTTATGCTAAAAATAATAGGCTTTGTCCTGTGCTTCCAGAAGAGAAACTGGTATTTCCTTGAATGAATACTAGAACAGAATTCAGAAGATTTAAGGAAAAAAATCTCTTACAGCCACAACCCCATGTATGCAGAGAAAAAGGAGGGTGAAAATATATTTTCTTATGACAAAACTGGTTTTATGTAAAAGTTGACAGCCTGAGAAATTAATAGCGGCAGTTGAAATCAAGAGAAACAAATCAGAGCTAATGATAGACTTGTTGAAATTATGTCTGGTTACTTTGAGCAACTCTAAAATTAGCATATGAAGCCTTTTCAATTTAGGCCAGTTCTACTGAAACAACTTGTTTACTCCTGAGGTTCCTACTTAAAAGTGCAGTGAAATTAAGACAACTTGCAAATTTCTGCTTTCTTCTTTTAATTTGGTTGAATAAAGTGTATGATTTCTGCCGAAGCTCATGTTAAAATACCTTTTGTAAAGTGAAATATCCTCACTTAGACTTTCTTAAGAATTATAATAAAGAAAATGTGTCTGTTGGGAAATTTAAATAAAAGATAGGCTGGGGCCTCCCAAGACTTCCTATTCAGAGTTTATAATTAATATGAAGGTTTGAAAAAAGTGAATTCCATAATCAGCTGTAGAGATTTTTAATAATAATAACAACTGGAAATTTCTATAACAATTGTAATATAGAAATACATTGGATGTGTAGGGGTTAAAAATTAATTTATTTTCTCATAAGCAGTTTTTGTTTAAGTCAACAGTGTTTTGTAATAAGCTTATTGCAGCTCCTTATTTAAAGCAGCTCATAGCTCCCCTACAAATGTCAGGAAGGATTGCTAGAAGGCAAAAAAAATCTCTGAAGAGAACACTGTCTTCCTGATAAACACTTGGACCGCAAAGGAGATAGTGAAGAACAGAAAAAAGGAATTACTGTATTTCTATCACTACCAAAAATCCAACTGGATTCACAAAACCCAGAAAATTTATGTATATGTTTAATGAAATGATTTTATTGTTGTCTGGATGAGCATTGACTCAGTGTAGAGGTACAAGATTAATGTCTTGGCAACCACTGAATATCTATAAGCTATATCATATGCACAGTATTTGGATTCTATAGCATTACTTGTCCTAGTAGTAGACAAATGCCTGGGTTTCTTACACAAATGAATGCTCTCAGCACATGCATCACTGGGATTAGAAGCAGAAAACAGTCATATTAACTGTGTGGCATGATGGCTGCTCAACCTTGCTTTCCATCACTTGAAAAATAAGATGAAACCAGTTGCTTTCTTCATGTACTGCAACTGTGTGAGTAACAGGAGTGCAATAAAGACCATAGCTATAAAAACTGGCTATATAGGCTGTTACTAAGGCTTATCACCTACTTGGAACATTAAAATTAATGTCATTTAAAACTTTGGAATTTCTCTTTGAAATAAAAAAAAATTAGAAATACTTCTGACTTTAACCCTGTTGCTTGATTTTATGACAGCCAAGACTAGTTTCTGGAATGGTTATGTTAATAATTCCCCTGTAGATTTGTAGTGCCATCTTAGCTTTCATTTTATTTTTTTGCTTTATCCTTTTAAATATTATAAATATGCATATAAGTAGATATTTAAAACTGTACCCCAGCGACTGGAAATCCAGACAAATGTCTGGGGACTGGTTCCTCACACAGAGTTAACTTCAGCCGCCCATTCACTTATAAAAAACGACCCCTAAATTCCATTCTGGTCCAGTCCTACAAAGTAGTCTCACATCCTCCCCCAGATGACTAGTTAAGAAGAATATGCATATACATGCATATACTGAAAAAAATAGTGAAGTAATGTAGGTGGGATTACATCATGTCTATAGTTAACAGGAGCCAGAGCTCTAGGTTTTCTCTGCAAAGTTTGTGGCAAGAAGCTGCATGCCAAAAGGTCAAGAAAAATATTTGGAATTGAACACACGAGGGAAATGTGTAAGAGAAGAGACAAGCAGTCTGAAAAGTTCTTGAAAGAGTTCTCTAAAAAAATCACTTTGCTATTATACTGATCTCTCACAGTTTAGAGAACAAACAAATTGGTAACATTGATATCTGAGGGATTTGAGGCTAGTGCCAGTAGTATAACAGGCATGATCCCATTCTTTCTTTTTCACAGTAACTTCACAGAACAAAACTATTTTTTCTTTTTTTTCTCTTTTTTTTTTTTTCTTTTTTGATTTGAATCACAAGGCTACTAAAATCAGTTATGATGCAGAGGTTATGCTACTGCAGATATAGAATAAAATTGCCATGAAGTGCTACTGTGGGAGACTGATAATATTACAAAGTTCTGATACAGTTTGAGTTGTAATTTATACATCAGTTCTTCCTCAGCAATGCATAGTATTCCAAATACCATTGAGAGTGTGCAAGGCCCGGATGTTTTGGATCAGCTGAAATCAAAATGTTGGACAGTGGCATTATTTGTTGCTTTTGTAGCTAAGTCTGCTTCCAATAAACCTTCCTAGTGAAACTTGAAAGAATTTGTCAGAGTTGTCATGAAGTTCCTCAGAAAAAAAAAAAAAAAGAAAGACTAGGAGGTCAGGACATATCTTTCAGACATAACATGGTAAGCACCCTGTGCAGGTTATGTCTCACCTCTCAGAAAGTGCTACTGGTGCAATACTTTCGCAATTGAAGTCTCAGAGGATATTTTCAGAACTACAGTACTTTAATAGCCTTTTCTACACAGTGATAGAGTTGTAAAATAGTTGTATGCAAAATTAAAATACCTCTTCACACTTTCACTTGAAGAAAAAGTTTTATAACTTTGTCCTTTCATGGAGTTTTTTAATTTCTGTATCTTTGGATTTTTCTCATTTCTTAGAAATTTCCCTCCCTATGTGCTAAACTGATATACATGAGTGAAGACTTATTCAGCCCTTACCAATTACTTACATTTACTTTGCAATAGTCCAGGAATATATAATTTGATACTAATTTAATAATTTTCTTAGCAAGTTTTCGCCTGTTTATCATTTCTCAATTTAAGCTCATGCTTGAGATATTATTTTTCAATTTAAACATACCATTCTAATTGCAAATTTAAAGCCAACAGGATGCATTTAGTTTCGTACACAATTTCATGTGATCTTTGATAAACAGTAAAATGATATGTGTCCACAGTTCAAGAACTAAAAATTTAATAAAAAGTAAGGGAAATGAATATTGTTTTTTCTTGGAATATGTCAATGGGGCACAGGTTTCCTGATATTTTAAAAATCATGTGCATATTATTGCAGAAGTGTTTAATTTATCAAATGCAGCTATCATTTTCATCATTTTACTCTTACAATTCATTAATAAATCCCAAATGATGATTCTCATTATAAGGAAAAATCCTATCCCCCAATTTCTCTGTTTCTACTTATAATTAATGGATTTGATAAACTGTCTACAGCTATATTACTCTCATATAAGTTTGGCTTGTGCCTTGAAATACGCATCTTCTTGCACCAACACTCATCAAACATTTAAAAGGAAGTGGCTTATTTCAAAATAAAGCTTTTTATACAGACTTGGCCAATGTAGTTTTCTATTTGTGATTGTATTTTTTATTTTATTTTAGTAATCCTCAGGGAATGGCCACAGAATTGTTGTAACAATGCCTTCTACTTCTAAAGGCAAATATAAATCACCAAAATAAGTCCTGATGACACAAACGGAAATAGGACCAAATTAGGAGGAAATAGAAGGAAACAAATTTCCTTGTTGCTCCTCTACACAGGTCAGTGTCATGACATGAGCACAAACAACACAAAAGCAGCAAGGAAAGGTAAGAAAGGACAGTTACAGTAACTGCATGCAATGCTGATGTGTGCCATCTCCACAAGGTCAATTTGTAGTTTTTGGGTTTAGTGGTATACTGAAATATAGTGGTTCTTACTGAAATATATGCTATTTTTTATTTACTTACCAACTTTTTTCTCCATCGTATTCCTAGTCAGTTTGACTTGGGTATTACCCACAGATTAGTTCTATGCCAACATCAGCATTGCTAGTGGAAGGGTTCAGTATTAGTAGGCTCAGGACAGCCTACCATAAAGGTTTACTACCATTTACTTTAATAGTGAACTATCAATAACAATTATTAGTTGGTTTTCAGGCCATCAACAATCTTATCCTCGTAAGGCTGAATCTGTACTGTTATTATATTTTTCAAGACCATTTATGAGAACAACGTGAGACACAATGTAAGAACCTCATTGAAGCCCAGATATGAGAAGTCCATTGTCTCTTCTGACTGAGAGGTCTGTTCTGCTTTTGCAGAAAGAGATTAAATTGGCTTGACTAAATTTGCTCCTGTCACCTCCATGTTAGCTGACTTCTTTTCCTAGGTGCTTTCAAGCTGACAGATATCCCATGAATCCCATTTCCATGAATGGGAGTTAAGGAGTTGTGGCTGTTTAGTTTTTTTCATCTATTTATTTAATGCCAAATACTATTTTCAGTTTTCCAGCCTTTCAATACTTCAGCATTTTAATCCTGAAGGTAAAAGCAACAATACAGACAACAAAAAGAGTGAAATGGAAGGCTGCTGTGAATAAAAAAAGACACGTTTGTAAAATTCAGTTAAGTGTTATCTTCTCCTCATTACTGATAATTTCTCTGTTGGGAAGTAAAAACATCCAGCTCCAATTTAAACTATATTGTCTTAAGGCAAATAATTTTGAAACATGAATCAATGTGACATTATAATAAAGTGTCACATATATACATTCAGAACAAATGTATTATTTGTGTGCTTTTTGGAGACAGATGATTTGATGGTTTGAAATAGCTTCTGTAGTGGTACACTGTTATTCCTTCCACCTTTGGGGGCAAAAAATAAAAAATGTGTGTGCTATATCTGTCAGAATGGGGGTACTTTACTTCCATGGATGTTCAGAAGAAAGCACAGGAGGAAGATCACCAACTTGGCAAAAAATCTAGGACCAGAGCGCATCTCCATCTCTAGCATGCCCTTTTCTGCTTCAGTATTTATCAGGATAATTAATTGACTTAGCTACTTTCTTCTTTTCCTCTTACATTCTTTCTCCTCCGTGCTATGGATTGCCCTCAAGCACCTAGATAGAACGTGGAGGAAGAAAAACTGTTTTATCACAGAAATGGAAGGCAGGTGGGGAGGAGTTCAATCTGCCCGATGTATGTTGGGGTCTCTCAGGCTGCCAGTACTGAAATGTCATAGGGTTTTCTAAAAATTATATATGACAATTTCTTAACTTAGGGACTGTTTCATCCTATGCAAAGGAATTCTGTCTTATACCTCATCTTGACAGATAAAGAAGACCCGATCACAGAGTTAAAAATTACTGGCTTTGTAGGTACAAATGATTACAACTTGATTGCACTGCTTGTAGGCAAACAGAATAAAAGACATACCAATGAGATATACACTTGGAGCTCAAAAGCTTTCAACTTTTTTTTCAAAAAGCTGAAAACAATTCTGAGACAAATCAACTGGTAGACAGAACTCAACTGGAGAAGTCTAAATTATTATTGCTGCCTATCTAGTATTTTAACTAGACATCTAAAATGCCATCGGCAAAACTTCAGTCTGGTGAAAACTTAAAGCGAACAGCAATCAAGCTTAGAGAAGAAGTGAAAGCAGCTCTAAAAATGTCACACCTCTGGCAATGAATAAGTTATGATAAGAAAGAAATAAGTGAGAGCAATGAGTATTGATTACTGCAGTTGTTAAGTAGAAAATTAAACAGAAAAAAAAAAAAGGGTACAAATACATTTCTAAAACTCCTTTTTTTCTTCTAGGATGTTTATAAACTTGGTTTGTAAAAATCAACATACTGAATGCTGAGCTGGACACTGATGAGTGAAGGTGCATGAGCTATCTTTCTTTGGTTCACAGGCAATTGAACACACTTCTTCCACACTTTTGTCCCCACTGCAGAAGATACCTTTTCTAATATCCCACTCTGGTCTTCATAGCCCCCAGAACATCTCTAAGCATTTATTTGTCAAGAACATTTTATGTATTATTAACAGTGCCATACAACTGAGGAAGCAATTTGCTGTTTTTGGTTGCTTTTGGTGCATTGTCCTGTTTGTATGGTTTTCTTTTAATGACACACTGCCTTTTTTCAGAGTTGTTAATAACATTTTGGCAGGGCATTTTTTTTTTTAATTTGTAAAGGTAATATAATCCATGTTATGTGTATGTGGTCTTTGCACGTACTTGGTAAAATAGGGCATTTTCATTAAGAAGCTGTTGAGCAGCATTTATCATCATTGAAGGAGTACTACAGGAATTTGTGCTTGTCCTGTCTTATTTAGGAGTTACATTGAGTACACAGGAAAGGAAGTATTAGGGCTGGTATTGACTGCAGATACTAAAACTGAGGGTTTGATAATAATGAAGAGGACAGCTTACTTATGCAGAGTTCTCTGGTTTGCCACAACTGTCTGTTATATTTTGTGTTATGCTGAAATACAAACTCAAATATCCAGGAAGAAAGAATTCAAATCATACAGGAGGGCACAATCTGTTCCTGGAGTAACATCTCAAAACAGAAACTAGGTGTCATGGTAGAGAATAAGAGGCTGATCATCTACGTGACACAGTGGATAAAAAAAGGCCATGCAATTATTTGATGTATAAATAGTGAATTTTAAATACTTGTGGGCAGGTGAGTTTGCCTCAGTACTTCATTTTGTTAGTTTGACTGCTGCAACCCTGTACCTACTTCTTGCATCCACAACAGAAGAAGGATATTGTTAAACTGGAAAGCTTTAAGAGAGAATTGAATCATGCCATTAAAATAATTTACAGACTGGAAAATGTTTTTCCTGCTGAAAGACTCCAGCAGTTTATTTAGCTTATCAAAGAGAAAATGTAAGAAATTACCTGAGCTAAGTCTGGACTCATCCACAGGAGATGTGAAACCACAACAGTAGATTGATCCAGCCCAGAAAGAATAGTATCTGTTTCTTGGTAGTAAAAGAAGACAGAATCCAACCTGAAATTAGGCAGGAACTGTTACTACTGGAGTAAGGTACAAGTTTTGCAGTAGATTCAAGGGAATATTTTTCTAAAGGTCTTAAAAAACTTATCCCTTCTTCAGGTCTACTTACAATACCCAGGTGACCAGCATCTCAGAGCAGGGCAACAAGTCAACCACAAAGTTACCTGTGAAGGAAAAGCCTGGGGAAGATAAAAAGGTCCCATAGTTTATGAGCCATCTGAGTGCTGTAGGTTGAAAAGGGGAAACACAAGAGAAAGCATCTATATTAGCAATGGATAGCAATGGCAGCAGACTGTAAAGTAAAAGCATCCTTTCTCTGAGCTGTCTGAAGATTGGAAGTTTTGGAAGCTGGATCCAAAGGAGCTGCAGAAATAAAACGTCCAGGTTGAATGAAATCACTATACCACAGTCTCTTTCTGAACATCTTTTGTGTAAGGGTTCTGTAAGGCAGGTGAGAAGGAAGTAAAATCTAAGCTAAATTACTGACATCAGTGCAAGAAGGTGACAGGGAAAAATGAAAGAGGAATGGAAGTTCAATAGGAGCACCCACTACTGAAAGCATAACTTGAATGTTTTTTGGTGTTGAGGTTTTTTTAATGTTCCAAAGAGACTGTAAGAAACCAACATTAGGAGAAGGGGAGTTTAAATAGAAGGAAAGGGGGTTTTATCTTTTGTTTTAGTGTCAGCTACAGAATCCTTCCCCCCATATATATTTTATCAAGCCATGTTTCCATTACCAATGTAGACAACACCTTTATGATGCTTTAATATGAGAATACTCACTGATTTTTAATTTTAAAATATCACAGAAATTTATAATTATTTTGGAGCTCTGGAGGAATACTCATATTTTGTATTATTTCAGTATCTGAGTGACATATTTTCTACACTTTTAAAGAAGTGGTTATGGATATTTGTCTGTAGAAAAACCAAAGTTTCACTTTAAATCTTCTGCTCATGAATAACTCTTGTGGGAAGAATTCTGAATGCGCTCAACTAAAAGACAGGGTGATCCACACCCATGGCAAGAGTTCTGGAGTCATGTTGTCACAGTACTGTTCCTTGGACAGCTTGCCTGAGAGATATGCAAGATATACTAACATGAGCAGTGGGTTGCACTAATCTGGCTCCATCATTTTTCATTACCTTGTTAGCTCATGCATGGCTGTTTTGGCATCTTCCATGTGGCATCACAATGACCTATTCTGGAAAGAATTACATCACCACAAACAGGGTGGGTTGATTTAGTATTTAGATTGCAAATACATAAATAAAACTCATAGAATAGTTTTACTTCTTTTTTTTTTATTTTATGTATCTAAAATGTTTCTACAATGTTACACAACGACACTGTATGCATAAAGGCTTGGAAAGAACTATCAAAACGTCTTTTCACACATCTGATTTAGTTAAATCAAAATACAGCTTCAGTCTAGATGTGAAGAGATATGCAGTCAGTCATCCCATACAAATGCACTCCTAATTTTAAGACTTTTACTCTCATTTTCCACTGTTTTGGATCTTTTTGAATCATAGAAGACTGTTACAAAATCATATCAGGTCAGAGTAGTAGGTTTTTGTTATTACTTTTTAATTCCATAAGGAGGGATTCAACTTATGGTGGCAATAGAAAGGCTTTCCATGAGCAGCCAGTTTCACTGCTGGAAGAGACTGGTATGGAGCAAAGATCCTCAGCATTGCACCCTTCCTACTTTGCCATCCTCACCCAGCTTCCTAACTGAGGGCACAGTGCTCCATTGCCTTAAGGTAAAAAAGGACTATAGCTGTCACTGAGTCTTCCACAACACGGAGAAGAAATAGGCAGGAAAATGTCTGTCAATTTAATGAAATACAGCATGCTTTTCAAGGACTACAGCTTCAAAAAGATAAGATGGCACTGAGTGTCCCACCATTTGGTATTTCTTTTTTCACCCAAAGCAAGTTGCACATAATTTGTCCTCTGAACAGTAAGACATCTGTTTTTCCTGCCTGAAGCCTAGCAAGAGGAAATGCTAAGCTAACTAGAACCTGGCTTATTTGTATTGAATTAGTACAGTCATTAGGACTTTAACTATTTTTATTTGGTGACAGTTTGCTACTGATACCACCTTTGGGACAAGCACCTCTCTCTTTTATGTTGTTTTTCCTATCACTGATGGGAGAAAATGACTGATTGTTTCTGGCCCTTGCTTGAAACTCCTTTTCGTGACTTTCTTGAGTGCATATCCTGTAGAAAATAGATATTGCCAGTATGCACCAGTCTTCATTTACTAGCCTGAACAAGTGCTGACAGATGAGGGAGCTGACAGTCTGCCCTACTGTTGAAGCTGGAAGATATAGTTACATGTGAATTTGCTGGCTTTTCAGACCTGAATAACTGCAATTGTGTATAAGGGTCACCTCTGGGCTCAGTTATCATTCTGAAGAAAAAATGGAGGCTTTTTAAAAAAATTCATTCATTTTTGGCCTTCTGCTAAGTGATGCCTGAAGAATGCATGGCCTTGGAAAGTCAGGTTTTCTCAAAGTGGTACAGAAAAAAATTACACTAATGCTATTAAGATGGCAAGCAGAGATCTTAGGTATAATTATTATCCAAATTAAACCACTTGTATTTTTTCCAATAGCAGTGGCTCTCAAATCAGTCTCTCTAATGTCTGTCTGCCTGCCTGTCTGTCCCAAAAATTTTGCACCGTTTTACCTGATGTTGTGTGTCACTGTCAATTGTCTATTAGGAGGCTGCTCCTCCATTTACCTCAAAGATAGTAAACATGCAGGGACCTGCTCTGATAAAAATAACTCATTCATGTTAAAGTTTATAATCCCATGCCACTGCGACCTCTTGAAAATTTTGTCATAGTGGTTTGCTGTAACAGTATAAATAATTATACAGGAAAAACACTAAATTGCATGCTCTGCCCTCCACAGTTGTGTTTTCACATATATGATGTTTTAACAATCTTGGGTTTGGGTTAAAAGTCTCCCTCTTTTCCCTATATCAGTTTAAAATCAAAATTTCAAAGCCATAGTAAGCAAATTGTAATTTAAAAGAAACAAGCTAACCAGAACACCTCCCTGGTGACTGTAAGCTTCTTATCAGAATGAATTTGAAGAGTAATAGAAAACAAGATTCAGTATTTGCTTTGACTCCCCTTAGCCTCACAGCAAGAACTCGAGGTGGTCGTTGAATGGTGATCACCTCTACCTCTTAATTTTTCATCTCCTAAAGTCTCTTTCTCTTTCTGTGTTGCAAATATTGCAAATTACTACTTCAGCATATCATTCCTTCAAGTAGAATGGATCCACATCTCATTTAAAACAGAGGAGCTCCCATACAGTATTTTCTAAAACCTTTTTCAAATCCTTTAGAAATTTTTTTTTTCTGAGTTTACTGTAAGGAACTTCTACTCTGTGAGAAAGTAGTGCTATGCCTCTAATTATCAAGCCAGGCTAATATCTATTGCATCAGCATACACACATTTAAGTGGTTTATTTCAGCCTTTTAAAGATTTATAACTAAATACTTCTACTGCACAAAGTTTATCTATTCAAATCTGCTTTGGCAGCTGCTTTGATATAATCACACAGAATGGCCTTATTTGCATTATGTTAAGGACACTCAGCAAAAGGAAAGCAAGCTGCTGTCCTGATCTCATTCTTGTTTATTATTGACATAGCCAGAAAGATTTTTTTCCAGAAAATGATTTTTGGATGAACATAAGTCTTTTCAAGCCTATAAAATTCTAATGTGATTGAAGAACTGATAAAAAGATCCTAGGAAGGAAAGTTGAAAGGTAGGGGATTTATAGACATACTCTTTAAAACTCTGTTTTGCTTTTAGCTCTTGTTAGCACCCATCTAGCACAACACCTAATTAACATTCTGGGTAAAACACAGCATTATTAAGGCTTCACTGCACTCATAGATACCTTTCAATTAAGGTGCTTGAGTTCACATAAAACATGCTTTCTAATCCTCAGAAAAAGCTTTTAGGGAAACGAGTTGAGTCTTGACAAATTTATGTTAAATAAAAGGAGAGAGACTTTTGGGACTTTGTTTCGGTCCTTTTTTAGAAATTAAAAAAAAAAAAAGTATATATGTGTAAGCAGCTTTCAGCCTTTTGCAGAAAAGCAAGAACTCTGCAAATGCCCAATTTTAAGCCTCTGGTTGATCTCCAAAGTTTGCATTTAGAAAAGTTCATTTCAGAGGCTTGTATTTTCTTCAGGGTTTCCTAGCTCTGCATAACCTTGTACTGAATTTGCACCACTTAACATTATTATGGAGGAGCAAAGTAGATCTGTCTTAATACCTGAACAAATCAGTGCTTGTGAATCCAGTGGAACAAACTGCTGTTCTGGAATCAATTCTTTGATCCCCAAAGTTTATATACCCTATTTTTCTTGTTGTTAACTAGTTGACATACCTTTCTTGTGCTGCTATGCAGACTACTGACATTTTTTATGAATTCATTGCAAAATGGACTTCAGTAACATGTAAATGAAATTAAAATGAAAACCTAGTGAATTTATGTTTCTTTCTGAGAAACACATACAGTATGAATCAAATTCAATGACAAAAAATAATATTTTCCAAGCACTGCTTTTTCTGTCTTTTCTAGCTTTTGTCCAAGCTAAACTTTCTTTCCTCTCCTGCTTTTTTACTTAGATAAACTATCTTCCTTTCTAAGCACTACTCATGGTTTCAAAAAAATGGAAGTAATCTAGAGTTCACTTAAAGATCAAGTGCCATAAGCTGGTGTTTTCAAGTATCCTGAAAGTTTATTAATGTTTTCCAACTCATTTCCTACTTCCCTGCCAAAAGCACTCTTTAGTGGACTGTAAAGTTTTTCAAATAATAGACATCTGATCCAAGTTTCTTATGATTTTTCTTTTCAAGAGCTCACATACTTCCAGAAATCTGGTAAATTTTTATTGTAGTATAAAAATCTGGTATTCTGACTGGGTGCTAAGAGTTGTGAACTTATTAGCCTTTTAACATCTGTTAAAAAATTCATTTCCTCAGTTTGATATATTCAGCTTTGCTTTAATACACGTATTCATATGATGCTTAAGTCACAAGAAGAAAAGATTGTTGAACCTTCCGCTCACAAGTAACAGTATCTGATATCAAAATGGTCATGACCTTTTAAATAAAAAGCACTCTTTTTTGGAGTACAATGCAAGTCTGTAAAAAATTGTCATTTGTATGTATTTTATGGGCTTGACAGCAGCATTTGCATCTCTAAATAAAGGATCTCTTTGATCATGTATGACTTCCAAAAAAGAGGCAGACCATCAATTTGTGATCAAAGATCTCATGGATGAGATGCAAGCTTATGCTCCCCCAAATATATACTTGACAGACTCTTAAATTGGGGTCTCAGCACAAGTCACCCCTCCTCCTTTAAGCAAATTGTGATGACACACACGAACAACAAATAAATACAGAAGGAACTTTCTGAACAGAAGTTAATCTTTAGCTTCTCATAAAGGCTTGGGCTCTTCACTCTGTACGTAGTCACAGAATTTTTTGATCCTTTTGGATTCTGTGACAATCTGTAGGACACCTAGGCTATGAAATAACTTTAAATTCAATGTCAGTGAGGCACTGTTAACATCTATGAACTGGCCTAGCAGAGAAGCATAGAGCAGGATTAGACGTTTCTACAATCAACAATCTTTTCTGTGCTTTTGATTAAAATTTAATAAAAATGTTTCAGTGAGGTGAAGACTTGTCAAGAGCAAGTGAGGAAAGATCAACATTTACTCAGCCCAAATCTAATCCAGCCACTTTTTCCTCTTCTCATATTCCCCATTCATACAGAAGGGCCAGAGAGTCCCATCTATCCCTGAAACAAAACAGGCAGCATGACATGGTCTCTTACTCAGGAAAGAGGATTTAAAAAAAAAAAAAAAAAAAAAGCTCCTATTTGTGGGACCTGAGGGATCTAAAACTCTATCTGCATCCCTCTACCAGTCACAGTTCACCTATTTAAGCCAGAGGTTTTTCTTTGACTGCAAGGATATAAAATTCCAGTGGGGTCACAGTGAGTCCTATTCAAAAACCCACCACTGTAAAATATAAGAAGGCAGAATTCAGTGATGATCAACTCAGAGCCAAAATAAACCAACAAACCCAACATTGCGAAGTCCCAGTGTGACTGCAGAGTTCAGGCTATGCAAACTGTTTAGACCAGACAAACTCTACAGTTCTGTCTCAGGATACTCTTTACTGATTAGGAAATGGTGCTGGTGAAATTATCACATTAACATTTTACAGGAATAAAAAGGAAGGACAAG
Source organism: Hemiprocne comata (assembly GCA_020745705.1). Taxonomy (NCBI): domain Eukaryota; kingdom Metazoa; phylum Chordata; class Aves; order Apodiformes; family Apodidae; genus Hemiprocne; species Hemiprocne comata. The sequence goes on along the minus strand of CM036587.1, from coordinate 97,460,829 downwards.
AAAAGAGAGAAAGAAAAAGAAGCTGCAGGCAGATTTCTTCATTGTGCTCTCTGAAGTATTACAACCCACCCCTAGAGTCAGGACTGTATCTTGATGAGCTGAAGTCTTTGTCACTGATTAAACAATAAGGTAAAGTGGAAAGTAATTAATAAAGCATGTTGTTTAAGTACTGATTTTATATTGCAATTTTTTATTGGGTGAATTAACACAGTGTAAACATCTTTGTTGCTGCATCCTACTGAATATACCTGCTTGATAAGGCAAAATAAACCTCCTAACTTTACAATGGTCCTGCTTCCCCAGGTGGCATGTGAAAGGCCAGGATTTCAGCAATGAAGCACTAGCCTTCAAAATACATACATCATAAACATATAAACCAGTCCGAACTGGAAGGTTGATAATTTATCACTGTTAAACTACTCTTCCTATGTAGCACAAGCAACTTCATGGCATAAGAATTTTTGTATTACATCCAAATCTATTCTGACACCAGTCTTGTGGGTTACGGAAATATATGGCTTTGGTTAACATGTACTGTGATGAAGTCGAGGCAATTCTGGTTGAGTCAATCCTGTGTTTGCAACTTCAATGTCTTTATCATTCCTTCAGCAGTTTTTTTTGATTAAACCAAAATTTTAGATTTTGAGATTTCTTTTAAGGAAAGAGAGTACTAGTGACCAAGACCTGTTAAAGAAAGATTTATTTAAAAAACACATTCACCTTACTGAATGCTAGTGAAAGGAGATTTTGTCATGTCTATGCAGGGTTTTCAGTCCAACAGAAGAAGATGTAGAGTGGTTTAAACAAAATTTGCACAAAAAATTGAATTTTTTAATGTAGTGTAAGTACACAAAAATTAAATGGAAAATGTAGACCAGTGTGTTGAAAAAACGGTAAGTCAAAGATGACCAACCCTACAACACAAATAAAATATGATTTATTTTAAAAGCTGAAAATGCACATAAATAATCTATAAAACAAAGTTTTAGAATATCAATAACCTCAGAATTAGACCAATTCCTATTACTAAAATCTGCTAAGGTTTGAATTTTAGTATAACACACAAACCTTGATGTTGCTGAATACATTCTTTATTTCCAATTTTTTCTTTCCAGTTTATTTAAATAATTAACTGGAACATTAAATCTTAGCTGTGTGGAGTTTTTTCTATCACAGAAAGGTGAGCTGGATTCCAGACAAAAGATCTGTTTGGTGCTCAGGTGAATCTTTTTTAAAGGATGATTTGGCCCGTGGTAGAACTTTTGTGATAAAGTGTAGTGGTTCGAAATACTCTGAGAAGTTGGAGCCCTGATTTTTTCCGGAAAAGTAAGGATATGTTTTTGTCATACTATGCGTCATTCCTAAATATTTGTCCCACCATCTTTGATTGCCCATAGACATTTGTCTTAATGATCTTGCAGTAACACTGTCAAAATAGTCTGTTGGTCTTGTCAACTCCTAGTAAATCAAGGAACCATAGAATCATAGAACGGTTTGGGTTGGAAGAGACCTTAAAGATCATCTAGTTCCAACTTCCCTGCCATGGACAGAGACACCTCTCACTAGACAATGTTGCTCAAAGCCCTATCCAACCTGCCCTTGAACATTTCCAGGGAGGGGGCCTCCACAACTTTCCTGGGCAACATGTTTGACTGCCTCATCACCCTCACAGTGAAGAATTTATTCCTAACGCCTAAACTAAATCTCCCCTCTTCTAGTTTTAAGCCATTACCCCTCGTCCTTTCACTCCATGCTCTTGTAAAAAGTCCCTCCCCAGCTTTCCTGTAGGACCCCTTCAGATACAAGACTGTAATAAGGTCTCCCCCAAGCCTTCTCATCTCCAGGCTGAACAACCCAACTTTCTCAGCCTGTCCTCATAATATTTAATGTTTTCTACTAGTTATGGGAACTGTCTAAATGGGAAGAGCAAATTATTCATACAAAGTTCTGTCACATTTACTCATATTGGATAAAAAGAATGATTTACAAAATTATGAAAAAAATAAAAAGAAATATCCATCTGGGGCTACTAGATACTTTTGGCTCCAGATGCAACAGCATTTGATTTGAGTAGGCTCTCAGCAGGAAAAAAAAGGAGTTTTGTTGCTTTCATTTTTCTGCTGTTTTAAATCAGAAAATAATCTGAAAGAAATGTTTGTGTAGTTTCAGAAAAACTTCTGAGAGATTCTTAGATAATCTAGAATTTTGGTTGGCATTGACAAAAATTCCTCAGTAAAGAATACATCGTCATCTCTTAAGAGAAAGGATGATAAATAATAATTAAACCCACCCATATTATTTATTAATAGTGGATTTTGAAGGAAAAAGATTATACTTTCTTTGGAGAGTCACATTCATGCCTTCCATGGTCTAAAAGTTTTTGCTTGTCTCTTCAGTCATTGTTGATAGAAGCAGTGTTACCCTTTAGAACTGAGCTTTGTAGTTTCCTCTAGATTTTTACCTAATAATAACTGAATAATAATAAAAAAAAAAGGGTTGCACAGGAAATGAGGAAATTCTTTATCAAATTGCTGCAGCCACTTAGGCTACACATATAATAAAATTAATATTCAAATCCTTGACACAAAAATAAAATTAGGTGCACATAAATGCACTCTGTTTCAGAACTGTATTTTCTGTTACCTTATTGATGCAAAAATGTTTTAAGGGATCACATGAAACATTAATTCACATATTCAGACTACCTGGGCAACTAAAGAGATTAATTGAAACTGCCTTATTTATCACAGTCATTTTTCCCTGTACTGAGTTCTGATTTGGGTTTAATAGGGGACTGTTATGATTGTGCACTCTCTTAATTTATTTAGTTGTGTGTATTCATAACATTTTGCTTTTTCTTTCCTAATCTCTCACAGGGAGTGTGGCATATGGATCACAAATATGTTTTTATTTAAAAACATTAGCGTTCATATTTGTGCATAAAAATTGAACATGTTTTCTGCTTACTCGAGAAACACATTCCAGCCCCTGAGGAATTCTGGGAATTGTAGTAAAACTGGCATTTCCTGTACAAAATGCTATAATTAGAATTACCTCTAGATGGCTTTTTTTTTTTTTTTTTTTTTTTTTTTAGTTGAATTCATCCTGTATGAGCCCTTGCTGTGATCTTAGATGTATGACAAGCCTTGATACCTGAGACAGGTATTCTGAGGGCACAAAGCAATGCTGAGAATGAGATTCTTCCTCCTCTTTTACTACTAGGTAGCAAGCTTTGCTTCTTCTCCAAGAACTAGAAATAATTTTCACTCTACCAAATGGTGATGCAAAGACAATTTATTTGTATTATTGCAAAATTCTGGGCCACTGGTCCTAAATCAAGACCATGTTATGCTAGGAGATGAACATAAAATCAATACAAAAATATCCAGAAAACAAGAGGAAAAGCATTTTTTTCCTCTTTGAGTAGCTTACTGCTATTACATTACTGGTTTCAATCTGTGCTTTCATAAAGTCTGTGCAAAATATTCTAAACATTCCAGTATAATAAAATGGAAGTCTTACATTTATAGAATGAGGAGTTTAGAAAACACCATAAGCAGATGAATAGCATTTCTTTAATACAGATTTGGTGCATTGCTGAAAGTACATTTAAATTTCTCATCTTTTTAGACTGCACAATGGCATAAATTCCCTATAGCAGATATATAAAATGATGCACAGAAAGGAAATTATGAATAATAAATGGAGCCTTGTTGTATGTTGTCTTTTGGAAAGGATTTGCATTAAACAACATTCTTGACTTGTCATTCAAAATTAAAACTAAATCTGTCTTCTCAATGTAATATTCACAAAGAGAATGCTTCTTGCCTTCTCTTCTAGTATGAATAGTAGAGCATTGTACACATATTTCTCTGGAATGAGGCATGTAGTCAAACAGCTAGATCTATCATGTGCTGATTTTGTTGTTGCTATTTTTCTATAGAAAAAACTTCCATAAATTGTGTTATCCTTTAACAAGGAGTGTTTGTTTGTACACTATTGTGTATTGCACACGATCTGAAGAAATTAACAATAATAAAAAAATATAGCTTAAACCTTACTATCTGGCTGTTCCAGAGGGCCTGCACCATCACTTAACCATTGTTGCCACTGAAAATAGAAAGCAAAGCATCTGAAAATTTCAGAACAGGTAAAACACCTTTCATTTAATGTTCACACCATACAAATGCATAGATAATCTCATTTATAGGAGTACGAATGACATTAATATTGGTCTTGTGCATTTGCAAAATCTTCACTGAAAGATGAAAATTAAACCGGACTACTTGTATTTTGCTGAGCTGAAGACTACGTAGTAAAAAAAGACCCCAAATCAGTTGGAGCTTCAGACTTAATTATACAATTTGAACCACATTAAAGCCATCCAGCACTGTCTCCAATGCATCTGTGATGACGTTCCTATTCCAGAAGACCTAAACTATCAAGAGAAATTCTTCTGCTTTCACTGTTCTCCAACATACAACAAATAAGCTTGTCTACATGATTTGGAATTTGACACAAAACCTATAATCTGATTTTAAATATGGAGTAAGTTTTAGCCTCAAAACCAGGAGAAAACTTGTATTCCAACTTTCCTCTTCAAAGGATTAGATGTTAATATTTTCATCTTCTTTTTCTATAATTATCCAGGGTAACAGTGATTCTAGTACCATGGTGTAGACCTCTCAATTCTATATTCATGTTGGCAAGTGACCAAGTTATTCTTCTCTTGGTCTCACTTATGAGAGTTTCAGCAACAATTGAAAGTTTTCCAAATGGTATTTGAATCTGGTAACAAATGCTGTGATACACAACAAAAAGTAAATGAATAAAAAAAGGGCTGTTCCATTTCTGCCCTTAAATATCACTACTGTTTGATTAAGATCTGACCATTTAGATGATCATAAATCTGAGTAGAGAAATAGGTAAGCAGCTGATCTGATAAAGTGTTAATTGAGCTGCTAGGGTACTGTAGGATAAAGCACAGCATTTCCAGGTTCTGAATTGCTTTTATTGTCTTTGCATTAATGGCTAAAAGTTGTAGAAATAACTTTGAAGTTGTTTTTTTTTCACTCACATGCCTGATAGCAGCAGTAGTGTGATATGAATCACAAAAGAGAAAGGACAACAAAGGTTACACGCTTTTTTTTTTCAGTTGACTTTGTATTAGATATGGTTTTAACTGTTTCATTTTACAGGGATAAGATATAAAACCAGGGTATAACTTCGTAATTTTGAAAAAATATTTTGCACTTCTGTTCATTGCCTATAATATATTTCAGGGTGGTTGTCAATCACAATTATGTGGACTCTACAATAAAATACTTATACAACTATTTACATATATACATTAAGAAGAAAGTTCAACTTAAATAAGCATCCCAGAAAGCAAAGAAAGAAATATTTTTTATCCAGCTGCACTTACATAAATGCATGTTCCCTAAACTACTTAGGTACACCTAAACAGAGTCAATGTTGGATATATCCATCTGGCCTGGTTCTGTTAATCTCAGCCAAGCTAAACACTACCTAGAAAGGACTCTCTGCAATAAATACTGTGAAACACGGCTCAAAAATATAATAAAGACAGCAAAATCACACCCTAATTTATACTCAAAGGGTGATCTTCATCTGCTCAAATTTAGATACCTACTGAGCATGCATCTGTATTTAAGCTATTTACATGGATTGTCTTTGTAACTGATGGCTGAAAATAAAGGCTTCTAGGGCACAGCTCCTCTCCTGAGGCAGGCATCTAAAATAAGCCAAATGAGTCAGGGCCTCAAAGTGCCTCTCTACTGACTATGAAGAGAGTCTAGATAACTAGCTGAGATGTGGAAGTCCGTACAGTAGTTGTATAAAGTCAGCAGTCACATCTTACTCGTGATTTTTCACTTCTTAGCTGATATAGGTGTCTTCATGCAACTCTTTGGAATTGATCTATTCAGACTTTTCAGAGCTGCATCAGTTCCAGGGAGGTTTAAGATGGATTTCACTTTAAATGGTGCAATACAGATTTGTCAATATGGTAGACCCATTTCATGACACTTCAGCCTATTTTAAGATGAATTAAGATGAACATGACTTCAGCTCATACTGAGTTAATGAATTGAATTAGTTTCTTAAATTCCTGTTTTTAGAGTGCCTAGCTTTATTTAGATAGAGGAAAGGTTTCAAGCTATTTTAACAAGAATCTAAATCACTTTGATTCAGAGCCTGAAAGAAATACCAAGAAAAGCAGCTGGAGGGAAGATAAGGCTCATCTGCAAGACCAGGCTTACAGAGGCAAACAGGGAAAAAAGCAAAGGAGAAAATACTGATTTTTTGAATTGTCAGCAAAACAAAGCCACTTTTTTTTCCAAGGGTTTTTTTAATAATCATGATTATTTTTTAATAAGGGGAAAATTGCTCGGTATACCTCTGGTTGGGCATCTGTAACTTTCATGTGGGTATCTGTGTCTGTGTGTAAACAGGTCTAATGGTATGTTTGAAAGTCTAAATTGTAATGCTATAGAAACAGTCTGCAAGTTTGGACTTAATAGTTCTCATGACAGCTATTCAAGTAAAGATTTGAGGTTGAAAGCCTGTGCTTACTAATTCCAATGGAAGTTTGGCCACTGATTTTAAAGGGACCATAGCATTGTGCTAAGCCTCTGATTTCTGACACTACATTTTGTGTCAGATTTACTCACTCTGCAATTCTGGATTGCCTGAATGAGGCTGCCCGATAGCGTAAACAGATGTGTTGCCTTTGAAATCAATGGAGTCACTTTGATTTACTCCAGCTGGAAACCCAGCCAGGGATGTTTACATGGGTATGCCAAGTTCAGCTGTTTAAATGAAGGTCAAGGATGTAACTTCCTTGTTACTCCTTGCAGCTTCCTTTTGCTTCTGCTGATCTTTTGCACACTGATTGTTTCAACACTATCAGAAGCTACACTATTCAAATTGGATCTCTGATTCACATCTTTTGAGATTTGCGTGCCTTAATCTAGATGCATTAATTAAAATGTACTCAGTTTACATCTGGAGGCACTCAACCACACTGAAATAAGTAATGGGAGGCAAATTCTTTTTGTAAATGAAGATGCTGGCTGGACGGCAACTGTGGCAAGCTTCAGCCTATCACTCAAATCATTAATAGAGTGCATGTTTATGCAGAAGGCATAAACTGAATTCATTGCACCTTTCTATATCTTACCGAATGGCCCAATAACCTTGAAGTGTCTTAAAATGTCTTTTTTTAAAAAAAGTAAAATTATGCACAATAATGAGTGTTGTTGTAATCTAAAACAAAATAAAATTTAAACTAACTTTAGAAATCTTAAGATTGCCACTGTATGTGGATATCGTTAACATACCATACAGAAAATGTACTCTTTCCATACATCAAATGCCTGCTCTGTAGACTTGAAAATGCTGTACCTTTGAAAACCAAGCACAAACTGAAAGGGCAATAATCCAGCTTATAAAATCTCTCTTTAAGTGAGCAGGAAATAAGAAAGGTGACAGCAATTATAACAGAAATTGGAAAAAACCCACACAATATAACTTGCACCATGTTTTTGGAAAGGTCTCAAGAATGTCCAACAGTTTTTGCTCTTATTTTCCTCTGGGACTATTTTTTATAGCTTACTTTTTTTTTTTTTTTCCCTGTTTTTTTCCCCCCCTCTTTGCTCTTGTGTTATTACTCTATACCTATCACTTTCTACACTTCTGCCCAAAGAAGTATAGAAAGTATGGTATTTCAGAAAGTCTGCAACTGGACATTTGTTTTAACAATTCGAAGCCTTTACCACCAAATTACACACACACTGGAATTAAAACCAAAATATATATTTTAATTTTTTTTAATATACAGCTCTTCAACAGGCCAATGCTGTAGCTGTTCATTTCTAGCACACAGCTAATGAGGAAGAAAATAAACAGATTGTTTAAGTTTTTAAGATTCAGATTTTTTTTAAGTATCTCTTTCTTCTGTGTCTCTCAAAGTTTCCACAATTACTTAAACTTGCTGAAAAATTATAATTTAATTAAAAAATGTTACCAATATATATGCTGCAGCATAGCATACCCATATGCAAGTTCCTACTTAATAGGGTAAAAAAGGAAGATGAGAACATATTATATTACTTTTCAGAGTAAGGCCTACTATCTGCAAAGAAGCTTGTGCATAAATAAATATGCACATGGAGTTCTATTAGATGGAATATAATTGCAGTATTGCTCAATTTCCAGATTTTAACATACAAAACCCATTTATATTACCTCTTGTATTCATATGCATATATGTGTATTTCATCCAAACTTCTTGTCACATATATACCTTCTAAATAATTCCACTCGAAGGTACACATTCCATAAGATCTGAAATAAGTCATTCTGACAGTAGTAGGGTTCAGAGACTAAACTATTTCCATAATTTGATTTTTTATTCACCCCCTTTACATTTTTTTTCCAGAAATGACTAAGTAGTGAAGATTAATACTGTAATTAATAATTTAAATCCACCCTGTTACTCCTCTATCACTATTTTTAAGAGATACTCTCAAAAAAAAGAAAACTTTTTTTTTAAATTTCCTCCACAGCCTTAGAATTCATTTAGAACCCATTGTATATGGCAAAAAATAGGAGTTCTGTTACTGAAATTTATTATTTTGTTGACAGCATTTAGCTGAGGTGGAAGAACCTGACCCTTGGCCTATCTACCTCCTTTAATATTGCATACCCATACCATTTTATATGGACAGTTTGACCTATCCATTTTCCTCAGTGGGGTTGGTGAGTTCCTCCACATTGTAAGGGAAAAAAACTCATTCAGGCAACCAAGGGGATTTTCTTGGCCAGTTAAGGAAAATTGCAGCTACAGTTCTCTGAATCTTGAAACGTAGTGCTTTGTTCACAGAAACAAATTATTATATGCTCAGGATAGCAAAATATATTACTATTTATACTATAAAGTGAAGCTTTGCACATATGGTATTGGGAATGCTTGCCATCATTCTACAGCAGCAAGGTTGTTCACAGGTGTAGAGGAATCCCAGTAGAGGGAAAAATCAAAAAAATTCCATAGATACCTTGAATCATAAAGTCATAATATATTTTAATGACGCTGGCTGACACAGTGCCTAAACCTACTATGAAAACAAATAATAAATGAGGATAGCAAAATAAGAAGAAATACAAGTCAGGAGAAAATTCTAATCTTAGTTTAAGGTTTTACAAAAATGGTTAATGACATAGTTTAATTCTATCTGGGTTTAGCTTTCTATCTGGTTAGCTTTCCTAACCTGATCCCTGGCTGCTCAGACAATTCTCGGTGTTCCTCTCAGGCTACCTGCCCTTGCTTCCATCTTCTGTAGATTTCCCTTTTATGACTGAATTTTTCCAGGAGCTCCTTGTTCATCTATGCAGGCCTCCTTGCATTTTTTGCCTGACTTCCTCTTTGTTGGGATGAGTTGATCCTCAGCTTGGAGGTGTTTATCCTTGAATATTGACCAGCTTTCTTGGGCCCTTCTCCCCTCTAGGGCTTTATCTCGTGGTAGTCTACCAAGCAGATCTCTGAAGAGGCCAAAGTCTGCACTCCTGAAGCCCAGGTAGTGAGCTTGCTGTGGATTGTCCTACCTGCCCTAAGGATCCTGAACTGCACAGTTGAACAGGTTGCCAAGGGAGGTTGTGGATGCCCCCTTTCTGGAAGTGTTCAGGGCTGGAAAATGTCAGTTAGATTACTCAAAGTCTAGACACAAGTTTCAAATACTTCTAGTTTGGGGAGTTTTTTTCAGTTCTCTGTGGCCAGATCTAGTAAAATCACTGGGCTTTTTACCCCTGTCTACAACTATAACAATATTATTGTTGTGTTGGGTTTTTTTGTGTGTTGTTTTTTTTTTTTGTAATTCAATGACAAATGGTGTTAACTATGGCACAACATTAGGTACTGTTTGATATTCAGTTTACTCTTCTCGTATGGATCCATACACACACCTTCTGGTTTTTTGGCCTAGTGATAACATGAAATGTTTCTCCTGGTATTTTGCTATTTCCTATTTCATGGCCAGACAAAATGAAAGAAGCATTTGGAAAATAAATAGATAGATAGATAGATAGATAGATAGATAGATAGATAGATAGATAGATAGACAGACAGAGAGATAGATAGATAGATAGATAGATAGATAGATAGATAGATAGATAGATAGATAGATAGATAGATAGATAAAATCTAAGGCCATGAATAATAATAAAAAGACTAAAAATGCCCACAAAGACACACAAAACAATATGAAACAACCCTCATTATGTTAGGCTGTGAAACAAGAATAATTCTGTCTTGCAGTTTTGTCTTTCTAATTTGTTTTTTTGCCACCATCAAAGATGCTTATAATCACCATTTCTAGATAGGTCACTCTCTATAAAATAGAGGGAAAAGAAGTTTTAAAATTTTATCAAGAATATTGCTGATCTACTGCTGTCTGCTGATCATGCTTTTGAAAAGACTTCAAGGTGTTTTAAACAGTGAGTATGCTATAAAACTGCTACAGAATATGATTTTCCTGTGTTAAAGAAGAAAATAATACCAACCTGAATAAGATGTCATTTTCTAGGACGGGTGCCATGGAAAATGCTATCACGCAAATAAGAATTTCCATCTTTAGCTGCCTGACCTTTGTATAGGAAGCATATCTTGGATATGTGAGAAGAGCTAGGTCTTCAACACCATTTTTACATGTCTCCATAGATTTATTCCATTAATGAGGAACACGTGTTTAGTTGGACTTTGGGACTATTGAATAAGCTGCCTACTGGTGCTGAAGACATTATCGTTTATTTTTAGTCTTCATTTTGATGGGAAATGAAAGTATATCAGGTGTATCTGACATAATAGTCATGTTATGAAACACTGACTATCCAGTTTTTCTGAGAGAGTGGGAGACTGAGTAACCACGTACTGCAGGAATCTCAATTTAAATGGATACTATGAGAGAAAGCCTAAACATAGATGGGCTCTTCAACCACCACTTGTGAGGTTATCTAACTGTCAGCAGTACATATTAAATGTCATGTGCATGTGGTGTGACTGTGATATGTAGAGTGTTAAACCTGATTTCAAACAACCCTCTGATAGAAGTGTGCTGATTGCTTCTGCTTTCACCATACGCACTACAACTTACATGCACATTTCTTGCTTCTGTTTTAGTACTTCTTTCTAGAAACTATGTGTAATAGATCACATTCTCCCTTTAGATTATTTCCAAAATATTAGTTGAAAAAGGCAGTAAGAAAGGCTGTAATCAACTGTGAGAACTTTTTCAGTAAAGGCTGTTCATTTCACCTCTGGCCATTAGAACTTCTTCCCAGAAGTACTTCCATGAAGAATGTGTACTTTAGCCACTTCTTTAGCACATTCTTGGATGAACAAGTCCTTTGATTGTCCAGAAAGTGTAAGCCTCATTTAACTACTGTTAATCATAGAATCATCATAGAATCACACAATGGTTAGGGTTGGAAGGGACTTTAAAGATCATCTACTTCCAACCCCCCTACCATGGGAAGGGACACCTCCCACTACACCAGGTTGCTCAAAGCACCATCTAACCTGGCCTTGAACAATTCCAGGAGTGGGGCTTCCACAACTTCTCTGGGCAACCAGCTCCAGTGTCTCACCACCCTCACACTGAAGAATTTCCTCCTAATGTCTAATCTAAATCTGCCCTCATCCTCTCACTCCATGCCCTTGTAAAAAGTCCCTCCTCAGCTTTGCTGTAGGCCCTCTTCAGTTACTGGAAGGCCACTATGAGCTCTCCCCAGAGTCTTCTCTTCTCCAGGCTGAACAACCCAACTTTCTTCATGCAGCCCAGGACACAATTTGCTTTCTGGGCTGCAAGCACACATTGTTGACTCATGTTGAACTTCTCATCCAACATCAGCCCCAAGTCCTTCTCCTCAGGGCTGTTATCAATTCATTCTCCACCCAGCCTGTATTTGTGCTTGGGATTGCCCCAACCCAGATGAAGAACCTTGCACTTGGCCTTTTTAAATTTCATACAGTTTTCATAAGCCCAGCTCTCAAGCCTGTCAGGGTCCTTCTGGATGGCATCCCTTCCCTCCACCGTGTTGATCTCACCACACGCTTTGGTGTCGTCGGCAAACTTGCTGAGGGTGCACTCAGTGCCACTGTCCATGTCACCAGCAAAGATGTCAAATAGCAAGTACTGACCCTTGGGGAACACGACTTGTCACTGGTCTCCATTTAGACATCGAGCCACTGATCAGAATTCTTTGAGTGTGACCATGCAGCCGGTTCCTTACCCAATGAGTGTTCCATCCACCCAATCTGTATTGTTCCAGTTTGTGTACCAGGATGACATGCAGGACTTTTCAACTATGATGAACATATTTGAGACAAAGGATTGAACTTGGCCTTTTGCAGTTTGGCACTTTGCCAAAAGCCAAAGGAATTTTTACTGACACCTTTAATGTGAAAAAGTTCACTCATCAAAACAAGTGTGGCCAGCAGGTCAAGGGAGGTGATTCTCCCCCTCTACTCCACTCTCATGAGACTCCACCTGTAGTACTGTGGCCAGTTCTGGAGTCCCCAGCACAGAAAGGACATGGAGCTCTTGGAGCAAATCTGGAGGAGGGCCACGAAGATGATCAGAGAGCTGGAGCATCTCTGTTATGAAGTCAGGCTAAGAGAGTTGGGATTGTTTAGTCTGGAGAAGAGAAGGCTCTGGGAAGAACTTATTGCAGCCTTCCGGTACCTGAAGGGGGCCTACAGGAAAGCTGCGGAGGGAAATTTCACAAGGGCACAGCGTGAGAGGATGAGGGGTAGTGGCTTAAAACTAGAAGAGGGTATATTTAAGTTAGACATTAAGAAGAAATTCTTCCCTACGATGGTGGTAGGACACTGGAACAGGTTGCCCAGAGAAGCTATGGATGCGTCCTTCTCTGGAAGTGTTCAAGGCCAGGTTGTGTGGGGCTTTGAGCAACCTGGTCTAGTGGGAAGTGTCCCTGCCAATGCCGGGGGATGGAACTAGATGATCTTTAAGGTCCATTCCAACCCAAACCATTTTGTGATTCTATGATTCTATGAAGTTCAGACTCGGAGGTCCAAGTTTTGATCTCATTTGCCTCTTTTCTACTCCAGAATATTTTAATCTTTCTTCTTTCTACTCATGTTACCAATATGATTAAGTCTTAGCAGTTTTAGTTGCCAAAGGTGCCAAAAATGACTGGCAGTTTCAGAAAATTAACTAGTACTTTGTTTTCTAGTATGTTTGACATTGATACAATGGCATTTCTGTTGGAAATGTTGGCAGAGAATTCTTAATGAAGACAAGAAGGGTTCATTGCATGGTCTTCCTTACAAAATTATGCTTCTTTCTGGAAAACCATTCTGTGTCTTGAGACCAACTAATTTAATTAGGACAACCTACTACCTGTACTGTTGCAAAACAAGAAAGTTTATTTGAGTTCTCACAGAGTCTTTATATCTTGTTATTTCATTGAAAAAAAAAAGTACTATATTTAGGCAGCTTATTTAACACAGTAAGCTAAGACTTGTCATTAAGCGAATTTTGAGTTCTGCCCTTGCCTTCTATCTGCATTTGATTTCAGCACACATATTGTGATTGCAAACATTTTAATGGGCAATGCTGCTATTATTTTCATTTGTAGAAATCCTTGTCATGCTAAGATCAATTCCAGAGGTTGTTAGTGTTTATGCCTTCTTTTTTTCTCCTTTGTAAAATGGTGACTACCATGATTTGGCTACTAAAAATAGTTTATGTATGTAACAGCAGCAGATTTTTCTTTTTTATTTGCAATAATTAATCTTTTACCTTTTCTGCCTTTTTATTACTAAAGCTGATAAGCTTTGATCTTCAACCCTTAGTCATATAAATCTCAATTATCTAGATATTTTTACCAAGATCACATCCAGATCTTATGTTAATCTGGAATAGTTTCATATACAGGAACTTGTCTTGCTTTCTAATGTTCAGGATATCCACTTGTAAGCTGTACTGAAGCTCTCTGGGATGCTCTGTGGTACATGTTAATATAGTGTTGACATGACCTAAGTCTACTTGAATGATTCTGAGCACCTCCTTGCTCAGCCAGAGCATACAGACTCAAAATCATTGTGACAGATGCAGATTTCAAAGAACTTAGGTGCCTTGGCTGGAACACTCAATGCATAAACTCCTAAAACAGAGCAAGAAACATGCCAAGGAGATGGTTGTGAGGTAGAATAATGAAAAAGTGCTCAATACCATTTCCCTTCAGTACTGTTTTACCTGAAATCAGCATTATATACATGTCAGTTTTCTCCAACATGTAATGTAACAATTATCAAAGGTTTGAACTTTTTTTACATTTCTGTTTTGTTTACTGTTATCATTACATCAGCTGTAATGTTATTTTTAATAAAGTAATGTTTTAAATCCTCTGGCAACACTTATACTCTATATGAAATAATTTCAACTGCTAAAGCTGAGTGATCATTTTGCCCAGCATTTCTTGTAGCTTGGCAACAGAAAATTGGGAAAATCCGTTTACAATCTACTCTTATGTTTCTTAGTTTAAAGAATCTATTTTTGTCCTGCTCTAAAATACATCCTAAGAGATTCAGTAATAAGCAATCTAATATGAAATGAAGACTATTTTTGCAGCTCTGCAGCATGTGATTCTGTGACCTTATCCTACCTTAATCTTCCTACAACTTTCCTAGGAGTGAACTAAAACCACCAAAGACTCATAATATCCAAAGCTACATTCCTTAGGGTACAAGAATGTTGCATAGAATAAGATAACCCTAAAGCCAAACAGCTCAACAGTCTTGACTAAGATCAGATAAAGTGTTGGATGATCCTGCTCTCTTTCTACTGTAGCCTTACAGGATGGTTTTCCTCTCCATTCTCATCTAAAATGCCAACAGTTCTCAGCATTGCTCAGGCTTGCACAAAGCTTAGCACTGGTCCTGGATCCCTAGCAGTGCCTCTAATCTGCCATGCTTTGCTGCAGTGGCTCTCTGTACATCAATGTCCTTGCACTGCTTAGATCTCCAAGTTCCTACCAAGCTACTTAAGCCTCAATTTGCCCATTCCCCATCCACTCTGCACTGCTTGGGGCAGGGATGACAGGAGGGAGAAGAACAGTGCAGCTGAGCCTGGAAAGATGGGAACGATGGGATGAAAGTGTTTTTCATTTCATTCTTATTTCTCACTATCCTACTGTTATTAGTTGGCAATAAGTGACATGTTTCTTCTTGAAGTGGAATCTATTTGCTCACGATGGTAATTGGTGAGTGATCTCTCTGTCATTATGTCAACACAGAAGTTTTTCATTATATTTTCTCCTCCTATCCTGCTAAGGAGGGGGAGTGAGAGAGCTTCTTGATGGGCAACTGGCAGACAGCCAAGGTCAACCCACCATGATATGATATAGCAAACTGAAATTATAGAAATTTCCTTACTCTACCTTTCATCACCATCTTAAAAAAATTCTTGACCAGTTAATAAGAAGGTGTAACTGTTTCAATAAAAAGTGATGGAGGAGAAGACTTGAGAAGAAGGAAAATTGGTTAGAACAAGAGAGAAAGAATAGAAAGAAGCCAGAATAAGAAGGAAATGCCAAGGACAGACACCAGAACTTCTGTATGCAGACAAAACATGTAAGTATTTTAACACAATATTTCAGCTACAGCCTTGTGTTTCCCCCAAGCAATAATAATTTGACATAGAAATTGATTAGAGCATCCTTATATGGTTTTTCACATCAATGGCTTTCTTATCATAAAACAAAAATGGGATGCCAGTCTTCCTGGAGTCTGGAGTACTGCTCTACAGAATATCACAAGCCAACTGCTGCCTTCTCCCTTTCCCGTCTCAGATCCTGCATACTGTCTGACAGGAGTATCAATACCTTATGCACCACAGAGGACAGCATGATGTATAAGGATGGCCATTCTCTTTTGTAAAATCAAAGGATGGAAAACCTTGGAACACAATGCAATACTTCAAAACAGACTGGTACACACAGATGCTAGTAATGATGCAACGAGTAGTTACCAGTTAGCCAGTTTAAGCATTTCACCTCTTCGCTGTAATTTCACATTCTACGGTTGATATGGACTGTCTACATGCTACTAAGGAACAACGTAAAATAAAAGAATTGTTCTAGTGCCAGCCCTAGTGAATCAGCATCAACTTGATCTTAAACCACAGCAAATAATTGCTGGTTTTCTTGTTAATCATCTGACCAATTTATTCTGGTTTATTTCAGTTATGCTCATTTTAATTATGCAAATATCAATGTAATTTTCTTCTACTTTATGTCCTACACCAGACTGGACTACCTAGTCTAAGGTTCACTATGTGTTGAAGTCCAATATTGTCCAAAATGAAATAAATCTAAATACTGAAAATATGTCTTGTCACTGACTCAGTCGTGGATAGGTTTTGTTGCTTCCTTTATTAACAGATGCAAATAATGTGGAAATTTGCAATACATGATGTGAAAATACAGAAAGCAAAGATCTTTTTCCAACTTGGTTGGTGATAGAGGACATGTATATATTAAGCTTCACTAGTTTAACTGAGTTGCTATAAATTGTGAGCTAAATTCTATGTTTGGGTGCAGAAAAAGCATACTTTTCATTATAGGGAAATGCAGCAAACTAAAGTGCTAAAGTTATGTTATTCAGTATGGTAAGAGGTGGATGTTGGCACTAAACTTAAAGCAGGTATGACAGGGAGCTCAGGGGCTATAAGCAAACCCTGTCAAGTATTCCTGATACCACGTATATGATCTTCTTTTCCAGGTCTGGTGCCCCATGTCAGACATTCCACTGGCTGACTCAACAGCTTGCACCCAAAGGGACCTTGGTTGCAAGGCAGACAGTTTGAGAGACAGTGAGCCAGAAACAAGAGAGTGTGCTATTTATATTGCTGTCTGGCTTTTTTATTTGCAGGATGAAGTGTATAAGCTGCTCAGCCTTGAGCTGGAACCCCAGCTGAGTATAGCTCTGGTAGCACAGGCTAATCAAGCAATACAAATTTTAGGAATACACAGTTTTCTTTAGGACTCTCTCATTTCTAAGGAATGCATCTTCTTTCATGACAACTAATGAAAGCTGATCATGGCATACCTGTAGAAATGGTTTCTTGGCCTAACAATGCCACAGGTAGTGCATTCTTTAGAGGCATGGTGAGCAGTGCCAGCCAGACATGCACTGTCTCAAAATAAGAATTTATAGGAGACCATCTGGGACTCTGAGTGCACAGCCTGTCCTGCTCTAAAGGCATGTGTGTAAAGATGTAATGCTCTTGCTTCGTAGAGGGTGCTGAATTATTTGCCAAAGGCGTGATTTTCCCTTGCAGCCCTAAGGCTTGTGAAGAGAAGGTTACTTGCTCCTGTGAGAGAAAGCAAGAGAGAGAGCACGAGCAAGTTAGTGAGCAAACACTGAGCCCTTACAGGTGATCCATTACCCTGCAGCCATTACAATTTGTCATATATGCTTCACCTAGCATCAGCTGCAAGATGAAATGCTTTCAGCTCAGTTTATCAGTCTACCTGGATGCGTCAGGTCAACCTGCTTTTAACCCACTGTTCTGGTTCATGGGCTTTTGGAAAATATGGCAGAGCTGATCAGAGCTAGCAGTTCTGTTTTTTTCTTTTTTTTTCTTTTTTCTTTTTTTTCCTTTTGTTCACAGTGTGAAACAGGGTTTCCTGCACATAGACACTGCTAAGAATTTTACTGACAGATTAATCCAATTCAGTTCAAAAATCCTGGCATGTGCCTTCGTTTCTGTTCCAAATGTTAATTAAGAAAACCTATTATTTTTTCCTCCTTTGCAAATATATTCACACATAAACACACACATGCATACACATATCTATATGTACATATGCATTTAGACACACAAATAGAGCTATGTACAAATTTGCAACCTAAGAATCTAATAATCATGGAATAAAACTGCTTTAAATTATTTTTATTAGTTACTAGAATATAAAGATATGCGGTTTTTTAGTCACAAAACTGTACCAAAATTAGATGCTGGTGGTTTATACATTTTTTGACTCTAAAAATACAAAGAGGAATCAATGTATATGCTATAGTAGCATTCAGATTAGAAAACTGTATTTGCAAAATTTCTGGCAGTGCATAGAGCACAATTGTGTCAAATGATTAAAAAAGGATTATAGCATCTGTTTTTTTGCCATGACAGTGCTTGAATAGTAATAAGTTACAAGCTTAATGCAATGCTAAACATTATCTCAAGTTATTTGTGTTCCTTCATATCCTTCATAGTTACTCCTTCCTTTTTTTTTTTGACTACAGGTTGCGAAACATATATACTCTATTTTGGCGGAAGCTGAAAGCACTTAAATGATAGCTTTGCAATTTTTCTTGTTAATTTTGTCAAGAAAAGGTTGATCTGTTTGCCACAAGGGTCATAAAGATGTCCTTGTCTGTCATCTCCATTTTTAGAGATGTTAGAAGTTAGGCCTCTACCAAATGTACAACCCAGTATCCCTCTAATGACTGTATGGAGAGAAGCTGAATGTGAACCACATTCACTTTAATGTAGGGTTGTGAGTGAAAGAAGCTACCCCAGGTGAACGCCAGAAGATAAATGTAGTAGAAAGAACATCTAAATGACCTAAGGAGCTTGAGCACTGCACAAAACCCCTTGATGTGACTCATTATGCCTGAAGGACTAAACTTACTGATAGAGGAGAGGAAATCCAAGCCGGTAGGACCAATTGATATTCACTGAGTGGCTCTGCCTCTGTTTGCAGGTGCCACGTGTATACCTAACAGCTAGACCTAGGCTGGGACTCCTAAATAATGGAATAAAATTATTTAAACTGTGGCATGACCTATCATTGCTATGTTGTCTGAAACAAAGTATTAACAGAAATGATGTAGCTTGAAAATTATGAAATGTGCTAGAAGATGGTTTTATTAGACATTTGCACAGTTGGAGGGAACAACCCTAATCTGACAAGTAGGAAAGCATTTAAAGTGTAATATGATGTCTTCCTCACCTTTATAAATGTATGGAACTAAACATCAAGGGAACATTAAGTAATTAACTTGAATGTCCATATTCATGATGATCCTGAGAAGACTTCTTTATTCATAACTTATTTACTCCTTTTTGTACGTCTGTTCAGCAAACCCTGTATTAAATAACAAGAAGCTAAGAAATTATACTTAAATAAAGTTACTAAGGTGTTGTCTTAAACTTCCTCAGAAATGGTTGCTTTGCTCTAAGACCTAAGCATATCAACAAACAGACTAAAAAAATAATCTAACAATAAAATTATTTTTGTAAACTTAGAACAACAAACCAAGTAAAGCAGCAGTGATAGATATTAGGGGAAATGTTACCACATTACTGTATTAATGCAAAAAGTTCTTTGTCTGTTAATCACAATAGGAAAATGTTGGTGTAAACATCTTCACAGTATTTTTTTTTATCAAGTCATACTTTCATAACTGTCATCCTAGAATGACAAGGAACATAAGATCTTGCCTCTTTCCAGGGAAAAAAAATTGCACATTACCAAATGAGAGTGAACAGCTAATACTCTGAATTGTCTGAAGCAGACCTTTCCAGGCTTTTCACTGTCTTCAGATTTCAGTGTTTTGAATTATTCATAATTTTCCTGTTTGACCTGTCTTGTTTCAAAGTAAAAGACCAACAGAAATGGAAAATAAAAACAACTGGTAATATATAACCACTTTCTTTCAAGTCACAAAAGTATGTCCATAAATGAACTCATGTATTGAGTAATATAATTTCAGAATCAAAATAGTATCTGCATCTAAGCACAACTGTAAAATCTGAGAGAATTTCATTGTTAAGAATTGTAAATAAGGTGGGTTTGATTTGTGATATAAATAATATTTGTCTATATCAAATTCCTTTCCCTTGCTGTTTATAATTCATTTCTTAAAATGATCCTCTGAGAATTTTTGGTTTAATTGCTCTCTCTAGCAAATGGTTTATATAGTTTGAAGTGACAGGTAGTTATAAGCTAATAAAACACATTCCCTAGGCCACAGCTTTAAAAGCTCCATGCAAAATGAAGTAAACTGGCTTTATTTTGCATTTTGACTGCGTTTAATCCTTAGTGGGCAGTCTCTCACACCAACCAACCAGCCAACCAAAACTTTCCTAATACCATAGAGCTTGAAGGAAAATGCCCAAGACTTTCGAGACTTCAGTGAATTTGTTAAATTATTCCCTTTCCTACAGCTTTTCCCCTGCATGGAAAGAAACATTAGGAAGTCCTTTTTAATTTCTGTATACAGAGAATTTTGCATAGCAGGGTTACATACAGAAAGATTGAATTGGTTCAAGTATGCAATTTAGGAACTTCTGACAGCATGACCAGATATTTTACTTAAGCACCAACACTACAACACTCCTAAGTGACAACAGATTCTTAAATCAGTGAAACCTGTGTCATCATTCCCTGAGTTAAAAACTTTATGAGGACATAATGCAACTTACGTACATTTTACTTTTCCTGAGCTTGAAAACTTCATTTATATGAAAGCCTAGTCACTATGAATAGCTGTAAAATTCTTGATAGATGGGTAGGTTAAAGAAGGTTAAGTAGATAAGACTGTAAAGTAAATAAAAGCCTTAATTAGGAGCATTCATATTGCAGACAGACATTCTGGATAACTGCTTTAGCATTAATTACTTTGTCAGAAGTTTCCATCAAAAATGTGAAATTTGGACTCTTAGTTTAAGTGAATGTGAGGGCTATTTTTATATTGTCAGAATTTTTTTCACTGGGGAGAAGAATAAAAAAAAGAGGCTGGAAATTGAAGGTGTTATATCTCATCAGAGCACAGCTTCTATTAGAAGAGAAGAGATGTGAAAACAAACATGTCAAACATGCCTTAAAAGACATCAAATACAATAAAAGACAGTACCTTGGACATTATGCCAGCCCTTTGTTGTGTCAATTCTGGTTTTCCTGCAGAAGCTGGATTTTCGAGCTGTGTCTGTCACTAAAGTTATCAAAAAGGTCACTAATTTTATAGGTCCTATGAAACATACAGGATTTTGTAGCTGCAGTGCATTTCATCATGAAGGCTTATGATAGTTTCCCATAAGTTTAATTTGGTTCTCTAATATGTTAAACACAAAAAGACAAAAGAAGTGCTTTCATTGGACTCTAAGACAAAAAGATTAAGAAAACTGAAAAAGCTTCTGCACAGTTGCATACTGCTATTTGCACTGTTCTGTCTCCTTCCATCAATTTTTAGTGGTGATTGCATGGCTAGTGTCTGTATAAAGCACAGATTATCCTTATTGATTCCCACAAAGACTTCTGCTTAGACAGCTGTTTAAATTTTATATCTGGAAACAAGGATAAGTTTATGAAAAATCTAAAACCAGGTGCTTCACTTTACGTTTAAAAACATCTTTCACATTATTTTTAGATGGGTGTGTACTGATGTGACATTGCTGCTATGTTATTTTAGGTAAGCAGTAAGTTAGTAAAGTAGAGAGACATTTTTACAAATAAACGATCATTTATTTTGCTAAATAAGTAATAATTTTCTCTTTATATGTTTGTTTAAAGGAAATGTGGTATTAAAAGAACAGCAGTTTTGTTGTGGTTCCTCAAGGCCATTTAACGTGGCTTCTTTTTTCACCACGCACTGCTGAGACGGCACTGACACACTTTTTGGGGTATTAAAAAAGATTCACCTCCCTCGAAAAGCACCAAGTGAGACGAGACAAGGGGGTAGCTGAAGAATGCCAATAGCCAGGTAACAAAAAATAGTACTGCAGACAAAACCCTGTAACTGGGGAAAGGGAAGAGGGATCTTCTTATGCTAGTATAAGGACTCATGTACTCAGAGAGTTGGTAACTAGTGGTGGTGAGCGTAAGAAAAGAAGATGAAGTATAGCTAGCCTTTTTTTTATGAGCAGAAAAACAAACTAGCCAAAAGAAAGATGGACAGATGGGAAACTTCTCTGAATTTTTCTCTCTGAGTTTTCCATTGATCTCAGGTGTATGAAGAAAGTATGTCAGGAATGTGCAAACCCCTATTGCCTCCCCCCATGCCCAGAATCTCCCCTGGCACTCTCCTGAGCTGTGAACAGTCCCAAAATGTCCCAGAGCGCTGCCAGAGATAACGGCAGAGCAGACAGGAACTGAGGGTAGAGTTATGAGGGTCAGGAATGCATGAGCCTAGGGGTTGACAGTGATGGATAGACGGAGTCTTTCCTGGACACCAGCCATGGATGGAAGAGAAAGGAAGAAGAAGCAGGAAGGAAGTTGTCTTCTGTGATCTCTGACTTTACTCTGAGCTTATGTAGATATATGGAATGGAATACTTCGGTCAATTTTGCTGTCTGTCTAGTCCAGCCTCCCTGTGGGCTGCTCCTGGCAGCATCTAAGGCAGCAAAGTGAAGCAACTTTGGCATCTCAGCAGTAACATAAACATTCCAGTTTTATCAGTCCAGTAGCTGGAACACTTGCTGCTAGTTAAAAGAGAGCTTACTGAAGGGAAAAAAAAAAAATCAGTAAAAGGGAAATTGGCTTCATCCTGGCTCAAACCAGGACAAGAAAGTGTTCAGGAAAGAAAAACTAGGTTAGCTTACTAAGAATAAGTTTAAAGGCACAGAGTAACACATAGGCACCAAACTCCAAATGTCAAGACACAAAATGAAGTGCAATTTACAAGAAATGGGACTGGTAATGAGGAAAAAAGTATAGTAAAAGGATAACTAAAAATACCGTTGGTCACCTTCCTCACAGAGAGGGAAAGGTATGAACAAATGATGCTTAGAAAGCCAAATATTTTAATGGCTTAAGGACCTTCATAAGATACTAAACCAATAAGGCAGTAAAATAACAAGTGACTGTTTGCTATTAGCAAAAAAATATAAAAAGAAGTTGTCAATCCAGCACAAAGGAGGAATAAATGAGTACTTATCTAAGACAGATGTTTTCAATTCATTTGGATCTGATAATCTTCAAATGAAATCACAAAAATCTAAGCAGATATTTTTGAGAGTGGAAAATGTAACAGTAATTAATTTCTTTAAAAAGAAGAAAACTGGAAGCAAGAGGTACATATCAGTTACCTACATGTAATTTTTGTGGGAAAAAAACCACATCAACAAATAATAAAAATATGTGTAATCATCTGAAACATATTAAAGAGATAAATAGTAACCAACATGGACTTGTAAAGAAGAAAACCCTCTAACCCTGTATTTGTATGTATTTTTAAGGAAAGGATAACAGACTTGTAGGACAGTTATTTCTCGTGGTCTTCGACCTTTCTGAGGATTTTCCAACTGTATTTTGTGACATACTCATATGCCATCTCTGGACAAATGGGATTTAAATAAAGCTACAGTACAGGTGTGAATCTTTTGGAAAATGTACACAGAGTGAGGGTGTGTTTCATTGCCTTAAAGGAAGTTCTGCAGGTATCTGTCCTGAATTTAGCACAATTCATTATTTGAATTAGTGACCTGAATGGTGTAAGACAGTGTTCTTACTTTTATTTACAACTCATATCACCTGGAGAAACAAAGTATTTTGAAGAATAGAACTAGAATTCAAAATGTGCTCCATAAATCAGAGTAAAAATTCTTGAAACAATAGGATACAACAAAGATTACTTCAAGGAAATATGCTTTAAGATGAAGTGCAATCATTCAAATACAGAATGGTGGTGTGGGATAAGTTTCTCAGAAAAAATCTAGGTATTACAGTGGTCACACGCTAGAAATGGAACAATGGTGCAAAAAAAGAAGAATACCCTTTTGGAATGCACTGATAGGAATGCAGCTGGCCCAAGAACTGACAGTGTCTTTCTGGTGTGTCTGTTAATAGTGAAGCCTCATCCCAAATAGTCTCTATTTTAAGCATCCTACTTTCAAAAAATTGTGGATAAACTGGAGGGAGTCTAAAGGAGAATGATAGGACTAATCAGAGATCTGAAAAAGGTAAACTATAGAAAGCTATAAACAGAGAATTTTGAAGGCATGGCATGAAAACAGTCTCCAACATGTTGAAAAGTTGTTGCAAAGACTTCTTAACTTGCAAAATGGTTAGTGTGGAAAGAATGAGCTTAAGTTGCAGCAAGAATGTTCAGAAATGAGAAAGGCTTTCTGTGACGATGGCAGTGAAGCATCTGCAAAGATTGGGCCTCTCTGGAAAATCCATCAATAGAGGATATTTTATTACCAAGTTTGACAAATATTTCTTAGGAATGACATAGGGGTAGCTAAACCTGTCTTTGACAAAGTTAATGGATATGATAACTTCCTGAGGTGCCTTAAAGGACTTTTTATTGTGATTCTCTAATGCAGAGAAAATTTCACAGTCACTTTGCTCCTTATACTTCAAAAGATTTGCAATTATAATAGAAAATCACATTAGATAATTTAGGCACCCTGTCAGTGTTTCCATGTCTCCACCTTTCTAATAAGATCTGTAATGAACATTAATTATCCCAAATAAATATGTAATTCCTCCCAAAATGAAGTATCAGTTGGTTAGGAATGTCACCATTAAAAGAGGACTATGACACAGGCATATATAGTTTGTCCACGTGCTTTTTTGTAAGTATGGTGTTAACTTAATCACTCCCCCACATAATCTTTTCATGCCATTTACCTAAAATCCATTTGAACTTTTAAATTTCTTTAACAGGAACTTTTTCATTACTTTGAAGAAAATAATATTATAGTTGATAGAATGATTTGTGCTTGAGAGACAGTAACTAAGAGCAATTGTGCAACTACTTTTCTTTGTTTTCATTTTAAGGACAAATGGGAATCAAATGCCAGCATGAGGCAGTTATAGTGAAATTGTTCTACTAATCTTTCAATATGCTGTCAAGATAATAATAGCTCTGAGCATTTTCAATTGATTTCTGAAGGAATTACTGACTTACTATCTGAAGGAACCTCCTTATAACTGGTTAATAATGAAATGCGGGTTTGAAACACCTGCTATTTCAATAAATGGTGTGAAAATTACACTTTTATTCAAAAAGAAAACAAGGCAAATGAGAAGAAGCATGTCTTGCATATGCCATCTTGAGCTACACAGATGTAAGGTGGATGAAAGGTTCCCTGTGAACCACATACCCTTTCATGATTGCTTACTCTTAGAACTGTCCATGCACAGTCTTTTATTCTTCTATTTCACAGCTCTATCTGAGACTCCAAAATTTGTGCTTTGTCACATTGGAGCAAACTGTCACATGCCTTCCCAAGACAGAGCTGTGCTAAAACAGTGCTCTTTGGAGCAAAACCTACAGTGTTTTAGACTTACATTTCTCAGCTTAGGTTTCTCCTTTCTCTATTATCAGAGAGCTCTGGAAGACAGAAAACATCCCACTAGAAGTTATGAACTCAAAAAAGCATTGACTGAACAGAGTATTTTGATAAAGGTACATTTGGCAAAAAGTTTGCCTTTCAATCTTTACAGGACAAATTCAGTAAGAGTGAGGTAGGAATGAGGATAAAGCCTGCCATATAAATAGTAAATGTGCAATTTTTGATGCATATCTTTTGCTGTGTGGGTTGGGAGGTCCTTTTTAACTCTGGGAAGGAATACATCTCTGGAGAAAACCTGCAGACAAATATATTACATTGAAGTTGTTGTTAGGCTTCTTACTTTATGTTTCATTTTATGTAGTAGTATGACCTTCTATCAAAAATCTGATTACCCATTTTACTTACATGATACAACACTTAAATACTGAATGGAAGTGTAGCTGTTTTAACAGGTAGTATCATATCTGTAATAAGAACAGAACTGTAATCTTATTACAATATTGCAATACTACATTAATTTTTAGAAGACTTACTGCCTCAAAAAATTATGTTTAAGCTACTGTGCTTGCTTGTCATCCGTTTAAGTAGTTTACTGGAATATAACATGGTTCCTGTTATAGGCATAATCTGGTATATTATTGTGGTGTTCTTCACGCATTGTGGCCCAGGATAAATAGGATGTTTGGAGCATTTGGTAATTTTTACTGCCTCTAAAAAAACCCTTTTTACCCCAGTTCTGCTTTGGAAAATTTCATTCGTTAACCATGCTAGGTAAACTGCTCTGTCTTAAAGAGTGGGAGTTTCAGTCTTCTCAGACTATCACCAATTGCTCATCTACCTATGTTCAGCAAGAAAATACAATTATCTGCACTCAAGTAAAAATTTAGATGCCTATGTCAAGCAGGGGCTTTGCTCTATAAATCCCTGTCTCCTAGAGGCACGCAGTGCAGGACCATGTGCAAATGCCTAGCTCTGGGCAGTATGCAGCATTCCTCTCATCATTATTTCCAGATCACCTTGTTATATGACAATTTGATCTCCTTCTATGACAAGATGGCCTGGTGGATGAGGGAAAGGCTGTGGATGTTGTCTACCTGCATTTTCATAAAGCCTTTGACACTGTCTCCTACAGCATTCTCATGAAAAAACTGGCTCCTCATGGCTTGGATGGGCATGCTTTCTGTTGGATAAAACACTGGCTGGATGGCTGGACCCAGAGAGTCGTGGTGAATGGAGCTAAATCCATCTGGCAGCTGGTCAAAAGTGGAGTTCATCAGGGCTCAGTGTTGGGACCACTTCTGTTTAACATCTTTATCAATGACCTCAATGAGGAGACAGAATGCACCCTCAGTAAATTTGCAGACAACACTCAGTTGGGAGGGAGTGTTGATCTGCCTCAAGGTAGGGAGGCTTTACAGAGGGACTTAGACAGACTGGATCAATGGGCTAAGGCAAATTGTATGCGCTTCAAAAAGGCCAAGTGCTGAGTCCTGCACTTGGGCCACAACAACCTCATTCAATGCTATAGGCTTGGGGAAGAGTGGCTGGAAAGCTGCCCAGTGAAAAGGGACCTCAAGGTGCTGATTGACAGGCAGCTGAATATGAGCCAGCAGTGTGCCCATGAGGCCAAGAAGGTCAATGGCATCCTGGCTTGTATTAGAAATAGTGTTGCAAGCAGGTCTAGGGAAGTATATATCCAGCATTGGTGAGGCCCCACCTCAAGTACTGTGTTCAGTTCTGGGCTCTTCAATGCAAGAAAGACATCGAGGTGCAGGAGTGGGTGCAGAGAAGAGCAACTAGGCTGGTGAAAGGCCTAGAGAACAAGTCTTATGAAGAGCGGCTGAGGGAACTGGGGCTATTTAGTCTAAAGAAAAGGAGGCTGAGGGGAGATCTTATCACTTTTTACAGCTACCTGAAACGGTACTGTAGAGAGGTAGGTGCTGGTCTCTTCTCAAAAGTAAATAATGATAGGACAAGAAGGAATGGCCTAAAGCTACACCAGGGGAGGTTTAGGCTGGACATTAGGAAAATTTCTTTCACTGAAAGGGTTGTCAGGCATTGGAACAGGCTGCCCAGAGAGGTGGTTGAGTCACCATCCCTGGATGTGTTTAAAAGTCATATAGATCTGATGCCTGGGGATATGGTTTAGGGGTAAACATGGTAGAGTAGGGTTAAAAGTTGGATTTGATGATCTTAAAGGTCTTTTCCAACACAAATTATTCTATGGTTCTACGATCTTAAGGCTGGTTACACACATAACATGCTGTGGGTGAAACCGGGAGAATACATGTGTGGAAATGTCACACCATAGGTATTACCTGTCATGTAGTACCATGTGTATGCACAACATCATATCACAGGCTCTCCAGATATACTGCACAACACTTAACAGACGAGCACTGGTGATCTCATGCAGAATGCATCAGCTGAAGAGCACATTGTGAAAGGGCTGCAGCACTAAACCCTGCTGCAGGAGCCATAGGCTGCTCAGCAGGTCACTGCTGTGTGAGTGGTAGGTGCATGGAGACACCTAACCATGGGTATACACAAGGCAGGTGTCAAAAGTAGGACTTTTGACCTTAGTACGTGGGACTTACCAAGTCTGTGCTTCCTGTTAGCTGGCTTTATCTCCTACCTACTCACCGTGCAACATTAGAAAATGCAGTCCTAGGTGCTCACCTTTCCTCATTCATTTTGGAGAGAAAACAGGCTTCTATCTAGAGCTGCTGGATTTAATGAATTGAACACTGAACAGGTAGGTGTACCAATGCCTTTGTGTTCTTTGTCCAAAAGGAGTTTTGGCATGCTGATATATTCCACACCTTAAAGTCTACACAAGGATATCTGGTTATACTTGTACACTTCTTAATTTCACAGTGAATACTTTTAAGGAGCTTGAAATGCTTTTTTCTTCTTCTTTTAAGACAGCAAGGAAAAAATTATATCATGTAAATTATTTCTGATGTATCTGAAATGTATATCATGTACATATTCACCATGGCATTTGCTATTCCATGAGAAAAGCAGCACCACATACACCCTCACACTTATTAGAAACAATATTCTTTCATCAGAATTGGTACAAGAATATATTTTATTTCTCATGATCATCTAGAAACTGCTGAAGGCTGTTTTGGAAAAAATAACAAAAATAGTTGTCTAGAAATTGGACCAAATAGGTCATGATTTGTGTCGATATTGGTTCATCATACCCTGCAAAATCTTTTTCTACTGTCTTTTTTGTATTATGGTTTCAGTCTGCAATTTTCTTCAATTATGTTCATTATTTAAAAGAGACAAATAGTCTATTGTCAAGGACTGTGATCCTGGTGACATTACTGTTCTGACCTAGTGTAAATATCATGACCTGTCTTGAAACTCTTGCAGTAAATGAAAGGGTTCAGGCAGTCAAGGTGACAACAGACCTGTCCATAAATCAAGTGCTCAGACATTATGATAAGTTTTATTAAAGAGCAAATGGATTTCTTGACATTATTACTTGTATACAAGAGCCAGTAAATGTAAATGTAGCAATTTTTTAAAAAAAGATAAAACAGATTAGGTTGCAAGACTAGCAGAAAATACTGCTGTACCTTTTACTTTCACTTTTTTACATTGACTGTTAGGCCTTCTGAAATGCCAGAGATGGATGATATACATAGAAGTCCACTTATCCTGAAAGACAGCAGGAACCTAAGATGATGAACATAGCCGTTGGTATAGATCAGTGGCTTAATTAACTCAATACTCTAACCATTTTTATTTGACATAAGGCTACATGCAATTATTTCATGCTTCAGAAAGGTTCCATTATCTCTGGATATGTAACTTAATATGAATTCTTAGGAAAGCTTTGAGAAAATTTATTTGCAGTGCTTTTTCTTTAACGCATCTGATCTAAAATCAGACAGTCCAGCAGTAGGAAAGAATGGGTTATGGGAGATAAGATGATATTTTACAAATACTTGTAGGTTTTTACATCCTCACTGTGCAGATTTACATTCTGTACCTACATAAAATACATAATTCTATGCACATAATAAAGCATTACACATAGAAAAACTGTCAGAAAGCTTTTCCAAAATAATTTTATATTAAAATAATATAAGAAATTTAAAAGGCATGGTTTATGAGCAAGATAATTTTCTGTTTAAAAAGAGCTATAAGAAATATAGCAGAGGTGTAAAAAATTCACTTTTAGATAGTCAAGTATAACACATTCATTGTTTGAATATTACAAGAAAAATGTTCATTTAAGAATAAAATCAATTGTAGAGAAAAGAATTCCTATGGTCACCAAATTGTTGGGATTTTTTCTGGTGTTATGCATAGCAAATATTAAGTGCTATCTAAGTCCACATGGTGTATTTAATATCAAAAATTCACTTTCTAAATCTTCACCTTTACTGTAATTGCTATGTTTCCTGCCACTAGGGCATAGCACTAGCATTTTGATAAGTATGTGCTAGTTCTGTCATCTTGTGTTTCACAGTGACTGTCCTTTCTATTTTGTTTGTGTAGTATTTATACGATGAGCAAAAATCAGCGTTTATATTGAAAGATGTCTTTAAAGGAATAACTGCTCAAGGCCTGTCTAAGACAGTAACCTAAGTTAAAAAACAGGTGGCAATTAGTGTAAGACCATACAATACCAAAAGTAAAAGGTTTACGTGTAGAATAAATAAGCACTTTCATAAATACATGAATAATAAATGCATAAAAGACAACCTCCTCCATAATGTTATTTATCCTAATATCCTTTTGTCACAGTCCTGAAGTGGAAATTTCCATCCATTTTATGTGTCAAAATTTGTTACTGAAGGTTGCACAGCAAACACCTTGTTGTTTGTTTGCTTCAGTTAAACTACAACAAAATGACTGGAATGAATCCCAGACCCTGAACTCTAGAAGCATTTATCCATCCACAGCTACAGATGCCTGAGTTAAACTTCATCCTGTCTCATCCTTCACTTTACACATTTGAATTGGTGTTGCTAAGGCATCTGGAGTGGGAATGATAGATGTCAGGATTTTAATTTATTTAATTTGAAAAAAACTTACTCATTTCCTCCTAATTTTTTTAAAAGCACTGTACTACAAAGCAGCAAAAAGCACATGTAAGTTCTCTGCAGCTCGCATTCACAAGGCTGAAGGCCCTTGGTGCTTCACCCCCTCTTTGCTATACCCCAAAAATGTCTTTGAATTGTCTGCGCTGACTGGAGGAACTACCGACCCTGGCTCAGCCTGGAATGGCACCTGGGCATTTTCCGAGAGAAAACTATCTGACCTGTGTCAAAACCATAGCAAGAAACATGCTAAGAATCAAATACTTGGACTAAGTCAGGATAGTGTTCAAGCCAATACCTTTGCCCAGTTGAATTTAGTAATGTGAATGCATCTGCCAATGTGCAGACACATTATCCCTTTCTTCCTTTCACTTTTTTTTCTTCCAGTAAAGCAAGTTTTTCTTTTTTTCCAACATCTTATATTATTGAGCTGTGTTTCTCTATTTTCCATCTACCATTTCCCTCATAGATTACCACCTACCAGCATTGCCACCTTTATTTCTACCAGCATGCATTTCAAGTTCCTTTTGCAACAGTGCAGTCTTTTCAGGGGTCAGCCGTGTAGGACCAAAGGAAAATAAATTTTCACCTTGTTCACTATTATGATAGTAGCAACCAGTTGCTGAAGCTGTCCTTCCTCATACTTGAGTCTTGTCCAGCCAGAAATGCTAAGTGAGAATGCTACAAATACCAGAGCCTTGCTGTTAGGAATTCTTGACTTTTTTCCCTGGCTTTCTACCTTTTGTCAGCCAAAGCACTATGGAGACCTTCAATGCCATCTATGGGAAGTATAACCTTGCACCCAAAAATTATCAGGAAAAAATAGTCACCTTCTCCACTGTTGTGTGAACCAAAGACATTGATTTTTTTCATTGGGAGGCAAAGAAAAAAAAAAGCAAGATTAATTAAAATCTACTGATGTTTCTATATCCATGTATTAAACTACAATTTGCCTTATGGATTCCATCTGAATCTTGCTTATGTCAAGCATCTCCTGCTTGTCATCAATTAAAAATGATGTTGCAGTAGTGAAAGTATGACATAAATCTATAATCTAGCAAATGTGATCTCTTATCAACATCATCAGTGCACTGTATGTCAGCTGAACAGTGCTCACAACACTTGTCACTCCATATTTAGTAATAATAACTTCCCTTCCTAGAATTTCATCTCATTTTTCTTTGTTCTGGCATTTTTATTAAAGTTCCTAAATACTTTTTTTTTTCTGCTCTCTTTTTCTAGTCCAGTTTGTGTCTTATTAATGTCACATCAGATCATGAAGTCAAGACCTAAAGTAATCATGTGTAAATCTGTAGTCATTAGTATGAAACAGATTTGGTTCCTGTGGACTAATCTTGACTTTTCTGCTGAAACAGGATAGGAGAAGCAACACAGTGATATGAAAGAAATATCCAGTGATTGTAATATGCTCTATGCCAATAAAATAAATCTGCAGTTGAAATCTTCCCTGATCAAAATCCTGACAGTGTGATAGGTTACTTGAAGAAAAAGTTTGCAAAAGCTAGGAAGTTCCTGACACAAATATAAATTGAATGCTTAATAAATACTTAATAAATGCTGAAAATTGTCAGACTCAAAGAGGAGCAGATTTTAAAATTATTGATGATGAAAATACTGATATTTTTTATAGGAACTGAATGAAAACTCTGTAGGTGTGAAACAGGAAAACGTACATGTGCCAGTTGCAAAAACCCCTTGGCTACAAGAAAATTCATCTGGAAGTTTGTATCCCAGGAAAATTATAAATGGAAAGGAAACTTCTCAGAAAATTTAAGAAACTGAAACACTTGATAACTGAGGAAGGGAAAACTGCATCTCATAAAAAGAGATGTTTTTTATTTAGTTTAGCTGTCTACACACAGAACACAAGGGGAAATACCTGGCCTTGGTTCTAGAAATTGTTTCCTAGTTTGTGAATGCTTTTTTAGAGCTGAAGCCAGTGTGATAAAGTGCTGTTCTTTCACCAGAAAGAATGTTTGCTTACTATTTCATCATCCCCTGGAGGCACAGAGAAAGAAAATAAGCACATCAGTTGTCATTATGACAGGATAAAAATGGAGCCATCATATTTCAATAACACAATGCAATGAGCAGCCCCATCGAGTGATGAATTATGAACTCTCTCTTTCACACTCAACTATAAGTTAATATTATCTCCCCAGGATAATTAGAGTGAAGTTCAATTACTGACCCTGAATTACCGTGTGGGCCACTCCACGGGTTCTGACACAGCGTTTTACACATTTATCTTTTCACCTAATGCGCTAAATCTGCATTGCTCTGGTGATTAATCATACTGGGTCCCATCTAGCTCGCACTATTCTTCTTGTATGGATTGGCTGGTCCCTGGAGTCCCCTTGAGCACAATATGAGCAGGTCTATTATGCTGTGTTTTTCTGCCAATTTATGTTCTTCCTTGTGTTCTGAGATTGTGGTCACTTCTGATGTTTGCCAAAAAAATTGGTAATTATCCACCTCCTTACCAACAAGGAGACAGATAATTCTGTCAGTGCTGTAAAACGCACCTATAAAACTCTAGTTGAAACTGATAGGTCCTTTTATTTCCATGTGTAAAGATGAAAGAAGAGAAATTCACAATATGGCTCTGAAGGCATTGATCAGTTTCATGCAAGCTGTGTTATTTCTTTCCCGCATGAAGAACACATCCCGCTCTTGATATACTTACTCAGAATAAGACCTTTGCTAATTTTTTCCTGTCAGTTTTTAGGACTGTATATGAGTAGCCTCAAATATCTCTTAATTAAAAGAGGAAAAAAACCACAAGTTTTTATTTAGAATGCAAATGGGATAAATAAACCTCTACATTCGGAATCCTTAGCACAGCTTATCACAATCATGTTTCCATCAACCCAGTGTCTTACTAAATATAAGTTGGTGATTTGAGTGAGCTAGATAATTCTACCTCACTCTAGGAAAATCCTGTTTTATTCCATGAACAGTCTCAGTGAAATGAAGGAAAAGGGATTATACAGTGCAAGAAAGTCAGAGAAGCAGGATAATCAGCTATCTAAGGGATAGAGACCGAGGTCATATGCTGGGAGGAATAAAAGAATGAGACCCTCTTTTATATCACCATCAATAATACTTAAATCTCAGGTTGTAGGGCATAGGAGTAAGTTGTAATTCCCTTACCTGCAGGCCAGGGAAATGGGGAACAAGGAAAAATGAGAGGCAGAGAACAATTTGGGCCAGCGACAACACCTAAGAAGCAGACCAAGACATTACCATGAGCAGCAAATTTGGTTTCAGCAAAAAGCTACACTTCAAAAGAGAAGAGAAGCAGGAAAAGAGCTTGACCTTGAGAGTATAACTGATTCCCACCTGTTCCCTGGATGTAACATCTAACATTGACATGTAACCCTCCATGGGTTAGATCTCAATACTATGATGTCAGTGAATAACTGTGTTTGTTCTTAGCAAGCAATTTCATGTTAATTTATAGTCAAAATTGTTACAGAGGTTAAAACCTTGGCTACGAAGTAGTTTTTAAACCTCCTCAAATTTTTGGATTTGAATCAGGTTCAGATTAAATTTTTTAAGTGTTTATGTTTTCTGAATTGGTTCCTCCAGTTCAAAGTTTTTCTCTATGGGTCATAATTTCTAAAAATATAGTTATGCCAAAAAGCAATAATTGCTACTAAGTCTTTCTGCACACAAAAAAAGAAAAATAACAAATCTAATGTCTGTCAAATGACAAGTATGAGAAGAGCAGAAGAAATGAGGACAGCAATATCCAGTCTCCAGGAAAAAGACAGAAAGCAACTAGAAACAGTATAAAACTAAGAGGGTAATGAAACACTCATTTAGCTTTTCTGCTGTGTCTGAATTGTACTGTTTCTTTGGCTGATCCATCTGAATTCCCTCATTTGATCCTTAAAATACTTTACATAAAAATGTATCAGAAATGAAAGCTAATGTTGTGGCTAGTCATAAGTTTCTAATAGAACAAGTACAATTCTGTATTGATTCAAGTGCTGGTTTGGTTTGGCGGGTTTTTTTGGTAGTGTGGGAGGGGCCCCACAGGTGGCTCTGGTAAGAAGCTGAGAAGCTCCACCAGCTCCAAAACCAGCCAAGGAGCCATTAGAAAGACAATAGATAAGCCTCTGTGATTAACATACAAAAGAACTGACATAAGACCTGAGCAGACCAGTTAGAAAAAAAGAGCTGAGCTGCAGAGGCAGAGTGGTACTGGTGGTTAGTGAGGAAAAAGAGGAAGAAGGAGCCCAAGCAGAAGTTTCTCTGCAGCCTATGGCGAGATGGCAGGCTGTCCCCCTGCATTCATGCAGGAACGTGGTGGAACATTCCCTGAAGGCACCATGAGGGGTGAACTTGGATTTGTTGCCTGTGGACTTGGATTATGCAGCTGTGGAAGACCCTGTAGCAGAGGAGATGACTGTTCCCTAAGCAGCCCAGAACTCTGTGGGAAGCCCATGCTGGAACATCTTGCTCCTGACCTCGTGGGAAGGACTCATGAAGGAGAGGTTCATGCAGGACTCTCTCCCATGGTAGGGACCCTGTGGGGAAGCAGGGGAGGACTGTAAGGAATCCTTTCTGAGGACGAAGGAGCGGCGGGGAACACCAGACTGTGGACTCACTCCAAGCCCTAGCCCCTGTCCCCCTGTGCTGCTGGGGAAAGGAGGTAGAGAAATTGGGAGCAAAGTAATTTGGGCCCAGGAAGAAGGGAGGGGTGGAGGCAATGTATGTAACTACTGCTCTTTGTGTTGTTCGTGTCCTGTGTGTATTTGAGTAGTAATAAATTAAATTACTATTTTTCCCCAACTTGAGTCTGTTTTGCCCATGACCTTAATCGGTGAAGAACCTTCCTTGTCCTTTGTCTCGACCCATGAGCTTCTAGTTGGCCTTTGTCATCCCCATCCCAGTGTGTGTGTGTGTGTGTGTGTTAGGGGGGCAGGATGTTGAGTGAGCAGCCACGTGGTTGGTTCTTTGTTAACTGAGACTGTTAGGCCCAAACCACTACAATGTATTTATTACACCTGCAGAAACTTGGTTAATTTTCCAAATTTTTGTGATGGAATTTGCTGGCATGCTCTGAATTCCACATTGATTTACTTTGCATTCATTTGTCCTTCAGGGTCAAAGTGAAGTTAAGGGCCCAGTGTCCATAAAACTGTAATCAAAGAAGCCATAAAGGTGGTGTGGGTGAAGGAATATGGTTTTCATGTGAGTATGATAACAAGCTGGTATGTGGCAGGCTTCTCAGAGGAGGCCAGATATCTTCAATCCTCATCAGTAATACTTTTTAAATTAAACTTGCAGCACAAAACCGTTGAAAACCTGACTTCCACAGCATGCTGGATATCTTTCATGAGATTTGCAGTACTTGTACTAAAGCTCTCCACTTTGCCTTTTACCAGGTTATATATGTAAACATACCTTCCCTATTCTCTCCAGCTAAGAGGAGTTGGCACTTCAGAATTGTGATGCAGAGGAGGCTTTAGTGATTCTCAGGTGACTTCAGATACCCAAGTGTAGAGATGTGGCTTAAAGCCAACATTGCCACAGTCCCCGCTCTGTGGCAAGGGTGGGTCAGAAAAGCAAAAGAAATTATCTAACTAGATGCAAACATCAGCCTGTTTCCACTTTCATTCTGGAATACAAAAGCCTGTCTTCCTGATCATATGGAGAAGCACAACTAGAGTAATATAACTATTTTAATTATACTTTTTGGATGAGACCAGTCCTTTCTTCAGGTGGGACAGGGAATGTTTTCAAGGCCCATAAGGATCTGTACTTTCACTCAGTCTGTATATCTCTGCCTTCCTAAACTGTACACTGGAAATTCTTGAGGTTTTTATATGCTTTTCCAACTACAAATAATAGTCTAAGCACAGATCAGTCTAGAATACATAATCTGGATTTAGCACAGCTACAACTATAAATGATGGTTTTTTTAATAACTTGATATGTAACAGAGAATTCAGTAGACAACCCTTTTGGACTTGAATATGCTTTGATTTCCTGAGGACATAAGCCTCACTGTTAATTTTTTCTTATTTTTTTTCTGAAACATGTACCTGAGAAAGTTAAACTTTTTTCCCCTGATTTTCCCTGCTCATTGACCTTTCTGTCCACTCAGGCCAGCCCCCGTTACTCTTTTAAACATACCATTGCCTGGAAAAATAGCCCAGGATTAGGCCTTAGCTGTCAACAAGTTGAAATGATCAAGAACTACATTGTTAATTTCAACAGCCAGAAAAACCATCGCAAAGAGCATCTTCCGATTGAGCCAAGCCTACAGACCTCTGTGTTGGCTCACCTGACAACATTGCTACTATTTTAGTATTTACTGTTTTAGACCATAGAGATACTGGCTTGAGTCAGGCAGCTGGGATGTAAGGCGTCATACTGCAAACCCAGGCACAGGATGAGAGAGATTGCTAATTGGGTAGGTCTGGCCACCATCTGGCAGCCTCAGCCTCTACCTAAACTCTCCAGATGCAGCTTCGAGCAGCTGTAAATAAAGTCTTTCAGCAGTCAAAGGTAATTTATATTAGATATTTTATTCTGTTAGTTAAAGTCCAGAGAATTTTGTGTGTCTGACAACCTTCTGTGAGCCAGAAGGAAGAATATGGGGAGGAGGCAGAAGATGGCAGTTAAAACTGTACTGCAGTTGTTTTCAAGACACTTGAATCACTATGCCAGCAGTTCAGTCACATTTTCAACACACACTTGCGAAAGCAGCTGTTGAACTTTGTCCAGCATGTGTAAGCATCTGAAAAACATACACAATTTGTGTGTTGTCCTCCATGAGGTTGATACCATCTATTAAATAAAGGCTTTGAAAATTCAGGATGCAAGTTCTGTCATAGTGATATTGATAATGCCATGAAATGTAGCAGTGGATAGATCCCTTTCTAATGCTCTGAGCCTTAATTTTCTTCTACTATTTACCTTACCATTTTCTAATATTTTTATATTCTTCTTGCAATTTCACAGGATTTTTTATGCCGTATGGTAATCTTACTTTCTGTCTTGCTCTTCTTATTCAACCTTTTGGAAATCCTATCTTTTTTCTTTTTTTTTTTTTTTTTGTTAAGTGGCCAATTTTTATCAGCTTGATTTTCTGCTGTTCAGGCCTGTGTGCCTACAAAAAAATCTCCTACCATCAAAAGACAGCAATTATTCTGCCACTTTATTAACAGGCACACTCTGAAAGTGCCCCAGTATCTGCTTAAAAGTGCAATGCCCATGAGCAAAACACAAGCAAGTGTGCCTCCTGGAAGTCACAGTTGCCAAAGACTTTCTTACTCAGGTAGCCCTCCATTGATACATTCAATTTTCACCACCACACCCCCCCCACACCCCTCACACCCCCTTCTTACTTCTGTCATTTTATCACTACATGTACACACCATCAGGAATGCACATACGTACATGTACAAATTTGCATGACTGGGATGGGGAGCTTCCTTTTTTTGCTTATTTTTTTTCCCTACTGTTGCCTCTGTGGAGATGGAGAAACAAAAATAAATGTTCCAGAGCTGAGTATGATGATGTTGTGAGGGTGCAGAGGAACTCTCAAATCTTCTATGATTTTCTACCTCGTATAAACCTGTGTCCACCCCAATCCGCATCTACTTTTCTACTTCTCATTTGCTTCATACTTCAACCACGTCTGTTCAGCTCTTAAGTCTGTGTGGGTTCTATTCTTTCCTAAATCTCTAAACCAGGTGTTACTCTGTTGATTTTACTAAAAGAGCAAACTCCTTCCCTGTCAATAAGAACAGCATGTTCTATAGCTCTTTAACTGAGCTCAAATCCTATCTCATAAATGGTCCCAAGGGTTTCTTTCAGTTCCATTCCACTTGGTCAGCACATTTCCGTTCTGAATCAATAATGTAATACCTGGGCTGGATAACAAAAAGTAGAAAGCCACTTTTTCCTTTTTTTTTTTTCTTCTTCCCTCAGCCTTTGAGTATAACCAGACACACTGATTAGGTCGGTTTTACAAAACTCGATGTTAAAACCAGCTTAGGCTTTTCTGGCACAATATCTGTCCCAGTGAACCAATTTGTATAACTATCAGGTTTGTACTTGTATTTCTCTATGAAGAGAAAATTTCTGTCTGAAAAAACTCTGATTTATTTCCTAAAAAAATTGAAAAAATTAAAAAGGTATGTTACCTCACAAGTAAGACTTGTGTACAGAAACACTTTGCGGCTGATAGTGGAAAGATTTTCCTTGGTTATTCAACAGAATCTGTGCTGAAGTGGCTTTTGCATAGCTCCACTACTGTCTTGTTCTCAGTTTTACAAGTCATGAAAAGAGTGGGAACACAGATTTCTATAAACTGGAAAGCCTTTTTCCTTCCAGCTCAGTAATCTAGTTATACTCTAAATAAGGTCTACAAAGCATATGTTCAAGATTAGTTCCAAAGACAGTTGTCATATCCTTCATTTGGACCAGATTAGCTGCACTGGCAATGGACAGGAGAGGTGCTCTCCCTCTCTGGGAGGGATTAAACCTGAGGCACAAAGCAGCACATCATCTTTTAGGATGATGCAGGATGCTCTACAGCTTGTTCTGAAATCTGATGCACAGGGGAAAGAATGCTCTGGCCTGAACTGTTTCCTGTTCCTTCAGATGATAACCACATATTTTGGATGGAAAAAGGAATTTGTTTTAGCAGCAGGTACCACAACACTAGTTAGTCCTCTGCTGGTTGCTACTATTAAAGAAGTTCCGCTCCCATTTAGTCAGATTGCTGTAATGAGGCCACACTGACGTATATGTCACATTCTAAATTTGCAGTTAATTATTTATCTTACACATACTCATACATCAACCCCCAAAAAAACCCAAACCCATACTTAACTATTTGTCCTCCTTGCCAATAACACATAAATGCAGCTTTGTGTGGCAGTATACTCCTACTGCACAAGAGCTAAAAGGATATTTCTTTACTTTCCTGTTTTCTCACCTTAGTTTTGTTACCAGAGGGTGATATTTCTCCCCTTGATGATACTCTGTGACACTTCTTCAGGGAAATGTAAATAGCGAAATGTTTGACCCTTTACAATGTTCTAAAATGTCCAGGGCATCTTCATAAAGTCAATGTAATAAGAGATTAGTTAAGACCTACGAATGCACCTACACTATCCATTTCTTCCTCAAACAATAGACACGAGTTTTTCACCTCTTCAGATTGTTTTTTTCTTTGTTTTACAATTCAGCTCTGAAACTGTCTCAGGCTGGAATCAATATTACAACTATTTCAGGAACACGTTTTTTTAAGGAACATTTGTGTCATTATTGATTCTCTTGATTCTTATAAGCAAGAATCAGCCAAAGCATACGTTCTTACAATACAGTGTATTTATTGGTATTTGTAGTACAATATGTTTAATAGGGTCGGTTAATCCATGAGAAAGGTTAGCCTAAGTTGACAAGACTGAAAGAAGTATTGAAAAGAAGTCCAGATCCAGTGAGATTTCTAAATATTTATTAATTATTGACTGATTCTATGTAGAGTACAATCTAATGGACTCTGATGAGTTAATTCTTTAGTTTTCCTCAGGCTCTTCTTGGATAGTTCAAAACCTCTGCTAGTTTATGTTAAATCATATGTTGCAGAAGTTCAGGATCTGAACTATTTGCTTAGAATCCACTTCTTGCAATTGAAGAGTCTGAATTCCAAATTGATGAACATTATGAGAAATGAGTTCTGTGTTTCCTCTGAAAATAAATACCACAAAGCATACAATTTACCATCAATTATGGTATAGTAAAGATTGTCCATGAAATTAAACTAAACAATCAAGTGATCCTTTGATATTATTTCAGTAGCTGACTGGCATTGTCATGTTTCAGAAAATTGAATTCAGCTTTATGAAACATATGTTTAAAAGTTGTACCCTTTCAATAATTATGCTATAACATCCCTATTTTATGCAAAGCTAACTAGATATTGTCATATTAAAATAGAAAATCCAATTCATTGCTTATGAAACACATGTTTAAAAAAATAAAAGGCACACTTTAATTATTTCAAGAGTGTTCAGACTGTCTCACCAGCCTACTGAATATTGCATTTGTTTAAAACTCAATCATGCAAAATGAAGACTCGATTTGAAAAATTTTAATAAAGATAACCAGACTATCATTATATCATTTGAATGCTAATCGGTGCTTTCATTCAGTGGAGGGAGCAGCGATAGTGTCAACTTTGCTGGAGGCTCTTTATTTCGCAATAAAAACATTTACATTCTAATGATTTTATTAAAGCATAGTAGCTGTCAGCATCCCCAGATGACTCCCTGGCAAACTGTATCAGTTATCAACTCATATTGCCTTTATCAAAACCACCCAGTGGTGAGTCTAGGCCTGCCACAATGAGATGTCTATTGCTCGGAGAGCTGGTATTTAATCATTTCTTCTGCAGTATTGTTCTGCTTACAGTGCATAAATAAGTGCTTCAAATAACCCCAGAGTGCTACTGACAATGAAACAAAGTATCAGTCCTATTTATCTTTCCCACATTCTTCAGAAACCTTCTTCTCCACTTCTTTTTTTCCCCTTTTTTATTATTTTGTTGTTGTTGCAGGCACTTTTTTATTCACTCTAACCTATCATCATTCAACAGCTCTGAATTTCTTCATGATGAGCAGTAGGACTCACAGATAGAGTCAAGGAGGGTGATATTTTTTGTGCTAGGAAGTGATATAATGAATACTGGAAACAACTGGATTAGAAGTGATAGGTGGACTCTGAAGCAATGTTGAC
Source organism: Hemiprocne comata (assembly GCA_020745705.1). NCBI lineage: Eukaryota > Metazoa > Chordata > Aves > Apodiformes > Apodidae > Hemiprocne > Hemiprocne comata. Next base: position 97,419,635 of record CM036587.1, on the reverse strand, counting down.
CTTAACAGAAAAACCTACAGGGAAGAAAAAACCCACCCCAAACCCAAGGTTGCCATTTTAAATCTTGAAACAGAAAGAATATTTCTGACGTAGAGAGAGAAGAGTGAAAAAGGGTGGGGATGGTAAGCACAAGGTTGTAAACCTCCTGGGGAGACCTTGTGAACTGTCTGCTAAGGGACACTAAATATAAACAGATGCATGCCATACATGATCAGATATTTCTTTTCCTGACTAAGCAATGCTGATCTAAAGACAGCTCTCTTAATGGTGATAAAAGTGTGTCAGCCCTCAGCACACATACATGTCTGTTTTGAAAAGAAATTCTTTCTCTGGCTTTCATTCGCTTTGTTTTTCACTCAGAGAACCAGCATAGATAATAGGGCTCTGTGGACTCCTTTTTCAGCTGGGCCAACTAAAAATATCTGGATCTCACTGTGTAAAATGTCTCTTAATTTGGTGGGGGATGAAGATCTGTCCTTGGGCTCAGACTGAATAGCTGCTTGGAGTAATTTTTAAAACCTTCAGTAGAGATTAGCTGTAAATGTTTGTTTTGGTTTTGTATTAGCCCAGATCGCTCTGACAGACAGCAGAGTGACAGTGTACTAGGTGGGGGCTTTTGAGTTCAGTGTCCTAACATTTGACTTTCTGCTTAAACTGCTGAACATGAGTTCTGATCCACTGGGATATTTTCCTTGCAGAAATGTCATCACATCCTTTTGGTTTATGGCAGCTGTCCATCTACCCAGTCATATTATTATCCCTTCTCCAGTAAAGTGTTTAGTATCAACATCAGAATGCACCATGCAAATCAATAACATATTGTTGTAATTATATTTCTCAGGCTGGAAAATCAAATACTGTTTGCAGTATTTGGCTGAAATGGTATAAATATGCAAAGCCTATTGCTCAGCTGGTCTACTGGTAACAGATCTATTTTAAATCTAGGTCCAGATTTTGTTTCTGACTCTGCTTCTGATTTGCTGTGCAGCCTTGGGCAAATCACGTTGCCTCCATCTGTAAAAGCAGATGATAACTGATCAAAGGCACGATCTTTGACTGGTGTGTGTAATCACAGCCTAAAATGAGGACAGATTTTTAAGAAGACACATAGAGACCAAGGTGCAAAGAAAGTCAGCATCATTAATGACTGAACGAGGAATGGATGCAACATCTAGACTTGATCATAAGTGTGCCTGGGAGCACTGTCCAAGCTAAGAATAAGTTTGTGGCAGAAGGAAATGCAATTTTGGCCTCCATTCCAGTTCCTTCCAATCTCAGTGCACTCCCATGTCTTCTTGATGAAGTTTTAATAACTAAAGAGGATTTTTAAACTTTGAAATGTTCTGTTTCTGCTCCTAATGTTTTCCTATTTTAATACTGCTAAAAGCTACCTTCTTTTCTTAACCTCAAAAAGCATCATCCAGGTTAACAAACATACAACTGCTTTCAGTGAAGAGAGAAAAACAATTGGCTCCTTTTAAATGTACTTCACATTTTTTCCCACCTGATGTCGATACGAGGCTCAGGTCTTCTATTTGACCCTGTCCTGCTCACTTTATACTGAAGCACTATTGACCTAACCTCCTTGATATATCAATGTTGACAAACATGCAGTCTGATAAACAAAGTCCTGATAAAGTCTTTCAGACATAGCAGCAGTACTTCAAACACCCTTCAAGCTGTTATTCAAACAAAAATTCTGCAAAAATATATTATTTTTTTATTATTTTTTTTTAGTAGAGTGGAGATTATATCATCATTTTAGAAATAAATATCCCCAAAAAACAGAATTGAAATTTTATAAAAATGCATTTCTTATTCCTCTGCTAGGGACAGCTTTGAAATGTTATTTCAGCTATAACTTTACAAAGTAGCACATTTATCAGTATTGAACATAAGTGATTTTATAATTTTGGATGTTTGTATAATAAAGTTGGTGGTTTAATAATGTTTATTGTAGAGTTTACCGAGAGTGCACTACCAAACTAAATGCAACTTTTATACAAATATAATTCCTTTTTATTAGTTTTCTTTTCGCATAAAAATGTCCATTACTTATTTTCACTACATATATGCATTTCTTTTGGCAGAAGAAAAAAAAGCATACATAACTCAGCTATTTGTTAGTTATTTTGGTTATTTAAAACAAAAGGATTAAAGAAATTGTTTCTCTCAAAAGTGCTCTGCAATTTAGTTTTCTAAAACATATATTCTATATTTTAAAAATTGTGAATTGTGAAATTATCTGTTGAAAAGAACATGCCTGGGATAAGTATTTCCTTCACAAATTTAACTGTGCATAAATTTATCTAAACAGTAACCTTTCTTTTCTAAATGTATGATTTTAACATCTGGACCAAACTTGTTGCAGGCTGTGCTCCAGTGTATTTCTGATTAGAGTACTTTCAAGGCAGATGTAAAATGCAGCAATCTGTTATTACTCAATAAAGCTCAAACAAACAAGGTTCGATAGAAATGTATGTTAATTGTATAGAAATCATACCAAGAGAATTTGGAATTTGACAGAGAATGCTACTCTTCCACCAATATGTAGACCCAACCAGCAGAACTGCATTCTTCTAAAATGGACTGTGCTTCATCAGCAAGCTACAGATTTCAGAAGACGTGATAGGATCTGAGTTCTTGCTGTGAAACACACTGAAAAATTGTTTCTTATTTCTTTCTCTGACATGCATTTATGGAGCAGAAAGGGTATAAGGAGCCTTTCACAATCTTTACATGAGCAACAAAATCCCTGCTTTTGTGCAGTGGATGCAAGGATGGAAGAAATTCCAAAAACTGTATTTTCCTTTTGGGGACATATCCTGAAACACTCAAGAAAGCACAGTTTTCTTTGAGGAATGGCAGCCTTTTGTATACAAGGCTGATAACAGTGGTCTCTCACCTCCCCTGTACTTTGGATAGTAGAAAACACTGTGACCAGACAGATCCTTAAGATAGAGATGAGAGTGCAAAACAAAAGCTGTTCCTGCTCAAGCTCTAACTGTGAGCCATCCTATCAACTATAGACAGTGGAATCAGGAGGTAGGTGAGAACTGGGGCACTGCTCATTGAAGGGATGCCAAAAGACTATTCTAAGAGAAGCACCAAGTAGGCTTCAGATCTTTATCTCCACAAAACACACAATTCTATTGTAGATGACACTAGCCACCTCTATCCCACGAAACCTTATTGCTTGCAACACTGAAAAGTTCCACAGCCATCCAAGCCACTGGCGGATGTGGAAAATATAGAAGAGCACCACCTGTGAGGTGAACCTCACAGATTCTCTGAGGTTTTCTGTGGGGTTTCAGAGAAGGATATATGAATACTAGCACTAGAATTTTATAATCTAAAGAACTGTCATGGTGTGCTGTGTCTTTCTTCCATGATTTATGAAGTGACCAGAATGACCTCACTCAAGAACATGAATAAGTGGTCGTAATCTTTTGTGTGTTTGCTCTTACTATTTTGATATTTGCTGCTGCAGATATTGTAACAAAAAAAAACAAACCCAAATAGCTCAAGGGGGTCTTTATTACTTGTATTTTAATTAATTATTTAACAGCAAATACTATAAACAAAAGGAATAATTCTAGTGTTGTTAACACCATCACATAATCTGATGGAGTCTTTTTCTCATCGAACTTTCAGAAGTTCATTTGACTTCCACTACAGATAAAAATGTTTCTGGAAGTCCACAGGAAACACAGATATGAACCTAAAGAATTTTATTCACTTATTTAAAGAATGAGTCGGTCTTAAAATTGGCATGACAACAAATCATGTTAAACCAAAAGTAAATATATATGATTCATCTTTGAATATTTTTAAGAATGCTTGGCACCAGAGACACTACAAAAAACACACCACTGTAGAAAAAAAAGAACCTCAACTTCTCAAAATGTATTTTTATATCTGTACCATAATTCATATATTAGTGCTGACTCAACAAAATAAAAAAGCATGGGTAATTAATTCCTCTCTTTCTGTAGGCCGAAACCAAAGCTGTATCATGCTCAAAAGCAGACTTCAGTAGTTATTTCTGCACTTTGGATGAAGAGTTGTGATAACTGTGTCTGCTGTTGTCCACCTGAGAAACCATGACATTAGCAGGTGCTGTACCAATTTCCCTGGAAGTACTTCTCACATTCTACTTGCTTTCTGAGTTAATTCCAGTTTCACTCATTTTAAAAAGGTTACAGAATCTGTGAAGGCCACATAAACCTGAAAACAAGTTACTATCTCCCTTAGGATAACAAAATTATTACTAGAATCAACATAGTGTTTGAGCACTTTTTGACCAAAAAACTTAACATTTATAAAACTGAAATATTTGGTGGAAATATGTCAATTTCACAACTTCTAAATAGAAAATGGAAAACTGTTTTTTGGTTTTTTGTGGTTTTTTTTTTTCCCTTCTTGGTGTTAAATGAGATAAAATGAGTGCTTTTTTGAACTTTTTCCTTTGTTTCACTGAAACACATCGTCTATTGCATTCATTTTAATATGTGTTTATGTACTGATATTTATCTATATATTTTATATATTTATATTTTTAATACTCACATGGAGCAGAAAATTTTATTGAAGACAGTATTTCCGGGTTTCCAACCACATTTTTACAGTATCTTTTATTTTTCAGAAGTTTTTGGAATTATTAATTAGTGGTCTTGCTGCAGTGAAATAGCTGTGGAGGATGAATAAAAATTGTCTTGTCTTCCCCTCTCTAGATGGAATTATTTTTATTAGCTCTAGAAAAGAGTGTCTTTTGGATCATAAATCCATGGGTTACAAACAGTGGAGTGCAATAGTGGTTATGATAGGGATGCTATTCATTGTCCCTGGCCTCAACTGGGAGACACAGAAAATGTAACGTCACAGTTAGGGGCCATATTATCTTTCAGCACAGGGATCTCACTGGTATGTAAAGGGTAGTACATGCCCCTGAGAACTAGTGTCATGATTAAGCACTTTCTGAAGCAAAGTTACCCCTTATGAGGAGGGATGCTGGGAAGCATGGTGAGGATAGTACAATGTAGATTGCAAAAGGAATGATAATATGCCCAACTGGAGTAATTATGGAAAAACCCATAAGGAACTTTCAGTAAAATTTAGTAAATGAAGGGACAAAGAACACTACTAAGATTTAAAAATTTGGTTTTTTGCTTGCAGGGATTTATCTCATAAATGGTACTTTTAAAAAATTATCAGAAGGTCTTGTTCCACTAAAAGAGTAATGATAATTTTAACTTAGTTTCATTTGAAGTTAATGAGACTATTCATATGATTTAGGTAACTGTTTGAATATTATATTGTGCCAAACTTAAAAGAACAAAAACCCTCCGGAAATCGGTTTAAAATCTGTTCAATGTTTTAATAAAATAACAATTAAAGATCTTTTTATGCTAATTCATTTCTATAAACAATGTTATGAATAATTACGGACAAATTTACAAATATGTCCAAAAAGCTAGCTGTTTGAATTACATCCGTCTTTTCTTCTCACTCCATGTTTCCATGAGTTTTTTAACATGGTCAGATGTTCTTTAGAAAGCCATAACATTCTTGACACGTGATCTAAATGCTGCTCTTCCATTTGAACGAATGATGTACACAACTCTAGCAGACAAAGAATATTCGTTTGCAATAAATCAAAAGGCTCTGCACTTTATATAATTTTACATAAGAATATATTAAAAGAAGCTGTTAAGGTTACAAACTAAAGCCTTCATAAATTAGAAAATCTCAGAATTAAAATTGCTCATGCAACCTTAATTTACTCTATCAGTGTATGTATTATTATAAAGATGTAAATAATATGAGCAGATTCCCCAGGGGACATCTGTTTCATAGAATGGGTAATGTTTTCGTAAAAATAAATATTGACGCTACTGTTTTCCCCTCACCATTGAATGTGTAGTCTCCAGGCTCTTCTTCAAGGCTCTTCTGAAGATGTAATGATGAACATCCATGACTTATCTACGCTGCTGATCATTCTCTTAAATGGAGACTTAACAAACATAAGGGAATTCATCCCCCTGCAAAATGAACTGTGTTGGAATGAGATTCATGTCAAAGGTACTTCCAAATATGGGCACTGAATTTGAGAGGCCTGTTGCCTGATTTTTTTCAAAGACACAATAATTAGATAGAATTTTGTAAGCTGAAATGATGGTCGTTTTTTTTTTTTTTCTGCATTTGCATCTGTGGATTCTCAGTACTTAGGCCAATCAAGTCCTTGGATCTCTAGTCATGCAACCAAGAACCCCTGAGGAACTCACAGAGAGTATCAAATGAAAAAATCTTTTACAATTTCTTGTCCAGGAACCTAGTGGAACTCTGCAGCACAGTCACAGCCTCTGAAGCCAGGATTTGAACTCTGACAGAGTCAGCCTGTGAGTCAATGAAGTCTTAACAGTTAATCAGCTCACCCTGAAGGTAAAACCCATATAAGCTCAATATATGCCCTTCAGTCTCCATTAACTTTATTCAGTGTATCATAATTATATTAGGTGATGTTTAGAAAACAATTTAATGCCTATTAATGTAACTCACCTTTCCCTGGAAATTCCTGGAAATCTTTTCCTTGATTTTGGCAGCAATTCCCAATTAACCTCTTTTTTGTTAGCAAAATTTAGCTTTTATTAGGCCTACTACATTTTCTCTTTGCCTTTCCAAGATTTCCTGTGAATCTCTTCCAGTTTTCCTTTGGGATCCTTTTCCAACATTCCTTTGACTCATTTATTCTTCTATCTCATTCCTAATTATTTTCAATTCATCACGTTCTCCTGTTCTTCTGTCAAAAAGGACTCTTCCACCCACTTGAACCAATCGATTGTCCTATTCCTCAACCCAGCTTGTCAGTCCTCATGTTCTAACAATCCATCACTATCTCTCCTTCAGAAGACAGTCAAGTTGTTGACCAATTTTATATTGCTTACACAGAGACAGAAGTGTCCAAAAAGATACTCCTGTTACAGTGACAATTAGAACCATTCTATATATAGTTTTCTGGGTTTTGGGTCTTCTCAGGACTCAAGGCTGAGCAAATGGAGAAACTGGCAGCAATAATAATTGTCACCTATGAGCTTGCCCATATTAACATGGGGAAGTATATTTTTCACCAGGCTATAAAAAAATTCCAAAAGATTTTCAAAAGGGAATCTTTTGAGAAGAGAAGGCTCCGGGGAGTACTTAGAGTGGCCTTCCAGTACCTGAAAGGAGCCTACAGCAAAGCTGGGGAGGGACTTTTTACAAGGGCATGGAGTGAGACGATGAGGGGTAATGGATTAAAACTGGAAGAGGGTAGATTTAGAGTAGATATTGGGAGGAAATTCTTTAATGTGAGGGTGGTGAGACACTGGAACAGGTTGCCCAGAGAAGTTATGGAAGCCCCACTCCTGGAAGTGTTCAAGGCCAGGATGAATGGGGCTCTGAGCAATCTGGTCTAGTGGAAGGTGTCCCTGCCCATGCAGAGGGGTTGGAACTAGATGATCTTTAAGGTCCCTTCCAACCCAAACCATTCTATGATTCTATGAAGCAAACACAGAAAATACAGTTTACTTTACAAAAGACTTTTTAGCATGGGCTAAGCAAATAATCCTTCAAATTTTAGAATATTTATGGAATATCTTAATCATTAGGGCTGGAATTTTGCAAAACATTTCAACTTCATGAATTCCATTAGGAAAATAGATTTCATCCCAGATAGAACTATGAGGTTATTTACATGTAATGAGCTCTTGACACAGATGTCCAGTAGTTTTAATAATATGCAGTGCTATCCACCCCACTGGTAATTACCAAACTTCAGTGTATATTCTTGGCTTACAGGTAAATGAAACCTAATTAAAATTGCAATCACTGCTCATTCCCCTCTAAAGGTCTGATCCTATATCTTCTAAAAGCATTTACTCTAAGGGCGAAGGCACATGATCTTACATGTTCAAAAACCTTCCATCCAGAGGACAATGAAAACAGGGATGTGTGCTGAACTCTGATCTCCCTCTCTGATTTAAAGCCATAAACCTGGAGGCATTAAAAGTAGGTTAATACTTGTTGAGGAAAAAAAAAAATCCAAATGTGTTTAAAAGGTAATTAGTGAATAATTCCTTTAGTTACTTTGCTCTCTTCCTTTCTCATTGAACTTGACCCTGTTGTCTGTAGGAAGCATTATAAATTTTGAGAGTCTCCCATGAATTGGACATTTTAATGAACTACTCACAGCAGTCACCTGTCAGTGGCCAGTGTATTGGAGTGAGTGAGTGAAAATTTATCTCCTCTGCACAATATGTAACACTACTTTTCACAGGGACCTGGGCTAATTTAACTCTGCTGTTTTCTGAATTAACAAGGCTTGTCTTCAAACCTTTCGACATAGGAGCATTCTGTTCTGTTATTATTTTAGCTCTTGCCTTCCCACCCTCCCTCAGGACCTGCGTTATTTAATCCATCTGGAGCCTTAGTAACCAAGTTCCCCTGCTCTCCCTGACCCCAGTGATTTATGTTTCATATTTCATGCTGTGGTTGGTCTTTTACCACTTATATTCCCCCGCCTTCTCTGGGTCAATTCTTTTTTTTTTCCCTTTTTCCCCTCCCCCCTAGCCTTTTTTTTTTTTTTTTTAGGAGGAAGGATAAATATTTGACAAGTGGACTGTTTGTCATGCAAGCCCTAACACAGTTACAGTTAGAGAGAGGAATAATTCAATCTGCCAGGACTTAAATGCTGATAGATCATTGGCTGTTGCTAGGCCAAGGGTTGTGCCACTCATAATTTTTCCCACAGATACAACTGTTTTATGGAATATGACATACATCTTTAGGTGTTAAATCATCCCTAGAATAATTTGTCTGTCAGGAATCAAAGTGAAAGGAAATAAAATACTAGAGCAGAGAGTCATATAGCTAAATCTCATATTCCACAGAGGCTCATGCTTGCACTTTAGTGTGTGGTCATATCTGTGTCTTTAAATAAAAACACATACAGAGAGGGAAGAAAACCATGAAGGAAGAGAGAGGCAAAAGCATTTGCATTGTGAATGTTGGATTCACAATCAGTCTTCTTTCACTCAGTGCCTTCCTTACTCCTATTTCCTCATATCCTTCTTATCAGATTTCATGTTTAATGCCCACCCTGAACCCCCCATCCCACACCCACAAATCTGACTGAACACAATAGCTCTGATAAAACGGAAGCAAATTTCTTCTATTAGTGACTGACAGCAATTTGAACAAAATGAAGTTGTACCATGATATCGTTATATATACAAGGTGCAAATAACCTAGTTTGAATAATCACAGCCTCTGTCCTTTTAAATGATTTTTCTCCCCCATTTAAAGGGAGGCCTTTGATGTGATAATATTAATTCCCTCTGTGCTCGGAGGAAGAAAAAAAAAAAAAAACCTAGGAGAAGCGGAAATTAAATGAGTAATGCAATGTCAGTCAATCTTTTAAACCAGGGCCTTATTAACAGCTAATCATTTTGTCATTTTGTCGCTCAAAGTAATGAATTTGATAGGAGGAGAAGGGAATTTTTTATGTTTATTTTTATTAGTTTTAAAGAGAAACAGTTGTGGAAATATTATATTATTGAGACTCACAGCATTTAAGTGGTTTCTGTTCAGCATATCGCTATTTTTCTTCACTGCCAGTATCTGATTGCCATAATTTTGAATAATCTGCTTGTCTTTCAAAAAAAAAAAATTGAAAAGGATATTCATCTCAGGCATAGCACGGGTTCCATCATTGGAGATGCATTAGGCTTTTGTTAGGTATTTCTTTACATCCTATTTATTCAGAAGTATCTAAGTAATTAATCGCCAGCAGGATAGTTATGCAGCTGAAAAGAACAGTATATATTTCTGAGCCGCTAGTGTCTGAAGATCAGAAAAAATACAGGGAAAATACCATGAATAACTTTCTGTTTCTAGAAGTGCAATGCATGGGTTTGTTTTATTTTAAAATTCTGTAGGCTACGGCTACAGATTAAACCCATACTAGTAGAATGCATTAAAATCTGTTACTGAGAGTGGATTCTCTATCGATGTCCCTGTAGCATTCTCCTTTGATATGGCAGGGGTGACCTCTGAATTGGGACTCCAGAGGACTCTCAAATTAAGTACTTTGAATATGGTGCCATTATAAGGTTTGATCTAATGTTGTCGGGAGTTTTCCATCAGCAAATACTGCAATATTGGGCACACAGAGAATGTAAAAATCTACAGTCTCTTTTAGGGTTGTACCTTTTTGTTTGCTTCAATGTCCCCTTTCATATGCTTCCACTACATTTACATATTTACTTATTTTACGTTTACTTACTATATACATGCTTATTTTAAAGCTATATTTCAAAGGCTGAAGAACAGATCATGACTCTTAAGAACTGCAGCAAAAAAATAGTCCCTGATCACCAGCTCAAGGCCAGCTTTCATTTACCATGAGTTAAGCTAGCAAGGAAATCAATACCTAGTAGCCTAGTGATATATCTGGTGATTTACTTACTCATTGACTGCAAAGTAATTAAGTGGGTTGGAGTACATGTGAAAATACTTCTCTAGCAACAGTAAAGGTTCCATTTCATTTTTATTTTCAAACATGAATGTATGGAAATTCTCTGCACCAGAATGGAAGCACTTATTGCACAGGAGAAACACATGAAGGTGGCTAAACCACACGCTTCTTAAAGCCTGAGTAGAAAATACTGCTTTAATCTCATAATTAAAATGTGGTTATGGACATACTCTACTTCCAGATAGCTTGAAAAATAATGTACCTTCTGTTGCAATTTACCAATGGCAGGAAAAAATGTGGTATAGTATCCACAATTTCAAGTTACAGAATTAAAGAAGGAACAAAGTGATTTTTACAAAACACTGAACCAAAGGTTACAGCTGGCTCCTGCTTGAGTCCTAGAGTTAATGGTTGTTTTCTGCCCTAAGAATTCAGACATATCCACAAGCTTAATAAATTGCTATGTATCAACTGTGACGACGGTAATGGTTGATCATCATACTCACTTAGCCTGTGGCAAATACGAGATGAAACATATTAGCTAAAGAAGCAGTGAAAAAAAACTGATATGAAGTCATAATATCTCACATTTTTGATGGTCTAGGAATACACACAGAGTTCGAAAGGTCAGCTGACATAGATTAACTTGGCTAAGTTGTGGTAATTAACTGGTATGTTGGTGTCTTAAACGTGGCATGGTATGTGAACAACAACCCTTCCAACTCTCTGCATCAGGTGATGTTCTAGTTGTCTTGTTTCAGGAATGCAGAAAATGGAAGAGGAGGAATATGAAATACTCCTATCAGTGTAGGCATTTTAAATATATTGTGTAAGTGTAAACCCATTGCTACATGATCCTGCTGCTTTTCAGTGGAAGTATTACTCAGGAGTCTGTGCTAAATGCTGAGTCCTCCTTTTCATTATCTTCACAAGTCTATGTGTGCTTTGTGCTATAGAATGAATGCCCTTGTGAGAACTGATTGATGCCATTATGTTGTTGATTCAGTTGATTGCTGCTTTAGGCTGTTCATTCAGTCTCTGCTCTCCTCAGAGAAGCTGGTCCAGAGACTCTCTTATAGCAGTTTATTTCCAGAAGACAAAAAACCTTCAAAGCATTACTAGAGATAATATTTTCTTTTTGCAGGGAGCAAAGACGTCAAGGACATAGTGGGATCCATCATCTGTAGCATCTTCAGAAAAGACATGAAGTTTGCAAATCGCCCTGTAACTGGAACTGAAATTTTGTATTAAAGAGGGAAAGAGTAGTTACATAATCACAGAATAATTTAGGTTCCAAAGGACCTCTGGAGGTTGCGTAAGGGCCAACATGGATGAGGTGGTTCAGGGTTGTGTCCAGTAAGATTCTGTGTATCTTCGTGGATGGAGACTCCACAGTTTTGTCAGTCACTTGTTGGTCCAGTGTTTGGCCAACCCTTAAAACTGCATTCTAGTTTTCAGAAACTGAAACCAAATATATTGATAATGGACTGGGGAAAAATCCAACTGCAAATACACTTTTTTTTTTTTTTATTTTGGACCAAAAATGTTTAATTTCTTCTACAGAACCTTTTACTTTTTAATCAAAATGTATTTTCTTACCAAAGTCTTTCTGATAGTCTTGGTCTACATTTTGAATATTTATACTTCAACTTTTAGGAGGAATTGGAAAAGCTAATTTTAGGTTAAAAATCTGATTCAAAATCCTTTGGAGGAAATGCAGCTTCAGCTATCCTTTTGTTGTAAGAGAACTGCAAAGTGGCCACATGACTCTGAGAACACATATATAAAATAAAATTTCAAATTCAACATTTGGACTGGAATTTGGGATAGGGATACTTGAAGTGGAGATATTTGGAGGAATAAAATTGAAATATTTTGCTTTATGCAGAAAAGCTCCATAATTTTTACTAATGTATTGCATCATCATTTTTTAATTAACTTGTATTAAAGCAAGCCACAAGTAGGTATATTTGACAGACATGACTGAAAAAAAAATAGTGTCGAGAACTAGAACGAATGTAATATCTAGAATTCATCTCAGCTCCTGAACTGTTGCATACGTAATGTCTGTAGAATTTCCATTTTCCAACAGCTAGGCCAAGAATTTTAAACACAGGAGCCTATATTTAGATTCTTAAAGTCTATATCTAGATATAAAAATAAATTACCTGTTTTGGTTTTTTTGAGTTCCTGAAGCATTTAATCTTAGCATGAGTTCTTGGCTACTCAGTATTCTGAAAATCAGGCCATTTGTTTATATGACTGAATATTGGGTTTTAGGAGCTTAAAGTCTGGTTGATTCTCTTGAAAATCTTAGCCATTTATCCAAATTAGTGTCTAATTGAAAACAATATGAGCTTATCTCTCTGTTTAAAGTGAGAATGGGGCTATATCCTTTCCTAAAATATAAATCTTTTCACAGCAGCATAATATATAGATGACTTGTGCAAATTTGACGTCATGCCATTGTCGTGTAGGGAAGTGACTGAAACATTGAGGATGATAAATCATAAAACCAATCGACTTTCTCATGATATCTGGACACTTTAAATACCAAAACCATAAAACATAGAATATATTGTAATTTTTTCTCTAATACTCAGAATAACTAATATTACATGGAAAGTCACGGAGTGCCCCTGATTAATAGAGAATTAAATTTCAAAATCCATAGTCCTTGAATATGCTTTGCTTACTTATTCAGATCATCATTATGGATGACTTTCTGCACAGAGGTAGGAGAGGGAGAGTATTTGTTCCCTACACTTCAAAGAATTTTACCATTTTTAAAGCATGGAATTTAATAAACTTTGTCATACAAAGTGTCCCCAGACTGTTCCCAATTAAATCAGGCCCTAAAGATTCTAATTTATGAAAGAAAATATCTAAGTAATCATAATGGCTAAATATATAACTTATTTAAGAAGAGCCTTTCTACTCTGACCAATGTATTTATTCTTTAAAATAATATTTCGTATGTCATGATGTTTTTTCTTTATACTGAAAAAAAATCAACATGAAATGAGGATGGAGTTGTAACAATGGTCTGAAGTTACTGTACCAAGCTCCAGACATACCGGTTGCATGCCCAGACCTTTATCCATCTCAGGCAAACAGGAAGGGGGGGCTCGCATCTATCATAGTTAAATGCTTGTTATAGTCTCAGAATCAGTGCAGCGTTCCTCTTTAAGAATTATTATTTGAAACACAGTTGCTTAAAATCATTTAATGCACCTTTGTCACATTTGAGACACTCAGAAAGCTTTATTGTTTGAGCAGTTTCAGTAAGACCTCTCTTTTGTGTGCGCTGCTAGGCTGATCTGTTGATAGGCTATTTGGAGCTGATTACTTATTCTTTCACTGAAAGTTTCTCATTTTTTCTCCTTCAAAAATAAGCAAAATCCAAGGTCCTTGAGATGAAAATGTGAAGAATATTTATGACTTTTTAAAAAAGGTTTACATACAAGTACTTTCTGATTAAAAAAGCATTTTATTTAATTTTCCAAAGATCTGTGCTAGAAAAGACATGTAAGCTTCCAGTGATGTAAAATGATGTGGTACCTCTAAATTGCTTTAACTGCTGTTTGAAAACAGTATGTATATATACATACATACATACTTAGATATATTTAATTGCAGAAATGCACTCTTATGTTAAAGACATTCAAAATATTAAAATGGCTCCAAGGGAAAAAAGCATGTATTTGTAACTTCTGCAGTTCAAAATTTAAAATCAAATACCTCTGGCTCTAATATCATCATTGCTGTGTTACTGTTCTGTATGGCTTATTTTGGGGTATATCTAGGTTGAAGTTGTCTTTAAATCCGTTGTTGCTACTCTATGTTATTAGAGCATTTAGTTGACTAGAATGTGGCCTTAGTTGATTGCTCCAAAGGAAAAGTAAAGCAGTATTTTAAACACTTAATTAAACAAGTAATAGCCACATATGTATTTATATTCTATATTTTATTGAAAAATAGGATTACGTTACATGAATCTTTTTCTGGAGCATGCCCAAAATAAAACTAGGACATCCTTTGACAAGTACACCAAGACCTTGAAAAGACCCCAACTCTAGTTAAAAATAATTTCAGGAGTTGTCCTTTTCTTCAGTCTATGCCAGCTAAGAACAGAAGTAGTTTTACAAAGTGACTATTGCAGAGACAAAGAGGTAAGCACACAAAGTCTGCTTACTTACTACTACTAAGCAGCATCTTAAAGAGTCACTTAATTTCTTGCAGCAAAGAAGTTATGGAACAGTCCCTTGCCAATGAGCCAAAGGAAGATGAGTGACCATATTTTGTTTTAATTCCTATACTTAGCACTGTCCCAAAAGGCTGTGTCTAAGCTTGTAAATAAAATGATTGGGCATCTGCTCCCTGATCCCTGAGGGCATGTAGCACAGCACAGTGCATGTCCACACAGTTGAAATCTCATAATCTCAAAAAAGCAAAGTAGCATCATCCATACTGCCTCTTGGTGACATCTTCTAAATTACTCAGTCCTCTGAAGTATGCCTGAATACTGTCTGGAAAGGCTGCAAGTCCAACCAAGGCAAACCTTATCTGGGGAGTTTTTGAGCCTGTGTTTTGACTCTGCTTAGATTAATAGCACAATCTGAATTTACTGTATTCATCAACACACACAGCTCACATCTTGCAAAAAGATTCACAGAGGAAAAGCTTTTTGATATTTTAAATAAGTTCAGAAACTTTCTGAGGACTATCCTATATATTTTATGTACAGGGAAAGTGAATGTAGGCGTGAACAATAATCTGCATGTCTCTCTTTTCTGTGCAGTGCATACGCACATGTATTGAAGAGGGAGTATCTCTCTGTTTGTGGAGAACTCATGACATATGGTTTCAAACTTACTGTTTTCAGTCTTCCTCCACAGTGCTATGCTACATAGTAAATGGGTAGCTAACTGCTTTACAGTCTGCAGTGAATAGCTGTAGACCTAGGATAGATTCCAAGACTTAAACTCATTAAAATATTAAAAAAATCCATTAGCTAGATTAAATGACAGCTGGATCATTTAGAAATGTTGTCTTGTGATTTTTTTTTTAATTTTAAATAATGATGTCTCCTTAAAACATTAGTAGACAGAGAAAGTAGCAATTTTATGTTAAATTCAACAAAGCTTTTAAAAAGGTTTCTTAGAAATATTCTTGACATTTAAAAAAGCTTGTGACACACAAAGGTGTCAAAGGTGCTTATGGTACTCTGTGTGACCTAATGCATGAGGAAAGAAGCCAAGTACCTCCAGAGAATTTAGATGTACTACTAGCCTAGCATGAGACCCCTCATAATTTTCCTTGCTGTGATAGTTAAATTGTAATAGGATTAATTTCAAACGTCTTCTTAAAGAAGCCATGCATCTTTCTGTCCTGAAAAGATGCATGAAACCTATTTTCTGCCATGCCAGGTTGTTTGTGCTGCTTGTAGACATTTAATCTAGCAATTCTTATTAGGCATCTTGAGAGGCAAGGAACATTCTGTTCACATAGACAGCAAATTCTTTCACTAGCAATACTCCTTCAAGCTTGCAGGCGTTGCTTTGGCTGGGAGACCATCCAAATGAACAAGACTTGGATATTCTGCTAGTTCTTCAATCAGTTCTTCCTCTGACTGTGGGAAAGATTTATAACCTGCTTTGCTAAGTCTGGGCTTCACAGATTTAGGAGCATGTATTAGACCTATGAAAGCTTGCTCCTTTAAAAACATCAAGACTCCAACTTAGTCTCAGTGAACTCATCAATGCTTTGCTGTGTTTTAGTGCAGTTTACAAGAGTAAAAAGCCATCTCTTTACTGTGGTGATCTGGAGAGTGTAAAGAAACATGCTGCATAAGCCAATGTGAATAACAGGTAATAAGATGTTATGTAAAAAAGCACCTCCTCTGGAAGCGCTCCTGAGCTTCACTTCTAGGATGGCAATTTGTACAGTACTGTCTACCACTGATTAGCTGTTCTTGTTTCACTTTGTTGTTACAAATACGACCCTGTATACTGCTAATATCTGCTCTTTATGATCTCACTGAAGTCATGAAGGATAGGGAAGGGCCTGTGCCACTTCAGCTCTGTGAGTGAAGGTTGACTCTTAATTTAGATATGAACAACAGAAAAAAAACTTTATATGCTGATATACCCATGCAACAGACTCGGAGTTGGCAGATACAAATGACCCACCATCTCCTTCTGCCCACCTGCTTCTGTCTTTCTGCCAATGAAGTCTGCAGTGTCTCAGGCTAAAATCTTACGACTTTAATAGACCTCATCTTTGCTTATTGCTACAGTCCCCAAATCAAATTACTTTGTGAAGTTCTAGTAGATTTCACAGTATCTTTTCATTTAAAACACACTTTTATTTTTTTCTCTCTTTACCTATTCCTTGATCTTTTCATTACAAAACCAAAGCAAACGAATTATTTTTTTTTTTTCCATTTCAATACCTTACATCTACTTTGAGTTCTCTGTAATAATATTGTCAAATAAAACTGGACAGTTATATTTTATAAAATTATCTTAATAGTCCAGGGGAATGACTGTGACCCTGGTGGAGAGAGCAATGTGCAGTGAGGCACTGAGGATTACTTGAGCTGAAGTAGTGCTATGGGTCATTGTCTATGTTATCACAACTGAATGAAGATATTTTGGCTGTGTCTCCATTCTCAGTTGCTCATTCCCACTCCTTGAGCCTATTCTGAATCTGGAATATTTTCTTTTCCTTGGTTTACAATGCAGGCATATAGAGATAACATACTGAGATGAGAAAAAGGAGAGAACAAATCATTAGAACAAACAAAAAGTGAAATTAACTTAAAATCTATAAATTTGGACAATATTTCTGTACACATGATACACTAAAGACTGTACAGGATGGGATTCAAAACATAATAAGGATTTCTCAGAAAGTCCTAGACAATTACACTCACTGCTCCTGTTACTTTCTTTGCATGAAGATTGATGAAAGCTAGAGATGAGAATGACAAGTGAAACACACTGGAATTAAATTTGAACAGAAAGTCTGGTCACCTGGTTGACCAGAGATACCTTTTTTTTGTGTGTGTTTTATTTTTCATGTTGTGGTGATAATGTCCCAAAAATCACGCTTATTTGTGTTGATAGAAGTGAAGTATATGACATCTCTCACTTGCTGCATTTGCCTTAATGACCAGCCCTTGTGTAAGCGTGTGTGTGTGTGCATCTGTCCTCTGTGTGTCACAGCACTTTATTAACTTCTAACTTCATTACAGACTAGGTTAAAAAGAAAGACGTGCTACAAAGGCAGCCTCTTTATTCAAATGTGTGACCTTCACACTTTCAGATTTATTAGCGTAATATAGTATAAGGCAATATCACATGGACATAACATATTTATCAAACACATCTTTTCCAGTAACTTGTGATGAGCATAAAAAAAATTGAATGCATATCTTTCATATAAAGCCTGTGATACTAAGGCATTAGCTTTTAAATAACACTGATTAAGGTACGGTGGATTTTGCTATGCCACAGTAATTTCTTGTCCTCAAATACAATCGTTTATTAACTATTTTAGCCTCTCACTTTCTTAATAGTAATTTTCTAGTAAGTAGTTTGAATGTTAAATTCTGCCTTGGCTGTTTTTGGGCTGTTCTTCCAATGATTAATAGAACAGGTAATTTCCCCTTTTTTGTGACAATGTAGAGATATAGTGTTGTATCAAACGGTATTTTTTTGTGAATGTTAATTAACTAGAAGTCCTTGTGTAACTAGAGTGCCTTTTTGCTAATGAAAAAGCTTTAAATCTTCTTGTATACACCATTTACAGTATTTTGACACAATTAAAATTCTAAAAACAGCCAAAAAAGTAGAGTTTAAGGTAATTTAGAGAAAATATATGGAAAAATGTAAAATAACTTCATACTACATTTGAGTCAGCTTTACAATATAATGACTTCAGTACTTCTTTTTACCTTAAGACATCACTCCATTTTTATTTATTTTTATTATAGGGTCACTGATCTACTTCACACTAAGCTAGTGTTTGACATTTCAGAATTGTACTTCATGTAAATTATCAAAATGCTAAAAAAATCTTTTCTGCTCTTCAGATGATGGTTTCCACCTTACAGTGGATGTATCTCAATTACTAATTGTTGTTGAGACCTGTACATGCTAAGCCACAGACCTATCAAACTTCACTCTGGTTTCTTCTATATTTATAAATAATGTTTGGCATATTTCTGACATCAGTTTCTCATTTGCAGTGTAAACTAATAATGTAAGATGGAATGGAAAGACAGAGAGATAATCCTCACTGACCCTTGGGGTCACCCTGTGCTTTGCTATAAAGATGAAAAGAAATGAGCTGCAGCTCAGCCCTTTAAATTAACAGCAAAAGATATCAAATCCTTAAACCATTTAACAACTTAATTTGACTTGGTTTTGTTTTTCTTTTATTTCTTATGGGAGAAGGAAATGGGAAAGCCTGATTAGAGTGGGGTTCCAATTCTACCAGTCTTTGAACTAACATTCGGAAGCATGGGCTCACTTAATATTTAAATAATTTTACTGTATATTCAGTGAGTTTACATATACTGTGATGTGTCAGTAGAACCATTCTCTAATAAATGTGATGCATGCTACAGTTTAGCTCTAGATAGGATGTTATTTTAGAACACTGCTAATATTAATAGTGCTAATTACATCAATCTTTTCAATTCCCCTGATTTTCCTATGGCCTCTTAAAAGCAACTAATGAAACACTCAGCGATTCTACCACAGGAAATTGGTACTTTATTGAAAGATACTTTTCAGTCTTTTCATATTTTCAGCCTTTTCACTGAGTCTTGGTTATTATTTCAGTAGCTAAAAATGCAGTTCTTTCTCCTCCTATCAGATATTCCTATTATTGTTGCTCTGGGTTACTACTATGATTATGATAATTGAAGTTGCTCTATTTCTTCAATTTGTGTATGCAGTAAAAACATAGTTTTTTAATCCAAAATAATCATAACTACATAGCATTATATTATTATGTCACCAGTTTAGAATTGCTTTTGACTTAATTATAAAACCTGACAGGAAAATAAGATGGATTACATGGCTACCAGATGAGCTAAAGTTTAAATTACTTTTCTGCATCCCAGGGAATAAAGCTTCCTCCCCTCCCAAATTAAAAAAAAAAAAAAAAAAAAAAGGCTAAACAAACACACCAACATCTGATGTAACAAAAAAGTGAACAGCAGTGATAAAAGTAATTAAAATAAAATGTGTTTTGCATGTGGCAGGAGATGTCACAGTGGTGTGAGTTTTCAGAATGAAAAGAAGGCAGGTTTGAATATTGATCTTTTGAAGCTCCATTAGCTATATGCTGAGCATTGCTGACATCACAGATTGATGTCTCTTTAAACTGTGTCTCAGATTGAATCACTTGGGGAAACCAGCTATTGACTTTGGATGTTTGTGCCGCTCATCCACTGGAGAATGATCTTTTTCTATTTCTCGCTCCCTCTGTTCATCTGTTTGTCTGTGTTTCTCTTGAATACATGCACACACCCACAAACACACGCGCTTGTCCTTTTCTGTTAGGGAATACTCTCTTTTTTTGTGTGTATAACGATAAGTTGCCAAAGTTACACTTACGCTTCCTTATTACATCTGTACATAACATCATGTAGGTTATGATGTTCACAGTGAGGCAAGGCTCTTCATAATGATTTAAGGTATTGAGATGGTACCCAGGAAGGTCTGAAGGAATTAACATCATCTTGTCTGTGGAGACCTTCATTTCACCTTGTAAAGTGAGGCGACCGTAACAGCCTCCAGAGGAGTGGTATAAGAATCAATAAAGACAAAGAAACCCAAGCCCTTCTGAGGTGCTGGTGGTAGTGACGTGTGTCTGTCTGTGTGTGTGTGCGCGCCTGTATGCGTACGGATGAAGAGAGATGGCTTCTGATGAAAAGGAATGCAAATGTTAGAGACATTGATCAGTACTCATCTCCATTCAACCTCGTGCCCTCTGCTACATCAATACATTGGAAACATAATTTGTATCAGCAGTTGTTTCTTTAATTAAGATCTCTCCCAAATCTTTTTCATTGATTCATGCCATTAACTTATTGATCATCTTGCATATGCTGAGATGGTAGTTTTGCTGAGAGAGGGTATCGCTCTCAGTTCATGATGCTGGTGCACTACAAACATCTTCTTGGCAACCAATGGGAAAACTGGAGCTCACTCAGCTTTGACACTGCTTTAACAGTACACAGTGACAGAGGCTTTCCTTGGGTAAAAAAAAAAAAACAACCAACCAACAACACAACCATGATTCAAAAAATAGTAATTCAACTTCTCTTTGAAAATCTTCCCCAAAAACACCCAAAAACAAACAAAAAAAAAGCAAACATTTAATATGTTATAAATCTTGCTGAAAAACAAACTAGTCTAAAGATAACATGCAGAAAATATTATAGCCATAGAGTATTTGCCATATCCAATCTCCAATAGCTAATAACCAGGGACTAAATAACTGAACTTGAGCTGAAATGTGAGATTTCTTTAGGAATTAACTAGAAATAATTTATGACTCATTTAATCAAATAGTTGGTAAAAAAATGTGATCATCAAGGCAGAGTGCAGTTAAGGCTAGGCAGAAGTTAGAAAAGGAAAGTTCCATGAGTATTTCATTGTAATGCTGCATGTGTCATCTCTTCTCATGATGCCTTTATGTTATTTTGTCATAAATACTGTAGGTAACAGGTTTACTGGTTAGTATGTTCATTGATCTAGAATTTCATATGGATATGCAGAGTGTAAAATCGAATATTTGTTGTAGAACTTGACTCAGGAAGTAAGAATATCAAACTATATAATCTCTAACTTCTTGGACAGTCTAGTAGTTGATGTTGCATGAATTTCAAGTAGTTACGAATGGCTTATGCAAAATTCCCTGACGAAGATTTATTCACTGAAGTAACACCCAAGGTTCTTATCTGTCTCCCATGGACTTCATGATGTCTTGCTAGAACTTCAGGGAAGCGCAATGACTTTTATCAATATTATCTTGGGACATTAAATAGATAAAGACAAGCAAGAAGGAACTAAGCAACAGTGACCTGGTACCTCTAACCTTAATTACCAGATGTAACAGCCCAGGGATATATAAGGTGCACATGGCACTCATTAAAGAGCTGTGCCTAATGTGTACCCTTTGGGCAATGCTTTAACCTTGTTCAAATACTTCTAAATCATATTCAAGAACCAATCAAGAAGCGGCTGAACTAACCAGTTTGCTGGGTTGAAGAAGCACAAAGTAGCACAATGGTGACTGGACTACTGGGACAGATGTGTGGGAATTTGGGACATATGACGACAATAGCAGTGGGTAAAGACATAATTGACAGGAAGCATTGTCAAAGAGGACATTCAGGAGCTGATTATTTTCCTCATAAACAAATGTATAAAATCAATACTAATACAATTAATAACATAATTCCTTCTGTGTGTCGGGAACTAGTATTTGAACTGAATTTACTCTTTATGACAGAATGTGACCTCGGACTCCAGACGCAGCTTTCCAAACTATAGCACCTTCTCAGTGATTGAGGTTAATTTTATATTCTAAGTTCATAAGAGGCACAATGCACTGCTGACAGACATTCATAGTCTGGACACTCTCTTTCAAATCTGCTTCAGCAAGGCAAATTCTAAGACATGAAATAACAGCTTAGTGGTACCAGCAGTGTTTATCTTGAGTTTTCTAGAAATACAATATGGAGTGGGTACTGGTTTGCATCAAGATCCCTATTCTTTTTTTATTTGTTCAGCCCCAAACTTTAGATTGTTCCTATTTTGCATGACCAGACAAATTAGGCAGCTGTACCATATAATTTTCAGAAAATAACATTACAGCCTTCCTGGAAACAGTATTCATCTCGGGGAGGTTATACAAAATGCTATGCATCTCACCAAAGGGACAAAGAACATGTAAAAAGAGGGTGAGAGGACTATACATATGTAAGGAAAAGTGTGACCAAATGAAAAAATCAGGCATATAAGCTAAAACTGACCTTGTGTGGCTTTGAATAATACAACCTGCATTTGTACAGGATATGGCATTCACAAATAATGTGCTCTCCCTCAAGAGCTTCCACAGCAGCCATCTATAACCACATGAATATTCATGTAGCTATATGAGTAAAATGGGGAAAAATATGCCTTGTATTTCTCAGAACTCTGATTTCACTTTGAATCATAGAATCGTAGAATCACAGGGGTTGGAAGGGACCTCTGAAGATCATCCAGTCCAACCCCCCTGCTGCAGCAGGAACACCTAGGGCTGATCACATAGGAACATATCCAGATGGGTCTTAAAAGTCTCCAGAGAAGGAAACTTCACAACCTCTCTGGGCAGCCTGTTCCAGTGCTCCTTCACACTCACAGTAAAGAAGTTTTTCCTCATGTTGAGGTGGAACTTCCTGTGTTGTAACTTGGTGCCTTTTCCCCTCATCCTATTACAGGGCTCCACTGAAAAGAGATTGGCCCATTCTTGACATCCACCCTTCAGATATTTGTAGACATTAATAAGATCCCCTCTTCATCTTCTCTTCTCACAACTAAACAGCCCCAAGTCTCTCAGCCTTTCCTTGTATGACAGATGTTCTAGTCCGTTAATCATCCCTGTAGCTCTCCACTGGACTCTTTCCAGTATATCCCTGTCCCTCTTGAACCGGGGAGCCCAGAACTGCACACAATACTCCAGATGTAGTCATATGAGGGCAGAGTAGAGGGGAAGGAGAACCTCCCTTGACCTGCTGGCCAGCAGGTAAAATGTGTTTACTTGGAGATCCCTATCCTGACCATGATAGATCAGTATCTACAACTGTCTCTGTCCAGAAGCAGCAATGCTTAAAATCAGACCTTAGTGTCTGGGACTCTGAGGTCTAGAAGTTATAAGGTATCTGAAAGTTGTGTTGATTGTGCTTTGTGCAGATCCGTGGGGTTGGGAAGCCATAAGCCTCTTAGTGCCCTTCTAATCATGTTTCTACTGACTGCACCTTCATCCCTGGGAAGTAGCAAGTAGTGTAATGAGAAATGAGTTGAAGAAGCCACAGAGCATCTAACAGTTTGCAGCCGCCTGCTTTTTGGCCACCCAATGCAAAAATGGGTGAGAGCATGGCTAAAATTAAAACAGTTTCAAAAACAGGAGTGGCCCTAGAGATCCACTAAATCTGGTATATCTGTGGCAGGACAAACAGAGAATTTATAGTGCACTTTTCTGTAACAGAAAAAAACTTGTAACCTCTGGTGCTCTTAGAAGAATGTACCTCAGGAACACTAACTCAGTGATAAGAAAGTGGTCAGAGATACACTACAATGACTGTGTTCTGTGCAACAAGTTGCACCAAAATTGCATTTAAGTTCAGACAATGTCAGTAGCTCTGCTTGCTTGATATTTTCTTTGAGACAGTTTGTGTACTGAAAAACAAAGGAGTAGTTTAGGATTGTGGGATAAGAATTCCAGCAAAATGTTGTGGCTAAAATGATGAGAAGTGAATTAGTTGAGCTTTTCCTTAGCTAGGATGAGAGCTAAATCTGACCTTAACTCAGCCATTTCTCCCAATTAAGTTAAACTTTTAAGGTAAATTCTAGATCAGTTGAACAAGGCATTGGGATACGCTTGCCAGACCTTTCAGGTGAAGTTTTGGGGACCTACTGTAGACTTCAATGGATATAAATTAGTCTATTATTTTAGTTAGTCTGCAAACAACATAAGATTTCATCAAATGATGCTAATTCACATTTTCAAGGTTGTTTTCAGAATGGGTGACATCCTGGCAGAGAACCCATCAAAATTAATTTAGGTAATTGGTGGATTCTCCTCTGCAAACTGAAGTAAGAGTGAATAAGGATCACAGTTTTCACTAGACTGCTTTCTAATCCATTTAGTTAATTTGGTGTTTGAACTGTAGGTAGACAAAATGTTATGTTCTGCTACAGAGTTCAGCCAAAATGAAGAAAATACGAGAAAATGTTTACTCAGATGTTCACAGAATATAGCGAGAAAAAAAAAAAAAAGGCTGATAATCCTTTAAGACAATGGATAAAGTGTTCACTATTTGTCTGATTCGAGTATTTTGGGCATACAGGTAAATTTTATACTATTTGCAAGACAGCCTGATCTGCAGGCTGTGCAGGACAGTCCTCTCAGGCAGAGAGGTGCTAATTGTGATGGATGGGAGAACACCCTAGTAAAAGAAGTCTGTGGGGTTTACTTGCTTAAGTTTACTTACTTTATGTGTTCTTATTTGTTAAAGATTTCACAGAAACAAGTTTGGAAGGGAAAAATGAGCATTAAATTTTTCTGAACTAAGAATATTAATTCCAAAAGTGATATGATGAGGTTTCATGGGAAGAGGGAGACATCATTGCAAAGATTTCCATTTATAAAGTTTCTGTGGGTAACTCTGTCATGTGGCCCGTTCCATAGGAGATTATTTTTGTCTGTGAGTTAGATGTGGAATGTTTTAGATATTAAATTCTCACAGTGTTTTCCTTCTACAGCCTCTGAAGATAACCACTAGCTTGAACAGCTCTAACTTTTATTCATTGTTACTATTTATTGCTTTTCTCTTTAGTATACTTACTATAACATAGTATATTTAACAGAAGAAGAACATGGAGCTCCTGGAGAAAGTCCAGAGAAGGGCCACGAAGATGATCAGAGGGCTGGAGCACACCTCCTGTGAGGACAGGCAGTCGCCACGTGCCACTGCCAGCACGTGCCGTAGCCGCCTGCGCCGTAGTTCCAGCTTGGAGCCGCTCGTCGCCATGTCCCACTGCAGCTCGCTGCCGCCGCCGCACTCACTGCTGCGCTCACAAAGCCGCCTGCCAAAGCCAAGCACTTAAAGCTGTGCTCCCAAAGCTGAGTTCACAAGTACCAACATTACACACCCCAAGTTTGTCTCCTGTAACTACATTTGCATATCCAGCTCCCTCTGCTCCAAGGCTGATACAGTAAAGTGGTATTTTAAGCACATAATCTCTGTGTTTGTGCCGGTGCACTCGCACATTTGGGCAGGGTTTGTGTTCTATAGAAATACCCGGTGTAGCCAGCTGGTCCCAAGCTAGGGATGGACCCACTGGGAAATTAAAACCAGCCAAGTGGGGGCTATTCCTCTTCTAACTGAGGAGAAGAGAAGGGGCGATCCGTGATTCAACTCGAGTTTTCCAGCCCAGATCGAACTCGGACTGCAACAGGGTTGTTCAGCCTGAAGAACAGAAGGGTCTGGGGCCCTCATAGCGGCCTTCTGGTATCTGAAGGGGCATACAGGAAAGCTCAGAAGGGACTTTTTACAAGAGTTTGTAGTGAGAGGACAAGGGGTAATGGATTAAAACTGGAAGAGGGGAGATTTAGCTTAGAGATTAGGAAGAAACTCTTCAGTGTGAGAGTGGTGAGACAGTGGAACACGTTGCCCAGGGAAGTTGTCAAAGTCGCCTCCCTGGAAGTGTTCAAGGCCTGGTTGGATGGGGCTCTGATCAACCTCATCTAATGGGAGGTGTCCCTGCCCATGCACAGGTGTTGGAACTAGATGATCTTTAAGGTTCCTTCCAACTCAAACCATTCTGTGATTCTATGAAAAGGATTCTATGATGATTCTATGATAAAAACAACATAAACTTGAAAGATCAGCTTGTAAAATTGCCAGATTTCCATAGGAATACCATAATGCATAAAATGTATCATATATGCAAGCTTCTCAGAAATGCCTTTTGCTGAAAATTAGGAAAATCCTCTTGGCAGTCAGCAGGTTGAGAGGTAAAATATAGATGCTGGCCCTAGCTCTCTTATCCTCATATTGAAAAGAGCATGAGAAACCTGCTTTGGAGAAAAGCAATGGGCAACAATAAGAATTTTGCTCAAAGGGTTAGCCAGGACTTCTTGCAGTCTAGTCTCTCTCAAGATCATAAGGAATACAGATGGGCTGACGGTCAGTGAAAAATAAGTTGAAGATGTGGTCTAAATATTTTTCAGAAATATTTTCAACTTCATTATATTTTCTACTTTCTCACATTTTGCAGCATCATTTACTTGATTACCATTTTATTCCTTTTTTTTCCTTTCTTCTTCTTCCCCTCTTTATTCCTCTTTCATCCTCTCTCTTTCTGTCTTCATTTCTTTGTCTCTCTCTCTGCAGCCCCCTCTGCCCCGCCACTCTCTTTTTCTCTCTCACTTTTTAATCTTGCTTATTTATTTTTTCTTTTGTCCACTTTACCTCTTCCTCTTGTTCTCTCTCTTACTCTCCCTATGTTTCTGTTTCACCTTCACTTTCTCTCTTTTTCTTCCTTGCTCTGTCTCTCCCCCTGCCACACTTCCTTTAGCTTGTTTTATCTGGTTCACCCTGAAGTTAAATGAACCTGCTTTTGCTGTGTGAAGTAAAAAAGGGGAGGAAATAACCAGTCAGAAGTGGGTTTGCTTCTTTCAAGGGCAGTGGTAGGTCATGCTGGTTTAAACTACAAGGAAAAGGGCATGTGGCTTTTGGAAAGCTCTGCTGATCCTTTCTGTTGGGTATGTACAGTCTTCCAGGTCTCATAAAGACAGATTTCAGGAGTTGAACTCACTCAACAGTGGGAATGTTATGAATTGAGGACATAAAGGCATAGTGATATCTTTTAGGGCATGGCACCTGTTTCAGAGCCTTCCTGGATTATCATCGCCTGAGACAGGAGCTCGGTGTCCAATTCATTAAACATCCCTTCTGAATAGATGGAAAAGGGAAGCATGGAATAAGATAAACATTTTGCTTATCCAGTATGTCCCATTCCCTGTAAATATACATCAAAAAGTCTAGGGGATTTGACTGGGGAAGAATCTGGGTCTGTCAGGACAGGGTCTGGCAGCCTGGACCCCTCCTGCTGCTCCAGCCCTGGGCACAGGACACCTCTTTGGAGATGAAGATGAGACGAGGCTGGGCTGGGACATGGTCCTTCAGGTGGCCTGGGATCAGCATGGCCCATGACCAGGCAGGACAGGGCTGTGGGGAGCTGGAGGCTGGTCCTGCTGCAATGTCACTGGGACAGGGGATAATGGACCCAGGGGGAGAGATGTGGGGTCCTGGGCCATGGGCAGGGTGGGTGACCCCCAAAAGAGGGAGTAGGGACAGGCAGGACTGGCTGTGCCCCCATGGCCCTGACAGTAATGATGAGGACATTGCATATTCTCATTAGACAGAAGTCCCAATACATTTTTCAGTGAAACCAGGACAATAATACTGGGATTTTTTACTTCTGATCTCTTCACTTTTGTGATCAATGGCAGGACTGGGGGAAATGGCAGCAAGCTGAATCAGGGGAGGTTTAGGTTGGATATCAGGAAGAGGTTTTTCACCCAGAGGGTGGCTGAGCACCAGAACAAGCTCCCCAGGGCAGTGGTCACAGCACCAAGCCTGCCTGAGTTCAAGAAGCGTTTGGATGATGCTCTCAGGCACATGGTGTAATTCTAGGGGTGCCCTACATAGGTACAGGAGTTGGACTTGGTGATCCTGATGGTCCCTTCCAACTCAGCAAATTCTATGATTCTATGATTGATTTACTTGAGCATTTTCAGTTTAAAGGTGTGGAAGTAAAAATGTCCTGCTCAGCTTGAGTTATAATTGAAAATTTTGAAAAAAACCCCTCTGATCACCACTTAGAAACTAAATTCCTTTTCAGACACTGCTGAATCTCGCTATCTTTGTCTGGGAACTGAAAAAATAGAATTATTCTGTAATCTTGGGAAACTGTATCTTCACTGCTGGAGTGGAAGACGGATTTCTTCTTGGTTGCCAGGCACTGAATGTGAAAGTAAAACAATTTAACACAGATATTACAGGAAGAATTTTATTTTTTTTTCCTCATTCTTTGAAGAGATATACTTATAAAATTAAATTTATGGATGTCCAGGTAATGTTATAAATCCTATAATGTTTTTGTAATTCTAGCCAAACTTTGGGAATGCACTATTAGAGTTCCTGTTGTGTAACTGATGTTAAGTACGGCACTGTTGTGGTAATTTGAACTGACTACACAATAACAAAGGCTGCTATTTTTATGTAAGGAAATACAAACAAGTGATAAATTACTGAACATTGAGGCTTATGCTGTGACCATTCAGCTGGGGTTTTCTTGTAAGAAGATTTTATTTTGTGAACACTGATATCACCTTTTTAATGTACTGACAATTACTTCAGAAAAGCGGGACTTTTATGTTTTTGAATCAATGCCATTTATAAAGATATTATTGTCTTTGAAATTCCATATTGACTTTTCTAGTTTAGCCTGTACTTCATTGGGAACTGGGAGCAGCTGTGAAGATTGATTAATTTCACTATATCTGACACTGCCCCAGAAGAACTGTAACTGACAGAAAGACTGGCATTCATCTTAGCTAACTTAGATGTTCACAGCATAGACCTTGACTCTGAGTTGTCTAGACTCCCTTTGAGTCAGTTCTTTACAGTTGTTCTTCATAAACTGTAAAGAGAATTTGAACTACTACTTTCAATATAGGTGTCTACAGGAGTATAAAGGTAATGCTCTCTGAGAATAAATTGGATGTTGTGGGTGCTGGAAGTTTAGTGGAATGCAAGGGGTCAGTGGAAACATTCATTTTAAAAAATCCTTTGAGGATTAGTAAATACAGAGACACCACTTCTGGTTCAGGAAATCTCTGAAGTGCAAGCTTTTGAAGCTTGAGAGAGTACTTGTCCATGTATCTTTAAAAACTTACTTTGTTTTCATGCTCCTCCCTAGTCAACCACTTATTGCCATTGGAAGGGGCAGGTTAGTGGGCAGGGTGAATCTTTTTTTTCATTCTGTACCCTAGTCCCATGTTACGAGTTTGCCATAGCAATAGAAAAAAGTGTGTGGTTTTTTACTGCAAAGTTAATTTTCCGTGGGCTACAAGAACTTTTGATATGAAAATATCTATGAAACAATAGAAAAATACAAAGGTGTGATGGGTCTTCAGAGAAGAATGTCAGTTTATTTAGAAGGCAATGGACCTGTTTACTAACTACTGGCTCTTTTAGTCCATCTTTAGAGGTGCCTAGAAGCTTTACCTTATTAAAGGTGAAGTCTTAGAATCTAAAGGAGACTGATCGGCTGAAAAGTGCTTCTGAGAAAGTTTGTGGTGAGGAAAAGGCATTTGAAAGCCCCTTACCAGCTGCTGGCAAGTGGCTAGGATACAGATTTCTATATGGCTTGAGCTAAAAAGGAATACTGTTTTGTCCATTGTTTACAACCCGGTCTCCTCTAAAAATGTTTTCTCTTAATTTAATAAAACTATAGCATAACAAAGTGATCTGCTCACTGGCATTAGTCCCAGGAAATCACCATCAAACCTCCTGAGGTAAACTCTGACTGATCTGTCTGGTCTGATGTCCTGGGCACAGTCTGGAAAGGAAGGAATTATATGTTCGTATTCTGAGAAAGAGTGAATAGCTAAAAACTAGTCCAAGAAGGATTATACTCAGAAATTTCCAAGAAGTCCAATGTGAAGTTAGCCTAGAGACTGTGAATGACTCTGATATGCTGCAAGTAATGCTTACTCCAGTCACCATAGCTATTCCATTACACTGAAAACATGCAAGCTATTCCCCAATTCTACTGTCAGATAAATTATTTCTATAAATAATTCAATTTCCACTCTCTATAAACAATTAAGCATTATTTATTTATCCAAGATAAAGTGAATCTTAGACAGGTTGACTCAGTAGCTCTGTGGTCAGGTTATTCTTATTTTTCTGATGTGGGAGATGGTACTACAAGTCCAAAGAACTCTATGACCTGTAACTAATTCCAGCCTGCTCCCTAATGAGAGAGAAGATAAACATGATAGAATAGTAACACTGTTCACCCTTGGAGTAATGAAAACACTTTACACATTCTGAATTTTAGGTTACAGAACTCTTTTCATATGTTTATGGTGGCTTGAGCTGGGCTTGGTTTCACTATGTTTGTGTTAGGAAAAATAGCTGTTGATATTTTCTAAGACTGCTTTTTAAAAGTTGATACATGACTACTTTTTTAATAAGTGATATTTCATCTGCATTGTTTTCCAAAGTGTATATACTGTGAAAATATCAGATAAACAGAGTTTCGTCTATTTGTTTATTACAAATAAATTTACTCTTTTGACTGAAGACAGCTTCATATAAACCATATGTACTTTACCAGATTAGAATAGGAGTATCTTGTACATGCATTTCCTTACTATGCATATGTTTTGGTCAGGGTGACAGATCCTAAAGCCAAAGTTTCTAATTATACTTGAGTTTCTCTAACCCTTGTTACAAAAAAATAAAAAATGGGTAGACTACTTAAAAGACAGTATTTTAAAGTTTAGTACTATCATATTTTCTCTGTGCAATTAGCATTTTGGATCTTTTAAACAGTCTTCTAAATTAAAATATGGGAATGTAGGGAGTTTACAGCTCTTAAATTCTACTGTGATGCCCCTTCACTCTCAGATTTTAGAGGTCTCCTCTTTATATTTCATGTATCTTTTTGGGCAACCATGTATTTTTTATTACATTAATCACTTAAGTAAAAAGAAGGTTACAGAAATCAATGACTGTTCTTTACATTATTGCATACTAACATAAGCTATGAAACTCTTGATCAGATTTTATTTTCAGTATAGAACTAAGTGTGAAGAAGCCTAGAATTTTTAAACTAATTACTTAACTAGAAAGGCTGAAAAATATGTCTCCTTTTGCCCTTTCCAAATGTTTGATTACTCTTGGTAAAATCCAAGCTCTCAGTTTGCTTTTTTAATCTGGCTGAGGCAGTGGCAAACAAGGAAGACACTTTCTAGGGGGGAAAAAAAATTTAAAATAAAGAATATGTTAACAGTTATGTAAAATGTAAATTGCACAGGTTTGTCATAGATGAGAACTAGTTTGATTAATCAAAAATTTCAGTGAGCTCTGTGGGCCAGATAAGGCTTTAAAACATGATAGCATGTGGCCATATTTGAAAATTTCTATATATGAGTTTTACTATAGCTGTCAGAAAGATTTTATTCAGACTCAACAATCTATACATGTAGATCTTTGGGACAAGGAGGACTTCACTGTGATGCATTGCTTCAGTTTTCAAATGGACTGTGGAAGAAGATTTCACAACTGTAATTTGTAACTAGGAATAAGGTTGGTCCCATAAGGTTTGCATTAGTGTTTCTGAAGAGATCTGGGAAAAATGCAAAATTTTAGCTCAGTAAATATGGTGAGCACATGATGTCCCAGCAAAGCTTCTGAGTGATTTTATCTAATAATTTCCTCAAAACTTCTCTCAGTGTAAGATTGCGTGAATATTATTTGATCTCAAAACACCCCCGCCCAGAAAACAGTTTACATTTATGAAAAATTATATCAGCTGTCACAGAAATGCAAAACAGTAAATGTGAAGTGGATTTCCAAAGTAGCGGTTATCTATTCAAAAGAACTGCAGCTAGGATATTCAACGTTATGGTATCTAAAAATGTTTTTATTCTACCTATTTGTCATCGGGTAAATAATGGTTAATGGGACTGCAGTATCCGAAAGTGTTGGCTGTACACACAAGGATGGATCATGGCCAAGACAATGACTTTAGGTGAGGTTTTATCAGCACATCAAGATATCCTCTTGAAAAAGAAAAAAAATGCATCCTCTTGAATGAATGAATAAATAGTTTTGTGTGGATCAACCCAGATAGCAAGAAAGGCCTAAGCTGTAGGTTATACAGATAAAGTTCCTCAGTGTTTTGACTGTTAAGTGTGAAGAATGTTTTGTAGAATACAAGAAGCAAAGGAATGATCTATTTTTGTCATGGCTTCAAAGAACAAAACTCTTGAAATGCCTTCTCAATAAATCCATATCTAGATAAATGAATATCTCATGAAGTTTATAGAATCATTGTAACTTGAGAACCCTCGCTGAAATTACCTTAAATTGGAACCACAAATTCTACTGAGGAAGCACACCAATTTTCAAAGCAGAGTGAAATACAGGTTTCAGAGTTATAGGTGCTCAAATATTCTTAATTTAAAACACAGTGGAGCTATTGCTCAACTATAATATTATCCTGGCCCTGCAGTTCTTTTATGTATCTAACTAACACTGAAGTGAATGCAGCATTTCATCAAGATAGTCACAGAGCTGCACTTCAATACTTTGTTTCTTTGAGATGATTTATTTGAAAAATATTGTATTTGGCAATAGTAAGAATAGAAACATGTTTTGCATCTTAAACTGAAACTAAAACCCCAACTGTGCAAACAGTTAAGCAGGTGTTCATTTTTGTGCATTATTAATATCTCTTCACAGTATTCAAGACTCGAATACTCCACTTACTTCTTTTGGTTTTGTTGTACAGAGAAATTTTCGCTTTGACTGTACAGTTGAGCTTCTTTTGTACAAGTTTTGACACCTTTTATGAAAGGATGTCATCTAAAAAAATTCCTTAAACTCTTCTTCGTGTGTCATTGTCGCAGACTGATACCAAAGGCTATCCGTTGTGTGGGGGGAGAACTTGTCCATTTCCCACAGTCATATTTCCTATGTTATAGTGGATTCTCTACAATATTCTAGTTTCCTTTGCAACTTGACTTGATATAAAAAGTTGAAATGTGTGCTATATTTACTATACAACATGAACATGAGAACCGTTATTTTAAGGAATTTTTAATTTTTTTTTTATAAACCAGTAACCGCCACACATGAGCAGGCTAAATTTATACCTAATGCTGAGGGATTTGTACCCACAATCACTAGGACTGCATCTAGCTCATCATGGCTAGTCCACACTAACTGTGTTTGTCCTACTGTATGGCTGTGGCTGTAGCGTGTTCTACATTAAGCATTGTGTAGGCAGCACAAGTGCACCTATTATAACAGGTGTCTGTAAAGTGCCATTGCAGAAGCCTTGTAAAAAAGAGAAAATCTCACTAAACAGTAAAGGAATTATACTTTTCAGTCGTATGTGGGGATTTTTTTTGTGTAGTATTTTTGATGGATCCTCTTACTCAAAATCCATCAACTCATCTGATACCACTGGAATCTGTGAAGTGTTAACTCTTCACCTCATCCTTTTGCAAGATGACTTAAATGGGTAAAAGGATGTGTGTTATGTGGAGGAGGGGGATATACATTAAAAAAAAAAAATAATGGTGTGATAGGGATAAGGGGCTGGGGGGGGCTGATGGTTTAAATCTCCATGGGCCTCGCAATCGAGCCTGTTTCAGTCAGATTGTGGACCTGCTAACAAATCCAATAGCAGCTAATCTGATCATCTGCTCTCTAGTTTTCATGCTGTGTTTTCTTCAGAGTTCCTTCTCCTAGTTCCAGTCTGTGACAGTGTGATAAGACACAAGAAATTTAGTCATCATTGCTGCTGTAAAGAAGCTCAGAGAAGGGATTATGATATTCCATAACCCTTACATTAGACACGGACAGGGGCATCCACTGCTGTGATTACAGGCCTGAACACTGCTGTTATTTTTCCGACCTCCCTTCTACTGTTATTTATTTATTTATTTATTTATTTATTTAGATTTTGTGTTGTTTGGTGTTTTTTTTTAGAGAAAGCTTTAAAAGATTAGCTGAGAAATAGTCACCACCACAATCATCATCCTAAATCTCATTGTGCAGAACTCAGAAGTTGCCCAGCTCAGAAGGTTGTTACACTTCTAACCAGCACGGCCAAGATAACTCTCAAGCAAGTTATCGAAAACACTCATCCGCTATTCAGTCATTATTAGGAAATTCAAACAGTGTAAGCTGAACAAATCAACCAGAGAGGATGCCACAGGGAGCATTGATTCAGGAAAAATATAGTTTACTGCTGAGGCAAGTCAGAGATTAGGTTGTACTGCACGTGGCAATATTTGTGACGAATATATTATTTGCAGTACCTCTTGCTTCTGGGTATCAAGTAGTTTTGCAGTGCTACCACTGAACCAATAATTATACTTGTGTTAATTGACATTCCAGCACCAAGACTTTCTACACCATCCATGACTCTTATACATAAGTGTCTTCCTGAAAAATAAAAAAGAAAAAAATAAAAAAGGTAGAGGTTTTTTAAGTAGCAAAGTTACAAATTGAAAATATGGGTGAAAATATGGAAATTGGATTGCCCGCTCTCATAGAATTAATAAAATGGTCTGGAAAGAACCTGTTCTGTTGTTTATTTGCTTTAAAAGCAAGAAGTGAGAGAGTTTATAAATTGGCTTAAGCTCTTGGTTAAAGATTGCTCCTTGCATTTCAAAAGGAATCCCCTTCACTTGCCTTGTTATTTGTTTTGCAGCATTATTATAAGGAAAGGTACTGTATGGAAATGCCATGTGCCTGAGCCTGAAGAAAGGGAGTGCATGAAGGAATGGGCAGAGACACTGCGTTCAGCTGGGATGTTCTGAGTCTCTGCACACATGTGGTGTGCAGTGCTGCTCTGTTCTTCTCTAAGGACCTAGGCAGTTCCAGAAATAGCTGTATGACAGTTAAGGGACTGCTGCTTCTGAGATGGTACAAGATTTCATTGCAGATGAACCATCTGACATGGCATGCTTGGTCAGCACCAAACTGTGAGCAAGGAGGAAAGGTTTTAATTACAGGAATGAAAGGCAGATCTGCGGACTCCTCTGCCATTCCATGTAGGACTAAAAGAGGTGGCTGTTGTCAGCACTAGACCTCCATTATGTAGCATACAATTCGGTTTACGTTGGTCTTTTGAAGTGAAGTGAAGTGAAGGCCAGCTGGGCAAACTTGAGAGTCCTGATAGCAGTGGAGGCTGCTGGCCTGTTCTTCAGTGAGAGATTTTTGAGTTTTTCAGATGGGATTTTGACTCAATTTCTAAAGCAATAGTAATCTACTATATACATAGTCTTAGACTTCATCTCCCAGACAAGATCAGAGGAGAATGTGTTTAAATGTAAGGTACTTAAAATATGGCAATGTAAATATTGTGTTAATACTTTATATTTGAATATATGTAATCATGATGAAGAGAGGAACTTTGAGGGACATGTTACTATCAGCAATTCCTACAAACATGTTTTGTTTAAAATTTAATCAAAGTATTCCAAATATGGTTTGCTATATTTGATGCTATTTATAATTATTTCTGTGTGCATTAATTTTTGTTTTAATTGGAAGTCTTATGTGGTACTATCTCTTTGAAAGTTGACTGGAACCTATTAATTCTGATTTATCAAAGTTTGCATACAGGTAATGTAAAGTTTAAGCCACCAGTGTTTTCTGGAGACAGCTAGTGAATTGGTTAAGCAAAATTTATGTGTATTATTTCACAGTTTTTTGCTGATACACAGACAGAGCAAAGGTAATACAGAGGTGTACATAGCACTGCCTTAGCACTCACTTGCCCCTTGACAAACAGCTGGATTTCTTTGGCCTTTATACAGAGAATATTGAAAAGTTTAAATGTTACCACATAATAAAAGTTCTCTGGTAAAAGTAAGCTGTTAAGAGAAAAAACATGCAACCTCTTCTAAAAAAATAAATAAAAACTGACAGATGGCCAAGACTGGCAAAATTCCCTATTAATTTATGATATTCTGTATTAGGAGATTCAACATGCCTTATGTGCAGATATGACAAGATAAACAATAATAGTTTTTGCTAAGTAGGTATGCAATGATTCATAGAAAGAGGGAAAAAAAGCTCAACAACAAAAAATCCACCCTCCAGCATGTTCCTCTTGTGCATTTTGAACTGTGTTGAAGCTGATTGCCTGGAGTATGCCTTAGACATTTTAAATTGATCAAAACCTTTTGACATTTCTTAAACACATTTTCCTGTATTATGTCTGCCATCTCAGATATTGCTGACATCCACAATCAAAGTGATCCAGCACAATGGATAAGGATTCATTCAGTTAGCCTAGCCCATTGAAATGAATGATAATTGATATTTTTGTTTGCTTGCTTTTGATATTTTGCTTTCCTCCAGTCAAGTGAAAATTGATTACAGAACAATATATCCAGAAAAAACTTTGATATGAAGAGGCCTTATTTGGCCTTGAGCTCATCAAATTGGGAACTCAGCCTGTCAGAGGTCAAGGTTGTAGACTACTTCCTGTTTCCTTTAAAACGAAAAGCAACATAAAAAGATCTCAAACTTTTGAGCTGTCACCATGGGGATTTCAGAAGATGATTGAGGCTGGAACAAAGCATACCCTTTTGCTTCTGGGTATCAGGAAAGACTTTAATGGTATCATGACATTGATCATTGAATTCAAGGTCACAGTCATGTTAGAGTTAATGAATTCCAAGTATGATTCCACAAAATATTAGTATACAGCTGATAAGAAGAAGTGCTTATTATAAAAACCTTTAGACGTTATTTATAACAACCCCTAATAAAGCTTTATGTTGTCCAATCGTGAAATCTGGAAGATTTTTTTATTTTATGTCGTGTGAATCAACATGGACAAACAGTATGCTTAAATTCTATACAAATATTTTGTATTCATCATTGTTTTAAGGAAATTGTGTCAATTTCTTAAAACTAGAGTTATACATTTCTCGAGAAGTTATCTAATACTAACTAAGTAAAATATTGATAAAGCTGTGATCGGAAATGATTTTCTGTCTTTGCTGATTTTCTCAGTCTGTAGTCAGTTCACATTTCCTTGTGATCTGCACATATTCAAAGTCAGATGAAATTAGGGCAGAGCTGTCTCAGTGAAGCCCACAGTGACAGAAATGTCCCCAGCTGGAGGAATTTGCAGTTGTGACTGCCTGTTTTCTCTGTCCACTATAAATATTTCAGTAGGTCACAAAAGGAGCCAGCTACACAATTCACAATTATAGTGTATTGGAGTTAGTTCGCTTTCCATTGGTTTAGAGCAGACCAATACTTTTCAAGATTATTTTTTATGAAGTATGCATTACATGTATTCTAGTTATTTAAAGAACATAGTTTTCAATAGGCTTTATCAAAGGGATTTTCTTTTTTTGTTAGAAATTAACTAGAATTAGAAATTGGAAATGCAGCAAATGTCAGTGAGATTCATAAGACCACTTAGAACCTGCTTTTATTTATAGGATCTTTCTCCATTAGTGTTAAAACCAAATAATTCTTACATACTGCAATACGAGTGAGCTATGTTCTTCAAGATCTATGATTCAGACTGTTAGCTTAGTCATAGTTTAAGCAATGTTCTGTATCAAAAATGGAAGACCTATTGGCTGTCACAGGATTTAATTCTGGTTTTTGGAACTATGGCAAGCAGAGACCAAGCCAAGGTGATGGCAGACATTTCCCTGTGCTTCTATAGATCACTGCAAAAGTTCAGAGTTTCTGACAGCACCCATGCAGTACTAATAAAATACTACAATCTAGAAAGAGAAGAGAGAAACAGAAATGTTAGACCTCTGATCTGAAAATAAATTCCAGATAAGTCTTCTCCACTAGGTTCTACCAGATACAGTATGAGTGATGAAGCTTTCCCAGCAGCAGCAGTTAGATCAATGCTAACCTCACCCAAGCAGT
This sequence comes from Hemiprocne comata, assembly GCA_020745705.1. Classification (NCBI taxonomy): domain Eukaryota; kingdom Metazoa; phylum Chordata; class Aves; order Apodiformes; family Apodidae; genus Hemiprocne; species Hemiprocne comata. The sequence continues at coordinate 97,381,602 of CM036587.1, read as the reverse complement.
GACATCCTACTTGCTACCTAATTTGGGTCTCAGCAGAACAAAAAATACACCTAACATGATAGCTAAAATGCTGCACTGAAAAGTAACCATAAACTCTAATTATTCCATCTAACAGCCTCTTTTTCTCTTTTCCTGCTATTTTCTATTGCACTCTGGCAAACACTTATCAGAAAGGGTTTTTTTCTACAATCCTAATAAAATAAGGCTCTGTCAGCTTACTAGGGTGTCCCTTCAGAGCTCTGGAGCCTCCTAATCTGTGAAGACTCTATGGACTAACAAGAGAGAAGCTGAGCACTTACTTTTGTATTGTTTGTGAATGGAGCACGTGGTCTTCTCATTCATTTTATGAACTTTTAATGTCATTAAAATTTTTCATAAAATCATAGAATCATTTTGGTTGGAAGAGACCTTAAAAGATCATCTAAATCCACTCCTCCTGCCATTGGCAAGGACATATTTCACTAGATCAGGTTGCTCAAAGCCCCATCTCACCTGACCTTGAACACTTCCCGGGAAGGGGCACCCACAACTTATCCAGGTAACCTGTTCCAGGGTCTCACAACCCTTATAATAAAAAATGTCTTCCTTACATACAGACCTCCCTGGGCAACGGCCATGGACGGAAGAGAAGGGAGGAAGAAAAAGAAAGGGGCTTGACTTCCGTGATCCCCGAATTATATATGGTATGGAATACTTTGGTTCACCAAATATGCTGTCTGTCTAGTCCATTCCTCCCTACAGGAGGGTTGTACATACAACACTTACGCTCCTTTAGTGTCCAGAGTAGTAAATCCAACAAGTAGAGCAAAGTACCCTTGGTCTCTTGGCAGTGCCTATAAACATTCCACTGTTATCAGTCCACTAGCTGGAAAACTTGCTGCTACTTAAAAGAGAGCTCACTGAATTATAAAAAAAAATCAGTAAAAAGAATATTGGCCTTATCCTGGTGCAAACCAGGACATTCCACCTCTTATTCCAGACCATATATTATACATAGGCTTAATGTTGTACCAACAATCAAATTAGGGATTCTCCCCCAGAGTTAGGCTTCTTTGAGGTACATATTGTACTTCACCATCTTCCATCATCACACACCAAATATGTCCAGGTCCCTGAGCAAAAGCAATCACCCAGAGAGGATTGCCTTTACCTGAAGCAGGAAATACCCAAACACTTTCCCCATTACATTCCTTTCACGTACCACAGGGACTTTATCCCCATCTACTGTTGCTGGCATAATAAATGACAAGTAGCAGGTACTAAGCCCTGATATAGAGTTATGTTCATATGGATGATCAAACTCCGAACAGGGTGTTTGGTAGGTGTCCAGTGGCAAAAGGAATATCTATTGCATGGGTTCTTGCAGCAGCATCTTTAAGTGGATTGGGAGAGTTCCTCAAGCTGTTGTTTTTGCTTAACTGGCTATGGTCCTACTTGACGCTCCCTGGCTTAACCACATACAAAATATCTGCTAAATATCTTTACTACATGGAATGGACTGTTCTAGATGCCATTCATACAGAAACAGTGTCTATTTAATATTTAATTTCTTATGTCTCTACCAATGCACAATTTGATCAGTTCTACAACAGGAATCACAGCGGACAGCCTTTCGGACACTCCACCCACGATGTTAATCAATACATTTGAGAATGCTAATCAGATGGGACACAGCAGGAGCTGCCTTTAGTAATTTCTAGAACTGACCAAATATTACCACCTGGGTTTCTATAATGGTTGAATACCTAATTGCAAATATCCACCTATCGTCTAGTTTCAAACTGATCCCCAGTTCAAAGCCAGTCTATTGTCTCATCTATACAGGTAACTGAATTAATGACTTAAATGAATTGAGTGAACATGCAGGCACAGCCCTGACACCCAGCTGCACCCAAATTAAAACTAAGGAATTAACTTTTCATACTTTCATCCCACTTAAAACTTAAGTGGTGTAACTCCTGAAGCACTAAGATTGTTTTTTTTGGGCTGTTTAAGAATATGTTTTTCTCCTCAAGTTCTTACCTATGTTTAATGAAATCTGCTTCTTTAAAGAAAAAAATATTTGAGCAGTGGCCAAGCTCAGAGAAAGGAGAAAGCTGTGTTGCCCAAAAAAATATGACAATAGTTTGACATAAGCAGCACCTGCAAAAAGTGTCAGCATATTCCTAGCAAGGAGCATGGCTATGGGGCAGAGCGAAGGCACACTTCAGGAAGCACACAGCAATGACCTGTGAAGCTGAAAACACTCCTGCTTAAGCAACTTGGAACAGTGTTGGGAAGATTCACAAGCAACAGCGGAAAATACTGTTACAAGCTACTTCATGTACAGAGATCGAAAGAGAAGATCTGGAAGAAAAATCTTGAGCTAATGATCCTTGCTGTTGGATAGAAGAGATATTTGGGGTTCATTTGTAAAAACAAATTATGGTGGAGATTTTTCTGCTGTTTCTAAAGCAATGGGACAATTTTACTGTATTGTATTACCATCAACACTTTTGATTGTACGAGAAAAGTGTTTAGCACACTCTGATTAGCCCTACTACATCTTCTTCTAATACCTAACCTAAGGAGGTTTGGATCCGAGTTTTCAGTCTATGGGGCTCAGCATTTTTAGTGTGAAGAATCACACCTGCAGAACTGAATTGCATTCACTGGATTTGGGAAACTGAATTCTTAATTCAGCAACTGACCAAAATGTGATTTTTAGAAAAATTAGGTAACTCCTAAGCATAATTTTCTTAATCATCTTAAGAATTTCCCATCATAAATACTTCCTCCAGGGCTATTTTACGAGCTATTTACTGCTTTGTAAAACACCCACATCAAGGGATGACAAGCACTATAGAATTTCAAGTTAGTATTTTGTATGCCCTGAGCTGTACAGCATTATTTCTGAAGTACATATGTATGGCTCAAAATATGTTTGAATGGATGAAGGGGTAACAAACTTCAGTGGTTTAAGCTATCTGGAAAACAAGATACATCAGAGAGGTATTTTTAATAATGAAATTGAAGGAGATTTATTTTTAATGTAAAATCTATTAGCTTTCCTATGGCCATTTATGGAATAATTATCCAGTGTCAAGAAAATCTGGTACCAGAAAGCAACTGAGAACCACTGTCTCTGCTCTTTCTTTCTGCTGATCAGAGTGGAACTGGAGAAAAAATATCAAAAAAGCTTCAAAAGGGAAGAGAGATGAAACTATTATCTGCTTTCTGGTGCAATTGTGTTTTCAAAACTGCTCTCCAGCCATAGGTGTTTAAACAGTGTGGTTCTAAACCTAGAGCATAGAATGATTTGACATATATTGCAGGAAAGTAAGACTTCCCTATACCAGTTGCACAAATTTTACTGTATGTTTTTTGCTATTAGTACAGGTAACTAGGATGCACTTCTATATAAGTTTCCATATATTACCATAATAGCAGCTTTATGCCTCGTAGTTACTTGCTTTGTTTTTCATTCCCATTTTATAACAGCATGCCTAAAGCCCATCAATATTCAAGTTAGCACTTTAAAATGAAACTATAAATTTCAATTTGGAGAAAATAAGCCCTTATTCAGGCTCATAAGTTTTAAATAACACATTACCATTGGCTACATTAAGTTTGCATTTCTAATGTTATTTTATGCATTTGACAATAGATGTTCCACTCTGCTCAGGAGAGGAGAGCAAATGCATGTGAAATGTAAGTCTGCTTAAAATGTAGGAATTTATTAGAGCTGTCAGTCAGCAGTGACATGAAAGTTAAATTATTTCTGAAGATATTTGCGTTGATTTTTGCACTTTGCATTGTCTTTATCCTCTGAAGTTTGGGTATAAATAACTCTTTAAAATGTTTCCTTCCTAGATTGTTTAGTGCTTCCTAAAGTCAAATAAAATGGAACTAAAAATAGAATACTAGATACACAAAACTCTTAAGGAAATAGTGAAGTAGCATTTGGAAAACAAAGAAAAAAAAGAGTGTAATTTTTTTTCTGTCAATCCCAGGAGTACCAAATTTGTTTATTTCTTTGTTTGTTTGTGGGGTGTGGGGTTTTTGTTGTTTTTATTTTTTGTTCTTGTTGTTTGTTTAATTTAGTTCCTTTAGGAAAAATGGTGACTAATTCATTTTCCTTTTGAAAGCTTTCCCTATAAGTGACAGGTATGTACTGGTGGTCAAGTGGAGTCTTTTGCAACTGTTTAAATTTTAACTGTGATGCACATTAATAAAAAATCCCATCTGCTGCAGGACTAGCAAAAAGGAAATTATGTGATAGCACTGTTGGCCTGGCAGGAGTGATTCCTATTCTTCTTTACAGCTTTTCTTGTTTATTACATCGATGGGCTATTAGAATTTATCTGAAGGAAAACAATACCTTTTCACTTGGGTCGTTTTTAATGTTCATCTGGTGCTACTGCTTGCATTTCTTAAGTCTGTTCTCTTCTGCAGAAATTAGAGTGAAAAACAATTAGCTTCCTTATGAAATACTGCATCTGTGGACCATTGTAATCATCATACCTTGATTCATTTTGGTTGTTAACTTAAGAGCTTTTGCATGTCTAGAATAACAAATGTCAAGAATGAAATCCCTTTGCACAGTCTCCCACAGCTCAGAAGCTATCTCCATAGCTTCCATGTACTATGTCTGTAAAAAAATAGTGCTTTTTGCTAATTTATTAGCTAAAACAGTTTATTCTTGGCTCAGGTGTCAAGACATAGCTAAGAAGTTAGTAAGGAGGTGTAGTGACAGATTTTGGACTCTTGCATTGGTGTAAATGCGATCATACTAACAAAGATGAAATTTCAACAGCACTGGCACTAGTTGTACTTTATTGTTGTGTGATGACAGGAAATTCCTATTGTTACTCGGACTGCTGAGATGTTTTCACATGCAAAGGTCAAAATTCAGTCATGGCATAAATAAATGAAACTTCACAATGTAAATGTAGTCTGAGTATAACCAAATAAAAAAAAAATGAGTGTATTTTCTTCATTCAAGTGAATAATTCTCACACAGTAATTTACGCTGAATACATAAATTTGTCATGCTTTTCTCCATTATAGGCATTACTCTGTTTCCAAAAAAGGGAATTATAACCAGAAAGTGTATGGTAGTAGCTCTGGAAATGCCCTGCTTAGAATTCTAATAGAGAAATTAGTCAGAAAATTCTGTAACAGTAACCTGAAAATCCTGACTTCCCTCTTTGCTGAACAACTAGACGGCCTCAAAACTCACACTTGATTTTCCAGATACCTTTCTGAATTACAGAAACCTGGGTAGGGATTGTCTTTAAGTATAGAAGCAGATGCAGGAGAGAAAAAAGTGTGGAGGAGGGAAAAAAGAGGGACTCCAAGGGGCAATGACTGTATGAATATGGAAATGGATTCATGTCAGTGCTAGAGATGAGACATACTACAGAATTAACATGCACTTATACTTCATTAAAACACAAAATGTTATAGACTGCCTTAAACACCTATGTGCATTTCGTAAATGTCAGAATCTTAATTCTGAGCCTTTTATGCATGCTAAGATACGAAAAAAAAAATATTTGTGGCTAATGAACTGACAGGAAACCAACATACAGATGTGATTACTAGTTACATTGAATATCTGCTGAGGAACAAGGTTGTTTCACAGATTTTAAGAAATAAATCTGTAATAGTACAGAAATATGGGTCACACAGAAGTGAAGCCATTAAATTACTCATTTTTAGTATTATTCTGAAATAATTGGTAAGAGCATTTCAAGTCTTTCTGTGTTAGGGGCTACTACAGCTGGGACACTAAATAAATTAGTTCTCATACTGGACTTAGATGAGGTAGGTGTCCGCATTATGCCAAGGAAATTCAGGCTCTGTGTTCATGTGGCTACAGTATTCCAAAGTTCCCGTGTAAGTCATATAATCGACATGGTGGAATACTTGCCGTGGCAGCGGGAGATTTCTGCTGCAGCCTCTGGCCTGGTGCAGAAGAAATTAGAACACAATTTCCCAGTATGACCTTGCATTCCCAATACAGCCTCTTCTGAAACTGTTTCCTTGACATTCCGCTATCCTTACATGCCCCTCAATCTGGGTCCTTGGGCAAGGACCGTGGCAGAAAACAGGACTGGGTCTTCAACAGTACGGACAAAGCTCACTCTGGACTCTGTAAAATTTGTCTTGAACTTCAACATGACTACAAGGCAGTACACAGATGTCTACAGACTAAGGCTGAATCAAGGTCTTCAGAGGAGCTACTCCCTTCATACTGTGGATATTGTTACACAAAGGACTGATTAATCCATTCATGAAGAAGGAAGGTCACAAGGATAAGGGTGTCTAAAAGAGTCTAATAGTAGATACCATTCAGATGCATAAGTGAACATACCAGCTGTGAAGTTCAAATAATATCCATGGCCAGTGCCTTGAGTGTCCGAGTTTTCATGGTTAGACTGTCCCTCTTCCCAAGTATTTAGAATGCAAAAGTTGAACTGCAGAGTGCAAGTGTAATGTAGAATGAACAGCAACAGTTTTAAATTAACAGGCACAAGGTAATGTGTTGCATGACCCAAATATCTGTTTATAGGAATTACAGATGTTTTGACAGACTTTGATGAAACTAAGGAAAAGCTGATTAGTTGAAAGTTTCATCTTCAGACTGCCCTGTTTGAACCATTCCACCAAGCTCTCAGCCAAGTTGTTTAATAGAAAATGACATTATCTAGATACTGTATTGCAAAGCCATCATGTCTGCAAAAAACCTGCCTGGTTGTAAATGAAAAGCTTTGTCAGGTAGTGAATACAAGAATAACTTGCTTCAAGTGATGTAAAAATAGTGTACACAGGAATCTGATAATGCCAGTAGTAGAGGTCACATCCATTAGAATAATTTTGAAACCATTTGAATAAATACAGCCACTGTTCCAAGTAAAATCCAATAATTTATATTACAAAGCAAGCCATACCACATGAATACTTGAGTCTTTGATATTTACTGGAAATAAATCAGACCAGTAAACCAAACTGGAAACAAATCTGTGAGATGTTATGATGACTACAATACTCACCAGAGTGTGGAAAAGAACTTGAATCAGCTTTCTCCCCACCATGAGGACTATGAAGTCCTTTCCTATGAACTTACCAGAACCACCACACTGCAAGGGAAGATTCCCATGGCCTCATGTTGAAGGTGTTATAATGTTGAAGCTGTTGTACTGTAGAGTAGATTAGTATTTTTTTGAGAATATGTGAGCATGTGCTGTTTGAGGATCATAACATAATTGCCAAACTGGTTCTTGGTGTATATTAATTAAGTGTTTCATGTTTTGTCATCATATTTTGATATTTTGAAGAAAGTAACTGGAGATTCCAGATCTGACTCTCAACTAGTAGAAGGAGATGACTGAGCATAGGCAGAGGGAGGTAATTTGCAACAATTTACCATAAATGCTCACATGACATGATTGAACTTAACGTAAATACTCACATGACCCTGAGGAAAAGGAGGGAGGGCAGTACAGAGAGAGGGAGAGCACGGTGTAAAACAACGTTTAAAGAGAATGTGGACTTCAAAAAGGTAGGATTCTGCAAATTCAGAGTATGCATTTAGGGAATTTCTTATGGGAAACAAGTATAAGGAAAAAAGCATTTAAGCAGCCTTTTTTTCTTTTATTGATACTAATGGCACAAGTACAAACTATCCCAGTGCAGAGAATCACAGAATAGTGAGTTGGAAGGGACCTTAAAGATCATCTAGTTCCAATGCCCCTGCATGGCCAGGGACATCTCCCACTAGATCAAGTTGCTCAAAGCCCCCTCCAACCTGGCCTTGAACACTTCCAGGGATGGGGCTTCCACAACTTCCCTGGGAAACCTATTCCAGTGTCTTATCACCCTCAAAGGAAAGAATTTCTTCCTAATATCTAACCTAAACCTTAACCTAAAAGATTAAGCTAACTAAATTATGAATACTTTATTGACCTAAAAGATAATAAGGCAGTATGCAGAAAATAAAAATGTCAGTTTACTAAAGACATGTACAAAAAATAAATCCAGTATGTAAAATTCAAAACATAAAAAACAAGAAAAAGAGAGTAAGTTACATTTAAGATTGTGACAGTTGTATATGTATTCCAGTAATAATAGGAAGATCACCTAATATGTAAATTGATCAAGAGGCAAGGCTATTTCTATATGATGTCCAAACTTTTGCTGCTTCAGTCTCCCTTGAAAAATCTGAAATGAGAAAGTGGCGATTAATGAAGCGCAGTTCATATAAAACAAACAAAAAGTACAATATCAACCTAGGACAGGGATGGAGAGTGCTTGGGGAAAACATATACTTGAGGCTATTTGAACCATGTACTCCATCCTAAATTACTGAAAAGCAATATGAGAGCTGTTAGCCATGATGTCTGAGAACATAAAGAATGGAAGAAGTACTGAAGACTGGAACAGTGCAGATGGACTGCCCATCTCTAAAATGAGATAGGCATTCCAAAAGAAGGAACAAGAGAATTATAGAACAACCAGTTTAATTTCAGTGCTCAGAAAACCACTGAACCAAATGATCCAACAAACTATTTGTAACCTAGAACGTAACAGAAAACCGAGTAGCAGCCAGCATAGGTTTGTCAAAAGTAAATAATTTCCTACTATTATAGAGTAGTAGGCCCTGTGGACAAAGCAGAAGTGGAAGGTACGCTTTTGACATTAGAAATCTTTTAACATGGTGTGCATGGCATTTTCCTAAGGCAGCTGGAAAGATGTTACAGAAAAAATGCTACTGTCAGTAAAATAAGGGTATCAACAATTACGGTTCATTCATCAAATCAAACAGATCATCCGTTCTCTTCAATGTAGATGATGGAATGTTTTTTAAGGGAGTGGAAAAATCACACAACCGCAAAAGCTTCAGAAAACAGGAAGAAAATGTAAATTTGTCTTGAAACACTTGAAAAACTGTATGCAAAAAAGAATATTCGTACTTATGCAACAACAAGTTATCCATTGTAAAACCAGTAAGGGGGAAAAAATGGTCATATAAAAATTTTGCTGAAAGAAATTCGGTGTCACAGTAGATATGAAGAAAAATATTAGTCTATGCTCGGATTTGCCTTTTCTTTGAATAAATGGAAAACATGGTCCGGCAGGACTTTGCTTGTACCTAAAAACATATGGACTAACATTACATTTATAATGTAAAGGAAAACAACAAGCAGCAGTATTAATTTGGCTTTATTATATTTATTATTTCCAGTTTTCCATGCCTCACTGCCTTATTAGCAATGTAAAGAGATGAATACAGAAGTGCTCATTTTATCATGACAACATTCAGTTTTGAAACTAATCTACAATAAAACCGAGGGTATGCACAGAAAACTCAATTATGAAACAAAAGGCATCCAGTATGAAAAGAAGGTAGTACATTCCATGTTTTGTGTTCTGGCATTGTAGATTGTTACAGGGTTTTTTTTGCTGATAAACCTCAGCTCACATAGCCAAGAGCAGCTCTAATGGACTGAATCTAAAATTGCTCACTTTCATCTGCTGAAACAAATTGATTTAATATACAGTTGTTTGTTGTCAAATACATTAAAAGCACTTGTGGCAAACTAAATTATAGGCTGTGTTTGGTTTTGCCTAGTATATATTTGGATGGTGAGGGAATGGGATAAGGAGGAAAGATGGTGGTTGGAGTCTTCCCCGCACTTGTCGACATCAGACTAGAGAGCTTCAAGAAGATGTAACACACACAGTAGGCATGCGATGTGTCTGAGTTACACAGGCATAAAGCTTTTTCCTTCCATTTTTAAATGTTTGACCGTGTGTAACTAAAAAGTTCCAACCTGTTGCACATTGCAAGATAGTATGCAAATAGGCCAGTTATTGACAAAGGATTACAGTAATTCACTTTTTTGTTAATCATGGTGTGATTATCATTCCATTCTTTTGAACTCTGTCCAGCTTGCTATTCTGTCTCAACTTCAAGCAGGTGTTTTGTTGTTGCCAGGCCATGAACATAGCCCTGTGCCTGAGTCTTTCAAGTGTGCTAGCTGTGCAGATGAATTTTGCCTGAAAACTTTCCTCAGGCTATGAACTGACTAGTGCAACATGCTCACAGCAATGTTAATGAAGCTCAGGGACATGCACTGCACATGAAAGACTATTTTTACCCTAATTTTTAATTGATATATTTTGCCCACTGCAGTTTTTCTCTCTCTCTTTTTCTCTCTCCCTCTTTCTGTCTTTATATCTATCTACCTTTTCTTCTTCTTTTTTTTTTTTTTTTTTTTTAATGAAACAGCAAATGGATTTGAGTGAAATGAAACTACAGTAGCTGGCGGACACAAAGCAGAAACAAGGGTGAAGTTAAATAAAATATGAGAGGGTGAATGCTCAGCAAAGAATTCACCTTTGATTTTAAAGATTAGATAAATTGGAAAAGTAATAATCAGTAAATTGAAAAGTGGGAACTATTATGCATTAGCATTGTGACTAGCATAAGAAATCACTTTTATTTATTTATACTTTCAGGATAGTGCAATATTTTATATCATACAATAGTTTAGAATGTCTTCTGGAAAGAGGTCACAATGATACATTTTAGCTCTGCAATCCTAATAAATATTTGTAAAGTAGTATGATTCAGTGATATTCAACACAAACGGTTTTGAATATCAAAATCTTTCATGCTTGTTCAGAACATGCCTTAGCTTTTATGTATTGATTATTCAGGCTAGTTGTTAATCCTTAGTTGAAAATGTACATATTATTATTTTACCACTGTGGATCTAAAACATACTCTAGAACAAAGATACAACCAGCTGTGTGCTGACTCTTTATGCCCTCCTCTTTATTTTAGTATAATGTATTACAAACTCATACAAAGTGAAAGTCTGAAAGGCTAGTTTCCCAAAGACGAGGAACAAAGTTTCAGAGAAACTTATTGTGCTTGTCATGAGTCGTGGATTTTCCCTCTCCCTCAGTATCTACAAGGGAAATATTTAATGGGGAAAATAGTTTGTCTGCTCTTTGCCATTAACTCTAGAACTGGGTTCTTTGACTTCCCTTTGCACAGTAAAATACAAAGCTCCCTCACCTCTTACACTTTCTTGAAAGTGAAATTTGCCCCAGAAGTTCTTGTTCTTCAACACACTTTGTGGCTGTTGTTCCTGTCCTGGCTCCAGGTAGGAACATCACTGACCCTCTCAGGCCTTGCTGCATGAAGAAAATGAAAAGTTAGAAACCTATGCTGGGTGATCTTCCAAAGAGGAATTATTAAGCATGAACATGGAAATAATTTCTCATATATTTTGTAAGTTCAAGAACTACCAACTTCAACACTTCTAGACACTGCTCCCAAGCAGATGGGATATGTTTAGGGAAGGGCTATTTGCTGGTGGTGTTATTTTGCTATCTTAAAAGCCATTTCACTAAAGTCATTAAAAGTCATTCACTAAGGTCATTAAATCCTATTCTATTCCATGTGAGCATCAGCATTACAAACATATTCCAACATATTCTCTGCTAATTACTTATATATATTTAAGATAAAATTATTCATTTTTTGAGACAAATGCAATATTTATGACCTTCTCATGTACTTCAAAAATGGTTCATTTAGGACATTATTTATTAAAATAATTGAGAATCAGAAGAAAAAAAAACAACTTTATACAGACTCTCACAATGGTACTATTTTGGATTATATTCTAAAATATTTTGCACTACTAGTTCAATATGCTTCATAAGATAGTCTTTCACACCATATAAATTAGTATACATTGTAGAATGGCGTCTGTGCTTTTGAGTTGCAGTATATCTATAGAGGTGACAATCATTTAGTCAAGTAAATTAAGAAAATTCACTCAGTGTTCATCAATGTTCATGCAATAATTTCTTCTCAACTGAAATAATTTAAAGAGTGTTTATTTTTTTTTTTAAGAAATTCAGCCCTTTTCATGAATTATTTTTCAAACACAGTATAATTTTAGATAAACTATTCCTAGGTTAAATAATTATCACAGAATTATGCTCAGAATTTCATTGATTATGTTCTTAAACATTGAACCAAACTGTTGTTTGGTTATAATGGCACATGGACTTGGACTTCAGTTTTATAGTAATGGAGTTCAATTGGCAACACTGGTTTAAAGCATCTCTTTCCCCATCTTTTCCTCCCTTGCGCCTATAATACTGCAGGTGCACAATGGATAAAAAAAATGAGGTTTTCAAAATAACCACCCTTTTTTCTTGTTTTGTTTTCGTTTGCTTTGCATTGCTTTTCACATAGATCAGTTCACTAATCCATTGCACATTGGAATCATGTCCCCAATGCAGGAGCATACGAATAAGCTTCCTCATCCCATTCAAGTGCTGCAGCCTTGGGTTTATGTTGGACCTATGCCATAACAAGCTGTTTTATGATACAGCTAATCTGATCTGACAGCTAACTGCCACCAGACAGAGCGATCTTCCCTTTTCCCTGCCTTTCCTCCCTGGCCACGTGTGTCTGCCTCCTCTCCTGCCCTGGCAGTGGCACTTGTCAGATTCCCCAGACGGATGGCTCAGTGGAGTTAACTGACAGAAAACCATTCCTTCTTTTTTTTTTGGCATCCTGCCTGCCCCCTGGACTGGCTGGATGGAGGGCCAATGCCTGGCAGGGTAGGCACAGGGGAGGAGCTGGGAACACACGGGGCAGCCCCTGGTCAGCAGTGCACCCTGGGATCCCTCCTCTGTGCCTATGCCCTTCCATGAAGCAGTGCAGAAAGTGAGCGGTACCACTGCTGAGCTTCGGGTAGGTGTTTTATAGTGTTTGCTATTTGAAAAGGTATTTAAACTGAAAAAAAAAAAAAAAAAAAAGCCAACCATAAAAAAATGGTTAAGAAGAACACAATTATGAGCCGCCAACAGCAGGGCTGTCCCAGCTGTGATTTAAGCCTGAGGTAAGGTATAAGCAGCGTATTGTATTGTGTATAATCTTAGATATTGTAAGTACAAGTGTTCATTATTGGCTTTCATCAAGTCTCTCAGAGAAAATGAGTAGTTTGAAATGGTTCTAGACTGCCACAAAAAATATTCCAGAAAATTACAAAAAATGTGTAGGACTATTAGGATCCCTTAACAGAATTGAAAGGCCTTATTTCCACTGAGTATTGTGTCCTGTGGACTGAGCCCCAGGTTCATCAAGCTCAGCATGGATTTGCTCATTGTGAGTTTTCACCCAATGGAGTTTTCCAGGAGAAGGCTAAGATGAAATAAAACAGCCCACAACATGGAATTGTTTCTCAAGATGTGTGGAATTGCTCTTGGCCAAGTTTCTCTCTGCTTGTCTTTTGAGAAAAAGCAAAATGTTAAGCAGATAGTTCCAGATGAAAGTCTGTAAACAGTTTATTGAGTACAAACACATCACTGAAAACCACTCTTTCAGTCTTTACATACAGTTCTGATTTGGCCTGCTTTGCCTTGTACTTTGCAGACTTCTGTGCCTGCAGAAGTTTCTTGATCAACGCTGAGAACCTCTAAACAAAATCTCACCATAGGTTTATTTATGGCCAGCAAAAGATTTCCTTAAAGTACTCAGGCACAGCCCCAGTTTGAGGAGTATGCTACTTTTTCTTTATTCAGAAACATTTTTTTGTGCAACTGGAGTAAGAATTACTATAAACTGAAATCTAAGCTCCATTTTGGCAAATTTATGTTGTAGCAGCTTGTATTGGAGCTTCTTTAGGTTTTTTCACTCTTCGTGTGTGTTACTAGTAAGTTGCCCACAGTGCTCTGAGTCACAGACCAATTGGTTTAAATCCTACACAAAGAAAGCAAGGGTTTTCAGCCTTTTTCAGGGAAACTAAAAAGATTTGCAAGCTGAGAAGATCAGCTAGTGATCTTCATCCAACAGGTGCAGGAGGTGAATGAATACGAGTTGATACTAATACCTAAACAAACACTGGAATATATATAACTATCCATGTAAACAAAGAATGACTGAGAAATCCAGTTAGCTAAATGGTTGTTAGTAATGTTAACTGGAAAGGCTTTCATCATAATAAATTTCACAAATTTAATTGTGTAAGACTCACTGTTTTCACTTTTGTAACCAGGATCATTAGGAAGCACTGGAGAATAACAATAATACCAATAACAAAACAACTACAATAATACCATAAAAATATATCTCATTGCCATTAATGGATTTTTGAAATTGATATTGGAAAATTCTGAAGGTTATTTTCATTATCATATGTTGCTACAATAGTAAACCAGATTTTCTAGTGTTCTATATTCAAGGCAAAAAAAAGTATAAGGTAAAAATAAAATCAGGGTAAGGATCAAGAATAGGGAAAACAAACAGGGAAAACCAGTAGAGGAAAAAAACAAGGAAAGTAAAGAGGAAAAGGACCCCACCCCAAAAAGAGTTGGAAATCAATACCAAATTAAAGAATACCTGATTCAGTATACAACTAGATGCACATTTTCATCAGTTCAAGGCCCTCTAAATTAAATATAGTACTTTTAATTATGAAGTGTTCCCTGTATAATATTTTAGAAGCTGGATTAAAGCTTATCTATATTCATTATCTCTGTTCTTTTAAAGTTAAATTCTATTTTCAAGGAAATAAAATATAGCGTTATTTTCCCACATACACACATGCATAAACATGAATTTATTTACCTATTTACTACTTTTTAAATATATGCAGGATGCAGATTTTTCATTATCAAGTTTCAATACAACACAGCCGTATGAGAATGACCGTGTCCTTCCCAACACATTTTGTATGGCTTCTTCAGGTTTTGCACATCTGGGATAAAGAGAGTGGGCAGGAACTGGAAAACTCTTTGCATTTGTGTCTTAAACTTAATCATGTCTAAGAGTTTATTAATTATTGGATTCCCTTACATAACAATGTTGCTAAACCACATTTAATTAGCAAAAATTTAGAAATACCATCATATTATTGTTCAGCTGTGGTTAGCAAGCATTCATATTTTTCTGAACAAAAGCTGAGGTGCATGATGGGGAAGCAAATATTAGCATTATCTAGCCTGAACATGTCTTGTAGACTTGCTGGTGAGTAGTGCTTCTACAGTCAGGGATTATTCACAACATATATAATTACGTTTTCCTTTAAGACTGATTTTTTTATACTGCAGATAAAATAAGGAACTACACAAAGTCTTCTAAAGAGATATTCACATATATTTAATAAGGAGAAGAATGTAGTTCATCCCATGCAGGGCAGCCAAACTTACGGAGGTTTATTTTACCTAGGAATGTCTGAGAGCAGAATTGGTATACAGTTTGACCTCTGTATTTTGAGGTTGTTATTATACTTTGCTGTTGGCTCTTTAATTAATCTTGTGGGATCTGTAATATCATTGGGGCAGAAATATGTGCTTAAATGTAAAAGGACCTGTTAAGACAGTCACATGGGAAAAAGTGAAGTGGTGAAAGAGTGCACTTCTAAGATTTCCTTATTGACTGTTTAGTAAATAAATTTCATGTTTTAATTGCTCTGTCAGAAGGATCCTTCAATGAGGGAGAGGTGACTGGAGCTGAATATGGGAACACCACAGGACAGCTGTTTGGTCTGGCAAAGGGCTCTGTGCACTTGTACTATATATCCAGAGCGACCTTTCAGATTCCATGTACATAGTAACAATTAAAAGTACACAATGGCTTGACAATGTTCACTGTGACAGACTGCAGGTTGGCTGCTTCCCATAACAGCCTCCCAGGCAGAGAGGAACAAAGAACCCGGGCCCATCTGTACGCCGCTCTGAATGCCTCATGTTCCAGAGAGTGCTCTTTGTTTCTCCAAACGCCCCAGGAAGCTCTTCAACAAACAAAACTCAGAGGTCCAGAGGAGCCCAGTCAGGACATTAATATGATAATGAATTCCGGATTACCCTGACAGACGTGACAAAGAAATAGATCCTTTTGATAATAAGTTATCGG
Source organism: Hemiprocne comata (assembly GCA_020745705.1). Lineage (NCBI taxonomy): Eukaryota > Metazoa > Chordata > Aves > Apodiformes > Apodidae > Hemiprocne > Hemiprocne comata. The sequence continues at coordinate 97,365,671 of CM036587.1, read as the reverse complement.
GTTGATTAGGTGGAATTTTTCTGACTCCACGACTGTTGTGGGTATTTCAACAAAGTCAACAAACCCATGCATGACACCATTTCTGTTACCTGCTCTCCTCTTCCTTGTTGCTTTTCAGCAAGTCTGATCCATGCTGCTGGTTTAAGGCTTCTTCAGATGCAGTGAAAATGCTGCTACCTGTCCAGGAAGCTATTGTAAATCATAAATGTAGCCATATCTCCCTACCACATGAAACAAAGAAAAATGGCTATTTGTCAGAGGCAGTTAGGAAGAAAAATGCAGTTAATTCAGAGGTATGACTTTGTTTTTCAGCTAATGTTCCTAGGTTGAATTAGTTCAGTTGGCTTTCTAAGATTCATTTCCATTCATCCCACCCAACAAGGTAAGATAATTTCCTTTCTGGCCCATCAGAATAAAACTGATTCTGTTTAAAATGGTAATTTCTGTTGATTACTGACAATTGGAGATTGGGTGAAAGTTTTTCGGGTTAAATATTGCTGCTTGATTAATATAGTTCAAGGAAGTTGCATGATACTTCCATAATTTTCAGAAGTGGTGTATGCTGCATCTCATTTTGACTTCAGCAGAGGTTGTCGGAGCTGTTGGAAAGGTACTTAGACTTTTTGTCTTACTATTGATTTCCATGGTAATTGTTATGTCTTCTTGGCTGGATTCTTCAAAAGGCTCTAAGTTAAACTTCTATTATTCCACAGAAGCTCAGCAGCAAAAGGGCGTCAACTGGCTACAGATACAGTAGATGTCTAAGGTCACACAAAGTACCAAAATCTGGTGGCACCAGCCATCTGTAGTTAACAGCTATTATATAAACATAAAGGAATGTGCCCTGTGTTCTGAGTGATGGAAAAAAATTGGTCATTAGCCACTCGGGAATGCCCGATTCCCCCCACAGCTTTCCAGCTGCGAACCAAGTGTGTTTAAATAAAAACTTAGCACACTTAACAAGAAGTTTGATAGAGTGTTAACAATCCTCAACTTCACGTTGAGCTGTTAACCAACAAAGTAGTCATTAAATGCTGGTAATGACTGTGTTTCTTGGGATTATTGCTTAATTATAAAATTGATAGAGTGGGTCCTGCCTTCTGACTTGGGGGACATTTTCCATTGCAGAGTTTTAACTACAAAGTTTTCTTAATATACCACCTCAGTTATAAACTCTTGTATATAAACTACAGCCAGAATACTGCCTTTAAAAAGTTACTTGTACGCTTCACAATTATGTACAAACGATAACTGATCTTGGATTCACCTCAGAGTGGACTGGCAAAGCACAACTGCTGGTAAAAAATGATTTCTCAGGCAATATGGCTTTCTTGTAGAATAAAATTCTGAAAAAGAATTCTGCATTCTGATTCACTGGAAGGAGTCTAGAGTGTAGGTAACACTTTATTTCAAAAAAACACTACAAAAGTGATGTAAAACTACAATAAAGGTTGTATATCTTATTCTTTCAGAAGTAACTAAGTACAAGAAATTATTTCAGCAGCCATGACTGAGCTATTCATGACTTCTCCGCCTTAACATTTAATAAATATTTTCCAAAATCTGTAGGTACCATGGCCTTACGTATACAAATAGTTATAGAAATGTATCCAGGAAAGTTTTCTATTCTGCGTTGATATCCAAGTGTCTATATATATACTATCCAAATTGACAAGGAAAGATACGGGGTGCAGAGTGTCATAGAGCCACAAACTACAAGCCCCAGCCCATGAGGTGGCTGTGCACAGACAGGAGGGGTCTAGGGAGAAAGGCAGTCCTATTTTTCTTTCTTTCATGGTTTCCCATGTAATTCAAGTCATCCTATACTACTAATGTGTACAAGAACTGTTACAAAAATCATTAGGTGACTTGGTTTTGAATGTGTGTGTATACTGAATTAATTCATTTTTTCCACAAAAAAAAGCTTAAAATATTTAACCTTAACTTAAAATTCTTAGAACTCCTTGGCATTTTAAGGCCACTTAGTATTTGCAAGCAGGGAGGAAACTGGTGAAAAAAAATAAATTAATCCTTTAAACTTAATCTTGTTCTGTAATTCACGAAATCCTGAGTCTTCTAATTCTAAGTAGCTAAGCAAACTAATACATCTTTCGTCTTTTCAGATTTTCTTTTAGGTATTAAACAACAAGGAAATCAAACAAGGTTCCATCTTTAGAAGCTATTAGATCTAACAGTCTTTGAAAAGAATAACATATAAAATAGATTTATTTTTACAAAATTTAACTGAAAGTTGCACTGATTGACAGTTTCAAACCTAATTTGTCTGCAAAATGGCATTTAAGTATTTTTAGAAGTGTCTAGAAGATGGTTAAAATAGTGATTTTTTAGGTTGCTGTGTTAATTAATTAATCAGTGACAACTGTAAAGAAGAGTAGCATCTTTTACCAGGACAAATTATATAGTTGGAAGAGATGGAGAAGACTTGGAGCATGCAAGTCTTCTTATTTTTTGCATTTTATTTCCAATTATTGCCAGTAACGAAAGGAGGAGCTGTTGGAAATCTGTAAGGGGAGAGAAACAAATATCTTTGCATGTGTAAATCCTCTTTCTTCATTCAAAAACTCAGGCTTGTGTCCACAGTGGCTTGTTGGCTCAGTTAATCAGAAAGCCTGCAGCAATTCTCTGAGCCCTCATTTATAGACATCACTTTGGCAATGGAACAATGCAGCAGATTCTCATTCTAGGGATTATGATGCTATATATATAAAGAAAACATAAAAATATTCACATATATTCAATTTCCCCCATTATATTTTAAGCATGGAGCAGAATTTTGAGTCTTTTAATTGGTAGGTGTGTCACAAAATATTTGGAAAAAAAATTATATTACAACATTTTATTTTCAAACATAAAATGTGTCTCATGCATCACATCAGATAGATGTCCTATAATCTGCAGGCTGAGAAAAATGGATAAAAGGGAAGTTCTTCCTTTGAGAATAAATCACTTATCTTGCTGAATGATTGGGGTAGCATGTTTCCCAAATTTTGTAACTCCACCCACAGGCTTCCATGTACATTGTATATGGGCTGTGACCTAGAAGAGGAGTGCAGTCGTTGCCTGGCATTTTGTCCTCATGAGCAAGAGGAAACAGTGGGGACAAAACCTTACCTTTGCCACTTGTGAACCAGACATGAGTGAAGAAATATTGTCTGCTATTCACAGGTTTGCAACATCCTATGTTCCTAGACCTTTCTATGTGTTTCAAGATGGCAGAGGAGGAAATGTGCCTTTGAGACTCTAAAGTCATAGCTTCACTGTCACAAAGATCTATGATTCACCAGACAAATGTGTTAGTACTGTTCTGCTCTAGATGAGACCTAAGGACATGATTGCAGAGCACATAATTTACAGTGGGCAGCACCTGATTCAATATTCAATACTCCACATCAGCCCCCCTTTGCATCAGGCAGCTGCCTTAGAATGCTGATTTTGGGAGCTACTAATCTTGTTTGCTGTATTGTTGGATAATACCCTAAGAAATGCTTCCATTTCTAGGGATCCACTGTCTGGTAGGCTTCTTGTTCCCGAAGGCATGATTAAACTTAAAAACACTTGAGCTAAAAAAGAAAATTCCCATCAAACAGCTGAAGACCTTGATTTTAAATTAAAAATGTTCCATTGCTTAAAAAACCTTTGAATCAGGCTCCTAATGGAAAAGATAGGAGAAGGTGGAAAGGAGAGGAGCCTGTCAGGAGCAATGTGTGAGAAAAAAGTATCATAGTGCAGCCGAATGACAAAAGAGGAGACGCCAGCCACTGTATGCTCTGGGTTACCAAAAAGACATTAAGTCCAATCACATAGCACATAAATAACTCTCTCTAATGGAAGAGGAGCCCCTTTGCAAAGCTATCTGTTGACACAAACGCTGTACACAAAGTACAGCATGATGAGGTATGGTGTACTTTTTCCTAGACCCATGTGGATCGGGAGCACACTGAAAGAGGAACAGGTTCTCCTGCAGCAGAAGGCCACAGAGAAGTTCAAGGCTCTACCTGGAGCTGACCCACATTTTTTTCTAAAGCTGTAGTACTAGACATTGCACTCAAAATTAGGCAGGGCCTCAGAGCCTGCTCCCTGCTGTGGACACAATGAACCTTACTGCAGAGGACCCACAAACCCATGATGAGTGCATAGGCATGGCAGCTGTGACCTAGGACTTACAGGGAACCTACAGCTATCTGGAGGAGCAGCAGAAAGCCAAGAAATTTACCCCTCATTGTCTGAAATGGTACTAGATACCCACGTGTAAGAGTTTGAACCTCTTCCTCAGTTTTTTTCCACAGCTTCCCTTACTGGGTCATAAAGTCAAAACTTCCACCCATCTTTGTTGATCAGAATTAGGTAAGCTAGTTCCCCGGACCACTTAAGATTATCAGAGGGCTGGATGTAGCACCTCTGCTATACAGACAGGCTGAGAGAGGTGGGTTTTTCAGCCTGGAGAAGAGAAGGCTCTGGAGAGACCTTATAGCAGTCTTCCATTATCTGAAAGGGCCTACAGAAAAGCTGGGAAAGGACTTTTTATGAGGGCATGTAGTGATAGGACAAGGGGTAATGGCTTTGAACTGAAAGAGGGTAGATTTAGGTTAGACAGTAGGAAGAAATCCTTTAGTGTGAGGGTGGTGAGGCAGCAGACCAGGCTGCCCAAAGAAGTTGTGGATGCCCCCCTTCCTGGAAGTGTTCAAGGCCAGGTTGGATGAGGCTTTAAGCAACCTGGTCTAGTGGGAAGTGCCCCTGCCCATGGCAGGGCGGTCAAAAGTAGATGATCTTTAAGGCCCTTTCCAACTCAAGCAGTTCTATGATTCTTTAGAGACAGCCAAGGGAGATAGGCCCCTGAGAAGCTGACTGGTCCCACCTAATTGGACAAGCACACTGGGATGCCATCGGTTGTCCTCTTTTACATATATTGGTGCCACTAAGTATGGCCAGACAAATTGACCTGATTTTCAGGTGACATAATGGAGGTAAGATGAATCACTATTTAAGTCACAAAAATTCTTATTTATCTTAAAGGATTTCTCATGAGAAAACATTTTTTAAATGACAAGACCTATTTTCTTAAACTCTTGACTAAGATTAGAAAATCCAAAAAGAAAATCCTGCACATTTACAGGAAGTGAATAATGGAGTCATCCAAATTTGAGAGAGTCCTTATGAACCAAAAAATCATCCATATATACATTTTCTCTAAAATCAGATAATGTCATAGAGTTTTTATTTCTTTATTTTGCTTTGTCCTAGTACAGACAATTTATCATTCAAACATTATTCTTGTCACCTTAAATTCACATTAACAGAAGTCCTGCAGAAGTAATAAAAAAATCATGTTCTCATTTAAATGTTATGTTCCACATTATATCTAGCAGCACATGCAATGTAAATTAAATAAACCAATTGAAACAATAATATAACAGGCAAAAAACCCCAACACTTAAACGTGTGTATCTTTTGTATATTGTACAAGATTTTTATAAATTATATAATAATTCTCTTCCATTTTAAGAATTTCTTTTTACATGCTTTTTATCTTAAATAAAATATGAGTAATACTGAATTTGGATCCAGAAGGATCTTTACTTTTGTCTGTTCTTTCTAGCTTTGTCCAAATCTTTACATTCCTTATTTCATTTGATTTCAAATCAAATTATCCTAAATTTTAATCTTGCTATCCATCTTCTGAAAAAAAAATAAAAATAAAACATTGAAACCTATATTTCCTGCATGACACCGACCTTTGTACTCTTAGCTTTATCATTTTAACACATTAGCAATAAACATTATGTTTTCCTAGGATACCCAAATGAATAGATGAAGAAGCATAGAAAGGAGAGCAATAGCATTGTTTGTTACCTGTGCATTCAGATCTTTGTGAAAGCAACTCCCAAAGTTGCTACTTCTCTCTGCACCATAATGATATTGCACAGTGCCTTTTGGCTCTTGCACGATGTGTTATGCATCAGTGTTTAAGAGCATATTGTGCACCATTATTGCCCTCTCTCTAGAGGACTACAAACTGCATTAGTTTGAATTACCAAATCAAAACTTTATGTGCAGCAGTTCCCCCACAAGAGCTTTAGCATTTTTATGTCATAATCCCTCTATTATCCCCCTCCTCACATGCTTTATAACCATTAAGTTATTGAAAAAATTCTCAACAGATGTCATCTTAAGATGAATGTTGCTGTGCTGACTGGTATCAAGGCTGGAATCTGGATATTGCTCAACTTTACTAAAAATGTCAGGGAGAGAATAGTCAGCTGTAAAAATACAAGATATGCCAGCAATGGTTGTTTTCATGTCAACTGCAACATGACTTGTAGTGTTCACAATTTTAGCTTCTAGAAGATGCAGTTTTCATTTGATGGTTTGGCAGTAACGGCTTGAGATGTGTAGCAAGAAAAATGAAAATAATTCAAGGGGGTTTTGCCTCTCTTTTTATGATAAAAGCAGATTTCTGCTTTAATCTAAGCCTCAAGTCTTAGTCTTTTAGCTTATATTGTTCATATTGAGAATTTTGTTGAAACACAGAAACTTTTTGCATATGTGTAATAAACATAGCAAGTTATTAGTGATTATGTTTTCTCTTTGTATCTACAGTACCGAAATAACAAATATGATTCCTACCATGGTAATAATAGCAGCTTATTAAAATCTTTCCTACCATTCCATTGGGACCTTTGTAATTTTTGAACAACATGAAAATATAAAAATATACATTGTGACATAATTTACAACCCCCTTACATTTGAAACAACAATGCAAAATATAAAGAGGTGACAGTGTGGCATTTAAATAGTAGGAGATACATGCAGCACAGATGCCTGTCAAAATTAGATTCAAGCACAGAGCCTGAACCCACATTAGCAAGAGCTTTAAAAAACAGTGGCATTTTATAGTAAATCAGCTGTTTAAGAAGCAGCTACTTTGCAAAAGAGAGGGATAGCATAATATACTTCCAATTCATCACAATAACATAGCAGTTGAATTCTTATATTAAGAGGTGATGAGACAAACCCAATGACAGGTTTTTAAAGAGGAAATTACAATATTAAAGTCTCATGATGAAGCAGGTATATTTTCCATAGAACTGACAGGGAATATATACAGGATATATAGTCTATGTGGACTGAAGTGGAAATAAATCTATTGGTATTGCATCTGAGACGTGAAGAATTTTAGTCAAGAATGAGGCTTGAGATTCTTAATGTGGGTCTCCTCTAATTTGCGATCCTTTATACAGAGAAAATTCTAATGATGTAAAAATTTCCTATTTTCAGAGACCTCTAGAGCTACTATAATGACCCAAAACCATCAAATGGAAAGTTTTTTCATAGACTCTATGACAAGGACTGCTTCTATTTCCCCAATTCACAGCTGTATCTGCTATTTTATCTGTCTATACCCCTATAATTAGGGTAAGATTGGTCTCTGGACAGCTTTCCAGCCATCCATTTTCCATTTTGCATCCTAAAGGCTCCTCCCTCCTGTGGCTTATCTCGTAGCTTCACTGGTGCAAAGTCATAAAGAAGAGATGAGATGCACTGAATAAAAACTGTTTTAGCTGATAAAAGCTGTCATAGAGAAGAGGCTGATCAAGCCAATCTTGCCTGTAAGCAATAAAAAGTGAAAATGCCAAATCAAGGCTATGGAAGGCATCACAGGTTTGACTCTTCACTATAAAATACAGTGTTGAGAAAGATGAAGCACTCAGATTGCCAGATATTCAAAACTCCCAGAAACTCTAATTTCCCACTATTTTAGTAGGAGATATTTTAAAATGACCACCCGTCCTTAGGGAAATAGTGATCACGGAATTTTGGAAATAAAAGGTGCTGAAATTATGTTTTCAAGAAGTATTTAATCTCAGAAACCTCATCTTGTATTTATGTCTTTTAACTGTGTGTTGTATATTGTTCTTATTTGTTTCTGTTGTAAAAATATTCTATTTAATCTCATTATGCTGTGTATGCTGCTTTTGTTCTGTAGTGTTATTTTAAAACTAAAGCCTTATGAACGTTTCTGGTTCTTTTGAATATGATACTCTACTTGAATTTTACTTGCGGTTTATAAATTGAGCTGGTTAGTGTATTCATTTATATGCCATGATACTTTTCCAGCTCAAAGCTTTAGTATTTCATTACAGTGCTGGTATCTGATCTGAGGAAATATATTCCTGTATATTTTGTAAGAATTTTCTTACATTTTCCTAACATTTATTTCCGTACAGTTCTTCAGCACAGGTTTGGACTAGCTCTGCTCTTCTATTGCAGGTTCCCTCCCCTGGATTTGGGTATGTCTTGGTGTATTTACCTAAAGTGGATTATTTCTATTACTGCACTTTATAAAAGCCCATGATGAGCTGCATTGAGAAAAATGATTGCAAAGGTATTTTCATTACCCCAGCACTAAATGAGACCTGACATAAGGGTTACATACAAAAGAATGCTGATAATATTCTAGAACCTCCCTAATTTATTGCCAGTTAAAGTATATTTCCTATATTGCATTTACACCTCCTTCCATGCCACCAAGGAAATGTACATTTGCAGCCAAATTACTAATTTACTTCCAATTTTACCTGCACCTCCTTTGGAGCTGATCTTTTTAAGATACAGAGTTCTTCTCCCAAGCAGTTTTCCATCTTCTTCTTCAGCTATAATAACAGAAGCTAAATAATATTTAACAAATTGCCATTTCCTTATGCCCTGTCTTCAATCCCCCATCATTGTTTTTAATGGGACAATTTAACCTTTGAACTTATGACTCTATTACAGATATAGTTGAAGAGCCCTTAATTGAAGTATTCCATACAACTTGACATTCAATATTATTTCTTTGCTCCTCTAATTATCCTTTAACTTTCTTCTGCTTATTTGTATAAACTCTCCTCAGTTGGTCTTTTTACCAGACTGTTTATATATTTTTCAAAAGCCTTTCAATTATTTACTCATTCTACTCTTTACATACTACGTAACTACATTTGACCCCTGTAACCCTTCTCCCTGTTTAGATTTAGCTGAGATTAATTTCAGTTGCAGGCTTTGCAACCATTTCTCAAATTATTCCCCAGTGCTCATCAGCAGTGCTCATCTCTGCATTGGAGAGCAACCAAACAAAATCTCTTTGGAAATGTCACACAACACTAGACTTTCTAAGAGCAAAAAGAATGTGCCAATCCAGAAACATCCAAAACACATTGGTTTATGTCAATACATGTTCTGAGAAACCAAATCTAGAGATCTATATTCCCAATGATGAGATGTTTGCCATTTTCAAGCTTTGTTCAGTGGACACAATCTATAAAATACAAAATTAGGCAGAATTCATGCCAAGTCTAAAACACTTCAGCAAGCTACAATAGTCTTTGTATCCTACAATTTGAAGATGTTACTCTTCCCCTGTCTCTGCTGGAGATTATACCCCTTCTATCTCTGTGACAATTCCTTTTGCCCTCACATTCCTAAAGAAAGAATCAAAAGCACATTCTGCTCTCAAATCGAAACTGGGGGATATAGTGATTGACAGCAGTTGGTAGAAAGGATGGCTTGAGTAACTATTCATGCTAATCTGCTATTTAATGTCATCTTAATTTTGAAAAAACATCTGGAAATCCTTAATTTTTCTGCTGCGTATTCCTGTTTGATATTTCTTTCCAGTATCTTCTATCTGTTTGTTTTCTATAGGCAGTTATGTTTTCTATGCCTGAGAAATAATTTGATGGAGAGTGGAGGCTATGAGTCAACCAAGAGGCTTGCATTGTTTCCTTCTAGACCAGTTTTCTGAGTTACTTTCTCATCAGGTGGCAAAGCAAAACTTCTGGACTTTATCGTTGCTAGTGCCCCAGACAGTACTACTTGAAAACCATTAACTTTACTGGGCATATTTGGTGAAGATTAAAGGTGTTATCTTGAAGTCAAGAAGCTTTCCAGGAAACATTAGCCTGTTAACGGACAGCTAGGATATTCTCCAGGAGAATAGTACCCATCCAGCCTTAGTAATTGACAAGACTCCCCATGCTATACAAAGTTTTTTACATATTTTACAAATTTTATGTAACATTTTTCATGCCATTTAGTTACCTGAAATTATGACAGAATGGCTTCTTCCCACCAACATAATTAAACAAGCTCAGTAGTATCCATTCTTGCACTGTAAATTCATACTTTCTTCTTTGCATTTTGCATAGCTGTTTTCAAAAAATAACTATTTAATTAAAACCTCCATGATCACAGATTCTGTCCTTATCACAGTCACCTCTTTCACATATGCAATAATTTTTTATGGTGTCACTTATAAGCAGATCTTTTTACACCATTGCAAAATTGTAGAACTTCCATTTGAAAATTGAAAATGTTGATTTGTATATACAAGGAGCTTCATATGAGAAATAATTCTATTGCCTTGAAACATTTTCCTCATTACAGTAGGACCACTGAGTTGAATTTTTTATCTTCTGGTGCACTTGCCTCTACTTAAAAATAAGAGGGCTACCATATTTCACCAGGGAAATGTAATCTGACTGAACACAAAAGACTGAAGAAAGCATGAGTTACTAAAATGAGGAATTATGTCAGAAATATATGCTATTTTTGATTGCAGAAAGCTCTCTTCTGACCTGTATGTTGGTAATGTCAAACAACTGCAACCTGCATGGGCAGAAGTAAATTAAGGCATTTGGCATTACAATTGTTCCAGATTAGGAGCATACAGAGTCATTTATTAAGGTTCAACAGATAAATGGTAACTAATTATGATGGAGTAACTGATCACTTCTAATTGGCACCTGTACTATAGAAGTCTGACCTTGCTAAACCCTCATGTAGCTGAATGAGTAAGTCAATAGCTAAAAAACCTTTTGCTTTCTTCTGCAAAGTAAAATATAAATCTTCTGCAGAGGCATCTGGCTAGTTTCCTTTCACTTTTCCTTTTTTTTTAATATACTGACTGACTGTTCATCAAAACACATCTCCAAATACATTAAAAGATAAACCCTTTAGAACCCCATTAGAAGCCCTTCCTAAATTTTTAAGATTTCCACGACAATGAACACACTTTTAAGATTTTATAGTAGTCCTAGTATGTAGCAGCACTGCATAGTCAAGGCAGAAACTACAGAACTTTTTTACATTCGGTGTATGGCAATCAAGAGAAGAGTTTTTGAGCTTACTTACAAAGAAGTTTAGCATTCGTTCTTGACTATTATGCGGAAAGTTTGACAGAAAAAAAAAATAAAATATTTTTGTTTTTCGTAATGACTAACGGTGAGTTTTATCACTAAGAACATGTGAACACCTGTGCTAGATCAAACCAAAAGCCTGTCTGGTCCCATATCCTGTCTCTGACAGTAGGCAAAAGCAGATGCCTGGAAAAAAGTGGAGGAAGATGACAAGTATATAGTGAAATTCCCCTTAACATTCACCCCCTCCCCCCCTCAACAGTTACATACTTCGGAAACTTTTGGAGGTAGAGATGGTATCTCCATTCCTTACAGATTCCACTGACATTTTCTTCCCTATTTTCTTCCAATGCTTTTTGGATCCAAACATAAAGTTGAGTCCCACTGACTTTCACATTGGGTATTACCGCAGCCGATTTACATACTGTGTGGAGCTCAGCTTTTTCTTTTTTTTCACCATTTGAACATGTCAGCTGCTCGTTTTCTTTGCTTGTCTATAGTTCTAGGACTGAAGGTCCTATACTGCACCACTTCTGAGCTTAGAAATGCCATCATGTACCCCTTCTTGCATTCTATCTTGAACCATCTTTGTCTATTTAGTATTTCGTCACTTGGAAACTGTTCCACATTTCAGACTAGGCTTTACTCTGGCATCTTTTGTTGCAGGGTTTCTTTATACATTTTTCTGACTCCCTGTTGTATCTCCTTCAAGATGGGAGGTTAAGTGCAGCTGTGCTAGAGCTTTATATAGTAAATAGATATGTTTTCTATCTTGCTTTCTATTCTTACTCTATTAATTCTTAACATTCCTTTTTTCCTTTTACTGAACACTAAAGGGAAAATTCTGGGAAGCTATCTGTTATAATCAATGGTCTCATTCCTGAGTGGTAGCAGTCATCTTAGAACCCATCATTATAGAACCCATAATAAAATTAGGTTTCTTTATGCATATGTGCATCACTTCATGTTTCTTTGCATTACATTCCATCTTCCAGTTTATCATCCAGTCCCTCAGTGCTGTGTAGGCTTTCTGCAGTTTTCTGCAGCCAGCTCTCCTTTTCAAGATCCAAAAATAACTCAGCAATCTTTGTCCCCTTTTCATGATGGTTTATTCAGAACTCCACTGGTCACTTTTTTTCTCTGTGAATTTTTTTTTTTTTTTTTCCACTGCCTCCTACTTTATTGCCAGTTATTTATCCAGGTTGGACTCTTTCCTCTGCACTCCATGGCTGCTTAGTTTCCTTCAGAGCCTCTGTAGAGACTCCAGACTTTCTCATCTTTTCTGTCAGTTTCCTTCAAAGTATGGACTCCAGGCTTATTAATCTATCTCCAGAGGAAGTCTTCTTCTGGCCCTCTGGTAGCAAGGCAATTTTAAGAGTGAAGTTATATACTTCCATCGCTAGTTCAGCCATTTCTTCCTCAAATTTCAGCAGCGCTCTTGGAAGCACGCATTTAGCCTTGGTGATCTAAAATAATTCATTTTGTCAAGTTTTCCTATAAGCTTTACTCCTGACATTTAAATCTGATATTTGTATTCTCTTTTGTGTTCTCTGTGAAAAAAAACACAGTTCTGCCTTTAAAAAAATCTTCAAACATCTACGTGATGCTGAGAGATTTGAAATAGTAATTTAGTTCATCCACTGTGTTGTCATCTACATTGTCATCTCGTCCAAACACTCATTGACTATTGAGTGTCTACACTGTCTGACAGACTTTCTGCTCCTGATAAGATTTTAGCTTTTTTTTTTTTTTCTGTCTGGCGTTACTGTGTTTTTACATTTAAGCTACCAAAGTTCATGTTCTTTCCCGGTTTCTCTATTCAAATTGAACTTCATGATTTTGAAGGATGACTTTTTATTTTTAATAGACTTCCTTACTCTGATGTTAGCTCCTGCTGACTTTCTTTTGTTCTTTCTAAAATCTTTGAAAATGTATGCATTTGTGCTGTGTCTCCAGCATGGGGCTCCAAAATTATTCCCAAAATTCCAGTAAAGATTTTACTTTTTGAGCTGCTCCTTTTAGTTTCCTTTTAAGTAGCTTTCTTACCTTTATGTTGTACCCGTTTTAAAATATCACATCTTGTTAATTACTCAGAACTGTTGAGCCCAAATGTGTTGTATCCACTATGACAGAGTGGCTCTTCGACAATAGCATTAGGACGCTTTGCTATGGACTGACTCAGGACCAAAAGAATTATTTCTCCTTGGGAATTCTTTGTATGGCTTGCTGCAGAAATCATTGGCTGTTTCAAAAAATGCAGTCTCAGCATCCCTCTATGGCTTTTAGCCAGTCTCGTGTGAATTAGCTGACTTTTCCCTTTCCTATCATGTTTCTTGCATTTGATGCTTCTCTGATCTCCCCTCAGCAGATGGCAGTCACTTTTGCCTGGCTGGTTAGGCAGTATACTCCTACAGGTTTATTTTTCCTATTTAAATCTCTAAGTTCAAGTAATAGACACGCAAAATCATTTTTTTAATGTCTTGTTAACATTTAAATCCAAGCTTTCTGTATCATAGAACACCTTTCTTTCATAATTTTCCTCAGTACTTTCAACTTGTATTTCCATGTCCCACTGATTTATTTTATTCCATTTTCTGATGTGTATATTCCTCAAATTGTAGAGGTGCTTATCAGCTAGAATGGTGCCTATAAGAGGATCCTGAACAAGACCACATGTATAATTCTGTAATACCCCACTTACAGGTATCAGTGGCAGACAAGCCAAGAAGGCTTCTTTACCCACAGCAGTGGTCTACTCGTGTGGTTTTGGCCTAAAAACTGTAACAGAGAATCCAATTCAGTGGGAAACACCACACAATAAAATGCTTTCAAAATGAAAACACACTCATATAACAAGGAAGTTAGTAATATTAACTGGAACATGTGCTTAATTTCTCTGCAATAGAATCACACTTTTGATGTTCACTTTCAAAGAATGCATTTGTATATAATTATGCTTAATGCATATCATACTCTGTAGTCTTAAGATTTTATACTTAGTATGATAGAAGTGTTTGTTTTTTTCATCCTTTTTGTTTGCATTGCAAAATATTTCTTTGTCTGTATTGTTCTTACCTGCTGGAAACAGCTTTCTTTTTCATGAAGCATGTGGATAAGTATCTCCAAGAGTCATCTGATAGAACATATTTGGAAAATTAGCAAGTATTTCTTACTTTCATGTAAGTGAAGCACTGCAGTAATGCACTGAAGTTGGTGCAATTTAGTCTAATATTTATATGATTTAGCAAGATGAAGAAAAAACACTTACTTGTTATAATATAGATTAAAAAGAGAATGTTGACTACAGCCTTATCAGTAGTACTTTTAGACATATTTAATTTTCTTTTTCAGTGATTGTTGTCACAACAACTATTGTTTCCAGTAGGCTTCATATCGCCCAGCAATAATAATGCAGTTTTAATCTTGAAATGAGGTGTCTTCTCTAGCTGAATTAATAAGGAAACCAACTAAAAGATAATTTGAGATATCTCTGAAATGTGTGCTAATAAAAAGGCTATGATCAGTCCCAGTGCATGTTGCTCTTAGTAATATCATGTTAATAATGGTAAATAATAGTCTTTTATTTATGTCCTTCTTCCTTTTCTTTGTAAAAATAAACATTGGTAAATCTGCATGAAACAATACCAGTGGCCATTTCCTTCTGAAGTATACAGGCATGTCCCTGTCAACCCTGTTTCTGCCAATGTATAACATGGTCTCCAAAGTTTTTCAATGTATCTCCCTAACTGAAGTGTCCTTTCATGCTACAGATACCAGTGAGGTAAAAAATGTAAATTAATATGTTTATATTTATTTGTCAACTATTTCCTTGTATAACTATAGTAATATCATTATTCCAGGCACTGGAACAGGTTGCCCATAGAGGTTGTGGAGTCTCCATCTTTGGAGATATATGCAAAACCCACCTGGCTGCAGTCCTGCGTAATGTACTCTAGGTTATCCTGCTTCAGTGGGAGAGTTGGACTAGATGATCTCTAGGTCCCTTCCAACTCTGACAATTCTGTGATTCTGTGATTACATAAGTACCATCACGCTCACTTATAAATACTACAAAAGGGCTCCCTGGCAAAAAAAAATCTGTGACCCACAATTAGTGCAGCCATAACTAGACCACTTTTTATATGTTCAGATTAGAACAGTCAATAGTAGTGTAAATATAACTGGTGTGGCCTTCCTCTGGTTCAAAACATATTTTGTACCCATGAGACTGGAACTTTGCTCCATAACAAGCAAATGAAACTTACGAATCACTCAAAAGGTGAAACGTCTCTCTGCTCATGGGACATGAATATTTCTTCATGGAAGAACTAATTTTTATATGATTACTGCGGGATGAAGGACTGTGTATTCTGCCTTATTTATATGAACATTTATATACTTCAGACATTCCTCTCTTCGTCTTTCACTATTATATAAGTGTATATATATACCTTTTCTTTACACAGTCTGGAAGGTAGTTCTAAGGTCACAGGAGGCTTCTGTTTTCATTACCACGTATTTGTCCAGTGACCATCTGGTACCATCTCAAGGGGGAGCCTCCACCAGAAATACTTTTCTGGAAACCTCTGCCTACCCTCTGGACATACTGGATTATCTAAAAACTTTTTATTCCCAATCTGCATTTACTATGATGACTGAAATAAATAAGACAGCTAAGAGCTTCAGTGGACCCAGGACATCAAGAGATTTCCACAAAGTTAACCTTTAGGTTCAGATACAAAAAGTGGCTTAGAAAGCAGGAACAGTTCTCTGAGAGGTACAGTGTAGATTTAATATGGTGCATTATCTTTGACATTGATGCCAGTGTTGTCAAATATGGAACAAGATGTTATACCTCATTAAAAAGTGTGGCTGAGTCTGACCATTAACTTCAAGTATGAAGAGCAATTGTACTTGCAGCTGTAAACACTCTGATGAAGAAAACCTTATCAATTTAACATATTTTTCTTTTCTTCCTAAATTAGATGTTTTGTTGCTGTAAACTCAAGGAATCACAGAGCATTAAACTAAAACAAATTCTCATACTAATACTTTATGTACAGATTAATCTAAAGATTATCACGTGTCTAGCATATTTGGCACAAAACGCAGTTTCTGTCTTTTTCATATTCTCAGAATCCCTACAGTACTGTACAGAATACTTCTAAATCCTTTAAATCTTGGTATTGTGAAAAACCCAAAGGTTAGGTAGAATGTGGCCAAAAAGGGTATATTTATTTCTTAATTTTAGTGGTATAAGGTAAAGCAGCAGTATACACAATTTTTTTCTCTGTTTCCCACTTCTGTATTAGAAAACATATCCATGAAGAAAAAGAATAAAGAGTTCAAGTGAGAAGACTATGTATCATTAACTGAAGGGATAAAAAACCTCTCTTCTAATCTTTGTGTATCTTATGAAGAAATGTGCCAAACTACCTAGTGCATATTCAGTATTTATAGATTTATTTTTTTTTCTTCCACTTCCTGAGTTCTGGAGCTTTCTTACTGTTTGATCTGCTTCCAAGTGCCAGTTTTAGACTAAGTCCTAAGAATGGAAATTTGATCAAAAAAAACATTTGTATCTCTGTGTTGGCATTGTGCTGCAGGGCTTACGTAGCTTGGCACTGTGTGGTATTGCATTACTTAATCCTCTGACAAAATGGAATCTCTTCCCACTAAGAAACTTCTGAAGAGTATAAGTAGTCTCTGGTTGCAGACAGAATTCCCATGTTCTTTACTAGAGCAGTCCAGTGGACTGTGTTTGTTTTGCATACATCCAAAACGTTTCCTCCGGCTGGAACTTGGATCATTTCAGTCACTGTAAAGAACCCTCAGTCAGGTACTCTTTATCATTTAGTCTCTTCTCAGAAACAATTCTTTCTGTACATCCTTAAATTCTCATTCTTTTAATGAAAGCACTGTATATTTCAAAATGTTATGATTTTTCAACAGGATACACTCCTGTAGGAAGAGTTTTATTTTCGTAATTCATTGCAGTGACATTGTTAGGGTTAGAATGAAGAACATTCTCTCGGAACACCTAAGAGAAGTTAAGCAAAATTAGATATGGAATTACAGCTCCAGACTACACTCTACTACTTTATATTGAAGGAAGTTCACAAAATCCAGATGTTGAATGTAAATTATGTTTTTGCTGTAGTAACATTTGGTTACTTGCTAGGTTCGCATTTACAGGCATTTTTTGTCTGCTCTCTACATGTCTTTCACATAGGTAGGCTGCAGATGTGCTTCTAAACGTCTATCTTTCAATGTAATATATCACATTTTAATTACTTTCCGTTCTTCTTTCATTTGATTCACATGTGAAAGCAGTTCCTGGCTAATCCCAGGTGAGATCTATAAAGAAACTTTTATGTAGAAAAGATTTTTTTTTTATTATTATTTCCAGTAGCTTTTATTCTTAGAGTTGTATTCAGTCTTTTCATCTAAGCAAGCAATCTGTATGTCTGCTAAGGAGCTATTTTGATAGGTCAAAGAAAAATCTTTCACCTCTTCTTCACCTGTAGGAAACTTGAGGGTCTTTCTGTTCACGTCAGTGTGGTCAGGAATAAATAATAAAATAACATATATAATTTCATACATAGAAGTGCTTGCAAAACTTATCCTGACATAGAGTAGGACACATGAGTCTTTCTTAAAAACACCTAAACTATGGACATGCTTAAAAAGATATTTTATGGTTTTCTTTTCCAGCTTTCTTCCTAAAGCTTCTATGCTTGTACTCACAAGGATGGGAAGAAGAAATCTGCAGGATTGCCATCAACCAAATGCACCATGGCCAATATATTAAGGTATTTTCCTGGATGAAATGAAACACCATTGTTGTTTCATTTATCTGTATCAGAGAAACAATCACAGAAACTTCTGTGATAGTTTCTGTTTTACTGTGCTCTCATAGCAGAGGGTAAAACCTAGTGCTTTTCCCAAAAAAACTTTACCAAATCTCAAAGTGCATTGACATTGCATTACTTGTTTATCATTGTGTGATTCCATTTCCACAGTGAGAAATGTGGATAATATTTTGCAAAAGCACTCTGAGATCTACAGATGTAAAGCACTGAATAAGAACTGAGTATTCATGTTCAAGTTATGTGGCCAATTCTCAGTAGATGGCTTTATTTTTCTGTTGTTGTTGGATACACTGGACCCATCTGTATACATATGATACATTTAAAAATGTTTAGCAAGATGCTTGTTGTCAGAAGGAGTTTCCAAAGCTGTTGTATCAGCAGTCCAGGAATTGAATGAGCAAGTACATATTTTATCAGTCCTGGCAGATCCATTCTGTATACTTCTGCATTTCTGCTTGGGCTAAATAGAGCTGTGTGGACACAGAAATTCAAAACCAGCTTGGCTTTAATCAAACAAACTAAATACTAATTCTAAAATACACTTTGCTTCCACTTCTGTTTGAGGCTATGCATAGATTCTGGTTTATGCACCAGGTATATGGTGTGCAATAATTAGCCATGTCATTAATGGTTTTATAATGAAATATATATGGCACCAGGAAAGCACTTAGGGTTTTACACATGAAACCATAGTGCACGTTTCCATAAAGTTTTAATGACACTTCTGCCCTATCCTGCAGAGCACACAACACATTTGTGAGGTTGTCCTCTGTGCAGAAATTGCATAAGGAACAATGAGGTAGGATTCAACTATTTTGTACATGACACAGA
The DNA here is from genome assembly GCA_020745705.1 of Hemiprocne comata. Classification (NCBI taxonomy): domain Eukaryota; kingdom Metazoa; phylum Chordata; class Aves; order Apodiformes; family Apodidae; genus Hemiprocne; species Hemiprocne comata. The sequence continues at coordinate 97,346,771 of CM036587.1, read as the reverse complement.
AACCTGAGAGCAATTGTAACCCTCTGTTTAAGAAAACAAAATCTCTCTGGAGTAATTTCTGTAATTTCAGTACAAATCAATTTTTTTTCCCCTTATACAAGCTAAATACACAGTGTAGGCTAGTGACCTAAAGAAATAAATACAAGATGAAGGCACTAAGAGCTTTTGGTGGAGACAGGTTCATGGAGAGGATAGTGGTTTAAAATTGTGAGTTTACTAAGTTTGTGTGCTGCTTATATCAAACCAGAATGGTCTTCAAGAAATCATATCCCAGAAGAAGCTGGAGAGACTCCATTGTATGTCCTATGCTTGTTCTTGTCCCAGGCAGCTGTTTTGAACTGTGGCTTACTGAATGCTTCAAGAGATTTAAGTAGTAGTAGCACTCTTGCTCAATGTCTACTGGGAGCTCTCCTGCTTAACACCTGTGAACAGCTGACTTTCTATTATTCAATGTAGCCTTTTAGCCCTGTAATTTTGGAATTGCTATTGCCTGTAAGAAGCCACGGGATTCTTTTAGACCTCAGGACCTGTAAGTCTTTGCCTGGGCTTGTCTTAATCTGCCTGGAGATTTGGTTTTATGTTGCAATGGTTTTAGTTCATTTAATGATCAGGTAACAGTTACCTACTTTGTTTTAGCTTTTGCTTAACTTTGCACAGTTGCTTCATTCTATGCACTTTGTTATTGACACACAACAATAACAGACAGTTATTCACGTGGAATGAAGGATCCATTGTCATGGAAGAAAATGCAGCTTAAAAGAGGAGAGATATGGGACAATAGCAGACATCCTGAAAATAGAGGGAGAGGGTGACACTGGAGATTCCAGGGCTATAAGAAACTGACCTATGATTGGTTATTACTCTTCACAGGGATGTCACCTTGGGAGCGGTCACAGTTTAATGCTGGGCTGGCAATTAAATGAATGACAGATACTCTCTATTAACCCCTCTCTCTTCCCCTATAGGAAAAGGAGAGAAAATAAGGGAGAGAGACTTACAGCTTCGAAACTAAACTACACAACTTTAATGGAACAGTAGTGATGGAAAGAAAATTAATTAAATATGTACAAATATATACAAAAGCAGTATCAATTTCACCCAAAATTGACTCAAATCCAGCAGCAGACAGGAGCAGGGTGCAGGAATGCAGGGATTCAGGAACACACAGATTGGGTTCAAAGACAGACAAATAAATGGAATCTTCCCAGGTCACTGGCCATGGAAGAAGAGACCCTGACCCTGCTGTTCCCTAGAATTTATACTGAGTATGATGTGTATGGGATGGAATACTTTGTCACCTATCTGGTCTGCTCCTCCCCAAAGGAAAGTCACAGATGTCACCCCTTTCCTCCCTTTTGGTTCCAGAGCATAAGATGTTTTTCAGCCCCAAGCACTGGCCTTGGTTCTACACACCATTCTCTTGCTGTAACTATAAACATCCAGAGTTATCAGTCCTAGAAGCAGACACTGACTGAAAAATGTGCCATTAATTTCAGGAAGTGCAGCTACTTAGAAGAGACTTCACTGAAATTAAAATCACTAGAAAGAAAATTGGTTCTGTCCTGGCTCAAACCAGGACAGGAGGTGAGTAAAACCTGGTTTAGTCATAACAAAGGACACAGAGGATATGTACCAAATATATGTAAACCACATACATATATAAAAAAATGGGGATGTAACCTGGGCTTCCAGAGCAACGAAGACAGAGCAAGGTGTAGAGCAGATTAGTGAACACATAAAGTTGCTTTAAGCAGATCCTAATGTCAGGGGGAAGGCACCATGAACATCACCACCATACTGCTCCTGGCAAAGGACTAGTGATGCTGACCTGCTGTAATGCTTTCCCCAAAAATACTTTAGCAATTGGCCTTAGGGACTCAAAGGAGCACAGGGTGAGCATAATGCCGTAGAAAGGGGGAAATACTTGAAAGTTTGTATAGATATCACTTTGATTGTAGTAAAATCAGAACTATAAATGTTAACATCAATGCAACTAGATTAATTATATTTAATTAGACTTAATTTTCATTTTATTTTAATTTTGTTTTCGTACTTTATAGTATTTTCAATATTAGTATTTAATTATTATAATAGTAAATTCCTGGATTTGCATATTCTTTTTGTCAAGATTTTGAGTGTGACACTCTCTGGGAGCCTCTTCTGTAAATTTTATGCAAAAAATTGGTAATATAAGAGACACAAATAGAACAGAAAAAATACGGTTTGGGTTTTTTCCCCAAACCTCTAGCATCTGAACCTTTTTAAAATAATGTGTTATTTCTGCAGGCAGGAAAATTAGTCGACCATTCATGGGAGCAAAGCCAACAGGCCATTCAAAGCCAATTTAAGCTCTCTCTTGTGTTAAAAAAAGAGCATATAAAGCTGATGGAGGGAGAGGAATGATGATGTAATAAGCATAGTATCATCATTCTCGTTGGAAAAGACCTTCAAGATCATCAAGTCCAACCACTACCCCAGCTCTGCCACGTCCACCACCAAACCCTGTCCCCTGGCACCACATCAATCTTTTTAGATGTCTCCAGGGATGGTTGCTCAAACACCTCCTCGGACAGCCTGGATTCCCAAGTCCAACTCCCACCCCAGAACAAGACAACCCCAAGGTTCATACCATGTCCTTGGGGGCATTGTCCAAATGTTTCTTGAATATTGTCGGGCTTGGTGGCATTACTGCTTCCCTGGGGAGCCTATTCCAGTGCTCCACCACCCTCTGGGTGAAGAATCCCTTCCTAATATCTAATCTAAACCTCTGCCTGCACATCTTCCTACCATTCCCTCAGTCATTAGAGAGAAGAGGTCAGTGCCTGCTTCTCCACCTTCCCTAGTGAGGAAGCAGTAAGCTGAAAGGGGGTCTCCCCTCAGTCTCCTCTTCTCCAGGCTGAACAGACCAAGTCCTTTCAGCCGCTCCTCATACATCATCCCCTCTAAACCCTTCACTAACCTCGTGTCCCTCCTCTGGACACTCTCCAGCAGCTTCATATCCTTTTTGTACTGTGGCGCCTAGAATTGCACACAGTACTCAAGATGGGGCCACACCAGTGCAGAGTAAAGTGGGACAATCACCTCCCTTGACTGGCTGGCTGTGCCGTGCTTGATGCTCCCCAGGACTCGGTTGGCCCTCCTGGCTGCTGGGGCACACTGCTGGCTCATGTTCAACTTGCCATCGACCAGAACCCCCAGGTCCCTCTCCACAGGGCTGCTCTCCAGCCTCTCACTCCCAGACTGTCTGTATATCCAGGGTTACCATGTCCCAGGTGCAAAATCCAGCACTTCTCCTTGTTAAACTTCATGCGATTGGCGATTGCCCAGCTCTCTGATTTGTCCAGATCCCTCTGCAGGGCCTCTCTGCCCTCGAGAGTGTCAACTGCTCCTCCCAATTTAGTTTCATCCACAAACTTAATAAGTAGGCCCTCAAGTCCTGCATCTAAGTAATTTATGAATATATTAAAGAGTACTGGCCCTAAGGTGGATACCTGTGGAACCCTGCTAGTGACCAGTTGCCAGCCTGGTGTGGCTCCGTTTACTATGACTCTTTGAGCTCTACCCATCAGCCAATTACTCACCCAATGCATTATGTGTTTGTCCAGCTGGATGCTGGACATTTTGTTTAGAAGGATACTGTGAGAGACAGTATCAAAGGGTTTTCTGAAATCCAGAAAGATTACATCAACTGGCTTCCCTTGGTCAACTACATGGGTAACCTTGTCATAGAAAGAAATCAAGTTGGTCAAGCAGGATCTTCCTCTAACGAACCCATGTTGGCTGGGACCAATGACTCTGTTGTCTTTTAGGTGTTTTTCAATAGCTCCCAGAATAATCTTCTCCATAATCTTACCAGGCACTGAAGTGAAACTAACAGGCCTGTAATTAACGGGGTCATCCCTGCTGCCTTTCTTGAAGATTGGGACATTTGCCATCTTCCAGTCAAGTGGTAACTCCCTGGATTCCCAAGAGCATTGAAAAATCATTGAGAGAGGCATCGCTATGACCTCCGCTAGCTCTTTAAGTATCCTTGGAAGAATCTCATCTGGTCCCATGGACTTGTAAGGATCCAGCTGGAGCAGCAAATCCCGTACAAGTTCAGGGCTGATTGGGAGATTGTCATTTGCCCAGTCATGGTTCTCTAGCCCAGGCCTCTGGGGGTGCTCAAGCCCATCATCAGGGTTGAAGACAGAGGTGAAGAAAGCATTACATGTCTCTGCCTTGTCTATATCCCTGTTTATCAGGTGTCCTTGATCATCAAGTAATGGGCCAATGTTATTTCTGGCCTGCTTTTTGCTATCAACATATTTTAAAAAGCCCTTTTTATTATCCTTCACAGTGCAGGCCAGCTTCAACTCTAGTTGAGCTTTAGCTGCATGGATTTCTGCCCTACAGTGTTGAACAGCATCTCTATAGTTCTCCCATGTTGTCTGTCCTTCCTTCCACTGTCCATACACCTTCCTTTTGTGCCTTAGTTTTAGTGGGAGGTCCCTGCTCAGCCAGGATGGCCTTCTAACTTGCCTGCTTGACTTCCAGCATTTTGGAGTTGCCTGGTCATGTGCTTCTAGGAGGTGGTGTTTAAAGAGTGACCAGTGCTACTGGACCCCAGTACCCTGAAATGCTTTTTCCCAGGAGACTTTACCAAGCAGTTCCCCAAGCAACTGGAAGTCTGCTTTCCTCAGGTCCAGAGTTGAGGTCATACTGTTAGTTTTCCTCCTAATACCACAGATGTTAAACTTGACTGCTTCATGGTCACTGTGGCCAAGGCAGCCTCCAATCGCCACTTCATCCACAAGACCTTCCCTGTTTACAAGTAACAAATCAAGGAAGGCACCTTTCCTGGTTGGTTCTCTCAACACCTGTACCATGAAGTTATCATCTAGATAGTTTAGGAATCTTCTGGACCTGTTTGTACCATCTGTGTGGTGTTCCCAGTTGATATCTGGCAAATTGAAATCCCCCATGAGGACAAGTGCAGATGACTTGGATGTATCCTGTAGTTCCCTAAAGAATGACTCATCAGTTTCCTCATCCTGATTGGGTGGCCTGTAGCATACTCCCACAATGACACCTGTTTTAATTGTTTGCCCCTTAATTCTTACCCAAAGGCTCTCAACTGTGCCATCACCCACTGCAAGCTCCACACATTCCAGCCCATCCACTATATACAATGCCACCCCCCCACCTCTCCTACCCCGTCTATCCCTCCTGAAAAGCCTGTAACCATCCCTTGTGGCACACCAGTCGCAGGACTCATCCCACCAGGTTTCAGCAATGCCAATAATGCCAAATTCCTGGGAATGGGTCAAGGCTTCTAGCTCCTCCTGCTTGTTCCTCATGCTGTGTGCATTCGTATAGAAGCACTTCAAGTGTGGTTCTTTGTGCCTTCTTCGTGGAGCAGAATGAAGAATCTCACTAGGACGCAGTTCCTGAGACTTTGATAAGCCTTCCCTCTGCTCTACCCTGACTTTCATGCTATTGCCTCCCTCCCCCTTCAATAGCATTTTTGTTTGCGTATTTTGTTAGTTTTACAGGATTCCCAGAAATCTACAGGGTGGATGTACTCTACCTTCTGTGGTGGAAGACAAACATTCTTTATCATCATATGACAGCTGAGCTTCTTTTTTGTTGCATAAATGATCTCTTTACAGGCCAGAAAGTGATGCTTAGCCCTTTTTTAGCTGAAAATTGACTGGGCTTTTTTTTCTCTCCTTTTCTGCTCATGTTTTTTCCTTAATGACTTTTTTTATAATTTTTTTCTTTTTTTCTTTTTTTTTCCCTTCAAAGATCCTGGAAATTTTTAGCATTTTTCTCATATTTTCATACCCAGAAATGCAGACAAGATTCTAAACAAGGCTGCATTGCAGCTGTAAAAGAATATCTGTTTATTACTTCTTTCAGAAATGAAATCTCTGGGTGGGCAGTTGAAAATTGTTATTTTTTTGTATCTAACACGCTCTAAGATCCTGTCTGATTTTTTGAAGACTCTCACGCCCTTATTACTTTCCAGAGAGCTTTCTTGTCTTGGATTTTCAGATAATGGAATCAGAATGTAATTCTTTTGTTTTCCAGACTTTATAATATTTGCATTACTATTTTTTCATTGCATTTATCTTTCCTTGTGATGAAAATTCTTTGTCAAACCTCAAGTGGTCAAAGGTAACTTTTTATTATTAATATTATGATTTATGGCTTTTGTTACTGGCAGTTACTTGCTACCACTACTGGTTTTTCTAGCCATTATATCTTCTTGGGTGCTATTCATATTTTGTCAAATGTATCAAGTCTAAGGACCTTCTGAACAGCCGTCAGGTTTGCTAATAATTTTTATAACAATTGTCTTGTAGTCTAGGGAAAGCTGACTGAAGTCGGAATGGTTGCATCAGAAAACACTTTGGCAAATTTTTTCCATTTATATGCTGAAAAATACAATATATTAATTTTAGCATCTATAAGACTATCATCATTTGTTGCTATTATTTTTTAAATAATAAAGTGAAACTCAACAGCTTCAGGTCTATCTCTTCTATTTGTCTTTTTTTCACTTTCACATAGGTTGTATTTATATTTCCTAAAATACTGGTTGGACTAACATGAAGAAGTGCTTGTAAATCAATTTTTTTATTGTTGAAACTGTGGCCAGTGCCACCATTGCAATTGAAGAGACAGTAAAAAAAATGTGTACCACTTATGCCTGGGAAATTTAAATAGATTATTAAAGGAAATGCAAGTTTCTCTTTATTTTTCAATAATATGCTTGCGATTATGCTTTCCATAAAGCGAGAAATGGTCCACAAAAACCTAACACACAATAAACTAAGAACCATTTCCCTGACCTTCACATCTGACTTTCAATCCATATCTTCCATTTGAATAGGAAAATAGCAACCTGGTCTAACTAAGATAAAGTATACACTGTAGCTGAATCCTGGAATAGAATGAAGACAACTACGGTGTTTGCCACAGGCATATGAAATAGATAAAAGATAAAAGCTTTAAAAAAAGTGGACAATATCAAATATATGGGAATGAAGAAAAGAAGGGGTTCGGATTTTTCCCTCCAAAGTAAAAATGAATAAAAAATTCAAGAAGAAGAAAATAGTGTTCCCTGAGAAGCAGAAATCTGGTATGCTTCTTCAATCTCAATAAAGCATTGAGGCAGATGGAGCTCTTTGACACTTGAAGGGAGCAGAGACTGAAATGTTTTACCTCTGACATAGAGTCCTACAGTAGTGAGTTTTTATATTTAATGGGATGCAGGGTCATTTCCCGTGGGCTATTTAGTGGACCTTTGTAGCTTCAAAATGTGATTCTTCCCTCAGAAGGGCCTAAAGCTGATTATTAACCATGATTCATAAATTCTTCAGAAGACGATCAAGTTAAGTTTATGGATTCAGACTGGGACAGAATGCAGCCTCCTCCTTTCTACCTGTAAATACCAAGAAGGACTGTGACTTACAGAAAAGTAACATTTTTACGTCTATTTTGCTTCCTCGTTGTCCTTTTCCAACAATGTTACAGCTGTTTACATGAATTTTTGGTGCTTGTAAAGAGAATAAAAGTGAAAAGAATGAAACAAGACGTATTCCAATTTCTCATTAGAGTGGCACATCTGGTGAGTTAGTTTTCAACTTACTTGTGGATTTTAAAGGGAGGACACAAAATAGTGGAAGAGTTGGAAACTGTGCTGCATGAAATCTGTTCCGACCCAGCAGTAAACCAAACACTCCATTATACTCTACAAAGTACAGGACACACTAAAAATACATGGAGGAACACTAATATAGAAATCTTCTAAATGTCATTAGCACACTGACAGGAGACTTTGCCCAAGGCATGTGATTGTTCTTTTTCTCTAGGTTAGAGCCACATATTTGTAGGCCAAGTAATCTAAATAAATAAAGCCTGGACAGAATGCATTGACTTCTGCAGATTTTCTGCTATTTTTATTTTTTCAAAGGTAGTAATTATAAAACAGGAATATCAAAGTCCTACTCATTTGACCACAGATTTTATTATATTATAAACTACAAATACGACTGGAATGCACAGATACAAAAATGTCATGAGAACCTGTAGCATTGCTTCTAGTCTATTCTGTCAAAAGCCTTTAGTTACATGCAACTTATTTGAAGTTCTTCTTGTTAATATTTAAGATGGTTGGCTTGTTTTAAGTTTTTGGTTCTATGCTTCTGTGATCTTCAATCCTCCTTTGGTTGAAATCAGCTACAATATTCATAGTAACTCCATATATGACAGTAGTTCCATTTACAGTGCTATTTAGGTGTAAAGTTGAATTAAGATTATCACCTTTGTACTAGTAAAATAACTACTTCTGTCCAGTAAAACAAGGTCTGTGGGCATATCGCAGATATTGTTCTCTAAACAACTAATATAATTGTTTTTCCTTTAAACTGCTGATATTAGTATCTAAGATAGCTACTTGAATAAGACAATTCCATTTCCCCGAATAACATGAAGTGGTGGATTCCTGTTTGATTCTTTTTTATTTGGAAGACATTTTAGATTTATTTGTTCAAATGAGTGAAGGAAAGGAGGGAGAGAGGGAGGAAGGAAGGGCCATTTTCTCTTGTCAGGCAGATTTTTCTTGGTGCTTTTCTATTTCAGTGACATGTTTGATACATTTGTTTTCATGAAACATTTATTTATAGTTCAGTTTACACCAAGTTACTTCATCTACAAAATATTCAGTGTATAAAAATCAGTCAGTTTGCTGAAATCCTGTACAAGCAAGCATAAAATATGCATTTATAGAATATACATATATACACGTGTGTATATATGTATGTACCCATTTATGATTGTAGATAGACTGAGTCAAGATGCATATCTTATCTAAATTTTTAAGGTATTTCTTTCAATATACTATTACTCAAATCTGTTCTCAGAACAATTTGTAAAGCAGTTTAACTATCATATTAGCAGTTACAGTCATATTTTTGTGGAAATACTTTGTGCCTCTAATGTTACCTTAGTAAACTGTGTTTTACCATGCATAAATCTCTCTGTACTAGGAGGAAGAAGGTCAGCAGCTTTTACAATTGTTTGACCTTTCCTCGTTTACTTAAGTCTGTATAAGAAGTAGTCCACAAAGTGCAGGATCTAGCAAGGAAGACACAATAAATTCAGATGAAGGTATTGATTTATGGGTGATGACATGAGGGATGATAGCAGCTGCCCAACCTTGCCTTCTCCAAAATGTTGCCTAGGTCTCCACGAGGAATGACTGAGATGCAAAGAGTCCCCTGAGATGGAGGTTTGAAGTTTGGGATAATAAAGTAACCACTGCCAAATTCAGGTTACTTTGGTTTGGTTTTTAGTTGTTGTGGGTTTTTTCACCCTGACAGACTTAACAAAGCAAAACAAAAAACGTAAGGGACTCAAAGGGAAATGCATGTTAATCAGAGATTTATTGGTTGAAGGCTGGCAATCTCTGGCAGAGGGATGAAAAAGGCAAATGTGGCAACTACCTAATTAATTTCCCTGCTCTGCGGGTTAAGTGCAAAGCCTGGGACTCAAACACATTTTGTCCTGTCTTGGCTTTGTGGTATTAGGGCAGAATGATAACATAACTGGCATTATATTACGTTAACTCATTTCAAGAGGATTCCCCTTCAGTATGAATCTCACTGCGTTTGTTACACAGGTAGATTTTACTTATAAACAGGGAGTCTTCAAGTGTATTGGCTTCATGATAGAACTCCATGATTTCTTGCTATTTGTGCTTTGGGCTTACAGGCCTGTCCATAAGGTACAGATGTCATTGCCTCTGAGACATTTCCACCCATTTCCTTCTGTTTTCTGCTATCTAGCAACCATATTTATTGCTTTGTCCCTTAAAGGTACACTTAGAAGAAACACATTTTCTTAGCTGAAAATTACATTCCCAGAATTATTTCTCTTGGATGCTTATAATGCAATAAATCCATGGAGAATCAGCACTGAAGAGGTTAAATATTTCTTCACAGAAATAGTAGCTGGTGAAAACCATTAGACTTTGATTTGTGTAATTTATTATAGTCTCACATTCTCCTACATTCTCCTTCCTGTCTTGATAGCAAAGCTGCCAGTTATGATCACACTGGAAGATTGCTGCAATTTTTGCTGTTATTACTTGATATTAAACTTTCATTTTGTCATTATTATTTTCTATTAAAGTAAAACACTACTAAGCAGTATGTTCAAGAGTGTCTCCACCCTTGCGCTGTCCCACATTTCATTTGTCTTTCATCTGCCTAAGTAGTTCAATAGGTCTGTAGTGGGATTTTCAGAGGAGGTCAAGGAAAGCCACAGTAGAGATTTGGGCAACTGCATTTTGGTTGTCCAAAATTAATGTCATTGCTGAAGTGCAAGATGTCTGAAGTTTGTCATTTCAGTGTACCATTTGTTAAAGCTCAGTAGAACTAACCTGACATGAGTTTTTGGAAATTGTTTCTCTATATCTAATTTTCCCACTAACGTCCTTTTCTCTTCAGCTTCTGTTAAATCAGCCTGCTGATTCAAAAGCCTGCAAAAATTTGCTCCATCTATAGCTTTAATTGCTAGAAAAGGAGGTAGATCTCCAGCTCCAGACCATCCCATGCCACCCAAGAGCCTTTCTCTTCTAAATTAATTTTCCAAAACTTTTTCCCCATTTTGAGAAGTGTTCCTTCCTCTGTGCCTGTGCCCCTTTCTCCTCCTTATGTCACTTTTTTTCCTGTTTGATCCCTGTAATTTTTCAACCTTTCACATTCACACTTTTTAGGACTTGCTGTGCAACTGCTAGTTTGTCCTTTCTTTCATGTATTCTCTTCTCTGTCCAAATACTTCTGCTACTGTTAGCACCCTGAATCTCTCTCATGATGTAACAGTCTCATGTTGCCTGGTATTGCTATGAACTCCTACTAGTTACTTTAGCCAGCAAAACCCACACTTCCTTAGCTACTTCTTCATGAGCTCCTACACCAGCAAAATTCACAAAGTGTTATGCTTACCAAATACCTGTTCAAATTATTACTAGAACGCTGATCTATGATCAACTCCCCCACCCCCCAAAAAAAAAATCTAAGAAAAAAAATCTGAGAAAGAAAGGCAACGCAATTATGATAGGTACAGTTTCAGGAGAACCTGGGTAAAAAATACTTCCCATCACTTACAAAGACAGGAGTCACACACCAGACTGTGTGGTTTTCAGGATTCATTGGATTTCTTTCCCTTCATTCAGTGCTTGTACTTACATTGCTATGCTTTTCATCATTCTATCTTCAGCAAAAGTAAAAAACACTAAGAAAATGTACTTTACTTCCTGAATGCATTGAGGCTGGCAATGGACTTTTGAAGAAACTAAGCTGTAGACTGTGAAAAAGTCCTGCTTATTCATAGATATGAGAAACATAACAATGTGGCGCAAGACTTCCTCTTCTGTTCTGAATGCCAGGATAGTTATCAATCATAATTGCCTATCTTTCTCCATAGATACTGGGAAAAATATTGCAAGGCGGGGGGGACAACTGTAGTGTCTCTTTACCATTAAATAAAACTGAGCCATGTTTGAGAAAGTGACAGTGAAAAAAAAAAACCAGAAAAAAGATCTATTAACCCATCATTCAGTTTCTAAGAGTCATTGAGATTTCTCGAGTACCTGTGAAATTCTCCCCAGAAGTCCCATTGCATTATATAGCTCTTTTCACATCCCAGAAATGGGCCACAGCTCCAAATTAAAACAACACCCTTGTTATAGTTCCATACTAGAGCATCAAATTACATTACCAATCTACTCATATCTTTATGGTGGAGTTTTTCAAATGCAACAGAAAGTTCAATCTGTGATTACATCTGACAATCAGCTTAGGGTACTATCTGAGGAAAATTTAAGTAACTTGAAGGCAACTAATTCCAAAAGTTGTACTAGGATGTTGCTGAAATGCAGCATGTAGACTGAGATACTTGGGTAGAAAGGACATTCTATATGAAATGAAAGTTTAATTTCAGCATAAGAGCATGTTGATTTTCAAATTTAAAGTATTTTGGTGTTGATGAGGCATTTTTATCGTTAGTGACAGTAGACAGAAATACAAATATATAAAAATTGTTTCTTGATTACTACAAGATGTGTGTAAGAACAATTAGGAAAACAGAGCTTGGCTACAATTTCAGGTATCCTCATTTTCTCTGTTTTGTAAGACATTGGTTTGAGAGGAAGATCGTGTCCTAGAGAAAAGGTATATGATTCAACTGTTGGCTAAACTGCTTATTGCATGTGCTTCCAAATTCTAAAATGAAATAGTATCACAAAGATTTTCTTGGGAATCCCCTGGCAAAAGCCTAAAGCCTGGGTAAAAAAATTGTGGATTAGTGTCCTAAGTAGAAAATAACAGGTGTAGCATCAGGAAAGCCTAGTGCTACAAGAAAATTAAGACAAGTTATTCTTTTAGGTACATTGGAAAAACAAGACAAACATGACAAGCAAATAAATTTGTTTATTGGTCACTCTGCAGAAAACTCTGAATATTTAATTCAGAAGGGTTTTGATGTGGTCTCTCCTGATCAATCTAAGTTGCATTAAGAAGAAGGAATCCTCCTTTACAAATAGTTGCAAAATAATGAAGCTTTTCAAAACTATCACAGAAATTATCTTTAAAAAGCTGCTTCTGTAGCCCCTACTGACTTGATTTTGTTAGTAGATAAGTTTCCATATAAATTGTCTAATGAACTGGAATTTTTGAAAAGCTGACAGTCCTAAAAAGCTGATATTCCAGAAAAGTAGAAAATTAATTAAAAGTTTATAAATGTCAGCAGATATTTTATAGACTTCTATTTTAAAATAATTTGGGCTTGAATTTTTTTATGCTTAGTATTTTGCAGAATCCATAAAATATGTACCTGCATTCCCTGTCACTCAGTCTCAAATTGATCTTAATGACGTAACAAATGGATAATCATAAGGACATGAAAAAGACTAAGCATATACTTCAAGACATTTTGTTTTAAAAAGTAACCAGTAACACTGTTCTTCTAAAAGACTGCTTGTTCAATTAATGATAATAATAATATATGTGAGTTCTTATTAGGCTTTAAGATAAAGAAATAAAAAAAGCTATATATACAAATTAATGCTGTGAAGGAAAGAATAGGTTTTAGAATTAAAGTTAACCACTTAATAACATCTTTGTTTTTCTAGGTTGTCCTTACCAGGATGTAAGTATCCCAGCTAGACTCTGATCCTGCAAAAAGCAAACTTACATTATGCAAGTGGACTTGCAAACTGTAAATCTAGACTCTCATACTAAAATTTTTCTACTTTGCAAGGTTTTGGCCCCAAATGTAAGAACTTTGACAGAACTTCCTTCTTTAAATAGATTCATGACACGGTCTGCTTTTTTCTTCCTATAGAGATTTCAGCTTGCAGATGTGGTAAGAGAAAGCAAGGTATTCTGGTCTAGTCTGAACCACAGCCAAAGGATAGGCTTGGATCAAAGCATTTGGATCTGAACCTGAGCCGTATGTACTGGGGGGGGGAGGCGGGTGATGTATGTGTATGCATGTATTTATATTTATACATTGCAGGAGTCCAGATGTATGATTTAATCTCTTCATCTTCATGCATTGTATGACTTTATTTGCAGTCCACAAGTCATCTGAATGATGAGCTGAGAATTTATTTAGATGTTAAAATAAATTCTAAGCCTCAGTGATTTTTTCTGCATTTACTGAAAATATGTAAAAGGCACAGTGGCTGATACTTACACAGGACTTAAACATACAAATCATGGAATGCTACTAGTTTGTGATGCACATTCGACATACAAAATGGTTTTTTTTTTCCATCACTGCTAAATCTATGCTACATTTTATGAACCACAAATGAAAAGCAAAAAGGTAAATGCTTAGAGTATTTTTTCAAGTACAGTGCAATTTGTTTTTAATGCAGAGCAAAGAGAAGTGGTAGGAGAAAGGTTTTGTTGTTGTTTCTTCAAAACTAAAAATAATAAACATAATAGAATTTCTATAGTTTATTTCACATTCTTCATTTGGGCACTTCAAGCTTCACCATTTCATAAGCAGACATAGTAAAACTCAGTCATACTTTGATCCTTCTATTTATAAACTTTGATCCATAGCTAAAATTATAAAAGGATAGAGTACTCTCTCTTTTGTCCTGTCTCCTCCCTTTAACACAATGTAAATGAACAAACACACATTTTAAGATCGAGCCTGGAGCTCAATTTAAATTCTAGCACATTCAAACTTCATAAAAATATAAGTTACATTCAAATGGGAGTTTTTTTTCATTGCACACAGAGCTCTAATCAAAAGTAGAGCTGTATAGAATGGTTTAAATTTAATCCAAATCTCAGTGAATTTCATGAATCTGACTACTCAAGCTTTACATGACTGGGCTCATAAATGTTATTTCTGCTTTTATGCATGATAGGTTGCAGTTGCTGGTGCTTCTGGGCTTCACAACAAATGCCACAAACCAGAGTTCTCCGCTTTCATGCATTTTTCATAACTCCAGCTAAAAAATAAAACTGTACTGATTGATAATAGCTAATGAATGTGTAAGCTGTTAGGGAATGTTTTCCACAGGTTACTAGTTTTGTCACAGGCAGTTGAACTGGATAACTGATTATCCATAAAGATCACATTAGTATATTAAAGAAGTATATGTCAAATGCCCAGGTGAAAGAAAAAAAGCCTCCCTCCCCCCCCCAAAAAAAAAAGATTTATTCATTATTTTGCCTATCCGTGGTATCCCTGCACACTCTATGAAACAAGACTTTACCCTTTTTGCTCGTCATTTATAAATATTCCCTAGGGTTTCTTCATCCAAGGTTGATAATATAGTGGAGTGTCTATTCTAAATGCATTTCATACTGGAGAAATTAGCTTTGTAGGCTGAATTACACCTTCTTTCCCCACTGATTTCTTGTAACAATGCCAAAGTTCTTCACTTTCACAAAATGAGTGAATATCATTTTATGAAAACTAACAAATTGGGCCAGAATTATGTTATCATACATTCTTACAGATAATTCCTTTGAGTAGTGCCCTTTTTACAATGAACACAAGGCCAACGATATCCTTTTTCTTCCTGCTGGTATTTAATGACTTAATTTCTCACCATAGCAGGTTAACTGTTTTCTCCTCCATGACAGTAATGAAGTTTCTCATTTTGTAGATGATGCTGTTTGGAAGCAAGTATCTGTGCTAAGGTTTTAGGTTAACAGTTGCATTCATAGGAAGAGAATATCTGCAGGAATAGGGTACTAGAATAGATGTAAGATTTATCCAGAAGAAATATGGACATACTTTTGATGAAACAGTTAACCAAAATTAGCATGCAAATCTGCATCAAAGAGAGCAGTTTAAGCTTCTCCACAAGCAATCATTTCAGACTGTGTGCAAACTCAGAATATCACAGCATCGCTTATTGTTGGAACTACACAATTAAGGAGCATATTGTTGGATTCTTAAAGGTAGGCACTGCAAATAGAACACGCTGCTTTTATTTCCTGGCTTCCATGACAACTTCAGTATTTAGAAATGAGAGTCAGATGGGGGAAAGACAGTGCCTTGCTCCATTTGAACCACAATACTTTAGAAAATGAAATAATGATTTTTCAGGAACCTCCACAACTATCACAGATTCTTGAACTGCAGAATCTTTTATATAAGCTGTAGAAATCACAGCCTCTCTCATTCTGTATTAGGACGTTATATCAGATCGGTGTAGGGTTAGCTGGAGGCCACATCACAACTTCACACTATGAACTTGCCTCTTATTTCAGATTAGGAGTGCTGTATAGGATGATACCATACAGAGAGTGAAGAAGCTTAGCAGTATATTGCAGTCCAAAAACCCAATATGATTGAAAAAGCAAGTAATTGCCCAAATATGTACCTGACACGAATTAGCAAAGACTGGTGACTTACAAAGGAAATTTTCCATTTTAGCATGTTCATCTCATGCCTCACTCGAGTCTCTTCTTGATGGAGCTAGAATTGATTTTTTGCTAATCTGTGTGCCTGGATAGGTATGTGAGATTCCTCCTTTTCCTCTCTGTCACATGAGAGACTGGAAGACCCTACTTGATTTTGGAACTACTATCCCCCAGCCTTTTGCAGTCTGAAAGAAAAGGTCATAGAAGCAAAAGAAAATCTTACTGCCACAAGAAAAATTTTTAGGGAGGGACAAGATCCTGTTCTCCTATCACTGTGAAAAAACTTTTTCTGAATATCCAGTAAATATTAATTTCCCAACATGAAATATCCTTAAATATTTTAAGAAATATGGATTTACTTTTATGCCACTTGGGAATATTGAAGGTCAGTGCTTGTCAAACTACCTAAGATGTTGTCTCTGAAATATTACACCTGTTTTAGAATTATATTCCACTGACAACTAGACTTATGCTACAAGTCTGGGTGTAACTATGCTACAAGTAACATGGTGTGAAAAAAGTGTGTCAATAAAGGAATTGGTGATGAGGCTTCTGTATCTCTTATACCTGATTTTTTCAGTTGTTTTTGAACAAATTTGTCTCCCCTATGTATGTACTTGACAGCTTTTTGAAAGAACAACTGAAGTGTGTACCATGGATCTGCAAGTGGAGCAGCCCATATGTGGGTTCTGAATTTAATTAAATAAATCGAATGTCATGTCAAGCATTTGGAGTTATTTGGAGTGAAGCTCCTTACTTTATTTTCTAAGAAAAACTAGTTTGCACATCTCAAAATTGGCCCCTGAAACTGGACTGATAGGTGAATAATAGAAAAATTCAGGAAATTCACTTCCAAATTATGTTCGTGCTTCAACCCAAAATCTCAAATATCAGCAGAGCTTAGGATCAAATAGAAACTTAGTGGTGTTTATATGGTATACCTCTGAAAGACATGTGAGAGGCTGCATTTTATATAGAAATTTGGCCCTGATTCCTGAGCTGCATTAACCTAGCATTATGGGAATGCCTCACAATATTTGAAACATATCTCATTAAACTAAGAAATATTTTGCTTTCATAGTTTGATGCTTTTCCTCTAAAATGAGCATGAGTTGATGTAAAGGATATACAATAATTTTTATTCCATTAATAGGATTCTACTCTGTGAACCTGTGAACTCCTACACCTCCAACATTGTGATTACGAATTATCTAGAATAATTTGGATCAGTTAGAGATTCAGTCAGGGATTACAAAGGGACTTCTGGAATAACTGAAATTTTGACTGTGTAATTGAAACAAAAATCCATTAAACCTGAAGTTCATCTGTCTTTCACTTTGGGAAGATTATGGATTTAATGTCTTGAACTTGTCTTAAATCCAGTCAAGATAGGATTCTAAATGTTTCTGGAAGGTTTGTAACCTCTGATCTTTTGACTTCTAGAAGTATTTCAGGCAGAATATTTAGATGTCTAGAGTCTGTAGAGGACAACTAACAGAGCAGGTATATTATCACCCTAAAATAGCTGAACTAAAATTTAGAAGTAGTTTAGAAAACTGGTGTATCTTGATCATATCATATGGAAATTTGAGGTGGAGTGCTAGAAACTGTGCAAGAAATGACTGAATGAAGAAAAATATTACTTAGTGTTTTTCACTGAAATCCTACTACTTCTCTCATTAATTTGCAATATTTGTGGTTGAGTATACACTGAATTTAGTTGATATGTGCTTCTCATTTCTTTTTCAATTTACATGCATCAGTGAGCCTCTTTTTTAAACTATGAAATAAATCCTCTGGCTATACTAATTAATGTTAATTAATTTATGTTAGCAGAAAAGAGCAGCTTTCAGATCCTTTTGGAAATACTGACTTTCCCTTAAAGTAGAATATTTAATGGGAGTTTGTGTTAACGATGTAATGGTAAAACTGGCTTGTTTAGTCAGTTGATATCCTTTTGGATAGGGCTGGAGTTGTGTGGAAAACACAGATTTGCTTTTTATTCACAAACAGGTAAGTAAAATTACTGCTGAATTGCTACCCTACCCTTCTCCTGAGCTTTCCATTACCTCTTGCAAGCACATTAGCAAAAGTTGAAAAAGAGTGACTAAATAAAAATTACTATAATTAGCTGAATCTATAAGGATTATAGACTGGGAGGGAGAACAAATGATGGAATGATTGGTACACAGAAAGAAGTATATCTCAGAAAGGGCTGCAGTTTCACATCATTGAAAAGAAGAGACAGGTTTGTCCTCTTGTTAAATGCAAGCAATAGATTAATTCATAAAAACTAAAGAGCAGAGTTCTGTGATGTCTGCCAGAAGCAAAGCTTCATACCTATGTTTAAGATGAATCTTGATGAAAGTAAGCAAAAATCTTTCAATTGATGGGTCATGCAGCACTGGAGACATCAGAGGTCAAGAATGGCTGTGCAAACTTTGAGAAGAATCTTAAACAAATGGTGTATCAGGTGGCCTTTGAAAAAAATAACAAAGGTTAAGAATTGTTTTTAATAAACAATACTTTATGGAAAGTTTTGGTATGGTCTGAGGTGCACTCCTGGAAAAATAGCTTGTCCAGCTGAAGTAGACTACACTACTTGAGATGAAAATCTATGAATAGAGATGGTATTTTCTATTAATTATCTACTTAAATTAAGACATAGGGCAGAAAATGAGGAAAAATAATGTCCATTTCTATGCAATAATTTGGATTACACAAAGACAAATCTAATACATGAAATACCACTATTGTTACAATCCACTAAGGGATAGATTGATGGTCAGAATAAATTAACAATACTATTTATGAGAGCAATAGTCAGGAAAATGAAAAAGTTGATGGTAAAGAGGTCTAATGATTATTGATGGAGGATGTCAAACTGTCACCGTGAAAATGTTTGAAAATAAATGTCCACTGTGTTGAGTTTTTTCCACATAGGAAATGGAAGCTGGCTATATAACAGAACATCTAGTTTATGGGTTTATTTGTAGTCCTAGAACTGACTATTGGCTTTTGAGTATCCTTGCCTTAGACTCTGTGAACATGCTGTAAATATGCATTGGCAAGACCATAGAACCACAAAATAATTCAAGCTGGAAGAGACCTCGAGAGGTAATCTAGTCCAACTTCCTGCTCAGCAGGAGGGTCAGCAGAGTCAGCAATGTGATCAGAACATCTTGTTCAGGACTACATCCAGCTGCCTCTCCAAGGTTGCAGATTACAGATCCTCCCTGTTCCCCTGGTTGACTATCCTTACAATGGAAATGTGTTTCCATTCCAGTCCAGTTGGAATCTCTGATGTTTCAATTTAAGTTCATCAGTAATCAACAAAAGAATTCAACATAGCAAGCTGGAAAAAGAAAAAAGAAAAGAAAAAAAAAGAGAGAGGATCAGTCAAAACTACAGGCTGGAAAATCGTGGAGCAAGTCTTTTTGGAACACATTTCTGGGCATACAAAGGAGAGAAAGATGACTGGGAATAGTCATCCTGGATTTATAGAGGATATATCATGTCTGATTAGCCTGACTGCCTTCTATGATAAAATACCTGATTTATGGAGAAGAACTGTAGAAGCCATTGATGTTGACTTTAGCAGGGTTTTTGATACTATACCCCACAATGTTCTTATACAGAAGTTGAGACATGAGGGTCTGGGTTGGTAGACAACTACTGGGATAAAAAAATGATTGCATGATAAGGCTCAAAAGTAGTGTCCAGTGTATTGTACTTTACCTGGATGCTGACAACAAGTAGGATACCACAAGAGTCGATCATGGGACATCTCCTCTTTCACATCTTTGTCAGTGATATGGGGGAGGTAATGGGGTACTTGCTCACAAAGTTGGAAGATCACATCACACTGGGGAGAGGGGGGCCACTTTTGAGCAGGAGGTTATATTACCTCCTCAGATCCCTTCTGATCTCAATTATTCAATGATTCTGTGATTCTATGACTGAGCCAAATTCACTTTGAGGAAGTCTGGAAAATTAAGCTTTATTGAAGGCTGTTGAAGGTCTGCTATAGAAGCTTGGGACTTTATTTGGATCTGGGTGTAAATCTCTGCCATGCCATTAGTGAAAGAATTACTAACAGAAACTGTTTCTGAAAACTTTTATTGCAGAAGTCTTGCAATCTCCAAACAGAACATAAACCAAATGTTAATAGACACAGAGTGCAGGCAAAGCTGAATGCAAAATTTCTACATAGGAGAATTACTGAATCAAGATATTAATATCCTTTGTCATTAATATCTCTGTTATAAGGGACTTAATTGTACAAATGGCCTTTTGGTAATATGTGATTACAGTATTATTAAGCCCAATTAAAAAAAAAAAAGGATAAACAAAAAAGATTCAAAACTGAGGTTTATCATTTCAGAAGAATTTAGAGAGAAATCAAGGAACTAGCTCATGTACTCAAATTGTCTGAGTACTTAGATGGTTGAGTAAGGAAGAGATTTTAATTTTTTCTAAAGATAAATGTGCAAAAATGTCTGGAGCTTTAGTTCAAGCCAGGGAATTTTTTGAGGAACAGGTTCCAAACTATAGACACACATCAGAAGGAACACTTGGATCAGCCAAAAAGTCTATAAATTACATTAAAAAATATTAATCAACAAAGAAAGATATAATTTAGGAGCAGAAAAGGAAAGAATAGCCAGATGTAGAATTTGGTTTGGTCTGGAAAAGAAAATTTAAAAGTTAAAAAAGTTTCTTAGACAGATCAGAAGAAAACTAAGGCTTCTATGCAACCAGAACGAAGTAGGCATTAGAAGTCTTAAATGAATATATTGCTGTGGTTTTCATTAAGGACAATAATAATGATAGAAGGGCAAAGGCAGAATGACTAATGGGGAATAAGGTATGGAAATTA
This sequence comes from Hemiprocne comata, assembly GCA_020745705.1. Taxonomy (NCBI): domain Eukaryota; kingdom Metazoa; phylum Chordata; class Aves; order Apodiformes; family Apodidae; genus Hemiprocne; species Hemiprocne comata. The sequence continues at coordinate 97,325,948 of CM036587.1, read as the reverse complement.
AAATTCCACATCTGAGGTTAAGGAAAACTCGAAAATGTAATGTGTTGAAGTCACAAGGACTTTATAATCTCCAGCTCAGAATTATGGGAAAAAGAAAATTTGCATGTGAAACAAGAGGTCAAATAGGCTCTAAGTGTATCAGATTGGAAGTGGGAGCATATAAACATTGAACACGACATATTTTACATATATATATATTTAAGAATGAGGGAAGAGGCAAGTCAACTAGCCTATCAGCTTGACTTAAACTATGTAGATAATATCAGAACACGTTTTGAAGAAAAGTCTAATATACATGAAGATAAAGGAAAAATGGGAGAAAAATATGCTTTAAGAGGAAGCAGATTGATCCAGAATAATTTTTCTTTCACTGGTGAAATAATTGTCTTTCTGTACTAGAAAAATGTGATAGATCTCATCTAACTAGCATCTAAGTAAAACTCCAATATTGTCCTGGAGAGGAAGTTATTAATTAATAATCAAAGAGACAATCTGATATAATGCTAAAAAGGAATTTATTAATTAAAATTACAGAAATTATAATGAAATCCTAAAATGAAAAATGGACTGGCTAACAGGTAATTCAGACTGTCCTGGAAATGGATATAGTGGTCTGGCACAAAGATGCTTGTTAATACTTTCATTAATGAAGTCAATGCTACAAGTTAGACTGTTATGATGAAAATTCTTCTTATATAATATGTGGCAATGCTATCACCAGAAAAAAATAATTTAATATAGTGTAGAAAGAACCAGAGTGTGTCTGCATGGTCATTTTCTTTCAGGGCAGCAAGGAGGTTGTGAAATCAGTCACCTGATTTTCCCCACTTACTCAGCTGTGGTTCACAAGATGAGTGTCCCAGAGAACAGATGGAAGAAGTTTCCCAGAGTATCAGGAAATGCACCCAATGCTCTGTAGTCACAAATGTGTTCACTGTACCAGACTAATCTACATCAAATTTTAAAAAAGCACCCATACTCCGAAATGTGTGGACATTAACCCTTGCAAGGCTGTTAAAGAGACTAGAGGGAAAGTCTTACGAGGAGAGGCTGAGGGAGCTGGGGGTGTTTAGCTTGGACAAGAGGAGACTCAGGGGGGACCTTATCACTCTCTACAACTATTTGAAGGGAGGTTGTAGTCAGGTGGGGTTGGGCTCTTCTCCCAGGCAACTAGTGACAGGACAAGAGGGCATGGCCTGAAGCTGTGCCGGGAGAGGTTTAGTTTGGATATTAGGAAGCACTTCCTCATGGAAAGGGTGATCAGACATTAGAATGGACTGCCCAGGGAAGTAGTGGAGTCACCATCCCTGGAGGTATTTAAGGAAGACTGGGTGTGGCACTTAGTGCCATGGTCTAGCGGATGTGGTGGTGTTAGGTCATAGGTTGGACTTGATGATCTCAGATGTCTTGTCCAGCCTCAATAATTCTGTGATTCTGTGATCCACCCCTACCAGTTCACACTATTCACTAATGTACACATGTAATTTACATGTAGCCCTGATAGTTATTATTTTGCAGCCATAAACTACATTCACTTTAGATAAAACTAAACTGAAGCCTCAATTCCAGGACAGTATCTATCATATGCCAGCCCCTAGTGCTCACTCTGTAGGATCAGACTAGCCTACTCTGACCTAAAAACCTCTGCGCTTGTCTTGGCTACACAATGGGGTCTGAGAACCAAATCTTTGTGACACAGACCCACTTGTACTGTGCAGTTGTACTTTCTAAACTAGACTTGCCTTTCACAGAATCTTATGGGTTGGAAGGGACCCCAAAAGATCATCTAGTCCAACCCCCCTTTGAGACACTCAGAGTTGGAATAAGAGGTGTACACCATGAAATGGGTGTTTATCAGTTGGAAACCACTTGGAAGGAGAAACTTCAGTTATATTAGCTCATCACAGAATAGTATAAGCCAATGACGTGATGAGATCATGGAAAAAGGAATGTGCATGAGTCAGTATAATTCCTATACTGATGTATAAAACACAGTCATTTAATATTAATACCTTTATATTAAAATCGGAAGACCCATGTTTTTCAAAACTAAAATGTTTTAAGTATTTAATTTTTTTTAGCTATGCTTATGACAGTGTTTGGAACATCTGATATTCAAACAGTGGTTGCTCTTCAGGTTAACCATTTACAGTGTCTTAACTTGAGAATGTAAAACTGAGCTTTTCAGAATCATGTTATTTCCTTTATTTGTCCCAAATTACAATAATTTAAATAAACATAATAAAACCCATTGATATAGCTCTAAGTTCCTGTGGAACACTGGTAAAATAATATTGAAATAACTCTATGTTAATTTTTGTATAGTGATCTGGCTGTAGATCTTCTGTTACTGCAGGCCAGCAATCCATCAACTCTCTCTAACCTATTTGTCAATATTGTTGAAAAAAAAAAAGATATATTTGTGCTAATTATTACAGTATGTATTACTTCATTTCCTCATGGTATTTATTCCTAACACATTTGTATATGTTGCAAGAAACTATTTTGATGGTAAATCTGCATTCAATCCATTATTTGAATAAAAATTTTTTGAATGAAAAAAGTAGTTTTTAAAACTTATTTCTTATTATTACACAGAGTAGGGAAAAGAAAAACATTAGGGGATTATATGAAAAGTGATTTTTCAATCTTGATATATACTAGCTGAAAGCTACCTCTTGAAGAATTTTGATTGTATCAAGGTATTAGTTTGGACATGACACAACCATTTCTATTTCTTATGCTTTCTATTTGAGGTGGAAGTTGCTTACTCTCACTTCCTCTGTTATTTGTTGTGTTTGAATAAAATCTGGTGTTGAACTGGCTGCTCTCACTTCAGGCATTTAAAAATTCACATCTGTTTTCTGAGTTTTTGTACGAATATGTGTGCTCTCCTTTCAGTGAGTGTACAATCAAGTATTTGGAGTGCCTTACACTTTGGGGAGAGACAGAGTTGCCTCATCTCTTCATTGGCCAGGAAATCCTGCACAGACATTTTGGTCGTGTTTATTCTTGAAGATCATAATTTTCAGATTCTGTTCTCTATTTCTTTGTTTTCCAGATGTGAAATATAGTAAATTTCATAGAAATTTGGCCACATGTGAGGGAAAACAGTTCTTGAGTCAGACTGTTCCACAGTACCTGCAAATTATTAATAGCTTGCCTGTGCTTTGAGGCAGTTACTTTTTCCAAGTTCTGGATGCATCTGTTTCCTTCCAAAAATAGTAGCACAATGATGTTCCAAGAAAATCTCAGTGCTGCGTTATGAGCTCTATTCATGTTGTATCACTCAGTACTAATTACCAGGTGTTTCTTTAGGCCTTCATCTTTTAAAGATATGATCATCTGCTCAATTTTATATACTGTGAATACTTCCATTAAAGGCAAGGGGCTTCTCACTGAGATTAAAGGTAAAAGCACATGTTAGTCTTTATGAGATGTCTTTCGAGCTGCTATTATTAGCTTTGATTTTTCTATTGCCTATTAAAAAAATTAACTTGAATAAAAATGAACTTTTAACATAAATTTTCAATCTCAGTTGAAAGCATTAGTTAGCAAGTTATTTCTTTATTTCATTTCTGAAATATAGCAAACTAATAAAATCACTCCTTGGCCACATTACTATGTTATCTTACTTGCGTCTGATGCAGTTTGAGAATCAGTAGTCCATCTGTACTTTATTTGCTGTCTAATGATTTTAGAAATATATTATATCATATTCATCTGTTTATTGCTATTTTGAGATGTCAGGAAACTAGGCCAATTATTGATTCCAAATGCAACTCAGAGCAAAATTAGGATGGGTGAGGCATTTTTTGACATTATGATAAGCTTCATATAAGGCTGGAAAACCAACGAAGACTGATCTTACTCTTACTTAAAGGAGCAAGTTTTATTAATTTCACAGGTAGTGGACCTGGGTTTTGCACAAGAGGTTTAGTCACCTTAGTTTTAGACACTATTTATACTTCAGAAAATGTACTTCCATTATCCCAGACTGCTTTATGCATGTGCCACATGCTGTATTGATGTGCATCCAAAAATAATAAAACACTCAAAATGTGAAAGGAAGAAACTATTATGCATAAGTCATTGTAAGTACAAAGCCAATTTTGTATTGTGGGATGGTGTCCAGAAACATACTCAAGTGAGGAAAGAGTTTTCTTTCTCTAAAAACAAACCTGACTTAATTTAAGCAAGTTTAGTTGAAATCATGTTCTTTTCTTTATTTTCCCTGAATGGTTTCATTTCCATCATGACACAGGGATTGGGTTTTGTTTAATCTTTTCAGTTACAGTACTATTTACAGGTTTTGTTCTTATTTACCATGAAACAAAATTTCTCTTAAATGCTTCCAGCCCCAAAAATAAAATAAAAAAATAAAAATAATTAAAAAGAAAATCTCTTTGATTATCTTGATCTGAGAAACTCTCCTGCTGGCAAATCATTCCATCTCTTTTATTTTTTCTTCCAGAGCCAAAGGACGTGGTAAGTTCTGAACTGCCTGGACCTTCTCTGCTCTAGAGAAGCCACTAGTCTGACAGTTATGACATGTGGTAAGCATGTGGGAGACCAGTTTTTTAGCTGCAGTTTGTTGGGGAAAAAAAAAAATTAAAAATCTACTTTCTGTTCTTTTCAAAGTGTTCAATTTCCTATAAATAGATATTGTCTGGACCAGAGAATGAAAGGGAAATGCATCTTCAGTAAGGCAATGATTCAATATTAATCTAGCAGATAGATAGAAGAGGTACCTTTACGTTCTGCAACATCTTTCTTCTCTGATGAGGAATGTCATTGTTTTCTAGAAAATTAGTTCTTTTCTCTAAACTAGTGGATCAGCTTCAGCAGGCAAATGATATTCTGGTACTATTCTGGCAAATGAAAAAAGAAGTCCCAAGGGATAAGGAGGAGAAGCCAATCTAGGAGAGGAATATAAACTGCCCCCAAGATGGATTCTTCGTAACTGGCTAAAAATTTAAGCTATCTCCACAGTCAGTGTTTGTTGAAACTGGTATGTTCCTAAAAGCTTTCCTTTCAAAAGCTTTGTAATTCTAAACAGGAAAGAGTTGGTCAGGAAATCTCTGTTAATGTATCAAAAGTGAGACATACGGTATAATTAATTTTGACATAGTATTCTGAGATAGTCTGATAAAAGATGCTATGTAAATGTAAAATATGTTTTAAAGAAATTAAATACAAATTGATATAAGCAATAAAACCATATATAATACAACATTTTTTCTACAGAATGGAGCAGAAGAGAGTGGACGCTGTTTGTTGGGGTAATATTTTAACCAAGACTCTGAACTGTTATTGAAGTGAGAAACAATATGTCCTTGGAGAAATTAATCTTTTCATTCAAAAAATTGCAAACAAGTGACATTGTGAATGAAGAAAAAGAAAACATTGAGTAAGATTTGAAATGTATCCTTTCTAGCTCCTCATCTTGTCTGACTCACTGAATAGGATGGTGAGGAAATGTTTCATGAAGGCATAAGAAACTAAATAAAACAAAAAAGCAGGATACTTAAAAGCTTTCAGCTGAGGTGGCATGTATTTTCCCAATGGTTATTGGTTCCATTGACAATTTTTATAGATGATGTCACAGAAGTTCATGAAAATATTCTGATGTTCAGATGTCAGAGTATGGGGCATTGTACACACTGAAAAATGCACCCATGTGCTCCAAGTCATATTAAAAAATTGTGTAATTGAATAGAAGTTGGCAGAAATGCACCTACAGAGAATAGAATATTAACTATTCCTGCTTTGCTGTGAGGAGAGTTAACGGCAGCGCTAGTAAGAATAGCTGTGCTCTGGTTCTGTATTTGTATCTGCACCAGAGAATAAGGCAACACATCTCTCATTTGGTGATTTCTTCTTGCACCAGCCCTGCCAAGGACAATCCAAAGTTCTTGCCAGCGAAAATAAAGCCCTGAGACTTAGAAGATTTAGTGAAGAAAATACAACCAAAACAGCATGAAGCAAAATGTTATTGGTGGCATTTGAAAGCAACTTCAACAGCAAAAAAAATTTTAGAGTTACTTTTCTAAGCACAGCAAAGCACTTACTGTTTCAGCATGCATTGCAGGATTTGTTTGGCAGTGTGAGTGGAAGCTCACAGCAAACTGCACAGCAACACACAGGTAACAGCACAGCCTTCTGCTTCCCCTGCAGGAGAGTTTTAGGGCTTTAAAACCAAAAAGCACCCCAGCTTCTTGCGAATTACTGGCCAGATCCTGCCAAATAATAGCAAGGAAAGAACCGGGGTGACAGCAAGAGCTGAAGGTGATGGGAATGAATTCATGGAGTGCTGAAGGGGTGCTGGCACCTTGAGAGGCAGTGACGGCCGCAGCTGGCATGGGGAGCAGCATGGGCACAGCTTCACAGGCCTCCAGTCTCGCCTGGGCTGCGTCTGCCCGGAGATGAGGCTGCAAAATTGGTTCCTTTCAAATATTTTAAGCCTTCGGAAAGCTTCAATAGCTTCTTATTTCCTTCTGCTTCTAGTTAGCCCTTACAGTTGTGCTGTTTTGATGTGAGCTGACTTTGAGAGGTCAGGCGGGTTAAATGGTGTTTGATTAAAATCAGAACACCCAACAACTACTGTTTCACAGTTTGACTTTGTTGGCCTCTTCATCTGGGAATACAGGAAGACACCTTTAGCTTAAAAAAAAAATAATTAGTTGTTGTGGGGTTTTTTTAAGCTTTTTTGCTTCATGCGGCTTAAAGAGAAACAAAGAAAAAAAAAAGCCACATTGTGTATGTTTTTCTGGCAATAGGCCTGCCACTGTTTATCAAACCAAGGCAAATCCAATTAGCCTGTGGCCTGCCTCCCAACCTTATTAACCTGCTCAGCTGTGAGAAACTCAACAGCCCCTGCCAATATCTCATTTCTCCAGCAGCTGATAAGATCAGTTGAAGATATTCAATGGGGTTTCCTTTCACTCCGGCTTCATCACAGTCACCGGCATCTTAACCGTGGTAGCCGGGTCTTATTTTCCTCTCATTTACTACATGAAATAGGTTGGCGACTCCGAGGCCTATGCAGCTTGTTGGAACAAACACCGATCAGGCCTTCATGGCGTTTGACAGGACGAGCTGATTTTCCTTATCACGGCTTGCCCACAAAGGCCCGGGCCAGGCCGGGGTTATTAGCATTCCTCGGTGAGATGCGTCAGGCCTATTTCTGTCACGCAGACAGATTGAGCCTTTCACTCAGGCTCGCGAATGAGTGACACATGGCCTGACTGGGAGGACAACATTGTTATTTGAGTTAAGAAATCAATTTGTATCAAATGTACACTGTAATTTATTTGTTGGCTTTGAAGGGAACCTGGCTGAGATAAATGGGAATGGGCTTCTTTCTTCCCCCCTATGCGGAGCTGATAAAGTTCTTGTGAAGCTCCAGATAGCTCCAGTCAGAGCCAAAGTGACAAACATGTTTAAAGTTGCACAGTGATCTTTAAATCTCAAAAAGAACACCTTGTCGGACATGATAGAACATTTTTTACCTTTTCCCTCTATCTGTCAGAAAGCTGCTGTGACACATTGCTTTAGTACTTTTGCTGACATTTTCTTTATCAAGCACATCTGTTTGTGGTCGAAAGATGCTTATTCCTATTTTCTTCAATGTACAGCAGCCTAGGGAACTGCTTTACGGAAGGAAGAAAATGAGACATTCTTTCCAAGAATAATGCTTATTTCATTTCTTTTTAATTGTGACTTTTCTGGATCAAGTTCCAGTTTTCTCTTTTGCTTTTGTTAAAAGAGAGAAGAAACATACGGGGAAGATGTATCATGAGATCTTGTCTATTTCAAGAAGTTTGGTTGGGTTCAGCCTGTTGGTGCATTAAGATGTTGGTATTATATGTTATATCATGAGCTACAAGATTGACATTCTCCTTTAGTAGAGTAATAAATAAGAGCCTAAGTGTTGGCTCTATGCATCGATGTTTTTGTCTCTGGAATAATATGAGTAATCAGAAGTTACATCTACGGTTTCATGTATGCTTGCAGTTATGACTCCATAGTGAAAAAATGCCAGCAAACTAGCCACAGGCGGAGTAGCTCATTGATATTTCCATACAATAACCTGGTAGTTTAGCTTTGGTTTTCAAAAGTGATCTAAATGTAACATGTCATATTAGATGACTATATAAAATAGCTCACCCCTTCTCTGCATTATAGCTTTCTACCTGCATACAGGCTCTTTTTTAACAGATGTGCATGTGTATGAATGCACATGCACACAAATATTATAAATCAATATAGACTGCTATAGTCTGATTAGTCCACACAAGGTACAGCCATCCTCAAAGCAAGGTTAAACTTGAGCTAGTCTGAAGTGTTCAATGAGGGTCAAACACTTTTCCAGTCCCAGACTCTAGGTCAAACGTGATTAGCAGTACATGCATTTTTAAGATAAGTCAGCTTTAGGAGGTGTTAAACTTATTAACAGCCTGATCATACCATCGCCAAAATGGTCACACCATTCCCAGGAATCTCAGGGAAGGCCAGGCATCAGGATTAACTCCTCTCAAGCCATCCAGACAACACATTTCACTCTACTCTTTTCTGCCTTTCCTCTGGGAACGTTGCGATCCTTTAGGCTGGGAGCAACCTGCCAGCCTTAGATCTTGAGTACTGACACTGTAGTAGCGTTAAGCCTTGCTCTCAGGTGTCTTCCGTGCCATGCCTTTTGGGCAAGGGCTTGCCCTTTTACCTTTCTGCCCAGGTACATAAACGACAGTGCTATTACTCTGAATTGTCTGGCATTTTTTAGAATAGTGCTTTTTAAACTTTAACTACATGTTTCCACTTCTAGTCAATAGCTAGAGTTTGTCTGAGTTTAGCAACCCAAAGACAATATATAATTTTAAATATATAAAATGGTTTCTCATTTTCATCTCATGGCACCGTCTAGAGGTGTGACTTGATTTTCAAATGCTCAGACTAGGCAATAGTGCAATCCAACTCTAACTACCAAGAGTAAAGTGCTCCCTGTTTACACGCAGTTATATTTCTACATAAACGTATTCCATAAAACATGCACCTTCTCAAATGAGAACTGTACTTTGCCACGCTCTTTTAGCTATATCTATATAGCTGTTTATGATTATTACAGCCTAAACACATCAATCAATTAATTGTCAGATCAAACTCTTCAAGAAATCATACCAAATATTGTTTTAACCTCATTGCTTTAGAAATAACCACTGGCAGTGAAGTAATTTAGACCCCAGAAATGGCAGTGCAAAATAAAACACCCTCTAGCTCTGACACAAGAGCACTCTGTCATGTCTACAGCTTCACTCTATTAAAATAATACATCCTTCAAAGCACTTGTTTTGGCCTTCTCCTGCCTTATCTTATATCCCTTAATGACAGACAATGGAAAGCACTTAATTTCTCTTCCAGGTTTGCATTAATTCATTATAAATAATGCCAGTTTTGTCTCTGCTTTGAGCAGACTCCTGGTGTTAATGTAAAGATGAACCCTTTGCATGGAATTTGGAGAAGAAAAAAAAACAGTTGCAATGATGTGCCAGGTTTGTTCATGATTTACTGTGCATTATGTTCTCTAAAAAGCCTCGATGGCTGGTAGCAGGGGCGAGCTGCTGTTTACCTGGTCTTCACTAACTCATGTGAATCAGAGGGAATGCTCTGGACCAAGGAACTCCCTTCTGCATCTTACCTGAAAGCAAGTGTGTCCACAGCTGGGAACAGCTTTTGATGAAGCTGGTGGGGCAGGTAGTGTGAGAAACCCAATGAGCAGAGAGCCTGCAGCAGGAGCAGTGATTTCTGGGCAGATGAGGGACATAGATATAAAGCAGACAGACCCCCCCTCCCTTCCTTTTTCAGGAGAGGCTTTCATTGTGCTTGGTTCAAGAAGCCCCTTAAAAACTGCTGGATTCAGAGCAAGGTTGGAGAGAAGTGAGGATACAGTGGGCAAGGGAAGATTTATTTTTGTATTCTCTGACTTTTATTGTCTTACAAAGCAGGCCTCACTTGTCTCTTTAAAAAGGTCCATTGTTTTAGTCTGAGCTAAAATAAACTATAACTTCAGAGTTCATTGGGTATTTTTGGCGTGCTTGCTGCAAGAATAATATCTACCTCAAAACTCTTGCTGACTCAGGGTTCTTACCCTAAAAATACCTCTGTGTATCATGAAAGCCTATTTCACAACCAATTGCTATTAATCTAAACTTCGCATGTAGAAGGGAGGAATTGTTATTTTCACCTGTGCATTAAGGAAAACAAAAACTCAGAATAAAATTCCGGTCCTTAATATAACAAAACACAATCTGCATCCTTGACACTGACTAATTATTCAAGCGAAGTGTCCTGCACTGTGTAACTTCTACCGACACAAAATGGCTCTCTGTCACCCTTGGGCAGTTAGACTACTGGAATTGGGGTTACGTTGTTGTTGCTGGAAGTATGATAAGAAATGTGAAGATTTATCTCAGGGTATCAGTTTCCCCTTCCATAGGTCTCAAGCATAATAACATGGCTAGAAGTGGTTACTGTTTTTATAAATATCATGTTTCTAAAATCAATGGCTCCCTAGGTTTCTCCTGGGAGAGAAGGGAAAGGGAGGAAGGAGGGAGCAGTGTATGCCTTCTCAAGCTGATGCTAAAGCTCATGTGGAAGTAACTTCTCTGGATATATATTTAGAGACTTACACCACAGTGTACACCTGAAAGCTCAAGATAAAATAAGAAACCAGTCTGCCGTCTTCACCACCAGCTCTGCCTTCTGTGTCAACATGCGGTAGGGTGAAGGGGCGTTGAATATGGAAAGCAAAAGGCAGTGCTGAAATTATTTTTTTTTTTACATATTGCTTCATTGACTTTGGTAGACACACCTGCTAAAAAGGAGGACATGCCATGAAATGGCAACTGTAAACAGAGAAAAGTCTGGACCAACACTAAACATGCCTGAGAGGAGGAGACATTCTAACTGGAGATAGTAGAATGTCAAGAAAAAAAGGAAACACAACTCGTGTTGAAGAGTATTTTAGGAATAGCAAGGATGTCTGTGAGTCACCCAGCCTAGTGCCTGCATGCTACCTGCTCTCACTGATGAGTGGTAACACCAAAACAGCAAGTGCTCTCAGAAAAGCTACAGAGACCAGCTAAACCTGAAATTATGACATTAATTTTGGGAGTAGGAAAAATTGAATGCTAGAACGTTCAGTTTCATTTGCCCTGGTTTCTGAATGAAGGTTTGAGATGGTGTTTATAAATCAACCCTCATTTTGAAATGGTTGTCCGTTTCCGACTGTCAAGTCCTCTTTAGTAAAAGGGAAAAGTGTATCATTGCTTGCTAATATAGTTTGAGAAAAAAGCCTTCCATATATTAGGTATCTTTACATTTGCTGACTATATCTTTTTAGACTGAAAGTATCCATATAAATATTTGTGTCACACTGAATTATTTTGGACCACTGAAATATTTTTTTTAACCAAAACAATTTGGGGAATGACATGTTGCTTGGGGGAAAAATGTGGGGTTTTGCCTGTGCCAGAGGAATTCTTATGACCTTTTGTCTAGTCCAGTATGTATTCCAGTAGATATATCCCTTTGAAAAGAAGGAATCTGATGGAAGGCAGACCACTTGACAGACTGTCGTTTTTCACCAGAGTTTTTTTGACCAAAAAAAAATTACTCTCATGCAAATATCTAATTAAGTACTGTATAATAATGTGTATAAAGTAGATGGCAGGAACAGGGTTATAAGTAAAAATTGGCATTATTTTAGCTGTGGTGATTTTAACTCTGTATTTGAAATAATATTTTCAAAAATTATGTGTGTTTGTGTTGCTTTGTGTTCATACATCAGATTTTGTTAAACTGCTCTAAAAGTGCTGCTGAAACAATTCCACACAGCAGAACATCATCCCCAGGTCAACAGATACAATGCTAAGATACTTGTTATACCACATACAATTATATTTAGTTACTGATGAACCTTTAGTAATAAAATGCTTCAGGCTTAGCAAGCAGAAGATTTTGATATTTAGTAGAAGAACCTGTCTTTGTTAGAGCAACAATATTCCAGGTACAATTAATGAAATCATCTATTAAAAAAGAATGTACAATTCCCAAAGGTTTAAGATTAAATTTGGGGGGGATTAAGTGGTACAATGATGCTGCTGCAGATCTAGGGAATCTCATTTAATTTCCTAGCCTTCATCTTCTTGTCCAACTCTGCAGGAGTTCAAGATATTCTGATTTGTATGAGAGGAACTTGGTGAGGATCATTTCCCACTCTCAAATGCAAATTTACTATCATACCTTGCAATAAAGCACATCCTTTCTCAACTAAAAGTCTTTAGTTACCAGCTGCAGAAGGCCTGGATAATGCAGAGCCTGATCTCAGCTTGGCTCTTTAAATCAGAATCGTCAGGAGGCATCAAATGAATCACATTACTCGCTATAATTAAAACAAACAAACAAAAAATATCCCAAAACTTGTCCTGGAAACATAATTCTCCCAGATGCTTTGGGGAGCAGACAGTCAAAAATGAGGAGAGTCCAAAACACCTGATTTTTTTTTACTATTTTTAATTTGGCATCAGACTTTCTTGACCTTTCTCAGTAAGGTATGGAGGGAAGGAGAAGTTGTTACTCAATCCCAGCTTTCTCCTTCTCCACAGGTGTTCAGCCAGCACAGGAAGAGGACCGAGAATGCCCTGCCATAGCAGTCTCTGAGGCAGCTGCAGGCCAGAGTCACAGCTGCAGCTTCCTGTCTGCCCAGCAGGTTGTTGGAGGAGCGTCTCGAGGTGGATGGCTCTCACCATGGGTTTCTGCAGCTCATGGATCTCAGCAGCTAAACAGATGATTGTTGGAGACAGCCTAACTACATGTAAAGTACAGCTTTTGTAACAGACTCAGATTCTGAAAACTAGAAGGTGATCTTTTTCAAAAAATTTGACTTCTACTAATTGGGAAACACTTACTTAGCATCATATTGCTGCTTCAGGTGCTAACATGGAAGATCAATGTAAATGTGTTCTAAATCTCATTCATACTAAAAATAGGCTAGTTTGCTAAAATTGTATGTAAGACAACCATGCATGATACTATTCAGCACTCAGCAATCCAGTTTCCAGCCCCTTTATAAGTGCTTACTTTGGGAATATCTACAGTATTTTGTGATATCCAGTTGTGGCTGTTAGATTTAGTAAATTAGAGCAACTTGTTTGCAGCAAACTCACCTTAGAGTGAGTAATGTTCTTTCAAATGTTTTCTGTCAAAAGTGCTTGAGACACAATGTTAGGATGCTTTTAATAACGTATTTGGTTTTTGTTAAAAATAGCAAAGGCAAACACACTGCTCATTAATAATGGGATATAATGTAAATGATAGCTTTTGATAGAGTAAGAGAGCATAGCAAACAAAGAAGAGCAGCAGAGGCAAGTAAAAAGGAAAATAACTTTGAAACTCTGCTGATTAAGATGCTAAAGTAGTTTCCAGTGTTTATTACAAAAAAGCTAATTAAAGAGTTTACATTTTATCATGCACAGTAAAGAACTCCTGACAGGCATTGTTATAATATGAAATGCAGCAGTCTCCAGTAGAGTTTAATTTAGAGCAACAACAAAGAAGGGAAAAAGAAGAAATAAAACAATTGAAATGTTGCAAGCAGACTGCCTTAAGCTCAGGGGAGGCCTTTCAGAAAACCGTTTGGTAGAAGCAATGCAAACTGAGCTACTACCCTGGGAATAATATTTTTCCTGAAATTGTTTCAGGTTGAAGTGTTTATAGCAGGCAGTATATAGGTTGTGTAAGTCACCAGCTAAAAGATTGGGCAAGTGTAGCTTTTCATCAAAGGCTAATCATGCTGATTATATGAGAAGATCCACAGATGCTGGTGTAAACCATTCACCAAGGAATCTGTCATTCCTGCATCATTTTTGATCAGATCAACAGATGTCTGTGCTGTCACTGGTTGCAAATATTAACTTGCTATTAAACAGCATGATGTTTACCAAACATCTTGAACTAGAGCAAAACTTTGACAACTTGTACAGATGTCTTACTTTCTTCCAAACACATTTTGGCCTAAGAATGTACTGGAAACTATTGGCTTCACCCTTGCCCAATTGCTTGGTTATGAATAATAATATATTTTGCATATCAATTATTTTAAGCCAGTCAACCACTGTTTATTTACTTTAACTACAATGGTTTTTTATCATATCTGCAGAGTTGAGGTTGAGAAGATTATTTCATTTTGGTGAGTAATTTTTCTGAAGGACACATGGGAAGGCAACTTTCGTTTGTCATTAGCAGCCCTTGGGTTCTGCATAATATATTTCTCTGGCAGTCAGACGTGCAAGCTGTTACTGAGGACAGAGTTGAGCTGTAGAACACTGGATACATAGAAGACACACTACTCTGTCTCATTTTCTCTGACGGATACAGCTGTACGATTTGCTTTCCTAATGTTTGACTTGGTATCAGAGTTGCAGGAAAATTAATTGGCAGAGAATGAGCTGAGATAAGGTGGCAGCATGAGGAAGGACCACAAATACCTAGTAGCAATCTTTCTTACTGTGTGTTTGAGCAGGGATGTCCCATCCCTTGTTCAACATATCATCATGAGGGGACTTCTGGAACACTAGACTTCTGCTGGAAGCCCAGCCAGCCCAAATATATATGGTTACAGCCACATGATACATGGTCACAGGCTTATCATTCTTTCCTTTGGATTTTTCATTTTAAATTAGTAGAAATTAATCACTTCAGTATGGCATGCAAGACATCAGTACACCTTATTGCCACAAGAGAGCATTCACACTTAGTACACATTTTATCTATGAAAAGGCTTCCTCATATAAATGGAAATTAAACCACCATCATTTTTACTAGGCAGACTTTCTTCTGTTTCTGAAGCTGCTTTCTTCCCATAAAATTTTCTATTGCCTCTACTAAAAAAAGCCTTCTTCACCTATCTCTGAAGTAAGGCTGGGCTGCTTGTCTCACATGGAAGATGCTACAGAGCTCTGGGAATCACAGGTATGCCTTTCTTTCTATCACCCAGACATTGCTGATGTAACTTGTAGATTGAAGTATCAAATGAATTCTACACTAAGTCTACTTGAAATAGCTGGGCTGTCATGTGGGTGCTTGGCTGTGGAGTGGTATTAGTCACACCATACTATTCCAGACCTCTGAAAATGTTTTTGTTTTCCAGACACAATCCACAGTTTTTGTTTTTCATCTGTTGTGTCACAAGTGGCATCTTTCCCTGCCTTCTTCATGTACTGTGGCATTGCTGGACATTCATATTGGTAAAATCCTCTGTTTATATTTTTATTTACTGTAAAACAAAATTTTTAATAAAATTAATTTGCTCCAATGAAGATCAAGTCAGTAGACAGTCACAGCATGCTGCAAAGTCAATTCGTTCACTCATTCTTTTCAATTGGTTGGATTTGATATCGTTCTTTTTGTGTTGTTGTTGGAAACTAAATGCTCTCCTTACAGCAAATGCACCTGTATCTCCCAACACGTCTCCTTTACTCTTGAGCACTGCATTATGCTGTCTTGCCATTCAAGACAGCTTGACCTGTGGGTACCTTGTGTTACCCATTACCCAGTATGTACCAGCACTGCCATCAGCACTGGTGTAAGGTGCTGTACACCAGCCATGTCAGGCCTGATTCCTCCATTGTCTGCCCTTCCCCACAGTCAAACGTGGGCTTTCATGCTCCTGTTTTTTTATGGAATACTGACTCCAGTTTGTTGATTAGAGCCTAATCCCAGATCCATTGGAATAAAGAAAAATTTGTTCCTGTTAATCCAATTCATTTCAGGATATTTTGTGTGTGTTTACAAAGATGTTCACATTGCTCTTGAAAATTTTCCACCTTCTTTGTGACTGTAATGTACAAATAAAAATTTCTTATTCATGTATGTCTTTATTTTCCTAAGCTTACATATGAGGAAAATTAGACAAGTCTTCATGCAACACTAGGCTTAAATATACCTATTAATGGGTCGTATTTCAAATAACTGGATTTCCTTTACTCTTTTTTACTCCTGCTGTCTGTTTCCAGCCTTCTCCAATCACATTTACTGTATCATCATTTTACATGAAAGGAAGTTTTTCTTTACCACTAGTCTCATAAAAATAAAAAAATACAATGAAAAATATCACCAAAAGAGCCAATTTTTCTCAGTTAAGCTTAATGTAAGTTCTGGCTACCTAGAGTGGGCAGAGATAGACGACAGAAATGAGACTTCAGACAGCTTTCTAAAGAATGAAAATCACTCCTCTCTTGCCGTATTGTTGTTGCAAAGAGACACCAGGTTACTGGTAGAGAAGCTCTAAAACATACAGAATTCACTGGCTGCAGAGGCCAGAGACACACATGGCTGGGGATGTAGCCCATGGATTTGTGTGCTGGTGTTAAGCATACACTGGTGCATTGCTCAGCAGCAGAGAGTAGTGGCAGTTATTGGTGCTCTGCCATACAGGAACACGACAGTATTTTGTCTCCAATGATGGCTATGAACAGATGATATTTACTTGGCAATTGCTGAGAGGAGTTTTGGTTGATTTTCTTTTTTTTTTCTAATTTATAACACTGGATTACATTTAAAAACCATATTAATCAACCTCACTTTGGCTTTTTAATTGATTTTTATGTTAGATCAAATAAATTTTGTTTTAGCTTTTGGAAGACTGTTAAGGAAATCATAACTGTTATCAAATGCCAAGAGGATATCTATGTCTCAGTGCAGAAATCATTCTATTTATTCCTATTTGCTCTATTTCTTTCAGAAAGGAGGTGTCATTGCCAGTGACTCTTCATGTACAGACACTATTTGACTATGAATTGCAACCCCAGCCAATGTCATTTTGATTTTACTCTTATCTTTCATTTCAAGGAACATTCCCACAACCTTTACCCCTCCCCCACATAGTCAGACACTCTGAGGCGCAGTGTCAATCATTAGACACAAAAATATTTCAGTTATTTAAAAGTTGGAATATTTGTCACAAGCTCAAAAGATAGAGATCTAATGACTCTACCAGAGACTTGCTTATAAATACGTACCCATGCTATTCTCAGAACGCAGTGTTATTATTATTATTATTTCCTTAGTGACACTTAAAACAGAAACACATTTTTCTCCTAGAAAATGCTGGCAGTATGTGCTGGTATCTCAAGGCAGAAAGGTTGCTTTCCCCCAGGCAGTGTGCTGGCAACTTTCACATGGACACACATGACTGAGATGCCTGTAGGCACACTTGCTTTCATTTTTTCCATAATCCAATATGTTTAAAAACAGCCATGCTAACAAACATTAGAAAGAGGAGTGGGAAGTGAAGGTCTATGGGACTGAACTTCAGAAATTTAGTACAGTTAGAAGAAGAAGGTGATCAGATTAAAAATATGGAGTGATCTGTTATAAGACCTCATCTGAAGTTGAAAAGTTACTACATGCAATCGAAGTGAAGCGTAGTGCTTGAAACAATAAAACAGAGAATGTTCTAACACTCTAACATATGGTTTGTAAGTAAACCTTTAATAAATTACATATTATCAAAATAATTCACTGATTACTACCTTTGTTGCATTGTGTTACTCCGTTCTTGCATTCTTTCAAGATCTTTTGAATGCACATATACCGTGTATGGTGTTAATTGCTTGCATTTGAACAGATACAAATCCAACTTTCCTGTGTCAGTATGGTTTTGCTCTTGCACATACATACGATGAAATGACAGAACCACATCACGGTGCAACTGCAAAATTTGAGCCCATCTTGAAAGCTGTGGCTGGTCATTTACTTTATTATAAGATGAGTTAATCTCCTCTTTTGACTGTCCAGAACATGACACTGAGACCTGACAGTCTATAAAAGAATTTTGTTCATCCACAGAGAAGCTGAAATATCACCTGTGGCTGTGGAATGCATTCTGCAGCATTTATTTTATACAGAGTTTTCGTTAATACCTTGGAAAATGCGAGTGGAAAAAACTTTGTACAATGCTTTAGAACTAGTTTACCAGATTCATTAGAAATTGCTACCTTTTGTGAAGTAACTTGAAATATTGCTATAAGGAATAATAAGTAGTATTGTTTCACCAGACATTCTGGGCACTTATTGTGAAAGGACTGGTTAAATTATTTGCATTCTCATGTACTGGATGAGCTTCCTGCAGTATGTTTCCTAAAAGCCTACATCAAAACATTACATCTGCTGTTAAACCCTAGCTACAGTTATGCATTTTTATGTAAATCATGGTATTTGCAGACCAAGAGTGCAGACTAGATTGTTTCGGTTTTTTGCTCATTATGTAGTGATTAAAACAGTTGCAAATATTTCAAACTGGTTTACATCTGTGTTATCTGACCACAGCCATGCTAAGCAAGTCTTATTACTGACCATACTAGCCTTCATAGGAATAACATTAATATCTTAGATGCAGCAAATAATTATTCCAGTTGTGTAACAACATTACATGATTACAGTTTCATGGGGTTTCCTTGTATAGTGTAGAAAGAAAAAACAAACAATCAAGAATTAATGCCATCTAGCACATATAGCTTTAAATGTATACATGGGAGATAATAACTCATGGGAAATACAATTGGGATAGTGCTTATATTGTACACTACCATATATCTGCTGCAAAACCAATGCTGGTTTTGCTGTATCTTATGAATACCAGTTGAAAACAGGTTGACTATGAAGTACCAAGCAGTAATTATGGTGTGTAAACTTTGGAAAAAACTTTTCATTTAAACTTTGGAAACAACTTTTCTGTTTTTCCAGTGCAATAGCTCATCTTGCTAGGAGTTTTCAGTTGTTAGATGAGCTCAGCATGTAACACACACACACTGACTTTGCTCTGCAATAGTATCAGATGTGTGCATATTATATGCTTTGTTGTGTTTGTTTGCTTCTCACTTAGCATAGAATTTATCTAGTGATATACAGCCCTTATATATTACTAATATACTGCAGTATAACACCAGCAAAGCACGAGACAATATGCAGTCTAATTGTTTTGATCAAACATGACATAGACTTTGTACTTGCGCTAGACACATATTTCTGTAAGTTATAGCTTTCACAGTACTTGCTTTCATTTTTTTGTAATCCTGTCTGTTTCAGACCCTGAAGAATGCAGCACAACCGTTTCAGTTTTCAACCTGTCAAGACTTTGCACAAATGATTTGTCAAGAAAAAGTCTAATTATGTCTGGCTTAAGGCTTCCATGTTAAACAGGAACAATTGCGGTGACTGTGAAAGAACCGCCTCCTGGCACTTCAGTAAAATGTGAAAGCAGCATGATTGTCCTGCCTTGTTTCTTTCCATCAACACCCTGTGGTCAGAAAAAGAAACCACCAAATACCTCACTTCCATTTCTATCAGTTTCTTGTGACTGGCAGCACCTTGGCATTTGCCTTGTACTTTATGTGAGTCATACTGCTAGGGCAACAAGAAAGCCTGTTGAATA
Organism: Hemiprocne comata; assembly: GCA_020745705.1. Taxonomy (NCBI): domain Eukaryota; kingdom Metazoa; phylum Chordata; class Aves; order Apodiformes; family Apodidae; genus Hemiprocne; species Hemiprocne comata. Next base: position 97,306,459 of record CM036587.1, on the reverse strand, counting down.
CAAAGTCTGAAACTAAGCAGACATCAAGCCAAGAGCTGCTACAGCAGCAATCAAGCAGATTAGCTTAAGTAATTCTGATGAGCATAATAAAACTCAAAATGAATGAGAATGTTTGGAGAAAAAACAGAAATGAGAGCAAGAGTAAGTGATGTGGTGCAGTTAAATACTTCATACAACATACCAGTTTTGCTATGGTTATTTTTTCAACATTCTGACATATCAGCAACCATTTTTCCTATTTTATTTGTCCATTTCAAACATGTTATCCTTCTTTTCCAATAGAGTCTACAAGCAGCAACAATACTTGTATTCTTAATTGAGGATGTCATCCACATGACTATTTAGTGAGTTCATCACTAGTACAAGTGGAAGATTTCCAGAGACATTACTGCTGGGTGTTTTGAAGTAAAATACTGTAAAACCAATAATGATAGATATATATATAACAAGTAAGGAAATACATGGCAAAAACAACAGAGCACAAATAAATTGCTTCTATGGAAATTTGGCCTACATTCAAAAAATTATTGCAGCCTTTAGTGCCTTCATTTTACAGTGCCCATCTCAAGACAAATCAAAATGTCTGCTGAGTTTTTAGAAAGAACTGATCACCTACATCCTGAAAACTGTTTTTAAAGCCTTTAAGATATTCCTAAACCAGCAAGGCCACAAACGTCACTGGAGGGTATGCTCTCCAAAGGGAATATTTGGCACAACTAAAATAATAACAAAACCTAGAAACTCATTTTGCTACTGTGTTGGGTTTGCATGACAAGGTTTTGGGGGGGTGGGGGCTACAGGAGTGGCTTCTGTAAGAAGCTGCTAGAAACTTCCCCTATATCTGATAGAACCAGTGCCAGCTGGCTCCAAGACAGTCAAGGCCAAGTCCATCAGCAACAGTGGCAGTGCCTATGGGATAACATCTTTGAGAAGGGGGAAAGAAGAAAACCTGCACAATTGCAGCTGTAGAGAGGAGTGAGAATGTGTGAGAGAAACAAGTCTGAAGACAGCAAGGTCAGTGCAGAAGGAGGGGCAGGAGGTGTTCCAGGTGCCAGAGCAGAAATTCCCTTGCGGCTGATGGTAAAAACCATGGTGAGGCAGGCTGTCTTCCTGCAGCCCATGGGGGTCCAGGGTGGAGCAGATATCCACATGCAGCCAGTGGAGTACCCCATGCCAGAGCACAAGGATGCCCTTAGGAGGCTGTGACTCCATGGGAAGGCTGGGCTGGAGCAGAGTCCTGGTAGGACCTGTGGTCTTGTGGAGGGAGGAGCCCAAAATGGAGCAGGTTTGCTGGCAGGATCTGTGACCCCTTGGGGTACCCACACTGGAGCAGTTTGTGAAGAACTGCTGACCATGGGAAGGACTCACATTGGAGAAGTTCGTGGAGGACTGTCTCCTGTGGGAGCGACCCCAGGCTGGACCAGGGGAAGAGTGTGAGGAGTCCTTCCCCTGAGGAGGAAGCAGTGGCAGAGACAACGTGTGATGAACTGACCACAAACCCTATTCCCCATCACCCTGTGTTGCTTGGGAGGAGGAGGTAGAGAGATCGGGAGCAAAGTGATTTGAGCCTGGGAAGAAGAGAGGAGTGGCAGGATGATGTTTTAAGACTTTATTTCTCATTACTGTGCTCTGATTTGATTGGAAATAATTTAAACTAATTTGCCCAAGTCAAGTCTGTTTTGACCATGACAGTCAGTACTGAATGATCTCTCCCTGCCCGTATCTCAACACATGAGCCTCTCATTATGTGTTTTTCTCGTCCCTGTCCAGCTGAGGAGGGGAGTCATAGAGTGGCTTTGGTGGGCACATAATGTCCAGCCAAGGCCAAACCACCATAGCCATCTGCCTCATGATAGTGCCCTGACGTAGCAGGAGCTGCAAAGTTCAAAACTTTCAGGCATTCACAGTTTATTTCCTACTACTCTGCATCTGCTGCTTACTAGCTCCCACTAGTCTGTAAATCGACAGGGCATAGGAGAAGACTGAAGGTCTCATAAGCACTGTTTTTCATCCCAGGAAAATATGGGCTGACAACTAGGAAGATGAATTCTCCCTTTTTTATTATCAGAAACACTTCATTTTTGAACTGCAGAAAAGCAGGGAAATAACATAGGCCTTTTGTGATCAGCATCAACTTACTGAAATTTCTTCAAGCTCTCCCAGGGAGGACCTCTGGAATGAGTAGCTAACAAGTGACGCTTAGAAAAGTTGTCACCAATCAGTAATGATATCAGTATTTGGCTTCTGCATGATTTGAGCAGAACAATGAGGCTAATCGTGATTAAAAAGCTAATAAAAGTCTCTTAGTCTTTTGATACCATGAGCTGACACTTGGTGACAGACACAAAGATTTCCATGCAACCAATTATATTGACCAGAATATTTAGAAGCAGCCTTTATCACTGCAGTATTCTGGTGTATTCCCTCAGAACAGTGAAGAGAGAACTTCGTGTCTCACCTGACAAGTTCCCTTGTGTTTCTGCTGGCAGGTATCAGCTTACATACTATGGTGAGTGTGAATCATTGTCTTATTTATCTAATTAGAACATGGGATAGAGCATTCAGCATCCTATGAACAAAACGGATTTGAAGGTGGTGGCTTAGATCCTGCTTTAGGGGATTGAGGTACAGGGTATGGGGGGACCTGAATTATTGTGGAAGGGCTGATCTGGTGGATGTAAAGCCCTCAGCTGGAGCCCTCCAGCAGGCAATATAGATTCAGATACACTTAGCTGCTCAACATGAACCATTTCTAGTGTTTCTTTTAGGAGCTTATGTGTAGTCAGGAAGCATACCCACTTATATTTAGTGGGCAAAATAGTCAATATTTCAAAATCCAGTATTTGCTGTGGGAAGTCCACACTGAGACTCCATACAATGCATTCAGTGGATTGGACTTTCACATCCTGATATGCTACACGATAACTTCCCCATGCAACAAAGCCCTTAGGGCAGGACTAGAGATAATTATACTGGTGTTAGACCTACAGTCATATTTGAGGAAGTTACGTGCAGATTAACATAGTGAAAATAAAGAGCCTATGGTACTGTCTCAGGTGACTGCAGGCTTCTTGAAAAACATAACAAAATAAACAATGCCAAAGATTAATTTCTTTAGTACTCACCTAGAGAGGGAAGGAAGGGTCAACAATAGTAGAAGTATCACTTAAAGCTGTTCTGTGCTCTTTGAAAGCTTGGCACTTAGTCCAGGAACACATGAAAGGGTATTAGGGAACCTTTTCTCTATCTTCTGTGAAGGAAACTAGAAGCCACTGAGGTCACAGAAGGAATCTACTATACCTTGTTACAACAGTTGAGCTATGGGACTACTGAAACAAATACACTTACCACATTTATCAGTATTTGACAGAGTAACAAGATTTTAAATTCTCAGGAAATGCTTTTTGGGCTCTTTTTCCCTTTCTAAATTTAAATTGCAATTAATATTCTGATTCTTAACAGAAAAATAATTCTTCGGTTCCCCAGATGATTTTCAGCAAAGGTTATTTGGAAAAAGAAAAGCCTCTTTTTTCTACCAAATCCACAGACTATTTCTTGGTTATCTGGTATTCTGTCTACACACTTTAGCAAAAAGATTTATAATTCCTAGTGCCATATTTTTCAAAGCCCAGATGTTTTTTCTCTGCAACATCTTACATGACCATCACAAAAGCAGATTTACATTATTTTACTTTTTCCTTTCTTTACTAGATGGTTTTTATGAAGTATTGCCTCCTTTTTTGGCCAGCTAATTCAAATTCACTTGGGCCAGTAACTGTATTTTTAAGAAGAGTATGTAGATCCTCCTGATTAGTTCAGATTGTTTGGGTTGTCTCTTGATATGTTTGAATAAGTAAGTGAAATAAACAATGGCACTCCCAGGAAAATAGCCTTGCAGTTCTCATAATCAAGTAACTGCCTCTTCACCTTCTCCCTCTACCCTCATGTTTGGCAAAAGCCCCTCTCACATTTCAGGTCATAGTCATACTTTAGAGATCTGTTATAGTAACAGCCAAGACTTCTAGAGGATTCAACACTGCATAGCAGCTAGAAAGAATAAGAGACAAATGTCACAGGACATAGAGCCTGATGATAATTGCTTTATGGGAAGAAAACCACAGGACACTGTTTCTCTCAAGTGGTTCTGAAGAGCATGGGAATTTGCACAGTGTGTCTTGTATAAGCAATATTTATTATGAAGCATGATTTGGCTAATATGGAAAGGAAGAGAAAAAGAGTTTCAAATTTATTTGTACTTGTTTTGTTTCTTAAAAAGTTAATCCTGATCTGTGTCAAATTCCATGCTGATTTAAATTTTTTTCCCACTGCTTTGTACCTCTGGGGCAGAAGGTATACATGCCTTTGGTGTATTATGGTGACTGTACAATGTCCAATAAAGCTGATTACAATAAAATAAACTTACTCTAAACCTCCAAAAAAAAAAAAAGGTAAAACACATATTTGACTATAGTATATTTCTTGTTCTTACACAAGAAAATGTTCTTAAATACAATTAGTTACTTAACTTAAGTGAAACTGTCTGAAGAGATTAAAGAGAAAATGTTATATTTGGTACTGTGAGTATAATCTACACAGGAATCTCCTTTTATTATATGCCTAAATGCAACAAGGAAGTTTTGTAAAATCTGTTTGAATTCTTCATCTTGCGACATTTATGGCTCAGTTTTAAATCCAGGCTGCTCAGAATCTTCACTTGCAAGCCCTATGAAGCATATGTGTCGTCATCTTATTGAAATCATGAAACACAATAATTTAATGCACTTACATTGTGTTTGGAGAAAAATAAATTTCTGGTTCTGTCATTGCATGGTGAGACCCTAATCTCTGCCTTAGTTACGTAACATTTATAAAATCAGTGGAGTAAACAATAGCAAAAAAGACTCTTAACAGAAATGGGCATAAGAAGTTTCAAACTGCAGATGTTTATCTTGGAAATTTATCTATCTGAAAAGGCTCTTCTTAGTGACTAAAAAGATAAATTATCTTCCTTGAGAGCTTTCTAGCCATTCATCATTTAGAAAATATTGGTCACTTTTTTGAGTGAAACTGACTCATGAGCATATGGTACAGAACCCTCAATTAAATGAGGAATTTAAGGACTTGAGCTTTCAGGATGTGAGTGAAGCAAAAGACAGAGGTGGACTATTTGACAAAAAACACAATTAAGTCATCCTTCTTTGTCTGTGTACATGATTTGGGCCATAAGCAGAGGAGGGACTTTTAAGCTCTGAATCAATTTTTACAGATGCATCAACTGCAGACCTGAGTTGCACATGCAAGTGTGGGCTCTGAACATTTGCTCTGTATGCAATGTTTCTTCAAAGCTAAAAGCAGTCAATGGAGTTACTCCAGATTTATATAAGACAGTAGTTCTATTTAGAAATGATTCATCTAGAGATTTTTAAAAATCTGTATTTTATTTTATTATTTATTTATAGTTTATTTATCAGAACAAGATTTAAATGTATATTATTTTGAATATGCTATATTAGTTTGTTTAAAAATATATATTAACTGATAAATTGTCTTGCTATTAAATAATTTCAAATCCAAACTGCCTGTTGCTATAGTAGTTCACTTTTATGTGATAAAACAACAGAAAGCACTGGGATGTACATACATCAAGAACTTCGTTCTTGCTGCTTTTAAGAAGGGGAAAGAGGGAAGGGAAGGGTAAAGTTAAAAAGTAAAAGCAAAAATCCAGCATAAGAAAGACCTCTACCACAAGCAGTCCAGACTTCATCTGTGATTCCCAGTTTCAGCCCTGAAATCTTACTATCTTTCAGAAAATTGTATGGGATGTCCAATCTTCTTAAAAACTACAAGACTGAAATAATCGTGGGTAGTTTGCAACTTTTTGTAACAATCAAAACCAGGAGGCACAGCACAGCTAGCACCAGTAATCCAGGGAGTTCCTGGAATGCATTAATGTCAATTTCCTTCTCTAAGTGGTAGAGGAACCAAAGAGAAAAGGTGCTATGCTGGATCTTGTTCTTACTAACAAGGACATGCTGATGGACAACATGAAGCTTAATGACAGCCTTGGCTGCAGTGACCATGAAATGATGGAATTCACGATCCTTATGGCAACAAGGAGGGTGCTCAGAAAACTCACTTCCCTGGACTTTAAGGCAACAGACTTTGACCTCTTCAGGGATCCGATTGGTATGGTACCATGGGATAAAGCCCTGGAGGGGAGAGGAGCCCAAGAAAGCTGGTCAATATTCAAGGATCACCTCCTCCAAACCCAGGGGCAATGTGTCTCAACATAGAAGAATACAGACAATAATGCCAGGAAGAAGCATGGGTGAACAAGGAGATCCTGGTGACACTTAGATGCAGAAAGAATCACAGAAGCATAGAATTTTTAAAGTTGGAAAAGACGTCTATGATCAAGTCCAAATGTGAACCCAACACTACAATACCAACTGAATCATATCCTGAAATGCCACATCTACATGTTTTTTGAACACCGGATGATGACTCCACCACTTCCCTGGGCAGCCTGTTCTAATGCTTGACCACTCTTTCAGTAAAGAATTTTTGCCTAATATCCAATCTAAATCTCCCCTGATACAACTTGAGGCCATTTCCTCTTGTCCTACCACTGATTACTTGGGAGAAGAGACCAATACTCACCTCACTACACCCTCCTTTTGGGCATTTGTAGAGAACGATAAGGTCTCCCCTCAGTCTCCTCTTCTTCAGAGTAAACACCTCCAGCTTCCTTAGCCACTCCTCATATTACTTGTGCTCTAGACCCTTCACTAGCTTCATTACTTTTCTTTGGACTTGCTTTGGACAGAGGGTGGAAGCAAGGACAGGTAGCCTGAGAGGTGTACAAAGAAGTTGTCCGAGCAGCCAGGGATCAGGTTAGGAAAGCTAACACCCAGATAGAATTAAATCTGGCCAGGGACAGAAAAGCTTCTACAGGTATGTCACTAATAAAAGGATGACTAGGGACAGTGTGGGCCCTCTCCAGAAGAAAACAGGAGACCTGGTCATGCCAGATATGGAGAAGGCTGAGGTACTAAATGACTTTTTAACCTCAGTCTTCACTGGCAAAGGCTCTGGCTACATTACCCAAGTTGCAGAAGACAAAGACAATGACTGGGAAATGGAAGATCTGCCCACTGTAGGAGAAGTGCAGGTTGAAGACCATCTCAAGAACCTGAAAGTGTGTAAGTCCATGAGACTTGATGACATCCGTCTCTGGCTCTTGAGGGAACCAGAGGATGAAGTTGCAAAGACACTGTCCATCATATTTGAGAAGTCATGGCAGTCTGGTGAAGTTCCCACTGACTGGAAAAGGGGAAACATAACCCCCATTTTCAAAAAGAGAAAAAAGGAAGACCTGGGGAACTACAAGCCCGTCAGTCTCACCTCTGTGCCCAGCAAGATCATGGAGCAGATCCTCCTGAAGTCTCTGCTAAGGCACATAAAAATGTGGAGTTGGTTGGTGGCAACCAACATGGCTTCACCAAGGGCAAATCGTGCCTGGCCAATGTGGTGACCTTTTACAATGTGGTCACAGCATCAGTTGTCAAGGAGAGAGAAACTGACTTAATCTACATGAACTTGCACAAAGCATTCAACACTGCCCTGCATGACATACTGGTCTCTAAATTGGAAAGATACGGATTTGGTGGATGGACAACTCAGTAGATAAAGTATTGGCTGGATGGTCGCACTCAAAGAGTAGAGGTCAATAGCTCAATGTCCAAATGGAGACCAGTGATAAGTGACATTCCTAAAGGGTCGACACTAGGACCAGTTCTATTTAACATCTTTGCCAGCTACATGGACGGTGGAATTGAGAGCACCTTCAGCAAGCTGTGTCGTGGGGTTGGCACGATGGAGGGAAGGGAGGCCATCCAGAGGGACCTTGGCAGGCTTGAGAGGTGGGCCAATGTCAACCTCATGAAATTCAACAAGGCCAAGTGCAAGGTCCTGCAACTGGGTCAGGGCAATCCCAAGCACAAATATAGACAGAGTGAAGAATGGATTGAGAGCAGCCTTGAGGAGAAGGACTTGGGGGTGCTGGTTGATGAGAAGCTCCACATGAGACAGCAATGTATGCTTGCAACATCTGAAGAAGTGTGGCCAGCAGGTCAAGGGAGGTGATTCTTCCCATCTACTCCACTCTCATGAGACCCCACCTGGAGTACTGTGTCCAGTTCTGGAGCCCCCAACACAGGAAGGGGGTAGAGATCTTGGAGCAAATCCGGAGGAGGGCCACGAAGATCATCAGAGGGCTGGAGCACCTCTTCTGTGAAGACAGGCTGGGAGAGTTGGGGTTGTTCAGCCTGGAGAAGAGAAGGCTTTGGGGAAACTTTATAGCAGCCTTCCAGTACCTGAATGGGCCTACAGGAAAGCCAGGGAGGGACTTTTTTTCAGGACATGTAGCTAAAGGACAAGGGGTAATGGCTTAAAACTGAAAGAGGGTAGATTAGGTTAGACATCAGAAAGAAATTATTTAGTGTGAGGGTGGTGAGACACTGGAACAAGTTGCCCAGAGGAGCTGTGGAAACCCCATCCCTGGTCGTGTTCAAGGCCAGATTGGCTGGGGCTTTGAGCAACCTGGTCTAGTGGGAGGTGTCCCTGCCCATGCAGGGGGATTGGAACTAGATTATCTTTAAGGTCCCTTCCAACCCAAACATTTCTATGATTTGGCAGTTATGGGACCCTTGTTCTGTATGATATGTACCGGCTGGTCTATTGCTGCTTTGGACAGAAACTGTTTAAGAAGCCAGGCTTCTTAAAGTTCCCAGGCTGATCCTTGATACCTGATCTTTTCTTTCTTATCAATCAGGGTGCTCTGATAAAAATGTGGACAGAAAGACTTTAGACTCTGTTTTAGGAGATTATAGTAAATAGATGAAGAGGCGTCCTGCTAGGGCCTTAAGCCCAAGAAAACTTTGTCTCAAAAGATAACTTCCCAAATATAGAGACTTTCTCTGTTTATTCCCAGAAACCTGGCCTTCGATGACTCGGTAAAAAAAATTAAATACAAGATTGATGCATCCAGTGGTGCATTGGTGACACATTTATTCAAGTCTAGAAATTCTAGGCTGCTGCTACCTGTCTCAAGTGATCCAATATCACTGGAGTAGACTTGTCTACTGAAGCAGCAAGGGCTGCAAACAACTGAGAAGCCTCTAAACTTAGCTAGGGATGGCTCAGCATAATTATATCTTGCTCTCTGATATAACATGCTGACATGTAATTATAGCATTTTGATTGTGAATTGCAATGATACAGTCTTTCAAATGGCAAAACACAACAATGTCAGAGGTCCTAAGAGTCCTGCAAATCTCAGCTGTACTTTTCCCATTTATTTCATTTCTATGTGCAGACTAGTGAACTTTACCTGAGGAAGCACTAAAAATAAATCTGAGCAACCATATGAGGATTTGAATTTTTTTTTATAATTTCAGTTTGTATGACATACATTTACGTGCAGCCTTGAGGTGTTGCAAAGCAAAGTTTCAGCAAATTCCATCCAGGACAACAAAATATGCGAAAAGCCTTGTTAATATGCATTTTCCATCCAGTGATATAAATTATTAAATATTAACTAAAAATCATTTGCAAGAGAAGCCAAAGCAATCCAGGCTCTAGAAATTAGTTTCTCCATATAACACTAACTGTGCATTTACATCTCAAACCTGTTGGTGTCCAACTGAAATAGGCTAAAGGAACTACTCTCTGCTAATAACCATGAAGAAATGCTAATAATGCTCTGTGAGGACTGGCACAACTGTGAAATAAATTTTCCTGTTATTCAGAAATAAGAGAATCAAAAAACCAAACATAGCTAGTTTGATAAATCATTCAGGACAATAAAAACTTTTTTACTGAGTTACTTCATCAACTGTAAGTCATTTCTGATTTTTGAAGTGGACTAAAAAGAATGCCATCTGTGAGAACCACAACCAAATGTGCACCTACCTGTAGACACTCCAGCTCTGAAGAAGCAACTTTTAGAGTCATATGAGATGGCTTTAATATAGTGGTCAGTGTGGGATGGAAAAGTGAGATAATGCCCTTAACAACATGCTTTAACTTCTGGTCAGCCTTGAATTGGTCAGGCAGTTGGACTAGATGATTGCTGTTGGTCCCTTCCAACTTCTTTTCCAATATACCGGCCTTTCCATTTAAAAATCCATTACAGAATGACAATTTTAAGCCAAATGAGGCTACGTAATGATAGTCACACTTTTCAGGGACTGTCTAATCTCCATGACATGCAATGCAACACAGACTCTGCAATGTTGTACAGAAGAAAGGCTGAAAGTATTTGTGGAATTAAAAGAAAACTTTGGTCATTGTGGACTCTTGGACCTGGAAATACACCTTCATTTGACAAGATACTGACTGGTTTTGTACTAACTAATGATGTATCACTCAGTGCAATAACTACTTTCAGAAGAACAAATAATTTAATAAGCCTTTAGACAAAGGAGTGCCACTGGATACTAGTTGCATCCTATCTCTGGTCCCCAGATCTGGTCTTAGCAGTCATTAGTTCATAGCATAGCAAATACTTCAATTGCAGGTCAGACTAAGTCCAAAGCAGCCCTTAAGCAGCAGTTCTTGAGTGCCGGAGACATAGAAGGCTTCTTTTTTCAATTACTGCTCCTTTCTTTTTTTTCTTTTTTTTTTTTTTTTTTCTTTTCTTTTTTTTTTTTTTTTTTAATTATTTGCAGGCATCTTCAGTGCCAGGATGCTGTATATGTCTTCGGCACTAGATCTTAGTCCTATTGGTTTCTACATTGACTGCAGAGAGCTTAGCACCTGGATTCTGCTTCTGTGTGAAACAGATACTTCCCTTGCTGGAAGACCTCAGCTATTGACAAACAGACCATCTACTCTGTGTCAAAAAGGTATATATATAGCATGGATGTGGTCAGTACAGTGTTTGGTATTCCAAGAGGTTTAAACTTTTTCGGATGAGGTGGGAATGAGGTACACACTGGAAGAGCATGTGTTGTCAGGAGCAGTGATCAATGACTCTTGTCTCAAGGAGTGTTCCTGACTCTGTAGAGTCTGAATACAGCCTATCAGACTTGATGGATTCAGAGTGGAGCAGAACAGATGTAAATCTGTCTACATTGCTTGACCTAGGGATTAAATGGAGCTGAATAGCAGAGTTTCCAGAGGCACTGTAAGGAAAAGTCTCGTTTTTTTGCAGATCTCACCAAAAAAGCAACATTAACTTTACTGGCAGGATAACAGCATCATCTGTAATCTGCAAGCCCTTTTTGAAGCTGAATCTTGGTCCTGTTTGCAGGACCAGTTTAAATGGAGGAAACAAAGAGAGTGAGGTTTACTATTGACATTTTTTCTCAGAACCAACTGATGCAGCAGATTTTTTCAATCTTAACATCTTTGTGTTATACTCAAACCCAGAATTAATGCAGAGAAAAAAATCTCAGCTAGCATAATAAAAAATCCTGAAAAAAAACCAAACACTTTCTTTATAGTATATATATATTCATAAAATACACTTGGACAGAAGGAGTGGGATGGCACTTGAACCTGACTATTTGGTAACATCATTTTTTGAGAAAAATTAATTTAGCTTGTATGGCTGTGAAATAGTGTTTGACATCTATAAATTCTTGAGTTACTGTGCTAGGGAAGTACCAAAATGTTGTTCTTTGGTATAAACTTTGCAATTAAATGAAAAGATCAAAATAATTAGGCTGCAAAATATGTGCTCCTGAGAAATGTGATATGGCAGCAAGCAAAGAATAAATAAAAAATATTCATAAACTAAAATTATATTTGAGTTATCTACATTTGAGTTGTACCGAAGTTATATATGCCTTATAAATATATAAAGCTCAGGATCTCCCAGAATTCTACTAGTTCTATAGTAACATTTTTTCAGTGTAGGCTGATGAATCTATGAAAAAAAGTATCCCACTTGATTAGTGTTGAAACAAATACCTGAAAAAATACGTGATAATTTTGGAAGAGGTGCCTGCAAATTATTAAGTCAGTGTTGTAGACTGTAACAGCTTTCCTTCTGATACACTGCTTAAAGCTCTTATCCTGAAGCTACACTTGACCTCATTTGAATTCTGGGCCTTCACAAAGGTGCAGCAGGTCCTTCACAAACTGCTAACTGAAGAAGCAGGATATAAATGCAACCCGCTAAATCTTTACTATTTTCTTGACAAACTCTTCTCAGCTTTCTTATTATGAATTTAGATAACAATCTGAAAATAATCCTTTGGTATGTTTTAAAGATGGATTAAAAATTGTGCATTAGCTGTGCACTCGTGTTAGAGTCATTCTCTGCCATGTAGTCTCCTAAGTACATACTCGGCACATTCCTGTGTGGCATATGATGTGAGCTACCCCTCAACTGGACTTACAGTAACTAAAGAACAATATTATGATAGGGATATACAATAATGTCATATGTATATGATAAAGAAGATCATCTTCTGCAGCACCCAGATTGGATATTTTTTCCAGTGCAGCCAGAATTTTATTTCATCATCTCCAAGAAATATCTCAAACCATTAAAGTGCAGTTGATCACTCAAGCAACATCTTGAATTGGTGAGTAGCTGAAAGGTTACATTGTCACAGGATAATGGACAGATGTTTGGGAAAAACTTGTGGCCATTATAGTAACATTTATGTGCTCTTAACATTATTGCATAGATTTTGACTAAAATTCACTCAGTGACCCCATTGAGGTCTATGCAAGAATAACAGACTCTTTCAGAGTTTTATCCTACTCCGGACAAGTACAAAAGTTATTTTCATCACCAAAAGTGAATAATTACACTTCTCCAGTGAATGTGTCAATGCATGCACCCTTGAAGGATATCAGACAGACTTGCTAGTCCAGAAATCTGTGCAGCATAACATTTCCTTTCCTAGAGCCTAGTTCCAAACACACTTGTGACTGAGGGGAAACAATATGAGTAGATTTAAAGATGCAGTTATCTCCAGTGACTTTCAAGGAATCAAAGCCAATATATACTAGCTAAAATTCTGTTTCCACCACTACCAGAATACGTCATCCAATTGAGTTGTTCTTGTGTAGCCAAAGTGTCCTCTGTTGATTTTCATCTTAAGAAATGCTGCTATATCTGTGGTCTCTTCACAATTCTTCAAGTAGATACGTATCTTCCTTCTTACAATTAACGGTCTCAAATTTATATGCTAATTTAACTATCTTCTAAGTATTCCCTAAATCTCACACCCCTTGGGCATGACTTTTTATTCAAAATGTATTATTGCTCTCCTACTAGAGCAAAAATCTGTGCTGATCCAGGGAAGGACTATTTTTACAGCGGGAAGAAAGGTGATCTCCATTTCAATATATGTGTACTTAATAGTATTGCTCCTTCTAACATGACACTTTTGGTTCTCTGGAGCTGACCTGTGGAGATTCAGAGCTTTGAGGTGCACAAAAAGCATATTTATCATTATGTAACTTTGTGGAGATACAACAGATTCCTATATCTGCACCCATCCTTCTCTGTAAGTGGATGAGAAACCCAGGCACCGTGTTTACATCTCCTTTCTTCCTCCATTCCTTGTGGGGTACCACAAGGTATAATGGGAGCCAAGATAATTCTATCCTTGAGCAATTAATTTTCAAAAAGAAACAATTAGAATGGCATATTCTGTATTTTATACTTGTTTGCCAGGACCCCAGCTTCCTTACAGATGTGTCAGGCAGAACGTACTGTTTGTATTTTCTTTCTTTCTGCAGGGCAACATCCTGTCTGATTTTATTTTTCCTTAATAGTTTAGCTCTTTGGCATCAACAACTTATGACAACATAAGAAGAAAAGAAAAGCTGACTTCTACACAAGGCGAGCCTAGCTACAATCTCCTCACCTTTCTGTAGATGTCCCTGAAGACTGCTCAATATTTGAGATATGGATGTTGAAAGGGGGTTTCTCAGCAAACTGCATGTAATCCAGTGTTTTCCTTGTCCTTTGTACTTTACATTTCTCTCTCCTGGACATTTCATCTCACTGCTTTTCTATCAGGTTAAATCCTTCAAACCAGGGAGGTGAGGGGAAAAAAAAAAAAAAAAAAAAGCCATTCAAATGCATATAGAAGTTTACAGAAATACAGGACAAATCAAATACAATTTTAGTGTTAATTTACTCTTACAGTTCTTCGGTCCTACCTAACTTGCCCTTTTTGAGTTACAAAGGAATTGCATACAGCCCATTTCTGAATACTGAGCAGGAAGCGGTGCTAAGCAGTAACACTGAATACCAGTCTGCAAATACTTCCTTTGCAGCACCTTTTTGCCTCCTTCAGATTCTCCTGGTTTTGCTTGCTTTCAGTAATATCCTTTCTTACAAGTGTGTTCACAATATCATACAGTAGCAATAATTTTAATCTTTTTCATACTTAGTCATTGTCTATTTCATATGCTTTGAATTTCCACACCATTTTTTCTGTCATCCTTTGTTGCAATTATCATGACATATTTCTGAGGCTGGTTTGGTCTCCCAGGAAGCAAAACTTACAGTTTTGCCTATCAGGAAAATATGTGTTTAAGGACTTTATTTTCTTAAGAGCTGGGGTCATAGATCTGTCATTACTACTTCAACTCATCTTCTTGTTAATGGAAAGAAGTCCTAGCTTTGCCACCACTGACAGACGACCCACAATTTGCAGACTCACTGCAGCTCTGAGCCAGTGTACATTTTAATAGATCTGCTCAGAATACTTTTGGGATTTCTTCTGTCTCTAGTTCATGTGAATTGTGCCATTGTTTGTATGTAACTTAGTTCCTTGTTGGCATCTAGAAATCTTGTGTGCACTGTCCAAATCCTCATTCCTGGGTTATCTACTGTTTGTAGAAGGCTGTGTTCATATAAACAGAGAGCTATATAGGTGCATGTCTCACAATGAGTGGCTGCACCTCTAATGGGGGATATAAGGATGACAGAAGTGCAGACACAGCTCCCAAGGAAGTATTAACAATGTGAGAATCTGGTACAAGAATACTAAAAATGCTACTATGGCAGTAGCAACATGGTAGAGACAAGAAACAAGCTAGTTACCCTTTTGCTTTCTAATATTCATATTGTCTTTCCTAATGCATCTGTAGCCCTCTAGCATCTTTCCAAACTTTCAAGTTCTTCAATTTGCTACCTTGATATCTCTCTAGCCCTGCAAACCCTTTGGACATCCTTGCAGTTCTTCCCTTGTTCAAATAAGTTGTGGTGCATTTGAAGATTTTTAAAAGATCTCAGACTTTGGCAACAGATTTCCTCTTTCAAAAGTAATCCCATCATTTCAGGTGATCATTTTGCTTTCTTCCTTCCCCATCTTTCTACCTCTACATGACCACATGTACCCAGTAAAAAAAGAAAAAAAAAAGTAGCAGTCAGTCCTTCAACATTCAGACATTGCTTTGAAAAAGAAGCCAGGAGTGGCTGTTTGAAGACAAAGCAATGAACATCTGCTATACTTTTGAGGACACTGGATCTGTAGGCCTATATTTTATCCAAATAGCATAAAAGAACTTGAGAACATATTCTTTTTCTTTCATAAAAAAAATCAAGACAAATTTCTGAGAGCAGTTCAATCTTTCCTACCTACATTTAATTGCCAAAAACATTTAACAAGTGTCAAGCCTGTAGGCAGGGAACCATACTTAGCATTTTCTTCTTTGCTCCTCAAGATAAAGGCCAAGCTCTGCACTTTTGAAAAGTAAACGAAAGAAATGGAAATACTTTCCCTTTCCAAAGATCTGCAGGTTTTAAAGGATACTGGGATAAAAAAAATCCTCAAAGCTGTCTGCATGGTGGCTAAACAAGATTAGGTAAAACACATCCTCTCCAATGCACACACAGAATATAAAACATCTTAATCCCTCTCCAGTATGGTACCATAAGCAGTTACTATGCAAAAGAAACTCACGTACAGTCAGCAAGCCAACAAATACATCCCCTCTGGTCAGACTTTGTACCCTAAATCTGTGCTGCTGAACTTCTAAAGGAACTTGACAAGACCACTGATAGCACAATTACAGAAAGAAAGGTAGTTTTACTCTTTATTCTGCTAAAATCAAAATACTTCAAGTGGCCTCAACTGATAGATGACTGTTACTAAAAGATGAATTTCAATGAAGATAGGGTATCTCCTTTATATAAAAAGTGAAGGATTTCTCTTTTTAGCAGACTAACTAACAGTAACTAGTTTTTAAAAGATCTCAGAGCCCCCCGATGATGTAACCACTAAAGCTTTTGTGAGCTTAAGGAACCTGGCCAAGCCTCTTCCCAAATACGCCTGTCTTCCTATCAGTTGAATTAACAGAGAGCTAAATCCCTTCACTGCAAGCTACTGCTGTTAGTTCCCAGTGAGTACATCATTTACATGTATCACCCTGCTCTTTCTTTTATTGTGTTCTTGTTTTGGTTCACTGTTTCCCTTAATTTGAAATGCCAGTTTCCCTTGCTGTACATTTGGAGGTATTTGGTAGCAGGACAGAAAAGGCTTGTTATTGAAGCTGAATTAACCTAACAAAGGGAGAGGGAAAAAAAATCACAGCCGCACACAGAGCCATTAAACTTCAACCACACTTGCAATACTTAAACAGTGTAAGATTGATTCAAACATATGTTTCTTTAATTTATGTTTCTTTTTCCCACTATGCACAGTGGACATCTGTATCTATGGAATGGATATGTTTGATGTATACAGTTATAACAAAGGTAGAAAAGATGCTATGTATAAAGAAGTACTAAATCATTTTTAAATGTGTTTTCTTATTTGTAACTATAAATTAGTTATTTTGCACCTGAAAAGACTGCTATTATCAGTGCAAGGACACATCTACAGTACTTCAAGTGCAAAGCTCAAATTGTACAGATTCGGCATATACAGTACAGTATTTGTTTCTTCAAAACCCACTGGGATTTCAAGTCACCAAGCATTTATTATGCTGAAACAGTCTTTTAAAATGGATTATTTTGAAAGCTTACAAGGAAGAGCTCCTCCATCTCTATTAGCAGGCTGTAGACTGGTTCCCTTTGTAAGAAGCTGCAGGGGATGGAAATACTTGGCATCACATTGCACTTTGCTCAGGAAAATGTTCAATATCCTAGTACAAAATACAATAAGAGAGCTGTTTACCATGGTGTCTATCACAATATCTGTTCAGAACCGCCAAAAAACCAAGGGTCTTACAACAGAGATAACAAAATAGCCAGGAAGACAAAAATCTACTCAACACTTGATTTAAAGAATTTCTGTGGGAATCTGTGGTTCGTGCTTGAGGGTACAATGCTTCTTGTTTAACATAGTTAATATCCATTGACTGTTCCCTGCACCACTATACTTACACACATATTGTACACAGAAATGGGACACAAACACTGTGGATTACCACCTATGGTTTTATTAACTGAAGGATAGATGAGAGGAGAAATATAATAAAGGCTTATGTTAGCCCAAAAGAATGGACTTTTTAACAGCAGCAGGGAAAAATAAGAAGTATTGTCACTGTAAGGAATTATAATAACAATGTGTTCTAGAAATAGGAGGGTGACAATTTTTATTTCACATCTATTTTTTTCTCTCAAGATTAAAAATCAAAAGGAAGCAAACCTATTAATCGCCTCATAAACCAAGCTCTTTTTAAGGCTGCACTGAGATAATGGAGCAATGTAAGGAAACACCCAACCAACGCCTAGGTACTCCCATTTGTCATCTTGAATTTAAAATTCTGGATGAAGTAGCAATATTTTGGAGTGAAATCAAATGACAAGTGAATTAGTTTAGGTTTAAATAAAATTTCAAAAATCCCTATATCCCTTGTTAGGATTGCATTGAAAGACCTCAAAAAATGCCTATTTAGTTTTTCATATCCTGAGACAATAGATGACATGGAAAATAATGCTGATCTCAAACATGGATCTTTATGTATGCATTTTTAACCACTTCTATATAGCTGTGTTTTTTTTCCAAGAGGAGTTACCATTACCTTTCAAAAGGTCCTGGAAGTCCACCATAATAAAGCAATATCTTTTAGATGTTTGTGATAGTTCAGCATTACTCTTACAGAAAAACTGAGTCCAGAGTCATAGTCTATGCTATGTCTTCAATCTTATCAAAACAAGTTTGAACAAATCACTTTTAAAAAGAACTATTTGCATATGTAAAGCTGAACACAGATCTATGTCTGTAGTGTCTCTCCCTTAAACAGAAGGTTTATTCTATAGCCTTCGCTATTTTGGCATTCAGAAATAAACTTTTTCTCACAAAAATGATGCTTGTCTTCCACCTACCTAATGCAGAGTACTTGAAGTAATATTCAGAAGCTACAATGGCTTACACCAGCTGAGCTGGAATGCATTCTCATTTTAGAAATCAGAAGGAAGACAAGACATTCTGAGGACCTTGTGTATCCCTGCATAAACAGTGCTATGTTAACATGCAATTTCTTTTTCATGGTGGTGTCCTGAATAGATGAGATATCACAACTGACAGAGAAGAGTAGCTTGAGAGCTGGCTTGTACAAAGTGTTTGGTGCAACCAATGAAGGTAGAAGGCATGAATGTTCTGAAATATTTTTTCATTGAGTAAGCTTTTAGTAATTTGAGTCAGCATAATAAAAATATTTTCAAATACTAATTTCATTTCTGTCATAAGCAGTTCATTACAGAAGCTTTTCTCCCTCTCCCTACTAACTTGTTTTATTCTCAGTTTTCATTCTAAGGCTTTGAAGCTATTGTAACAGCTTTGGATTTGAACTCATTCCACTACATAGAGGGTACAACATTAGAAAAGACAAACTCTTATAAAGGTGCAATTCTTCCCCACAAAAAGAACTTTATTGTGAATGTTTAAAATACATTACTGTAAACATTATTGTTCTTTTAAAAATAAAAACATAATGCATAAAACAATGAATTATAGACAGAAAAATCATGCCTCCCAGAGTTGACCAATGTCCAGTGACAGAACATACTCCAGTATCCTTTCACGTATATTCTTTCAGGTAATATGGCAATTAAAAAAAAAAAATCACTTAAACAGGTAGTTATTTGGAGGACTAAATGTGAATTGTGACTAAAATATAACTATAACTCCTAAAATCTCTTTTTTTTTTTTTCTGGTTGTTTTCAGGGAGCATGCAATATGTAGTAGTAAATCTAGAATGTTAAATTATAATGAAGCACCAAAACAGAATGTAATTTTGACCAAGAGCACAAAACATTGACTAATTTTGACTGTTTTGCATAAAGTCTCTCATTATGAGGCCAAATTCTGCCTGGGGTGAACAGACATCAATGACAGCTCAACACGGGAAATAAGTTTATTTATTCATTTGTCTTAACAAGAGGATTCCATGACTTGTTTCCTATCTCTGATGATTTCCCTGCCTTCTGGGTAGGAACAGCTTTGTCAATGCCATTTGATCAAGACCAGGTATTTAAAGTACTTAACATATTTTTCTTTTACTACCAGATCTTCTTTAGTTGTCCAAGTCTTCTCACCATAAGCACCAACAACTTGAAACATGAATACAGTGCCATTAGAGTTAAAATGGCTTTAAAAATAGAAGGAATGGCTCAACAACAACAAAAAAAACAACCAAACTTTTTATGATGTAAAGATCACCTTCCTTTTAATGAACAAATCTGACTACATTGTGAACATCAACCATGAACAGGATAATGCACTCTAAGCATGAAAGAAAGAGAAAATGGACAATCTCACAGATTCAAAGAGCTTTATCATCACCTAAAATCATTGTATCCCCACATTGTTTCTAGAATGAGAAGAGATTTTTTTTCACCCCATTATGCTTTACATGTCTCTTTAAGCATTCAGTGTCATAGGCTGTGGGATTACTTTCTCTTCTCAAAGTCAAATCTGAATTTCTGTGTCTGGTCACCTCATACTCTGGGACTTGACTTTAAACATAGTACTTTGCAGTGCATTTTATGAATGTCAGCATGACCTGTAAACCTATTTGATGAAATATTTGTGTACTATTTGTGCAGCCTGGTCTAGTGTGAGGTGTCCCTGATGATCCCTTCCAGCCTTAACCATTCTATGAAATAAACATTCTCAAGGAGGTAGTTTCATCTAGATAAAATTAATTTTTATTATTTATTTATTTAAAATAAAACTCTTCTGCCTTTTTAATGTTTTGGCAGGCTATACTTACCCCATCATAATATTTAAGTATATTAGTGTTATTTAAAAACCTTCTACAGGTATGCATGAGATACAAACAATATATAGTATTTTATACCATATTTAAATACTAGTGTTCTATCAATTCAGCCACAGGAAGTGTAAATCACTTATTTAGATGTAATGTCCTCTTATGTACCGATTTGTAAGGTCTATGTCTTGGTCCTGCAAATTTTTGCATTCATGTTCCACTTTCCTTTATTACTGAACCAAGGGGCTGTCTCCATGTATGTGTTACATCTGCTTTTGTGTGAACAAACTGCTGCACTTAAAACCCTGTGTAAGTATTGCGGGTTTACACGTCCTTTTCGTTTGTGTGATTGTTTACGATTGCTTTATTCTGTCTTACTTCACTGTGTAGGAGCTCTCAAAAGTTTATTTTTCCCTTTTTCATGCATCCATTAGTATTTCATAGGTTTTATAATATAAAAGAGCAGGAGGCACTTCAAGCAAAATTTCAAGCAGTGTATTGAAACAGGAATAATTTATTCTTGTGTTACAAAAGAGTTCAGGTTAGGCAGTAATAATAGTTCCTTCTTTTTCTAAAACCAACAATTTTATAAATCGATGCAGTCCTGTGTAGTTTTTACTGATGTCTGCAGTAATCTGAACATAGACATTTGAAAAAAAAGGAAAAAGGAAACCATATAAAATGAAAAGAATGCAGGCTATTTCTCTCAGGAAAATTTTCAGCTGAGTGTTCAATGCAATTAAAAAATCTTCATATTTAAATACCTCCACAATTGCCCCAGAGTTCACGCTGGCACTTATTTTGGCCGATGAGACAAGTGCTATGGTCCCAACATTATTAAATTCTTTATACAAAGGGATATAACACTAAGTAGTATAAATAACCTATAGCTCCACTGATTTTAAATAATTGTGTTCATCTCTTGCAGCTGAAAATTGACCCAGTTATCACACAAGCAAAATTATTATCTGCTTAACTAAATGTGTTGTTGTTGACAAAGTAGAACTGCGAACATCATAACTTGTAAAGGTAGCAGTGAACCTTGTGTTGGAAGTCACCTCTATGGTGAAGGGTAACACTGAGGTGTATCTGACAGTTGTGGCTCATACTTACGTGGTTCACAAATAAGATCTGCAGATATTCTTCTATTACAGGGAAAAAAGGTCCTTCATGAAGATCACAGGCTCCCTTTCCCATGTTAAAGGGTCTTTCCTTTCATTGTTGCAGTGCCCAAGAAGCCAGTATCTCCTTTTGTCCTGTCTTTAGTTGTTCTAGAGCACAGTAAAACTGAGGGGCGCAAACAGTTCTAATGAGCCGTGAAATACTGATTCTTCTGTTTGTCTTCCAGGGGGAGGAATTCCAGTGTTTGGAAGACTGTTCCCCTAGAATTATCACCAGCTATATCATACTGAGCAATCTGACCAACTTGTGAATGCTGGGCACAATGCCACTGCAACAGATGGGCATGGATGCAGTGAGCCAAAAAATCCTGTATATGCATCAAATGTGAGAAATGAGGGCAAGACTCCAAAGGCAAAAATATAGAAGTGTCAGTCTTGATCTGATACAGCTTTCATTCAAAGATGGTTCATCAGTAGGATCTTGGCAGATTAACTAAAAGAAAAGATGCTCTAACTGTGCACTAAGAAATATGGCCTGCTTAACCTGGTAGAAGCATGGCAGTGAACAACAAAGTAGTCTACTCTCTCTTGTCTTCTTGCAGTGGCTACCAAAGAACAGGCCAAGGATAACAAGTATAATAAATTGACAAACCTAAACTCTGTATGCTGATCTGTATTTCACCTTTACAATGTTATATACAGAGCGACAAAACTCTAAGAACTGGATAGAAGGTAAGGAAGAGAGGAGATGAGATGAATCCCATCTTGTGTTAGAGTACTCCTGGGCATCTGCCAGTTTATTTCTGTTTTGTGGAAGTGAGATTTATTAAGGACGCTGTTAGCCTGGTGATAAGGTTTGCACCTAAGCTCACAGTTTCTCAACTATTGCCATTTCCAGTCTCTATGCTGCCCTTTTTCTAACCAGCACTTCACAGAATTAAACAATACAAACATTTCAAGGCTTACTCAATGCTAAAGAATGAGCAATGATTACTCATGCTTTTCGTCCTGCTTACTCTCCACTTAGACATCCCTACAAAGAGCAGAAACTTTCCATCAGCTGCTGTGTATGCTTGGCAAGATCTTCCAATATCACAGCCTTTATATGCAATATAACATTTATTCTCATATAAATATATTCTTTACAAATTGTTATTATAATATCATGTACTATATTATAATATTATAATATAAAAATGCACAGCCACCAGTAATATAAATTGTAATAAAATTAACCAGTGCGGACATACATATCAAAAATTAGGATACATCATTCATTTCAAAGGAAAGCAAAATACCACTGTTGGCCAAGCCAAACTTTGATTTCTTTCCAAAACCCAGAATGTAGGAATTCAGCTTTCTTTGCTTGTTTTTTAAAATATTTTCCTTATGAAAATATGACACAGTCGTACAGTTCTTATGACTGAAAAAAGAGAGAGAGGAAATCTTTCAATCAGGTTCTAGAAAACAAGTCTACAATTTATCCTGTTTTAATATTTATTCCTATTTACACTGCACCTGTAATTAGACCCATGGTGACACTGAGCTTGTTTTGATCTCCACAGATCAATGAAACTGCATTCAGGAACATAGGCGCCCTCTCCATGTACAGATCTTCCTGAAATATGAAGGTCAGAAGGTAAAATGACCAGGTCAGAACTACTAAATAGCTATAATAAAAAATGACCCCTGCAAAGTTCATGGGTGTTGTGAAGTTCAGCAGATTAATGAAGCATACTGCACAAAATCCCTTTGTCTCATTCAGAGCATGACTTGGGGAGGCACATCTATAGTCGAAAGGTGTGGTAGAAGAAAAGTCACAGTGTCAGTGAATGCTGACACTATCAGAGTGTCAGACAGGGTCTGTGCGTTTGTCTTGAAAAACTCAGACCACTGCAGACCTTCTAAGCAGCTTTGTGGATCCTATTCTTAGTATTAAATATTCTTCTACATTCATATTTTAGTTTATTATTAAATTATTATTCTTTTGAAATCAATTGTCTGATTTAAAATCTGAGTGATATTGCATACTCGAAATTAGTCTTAATGGACATGTAAAGCTGTTTCTTTTTGGGAGGATTAAAAAGATTATGAATAAGTTTTCTGGTTTATTGCCTGCAGAAAGCAATGAATTGTGTTTTTCCCTTTCTGTCAAAAAATCATGCCACAATTAGCTTTCTGCAACTATAAATGCATAATTCAATTGTGGTCACTAGACAATATGAAAAAGATAAAAATGTAAAGCTAAGTTCCAAGTGACATTATTCAAGTAAGAAATTATTTTAAATATTTGCTCAGAAAATCCTTTAAATTTTGACATAGATTTTCTTCAATACTGAACAGCAAAATCAGGAATTAGTAGTTTTGTTACATTTTGCTACAATTGCTAAAAATAATTTATCTCTAGTAAAATGCTACTAAAAGTTTCTTTCCTGAAACTCCTGAAAAATGTGCCTTCTCAAAATTATGCAAAGTTGCTGCTCTTTTTTTCCATTTAATGTAACTCTGAATTACCTATGCAAGTTTATTCTTTACCTATGAGTGTTTAGGGTTGGTTATAATCATTGGGTTTTGTTTTGTTTTTACATAAAGATAAATATTTCACCGGTATGTATTAAGATAGAAGGACTGAATTTCTTTCTAACATGCATGTGCACAGAACCCCTCACACATAGATTCCAGAAGTTGTTTTTCACAATATATAATATAAATAGTAAATTTGCACTCTCTTCCTTCACTGTCATCTTTGTTCTCTCCATATTGCTTTTCCCTCTCCAGTTCTCTAGTACATTTATTTTTCTTTCTATCAACTTTTCATTTTCAGTTTTCCTGTTTCACCTGTATTAGACAGGGTGAGACTGATTTGTAAGTTCAAAATTAACTTTAAAAGTGCTCATGTTCCACAACGTGCCAAATCTCTGTGCAATTTTTGGTAGAAAACCAACTGGATTGGATGTATTTAATAAAGCAGGTAATTCCTCATACTAAATTTCAGGGAATCATTTCAGAAATGGGAAGAATTAGATGAAACTTAAAAAAAAATGCAGGTATGTTACACTGTAATTCCTGTATACATTGCCTGCCAGTGAAATTCCAATCTTATGAGGAGGTAATAATTCATGAGGGATGATATTCAGACATGATTCTTACCCAGGCAAGGTTTCTGCAACATAATTAATGATAGGATTATCAAAATATTTTATATAGGAATTGTCATTTGCAAGCTGTTTAAAGTATAGTTATAGCTAGCATTGTGGCAAAAGGCTGTATACTGTAGGTCTCTACATCTTTAATGAGGAAGGATTTATTTTTTGCTAAAAAGAAATTCAAAAGGGGGCAGTGTGCTTTAATTAAATAAAACACAATGGAGATTTTTTTCATGGTCTCTGCAGTAAAACAGAGTGATAAAGCCATGTGTGCATGTCTTGTTTCCCCCTCCAGATTCCAGTGCTAGCAAAAGATTTTGCCCTTGATCGTGCGGTTTTAGACATGAAAGGCTTCAAATCTATCCAAGCTCAAGATGAACACAGAATGCTAATTTGGGTTCACATGAAGAGCTGGACAAGCAAAGTCTTTTATTTTAATTTGTTAAAAATGCACTCTTTTTGAGGTTCTCTTCCTACTGTATGTTTCTGAAGTACATAAAAATGATTCACTAATCCTTTATGAAAGAATAAATAAATTCTATGAAATATATTTTATGCTGGCATGCTTCCTTATATTTGAAGAAGCATAAAATTGTATCTAATTTAAAAGGTATATGCTTTAATATGTACTCTATACTCATTTTTATCAAATTGTAATCATACACTCTTAAATGGAAATAATTTTACACACCATAATGCATACTGGAAAAATATAAATGCTTAAAATCAAAACACAACTCAAGTCCCTAAAACAGGACACCTGCCCAGAATTTATCAGCCTGGAAACAGGTATTTTGGAGAACAACGATTAAAAGAAAAAAAGGAGGCATTCACAAAATTGATAATTTTCTAAGCAACTTTATATGGAATCTTTGAAAAACTCAATGTTTTAAATGTATAATATATAATGTTACCATGGGAAATAAAATTCATGTTTTACTGCGATGAGTTTGGTATGGTTATGTAACCCTCTCTCTCTCTCTCATTCCAAAAGAATGTCAAGTAAATCTAAGTAGAAAAATGCTGTAATTTGAAGTTCAGTATCTGGGGATGTGCTACAAGCAATTATTTTGTGTTTCACTGGAACGCAGAGACTCTGTCCCCTTTTAAGAATGTAATGGTTCAAAACCGCTAAGTTTTTTAGGCATGAAAAATTAACTTACCATTGACTCACCCACGAACATTTTTCATTTCTGTAACTGAACAATTGTAATTAAATCTTGTGCAAAGAAAAGGGAGAAGGAAGGAGAGAAAGAGCTAATAGAATTATTACTACTACTGCTAGGTAGCACATCTGACTAGAGACCGGCTGACATTTCTCTGCCACCTGGAAAACAATTACCTTAACCCATTAGACTGCTGACCTCTAAATGTGACTAGATCTGTCAACTTCAGAAACCATCTATTTTGGTTGCAAAGTGGTCAGAAGCATGTCTCTTCAACATAACTTCAATTGATCTTGCTGTCCAAAATTTTTGGTGTTGCTGGAAACAAAATTATTTGTTAGTAGAATCACAGAATCACAGAATGTCAGGGGTTGGAAGGGACCTCCGAAGACCATCAAGTCCAACCACCCTGCCAGAGCAGGACCAAAACTAGGGCAGATCACTCAGAAGGGCATCCAGACAGGTCGTGAAAGTCTCCGGAGAAGGATACTCCACAACCTCTCTGGGCAGCCTGTTCCAGTGCTCTGTAACCCTCACAGTACAGAAGTTCTTCCTCATGTTGAGGTGGAACTTCCTGTGCTCAATTTTGAATCCATTGCCTCTCATCCTACAGAAATACTCTGTAACTCTTAGATGTAAATGGGAATGAATGGATGAATAGAAAACCAGCCCAATGAAAACGACAAAGAATGAAGTTGAGAACTGGATCTTTGTCCTTCCTGAATTAATTTTCAGTTTATTAAGTTTATTGTTCTTTAAGTGTTTTAAATTTTTATCATT
Source organism: Hemiprocne comata (assembly GCA_020745705.1). Classification (NCBI taxonomy): domain Eukaryota; kingdom Metazoa; phylum Chordata; class Aves; order Apodiformes; family Apodidae; genus Hemiprocne; species Hemiprocne comata. Next base: position 97,280,047 of record CM036587.1, on the reverse strand, counting down.
TTGGAAACCAGATTAATAGGAATGTATCATTCTGGAATTACCACCTCACAGTAAAGATAAACTGTCATATCCAGGTGCTCATACAGCCAGTGGTAAAACATAGGTAGTATCAGAAACAAAAAAACCAAACCCTCAGCTACATTTTTTCCTTGCAGCATTTAGAAATAAGTGGAAAAAATGTTAATGACAATTAAATCTGAAGAATAGAACTTGACAATATCTTTTGATACAGATGACAAGTCGTCTTACTTTTTCATTTACTACCTTCTATAAGCCATGAAATGCCCTCCAGTGTTGATCAATGCACATCCTTAGAAGCTATATAGGGAAGAACAGAAAAATGATCATTCGAATTTGAGAACAAGCAAAGAAATACAAGGATAATATTCATGTAATCTATGAATCCAGAAGAAAAGAAAACTGCTTCCCATAAAGTTTTTAGCAAAGGCCTTTGTTCTCCCCAGCACTTCATGAAAGCTTTTGAGCCAAGACATGAGTAAACTGCATGAAAAATAACGCTTCTTGAAAAGTGTCTTGAAAATACCATAAAGTTGTTCTGAAAGGAGATGAGATCAAATAATTTCATCCTATCTTACAGGTCCTACCCTCTATGTCCTTCTAAATAACAACAGATAATACACACAAACTATATATATATTAAAAAAAGGCTGAATCTCTGTGCCTGTAGTATCAAATAGATATATTTGTATCAATGACTTGTAGTTGAGGCAAGCATAGTTGACTTAGAACAGAGCTGGAGATGTGCTAGAATTTACAGCATCAACACTATGCTGATGACACAGACTGTCACTGAATGACACAGAGGCATGACTAGCAAGCCAGAAGTATTCTGGTGTACCTTTAAAATGTTAAAATGCAAAAAAAACCCCACCAAATACCAGCTATTGCAAACATGTGCATTCAGACACCATACTAGCTTCTTTACTTAGCCGAGCCATATAACAATATTTCACTAAAAGTTGTCTTAGCTTAAAAAACCTTCACATAATAATTTAATTTTCATCAAGAAAAAATTAGAAAAGAAAAACCCCACACATTTCAGAGCTAAGATAATTTTTTATTTTATATTTATTTATTTATACTTAGTGTATTAATTTTAAACATTCTTATAATAGCTTGTGAAAGTCTTTAAATATTTTCATTATTAATATATTTGCATATAAAATGTTAATACCATTTTTTAGAGGTTACACTGTCTAATTTCCCATGTTTCTTCATTTTAATATTGTGAATGGCAACATTTCAAGAGTAGTATCTTAAACCAAATTATGAATGAATTTTGGGTCATTTCAAAGATAAATCACTCTTCTCCCGTGATCCAAAAAGAATACATTGTTCCTCCACTCCCCTAGCCCATCATTAACCAATCAGATGTAGCACAGTTAGGTACAGTCACGTCACTGAAGGAATGCTGCATAGCATGATGGTCCTTAAGAATTTTTATACAAACAAAATCCAATGTATCATTCATCTTCTTGCTGTTATTAATCCAAACTTGGCTAATCACTGTAGATAAGCTTCATTTAGCTGGATGCCACGAAAACACCTGGAAATGGAAAATTTGCTGACATTTTCACTGCCAATCAAGAGTCTATCATTTCAGCACCAATACTACCACTTGCTAAGGAATCTCACCACTCTTTGCCTCATGGACAAAAATATGCTTGCCAGATTCTGACTTACTACAGAAACACCCAAGGTACAGATTTCAGCTGCTAAAGTGCTATTTCTGTTTACGTGTGTTCAGCAATTCTTATTCTTTTCTTACATCTCAGCAGCAAAATTAGCAGAATGCTCTTGAAACAATGCTGAAATCACCAGGTCGGAGGTGACATGTTAAGTGCTTTACTGTTGCCATGATTATTATCATATCTGTGTGCTATCCATTGCCCACACTCCTATGGGCAGCCATTTTAAAAAGCAAACCAAAAAGACAGTTCATTTCCCAGAGAATTTATAGACCCACTAGAGTATGAGAGAATGGGTAAAAAAACATAGTTGACATTTCATATGAAAATAATGAGACAACATAGATGCATTTCTTGGTCCTCCATAGGCATTCTGGCAAAATATCCTTTTATGAGAAACACAAAGATACTGATTTACGTTGAGAATGTAGGGATATTAAATTGCTTTATAGAAGATTATGAAGACTAGCGTAGTAAAGAACGTAAACATAATTATTTTTAAATCTTAAAAGTGGCTGGTGAAGATTTGTCCAATTGAAGACAAGTGTTAAATGTCAGTAAATTCACGCTGAATTATAAAAGTAGTAATGATAGTCTGCAGCTTGAAAATGAAAACAAACATTTGATGTTGGATATAATTACCAAGTGAACATTTGATCTATTATTGAAGTTGTGGAAATATTCATATAAAGAAGATAGTGGACAAAACAGACAGGCTGGAAGACTTATTAGTGTTTATAAGGCTTACCAGAAGTCTCCTTAGGATTTTGTGTCACTGTGCAATCCAGTACTGGCTGCAGTGTTTATCTCTGAGTGCATGAGTACACTTCTTCCACAAGGGTAGGCACATCTCTTTCCCACTGCAGGGGAGGGCAACAAGTTTTGTGAAAAAGTTTGATGATGAATGTAGAAGTAAGCAAAATTTTATAATTTTATCCCAGGCAGGTTGACCTGCAGCTATCAGATGGTAATTGACAAGGACTCCTGAGAAGTAGGCCAGTATTTCTTTGGTCTGAAGGGAACAAATCAGGGTTTGTTTTCAAAATATATTGCACAGTTGCTTTCTGATTAAGATTCTGTAGATGAGAACAGTGATAAAAGAAGGAATGCTGTGATCCAGATAATCTCAAATGTCTGATACTTCTCCATTTTTCCACTTCCTCACTGTACTGCAACTCCCAGGAAGACAAACTCCTGGGATGAAGAGACAGAAAGAGTAACCTTATCACAGAGATGGGCAAGTCCTTGCCCCAGCCACCATTACTGCTACTGAAAATCAAACAGAACTTGGGATTTGTGGCACCCTCAGAAATCTGTAGGAGGTGATAAAGACTATTCAGTCAAAGAGTAGTGTGGGGAACGGACTCGTTCTCCCCCCACACAATGGAATGCCATTGGAAGAAGAGAGGTTCTGCTTGCAAGAAGAAAATCAGCTGGGTCTGTCACAACCATAAATCAATGACCATGTACTGTTGCAGAGTTTTGGATTTGAGATGGTATTTAGGGAATTAGATGAGGATAATTTCAGTTGCATTGAAGACACAGAAGTGGGTTGGAAAAAGTATGGAATATTATTACAAATTAATACTGAACAGCAATTGCAAACATTCTGAGTGAGCAGACTGATGAAAAGAAGGTCAAAGTTTGTAGAATAAAGCAGAATCAAAGCAAACTTTTTTGTATGACAGGAAAAACGGAATCATTTTGCTGAGCAGTACTGGTTTTGATGAGCAGTAATGTAGTGTGTGGTACTGTATTGTAAAATGCCATTGGGAAAGAGGGAGAAGGTTAGAGACAATGTATTGGAACCAGTGACAGAGAGAAAGGAGATAAGATGGGATACTGTGAGGAAAAAAAGTGTAAGCAGAAAGAATGAAAGGGTTTGAAGAATGGTGCCATGGCAGCTCAGTTTGTCCATGTAAGGTCCAGTTAACCTGGATAAGATTTGTTCACCTAGGATGAACACAAACCTGAGGAGCTGGAGATAGAAATAAGGTGAAGGAAGTCTGCATAGTTGTGATAATTGCGTACATTTGCTTGCTGCTGAGAGCAGGAGCCTAGGATGCAGGCAGGCACTGCATCTGATGATGATGGGACAGACCTGCAGAAAGAAGAAAAAACACATAGTGCAGAAAATCTTTGTTGATAACACTGGGGAAAAAACAGGAAGAGAAGGCAGAGAGAAGAAAGCCGAGAGCTGGTAAGAAGGCACAGAACAGTTGAAGAGGAGTGGCTGAGGAAAAGATAATACCAAAGATTATAAGAGTGGGTCACAAAATGGTGGAAGAGGAACCAGGAGAGCTGGGCTTAATTAAAACTGAATCAAGTGAGCAGCCTATGTGGATATCAGCAAAGCTGAATGAATAAGGGACAACTGAGGGGTAAGAAAAAGTTAATCTAAGGTACTAGATGAATAACCAAATACAACTGAGTTACTGTTACTATAACTGTACCTAAACCCTTCTGTATCTATGAATCTCAGTCCTTCAAATCTGCACTAGTAATAAATATGTAACGGTACATTTCTGATTATTTGAATCTTACCTAGAGACCTCATAGGCTCTCTCTTATACCTTAGCAAGCTGGTTTCTTCCTAGAAGTCTATGAGAGATGATAAAAGCAATTTAAAGGACAACTTCTTTCCTGGAGCCAATACTGACAATTTTGTTTGGATTTACACATCACTGTATGGCAAGAAAAAAACAGGTTAAATGGAAAAAGATACAAACAAAATCATTTTGAAAGAGTACTCGAGGATTTACGGTACTGTACTTGACTGGAAGTGATTGGCAGCACATTAAATAGAGCTTTGTGTCAGCTGCAGAGTGGACCCTGCAAAGACAGGATGTCAAGTTACGAACTGCAGACTTTGCGACTCCAACTTAACTCCTTGTTACATTTTGTGATATTAGCTGGGAGAAAGTTTATATCTACAGTGCTGGAGAAATTAAACACACACACATTGTCATGTTAGCCAAGAAAAAATTTTAACTAAAATAAAATATTAGTGAAACAAAACTAAAAAGAGAAACAAACCAATCCTGGCATTTTATAAGTAGGTTATTTCAACAAGAACTAGACGAGTTGCAGAGACCCTACACTAAGCTGTAACTTTGTCTTTGAAATAAAACTATTAGCTCTCCCCATAGGTTAGGGCCTCTTTGGTTTTACAAACTTCACTTAATTGGTTTCTAAAGTTTACTTGACAATGTGTACTCCAGCTTTTTTTCTCCATTAGTGCTTATGACACTACAGTTACAGTACAGTATCATCACCACAGATAGAAAGGCCTGGTTTATATACAAGTAGCCAAGTTTAGTTTATTTTTTTTCAACTTGTTTAAAAGATTTTCTCAGGAAATACCTGCTGGGATCTAATTGAGTTCTGGAAACATATGGGAGCCTAAAAGATGTGAACACTGAAACTAAAGTCACAAATAATCCCTACTGGCAAAAATAAATACTTTGAACTGCTACATTCCTTTTATGTGAGGATCTAAAATTGTTTTGCAAATATTAGTCAATGAGTCTACATTCATGCTGGCCCTGTAAGAGAAATAACCAGCGCTTTAACACCACTGTCCGCAGACCACAGACTATGGGCAGAATTCTGTTGCCCTTTCAAACTATAGACTTCAAGGAGGCCTACAGACATCTTTTAATATCAAGTCCTTCTAATAATGATTTTTAGAACTTAATAACTACTCTGAAGAGTTTTACTGTGTATATAGTCATTGTCACACTTGTAACATAGTAGTTACATATATTTTACCTTTTTTCACAAATACTGTGTAAAAATGACAGTTGCAAACAAGAAAAATTTTGTCTGGGGGACTGTGTGAGAGAATCATTTAAACTTTCATATGTTCAGAATACAGGCTGTGCCCCACAATCATGTGTTCCAAGATCTGACTTCTCTAGAGAAGTAGAATTAATAAATTAACTATATCATAATCAATCAGCAGCTTCCTGAAGAAAGCCCAAATATTATTCAGAAGTTGCTTTGCAGAATATTTCATTATTACTGAAAAAACTAATGAAACCGCATATATTCGGTACCTCAGAAGATCAGATCCTAGACTTTTTTAATTGGTCACGAGCAGAGTTAATAGGAGTATGGATTTGTTGTCAATTTGTTTCTGTCAAGTTTTACAGTAAGACTCTCATTTTCCTTGATGATTTCACCAGCCACAGGAATAAAGTTCATGTTCTGTCCAGCACTGACTCTGTGTTCACTATCCAGCAAGCATAGAAAACTGTCTGTTGGAGCATTAAAGGTGTCTTGTGTTTGATGCCACAAATCTGCCATATACAGAAGAGGAAAGCAAATCAGAGGAAAAGCAAGGCAGGAAGAAAAAAAAAAAAACTTAGAGCACAAAAAGACTTGAAATTGGAGTGGTTACTGATGGAATTAATAGATTAAGAGGTAGTTTTCTTTCCTCATAAAAAATAATTACCTAAGTCTTTATTTTACAATATTTTATTTCTTATTTGATATCAAGCACAATAAGTTTTAATTAAAATTATGTGCTGCATTCTCATTGATTGTTTCTCTTGTTTATGCTACACAAGACAAAAATATGCTTACATTCACAGATCTTCACAAGCAGATTGTGGCAGGTGTGCTATATCTTCCTTTACATCATACAAAACTTACAGTCAGCTACGTTTAGCTAAATATATCCCTGTACATTTTTGGATATGCTAATCCATAAGTTATAAATTTCAGACCAGTTCTATATACATGGTAATGATAATAAAGTGTAAGAGATACTACTGGCATATCTAGGAGGAAGTCAAACATAAATGTCACTCAAAGGATTGTTTCCTAGGGTGTAAATGTTGAGAGAGGCTGAGATTAGATCTCTGTAATGGTCCAAATCGGCAGTAGCCCTCCAGAAAATAAGTGTCTAAACATTATTCTTAGCCTTAGCACCTGTGTAACAGTGGAACAACTGTTCTGTAGCTGCCATGTCCCCTTTTTTTAATTTCTAGGCAGAAGCACTAGCGAGTAAAGTTTTATAAGGGGAAAAAAAGGGTATGTCTACAGTAAATGTAACTCTACAGCTTCATTCAGTTATCAAAAATCTCATCATTAAAAATGTTCACTGAGAGAATTTAATCTTGGTTTTGCTAAAGCTAGAAAAAAATAATAAAATTAGTAACATGAGAAAAGTGTATTTTTAAACTGAAAATGTGTTTTCTGAAACAAATCCATAACTTGTCCTGTGTCTTTAACACGAGATTTTTTTCAACTGCCTCTCTTTAGAGAGGCACAGCTATAATACTGTCTATTTTGGCTTGAAAAACTTTCCATCCCCAGAGGACCCACTTCTTTATTATTGGCACAGTCAGCAATGAAGCATTTGCCATTTCAAAACAAAGACAATTTCAGTATTCAGCAAGACTTCACCAGAACCATGGTAAGGCTTTGCCTGAACTCTACTCCTAGGGACTTCTTTCAAAGGTCTCAATCACTTAACCAATAATTTCAAAACAATCCATCACACAAACAATAGAGTTTTCCACTCAAAGAATATATTTTATCACAGAACAGGTAACGTGTACCGCTTGATCACTGTCAGGTATCCCCTTGGAGAAAGAAAAGATATACTTTATGTTGCAATAGTGAAGACTGCTTATTTCTAATCTTGAAAGGCTGGAACCTAACACAGAGCACAACCTAATCTCTTCCTTCACAAAAGCAGGTTTGTAAAGATCTTTTAAAATATTCCCAAATCATTACAGTTGTGGCTAGGAAAATTTCCGTATTTCCCTTATACCCCTCATCTGTCTGGAGATTGTTGTGGGCAAAGGGGTCACAAGTTGGGCTCCTCTATAGGGATGATCCTGCCCCAGCATGGGTCCTCCATGACCAATAGTCCCCTCAGGGGGCCCTCCTCTGTCATGGAGCACCTCATCCCAGGAGTACATCTCCAGGTGTGTTCCCCTCAATTTCCCCTTCTGCATGACTCCTCCATTTTGTTTCTCCAAATGCATCTCTTTGTATTTCTCTTCAAGTAACTCCTTTCTGTGTGTTCTCCTGTGTCTCCACTCACATCTCCTATTTGTGTGTCCTCACATGCATCCTCATCTGTCTCCTCTTGTCTTTCCTCTTGTGTCTCATCAGGTGACTCCTCCTGGGTCTCCTGTGCCCAACAGCTGCTACTCTCACTCAAGTATGTCTGAGGTGCCATGTGATCATAGGATCACAGAATCATAGAATGGTTTGGGTTGGAAGGGACCTCAAAGATCCCTGATCCTCAGGCAGGTTAAAGTTTGGTATCCATTGCTGAGCCATCTAGAGCCAGCTGTTACTTGCACTGATTTCACCCCTGCTACCTACTGAAACCCTGGCAGTTATGCCCAGTACATTTTACTCACTAAGATGACTGAGACAGATGGCTCATATGTGAATTTGGGAGGATGCAGTTCTGCCCTCTCACTTCACTCTGATAACCAACATCCACATCATTGCACTGAACCATCATAAACGTTGACCTATATGAAAATCTGACCTTTCAAAACTGAATCTATTACAAACACCAAGATCAACTTTAAATATTCCCCCTTTTCTACTCACATGACTGTGCCAGACTTCCAGAGAATATGAACTAACAGAATGTTATTCTTCCTTGTAACAGATAAGGAACTGATCCACTATCAAATTTAATGTTTTACCTCCCTTCCTCCTAAGAATGTCAATTAACAAATCAACGATTTGGTAATATCTGAATTTGGTGGACATAGTCTGAATTTGCTGTATTTGTATTAGGAAAAAAGAAGGACATGCCATGTGGCACTATATGCACATTAATTTCAAAAATGCAACCATTGCTGAACAAAGACAAATAATATAGACCTTGCCTTTATCTCCAGCTTTTTACTGATGGAAAAATTTTCACTCTTTCTTGTAGAGAAAGTAAATAGTATTTCATCGACGACCACCAGTCAGCGAATAAACAGAAAAGTCAGTTTCGGTTGTGCCGATGAGTACATACTTTATCATATTTACAGGTTAATTACCAAACTTTAAATATATATAAAAGATATTAAGAGAGCGTACCATTTATATTTTCATAACAAATTCCATGAAATGCAAATAAAATTCTTTCTTATATCCAGAATTCTTAATAAATTATAATGAAAGGAAGGAAAGAATATAAAGCAGCAGTCTATATTTTTTTAATTTATTTTGTCTCTTACTTTCTCTAACATACATTCTAAAGTTGACATCACAGTAGTATAATTAGGAAGTAAAGTGTACAGGTTGCCAGCAACAAGATTCAGTTACATTTTATTGCCATGTAATGTATACTCATGTGACATTTCTAAGGTTACCAGTTTTGGGAAACTGTTCTTACAAATTTTGCCCTTCATATAAATTTAAGAATGAAACTTGATAATTTCCTAAAGTATTCTTAGGAAGAAAACATTTTCAATGAAGCAGAAAATGCTATATAATATGAAGAGCATTGTCACAATCCAATGTTCAGATACATGGCAATTTTCTATGATCTCGCCAGGACAAAACAAAGGTGCACAAACAGACACTGGGGCTGGTGTGCGGTCTTACGAGAGATCGGGCAGAACCCCCTTGCTTTCTAACACTCCTCACCAAAGTGGGAGGCTGGGGCAGCTGGACTCTGCCTTCCCTCTCCTGGTAGGAGCCACACAGCAGCTGCACTCTGTTCAGCAAGACCTGTGAGAAAGTTTAAAGGTAATTCTAAATGGTGAAATTAAGATGCAAACTAGGTCAGATGTCACGTGCACACTAAACTTTATTGGAGTTACACAACAAAGTTCCTAAAGCGGATAGGACAGAGAGGAAAACAGAGACAGAAAAGAAAGGAGAAAGCAGAAATATGGAGATTAGCAAGATAATAGTTACCACTGTGGTCCAGCAATGTTGGTGGGGAAGTGCTTCGGTGGGGAAGTGCTTCACTGCACCCATAGTGTCCCAGATTTTTATACAGTTCTTGCCCACTCCCCCCTTTTCTCCATGTCCTCTGTCTTCTCGTGCCTTAGAGATGGGGGGGAGGGTGGTATGGTGCCAGGACTAGGTTATTTGGCTAATTAGCAATATAAGCCACTGATCTGGCCAGCAACAGTAAACAGGAGGTTGAGACAACTTGGCATCACAGGATTAGTTTATTGCAGTAGAGGTTTGGTCCTAGGAGGCGACTTGAGACTGGCACCCTCTCTTTTCTCAAGTGTTTTTCATGAAATCTCAAGGCCTGGTTATCACTGAATATTCCGCTCCCAGTGCCAGCGGTAGAGCTCCTTTGTCTTCAATGTCAGCATGCCCCACAACAAACTCCCCAGTTCTCAGGGGAGTAAAACAGTTTGGTGGGTTGCTGAGACATCTCTTTAGTCCAGCAACAAGTCCAGTTTACCTCTTAGATGTCTCAGGACAAGCACCAGACATCAGGTGTGTCAAAGTACACTGCATACGTCTTGGATTGTTTGAGACAAGCACTATATATCCCGAATGTCACAAACATATAATCTGGAAGAATTAAAAATTATATTTTTTTTCCAGTAAGAATAAAGATAGAAGGAAAGAGGCCTTTCACAGAATCACAGAACTACCAAGGCTGGAAAAGACCTTTAAGATCATCAAGTCCAGCCTATGACCAACACCACCACACCATTTGGACTATGGCACTAAGTGCCACATCCAGCCTTTCCTTGAACACATCCAGGGACGGTGCCTCCACCACTTCCCTGGGAAGTCCATTCCAATGTTTAATCACCCTCTCCATGAGGAAGTACTTCCTAATATCCAACCTAAAACTGCTTTGGAGCAGCTTCAGGCTGTGCCCTCGTGTCCTGTCACTGGTTGCCTGCAAAAAGAGCCCAGCCCCCACCTGGCTACAACCTGCCTTCAGGTAGCTGAAGAGAGTGATGAGGTCCCCCCTGAGTCTCCTCTTCTCCAGGCTAAACAACCCCAGCATCCCCAACCTCTCCCTATAAGACTTTCCCTCTAGTCCTTTCACCAGCCTTGTTGCTCTCCTCTGGACACGCTCCAGCACCTCAACGTCCTTCTTGAAGTGAGGGGCCCAGAACTGTACACAGCACTCGAGGTGAGGCCTCACCAGTGCTGAGTACAGGGGGAAAATCAATCACATCCCTACTCCTGCTGGCCACATTATTCCTGATACAAGCCGGGATGCCATTGGCCTTCCGGGCCACCTGGGCACACTGCTGGCTCATGTTCAACCGGCTGTCCACCAGCACTCCCAGGTCCCTCTCTGCCAGGCTGCTCTCCAGTCACTCTTCCCCCAGCCTGTAGTGCTGCCTGGGGTTATTGTGGCCAAAGTGCAGGACCCTGCACTTGGTCTTGTTGAATTTCATGCCGTTGGCCTCGGCCCATCGATCCAGCCTGTCCAGGTCCTCCTGCAGCTTCTTCCTACCCTCTAGCAGATCAAAACTCCCTCCCTTTGCTATTGTCAGAATTCTAAAAGGATTCTTTCAGATAATATTTAATACTTTCAGGCTAAATATAGTGATAACGTTTCAGATAAACCACATATAGTAAATGAAACAATATTAAAACCCAAAAAGCAGTAAAAGCATCATACTGTTCCTATTTAAGTTGTTTAATTTACTCAGTTTCTTTATATCGCTGAATTCACTGTACTTGTGTGGCATACATGATATATGGTCAAACACAATAAATTCGTTTTTACATTTACATTTTAACTCTGAATAAGGCAGATACTCAGAGAGGAAGTAGACACTCTGAGAGGAAGGTATGTCACTCCATCTTTAATAGATATTTCTGTTTCATAACTTTCCTAAATTTATGATCTCCTGAACTAATTTTGGAGACAAAAAGAAGGCATATCTTTTTAGGGTGAGAAGTACTCTTGTGTTTCTACCCTGTTTCTTTTACACATAAAGGCATGATCATTCGGGGTTTCCATAGGTGTGACTTTCTGAGAAGCATTGCCTACACAGACAGATAAGAGGAATATTAATAGGTACAGCATTTTTGTACCAAGAAATCTTGTTAATGAAGCTTTCTAGGCACACCGGTTAAGAATAGCAAAGGCCAAGGCCAGAAAAAATAAATGTTGCTATAAATGGAAAAATATATTGTTGTGCAATGTAGACTCTGTGCAAAATAAACTTTCCAAGTATCTCCCTTTGTCCTTTATCTCAGTGTCAGCCTGCGCCCCTTGCTGTTCTCTCTCACTTCTCTCAATATATCTGTGGTTGGCAACAAAGCCAGAATACCCAACAGAAAACCTTCTCTACCTTCCTTCAACCCTGCAAGGTATATACTGATGCAACTATCTCTGATAGTATCTTCCTACCCAAATCAAACTCACCACATGAATTGTTCTTTGCTGTGTTTTTCCTGGATCTTTCCTCAGTGCCTAACAGGGTCAATGAAAGTTCTTAATAGATGAGGTCTTGCACTCAACTCTGAGATGGTTTAAATTTGCTATTGCTGGAGATGCTCTAAGAACAGTAATATCCAGGTCAGCCCTTGGGAGGACAATTAGGCATCTGGAAATATCCCAAGTAGTTTTTCAGCCACATGCCTGCCCTGCCTTTTTGTGTATTTTATCAGTGTAATACTGAGGTTCCTCTGAAGCTGTGAGTGCATTTTACTTGAAAGTACCATGCCATAAATACCAAAATAAACTGACCATTTCAGTCACAGAAAGTGCCTGTTACACCTACAAACATGACTGGCAACACAGGCCTCTGTAGGTATCATAATTACACAAAATCACATATGTTTTCCTGTGAAAATATATTCTGTTTATCAGACACAACGACCTCCACTAGAAGTATCACCCCAGGCAGCAACCCCAGCCACCTCAAAGTATTATATAGTTAATCCCACCCAGACTGGACCAGCTGTATCCAAACTGCAAGCACTTGGCCTGATCTCCTCTGGGCTTCATGTGGCACAACTATGGCATCTATGACATGAATAGGAGAACAGGTTTGGTGAACTGTCTGTATACAGTCTGACATCAGCACAGTTATACCATGGCCTTACCCATCAGTACCTGGACTATGCCACTGGGAAACATGAAGAGTTGGGACTGGTGGGCTGCGTAGGTTTGATAGAGTCAAACATGGAAGAACCTCAGTTGCACAACTGATGAGATGGGTTACTTTGAATGAGCTGTTCTTAGGAGTGTACATAGGTTTTGCCTCTGCTGTTTCACTTGAAAGAGAGCCCAGGAATAAAGTAATACATATAAAGCACACATGATGATGGTATCACATACAGTGAGGAAAAGAAAAACAATATTGTTTGACGATTTTCACGTTTGTCCATCAGCACCGTGACCCCAACTAGACATAATTTTAAGAAAACTATAGTCTGGATTGTCATCATTATAAATAACCATTGCTGTTATTTCTTGTTTTGAAGGAATAAATGAAGTGCCTACCAGTGGCATTCTCCAGAATACAATATGTCTTTATGTAATCATTATCCAAAATCATAGACAAATTCCTATCTCTGCTACACTTTATATATGGACTGAAGTCCCATGTAAAAGCATACTAATTCCTCACCACAATGGGAAGAGCAGCAACCCCAAAAGCTGCCTCATGCTCTGGCAGTAGGCCAGTGCCTGGGGCTGAGCTTGCTCCTATGTCCCCAGCTGTCCTGCTCCTGGCTGGCATGGTGGAACAGAACCTGGCTGCCACATCCTTCCCTGATGGACACTGGGGAGGCCCATCACTCCCAGCCACTGGGAGCCATCAGCTCTCAGGGCATTCTAAGAGTGTAGTATGGCCCTGGGAGCTCAGATCTTCCTCTGTAAAACATATTTGTAATGTTTATAAACTCTCAGGGCTGCTGTGAGAATCAATTAATTGGTCTTGGTGAAGTGCTTTGAGATTTTCAGATGAAAATTACTATGTACAGCCTAATTCCTCAGGCTGCTGCTGATTATTCTCATTTTGTAGCCATGTTCCTGCCTAATTGTCACACGCATGCTTTGTATTATGCTTACCTCATGTTCTTAGTTTCATAATGAAACATGCAGTCTCATGTACTCAGGCCATGCAACACCACATCTGGGTGAGAGGGAAGTTGTGCTAGGACAATGAAAACATATTGTGGCACTCGAGAAGAAACAGTACCCCCTAAAAGGCAGGAGAAGTGATAGAGGGAGATTTTTAGGAGCCTAAGGTGCAATTCAGGTCTTCTTGCATTGCAGAAATCCAGGTTGAGCCACTTTCACACCTTTTCTTTTTATTTTGTTTTGTTTTTTAAAGAAATGACAGATGTTGACACTCAAGAACCTATTCAGAATTTCTTTCATTTAATAAAAACCCAACAAACTGCTGTGATTGTGCCACAGATAGTATAGTTTTGTCTTTATATGCTTCTGTATAGTGTTTCCTTCATTTAAATCTGAAACTGGATTGTGAATGGCAAAAATTATTTTTTGCTATACTTTGCAAATAGAAAGAATAAAGGAGATTTGGTGGAGGGAGCTTGATTTCATTTCAGTGCAAAGGAATGAGGTTCCTGTATCAACAAAACCATCAAAAAATTATTATAACTAGAACAGGTATAACTCCAGATAATGGTCTTGTTAAATCAAAACCTTTTGTTGAGAAACTATGACTCAGCTCTGTCTCAGCTCAGCCAGGAGTTAAAGTTTAGATCAGCAACTAAGTGATGTTCAGTGCTCCATAATCACTGTTTGGTTCTGGGTGGAACTGCACACCTTGTCTGGTAGTCTCTGCCAAGACTGCAAAAAAAAGGATGTCAAATATCCTCCATTCTTTCATGCCAAGAGAGACTTTTATTCAGGTTCTTGGCAGGAGGACAGGGTTGACAGTATGCCTGCCTTCACCACAGCCACATTCTTTTCAAACTGACTGTCAGCCTCCAGACTCACCAGATGTTCCCTTCCGTAAGCTCTAAACTTAGACGAAAATAATTATTAAAAACACATAAGGTTCTTTTAATATATTTTTTTATCTCCCTCATGTATCTTTGGTTTTTGTAACAGAAGTTTTTTCCAGTTTCTATTTTATTCACATAAGAGTTTAATAATTTATTCACCAATGCTTAAATCCTGTCTTACATTAAGCTAATGTATAACTTATTTTTTAAAATTATTATTTTGGGATTATTTAAGGTAACTCATTCTTTAACTAAACAATTGGAAATGCACATGATCCACTGCCGCAGCCTGAATCAAATCTTATTAAAATGCTAAACTCAATTGTTAGCATAATTAGGTTAATGTGCATTTATTGATCTCTTTTTAATTAGAAGAAAATAACTTTTCATAATCTTGTGCTTTGATAAATTGGGTGATTTCTGGGTTTTTTGTATATGTAAAAGTAAAACTGAGCCAAATTCACAATCTTTCTATAGAAGAAATGTTAAAATAACACTATTTCCAAGCTGGATAAAAGCATGAGAATTGCTGTCATGGAGAGATGTAGAAGTAGGAGGGCATTCATTGAGTTCACTGTGATTTATAATCAATATTAACTACATAATATACTGAGAAGCACAATACTCAGAGAAAAGGCATGGTTGGTACTGTTCTTTTATCCTATGAAGGTCATAATAAGATGGCTGAAATGACAAAAAAAAAAATGATGGAAGATAGTTTAAACTACAATGGGAAGGAAAAAAATAAAGCAACATCTGTTATGATGAAGAATTCCCTCCAGAAATCTTGCAAAAGGACTGACCTCTGCTGTAAATTTGCTTGAGAACTAGAACAGAAAGTTTAAATGAGATCTTTAGTGATTTCTGGCCTCACTGAGAGCTGGAAAATGACAATTATTCAATTTAAGAGTCTCTCTGTCTTAGAAAGGTAGAAAAAGGGTCGGACTTGATGGCTCAACAGACTAATGCTACAGCCGGTAGACCCTCTTGCTTCTGAGAACTGGTGTTCTAAACACTGCTAATCATGTCGACACATTTGTTTCTTGTGTCAAGGAGTGGGAGGCTTTGTGAATTGATCTTCATTTCTGTTGAAGGGGAAAAGAGGAAGAAATGTTGATAAAATTCCCTAAGGAATTTCCAGGCAGATGTATGTAAGTAATTTCACCAAGTAAAATTCCCATAGAAGCTTTAAAGTGCCTTAATGTTTACCCTGGTTTTGCTCGCCCCTCTTAATGATCCCCTGTAGATACCCTCTTGGATAAATTTTGAAATATTCTAGGACAAGGAAGGGCCAGTACTATGAACATGCCTCAGTAGGGCAAGGAAGCTAACAATACTATGAATTTCCCTTTTATATTATGTTCTGTACTAACTGTATGTAAAGAGTTTTTTGCTGTATAGAGTTACCTCTCAAGCAAATATGATCATAGTGAACATTAATTGTTCAATGCAAATTAGTGTCATCCTGATCACCCATAAGATGTAACAGCAAAAATGGTGAAAGTGTGCTTGTGTAAAGGTTAAATTAAAAAAATAATGCCTGGTTGTTTCTAATTTCCAGGTAGGGATTTAATCACAACGTAGAAGTAGGTTTCACGAAGACCATGTTCACAGAGGTAAAGCTGTTAGAGAAGCGCTTCCCTGCTTTTTCTAATTGACAGGCCTCTTCCTTATATTTTCTCCTTACTTCAGAGCAGGTTAGTTGTTGATAAAAAAGCTTGCTCTTGCTTCCCGCCTTCTAGCCTTCAAATTTTAAAACAGCATTAGTAGCATTGCCTTTTCCTGCCATTCCCAAAATAGCATTCTAGCTGCCATTATTATCTGAAATGAAGGTAGATTGAAGACACAGAAGGAAACATGAATTGTCACAGTTAGGTTAATGAATTTTATTTCTTTAGCCAAATCCCAAACGCTTAAAATAAAATACCAGAAATGCTCTGAGGTACTCCCTGCTCCTTTGCTAACATTTATTTTAAAGATAATCTCTGGAAGCAGTTTCCCCAAGGCTCACCAAATAATTTTGTGCTGGAAAGGTCACACTATTACTGAATGATGATTAACAAGAAATAGCTATCAATAATAACTAGGATTTGTGAACAACCTTGTCCAATTTTAGCACTGAATTAAAAAACTTTCCAGATATCTTGGAGGCAGATTCCCATAAGCACCAACTCATAAAAGGCAATAGAAGATGAAATGCTCATTACTGTTAGAAAGAAAGGGACAAACCTGCAGGCACCATGGCAGTGAAAAAATTTAGCAGCCACTCACCTCAAATTCAAGCCGGTCTAGTGCTTACGTTTCCTGGTCCAACCTGTCTCTATCAGCTTCTCACATGATACAGTTCTTGTTCTCATTGCAACTTTTCTCTCTCTTTCTTTTGCTTTCCTGGTTATACTCACACTGCCCACCTGCACCTAGCATGCAAATGCAGGTGCTAAGGAAAGGAGTGGAGGGAAAGTATTACAAATTATCTTTGACACGTATGAAATAATTCTCCTTCAGCATTAATTTATTCAACTGCTTTTGTAAATTAAAAATGTTGCTTTTGGAAAACAAATCTTTTTTCTGTTGTTATGCTTTCATATTTGAATATAAAAATACCAATTCATTTCTTTGGGGATTTTTCTTTTCTTATTTCCTTTTTTAACAAAGCTTTTCATAGATTCAAACTGAATCATAAAGTGCATGAACAATAGGAACAACAAAAAAATCCACGAAAATTAACAAATTAAACTGGAACTCTGGAAAATTATTTCTTCTGTTTCGTAGCAACTCATCCTCATATAAATCGAATGTAGCTCTATGGCATTGAAAATGGGGATTATGGAAGCCATCAAGCACCAGAAGCAAGCCAATTATTCAAGTGTCCCATTTGCTGCATGGCCTACAGATTCAAGAAGTAAAAAATTTCACTCAAATGAAATGCAATCGACACAGATATACAAGATGTTTTCTTCTCTTTGATACAAAAGATTTAACATTTCAAGCATTTTATCTTTTAGCTCAGTTCAAGAAAAATCAAAAAGAGCATATTTTCCGTGTTTTTAACAACTTTCCACTGCAATGTCTATATTCATATTTACGTATCTTAAATAAGTAGAAAGTTTGTTTTGAAAGTTTTCTTAAAACCATCCTTGCAGCAGACTATCAAAGAAAACAGATTTGAGCTTGAACACTGCTTTAATTTCCATCTGTTCTATGATACTGCAAGTATTTCAGAATGCATTTGGCATAGAACATTGCAAAAATTACTCTGCAACGCCATTTATGCAACACAAATATGCTAGCAATCCAACAATAAAGTGCCACACAGCATCTGTCTGTATTCCTGTATAGTACATAGCCCAGCTCTCAAAAAAAGAGGATATTCAACATCTGGTGGAAATGAATTGTATAATTTTACTGTTTCAAAGATTCTTATTTTGCCAAAATAAACATTCTCTTTATGTAACAATGACTTTTTAAAATCTCAAATTTTACTTATACAAAATAACGATACATACAGTAAGATTTCCACTGGAATGTACAAGGCAAGATCAGCAGGTGGAAATGAGACCATTCCTAAGATCCATTTATCCATGTTAAATCCCCACACAACACCACACACTCAAAATACTCATATTGTCACTTTTTCCCATTAGGAGCTATAAAAATCTAAAACGATCTTTTATTTTGCTACTTTTCTAAGCAGCTCTCTTAAAGGACAGTTTGTATCCACCGTGCCTGCATTCTTAGAGTTCACATAAGGATTCTGTTCAAATAATGTCTAAAAACTGCGTCCTACTTGCCCCCTAGAATTTTCTAGTGTTTACTTCCTTGTGTTACTTGTTATACCTCCTGACCCAAATCTGAAAGACTAAGTTCCCTGAGGAAAAAGGAATCCTAAAGTTTTGATAAGACACAGTCAGAACAAAGCTCCTGCTGCAAAGAAGTTAACCTCTTGGCAGGGCTTAATATAATTCTTCTTAGACTTCAGGTTGATAGCAAGATGTTTTTCTATGCCCTACAATATTGTCTGCTAGCAGAGGTCATGTGTCATGCAGATACACTTCCCTGTACTGAGTGGCATTTTAGTCTGTCAGTTCTGTCTGGGGTCCTGCCTGCGTACGCTCCAAATGCAAATATGAAAAGCATGAAAGGTGGAGCAGAGACCGTGCTTTCATCTGTGTATCATTTTTCAGACTAACTGAAACTAGCCTGTCATTGTATTACAGCCCATGCATTAGGCACTCTTGTTTCACAGTAGCACAAATCATAGTGAAAATAGGGGCCAATCTGTCAAGCAAGGCTTCCAGGCAAATTCTTGTTCAGCACAATGGGAAATGGTACAAAATTCCTTTCTTCAACCTCTCAGTAAGAAAGGTTGCAGAACCTCTACCAATGCTGACAGTTTTCCTGAATATGATGCCCTGATGACTCATAACCTTGTGGCTCCGTCACGGTGTCTCAAGGACAACCTTTAACATTTTTTTTGTTTCCTTTAGTGAAGGACTTTGCTCTTTGGCATTTTGCAACACTGAGCTCACAAGTGTCAATGGCTTCTGTATCACTTCCCACTTTAAAAAAATGTCCAATTGTCTCTCAGCCTATTGTGTTTTCAAATTGTCTCAACAGGGAATGGCAAGAGATGATTTTTACATAGCTAAACCAATCCATTGAGCATGCAAAAACAAAGAGAAGGTCACTAAGCATCCCTACCTACAAACATTAGAAATTACTATTCTGAAATCATCATGAGACTTTCCAGGCACCACATATAGTTGTACTTGCTATTATCAGCAGACCTGAGGCAAATGCATTAAAGAGATGTTGTCTGAATACGAACTTTCCTGCTGTTCTGCATATTCGCTACAGTGAGGCTGTGCCTCTAGGCATGAGACTTGCTCTTGTGTATGAAACATGCTACTCTGGGGTGGCCTGGTGTCTCAGAGCAATCCTCCAAGGAGGCTGGGGTTTGTTTGTTAGTTGCATAGGCTACCATCAGTTATGAGTCCTCTCATGCTGTTTCTAGGTCCAGTGCCTATCCTGCGTCATTTCTTACTTATGGCCCCAACTATACACCTTCTGTCTCAAGCAGTCTGTTAGCATGGGTGTCTGGGGAAACACTCTGGGGGCAATAGACCACTGTAGTGTGTGCCACCACTCTCTAGTAGAGGAGACATCGGTCCATAAATATTCTCACACAAGTCGAACCTGGGTTTTTCAGAAGTCAGTCCCATATGGGCAGCATGTGATTGCATCCAAACCACAAAATGGCACTTCACCTCCTATAGGCAATTTCAAGCATTAATGAATAAGAAATAGGAGTGAAATTAGCCTTTAGCTTGAAAGCCTTGAGTCTGAGTATGTTTTCTGGTGACATATGTTGAAATTAAAAGAAAATAAAACTCAGGAAGTTGTCACTTATGACCTTTGTCTGCCCTTTCAAAAAGTGATACAGTAAGTGTGTGTATTTGGATTTCTCCTAATAATACACAGACCTCTGCCATGTGAACAACTGAATTATTTTTGTGGGTATAAATTGCTAACATGTGTGTTCACATACTCCACTATGTCTAATGAACAGTATTGTGTGATAAATATAAACACTTTTATAGCTACTGATGTGTAAATTTATCTATATGTGCAGTCAGTATTAGGCTGCATGATAATGAACAGTTGATTTGACAAATTGTTTGGAACAGGCATTCAGAAAGCCATTGTCTAATGAATTTCTGTGGGTTTAGCCACATGCCTCCTTTTTACTCAACTTGTTTCTAATAACTTATGTCTTTGGACTATGAATTCTGTACTTGGTTCATATCACTGAGAGGAGTCTTACTGTTGAACTAAAATGGAAACAGCAGGCCCAAGTTCTGCAGCCTTTTTTCTGCCAAATACCACAGTTATTTTAAAGGCGTTTGCCAAACCACTTATGAAAATTTCCATACAGGAAAAAAGGGATCCAGTAAAGTTGTAAATCACAAGGCAAATATTCTTCATTTGACAACTCTGGTCTTCTTGTGGTCTGTAAGAGAGCAATGAGTGGTTGAAAGAAGGCATGATGATTTAACTTTTCATTGTTTGAATCAGTTTACTGGCAGTCAAAAATTTTCAGGAAGCCAGCACTGATACATGTACAAATTCTCATCAAATGTAGGGAAAACTGTCAATTCGTGAACTTTACCATGGCTTCTCTGGGCCTAAAAAACTTCAGATCAGTTACAGCATCATCATAGATGGTAATTTCTTGGCAATAAGTCATGTTTCTCATTTTCTCTAATAGCTGGTGAGAGAATTCTGTCCACTAGAGATAACTTTAAAGTAAAGATGTGGGTAATTTAGCAGAAATTACATCAGCAAACTAAATCAACTAGTGGTAGTGTTTAATTTCCACAGACAACTATGTTTACTTTTTTGGCCCATTAGTGAACTCAGTCTTCAATGACAGATTTGGGGTACATCAGAAACCTACTTGAGCACAGCACCATTCTTAAAGAATGAACTTTCAGTATTCACTTACATATTTTGTTTCAGATGATAGCATTCTGATAGAAACTGAAGATGACCATAATTTTCCTTCCAAAAGACAACCTTACTATCAAACATCCACCTAGCAAATCCTCATTGGAAAGTTCCCTTATCAAGATTGCATGCAAGAGGCAGAGCTGCTTTGAAAGTCAATGGTTTTAAAAAAGCTCTCCTTGCTGTGTGTTTTCAGATGCAAGCTTCAAACTGTCAGAGTTTCGTTATTGTTGATAAAGCTGACCAGGAATTGATGCCCAGAGGGGGGTCTGAGTTGAAATTATGAGGCAAAGCTTAAATTTAATTTTCTTGGTAGGACAAGCAAAGACAGGTGAGAATATAACCCTGTTGCCATCATAGTAATAGCTAGTCTATGACAATTACTGGTTGCTAAATACCTTCATTTTTTAATTTAAAAGATGTAATTATGCTCCAGTTTTCGGTAGAACTCCAGTTTTCAGCAGATACTCATACCTTTATTAACATTTTTAATTTAGAAATAATATAGAGTGCATAACACTTAAATATCCTAAAATACTGTACTGTTAAAATGACTTCAAAAGTAACTGTTACAGCACTTTCAATAATTATGAAGAAATATATTAATATTTGTGACAAAAATCTTTGTTTATACCTCTGTAAAGAAAGTCTAGCAGATTCCCACTTCAAAGTTACCACCATAGGGACTGTAAAGAAATTGTCCTTCTCTGTTAATCTTCTAGCTTCCTAGAAGTACAAGAAAGACACCCCAAAAAGGTCAACATAAATAAACTATGCCTTGAGATTTCAACAGAAAAAAATAAGATACAGAAAAAAATTTATTTATAAGAAATATGGAGCCCTAACTTACTTTAGCATGCCAGCACATACACATTGAAGGCAAGAAGGTAGTCTTTTTTATTTCAAAATTAGTTACATTCAAACTGTAGCACATATTAGCATGAAGTGACATTCCAAATTGTTCCCCACCATAAATTCACATCAGAACCAGAACCAGTTCAAATGTTTTACATTAAATGTTGTAGTTCATTGTGGTCTTTCCACAATATTGTAATAATATTGTGGAATCTCCTCTGGAAGCATGACACAAGTTCAAATACTGTGACCTCAGTGTGCAACTTCATGTGAATTTACTTCTCTCAGTTTGTTTTCCTTTCACACCACAGATGAGGTGTGACGTTACTGAGGGAGAAAGGGAAGGAAAAAAGATTTTTTTGCTATCATGCTAGCAGAGCCCAGTTTGGCATGCAGACATGAGATAAGAGCAGCCACACCGTATCCCAATCTGTTCTGAGAGATCAAAAACTATTGGCACTCTTAGACATATCCAAGGGGAAATCCTTCCCCAAAGTAGAATCCATCCCAAACATCCTTTGTGTTAGTGTGACTTCAGCCAAAGCAAAGTTTTCAAGACTGGCATAAAACTCAGGGACAAAAATAGAAAAGTCTGTAGAACAGAGGGCCTATGGAGGACACGGTTCATGCAACATATTGTCTGTTTTCTAAAGCTATGAAAAGCTGATGTTTTGGGGCAAAAGCTCCACACTTTCAAAAGTAGAGAAAAGCCAAAGCCGTTGATGCAAGCAGCTAGTAATAACAAAGTTAATTTAAAAAACTGCATAACTTTTTTCCTACTTTACAGGACACTGTCATCTCAGTCTTACTATTCAGTCAGTCCACCTCACAGAATAATTTATCCTTGGAATGCATGTGAGAGTAAGTTTTTGAGGTCTGAATGTCAAGCCATAAGAGGGAGCAGCAAGAGCTAATCCAGATCAGGTGGGCACTTACACATGAGGTGAGAGCAGCCATGTGATATCCCAATCCATTCTGACAGAGCATAGAACAGTGACTAGCACTCACAGATTGTGGATGGTCTTGTTAAATGGGGATCCTGAACTGCTGGCCATGGATGAGGCTGGTCAGAGCTATTAAGGCCTATTGGTGCACTCCGAAACCCAACAAGCCAATCCTTTGTGTTCTTCATACTGACAACTAATGGATTACTTACTTCCTTTCAAATAATCAAACACATAGGACCCAAGATGGCAAAAATCTACCTATCAGTAACTTTTCAGTGGTTGACTTAATTAATTATATACATAAAATACTAAACCAATGAATACGAATTTTTTCTTCATATATGCAAATAATCATTTCATATACTTGATTTGTGTTAATTCATGCTAATTTCATATCGTTTTCAAGAGCAATAAACTTTATCAAAATGTCATGTGTGAATCTTTAATTGAAGTGCAAAATCAAATATTTTTCAAAAATAAAAAAAAAATTAAAAGCCTGTTACCCATTATTGTAGGATCTAATGTCATGATTTCACTGTAACAGGGCTAGTGCACTCAGCAAAGGTAAATGGATGGAGATAATTTTCCAAATGTAAACAGAAAAGGCTTTGTTTGTGGTTCAGTTTTTGCTAATTTGGCTGTGACTTTTGTTAACCTGTGTTTTCTTTACAAGGTTTTAAGAAGATATGGAAATAAAAAATAGAATGTACTATTTTAGTGATTTCTAATCCCTTCTTCCTCTTCTGTACAGGAAAAAGCTCTCTCACTAGGCTGGGACTGAATGCTAATCATGGTTGTTTTTACTATATGTTATTAAAGAAGTATTTCTTAATTTTAAGAGAGGTGTTAGGCACTGAACAAGACTTGTGACACACTGAGATTTGCTATGAGTTTAAAACAGTCTCACAAAGCTATATGTAAGTTATCAAAAATGTTGGATTAAGACATACTGAAATTCCAAGGAAGAAATATTTCATTAGAAAAAAAATCTTTAATTAATCCAGAACTCTAGCTATCTCAGCTGCCTCTCAGCTGCATATCTGTATTTATGATAAGAAATCCTTGACTGCTGTAGAATATAGAATAACATGCTTATGTAAATAATTTCATAAATAAGCACATTTGTTAATTTCTGCTGTATTGATGTGCAGTAACGGTCTTCAAAATGGGGCATGTACTCTTTCACTCCCTTAACTGTAATTTATAGTGTCTGTAGACAACAGAAAATGGGGTTTGTGACAGATTTTTAAAGGACTACACTTTTCAACTGATTGATGGGAAATCATAAGGCAAATTTCGTGTTGACTAGGCATGCATATAGTGGGAATGGAAAATAAGTGAAATATTTTATCAAAATATGAAGGAAACTTTGTCATGTCCCATGTTATTGTCCGATAGCTAACTTTTTTCCTCTTTTACTGGATGGTTTAGTAATGTATTTTCTAACACTTCGTACTGCCAGTAAAAGTTAACATTTTCTCATCAGTTTAGCTATGGCTGAATATACCTTAAAGTCATAAACAATAGCATATAACAAAAAGAATAAAGACAAATATGACATTAAACTGCATCCAGAAATATTACATTATTGGCTACTTTTTATAGGCCTTCCTTGTTCTTACCATGCACCTTCAGTTGGTATCATGTCAGTGCAGGCAGGACAACCACGGTCCGTCTTCAAATTTCAATGACTGTAGCATTGGGACCTTTTGGCCACCAGTTCTACAATGTGCAGAAACATGCTTCATCCCTCAGTTTGAAATTTTTCAGGATTGGTCCCATGTTCACCCTCAGGAAAAGAATTCATAAGGGAATAAGTGCTTTAAAATCAAACGCTTTGTACAGTTTTATTAAAGGGATAACAGAAATTGCTGAGGCAGGGAGTCAGATAATTCAGCTTTCACTACTACACCTAGTAAGCTTGTTATGGAAAGTGCAAATGGATTGCCTTGGGCATGGATGGGTGATGGATCTGGAATATCTTTTGTTTGCAGCAAAAGTGAAAAGCTTTGCTTACATGCACAGGCATCTGAACAAAAGAGCTTTAGTAAATTTATTTGATCACTACTGCTCTTAATTCTTCTACCACATTGCTATTGAGATTAAATAAGTACACTTGTAACAATGAATCAGTTTAACCTTTATCATGTCAGGGACATTAACTATATGCTTAATGGCAGTACTGGAAGCTCTCAGAATAGAACAACTGAGCTAAATGTGGAAGAGATAATTTCCTCACAGAATGGTTTTGTTTACCATTTCAGTAATCTCTCTTACCATGTAGGCCACTTAAGAAGCCACATGCATAAAACAGTTCCTATTTTTAGAAACTCATCAGTAGCATCTTGTATATCACAAGTAGGATTTAGCAAACTGTTAAGGCAAGAAAGCATTCAAAACCATAAAATTATGCAAGATGGTATAAAAAAGAACCAAAATTTGTAAACTGCAAATTGTGAAAAAGGATAGTTGTGCTAAATAAACAGGACCTTTTTATAAAGAGCAGATGTTGAGAACTGATGTACAGGGAGGTATGAAGTTAAGTCAGAAAGTCATGTTGAAATAAAAGACCTTTTCCTGTCTTTGTCTCTAACATATTTTTGTCCTCAAGCCATGTTAAACTCTATTATCATTTTTAGTTTAAAAAGCATGCTTTATTAAAGCGTAGGAAAGGCTTACCTTACAAAAGTTACTTTACTGGAAGAATCATCTAGAAACTGTTTTGAAATCCTTAAGTGGCAACCAGTTTAGTATGCTCATGAAGCAGTCTATGAAAGGGCCATTGCATTGCTCTAATCATCTTATTATAAACACTCGTTACACTATTCAAATGTTGCTAACCATTGTGTTTGTTATCCCATTGTGATAAAGGCATTATTGCTGTACATATAATCATGCTTTTGTTTGCTTTTGGATTTTGACGTTCCTATTTAAGTAAAAGTATTTATGAAGGTTACAATTTAAAGCACTGTACTACTGTTTCTTCAAGCAACAGTAATCAGTATATAGATTTAGCCCTAACAAAGGAAGACAACATTTTTCTTGTGCAAATATTCAGCCATGTTTTAACCTTGACAATCAATACAGCATAGTAACAAAGCTGGTGTATAAAACTTGAGATTTAAGACAACAAATATTTACTGTAGTTGCTTCCAACCTTTCTGTACACAACTGACAATTCCAACGTTCCTTTGATGTTTAACTAGCAGTTTTTTTACACTTCATGCTTAAATAGTTACTCTGAAATTGAGATATTGGTTTGTGTAAGTTTATGGCAGACCATGCAAGCTGAACAGTCTGTTGTGAAAACTGCTCATGTCATTAAGATCCTTCGTATTTCTTTACATTCTGTAATTCTAATGAAATTTCACACTCTCTTTTTAATAACATGGGCCTCAATCTAGCAAAGATCTGGAGTCAAGTATGTGCTTAGTTTTAGCTATGCATGTAGTACTTCAGAGGAACAACCTGCAGGGTGGAAGTCAAACGTGCTTAAAAGGCATTGCTGGATCAGGGCCATATCTACTAATCATGCAATTCCAAGGCTTCTAAGTGTCATTGAAGTTTGCAGAATTTTCTATTTATGTCAATAGGTGTTTATTTGGTAATTATTAATGTGCAAATACTGTATGCACAAAAGACCTACAGTTTCTCTGTAGTGCCCACTTCCTGCGTTCATACATGAGAATAACCTGTTCTGCCAGGATTAGTGGAACTTCTACACAAGCGTGTAGACATGTACTATGGGAAAAGTGCTAGAAGTATGCTAAAACTTTACTATTTTATTTTTCCAATCACTGTGATCTTATATCATGGATATATTATACATGAAACCTCTGTTCTTCTGTTCTGCTGTGCCTGTATACCGGCATTACTAAAGTACCTGTGTCTTTTTCTGTCAGCATTCATAAGCAGTTTCCTGCAATAATTTGATCCTGCAGTTACTGAAACAATGACCAAAACATTCAAAATAGGTTTTGACTCCTGAATCAATTTTAAGTATTTGAATATGTATCACTATGAATTTTCAGTAGTGCTCCAGTGCTTTCTGTATGTCAGCAGGGTAAGTGGAGCTGTACAAGGGTAAAGCTTTATTGGAGAGGTAGTTATAAACCAGACTAATAATAAAAAAGTTTCACTTTTATATTTTTTTAAGATACTCACTCAAGATGAAAATCACCTTCCCCAAAATTTGTTCTGCTAGGGTTTGACCCATCAGCAGGCAGAAGCTCTTCACTGGTTTCACTGAAACAAGGTTACTAAAATATCTTCCCTATAGATATCCTATGAGATAAATTCTGGTGAGTTTTACAGATAAGTAATTTATTTATTTGGGACTGGACAAGATGGGATTTGTGCTCTAAATGAGAAATTTCTTGCCTCTCTCCATTTTTAGGAAAAGTGCACACACACTGTTAGCTACAGTTAGCCTGTCTAAAGGAGTTCAGCCAGAAAGGTGTTGAGTTCCTGTGGTTCTCGGCTCAAGTTGGGTCAATGAGAATTACAGATTCTCCCTGGAACAAGTCCAGAGTGTAAGGAGGATTAGCAATAACTTTTTCCAGCAGAAAGATGAAACTGATTCTCCTCCACTCTGAATGTTTGAAAGATTTACAGTAATGACACATGCCAGGCCTAAAAATCTATTCAAGTACCAGTAAATTCAGGTCTTTTTTGTGTGCTTTAAGAGTATCATGGTATCAATTTCTTTTGGCAAGAAATACCTAGTGGTAATCTTTTCCTGCATTCCATGAGAGTTATTAGTCAAAGTAATAGTTTATTTTTTCACCAGAAAAATAAACCATAACGCACTCAGGACTGCAGTTCACTAAACCATAATTCTGCTTTGTTTGACTTACAAAGTGCTCTATATTTTGAAAAATTGTTCCGTAATGGATGAAGGATCTGTGAAAACTTCTACCTCACATTAATTTGCTAGCTCTATTGGAATTGCCACTGACTGAGACCACCAAGAGATATCTTCCAAGATTTTGCTACTGATGAGATAGCATAACATATTAAAGAATTCAAGCTGAAAACAGCTTTAACTGCTTTGGCTAATCTTTGGTTACAATGTGGAAGCAATGTTGAGTTAGAAAAAAAAGTCTTTTATAGGAACTATAGATCCTCCAGTGAAGAGAAAGCTGCAATGTGATACATATGAAAGGGCTGTACAGGTTAATAAAAAGAAAATAAATGTTAATAAATGTTATATTTACAGAAGAGAATAAATAATGTGCATAGTTGACAATTATGGCATAGAAATTAAATCAATTCAGTTTTAATGACAGTTAAGTAATAAAAACTCTAAGGAAAAGACAGATGTGTATGTATGGCATGTAGGTATATAACGTATACCAAAAAGCACGTATTCCAACACCATATGCATTGCTGAGGAATTTATTAGAATGTCCTTTTTTCATTTCTAGAGATTAAAAAAAAATCATTTTTTCCTCTTACATTTTACATCACTGTATTAATAAATCTATTTTAAAAATATAAGGATATAACATATGGGTATACTATATATAAATATATATATTAGTCTACAGAGTATAGAACCAAGAACTCTTGTCTCTTCAAATTACTCTTAATAGATTAATCCTTAGGAAAACTCATTGTTTCTTATATAGAACAGATAAGATGTGGATGGAAACACAGCAGAATTAGAATTTTTTTTACTCTGACAAACAATTTTATTTGCTGAGAAGAATACTGTAAATCTTAAGAACACCCACGGTAAAAGAAAGTAGTAGTACAATAGTTTTAGCACATTAGTCACGAATCAACAAGATGCAAACAATAATGAAAACAATAAGATTCTATATTCAGCTTTATCATAATCTATTTCATACGTAATATTTACAATGGCCCTCTCCACAAAACAACAATATTATGTAAGGAATGCTCTGAGTTTGTTTTTTGTTTTGTTTTGTTTTTTACTTCATTTTCTCTCTGAATTACATTTCTACTCACTAGAGTTTTTGTTTACACATTATGTTACCCTCACCATAGCTGTTTCTGAGTAATTTTGCATGTGCATAAACACTTAGTTACCAAATTCCAATCTTTGTGAGGCAAAGGATGTTCAGGAATTGCAATTAAGGAACACTTTCTACCAAATTACTCACATCACTCCATATATTACTGTTGTCATGCTTTGAGAGCATCAAGTGATCTGTGTCCTGTTACAAAGAGAGGAAATTTTTCCTTTCTCTTTATTAAAATTCCGTTTTCAGCTGTATTGGGTACTGAACTATACCATTTTTTTTACATTCTACATCTCAGAAATTATGTTACTGATCTAGAATTGAGTGTCTTAGGCTATTACTCACTCTTAGATAGATAACTTGGTATGACTTTAAATGGAACAGAAAAACAGGGATATGCCTTTAGAATGCAACTTTGAAATAGCACCTATTTGAAAATGCCATGAGGGTAAAACGTTTTCCCAAGGAATATATTGGTGAGCAGGAAGCAGGTGCTCTGATCACAGATGTGTAAAAATTCATTGCATGGCTCTGTGATTAACCATACAAATACCATTTCTAGATATGTAGAGTGCAACACTGAGAGAAACACCACCTCTTCTTCTTACCCCACCAAAGGCAAACAAAAACTGAACCCACTTATGTTAAAAGAATGTCATTTAAGTTGTGAAATGAAGCACTTTAAAGTTAGAAAATGCCAAAAGGCAAGTTATCCGTGTAATGTTAAGTACAGCCTCCTACAAAGCATGTTTTATAATATAAGGTAGTTTCAAAATACGTAGATGTTTTATAAGCTGGACTTTTAATGCCTTAAAAGCCTGATTGAGTTCTATGTTGGTAAAAGTCTCATCAACAGTCCTTACTTACTCATACAGTATTTTTTCAGTAAGACTATACCCTTACCCAGGGCACAAAATTCAGACAAGGCAGTTCTTACCAATAAAAGAATTTCCTTTGTTGCATGTGAATCCCTCCCAAAACAGTTCACTCATTCTCCTGGTTATCAAATTAGTACAAATATAAAATAATAATCACTTCTTCACTGGCTGAAAGTATCACAGACCATGAAACATACTTAATATATTGTAAGCATCAACTTCATCCTGAGTATTCCTAACTTATTTCCAAATTTTATATTACTTTGTTTCTCCTATCTTTGCTTTCCCCTTTAAACTGCTTCTCACCAACAAAAGCAGCATTAATTGAGATCAGTAAAGCAGCAGTAGTATAGCTACGCTTTTGTGGCTTTTTTTAAAGTGAAGCTATCCCAATGCCAGCAATTTTTATGATGATGTGAGTTAGTTCTGTTGCAAAAAAGATTTCACACTCAGCTAATTATGTTGTGTGTTTTTTTTCTTTTCTATGCCTCTGCTCTTGCAGAAGATTGGTTTGCCTGCTGTTAAGTAGAGGATTAAAAATTCTCTGCCACTGCTAGAACTGCTGTGAACACGGGTGTTTAGATTTGCCTAGACCAGAACTATGTGTTGTGGCAATGTTTTCAGAGACAAACACAGAGCTTTCCAGCAGCACCACGAGAATGTCAGATACATCCTTTAATTACTCATTATTTTGAAAATAATATTGTTATTCACAATTATTTAGCACAGTTTGATATACCTTCTGCTCTGTAAGTCTGGGTACCATTGTGGAATGAGGCTGAAGGCTCCATTAATGCTTGGATAAACTGTTCAAAGAGATGGTGGATTCAGGCACTTTGCTTCACAATATGAAACAAGCCATCTGATATTTGTCTGTCCCTATTTAAAATTCTGTTCAGTCACTTTTCTTTCAACCTCTCATCTCAGCTGCTTGAGCATGCTTGGCAGGAACTGTGACAAAGAAACTCTGACAAAATTTCAATAAAATATGACTGAATCATAAAAGAGATGAAAGAATGAAGTTGTACCTTGTGAAGCATATATTTGAATGTAAAAGGAACAAGCTTGCCTCTTGTACCACTCAAAATGTTTTAAAATATATCCAGCCAGGCTCACCCACGGAAAAAAAAAAAAAGAAACATGTTGAATGAAGGCTGCATCTGAAAACTTTGCTTCTATTTTTTACTGACGTTATCTTTTTTGAAAAATGCATCATCTATGTTTTTTGTGATAATTTTATTTATTAAAAAAGATAAGTAGTTTGGGGTTGGGGTTTTTTTCTGACTTATTTGAAAAAAAGGAACTCAGCAGTACTGGAGGATTATTGGAAATGTAACCTCTATGTCTGGTCTTCTGAAGCCAAATAATTACAGGTGGATTAATATTTCTTTTGATATGTCAGTTTCAGAATGCAACAAACTTTGCCTCAGTGTAGCGCAAATGGTGCTATGCCAGAATTCTTTGTCCATATTTCAATTTCCCAGCACTTTTAGCCACACATTTTACATTTACATTTTAGCCACACATATTTACAAAGCTTAATGCAGTACTGTGGTATTCAGATAATTGTTGCTATCTTCAACACTTCCATGTAGGTTAACCTAGTGTGAAAGTCGAACAACAGAATAAATCAGGTCTTTGAATCTATATACAGTAGACAAAATTCACCTAAGCACTGGAGTTGAATGAATCCATCTTATATAAACTCTGCACAGAGCCCATAGGAGCAGTCTGGACATTGGTGCACAGCATATTTTTTCCTTTCCTTTTTACTTTTGTCTCCCACTGCCAGCCAAACACTCAAAGAAAGGTCAAATGGAAAGTCACCTAGCTTCTGGAAAGTAGTTTTTTCCGGGTATTCAGCTATCATATTTTTACTTTTCCCTCAACCTTATATTTTAAAATTGTATAGGCTTGAAACTACATCTGAATCCAATCCCATCCTTAAATCAGATATTTTTTATTCAAAAGCAAAAGCCAATATGTTTCTGCACTGTCCTGATAGAAATCTAGGTAAAAAGTTGAGGTCTATGAAAAAATGTATAAGAGTTGCAATAATATATTGCATCTAAATTAACAATGACCAGGTATTTTTAGATTAGACAACATAATCTAAAAATCCTCTTTAATTTGGACTAAACTATGCAGGCTTCAAGCTAAAATCTTTCTAGTTCACCATTCATTCTAACAGAGGCTCCATCCACTGAGGGTGTTCAAGCTCAGGTTGGATGGGGCTCTGAGCAACCTGGTCTAGTGGGAGGTGTCCCTGCTCATTCAGGGGAGTTGGAACTCAATGGTCTTTAAGGCCCCTTCCAACTCTAACCATTCTGTGATCCTGTGATTCTGTAATACAGACCCAGCTGCATAGCTGAAGCAAATAACATATATGGTGGACAAAAGGAAGGTGACACACAAACTTGGCATTGAATTATATGTCTTATGTATCTTCTGCCACTTCTTAATTCTTTACTCTTGATCTTTTTTTCAAAGTACTGTAAATTTATAGAATTTAAGCATTTAACCAAGAATCTTTCCTTGCCATTCTTCCTATGGAGAATGAACTTCCAGGTGAACTAAAAATACTCTTTAATGACAGGAGTGCTGTGTACATTGCTAATTGACCGCTTGGATACTTTAAAACAATGTTTAATATATTTTAGGCTCTCCAGCAGGTTCTTATTCAGAAAAGGAATAAATGGTTTGCACAAGTCAGTCAACATTCATTATCACAGGTGAGGGGTTGGAGACCCTCCCTGGAAGACTTCAGGGGCTGGTGCATAAGGCACCTTCCTATATTGTTTGTGCACATCTTGCAAAGGTGGCCTGCTTTGTTCAAGACTTTGATCAGCATCTGTCACCCTCCAAGTCTGCAGAGGCACTTTATTTTAAAACATGACTGTATTATGTCAAAATACATTATTACATCGTATTATTTTAGATTATGCCAGGAGGTGACAGGATGTCAACAGTTAGAATGCATAGTGACGACTCAAAAGTAAAAATAAAAAAGCTGATTTAGACTGTAATTTGTGTCAAAATTATTTGATCTGAATCATTATGGACCAGAATATGAGGACACAAAACCCACATGTTTTCTCCTCTATTGCAATCTAATGTAAATGTGAACAGTAGCATATCATTACCTCTTACATGGTGAACTGGAGCAGAGAGAACACTCTAATAAGCTTCAGTGAAATTACAAGTCAGCATAAACCCATCTTGAACCAGTGGTATAGCCTCACTATAGACAATTTACAGTAAGCTTTAACAAGAAAGTGCTGATACATTGCAATAAAAAGTTACTAATAAGACAAAGTCAACTAATGTATTTTGATGCCCTGCTCTTAAGTTAAATTTTCAAAACTTGAAGCTATCTGGCAGCATCTAGCAGGAATGGGTTCATCACCAGGAGGCCTCAAACAATTTAGCTACAGCAAAAAAACAAATGGTAAACCTCTATAAAAACAGAAAAGCCGGTTACGGGTTTGCAATCCACTTTAGGCACCATAATTAGAGTTGAATGTAGGCACAAACACATAATAGAAATAAACATGTAGGTACTTCCTGTTCTCTACAGGCAACTGAAGGTACATTGAAACTAACCAGCCTGGCAATGCTTTAAGAAGGAAAATGGTTATTTTCTCATCAGCTCTTCTTCAGGCACCACACATTATTTTAAAGAAGTTACATAAGAGGACTTCATGATTAGATGAAATAGTGCTAAGAAATTATACTCTAGAAAAAAGCAACTGAAATAATGTCATGTAAGAAAGACCCACAAGATGACATTCAGTCTGGTGTTTGAAAATATTTCCCACATGACAGGTTGCTTTGGTCCTCTTCCATTCTTCATAGCCCCAGGAAACAAAAAGCAAACAAAAATTTAATTGCTTTATATATATGAAAAGCCAAATAAATAAGATTTGATAGTTTTCTCCAATGTGTCAGCAAAATTGTTTTCAGAAGGAAATTTGCACAGACAGACCCTTATAGCTCAATGTGTGTCTTCTTAATCATATTAACAAGGAAACATAAAAGTTCATAAAGCAATGCATACTCCTTTAGAAATAAAATACATATGAGAATGCTAAATCCTGAGGCACTTACTCTTTTAACAAATCATTATCTGACAGTATCTTATTGAAGTCAAAGGAAATGTGCTGGAATAAAGCATTTCGGATTTACTCAACAGCATGAGCTAATCTGAACACACTGATATCACAAGGACTACTTACATAACCTACAGTAATATTGTATTGTCCATATTTTTTCATTTGGAATTCATATAAACACCAATTTTACGTATTATCTCTTGAAAGACATACTGTAATACTGTAAAGCTACAAATTATAATATGTTACTGGAGCTAATTATAATAAAAAATATATTCCAAGGAAGTAACACTTCTGAATGAGCTTTTGATTCTGGGTCCTCTCACTGGGTTGGACGGCAGCCCTGTGGACAGTGTCCCCCTGGACATAGATCGTGATTTGCTTCTACTCTTAGCAAGATGGAAAAAGGGAAATTCCTGCCGTGTCCTAGATTTTCACCTGGGGATGTATCCCAGAAGCATGGGGTAGCTTGGGGAGTACTCCAGTTCACCCTCCTGGCCAGGTGCCATGAATCTGGAAGACAGGCTGCGCTGGGAGGCTTGTCCATTCTATCCTCCTTCTGGCACCACTTGCACTTCCCATTGTGGGGAAGTGTTTGCGTGTAAAATAGGGAAGAAAGAACTTGTGCAGCACATATCCTGCCTATCACTCAGAAACTCCCTATAGCCACAGGCACTGCTGGAAGCATCCCCAACTGGCCCCCAGGTATGTGCCCTCTGAGATCTCCTCTCCCAAAGCACACACGTGACATCTAGTGATCTTTCTCACATGAAAGCACAGTGTGCAGACCCTGCAGTGGATCAGCACAGCTCTTCCATGTGGCTGTGCTCAAGCCTTTTTTTAACCCTCTGAAAGTGTCTGAAATGATCAAGATCCAACAGGTATTTTATAGCATGTTTTGGCCCCTGTCAAATCACTCGTCTTCATGGATTCCAACACTACAGAAAGCACTGCCAGAAGACCTTCCCTCTGAAGTTTCTGCTTTTGGTTTCTCACAGTTTGTTTTTTTTTACATCAGTACTTTACAGAAGAAGTATTTGTTCCTGGACCATGTAATAGAGGGGAAAAAGAGGAATAAAAGTGGCCTTAAGAGAGAGACAAAAAACTCTCCTTGGCTAATTCTAGGTCATCTGGATATATTAAAGTAGACCACATTTATGTTTAAAAGGTAGACTCCAAGTGGTTTTATTACTCAAAGTCATGTGTGCAACAGCACATATACCTCAAAACCTAAGACTAGGCTATTTATTGTCTTGAATAAGTAATTTGAGCTTTGTCTTACAACTTAACTTTGAAGTGGATATTGTTGCCTCTCTGTGTAATGGTGAGAGATATCTAGAGCCTTTTGAGCTGCCTTTGCCATAGAAAAAGGAAATGAATCACAGGCAATGAGAACATATTCTGAATGTTTCTTGGTTCCTGCACACTTGGTGCAGGGTTGGCACTGCTTTATATTTTGGACTTATTCCTCCTCCTGATCCATTCAGCTGGTGGCACTGCCCTGTCTCAGTGAGACATTTGCACTCAGCACAGACAGGAAAACAAGGATGTAGGACAATCACAAAGGGCCATAGCCGATTAAGCCTATTCCTGGAGACCTACTTCAGATAAATGGTACCTGGAAGATCTACTCCCATGTTGCTATAGAAGATATGTATGTGTGCACATGTTGACATATAAAATGTATTAACTCACATACATACAACTGAAAAGGGTGTAGAGGTATCTACTGCTAACATACATTCTCAGTATACTAAGATAAAAGGTATGGAATGAGATACTTTGTTATACTTTTACATTATGTGAAAAAATATATATTTGGACAGGTGGGATCCATTCCCAGTAGGATAGCCAGTTGTTTTACATCTCTTTTTAAACAGATGGCTCCTTATCTTCACAGAAGAAGACCCCTGAATATGAACTCCTAAACATCAACATGTCTCTGAGCAACCTAATCTAGTTAAAAAGGTCCCTGCACACTGGACCAGGGGCTGGACTAGATGACCTTTAAGGTCCCTTTCAAGCCCATACATTCTATGATTCTATGGTTCTATGATCAGTGTAGCTGGGACAACATGGACATTGGCAGGTTACAGCATTTCTGGATGTACATTTAGGACACTGTAGGATGTTGTGTCTGCTTTGGGAGAGAACTGAATATTCAGAAAATAGTTCGAAGGAATCTGGATGTTACCTTTCTTGGATGACCATAGCACAGTAGTTGTAATGGTTGTGTAAAGGGCTAAAACAGAACATACTTAAATCTCCTCTACCTTTCCTCAATTGCACCGAAGTTCCCTTAACTTCACTGGACTGGTCTGTTCAATAGTGAATCTACTTAACCAGCTGGTTTTGCTTATTAAATTAAAAAAAAAAAAAAAAAGAAAAAAAAAAGAGTTCATTTCATTGACTTTTTTAAGCTATTGGTTGAAGATCTTAAAAGATACAAGGTTATATGTTTTACATTGATATAACCTTATCATACAACCTTACATTTCATTCTCCTTATACATATCCACTTATACTGAAGCTTGATTTTAGACTATGGATATATTTCACATATAGCTTCACATATTGTAGTACCATATGATAGAAAATCTTATTCTATTACTCACAGATTCTCTGTTGCCTGTTATTCTATTACAAATAATTTTTCCAGAACAAGTGTTCACAGTGTAATACTTAGTAACATATGTAGTCATATTATTGAATTTGCATTAAAATTATAGCTAATTTTTAAAATTACAATTGAATATTATATGTGTAGAAAAATTTCCCTGAGTTGCTGCACATGAAAAAAAAAATTAAAAAATTAAATATACCTCTGTAAGTCCTGAAGGCCTTCTAGCATGAATTCCATTTCTCAATGATTGCACGTGGTATCTTTTCTTTGACATAAGAAAACAAAAAAGTAAAAATAAATTATAGTATTAGTTGTACTTCATACTAATGGAGTAAATTTTTTAAAAGGAATTGTCACAAACTTTGACAGAGAAAGTTTGCTTGATTGTTCCATATATGTAAATGTAATATATAACCAAAGCATTTGTCCAATGTTATCTACAAGAAAGAGCAAGACGGGAATTAGCAAAGCTGAGATTATTTTTGCTCACTAGCTTGGACAGTGTAGATTTTATTGGCAATTAGAGAAATAGTCGCTTGGATTGTGGCTTCTTTCCTGTTCTGGCTTATCTTCATATAGCAACAAAGCATGAACAAAGACGTTCAATTAAAGGAATGTACATTAAAAAATACAATAACTGATTTGCATCATTCCAGTGATTTGGGATTGATGTCTTGTACCTTTTAACAGCACAGCTTGATTATTCAGTCCTCATCTGGTCTCTTGCCAGTCATCAGGCTTTTCCAGCTGCAGACTGTGGTCATTTACAGTTTTATAGACACTGGAGAGGTCTGTCAGAAGGATAAGAAAACACAAATTAGCCTTTGCAGATTGGCCTCAGTCAATGCTAGCTTTGTGCTACAATATCCTCATTGAAACAGTTGGATAGATCACTTTAGGCATGTTGTGTCAATGAATTATACAGAAAATTACTAAAAGGATGTTTTTTCTTTGTGTGTTATTGTGTTTTTGAAGCTTTTGAGAACTTCTGAATATCTTTGAAACATAACACTATATGCACATGTTGCAAAAGGGAGCTATAGCCAAGTTGAGAATTTTAGGTCAGACATTTTGCAAAGAGACAAGAAAACATTGCCAAAGCAAAAAGGGAAAGGCTCCTTTTTACAATTTTTCTACTAAATAAAACTGTGATAGTGCAGACGACATGTTTCCTATACATGGTAATTTCCTAAACTCTGTGCTTTGCAGAGAAATCACAAAACCTTTTACTTGACTCCCCAAATTTATTAATAAAAATTATGATATTTATGAGGGGGTTTCAACCTAATAGTATAAAAAATACTAATATTTTCATGACTATAACATTTAAACACATGCGATAAGAACTTTTAAATTTTTGAGTCTTTTTAATTCACTATTTCAAAATTTGAAGCCCATTCTTTGTTCATTAGTCACACATATCATTTGAAGACACCAAAAGGCTATTGCTTGATCTCTGAATAACTACTGAAATATGAACTGCACCATGAGCATGGTGTATAGAGAAAGAATGTTTCACTGAATACAGCACATTTTTAATTCACCATATATAGCTTGAGAATTTTAAACTCTTTTACAGGAAATTTGTCCAAACGTGGCATTCATGATCTAAATAATTAATTACAATATATTCACTCAGCTTTATTATTAATACAATTTTCTTTGAAATACTTGAAAATCCTATGGATTTTAAAGCAGTTAGAATGTAAAATTTTTAGAACTGACTTAATTTCTGTTCGTATTTGACAGTGTTGATACTGTCTTTTTCTGGTGGAATCAAAGACATTATTCTTTCCTCTAAAAGTAATGACAATCACAGGAAACTCCCAAAATATTTACTCTTCTGTAGTTTTAGCCTGAATGTTCAACATATCTTGCAGACGAGATCTGACAATCATTTCTGTTTTCTTTGAACCATGTTCCTCTTCCTGTCTCATAATAAAAGGGGAACATTTGGCGGGCGGCAGCGAGGTGTTCATTTGCACATGGTGTGGTTCATTTTATCCATAATGTATTAAGTCAGTCAAGATTGTTTCTAAAAACCAGTAAAACACTATCTGCAAACAGATACTTACATCTACTTAATTAACTAATCTCATTTCTTTTAGCAGCATATCCCTCTGCTTAAGTACACCTTTTACAGAGAAGTGTAAAGTAAAATGCTGTTCTTAGAGATGTTTTTCTCAGTTAGGGCATAAAACCAGACATGGCCCAGACCTTGCTTATTTTGTCCAACTCTGATTCTACATATGAAAACCATGCATCTCCCTGGAACAGGGCTTAACAAATGCATTTTTGTCATAAGTGGCTTGTATTCCAATGGAAAGTGAGACCTGAATTTATCACTCCATAAAACACCTACTATTATTCCGATATGCTTTGTGCTAATACTTAAGTATAAAAACAAGATAAAAGTCATTGTAATTACAAACATTCACCCTTTGTTTCGAATACATCTCCTTTATTAAGTTTGAATGTCCAGTAGTATCAGTACTTAAAACCTTTAGAATTATTTCTGCATGGATCAAAATTGCCTGTTCCCTAGAGAGTTTTTATTTGTTTACCCAGATTTTTGCCTTTTCATGAAAAGAAATCCTATAATTCTGTGGATCAAAGTTCGGTCAATTTATTAAGTGGTTTCCTGGCATCAGCGGTCAGAATGCACTGTCAAATGAAGAGGGCAGAAACCTTAAGAAACAGAAAATATGAAAACAGGGGATGAAGTGGCAATACTAAAAAGATATTTAACATTCCTATAAGCTGCAGGAGATTTAATATATAACCAGTGTGGTCATTGAATCATATGCTGCTTTGTGAAACCTTTCCTTTCAGAGACTTCTTATTCTCTAATATTAATTAAGTAGTCAGATATGGGATTTTGATCTGTGCAGATATAAGTAAATCTCTATAGAGTCTTTTAAAGTATATTTAAATACAAATATGTATATATTCTGATTGTTAGCACATTCCTTTACTTGATTTTAAGGCAAAGTCATACTGCCTACAAGAGCAGGGCTGAGTAAAATCTGACTAACCATACCTTACAGTGCCAGATTTTCTATAGAGAGAGTAAAATAAACATGTAAAGAAAGAAAGGAAAAAAAAAAAAAAAGGAAAAAGAGAAGCAGCAGAGGCAAGCTAATCATCTGAAAGGAAAATTCCAGAAATGCTGGAGGGGTTTCAGTACTTCTTCTAGTGATTGGTGTTAGCATTTAGTGTTGGATTGAGCTGGACTCTGATTGATATGTAAATGTATGCTTTCAAGGCTTTATGTATCCATTAATGTAAAATTGCAATATGTCTATGGTATCACAAAAGTATATACAAATGAAGGTGAAATTTGTAGCCATTCAAAAATGGACAATCAAAAATTTCTAACTTCTTATTCTAAAGGATACACTGCAACATTTAGACCCTATTTTTACCTCTTTCTATTGTTAAGCGTTTTAAATCAGAAATGAGATACAGTAACAAGGGTAAAACGAAGCAACCACAATTAGAGGGAAGTAATTTACAGGGTTTTTTTCACTCAAACACATTGTACAAATGCATAATATTCTTCTGTTAGAAATTCTGTTACAGTGAGAAACACAGTATTTAACAGTATAAATCAACATGTTTTGCACTAGACATTCCTATAAAATTCTGTTCCCATTTCAGGTTTTACTGTTTAGATTGACAACTATAATACAGTACTCGGTTCTGCTTTCCTTTAGGTGGGTATACAATTTGTACTAAAATAATTTAACCATTAAATTTGGCTGATACTGAAAAACGGTGGCTGAGACTCTTTGAGTAGATTTAGTAATATAAGATATTCATTCAAATACCCTAAATACTACTTTGAAGTCTCCCCTATAGCTGT
Organism: Hemiprocne comata; assembly: GCA_020745705.1. Classification (NCBI taxonomy): domain Eukaryota; kingdom Metazoa; phylum Chordata; class Aves; order Apodiformes; family Apodidae; genus Hemiprocne; species Hemiprocne comata. The sequence goes on along the minus strand of CM036587.1, from coordinate 97,239,670 downwards.
TTATTTACAGCCAGCTTATTTTCTACAAGCTTCTGGTGCATTTGAAACACCAAAACACATCTCTGGTGATGTATTCCCTATTAAAACAAGCATTTTCAATCAAGTTTAATCTATTATTTCTTTCTGTATTGCATTACTGTAGTATTTTTATACATTATCTTAAAAATGTACAAAAAATGGAAGAATAAAAAAATACTGTATGAAGACTCTCAATAATTTCTATTTAAAAGATTTGAAAAGTTAAGCCATTTGTTTATCTACCCATGGTTTTTGTGCTGGCACTGTAAACTGTTGTTGTAATTAAGTTATTTCCTACAGAATTTTTTAGAAAAAGATTAAAGTAAGACTAGGTTAGGAATGAGAAATTCTGTCTTATTTGCGAGTTTTAGGCAAGTTCTATGGAAAACAGTAGTTTCTGTTGTTATTTGCATAACATATGTTGTAGCTTGCTTAGCAACTTACATGAAGCTCAGTCTGAAAGTAAGAACAGAGTTTGCAGTAAATAGAAGTTCCAAATTTTTTTAAGTTCTCTACTTAAAAAAATAAAATAATGAGCATGCTAACACTTGAACATTCAGAGAAACTGGTAGGCAGTGAACTATCAGAGTGGGATGGTGTTTCTTTCACTACTCCTTATGTACAGTAGAAATACACCAGTAACAGCTGACTAGTAGAGCTGTTGAAGTAATTAGGAGCAAGTTACACCTCGGGAATCAAAAACCCTCTTAAAATGCCACACAAAATCTATTCTGTTACTTTTTAGGACTTCCTAGCCCTATCATATATGAAATCACTAGACATTACCACCCTAGTGAATGGGATCCAGAAAGCCCTGGGTAGGTCCTAGGTCTTACCTAGAAGTGGCCTGAACCCCCTTGTTGAGAGCAACTCCATCACCAGGCGATGTCTTCTCCTGGAAGGCCAGAAAAAACATAGATGGAAATACAAAAAACATTAGTTCCATCAGAAATTATGCAAGGTGACACTGGATTCAGTCCTGTAGAGATCAGAGTATCCTCCAGTGAAGTGAAAGCACTAAGATTTTGGCTTCCTGCTGGCAGAATTTTAAAAATTGCATTCAACTATACTCTAAGGAAAAATCCATATACATTCAAAGAAGCAGTGTCTGGGACCACTAAGCACCATAAGCAGTGCAGATCACAGCCAAAACCTGAACAGAACTGATGTGATAAGGAGGACATGTGGACATGGAACAGAGCCCAAGCTTACAGACAGTAACATTCAAGGAGGGTAACTAACTTCTCTTTGATTTCCAAAGCTTTAAGTGGACCTCTTGGAGGGTTAAGTGACAGCTAAGGAATGAAGTATATTTACTTAACACTATCTTCTCCTGGAAGTCACCACTCTCCTTTTAAAAGCAGTCAGACAGAACACATCAGATCTGGGTTAGTATTTGCCTCCAGGTTTGTAGAGTCCCTTTATGTTACATAGCCCTTGAAGTCTTTTGCCTTCACAACCTGTGAGACTTGATACTTGTCTTCTCCATGTGTTCACACATGACAAATCTAGGTTAGATGGAAAATTCTATCCTTTTTTATTTTCCCTTTTATTTTGGCCAGTGCAAGGACAGGTATACTAAGAAACAAATTTTTAAGGCAAAGAGCAAAAGATCCTTGCAGTGATCAGTTTCCTTATTACTCTTGAATGAGGTCACTAGCTTGCCAGGAAAAGCACAGACTTCAACTGCCTAAGCACCTGCTTCTATTTAGCTCCTCTGTGTGGTAGAATGAGCCCAGGGACCACTGGACACTTCTGTCTTCTGATCCACATACAAATACATAATCCTTCGTCCAAACAAGATAAGCCATTCCTATGATGGGAGGCTGAGATGTATTATTTATCAAAATAAAGAAAAGTAATCCAAATATTGAGTGTCTATAGCACAAAAGAAATTAATTTGCACTATAAAAGGATCTGGAAAAATAAACTGTTGACACAGATTATTTCTTAAGATTTACTTCCACGCTATTTTGTATCATCAGCTAAAGAACACCATCACACAATTTACCTCAATAAAATTATTCTCTCATTATTTAGTATATTCTTATAAGTATATCTATTCAAAGATAATAATTTATTCTTTCCTCAATTCCTGAAAATGGGCTTCTGATATCTTATTTCCAATATAACATTTTATTTTAAATTTAACTTCAAGCAACAAATTAATGTTGATAGTAAGGGGTGGTTCTGGAAATCAGAACTGATAAAATAAGAACACTACATACAAATTATAACATTGAACCTATTAAATGCCAAGACAGAACTAAGACTGTCAAAGAATTTCCTTTATAAGCATTATAAAATTCCTCAAATTTAATTATCAAGGAAATAATGATAAAAATTCAGGCATTAAATGATCACGCACCTCCAATGCTACCTAAGAATTTCTGAACAATTGTTAAAAGTTCTTAATACATGAGGGTAGATTTAGGTTAGATATTAGGAAGAAATTCTTCACTGTGAGTATGGTGAGGCACTGGAACAGGTTGCCCAGGGGAGTTGTGGCTGCCCCCTCCCTGGAAGTGCTCAAGGCCAGGTTGGGTGGGACTTAGAGCAACCTGGTCTAGTGGGAGGTGTCCCTGCCCATGGCAGGGGGGTTGGAACTGGATGACCTGTAAGGTCCCTTCCAACCCAAACCATTCTATGTTTCTGTGATTTTCCTTTAGCTTCAATAATGATTAATAACACGGTTAAAGCCCTAAAAATTCTTATGAAAACCTGCAATTCGCCGTAACTGTAAGCATCTGGAGGATTTTTCCCAACAGATCTTTACAGAACGCACAGCAAACAGTTGTATATCACACAATGGATAAAAATTACCTTAGATATTTGAAAAATTAAAATCAGGATACAATATTTGAAATACTCGTGTTCTAATCTTTTGAGGATTGGATCCATATATATTCCTAAAATTTATTTCTAGATAATTCATATATTTTCATTAATTGAAGATACCACATTCTCCAGTTTCTGCAAATGTATAAACTGTAATCTGGGAAAAATTTAATAATGTAGATCATTTGGAAGAGAAAATTGCTTTCAGTAAAGGAAGGTGAGGTAATAATAGGTGCAGATTTTAAAGATCCTGACTGTGGACACAGACAAAAAAAAATTATGAATTTATTTTCCTCTCATTTGGAAGTACTGAATTGCAGAAATGTATTGATAAGAATTTTGCTTTAATAGTAGCTCTGAGATAATATATTTCAGTTTATCAGTATGTTGAGAAAAAACCTGCAAGTTTACTTTCAAAGTATTTTGACTTCCTTTTACACAGTTTTATGCCTTTTATAGAAATTATCTGGGTTTTTTGTTTGTTTTGTTGGGTTTTTTTTTGTAACAGTGATGTTCAGGGTGGTAACTTGAGCACACGTGCACCCTTCAGAATGCTCAACTAGGAATTTGAACAGGTACTTAAGTACAAAGTGCACAAATAGTCCTCTCTAAACTCTTTGCATCTATTCACACCATGTGAGGGATGTATTATCATTGATAGTTTTCAGACAACCCATAAGCTGAAAAATGATGGCCTGAAGAATCTACTGAATCATTGCAAATATCGAAGTTGATAAAAATAAAAATGTAAATTACGTATAGCAAAGATTAGTCTGATCAGATAAATTATAGTCAAATAAATTGTTCAATCCTACTCTAGATATGCAGACAGCATCCAAATTCTGCTGCATATTCTTCTGCCATTTCAAGTACAAAAGAATGAAATTAATGCAGCTGACCGGAAAAACACATTGAATGAGGAAAAAACACATTGAATAAGGAAAAGCACTAAGCTGCTGAAGAAAAATGTTGGGAAATAAAGTTATTAGGATGGTAACCTGAAAGCCAAAATGACCCAATTTTAAGACTGTAAGTCATTCAGAATGATAGTCCAAGCAAGGCTTGATAGCTACAGGATTTGCTTTTTCCTCTCAGATCTAGTTATTCCTACATACCCAAAATGGCCGATCAGGCCTATGCAGTGTCAGGCACCACGTATGAATATACCAGATGGCACAGTTCAGTTCCTGGAAGCCCAGGAAGCTTCTGTGCTCAGGGCACTAACACTTGTCATGTAGTAATAGTATGATCTTGCTAGCACTTGGTCATTCCCACCCTAGTGGAATAAATTCTCTTCTATGTACAGGAGATACCAAATATTAGGGAATCATTATCAAAGAACTTTAGTAGATGCTTCTGAAAAAACTTGACTGACAGGAGAATTCAATGAAAAAATGGAACAAAATATTTTCTACAAACCTTTGCCTTATTCAAGACGAAGTTCTTTGACCCAAAAAAATTTCTACAACTTACAAAAGAGGCAGATCCTCCTTCAAGAGAATCAGTAACTTCATTCACTCTGACTAGTGCTCTATGTCTTTACTGAAACACAGTACAAGAGGCACATCCATGCTGGTGAGAGTATGTTATCTTTGGAAATGAACTGTCCAGTCAGCCTTCTCACAAGAATCAGGTAATACCTTCATCCATATAAAAATTAGTGAGTGACAAAGAATATCAGAGAGTATTATTTTTAAAATTAGTGGAGTTATTTGCAGATGTCATTGCCTGGAAGTACAAGTTCTAAGCATATGAGAGAAGATATTCCAGTTCTCAAAAAAACTTGAACTTTGTATTAGCATGAACTATTCACCTGTATTGTTTGTCACTGTTACTTATGGTAAATGATTAGGGTTAGCACATGCAGACCACAGTTGCACTTTTATTTTCCTGAGTAGTCCTCCGAAGTCCACATACAGGGCAGGGCATTTGCAAACACCGTTTCTTTACAAGATGGGAAACCTAGTAGTGTTAGGTAAGATCATATACCTTTGCTTACATACTCTGATATATAACTCTCATGATTTTCACAACATAAAAATGAAGACTCTAGTGTGTCATTCTAGATCTTCTTAGAGTACTTCCACTGAAAAAGAAGCACCAGAAAAATACACAGTTTTGTTGAATCCAACGTGATTTTTGGAAATGTAAAGGATCTCCATAAAGCTTTCAAAACATGAGTTCTTGGGCCAAAAGGAAGAAACATTAAAATACCGATTTGCCTTTACAAAATTGGATTTCAAAATATTCAGAAGTTTTAATAAAATGTCATGCCCTGATCTACACAGAGAAGTATTTTAAGTGCACCACTAATGCTTGCTTTATTCATGATGTTATGAATATGTCAGTCCTTTAAAGTGTGTAGCCACTGTAAGAACCAGGAAGAGCCAAGTGGCTTCTCCATGACAAGACCACACACTTTGACAGGATGTTACCAGTTCTTATCTTACTCAGATCCAAAACCTTCTCCCTCAGCATTAAAACCCAGAGCTGCTTCACTGCAGCTTCTATAGAGTGGCATGGTAGACACGCTCTCTCAGGAGCTCCAGCAGGGAAGAACTATTTTATGCAACCAATTTGGATGAAAAAAACATTCAAAACTGAGATGTTCACAGCATAGCCTTACAAGAGGGGAAGTATTACATTTCCTTAAGAATGAAGAATCTGATCAGTTGCCTTCTCATGGAATCAAAGAATTGTCACAGTTGGAAAAGACCTTTACGATCACCACGTTCAACCATCAATGCTTCCCCATGCCCCAATATAAAAAGAGAGAGAAAGAGAGAGAGAGAGAGAGATGAAAAATATTCACTAGAGCATTTCCCAAAGTGCTTCATCTACAGGGTTTTTAAATAACTCCAGTGATGGTGACTCCACCACCTTCCTATGCAGCCTGTTCCAGTGCCTGACTGCTCTTTCAGTAAAGAAATTCTTTCTAATGTCTAGTCTAAACTTCCCCTGGCATAACTTCAGGCCATATTCCTCTAGTCTTATCATTATTTACTTGAGAGAAGAGGCTCAGGAGAAACAAGAATAGTTTTAGTTGTACAATGTGATGGTTGCTTCTCCCTGCTGGGAAGATAGCTACTAAATCCCCATGACATCAAAAATACTATTAGCTCCATATATATGTCTACATTATTGAGCACGCCCGTCTGAATGTATAAGAGAATGTCAGATCCCTACCAAGGGCTTTGAATGTGTTAAGGATATAATTACAGCCAATGCTATCAGACATTTTTTTTTACTTTGTAAAAATAAACTCCAGATCTGGCTTTCAAAGTTCACTAGCACTGATAACATCGCAAATCAAAAGTAAGTTATAAAAATGTAGTGGTTATGTTACATTTTCTTGGGCAGTGTCTGGACCACAGAAAGGCTCCCTGCAAAGAGAAGTATCCAGACATCAGACCTCCATGTGGGAGTCCTCATCACAAAGCAGCAGAGTCTCTTTTTCTCTCTTCCCTAAATTAATATTGGATTCTCATCTGTGCAGTGACATTATTTTTATATCTTTGGTGTAAGAACATTCAGAGGATATTATTGTGACTCTATTACTGTATCTCAAACAAGATTTGGAAAGGGGGATGCCTTTCAGGAGCAAAAGTCCCCAGTCCTGTAACCCAGAACAACAAACAGAATTTTAACTTTTTATTAAAAACATGCAAAAAAGTAAAAAAGAAGGTGAACATTTGAAATAAAAACTTTTAAATAAAACTTTAAAAATATTTCTTTCTTTTAGTGGTGCAATTTCTAATATAGGGAAAAGTAACTTTTTCAATAACATTTTCAGGAATTTAAGTCCTAATTGTCCTGGAGGTGACTGAGAATTTGAATAATACCTAGCAGATTGTAGACACTACGGCAAAATTTTAGGCTGGAACTCCCTGGGGTTTTTTTATTCTTTTTGCAAACATTGGTTGGAAGCCAGTGATTTTCTGTCCCTCTTTCAGCAGGAGGGGAAGATCTTGTGGAAGAGACTGAGAAACCCTTAATGAGATCCACTAAAGTGTGTTTCTTGCTGAATCTACTTGAGTCATTATCTACCCTGATGCATAATGTAATATGTGTGGTGCTGAAGTACAGGACGAGGAGTTGGAGTTTAAAGGATTAAGGTGAACATGCATCATACTTTTCAGGACTTACGGAATAATTTGTGACTCCTTACAGAGTTTTACAAGGTTAAACAAAAGCTGTATAGTGAATTATTGCCTCTAATGATACATCACTCTTTTAGAATTGTTTATACTCTATGGCACTTTATGGTGCCATTGTCAAAAGAAGTGGAAGAATGCAATCAAGGGCTGTTAGAAACTACACAGCATAAAGGCCTGAGGAAAAGAAAGCTCACAGGTACATTTACTGCAACACTGCTGCAGTAATGATGTGTTTTTAGCCAGTGCTGAAGACTTCTAGAAGAGAGCACTTCATGAAATAAAATGCATATTTTCTACTGACTGTGCCATTTTAAAAAACCCTTCCTCATACACTAATCCTGAACACTTCTAAGATAATTTATTAATTTCATTTACTATAACTCCACATACATTCCCTTCAAGAACAGTCTTTTTTAATGATGTAAAATGTTTATATAATCACAGTGGAATGCCTGGGATATTTTTTCCTTTTGTTATTTTCACCTGTTCAGGGCCAAGTATCCTATGATAGATTAGTATCTTCAGCAGTTTCTGGTGGTGGTAAGTGTGTTTTCCCAGCTCCTCCTTCCCCTCTGGAAGGCACATAACAGAAGGTATGATTCCTTTTATATGAACAGTGTATGTTACTTGTCTTGGATCTGTCTCTGACATGAGGCAGTCATCACAAAAGGCTCCATGAGTACATCAGGTTTATTGCAGAATTAAAAACTAACCTGACCACAGAAAAATTCTTCTCCTAAAGTCCCCAAGGATCACAGGTTTGGTTATATGTTAGGGCAGAGATTCCTGTACCTTACACTTTTATTTCTGTGTCTGTACCTCTTGACATTCCTGTGAACCAGGAAAATAAATTGATACCTAAACCTATTGAGATTACTGACACCCACAGGTACCTAACCAGAAGACAAAATAAAATACACCAATTGCCTTCCCTACTGACTGCAGCCTATCAACTGAGCAAGTGCTGCACAGCATGCTGAAAGAATGGAGATAAGTTCAGCATTAATTACACTTGGAATATATCAGGTATTTTCACTTCTTTGTCAAAAGACCACTTGTTGAAAAGGGAGTTTAAAACTGCTGGTTTATTGTTAGTGTAAAAAAATTACCATAGAAAATGAAAGAAGAAGAAAAGTTCTATATTTATTTTGTGACAATATTACCCACCTTTTACTGTTCTCTTTCCTCTTCCCAGTTCCACTGCTGTAGCTTATTTGTACGGGAGCTTTTGCAAAGAATGACTTAGGGAATCAGAAAAATCTGCACACATTTCCAAATTCTATTTGAAGATGAATACATGGTTGAGGGTCTTTATAAAACATCTTTTTACCAGCAAGAGCAGCACCATGCAGACATATCCAGGACTCCAGACATCTGTGTCCCAGCTCAGCTGAGACTCTCAGCTCACACTACCAAAGAGTTTGTTGGTACTGACCCACTACCAACACTGTAGAAACCAAACTTAGTGCTTTCCTGCATCTCACCTTTAAGCATACACATTTGAGCTATTTGAAGTGCTGAGACAGGAAGGTCCTGCCATAATTTGCTTGTTTTGTTCGTTTCTTTGTTGTTTGTTGGCTTTTTTTTCACTTAGGCTAAAAGAGGGAAAGAGAGGGAATGTTTCAAAATTTCATTCTATCACAAAACTGAGAACCCTTCTATGGTAACATACACTTACTGGGATCAAAATAGCCTTCAAAAGAACATGTGTCTATTCCATGAATATGCAGGTTTACTGGGAGGAATATGGGTTTTCTGGGCAAGCTACTATTAAAATTCTCAATATCATGCCAAAGGATCCTATTTCTGGAAAGAAACATGAAGCATTTCACTAAACTTGTCTCCATATATTCTGCTGATGAAAACATTTTACATTATAATGATAATGTATTTTTTAATGCTGCCCAACATCAACATGCTGTTTGGGTAACAAAAAAGTCTGAGTCTTACTAAAGTCCTGCATGACATTTCTCCCTCTTAAAATAAAAAGATGGCAAGGCCTAAAGCAAAGCTTAGAAACAAGCGTTTAAATATCCCAGCCCTAACCACACTGCTTATAAAAGGGGTTTTGAATACAGAAACTCCCTCTTCCCAGGAGCTGCTTTTAACTTTCAGATGAAGCATGACTAAATTCTAGTAAAGTAGATTTGATGTTTCCAATTAGCTCAGAGAGTTGAAAATATTTGTGATGTTATCAGACAGTGGGTGCTGTGAATGGGAGCCACATCCTAACATAGCCTGCATGCTGATAATTTCAGGAGAAACATAAAAGTGACTTAACATAGTTGTGCATTCAGATTTTGTGTATTATTATATATTTTCCAAATAACTGCTGCTGATAACCAAGCATCTGCATTTTATTTTTTGGTCACAGTTTTGGCAGCCAATTTGTAGGTTATGAATACTTATCTGTCTTAAAACAGTAAGCCCCCATAACATTTTCACCCAAGGACTGATCCAGATTTTTCTGGAAAGAAAGCCACCAAAAAAAATTGATATGGGTCTTTCTGGGTTTTGTGTCTATTTGTGAGTTGACTGTATAACTTGATTGCAAACAATACTACAAGATTGGGCCACTATCTTTCAAAGCCTAATCTTTGCATTAAGCATGATTGCTGTTGGAAACAAACGGGACAAGCATGAGTCTTGCACTTTTCCTAACATCAGAAAATGTAAACAGAAAAATGTTATGCTACTGATGAGTTATTCTCTCTTCATATTGTGTTTAATAAAATAAAAGACCACAATATGTGCTGTGATGTAAGAATCCTTTGTTCACATGCTGTATTATTATTACTGTATTATCATTGGCTCTAGCTTATGGCTTTTTCATAATTATTATTATTTCCTTGTATTCTCTGTTTATTTTTACAGCTAGTAAAAAAACAGGTTCATCCAGGACATACATCATGGATTAAACTGAACAAAGCCTTTCTAGAGTCAATAAACTAGTTGTTTAGGAGTTGGAATTTGGTCAATAAAATGGCTTTTAGAAATTGACTGAAATAGGCAGTATTAACATATTTTTGTGAATATTTTTAATTAAATTTTAGTGTTTAGTTATTTCAAGACTACACTAAATCTAATAGGATTACATACTGCAAGAAAAAAGTGAAAAATTAATTTAACAGAACCTTAGTCTGATTCAGTTGGTCAAATCAGTATCTACCATGAGTGTCCATGCTTTTGATTAAACAGAACTCAGTAAAATATTTCTTGTTCCAAAGAGAAATTTCTTCAGAAGTATTATGCATCACATAAGAAAGAAAAATAGCTTTTCAGTAATACTTCTGCCATTTCCAGTTAATTTCATAAGTCAATCTCAGTTTTTGGAGAGCAAAAACCTTATTTTGGATTAAGAAAGGATATTTAAATTGATGGTAAACTCTGTGGGCCTTCAGGGAGGTCAAGTTTTCACCACTAGTTTTTAATCAGCGAGTATCAAAGTTTTTTGTGATCTAATTGACACTATTTTGCCAGGAAAGTTTTCACAAAGTATTTTAGAAAAAGAGAGTACCTTTTCAAGGACTGAATATGATATGAAAATTGTCATGGAATACATTTTTGCCAGTGTCTCTTTTTTCCAACACTGGTTTAGAAAAATACTGGGTTTTTTTAATTTTCTTTTTTTGGCTTTATGGAAAAAAGACACACTGTGTTTTCTAAGAAAATGTCAATGTCTTATAAATGTGTAACCAGTTTCAGTCAATAATTTAGAAAGAGCCAGCAAATTATATACAAGTTTCCTCATCTATTTTACTCTATAATAGGAGCTACTACTGTCCTCCATTTTTTCCACTAGTTTGTGGACTTGAAAGAGAGCTTCTCCTACTCTCTGGGAAATCCCATGAAGAAGATGAGGAAGTCCAGCCTCTTTGAGCAGAAGGACTTGTAATATGGCAGACCTCTTCTCCCGGCATCTATTATACTACAGCTGTGTGAAGACCTCTTCCTTAGACTAGCTGGAAGGACTGAAAAGTAAAAAGTGTAGGCTGCTTAGTGAACAGGCTGTGTCATGGAATGGAGCTCAGCTGTACTTGGAAGGTGGGCTTGTCAAATGCAGTAGAAAATAGGTAAGTCTGAAAGGGGAACCAGAGAAAGATAATCCAGGAGCCATCATTCTCTGTTCCTAATGTACACACCACCGTCAGTATCTCCAGCTTTGAGACTCTTTCTGCTCAAGAGGGAAATAAGTATCAGACTCATCGTTCAGTAAATAACAATAAAACAACCCTGAACCCAGTGTTCTAACTGTTGGAGCCTCATATATAGTCACACACTTATTCCAAAAATTGGAGATGATCGCATTTAATTGTTTCCATGCATGGTTGGATCACAGATGTGACAGGCGCTGTGCCTGACCACAAATTATTAAAGAAAAATATTAGCTGGTATAAGTCTTGTTTATGAAAGAGTGCCAGTGGAAAAAGGCACAGGATCATGGTCTCCAACTACTACACAGATGCCAAGGAAAAGAGTATCAACAAGCTGAAGTTTATAAAAAGTATGCTGTGCTTTTTGGAAGAAAGAGGTTTCTGACTGCATTAACTTATATTGTCGTTATTTTAACAGTAAATAACATGCAGGCATCCAGCTAGCTAATTGGCTGCTGGATTTTTCATAAGGAATAATTTACAAAACCACAACCTATTATGTAACAATTGGCTGTCCATGAGCATCATTTCACACCACGGCCCGATCTAGACAAAATAGTAAATGAGCAGTCATTGGCCATTTTTTTCTCTCATTTGGTATTAGGTTAAAGATTTTAGTTCCCAAATACTGAGCTAGGCCTGTCAGTCACTGATCCAGCCCAGACCCTGCAGGTTCATGTCGCCAAAGGGGGAGTCTTCAATAATGGGTTTACTGGAGAACAACCACCCAGCTCCAACAGGTTGCTGAGACACCACCTCAGGCACATTGCTGAAGGGTACAGCAGTGCACCTCCTCAGGGCTGGTAAAAGGGGTCTTTGGTTGCCAGGACTGCTTGCAGCCTATGGAATGACAAGAGGCAGGAGGTTCAATGGTAAGGAAGTTCCCATGGCTCCCTATGGACTTCTGCTTGAGGCTAGGTACTAATAAGGAGATAAGAAAAGGCCTTTCCTTCATTCTCTTGATACCCATCCTTCCTGCAAATTCTTCTAAAAAAAAAGTAATAAAAACAAGCTACTCTTTTTTCCATGGGTTTAAGTTGCAAAAGAAATGGGAAAACTACATTACTGTATTCCTATGTCTGCTCATATTGGTCTCAAAGGTGTGCAAGAATTTAAGGCATGATCCAGAGAGGCTACAGTTGCAATGGGATTTGTTGCTATTCACATGCCAAAATAGAACTTTCTTCTCCACCCCTTCATCTCCACAAACATTTTTCAAACTGACACAACAGTTGCTGTGGAAAGAAATGTCTTAAACTCACTGAGCACCTACACTTTGGTCCTAAATTCACTGGTACCATGAAATAGATGCACTTATGCTCACAAGTATTAGCAATAGAACCCCTGCACACCTGTCAGGCACCTACTTAAGCTCCACCATGAACCAAAGGGCTGAACTTTGGTATTTTAAGCAGAACTGAATGTACATTGAGCAGCAACAAGAGCTACACAAGACAGTAGTCAAAAAAACTTCATTCAAGTATGTGAACATTGTCTAAGCTGTTACATTGTTTCATGAAATATTTCATTGAATGTTTCATTGAAATGTGCCATTGTTACATGAAATACCACTCATGGAGAAAGTGCGAATGCCATATTATAGCCTTTATCTACCCTTCATTTCCTACATGGCAGCCTTGCCACTAGCATATGAAATGATTGCTGGTGGTACCCATGGTACTGATATGGAGATAACTGCAACGGGGTGACCCTACAGCTAACAATGCTTAGTGGGAAGAATCTTATTTTCTTACCCCAGCAGACATACCTTAAAAATAGTCCAGTCAGCACTTATCCTTAGGAGGGAAAAATCCAGCCGCACCTTTTCTGCTACAAGTATTTGCCCCATGGAGTGCCAAGTAATGCAGAGCAGCTGATTATTTGCAATGCTTATAGCCAGCTACATTGACACTGCACAGCACTTTGCCCCATATGGCATCCCTCTGACCCTAAGACATGATCATTTAATCAATGTACATATTTTCCCAGCTCAAAACTCCTCAGCTCTTATGAAGTTTGTGTCTCCTCTGTTCAGAACAGTCATGTTAGAGAATGAAAGTGAAAGTTGCATGTGCAGGCTCAGAGCAAGGTTTTTAGGCATGCTCTGATAATGCTGAAGGCCCACATGTGGCAGATAGAGTCAGATGACCTATAGAAAAATAAAGTGCATCTTAACTCTGTCTTGGAAGGGAATAATTGATTTGGGACAAAACAGCTCCTGGGAAAGAGCAAACACACAGCATTATGGTGGCAAGGAAAGGATGCTCGTAAGAACCACAGAGAAATTATTAGATAGTGGAATTACATCCTTTGAGTCCTACTGGAGAAAAACTGATACACTGCTCTGATTGACACATTTTGCTAAAAAAAGAGATACACCCGAACTCCTTTTTTCCTCTTCAGCTTGTCCTTTTTGGCAGCTTTCTGTGCCTTCCTCCTCAGTCTGCTTCTGAATTTCTCCCTGTTAGGTGCTCAAGACCCATGGTGGTTTAAGTACAACTATCTCTGACCAGCAAAATGTGTCAATCAAGTCCATTTCCTTGCAAGGGTAGGACAAAGACCCATGGGAGGTAATATATCAGATATTAAAGTGATTTCACATTTGATCTTAGGCAAGAGGTCAGATCCCATATTTATTGTACATGGAAGTTCTATGAGTTTGGTTACTTAGACACCTTACAGCAAATAGACAAAACCTGTGTGGTGAGCACATGCTCTCTGTCTTTTCTGGGGCAATGAATCCCGCAAGCTGACCCTAGTTGTAGCAGCTTTGACTTTCAGGTAACTCAGGATCCTGGCAAATCCAAACAAGGAGTCTCACAGAGGTATGGTTTCACAAAGCTCCCAAAAGCATTAGTAGAGTCCCAGAGTTAAAACACCATGTGTGCATTGTAAAAAGCACTCCTAGATGACAGTCGATCCGACAACATTTCCCATATGCACAGGAACTTAACACCAGACAAGGGGCACCCTCTATTAAATCCTGACATAATGTAGTCAATAAATGCCTATTTAGGAATAAATTAAAAACAAAACATAGTGAATTAAAATCCATAAAGGAGCAAAATAATTTAAGGAATGGAATAACGAGAACAATTTTCAGCCATGAAATGTTTTTATCTTCTGAAAACTTACAAATGGTAAAGCTATGAATTTATGCATAAGATACAATAGACAACAAAGAGATAATTCATATTCAAATCTCATGGTCCTCCATCACACATCCCTCTGTTTATATGTAGATAGTCTTATGAGAAAATGACACCAGGCACAACCAAAATTATAAGACAGTAAGTCAAGCCTGAAGATAATAATTACTTAGTTCACACAGGCACAGTGAAATTCTTCAGCTCCCTGTCTTGGTGGCCTGCAGTGGCAAATGTATCATGTGAAAGTAGTAAATTAGAAGTACACTCTTCCCTTTTATTTTTTTTCTGAAACACTTAATGAACGAATAACTGTTTGACAAATGCATGTCTGGTATTTAAGAGGGAAGGGGGAACATGCAGCTGAGTGAGAGCACCGAGAGCCCAAATCTATTCCCATTAAACACTAGTGTAAATTTTGAGCTAGTCCATTGGCTTTAGCTGAGTTCCTCTGGATATCAGTGGCATTAGGTGCAAAACAATTGTACAAAGGCATCACAGTCTACTGTGGGAAGGCATTAGCTTCCAAAAGAAATACACACTATATAAACTGTGAGGAATACTCAATGTCCTAGTTAAAGGTAATGTGGTAAAATAAAGCAATGAAAAATTAATCTAATCTCATAAAATAAAAGCATTAGAGAAACTTATTTACAACATTTTCCCCTTGATAAAAGGGACTATTTATCATTTTGTCAAGTTGCTTAGGTATTCAAGGTCTTCGTTAGACTAGCCTATTGAGATATATTTAGCAGTTTACACAAGAAATGCCTTAAGTCTTCTCTTCTTCCTGAGAAAAGTTTGACTACTTACAGTTTCATCAACATTCATATTCTCCTTTTTTTCCCCCTCAAAACAGTCAACAGAGCAATTAATTATGACATTTCTCTCAAGATGACTACAGGTTGGAAAGTGTGCAAAGCGTCTGTTTAATATAATGATACATTTAAACTTCCTAATTGCTAGAATCATGATATACAATAGTATTTTCTCATAGAAATTGTGATTAAATAGTCATAGGATGTCTAAGAATAAAGTATTTCTGGCACTTCTGTAAGGGAAATTTAACATCAAGAAGATTTTGTTCTAATGAGTCTTAAAACAGCAACATGTTACTGTTAAGAAATGCCAATACATAATTCTGCCTCAGGATTTTTTAATGTGAATGTTTGTATTCCTTTTCCAGATATTTTTTCTTCAAAAGCACCTTTCTCTTCGAGTCTCCTAAGTCACTTATAAAATGATCAACCATGTCTTTTCACTCCCACTAAAGCTATGGCAATACTTGTAACAGTTTTCTTACTGTACTGGTCAAGTTCATTGCAAATTACTAGTTAAGATATACTTTATTTTGATTCATAAATGTGACTTCACAATTTGCTCAATGTAAACCAAATGCCACATAATCACAGACTTTTAAACCAGCTGATACTCTCACAAAAAATGTTAGAGGATGCTGAGAAGAAAGACATTTTTTAAAGGAAATAAAGTTCAGGTCGTAAAATTGAGTGATTCTTCCAGGACTTCTTGATTTACTCATGAACTAGAGAGGACTAAATGTAGCAGATGAACAAAAGTAAGTGAATGCTAAGACCATCTACTGAGATGAGATACAACAACAAAGAGAAATATTATAAGATACTAGGGTGTATAAGATATAAAGTATGTTCACAGAAAACACTAAAACACTGACAATTTGAAAATCTGGACATATAGGAAATTTGCCAACATTAAGTAAGGACAATTATCTTAATTCACAAATCTTTTAACAGAATTTGGCCAAATATATGTTAACATGGACTCTGTATTTGGAGAGACTGGCTGCACTGAAAAAAAATCAATTTGAAGTTATTATTTTCTTCTTTAGGATTTTGTGCAGGAAATTTGGATCTGATTTTAGAAGTCTATATTCATGCAGATGGAAAGCTGGGGAAAAAACACTAACGAGAAAAAATTACTTAAACATAATACACTCAGTTTTGTATAGTTTTGTGACCATTAAGATAACATTGCATTTTCAGGTATCTAAAGGAGAGATAAAATTGTAGTAGAAGAAGAGCTATCACATAATATCAGTTTAGTTTTCAATGAGAATTTCAGAAACCTAATGGAATAATAAAAGGCAGCTCAAATTAGTGCCATGTCCTTAAAAACTTAATCCAAATGTTGCATCTTATTTCATAGAAGGTGTAAATTCATTAGCATTTTGCATTTTACAGGCTTATATTTTTCCATTTTATTTCATGCTTTCCTGGCAAATACCTATCAAGTAGTTTTAAAATATGACTAATATCTTTCATGCGCTTATATTTTTCCATTCACAAGTTATCTGCAAACAGAACACACTATTCTTCAGTTATTGAATTATTTAAATTACATATTTATTCCTCAAAAATACACTGATAATTTATTAGATATTGACCAGCTCTGGAGTCACTTATTTTGAATTTTTAAATTAAAAATCATGTTATTTACATCCGCCACACTTTTCATTTTTGTTCTTAAACTAGATAGCTTGACTATTAAATCTCAGGTGTCTGATGCAAATTATTTTGATTGCAATTCAGCAAATTTTTTTGGAAGATTGTTTTTCAGTGGAATATTTTACAGAACATGAAAAAAAAAAATTGTTTCCAAGTCTAAAATTTCCATAACATTCCACAGCTTCCAAGTCCTTAGTTAATACCTGCTGTATAGGAAGGAATATGATAATTTCTTCAGTGTCAAAGTTAACGCTACAGATAAAGCTAATGTGCACCACTGATACAAGTGCTAGTGCACAGACAGTTTAAAAGGTGTGTTCTATGGCAGTAAAGCTACAGTCATGAGCTGTAAGTACTGGATAAAAGACCATTAGAGCACACGAGCACAAAACACAGTCTCAAATCAGAATCCAGGCAGCATTAATTCATTATGTTCCTTAAAAGAGTAAGAAAATAGAAAAAGAAGAAAGCATAATTTCTTCTCTCTTCTTACATTCTCTCTCTTAATGAATGCAGTGAAGTATATTAGGCTTTTCCCCACCCCTGGAAACAGAGTACCCTTTTTCAAGGAAGAATTCTCAGACTGCATTGCACTCTCTTATCTGCCGTGAGGATCTTCTCTGCACTCCTGCTCTCTCTGGAATCCCAATGATGTCTAAGCTGGATCTGCATGCAGAGCAAATGCAGAGTAAGCACTTGGGACCCATCCTGTGGGTAATTAAAAGAAATCTTACCTCCTTACTGGACAGCAGATTCAAAAGACTTACCAGTTTCAGTGTTTTAACTGTTCACAACCACTATAGTAAAGAGCAATTTATTAACAAAGGTTAATACAGAAAAAAAAACGAAGTTAACTTAAGTAATATTATTCCTTCAATGCTTACAGTTAAGGCTAGCCCTTCAATAATAAATTTGAAAATCTAATCAAGCAATATACTAAAGTACTCCAATTCCACACCCTGTGTGTTGGCATCACAGTAAGAGTTAAAAAGGCCAAAGGAAGCAATTCGGTAGTCATCTTTTCAGATCAGGCTATGGAAAACCACCCAGTCTGCTGAGTTGCACATAATTTCATTTACTTTTGGTGCCATATTATTTTTGTTTTGTTACTGCTCTCTATACATCCAAGACTCTTTCAAAATTAACTTTAAATACCCTTATAAATAATACTGTGAAGGTTTGTGAAATGGTATGGCAAAGTTAATGGATGCTTATCATGGCTTCACAGTGATTAATACTCTGAAAGACATTTTCACATCACAGATTTTTCAGCTCTCTGTCGTTTCCTTAACATGTTTTCCATTGCAAAGAATGTTTCTGTTATTTTCAATTTAATTCAAATTTGAGTTAATTTTTTCAGAGGTTACAAAAACCAACCTTCGGTAGCAGAAAGAGCACCCAGACAAAACATTTTTACATGAAATATATTAATGCAATTTAACATTTGAAATATGTGAACATTACTTACCAGAAGAACAAAACTGTGCTAACTTCAAGGTTTTATGAAACAATTCAGTGGGGTATTGTTGTTGTTGTCTTCCAGTGTGATGACAGCAAAGTGTTGCAGCTCTGACAGAGTCCCCTGGTCTGATATTCATTAGCTATACTTGAATCTCAACAATTTGGGTTCTTGTCTAATGGTGGGCCCATCTTTTTTCCCTCTAGCACACTGTATGCACATTATGTGGTACTTTAACAGTGATGACCTCCAATTTTGTCTGTTTCTACAAGTTGAAACCTCAACCTTCTACTCCTGTTTATCTTTCCATGCCTTTTATCAGCCTACAGTCAAAGCACGATCTAATTTATTTACCCCCTTTTTTAAATTTGTTCTAGAAGATAAGGCAGCAAGTCACATAAACCTCAAGCTGTTAGGAAAGTAACTAAATATACTGAAAACATGGATACACTATTAGAAATAAATGTTACCCAGATTTATTAAAAAAAAAATAAAAATTAATCTACATATTCTCTGCCTTGTTTTCTTTTCTGTTCTGAACTTCAGAATTCAGATCATGGTCTTTTAAGGAGTCCTACTGCACATAGCTTCTCTTCCAGAGCAGGGTCCCATTGGCTCATACCTGCTCTGTTTCAAGCAGCTAGCAAGAAATGTATTCTTTTCTAGCCTGTGGTGACATGTCAACTTCAACAGAGTGGTGTGCCTATTCCCTACATAAAAATGCAGTCCTTTAGTTAAAATATGGTTATAAATATATTGATTTTGCACTTCACTGACTCCATGAAAGTAACAGAAACAAAACAAAGCAGAAATGTGACTCCGCAGAGAGTTGGTCAAGATGTACTCTCTCAGGGATGGTGACAGAGTAGAATACCACTCTGAAATGAGCATGAGTTATTACATGATATGGAAAAAAAGTAAGTTAAAATAACCACGCTGAATTCAATCAGTGTTTTTCAGTTTCCTCCAAGTACTGTAATCCAGGAAGTAGTTAGTGACCTGCTGTGCCACTTAGATCCCACCAAGTCCGTGGGTCCGGATGGGATTCATCCTAGGGTGCTGAGGGAGCTGGCGGAAGAACTGGCTAAGCTGCTCTCAATCATTTATCACCAGTCCTGGCTCACTGGGGAGGTCCCAGATGACTGGAAGTTGGCCAATGTGATGCCCATCCACAAGAAGGGCTGGAAGGAGGATGCAGGGAACTATAGGCCTGTCAGCCTGACCTTGGTGCCTGGCAAGGTTATGGAACAGATCATCCCGAGTGCCATCAAGTGGCATGTGGAAGACAACCAGGGCATCAGGTTCAGCCAACTTGGGTTTAGGAAAGGAAGGTCCTGCCTGAACAATCTCATCTCCTTCTATGACTGGGTGACCCGCCTAGTGGATGAGGGGAAGGCTGTGGATGTGGTCTACCTCGACTTCAGCAAGGCCTTTGACACAGTCTCCCACAGCATCCTCCTGGAGAAGGTAGCAATCCATGGCTTGGACAGGTGCACCCTTCGCTGGGTCAAAAACTGGTTGGATGACCGGGCCCAGAGAGTGATGGTGAATGGAGCTGCATCCAGCTGGCGTCCGGTGGCCAGCGGTGTCCCCCAGGGATCAGTACTGGGCCCAGTCCTATTCAATATCTTTATTGACTACCTGGATGTGGGGATTGAGTCCACCCTCAGTAAGTTTGCAGATGACACCAAGTTGGGGGGGAGTGTCGATCTGCCAGAGGGTAGGAAGAAGCTGCAGGGGGACCTGGACAGACTGGATCGAGGGGCTGAGGCCAACGGCATGAAATTCAACAAGACCAAGTGCAGGGTCCTGCACTTTGGCCATAAAAACCCCAGGCAGAGCTACAGGCTGGGGGAAGAGTGGCTGGAGAGTGGCCTGGCAGAGAGGGACCTGGGAGTACTGGTTGACAGCTGGTTGAACATGAGCCAGCAGTGTGCCCAGGTGGCCCGGAAGGCCAATGGCATCCTGGCTGGTATCAGGAATAGCGTGGCCAGCTATTCCTGAGTAGGGATGTAATTCTCCCCCTGTACACAGCACTAGTGAGGCCTCACCTCGAGTACTGTGTCCAGTTCTGGGCCCCTCACTTCAAGAAGGACGTTGAGGTGCTGGAGCGGGTCCAGAGGAGAGCAACAAGGCTGGTGAAAGGAATAGAGGGAAAGTCTTATAGGGAGAAGTTGAGGTTGTTGGGGTTGTTTAGCCTGGAGAAGAGGAGACTCAGGGGTGATCTTATCACTTTCTACAACTACCTGAAGGCAGGTTGTAGCCAGGTGGGGGCTGGGCTCTTTTTGCAGGCAACCAGTGACAGGACAAGAGGGCACAGCCTGAAGCTGTTCCAGGGGAGGTTTAGGTTGGATATTAGGAAGTACTTCCTCACGGAGAGGGTGATTAAACATTGGAATGGACTTCCCAGGGAAGTGGTGGAGGCACCGTCCCTGGATGTGTTCAAGGAAAGGCTGGATGTGGCACTTAGTGCCATGGTCTAGATGGTGTGGTGGTGTTGGTCATAGGCTGGATTTGATGATCTTAAAGGTCTTTTCCAGCCTTGGTAATTCTGTGATTCTGTGATTTACCAGTACCATCCAAAACAATCATAAAACCCTAAGTCGTATCAGGGTAATACAGCACTACAATGTACATATATATATGTCATTAACAACTGTTGATTCTTGCTCAAAATTCGCTACTGAATAACATAATAAAACATGGATAAAATGAGAGTGGCCAAAAAATTATTTACACTAGTTCACATATTACATGAGCTACTAAGAAACTGTATCTTAGATCATGTAGTTCATTACTTGGTTCCATACACAGCAGGAAATATTGACTTTCAAATTCTGCAGCATCTTTAAAATATAAGATTAAATTTTCTCGCAATCCAAAGCAGATATAATTTTTAACACTCTACTTGCTTTTTTAGGACTATAAGTTTTTATAAGTTAGTGAGAGTCATGCAACACTATTCAGTACAAATCTTTTGTATGTTAGTCTTGGTTTTCATTTTTCCTAATGTGCATCTATTCTCTGCTGCCTCAAAGTTAAACTGAATATGTGAAATCTTTTGAATCAGGAAAATTATTTTTACAACCTAATAAGGTGGTCAGAGATAATAAGTGTTTTTTGAGTTTCAAGTCTACCAGGTTCAAACAAGAGTTAACTTTCAAAAAACCAGCAACATTAAAAACATATTAACTATTTAACTAATTTATATTATTAAACAGTAGTGTAACTATTTATAGTTGTCCTGTGCCTAAAATATGCTGAATGAGTTAGTAATCTCTCTTCACATCATAATATAAAGCAGGCAGCTGTACTTATGCTTCATTTTTAGAAGCCTCATTAAGGAGGCCATTAATAGAAAGAAAATGTCTATTAATTCTGATGTATTATCTCCTGGTAAAATTGGGGGTTTTGTTAGTCTCCCACAGCATTTACTCTGAGTATTAAGAACTGCCACTCTTTGCATGAGTTACAGTTCATGTAATAATTTTGCTTCAGTTTACTCTACCTTACAGAAACTGATTTGCCATATAATATGTTTTTTTGCAAAGTTTGGATCTTGGATTTAAGTGGCTTACAAAATATTTGGTTACTTTATCAAATTAGCAGCTTGATCACAGCTGCATATAGCCATGAGGTTCAGTTGGTATTGTGCTGTTGTCTTATAAATGTCTCTATAAGAAGTAAGAAAAGAAAGGAGGATAAATTTAATTGCTAACATTGGCAGCATCCCACCTTTTTGCTTCTAAAAGGCTAGTTCTGCTTGACCCTCCACTCTGGCAGGGAATCATTCAGTTTATGTGTATTTTTCATTCCTCCCACCAGTTCTGAGAGCAAAGAAGAGGTTTAACTGCACACTATAAATATGCAATATGAAAGCTATGTAAGCTGTCAGAGAATATTCCAGTGTTTATTGACAGTTTTCAGAACGTAAGGGTTGCACGTCTCAGATAGCATGCATACCTTGGCCAGTCAAATATATCCCTACTTCTGCTGTTTTATTTTACTATTTCAGTGTTTTAAACTATCCCATCCAACCAAGGCTAATGAGAGCCTGAAATCTCAGAATAAGTGCTACCCACAAATCTTGTTTTGGAGTCACAAAGGAATAAAGTCAGGACTAGAGCTTATGTGGAAAGTCTTTCCTGAATATCAAACCTATTCTATTGAGTAGACAATGCTGTCAAAACCAAAAACTGCCCTGCTTTTCAAAATCCTTTGGAAAAAGAGCACACAAAAAACTTACTAAATAAAACACTCCTACATGCTGTAAAATTAAAGCAAGTGAACAAAGCATTGTCTCGGGCATATAAGATTGTAAGAAAATTTACAGTTTCTTATTGGCTGTTCAAATTCAGATCAAACTCTTTAGACCGTTAGGACTCAGAAGACTAATCGTGCCTATAGTCAAAGTTCTGTCACATCAAATACAAAATGTTTGTGCTAACTTTAAGAATGAGGGAGGACTGAAGTTTTTTGCATCCTTTAATTTCCATTAAAAAATAGGAAAATAGCTTAAGTCAGTTTTTGAAGAATGGCAGAGAGATGTAGGAAAATACAGCTTGATTTTTATGCTGAAAAGTAATTTTTTAATCAGATCTATAGACTTTTGCTATACAATTTAATTATCACATACTCAAAATATTTTAAAAAGACTTCGCTGATAAATAGCATACCTTCTGTGACTTTTTTAAGAAGACATGGGCACACTCCTTTCTCTGACTAGTGTTAAAATGAAATGGCTGAATTTTTCTATGCTTTAAAGCCTAAATTCTCACCTCTATAAGCCTTACTAGCTTGACTGCAAGATAGAAAAACTAGCTGAAAAGAAATGGGAGACTAATTTTATTTTGGTTGTTGTAAGGAAGGAAAGTCATTGTAGAACCACTGCAACAGCACGCAAATTATTTGGTATGTAGCTCCACTCCACCTCATTCCTGCCTACTCTGCAAAGCCAGGCACCAGCAGTTTTCCTTTGAGTTAGGGTGAGGAATGGACACGGGGTAAACTGGTTTGGAATCCAGCTGTCTTTTTGCTCCAAAGGCATGATAATGTTTGTTAGAGAAAAACCTTGCATACCTCTGAGAGATGAGGAAGGATTTCTGTGCACTTTCAACATTGCCAGAGACCTGACCAAGTGCAGTCAATTATTTTCAGTACATTTTAGCTATAAAGGAAATTTGAAGAACTCTTCAGTTTCTAGAACTCGGATCATGAAGATAGGAGAGATGCTAATTTCATCAAGAATTCATTATTGAACTCAAAGGTGAACTAATTAAGAAAATTGTTGTAAATTATCAAGTTAAATAATTCTGCATTTAGAAGGTATCCACCATTATATTTTTTTGATATCTTATTTTTGATAGTCTATTTTAATAATAGGCTACAGACCAGAAATTCTAACAAATGTGTAATCTGACCTGTCAGATCTGAAAGAATTTGTGCCCCCCCAAAAATGTGTCACTGGTCTGTATACACAACCTAAACCTGATTCAGAAATTAAGCTGTAGTCACTGTAGCTTGTAACTTAGCTGCAGCATTAGAACCAACATCGCAATTACAATATTCCGCAATTACTGAGTTACATCATAGATCTCCTAAACTAAAATACATGAGCACACCATTTTACCTTAAGGACACAAATGGCTGACATAAATGCCTGACTTTGTTGCTTATTATTCTTAAATTCCTAGGGCATGAGCTAAAATCATGGGGGCATCATAGTAAAACCACTGGATCAGTAAACTGAATGCTATTTCACTGGGAAATAATACAATTTGCTTTCTAAAAATTGTATTAAATATTTTAAAATGTGAAACACGTGGAAAAAACAAAGCAATCAGAATTCCAGAAATATTTACAATTATAGGTCTCAATCAAATACCTTTATATCAAAAGGAAGGAAGGAGATCAGATAGATAGAAAAAAATAAATCAAATAATGTTCATATGGATCTTGGTTTGGATTTTATCTGTACTGGCACTATCTTTAACTTATGTGGAACGATTCAAATTTTTTTTTTAAGACATCATAGATTATTTTTCTCTTTAACAATATCACAGCTAGAGACACTTATAAAGGACTGGAGAAAAGCAGATCGGTGGACTGCAGATTGGTAGACACTGATGGTGTACAAATTGCAAGCAGAAACCAAATACAAAGTAACTGAATTTTTTAGTAAATCAATGGATTATGAGGAAGCAGTCTGATTCAGTCTGACAGCTTTCTATAATTACAAGATACTCTAAATGGCAAATAATTGTAAACAATTTCTTAAATACTACTAGAAAATGTTAAGTTGTGCTGAATTTATAGCTAGAAAAGAACTCAGCAGGAGGTAAGAATTTGCACAGTCTGTTTCCAGAAGCTGTAAATAATTGTTTTGAATAATGTAGTATATCATATTGTTTCTTTCGCAGTTTTTCTTTGGAAAAAATTAATATAAGGTTTAGAATATTAAGATACCATCACCTGATATTAAACTATCACAAAGTCCCACCCAAAAGCTTCTCTGCATTTTGGATTCCATACATTAATCTCTTCCTAAAGCTATAGTTATTTCATTACAGGAAGTTCCTTGTGTTTTTTAATAACCCATAAAGCACAGGTGATCTTTTCAATTCCCATGAGATTAGTGCTACATTGCAGCTACTGAAGATTGTGACAGGGTGGCAGGAGAAACAGTATTTAAGATCTGCTTCCTTTCTTCCCGTCTTTTCTTACTTGCAGTCAGGAATGTGCTGAATTTATTATTCTGAACAGTCCTTCTGAATAGACTTTATTAGCAATTTCTTAAAATTGAATAGAAGAGTAGTGGAAAACTGAGGAACAATCTTGCAGAAATTCCTAGCCATTACAAAACAGAGTGGAACACCTTTAGTAAGCAAATGAGAAACAAAATAATAACACTAGTTAGAGAGAAAATACCAGGGAACCCATGTTGCATCATTCCTAGTTTGACAAAAGCAAACGTGCATATAATTAATTTGGTTTTAACAGTATACTGGCTAAAAAGCATGATAAACTATTGACTGAGAAGCAGATTTATTTATTGGTATATATAGCCTTCACTTGAAGACTGACATCAGATGCTATTGCTCAAGAAAATAATGAGAATATTTAGAAAGCTTTTAACAGAAGTTATAATTCAATCCTGTAGGAGGGACAGGGGCCACTAGATCCTAAATATCTTTGTATCTAATGCTCCACTGAAAATTAGCCTAGGATAAGATTTTGAGAAGCCACTGCTAAGGACAAGACACTACCAAAAGGCTGTATGTATCCCAGATACCACGCAGTGCCTCTTCTCCCCAGTTCAGAGAGAGCTGGGGACTGAGGTCACTTTGCCCCCCTCCCCCTTTGTGCCCAAATAGCTGATGGCACACAGAAGCTGGGTGAAGGCACACAGGCTTACAGATTTGGGAGCAGCTCTAGACTCTGTTCCTTACAACTTTCTTAGCTTTAGTTATTACTACCTAGCTTTCACGTTGGTTATTTACTTCCAAGTAGACATCAATTTCAGGAATCTACATAATCCTGAGTACAGCTGCTCTCACAGACCCTCATTAGCCCCTGTAAAGTCGTCTTCAAGAAGATTCTTAAATCACAGCTCGTCACTTTCACAACTGTAAGCAAGTTTTGCCAGCCTCTGCTCACCTTCATGAATTAGACAATATCAGGTATAAAACAAGTAGAGACATCACTGTTATCATCTCCATTTTACAGACTGGAAAACTACAGCATGAGAATGCAGTGAAACTCCCCAGGGTCATTCAAGAGACCAGAACATAGATTAAAATATATACCTGAAAATGCAAAGAACCTTGCTTTGGTATTCTGACTATGCAAAACTAGAGTTTAGACATGAAGAGCACTGATACAATACTTCAACTTTGGAATGATAATTAAGTTTTAATCTTTCATTAATGAAAATGAGAGGTGTGCTTTTTAAAAAATTAGGAAAAAAACCCCAGAATTCCTAAGTCTGTGAGCTTTAATTTCATATATATTTATTCACTGATATTTAAGAATGAATAATAACTTAATGATTCTCTCTTTTTTACTGTTTTTAAGTATAGCTTCATTTTATAATCATCTGAGATAATACTAGTGAAAGATAAAAGCTTCCATATAAGCACTAGTTAATAGAAGTGGAGCATGCTGAAAATAACTAAAGTTAAATGAAGGCATATGGAAAACTAATTTCTTTAACCACTGATTGCCTGTCTGTTTCCTGTGCATACATACATACCACAGTACATGTTCCTAAATTATGTCAGATACACTACTCCTCTTAATTTTAAAGTTATGCTATGAGAAATGCTAATAGTAGCGCAATGCCAGACACCTAATTTTCCTCAGAGAAAAACAATTTTTTTCCCCCCTTTCTCACCAGTTTTATCTCAGCTAACATTGTCACAGAAAGACATCTACATTTGAATTCCAGTTATCATCTGAATCAGTAAAAGCAAAGTTGTTGAGGTCAAATCTCTTTAACAGAATGAAGGACAGAGACAAAAGCTGATGGGCTTTCTGAGGAGAGCACACTTAAAAATACCTATTTTGCAGTACATAGAGCATTTGCTGCCTTTTGAAATTTGAGAAGGTTAAGGTTAGCTCTATCAGCATTGACTGCTAAATCAGTGCCAAATCAAAACCATTAGCAAATTCTGTTTGAAAGTAGAACTTTAGAACAGAATTCGAAGGGAAGATTGCACACATGATGTTGAGAGATGATTAAAATTAATCTTCAGTCAGCTGGGAAGCCAAATAGTTTATTTATCCTAAGATGATTCACCAAAGAAGCCAGTTTATGGAAGGAAATGGGATATAAATAAACTAGGTTTGGGAAAGAAAGCAGGTATAATGCAGATAAACTGCTGGTTTACAGTTGACAAGCTGCTTCTAATCTCTGAGGAGCACTGTCCTTCATGCCATACCTGTTTCTTCCTTTGTTCTCAAAAATTCATTTTTATATTTTTTAACTTTTATTACATTTCCTTTGAATCTGTGAGAAGAATGTCTTTAGAGATTATACTGGAAATTATCAGTATTTTGGGGAGGAATTACTGGTGTTGAAACAAGCCATGAAAAAGCTGGCTGCCTTCTGGTGTCAAGAAGTGTCTAGGCATTGTTACTCTCCTAAATAACTTCTTTTTGTATTTCTTACACCTGGCTGTTGTTGAGTATCAAAAAACAGTCATAACCTTCTTCACTAATATTGTCTTAGCTGAAATCAGGCCACATTCACTAACTAGATGGGTGTAAAAAATTTTACATAAAGAGGATTTTATTCAACGTATCTTTGTTTCTTCCTTCTGAGCTCCCCGAAGACCCAGTAACTACAAAGCAACCCTGAATAACAGGAATGTAGGAACAGATGTTATTTGGGCACTCTCACATAATAAAGACTTCTAAGAATCCCTGATGCCCAATTATCTAAACACTTATTCTTAAGTTTCCATTCAATGCATGATGAATTTAGTCTATTTTAGCCGAATACATAAAGAAAGCCTTTAGTGTGGAAGTGATGTCAATCAAAACAGACACATAAATGGACTGGGTAACACTATCTCACAAAGCATACATAACATAATCAAATAGATAATTTAAATGAGATCAGTTTATCCTGTAATAATGACATAAGCACCATGTGTAAAGAGGGTAATTATTATCTTGTTGGCTTTTAATTATTTTTTATTATTTTGGATGCTAGACTATTATAATTTATAATATATATTATTGTATATATAATGACTTATTATAACAAAAAATCTATAATCCCCTGGTCTTTTTAAGCTATAATCTTGGAATAAAAATAAAACCACAATGACCCAGTACATCAAGAGACTCCATTTTGCATCGAAAGATCTTCAGTTTTACCACCATTATGTCCTGTGAACTTCAACAGGCTAGGTTTGCAGTGCATCAGTGGTACATCCATCTTCAGTGAGCCCCAACAGCCAGAATTGTTACAGATACCAAAACTACTTTCCTCTTCTCATTTCAGCTACTTCCAGACACCACCTGCTTCAGACCATATCTGCTCGTGGATGGGTAGATTATTCCTAGTGACAGGATTGTACTGAAGGGAACACCACATAATTATATATCTTTATATTATATACAAGACAAGGGGTTAATTTTTTCAGTAATTTTCTTTATAATGCCATCTCCACCTACATGATTCCCAAAGAGGGAGAGAAAAGAAAGCAGCAAATACAGTTGAAATATTTGAAATTCTAACTCTAAAATTGGAGCGAGCCAACTGTATTTTTTCTTCATTTTTTTAGAGAGAAAACAGAGAATATTCTTTGTAAGTGGACAAGAAGTAAGAAGAACCCAATAGCTGCTGAATCAGGACACTGGCAATATTTATTAAAAAAAGCAAAAGTCACAGTCATGTTGCATGCACAAAGGATTGAGAAAGCCTAGGTAAGTTTAAGAGCATACCAAAAAGAGTCAGCATAAACTTGTATAACTGTTTCCTGTTAGCTAATTAAAAACAAGGTTTAATCGTTTAATTTGTGAAGAAAAAATTAGATGTGGTGTTATAAATTAACAACCATTTTCCCTAGTCAATGCTACACAAATAAAAAAATTGAAGAGTAATGGAAAGAATTGATAAATTAATCATTTTTAGGCCAATAAATTCCATCACTGTTTTTTAATATTTTCTGTGATGGTTATGACTGACAGATTGTACCAATAGGTCTTGCCATGCCTATAACATATCAAAAAGCAACATGGAATACTTATCTGTGCCTTTTTCATTACCCTCTTTTTTCTTTAATCAGGATCATTAGTACCCAAACTGTCTTGGAGGAATTCACATCACTCTAATGTTAAAATTCATCTTCTGTCTCAACTTCTTAATATGCTGCTCTCACTAAGGGTACACTTCTAAGAGGAATTTATACACACCAAATCCTAATGCTATGGGGATTTTCCTTTGTAATGTACAGGAATCCAATACAAAGCAATATGGATTATTTTCTATACATTTTTATCTGCCAGGCATGTGAAGTCCAAATAAGGACAAATAGAAGTAGGATAAAAATCAAATATGAAAAAAATGATCTTTCATGAATGAAAAACAAAGAGGTTTTCAAATACTGAGCATGTTCATTCAAATCACCTTGCAGCAGGTCTAATATATGCAACAAACACTGTTGAGACAAGGGAGGCACTAAAAAGGTAAAATTTTTATTTGAAGTATCTTTGAAGAATCTGGTCAAGAGTATTTTACTGTTCACTTGTTCTCACTTAAAAAACATTAATTTCCAGGCAATTTCTGTTTCCTGTGCTCAAGTTTTAATATTTTTGTATATATAATTCAGCTTTTTTTGTATAAGGTTGGGTTTTTTTAGGATACGTGCCTCCAAAATATGTCATAAATAGTGTTTTAGTGATGTTTAGTGTTTTAGTAGGTCTCCCTTATTGAGATTAAACCTAATTTTCTTCATTAGGGACATCTTTTAACTTTCACTTCAGAGTGGGCAACATTACAGCAAGACAGTGTGTTAAATCTTGATTTTAGAATAATAGTAGAGAAAAAATGTGCTAAGGCACGTCTTGTATCAACACAAAACGAAGTAATAAGCTGTTCAAGATGCACTTCTGAGACATACTTACTGCAAAGCTCTACAGAAGGTGATCCTGTGTATCAAGCTGGACTTCAGGAAGCAAGTCCCTGAGAGTCAGACTGCTTACATCCAAGTACCAGCAAAACTTTGAAGCACCTAACGCAGGTAGTCAGCTCCTTCCTATGGGCTAAAATGTTTATTAAGTTACACAGCAGAGCCTGGCTCACGAGGTTGGACATGTCCCAGTCAGACATGAGATACAGGATTCAGGGAACTGTTTTGTCTCCAAAGGCAGACCAAACATTAGTGCTTTCTTTATGAAGACCATGATAGACCTTTGGGGAAAAAAGACTCCAGACACAAGGCATAGAGTCTATTTTTGCAGACAGTGTGTAAAGTCAGGGCATCGCACTGGATGAATCAGGGTCTAGCTCTTTCTTCACTCAGATAGGTTTGAGTGGTCATCTCAAGAAGGTGCTGTAATTATCACCCTGCAGAGTCCCCTCAGCAGTGAAAGATGGAGGACTTTGCTTCTCATTAAGCTGGATATTTGCACAGCAAAAAAAAGGTACAGAATCAGACTGTTTTCAGATGCATTTTTTCACCTTTACAAAACAAATACCTCTTTGTTAAGTTCTGTAGCTCTGTTTTACTTAGGATGGTATAAAACATAATGAAAGATTTGTGTTACTGCTGCATGAGATAACATTCACAATAGGTCTCCCTTTTGACAATAGTGAAAATTTAAAGTATACAAGTGCTAACTGTAAAAAAAAGGAAATAAAACTGCAAAAAGATTGTGAGACTGGCTTTAATAAGTATGTTTTTTTGCACTATGTTTTTTCATGAAGGTAGTCTATGATTACACATATGAATGTGAACAAGGACAGAAAGATAGAAAGGAATTATCAAAATATTAAATTTTACTGAGTACACTTGTGTAGGAAGTACCAGAATAAAAATACAATGTGTACACATAAAGCACTAGTGGGACTTAGTATATAAAATATGAACAATTTAAGTACACTAATTATTATTTCAAACATGCAAAACAATAAGGCAAAAAATACATGGATCTTCTGGATCCAGCTTCGAGAGCTGCAACCCATCAATTTCAAGTTTTGCATGTAAATTTTAAATATACTTATTTGCAGTCTTCATGTTCATAAAGAAAAACTTGACTATGAGAAAAAAAATTCACAAAAAATATTAACAGACTGACCTAAGGTATTCCTCAGAAAAAGTCAAGTTCAGCAAGCAAACTTTGAAACTGGTGGATGTTAGAAGGCTAAACTGGTTCTGTAGACAAAGAAAAGAGATAGAAAAAGATTCTATCACTGTTTCTTCACAGACCGTGCCCAGATGACCCCATTAACAGTACTGTGCACAACCTGCTTTAACTCTGAGCCTCTTCACAGGGAGTAGCATTGCAGAGGACAGGCAGTTTAAGAATAGAGAGCTGATGCAGATTATCCATAGTGTGGAATCAAGATTGCAGCACATGGATCAGCACACCTAGTCTTGACACTACCAGTGACCTTTCTGTGCTGTACAACATGATGAGGGGAATAAAACATCCTCTGAATAGCACCAATATCTCCAGACTGCTATAACCTAGCCAAGAGCAAGGAGTCCAAATCCACAAAGAAAAAACAATAGTGAAAAGCAAGGACTGTGTTGAAAAGCTAACAAACCTAGTAATTTGAGAATTTTGTATCAAAAACCATTTGGCCAGATACAAAGCAATGTTCTCTATAATATCTTTGTTGGAGACAGGGACAGTGGGATTAAGTGTATCCTCAGCAAGTTGTGTGGCAATACCAAGCTATGTGGAGAAGTTGACACCCTAGAGGGAAGGGATGCCATCCAGAGGGACCTTGATAGGCTGGAGAGATGGGCCAATGCCAAACTCATGAAGATCAACAAGGCCAAGTGCAAGGTCCTGCACCTGGGTCAGTGCAATCCCAGGCACAAATAAAGGCTGAGGGCAGAATGGCTAGAAAGCAGTCCTGAGGAGAAGGACTTGGGGGTGGTAGTAGATGAAAATCTCGACATGAGCCGCCAGTGTGCGCTCGCAGCCCAGAGGGCCAACCACATCCTGGGCTGCATCAAAAGAAGTGTGGCCAGCAGGGCCAGGGAAGGGATTCTGCCCCTCTACTCTGCTCTGGTGAGGCTGCACCTGGAGTGCTGTGTACAGCTCTGGAGCCCTCAGCACAGGAAAGACATGGAATTGTTGGAGAGGGCCCAAAGAAGGGCCATGAAGATGACCAAAGGACTGGAGCACCTCTGCTATGAAGACAGGCTGAGAGAGTTGGGACTGTTCAGCCTGGAGAAGAGAAGGCTTTGTGGAGATCTTATAGCAGCCTTCCAGTACCTGAAGGAGCCTACAGGAAAGCTGGGGAGGGGCTTTTCACCAGAGAGGGTAGTGACAGGACAAGGGGTAATGGTTTTAAGCTGAAAGAGGGGAGATTTAGGTTAGACATTAGGAAGAAATTCTTCACCATGAGGGTAGTAAGGTGCTGGAATATGTTGTCCAGGGAGGTTTTTGATGACCCCTCCCTGGAGGTTTAAGGCCAGGTTGGATAAGACCTTGTGCAGCCTGGTCTAGTGGGAAGTATCCCTGCTCGTAGCAGGGAGGTTGGAATTAGATGATCTCTAAGGTCCCTTCCAACCTTAATAATTCTATGATTCTGTAATTCTGTTATATTATCCATTTCTTTCTCATCCTTACTACAGAGGGTCTAAGCACAGCCATGTAAACAACACCATGCAGCTCACTTGTGAGATTCTACACAACAAATGGCACAGCTTTCTAGGACAGATAAATGAGCTATACATCTCATTGAAGAAAGGTTTGCCATTCAGAGAGGCAGAAAGTGAAAATAGAGAAATGTGTAACACTGAATGCTGCTATGTTAACATACAAGTTAAGATATAAATGCGGTAGGATTTTCAGAGCATGCATTCCTTGACAATCAGTAGATAAGGAGTTTCTCAACTTTTCTGTCAGTTGTGTAATGTGTTTCCTTATTCATGCTTTGCTTAATCTGGAGGGTCCTCTATTTTATCCAAGTCCTTATTTCTTACAAACATATGGCCAACTAGGTGATGACATTGATGGCAGAGAGTGAGAAGAGCAACAGTCAGATACTGTCAGGAAATTCTGCATCTAGGTCAATAAAATCTCTGTTTTATGGTCTTGCATTGATACTGAGCAATAGGATTAAATAGCCTAGTATCTAAGACAAAACTTTCTTCATAAAATGAAGACTTTTAAAGGACTTTTACAAGATACTGCCCATCACAGCCCTCTGACAGCTGTGATGAGAGTGAACTAAGCCAATTTAAAGTAGTCTTCACAAGCTTTCCCTTTCCCATATAATGAAGTTAGGCCTGTGGTCAAATGTAGTGGATTATCCACAAAATAACTAAGGAAAATTAGTAAGATCATTTGCCTAATTCTGGGAATATTTAGGAGCTGCTGCAACCACGGTACAAAGACAAGCCTAGAACACTTAGGTCAACTGATGTTACTCATGTTTTCTTGCTATTCTTTTCTCAAGAACATTGCCCAGGAAAGGAGAAGCAAAATCCAAATTACTAATGTTATGGCTATAGTTCAGTAATATATATTTAAGCACTTGCTAGATTATTGTATTTTTCACAGTGTTTGGGGCATCACCTTCACTGAGAGTATCCTCCATAATGATGGAGAAGCTCCTTATTTGCTTGTTGTTTTCCTCGCTAAAATACATACTGGAAGAGGACAAATGTCAAGAAAATCCCCAAGTGAATCAAGCATGATCTGCCTCAAGACTTTTATTTTTCCGTCTTAGTGAAGACAACCTCAAATAAATAGAATGATGAATTGTCTGAATTTCTGTTATTCTTTAATTTGTTCATAACTTTGTATGCAAATTCTAGCTTTAAATAAGTTCCATATTCTGAAACATATGTTTTCACATAAAATATAATTAATTAAAAGTAGAAAACCAAACCAGAGTTAAAAAAAAAAAACAACAAAAAAACACAACCAACAACACTGATGTGATTTGATATAAGATTTGATTTCACAAAAGAGCACAGTGTAAAATACGGTTCCTGGTGTGACCTCTGCCTCGTTCTTCTTTCAGGAACAACATAACACAGCTGTAGTACATCTGTAATGGATGTTAATTTTTCCATATTTGCCTTCTCGTTTTCTGTTTTTTAAAAGAACCAGATAGCAGAAAGGCCAATAGAAAGGAAGGAAAAAAGAGAAGAAAAAAGAAAAAAAAACAACATAGCTTTAATCCTTCCCTGATTGGCAGACTGGAAACCTCTAAATTATTTAACAAAAGACATAACTTCTAACAGCACAGAAGTGACACATAGAGAGGAAACCTTCAAACAGGTGAGAAAGCACACAATGAAAAGTGAAAACCACATTCAGCTGTATCCTCTTTGTCCCAAACAACACCTCATTTCCTTGTGATTGAGTTCCTTCTGTCACAAAGCTTCACCACATTGTGGTGATTGCTACAAATGATAAAGCATGTTTTTCCCTTCCATAATTTCAAGTGTTAAGAGTGAAAGCATTTTGAAGAAGGTTGAGTAGCCTCAAATGTGAAATCAACTAATACTCAACTTGAAAAAGATATACAGCTGCTTTTCAACTGCTAATTGAATTTCTACTGAACATTCCCTCCATCCCCAAAAAGCAATACCTGCTTTCCATAGTGGTTTTCAACTTTCCATTGAAGAATCCTTTAAAAAAGGGTATTTTCTGGAGAAAGTGTTTTCCAAGCTTGAATCTTAAACAAAGTCACCGTTTTCTCAGAAAAATACTGATGAAAATATCTTTCCTTTGCCCTGTTGTCATGAATTACCATAGCAAAAACTAAGATCAGCCAGAAAAATCTGAGCACATGCACCAACGGTTTCCTATTTCCCCTGCAGAACAGGAGTCTAGTAGGTTTTGAGAAGTTTTTTCAAGCAGAGAGCTCTGTTAAAACTTCCATTTTTCATTGGGTTTGCTATAGCAAAATCCCAGATTATAATAATAGAAATTCCCAACCCCTATTTTTAGGTGTTTTAACTCAGTATAGCGGAAAAAGTTACTTACAAGTTTGTGGGAGCTCTGACCACGCTCCTCTCAATGCCACAGGCTTCACCACATAAACCTGCTACAAACTAGGCACTCAGAGTGGCTGCTGATACAGAGATCTCAGTCCCATATTTCACACATGTCGTTAAACACTGTGTTTGTACCCTCCAGAGGGACAAACAGCCAGGGAGAACAGAGCATGGACTGTGCAGAGCTGTGATCTGCCATCTCCAGAGTTACTTGCTTTGGGCAATGGGACACAGGTGCCTGCTAGCCTAGCTGATCATCTGCAGTTACAGAAGCATATATGGGCATACAGCCAGCCTACCGTATGACTAAATGGCTGCATCACAGACAGAATCAGACAGCTCTGGAAGCCCAGGAGAATAAGAAAAAAGAAGCTTCAGTAACACAAACATTACAGTAAAAATTAAGCATCACCTAATCCACAGGTTTACT
Organism: Hemiprocne comata; assembly: GCA_020745705.1. Lineage (NCBI taxonomy): Eukaryota > Metazoa > Chordata > Aves > Apodiformes > Apodidae > Hemiprocne > Hemiprocne comata. The sequence continues at coordinate 97,204,285 of CM036587.1, read as the reverse complement.
GAATTTATTGTTGAATTCTAAGCAGCTATAACAAATCAAAATCATTGCCACAACACTTGAAGTAAAATTTGAACTAGCTGCTTTTACACTCACAGCTTTGCCCAAGCCTAATCTATTTCGTTTGTAGACGGGGTATCTTACACAAGTACAACGATGATATGAGTCAGCTTTTGCCTTCCAGAACTGAACCTACCGCTCTGCTTTGCACGTGCTCATACACAACAACCACCATATGCACGGCTGAACTTGGCCTGGTGACTGACCCACACTGTAGACATGCAAGTGTGTGTTCCTGGGCAGGGTGAGGGTAGGACTAATTCACCTTTCTGAGGCTACACCATGAGCCATCCTTCATGAGTACACACTGTGGATTCTGAGCAGCAGCAGAGAAGCATGCGAGTTTGAATGACTCAACATATACAGAACTGCAAGTTGTTTTTCTTTGTTATTCCATTTGTTATTTGTTAAAATGAAGGAACTGCTAACCCAAAATGTATCATAACTCCTATCATGTGTACTGTTTGGGAATATTGTCTGGCTAATTCAAGTTAAGTGGTAACCCTAGCCATTGTAGATCTTTAATAAAAACTAAGTAGTGCTATTAACCTTAAGTATAATTGTTTATTATTTCTCAAACACTAACCAATTATCTAGGAGTCTTAAAGTGCAGACGGATAGTTCAACCACACAAACACCTTTGGAAGTAATTACTTTTTCATTTTTTCAGTTTCTTTCACCTAAATATGGCATCTCTTTTTCCATTTTAGACTTTATGAAAAAGTACCACCAACAGAGACAGTGGTCAAAGAACTGCACGAGTTTCCAGGAAGGGAAACATGTATCAAAACATACTGTATGGTTAATGATAGCATGCAGGGATAAAAAAGCCTGTAATATATAACAACAATAAAGTTGGATTAGTGTATCCAAGGTTGTTTGGACAAGATTCAGTTCCATTTTCAAGAGACTTCAATTTCCTTTCACATAAACTCTGTGAAATACCTTATGTGACATGTTTATGACTAGCTGTTTTTATGAATGTTATAATTGCAGATGCTTATGAAGGCTGAGAACAGTGTTACCTCTTCAGGAAGCTAAAAAGCAAACAGATGAACACAACAATTATTAGTTACAGTATAAGACACAAAATGCTCATACTTCAATCACATTGCACCAGATTACAGCACTATATGGTTATATCCTATATTACCTAGGATTTTTGCAGCTCCCAATAACTAACACAAAAGGTGTACTTAAGTTCAAGTGTAGGCAATAGGTCTGAAATTTAGAATTTCTCTCTGACTTACTAGGATTGTTTTATCATCACATTATGCAGTCACACTTCAGAAATCAACCATCAGATTTACAGTTCATTGTTAATTTCTGCTTAAATTTGTTCTTAGGAAGAGCTCATAATATGCTTCAGAGAAATATTATTTTGTTTCCTCTGTGAAGTGTCTGGTTTACTTTATCATTTAGATAGCTTGAGATATTTAAGCATTATGGGCTATAATCTGTCCCTGAACATGGACTTCTATTGACTAGTCATTGCAAAAACAGAGTCCAGCACTACTCAAGTATTTTAAGACAGAATATAAATCAGAATCATCACCTCATATTGAAGGCAATACAAGAATATAAGAAAGCTATGTCATCTGTTCTCACATCCTAGATACATGTAAATAAGGTATCAGTAGAGTTTGTTGCTTCATATCCATAAATTGAACTAAACCACATTAAGGAATTTTACAGGTAAAATGCCAAACAATGACTTAAACAAGGAAATAGAATGAAATAAAAATGTAAAGCTCTCTAAGTTTTTACAGACCTTCACAGCAACATATCTCAGGGAATAAAAGAAGTTACATGCCTAAGCCCATCAGGACAAGTTCTTATTCACAGAACAACAGAAAAGAAAGGTTGCAAGGGACCTCCGGAAGTCATCTCATTCAATCTTCTGGCTAAATCAGGATGAACTTCAAAATTAAACCAGGTTGTTCAGGGCCTTGTTGCAACTTGTGACTGTTCCATCCTGGCCTTTTGCTCTGCATGACTGTAACCTGACCAAAGAATATTGTTGACAGTTTCCGACTGCTGCCTATACATAGACCTTTCATGATTCCTGTATATGTCACAGATTCACCAACATTATTTCAGCTGCATCTTCTAAATACTTTGTGATGTCTTTCTGCTCTGGACTGTGATGGTTTGTATTGCAGATACGTTATAAATTAATAAAAAATAAAAAGAACTACAAACCTAAACAGTATTCTATTTCTGTCTTCACCTGAAATTCTTCTAAGTTCTTGCCTGACACACTGAGGAATTTTTAACTCTAGAAGTTGTAGATCTTCAAAAAGCCTCTTCAATGTCTGTATCCTCTATATCTCTCCATCTAGCCCTCCAATAATAAGTAAATCAGATATTTCTTTCTTAAGCTAAATGCTTATATAATCTGGATGACTTTAGAAAGAAAATAAAAATAGTTTGAACAAGAAAAAGGCTGAAACTTATATAAACAGGACACTAAATTTTCTGTAATAGCATTTCATCTCAGTTGTTCATTCACATTGCATGTAGCACTCATTCCTGCAAGAAACGTACCTTCCTATCACTTTTTATTTCTTCTGTTTATTTTTAACTGTTAAAAATAGCTGTAATTCACATTCCTCACTCCACCAAACCCTCCCAGACCTAGAAAGAAAGAAATGCCTCAGTTGAGATAGACAGATATTTATATTTATGGTCCAAGTGGAATAACTACATCTTGTTTACACATGCATCTTTAAATTGTCATTGATCTCTGGCTCACAAAAATCTAGACTAATTTCACATGCTGAAAAATCACTTTCCCTGGCACTTTATCAAGCAGTTGCATCCTTTTAATGAAGAGCAGGATGTAAATTATTACATTTATATCCCATTGAAACACTCCTTTTCAAGTAAAATAGCTACAACTGTAGATATTAATAAAAAAACACCTAACTTTCTGAGACTGCATTGTGGGGAGAGAATAATTGTTGCGGCTGATCACAGAACAAATATTACAGTGTATTTTTTCAATAACTTTACTGTGTTACTTGTAACATCCCTATTAGTTCATCACCTCTAGGTCTACTTTTAACTTTACAACACCCTCAGTACTTTAAAAGTCTCCTATTAAAACAAAACTAAAACATGACAGAGTCTTTCCCATTCTCCTCATCTGCATTTTATACTAAAAAGTCCAGGACAAGTATTATTGATTATCAGCTTTTAAAGTAATACCTATCACACTTACCCATTGAAAACCACTGAGAAATGTTTTTTGTATTCCCTCTGCACAAGTGAACTGACCGTAGTAAAACGTTGCTCCACTGAAAGATAAAAAGCCTTCTTTACTCCCAATAAAGAATTTATTCCAAATCCTTTACCAAAAAAACTAAAACAAACAAACAAAGAAAAAACAAGCCAAACAAACACAAAAAAAACCTTCCAAGTGACCATTCCTTTCATCAAAATATGTTGTATGTTAAAATATACTCAAACACCTCAAAACATAGACCGTCCCAGAAGTAGTCTTACTGTCAGGATGGATTTACTCACCACTCACACAAAAAAAACCCTTCATAAATATTTAGTTATATAGCCTCTATATCACACCATCATATATATATATAAAAACATCAAGAAAACAATGGAGAACAACATGAAGATTACAAAGTCCAACACTGAAGTTTTGAGCTGTTGGTATTAAATTTGCCAGTAAAATTCAAATTCAGGACTCCCGCATATGTGATTTTTTAAAATAGTGTTTAGTTAATTAGTCACATGGCATTCTCCACAGAAGATGACAACTTCATTCAGCATGCAGAATGGCTGACATCGTGATCCTATGACAATATTTAATGCTCTGCTTTCTTCAGTGTGTGCCTCTCCCAGCTTTTACTTTAGCTTACTCTTCAAATCCCACTCTGAACATAGACTCCTTCATTTTCCCATGGGTCTTTTCCTATGTCACTGTAATACAATAATTTATTTTCAAAATAACAATGTGAATGGAGGGATGTAACTATCTTCACTTTACAAAGTGCTGATGCACACAGACACTGAAGTCAGAAGTTTCCAATTATTTTAAGCATCAAGTCTGAGATACCTTGCACAACTATTTTTCAAAAACACAGCAGAGTTATTCTCTATAGCTCAGCATCCACTGCTTCTCTCAACAGTGCAGCTCCTACCAGTGCAGTGGCATGAGGTCAGCCCAGGTACACAGAAAAGGAGACACACACAATTAAAGAACCCTTGTGAAAATTTGGCATAAGGAGCTTGCTAAACATCATGTCAAAGTAGTAAATAATTCGGTTCTGCAGAGTGAAACAAGGCAACAGCAAGAATGTATTACCTCTCTTCATTGGCTGTCATTACAAGCTACATTCACTAATATCTTCTCACTTCTGCACTAACATGGGGGTGAAGGAGACAACAGCATTAATTACAACATTGGCTCATCCCTTCTTTGTGTCACAAGCAAAGATATTCATTGGAAAAACAGTTAATAGTCACTTAATGGAAGAATGCACCTAAATCTGCTGCAGTGCTTCTGCATTGAATTCCGAACTCGCAGTTTAGGGTCCTGCCTCCAAAACTATAAACCCTGGGAACTGGCTGTTAGCTGTCAGCTAATCCTAGAGGTACTTAAAGTTTCATTATCACCTTCTCTTTCATCATTTTTAACTTCAGAGCTCCATAGGCACATAGACTGAAGCATGCCAAGTCTTCACAGTCTGGGCAACTCAGCAACCAGCTTGCGCTGAGGCTCTTGTCAGTATCTAGAAGCCATGCATTTGTTTGCTGACGTCTCCAAGGGCTTTGCCTCAGTCAGTGCTCTCAAAACACATTCAATATGCTCCAGAATTATCAGCTTCACACAAAAAGCAATCCTACAGTAAGGAAGAGCGTCTTCTCTGGTGGATTTTTAAAAGTACCGACTCTTTTTTTTCTTTGTAAATAGCCTATAGTCACCTGTAAATAGTCTCCTGTCTCCATGAGGTGGCTCTGAGCTGTGTATCATAAAAACATAAAAATATCTCATTTCACTTGTAACAATGCACTTAAACTGCAGGAATTAAGATACACACCTGTTTTGACCCATTCCTACTTTGTAGCTCCAGGCAACAAGATGCTAACAGCATCTTGTTCAGCATGCAAACATTTTTAATCCCATTCCTAAGCACGTGGTATTATTATAGGGCAATGAGAGCCCAGTATCTTTGCTTTGGAGATTAATCAATGTACATTCTCACTGCTAGTGTAACATCCTTTTAATTTCTGTAGCACTGTCTGATGATTGGCTTCTTCTTGATAATTGTAATGGAAAACCTTTCAGCAAATCTAACATCATGGACTTAATAAGAATAATATAAAACCAACACATTTTCCTCAGTTCTCTCTGTAGATCCATTTACTTTCTTTAAAAGTTCATATTCTTCTATTACTCTCCTTCAGATGGCTGCTGCATGTTTGGAGAGCTCATTTCTGCATTTTTTATCAACTCTGTATTTCTCTTTCAAGAGCATTTTGCATCCCTTTTACTTCTAACATCAGGTCAGCTTTACAATTGTTGGTAAATAATTGTTTCTCTATGATAATTAAGTCTTTTGTACTAACAAAATATGTTGCAAATATTTACAAAATCTTAAAAAGCGGTAACAAGTTTGTAAGAAATGGTTCCTTAATGTCAGAATATCTTAAAGAACAAGCTGAAATGGAGCCAGTAGTCATATTACAACACATTCATACACACAGAGACAGCCATCCACAATCCAGCTTTCCCTATGCATGCAATGGAGGTTGATGCCTTGATGATAGATACCAATGAAGAGTTCGAATGCCACAATGTAAGGCCACCTTGATGTTTTTGTTGTATAGCAGCTCTGTTAGTTCTGTGTCATAATGTATAATGGATAGGAGCTGAATTAAGGTTGCTCAAGCAGCCCCAGGTGTGGCAGTACATAACTGTTCAGTGTTTGTTTTCACAGCCTTGATAATGTTTTTCAGTGTTGTTTTGCCTGTAATTTTCTAGGGTTTCAAAATGTCTCGTAAACTCCTCCTCCTCCCCTGTTATTCCATGGTATTATTTTGATGCTTGCATTGTCCCCATCCTGCTGATGAGCTGGCCTAGACTATGCATGGAACATTACCAGTGGAGCCCACAGGACTCTGGTCCTCCTGTCCAAAATTAATAATGGGATGCTTTTCACAGATATTTGCCAATAGCAAAGAACAGACATTTTAATTTTAAAGCAAGCTTAAAACTATGGCCAAATCTGGGTAGATTTTACTGAGATTAGCAAAAGCATCTGTCTGACACACTTAGATTCTTTTGCCAAACTTCCAAGTCTATACTCCCAAGAAAGTGGACTATAGATGAAGAAATTGTCACAGACAGGGTCATCAAATTAATTTTTATTTAAAAAATCTAAAATGTCATTCATTTTTTTAACAGAGGAGATGCAGCTTTACTTTCAGGAGTGTCTGAATTCTCCATTCCATATCTGCCCTTGCTCCACCATCCCATTTCCTCTTCCTTTAGTCCTGCTCCATACCAAAAAATCAGACAAATTTAGACACTCAGAATGCAAAAATGTCAGACCAGGGGTTAAAGCTGTGGAGTCATAAGCCCTGGAAACCAAGACCTTATCTAAAGAGCCAAGAAATCTTTATAAGAAAACCTGCTAGAGAACAGTAAGATCTCCCATAATTTAACTTCAAAAGAGATAGGAAACTTATCTGATTTTTTTATTCTTGCTTTATTCCTACTGCAGTGTTGTCACGGTTTGACTCAGGATCAGCAATTAAACCAGAGAAAACAAAGCTCTCGATCCCCTCCTCCTCCTACCCAGATAAGGAAGGAGAGAGAGAATTAAGGAGAGAGACTTTCTGGATTGAAAATTAAACTAGACAGCTTTAATTAAACACTAATGACAAAAGAAAATATGTGCAATTATATACAAGTATGTTCAGGAATGTGCAAAAGCCTCTTGCCTCCCCCCACCCCCAGCAACTCCCCCGGCACTCTCCTGAGCTGTGAGCAGTCCTGAAATGTCCCGGAGCGCTGCCGGAGAGAGCGGCAGAGCAGACAGGAGCTGAGGGGAGAGCTATGAGGGTCAGGAATGCATGGGCCTGGGGGTCGACCATGATGGATGGATGGAGTCCTCCTCAGATGCTGGGCATGGATGGAAGAGAAGGGGAGAAGAAGCAGGAAGGAAGTTGTCTTCTGTGATCTCTGACCTTCCTCTGAGCTTACGTATATATATGGAATGGAATATCTCTGGCCAATTTTGCTGTCCATCTAGTCCACCCCTCCCTGTGGGCTGCTCCTGGCAGCATCTAAGGCGGCAAAGTGAAGTGACCTTGGCATCTCAGCAGTAACATAAACATTCCAGTGTTACCAGCCCACTAGCTGGAACACTTGCTGCTAGTTAAAAGAGAGCTTACTGAAGGAAAAAAAAAATCAGTAAAAGGAAAATTGGCTTAATCCTGGCTCAAACCAGGACAAGTGTGCAGCAAATAACTAAAGCTCAGATGAATACACAAACCTATGAAGCTAAGAACTGACACAGTAAGCGAGATACAGCATTTTTTCCATACAGTAACACAAAGCCCTTAAATGGCTATGGTAATCTTCAGTGACCATAGCTTATTTCAGCTTGTATTTGAAATATTTTTTTCTGCATCAAATAAATATATATGTGTATTTAAACATGTTTACATATACATAAAATAAATAAATCAGACTACATATAAAATTTTAAAATAAGATTACTTAGTATCATACTAGTAACACAGAGGGTTAATCAAATCCTATGAGCTAGACTTCTGTGGTTTTTATTAGGTCCTTTGCAATTCAATACTTTTTGTCATCTTTTCCAAAACTGAAACAACATTCTCTGCAGAGAGCAATGTGCATAGTAATGTGTGAATTTTCCTTAGAAAAGATATTATTTGGAGGTCTCAGTACAATGGGTATCTAGTTTACTACTTTGCCCTAAGAATTTCCATTCTGCACCATGGAGAAACATCGCACAGATGAGGGTGAACACTTTTTTGATTGCCCTTTTATCTTGACAGACATAATACAGAGGCACGTAAGTGGCACCTACTGAGAACAGTAATGGACTTATTTCCTGGATTTTAAATCTTGACAGAGCATTTGGAATCTGGATTCAGATTAAGACCATGGAAAATACACAAATCCAGACATCTCACTCAGTAAGGTAATAATAAATAAATCACTTGCCAAGCATCTTTTGAATAGTTTACCTGCTTTTCACACTTCAAATAATTAAGAGTCTGATTGTAATAATTCTAACTGACTGGGAAAATGAGCCCTCTTATTATGGCAGACTGTACTTGTTAGGCCAACATCTTGAAACTGGTTTTGGCCAGTGTGTAATCATGAAATATATTTAAATTTGCCAATATATAACCTCAAAGTCAATTATTTGTATTTGTCCTGCTTTTGTATGTCCGTAGTGTTAAACAGATGCCCACAATCTTGCACTGCAAATTTGTGCCTGTATGGGTGGCTTTAATGAAAGAAAATTCACCCTCAAGTGACTGACTTCATAGTGAAGTTCTCTGTGAAAAGCATTCTGCTCAGTCCTGAAGAAAGATTGCCTGGATGAGGTAGCATCTGATGAGCTGAAGGCTGACAGGGAGAGGGAGCCCCTCATTCACAGACATTTCCTCTCATATCCATTCCAAGGTTGAGAGGTTTCGTTTTGGCACAAGATGATAATCCCTATGAGAATGAGAGGTTCACAGGCAGAGCTGGGTAGTGTGGGAGAAATATGTGACATGAGATGAGATAGAGGGAGGGTGACGCCTGGCATCAGAGTTGGTGGATAATCTGTTCAGAGATGGCACTGTAGACAATCTTGGAGGCCCCTGTACTGATGCTTTGATGTAATTCTTTTGGTAGCTACCTCAAGGTGAGTAACAAGAATGAAAGCAGCCTGTGTGCACATGGGAGCAGGCAACAGGGTTCAAGGCTTCATCCTGAATGTAGTCATGAACCATGGGCTCGCCTATACATAGGGTCACATAATAAATCCAGATCTAAAGCTGGGAAAATACTTTGAGCTCACCCATTAACCTTTTCCCCTATTCTTCCACTACTGGATCCACTATTCACATTTCTAAGTTAGCTCTCCAAGGACCTTAAATATGGCACATAATTCAGGGAATCAGAAAAACACCATGGTGCTGGAGTAAGAACATGATTGATGATAGTACCATAACAAAAGGTCAAGAGAAAGGGAGCCAAAGCCCTCGAGGTCTCCCAGTAACTCCGTTCACAATCAAGATGCAGAATAAATTGGTGTTCCTGGAATATATTTGACTCTTTCCTGAGTGTGCCATCTACACAGTTGCTCAGTGCCGTGGTAGGGGCCAAGCAGGAAAACAAAGTAGCTCCAAATAATTTCATTTCATTAAGTTGTTCCCACCTTCTATTAAATTTTAGTATAACAGATGTCATGATCTTTTTCCTACATTCACTTTGACCAAGAAAGAAATTTTAGGTGTGTAATTTATACTGTGTACATAAGAACCAATGCATAAATAAAGCCTGGGCCATTCCAAATTTTCAGGGCTGTTTTGGTGAAGCCGTCTAGTTAAATACTGGATCAAATTTTCCTTCTTCTTAGATAACAATGGTAGTGCCTTGGTGTGCTTAACTTCCATGTAATTTACAACTATTACTGTATCACCTTTCAAGATTTCACAGACCCACAGAATAACAGAATGGCAGGGGTTGGAAGGGACCTTCGGAGATCATCTAGTCCAAACCCCCTGCCAGAGTAGTTTCATCTAAAGCAGGTTGCACAGGATGACATCCAGGTGGGTTTTGACTGCCTTCAGGAGATGGAGACTCCACAACCACTCTGGGCAGCCTGTTCCAGTGCTTTCTCACCCTCAATAAAGAAGTTCCTCTTCATATTTAGATGGAACTTCCTATGTCCAAGGTTGTGTCCCTTACCTCTTCTCCTGCCACTGGGCACCACTGAAAAAAGACTGGCCCCACCCTCCTGACATCCAACCTGTAAGTATTTATAAGCATTGACAAGATCCCCCCTCAGTCTTCTCTTCTCCAGACTAAAAAGACCCATTTTTAAAAAGACCCAAAACTTCCTTTACAACGGTGAAATTTCCTGTGTCATTCTGCCTGTATTCAAGTGAGAAAAAAGTAGACTGGGTCTGGTGTGGGCAGGGACTAAAAGGAAAAGGAATTGAAGCTATACTTTTGTGGTGGTCATAGGCGAAATTTAGCCAGGTGAATTTTTGAAAGATGGCAGACTCAGTGGTTGAATTTTCAGGTGTTATATTAGACTGAACAATCTTATATTTTCCCATTTCTAACTTTAGTGATTTTACTAAAACCAAAAAACAACAAAACAAAAAAGCAAACAAATAATGGATGCTCAGAGCACCAGTGATTCATAGAGAGTTGGGAGAATTATTCATAATAAATAAATTATAAGATAAATTTTTCCTTTTTCTGTTGGCAAATAGTCTGTGAACAATTCATAATTTTCTCAGATTTATTTGAAATCAATCGATCAATTATTTATGTGATTCATTCATGGCTGTACCTTATTCTGAAAGAATTAAATGGAAATCTGTAATAATAGAGAATTATAGGGTTATGATTGCCCAAACATTTCACTGAATTTATTTCTGTTCTAGGTCAGCTGAATGAAATTTCAGCTGCAGTTTCCAGAAATTAGTGTCTGTGAATCTTAAAAACCTTTGACAATATTATTTTTCAATATTTCTTGTAAGATCTAGATATCAGTGAACATTCCTATTAGTAAATCTCTCTGTTAAAACTATTTGTAGAAATCAAACAAAATGAGTGACAGAGAAAGACTAAGTATTGAAGGAATATTTGCCAGGAAATAATGCTGAGTTGGATCTTAAGTGAATTTTTTGATAAGTTTTGTTCATTCCTGATACTCACACAAGCATGCACTTATTAAATTATATTAACATTTGGCAAGGCAGCAAATGTGCTGGTTATGCTGTGACTCCTGATGGGAAGAGGAATATTACAGAGCTAAGGGATCAACAGAATGAGGCTTCGGTTCATTAGTCCATTGGTGATAATTTCAGATGCTGAGTACCACAACTCCCTGATTGACATTCAACCTCCATTGAAAGACAAGATGAAATCACAAAAGTACAAGAAAGGGTGACAAAAATTACTACAGGAATAAAGCAGTTGCCTAGAGAGAAAAAACAAACAGACAAAACAACTAAAAAAAGATGGGACTTCATTTTAGAGAGGAAATGGTTTAGGGAAAATACAACTGAAGTTTATAAAATCATGACGATGATGAAGTAAGATCATTGAGAACTTTTATTTAGCGAATTCCTGAAATCTAGGATTTCAGAGCTCTCACTGAATCTAGTAGGAGATCACCTAAAACAGATGGAAGAAATATTTTTTTTTACTCAACAGTTAGCAAACTTTTGAAATGTCTTGTCACAGGAGAATGTGCAGACTGATAGCATCAGTGTTTCAAAATAGGTTAGACAAACTCAGAGACACAGTTCCTTCCATAAATGGATACTAGAGAGAATATGTAGAGATGTATACTTTATCCTGTGTCCGTATGTATCATGTATCTGATTCTGCCCCTCTACTCTGCCTGGGTGAGACCTCACCTGGAGTACAAGAAGGATGTGGATCTGTTGGAGTGTGTCCAGAAGAGGGCAATGCAAATTATCAGAGGGCTGGAGCACCTCTGTTATGAAGACAAGCTGAGGAAGTTGGGGTTGTTCAGCCTGAAGAAGAGAAGGCTCTGGAGGGACCTTATAGCAACTTTCCAATACCTGAAAGGGGCCTATAAGAAGGCTGGGGAAGAACTGTTCACAGGAGCATGTAATGATATGACTAGGGGTAATGATTTTAAGCTAGAGAAGGGTAGATTTAGGTTGGACATTAGGAAAAAGTTCTTTAAAATTAGTGTGGTGGATCACTGGAAAGGGTTGCCTAGAGAGGTAGTAGAGGCCCCATCCCTGGAGGCATTCAAGGTCAGGCTTGATGGGGCTCTGAGCAATCTGTTCTAGCTGGAGATGTCCCTGCTTATTGTAGGGGGGTTGGACTAGATGACCTTTAGAGGTCCCTTCCAACCCAAGACATTCTATGTGTCTATGTATCCAATGGCTGTGAATCCCCAGTGAGGAAAAAGGCAAATGGCCAAACTCACGTGTTCTGGCTAAATATCATCCCCCACCACCAGCATCAGAGGCGGAGTATGGTGTAGGACACTGGTCTTATTCAGGAGGATGTTTGTCATGTTCTTGTAGCATTTCATAGGATCACAGACTCATAGAATGTTTTGGGTTGGAAGGGTCCTTAAAGATCATCTATTTCCAACCCCCCTGCATGGGCAGGGACACCTCCCACTAGATCATTTTGCTCAAAGTCCCATCCAACCTGGCCTTGAACACTTCCAGGGATGAGGCATCTACAACGTCCTTGGGCAACCTCTTCCAGTGTCTCCTCACCCTCAGATTTGAAACTTTTCTAGTGTGCCCACTTTCAGTGTGTACATTTCTGCTCAGAATTAGCATTGGTTCCCTATGTACCATCAATCACTTTGTTGTGGTAAGGTACCATGAGGCAGAAGTTATTAAAATTTCAGCACCTTCACAAAGCAGGGCAAACCCTTAAATCTGCAGATGTTCCTTAAAGATTCTGTAGGGATTTACTGAGGCATATTAATTCCACATCCCCTTCCCCATACAAACTCTGCACAGTTTCACAGGCTCACAAGACTCTGAATCTGTAGCTGTTAACCCTGCTATTTGTGAAAGATGAAGTATTAGTTTTGTTTGGTGAGCAATTACTGTCCTAAGGGATTGTCTCATCCTGTGTTCTATTTACTGGACATGGGAACTGCATATGAACAAGTCCTAACCAGTGCTCATGCACTGATGTGGCTAAGCTGGAGGCAGCAATGAGAGCAGTCCGAGGAATTCTGAATGGACTATATTCTGCCAAAGAATATGAGTCTGTCACTACTGAAATGTACCTTAAAATTATGGTCAACTCACCTGGATGATCCTCAGGAAAAAAAATATGTGGACAAAAGCAATGGTACAAACATATTTTTTAGATCACAAGGGCCAGAGAAAGCTTGATTATGCAAGCATGTTTAAAGAAAAAAAGTCCTTCCAGGCTCCATAGCTGACATTCTCTCCCATGGCTGACAGAAAGAGAGAAAAGAGACAGTTTTCCTTTATGCCCTATACATTCTTCCTCATGACACAATCAGGAAAAACAAAAAATGCCAGACAATTTTGTGCCACTCATATCTCTCATGGTAGCAGAGGAAAACAAAAGTGACTCTTGAAGTCTCACCCATCCCCAAATTTCTAATTTATCAAAGGAACACAAAGTTCACAAATTCACATACTTCTGAACAAAACCAAACAAAACAAAAACCCCAAAAAAACCCTTTTTCTACTTTACCTAACAGTAAGGAGCTGCTTACACTGTTCTGTTTTTTGCCTGTATATGGTACTAATGACTTTGCTACTCAGCCTGCCAGAAAAACATAGTTCCTTTCCCTCCTTAGCCATATGTAATTTTATCATATCTCTGGTGGTGATGCAAGCCTGCAACAGCCACTCTTTAAGACAGTCCATGCAGTTACATAAATTTACTTTCTTGTCAGAGAGATGTTTTCAGTTTAAGGCAGACACTTAGGCTATGAAGCAACTGAGATTATCTCAGTGTGTTTATATTTCTTCAGAGAGACACTATAACAAACTTTCAATATAGAGGTCAAACATGAAAGGCAGTTACAGGTGGTTGGCGTTTGTTTGTCTTCTGTATACAAAAGAGAACACTTACTTTGAACAAGGAAGATGAGCATGAAGTATAGCATCATATTACTGGTCTATAAACCGAGAGAAATACATAAGGACAGAAAAAAGGGTTTTTAAAAACAAAACAACAAACAACACACAGTGTCTGCAGAGATGCTGTTACAAGTGAGAGAAGAAAAATTGAAAAATTGTAAAAAGATGAAAACTTTTACTGAAACTGCAAACACATACACAGTGCAGATTAAATTGTTATGTTGTGTAAAATATTAGCTGATTTAACACCAAACCTTTCTATAACCATGCTAACAGGAGAAGAAAAAGAATGAAGTAGATCCTTGTTTGCCTCATCCTCTCCAGGCACTTTGCTTACTCATCATCACCAAGAGGAGTCCAGGCAGAGCAATAGAATCAGGACTGTAGCTACCTGGGAAAGTAGTACCGAAATCTGCATGACCCCTAGGATTTGGGTGCTTTCAGGGTTCAGTGAAAAGTGAAGAGGCTTTTCAGCATGGATAGACTTAATTTTAGAATTAGATTTCTAAATCATTATTTAGCTCTATTCTAATTAGAGGCCTAAATTCCATTTCAAGTATAGGACAAAAATATTTTAGATGCTTCCTTTGTTTCTCTAATGTTCTTTGACCCTCAAGTCGATACACGATTTAGTTCTAGAATTAGAAGTTATGTTTTTGTTTGGAGGTAAAAAAGGAGCTCAAATCTTTCTTTCCATGAAATTTGGATAAATATTTTCTTCTGATCTTAAAGTCTAGTAACATCTGTATAATCATGGCCCTGCTGTTATGCCTGTAGATATCTTTTTTGAGTCCATAATCATGTTCTTCTTTCAGAAATCTTGCGATTTGTTACAGAAATCTTAGAGTCTCAACTTCACCCAGACAATCCCAGTGTTAACAATTTATTCACTAATGACAAATTAAGCCCCATACAAGGAGTGAGGTCCTGTGTAGTACCTGCAGTTCAATTAGACCTATTTGAAAACTAAAGTGTTACTTTTAAGTGATAGATCATCTGTGACTATACTCTTTGCTTATGGTTTAATTCACCTTTGAAGAATATGAAAACTTCTGTTATGAGACCAAACATGACCATTCCTGTATGTACAGGCTCTGCTTTCACTTGCCTCTCCAGCTATACAGTGCAGTTGATTTATATCTATATTTATATTTACTGGAACAGGTTTCCCACGGAGATTGTGTATGCTCCCTCCCTGGAGGTCGTCAAGGCCAGGTTGGATGGGGCTTTGAGCAACCTGGTCTAGTGGGAGGTGTCCCTGCCCATGCAGGTGGGGGTTGGAACTAGAAGATCTTCTAGGTCCCTTCCAACCCAAACCTTTCTATAATGCTATGATTCTGTGCAAAACTCCATTTTCCTGGTACATTGTTACCTATATATTTGTTGTTAACTAAGCAACATACATAAATTTTGAGTGTCCTTATGTGGACGTAATACTTCTTCCCGTGCAGCAGGCATTTTTGTGCTAAAAAAAAAAAAGAAAAGAAAAAAATTACTTTTTATCCTCCCGTAGACAGGATAACAGTGGTGCTTTAATTTAACCAGCTCAGCTATCATGAATGAAGCTACTATACTTGAATTTGTTAAGTGGAGGCAATTTATCATGACAGTGTTCTTAGGCTAGCCAATAGACCAAAATATGAAATGAAAGGTGACTAAGGCAGGAAGTTATCCAGAGTTCAAAGCTGAAAGTGTGAAATCATAAAAGCAACTTCTGTTGTAAAGTTTGGCTCCACAACCTTTGAAGTTTAGCACCCAGCTATAAGAATGCAATTTGCAAGGTCAAATGAAGTATTTGAAACTTCTAAATACATAAATTAATTAAGCAAAGTGAAGTGAATGGATTGGGATTCATAGTAAACAGCATGTTGAGCACAAAGGTTATTTAAACTAGTTAATAAGAAATAACAAAAGAAGGATCTGTCTAAAACTGCCTCCTTCGTGGAAACCTGACTTGTCACCCAGCCAATTTTTGCGTAGCAGCTCACTGGCTCAAGCTCTTGCCTATGAAGTGAAAAACTTCCTCAGCTAGTATGAGGTTTTTACACATTTATCTACATTATGCGTGTCTATAGGTATAACCTCACCAACAGCCAATCTGGTGTTATGGATAAAAAATTTCCCCAGTTAGTGATAAACTCTGCAATTCATTATGCAAAATTCACAAGGGAAGAAAAACTGTAAGATAGAACAGGCATGGCCCAGCTTAGTAAGTACTAAGTTGGCTTGAAACACAAATCTTTTAAGTATTATGAAACCTATAACAAAATCAAATGCCTGCATTTAGAAATGTTAGGCTCTGACATGCACTTGTACTTTCGTTCATTTGGTCCTGTAGTCATATGAATAGTGAGACAATTTCTTCACAAGGTTACCATCTGCACTCAGCCTGAAAGCAAATGGAGCACTTCCCAATGTTGAAGAGGACAGTACAGCAGCCAACACAGAAGCAGAAACCACAATATAAACACTAAAAGAAAAGCCACAAGTGGGAACATGTATGTATTTGAAACAAAGTGCCTCTGGTGAAGAACTTATTTGCAGAGAATATGTGTTGTTTGGGTGAATAGAACTGAAAAGGACTGTAGTTTGCCAGGGTGTCAAGGGAAGAATATTTGTGAAATATCTCAAGTCTTACAGGGCCAGGACTGTTAACAACTGACAAGGACTTTAAGCTCATGCTTCAGGATATAAAGAAGTTAAACCAGCTGCCCCAAGATAGATGCATCTCATAGGAGGAACCATTCCATCCTATGATGTGGGATGAAAATGAATTTTAAAAGGCTCACAGCTCCAGAAATAATAGCATGAGCAGAGAAACAAAGGGAGTAAGCCTATAAACTGGTCACTGCAGGTGAAAAAAACAGATCTCACATTCATACATAGACCTGAATTAAAGAGAAGAAATATTTGTCATTGTCCTAAAGCAGGAAGAGAAAGGGAAATTGTGGGACAAATGGTTGACATCACTTGTTTTTCTAAGTTTGATTAATCAGGGAGGTTCAACTTCAGTGCTTAAAAAATCTGAAATCTGTTCAACGCTGCTGTGAAAAACACCTTTTCTTTAAATTGATTTATATACAGCAGCAATGACATTTCACAGGAAAATAAAACATTTGCTGCTCTAGAACTTATATTAAGGTCTACAGAAATGACATCTTGATTTGAGAAAAGTGGTAAAAGGCTGTGACTGGTGGCTTAAGACAACTGTGCAAAGAGCAAGAGCAGTTGTGTCAAGAAGTCTGAGTAATAGAAATAACATTTCAGGGCAAGAAGTGAATATAGTAAACTGTATGGGCAGTTCACATCATAGTCTGGGCCAACTCCTGAATCCATCCTCCAGCAACTATGAAAGTGCAGACTCACTGGAGTGATGAACTACATAGAAAAATGTATGTTCAACCTCTTTGAACCGTCGCCCAGAAAACTACAGTACAGCGATGCTGGATAGATTAGAATTTTTAATGATGTGTTAGATGAGCTGGACGGATAATGAAATACCCTAACACAGAGGTACTATGATACTAAATGAAAATCAAAGCAGCACATATGTAAGGACAGTACAGACACATCACAAAAAAAGTTTTCACTATCTCCCAATATGATACTGGATGAAAAGAAGAAACCCACAGGCCCCTGGATTAGCTCAGGACATCTACAATCCTAATATTGAATTCCTTTGTTTAACAGCCTGGTTGTACATATGTGAAACACTTCAGAATCCTAATATGGCTTGTAAACTGTTATTATTTTTGTATTTGGTTAGGAATAGAAGATGTGAAAAACTGGACCTTTTAGAGGTTTTAGCAAGAAGCTGGAGCTATTGTATCATGCTGAGAGTTGTATATAATATTGCTTGGTTAGAAAAAAAAAGACCCATGTCAGCCTCCTTGGCTAAGAATGATTTCTGAACAAACATAGCTTTCCCATATGAGGTGATGGTTTAAAAATAGGAATATATATTTACCACATAAAGTTTTCTACAAGTGAAGCAGTGACATCAAACACAGTAGTTGTTGGTTTATTTAAAGTTCACTTCTTAACATGGACTCTACACTCAGTAAGACAAAACACTGTTAAGAGCTGAGCAGTAAAATTCAAAAATTTTCCATGTATTTAAAAAAAAAAAAGGTAGGTTGAACTATTCCCAAAATTAAACTCATAATAATTCTGAGCAAATGACTGCTTTTAACAGTTATTTACTATATTTTATAGTACAATGTTAACCTAAGTCATAAAACATAATGACTTGGACTGCAGAAGTGGCAGCATGTTTTAATTTTCATTCCAAAAATTATAATACATACTGGTTTTAACTTTTGCTTTAGTGCTTTGTATTTAATGTGATGGAATTTGCTGTAAATTGCTATAAAAATTTGAATTAATTTCTAAAGCAAAATAAAACAAATTATTGCTTTCTGACCTTCCCAGCCATCTCCTGGACCCATAAAATAGTTTATTTTATTGAACTACTCATGAAAAATGTAGTCTTTTTCCAAAGTAAAGTTCTCTGCAGTGATGTGCCAAGTGATCTGATTGTAATGAGGGAGCTGAGTAACCATGGAGTTTGTTTTCCATCTGCTTCATAATGACGTTGCTTATAGTTCATGGTTTTAGCCTTCAGCTACCATGAAACCATTTTCAGTGTGTCTGACAGCCAAATCAGTATTTCTGTCCTTGGTCTCCACACCAGCAGTGGTTAGTTGTAGCCTTTCTGATGGGTATCTAAGTGGTCTCAGGCATAACACCTTGTGCCTAATTGAAGCTAAAGTAGTGTACAAGGTGAAAATCAATGTGTGGAGGGGAGAGAGAGCAGCAGAAGCTGTCAAATACCTTTTCTGACAGGCACTCTTGGCTGCAAAGGAAACACAGGCCTCCCATGATGGAAAATTGTCGTCCCAAGTCTTTGTTTATTAGGTGTTCTCATTCTCAACCCCTAGAAAAATTAAGTAATTGAGGCAGTTTGTTTATTTTTAACAATGAGCAGAACAACTTAATTTCACAGTGACAGTGGCCTTTACTCAGAGAAAATAATAAAGCAAGAACTAAATGTCTCACAGTCTTCTGGAATAAAAATAGTGAGGAGAACAAGAACAAGAAGGAGGATTTTCTAGATTCACTTCTAACCAACAGGAAAGAAGTAGGTGAAAATCTGAAGATGAAAGGCAACTCTGATGAGACTGGCAATAAAATGACAAAATTTATTATTTCTTAGGAACAAAGAGAAAGCAAACAGAATATTAAGACAAAAAATGTGTGAAAGCAGACTCCAATAAATTCAGACCTTTGTAAATAAACTCTTATGGAAAATAAATCTAATGAGGTAAAAACTGAGTTCTGAAAAGTTAGCTACTGCTTTAAAAATTACATCAAGTGTAAATTATGGTGTGGCAGAAGAAGGACAGAAACTAAAATTAACAATAATGAGTTTTTCAATCACTTAAACGTTAAGAATGAAGAAAAGAGAAGTAGAAAGTAGGTAATTTATAAAGTAGCTTAAAAGACTAGATGAGACATGAGGAAAAGAGAAGAGCCAGGACTTTAAACAGATGACTGCTGCAAAGAGACATAAGTACTAAAAACACCAGCAAAAGGGCTGGCCACTTCTCCAGAGAGCAGGAAACTATCAGCATATGATATCAAGACACTGAAAGTAAATTTATTGTCTTTTTTGCCCCAGTCTTCACTAAAAAGGTCAACTTCAGAAAAACAGGCAACAGTTAACACTCGTGACAGAAGGATAAGAAGTCAGGGTGTAGAAGGGTAAGAACAAACCTGAGATTGCTAAAATTATTTACACGATTGTGAATCAGGTGGACACACCCATTTCCACTCCAAGATACATAAAGAAATAATTTCACTAATGTCAGAGGCATTAGAAGTCCTCCCAGAAAACTTGTGACAGTAAGTGAAGTTCCACAAGAATGATATAGCATAAATAATTTCCACCTTTAAGAGTGCAGGAGGAATGTAGGAATTACAAGCAGTCAGTTTAACTTCACTTATACAAATTAATTGCAAAATTTGTAGAAAAAGGGAAAATAATATGGATGTAAACAAAAGCCAGCATAGTAGTCAAACATATCTCCTTTTCTTCTACAAGATAAGGAGCCTTTGTGTGTGGATGAGATACGCTGCATTGATGTCAATAAAATACACAGTTGTAAGACAAAACCAGGGAGCAGATTGTGCTGAAATCTTTTGGAAAATTGTATTTTCACTAATGATTCAGAAGACAGATATTGTCAACTTCCAAAAGGCAAACAGCAGACTGGGAGGGGAAAGTAGGTGTCATTTCCTGGAACATGCAAGGTCTCAGCCAGAGTGGTCTCTTGTCTCCAGTATGGGCCATATTCCAAGCAAAGTTTATAAGAAGGCAATGAATAACAACAGTAATAGTTCTGAGAGATTGTACTTACAAAGAACATTTGAAACATTGGGGTTGTTTAGTTTGAAGAAGATATACAGAGTAATAAGTACCTAATGTGCAATGCAACTGAGAAGAATGAATGTGTGTAGGGAAGAAATAAAGGTTTTAGACTGGGAGAAGAAATTAAGCACCAGACTAGGAATAAACCTTCTTAGTGAGAAGACCAGATAAGAGCAGTAACCATTTTCCCAGCAAGACAACATAAATCTTTTTTTTTTTAAAGCAAATTAGGCTAACCTTTTCAACACATAAGCGGAATCAGCCCAAGCTGAGAACAAGGAAATCTACTGGATAACCTCAGTTTCCTTGTCCATACAGATGTCTGACTGCTGAGGGGAGGACAGGAGGGAAGACAAAAATAGTTCAAGGTAGAAGATGTTACAGAATGAGAAGACTGGGTACAAATCATCACTGTGCAAAAAGTGAATACCAGGTCTCAGTATCATGTAGGTGTCTCTTAAACCCCACAGATTAAGTGGTGCTTAAGTGCTCTACTGGAATTACACTGACCTTCAGAACAGGAACTTTCCTGCCTCTTCCAAAACAAAGTGAACCAAATCCTCCAAATTGCTCTCATTTTTTTTTATTTAATCTTGCTTACTATGGTATTGTCACAAACTAAGTAAAACCAAAACCCTGCTATGTTAGATAAGAACTGAAGAGTGAACGGTTCCTGCATCAGTAAGTTTACATTTTGAAGGAGTATGTAGTATGTGCTTCCTGCTTTCCTAATTATATTCTCATCTACACAAAGGTGGGATTTTTTATCTCTGAGATCTCTGAAGATATGTAAACAGTTGTTTCAATCAGTAAAGACACATTACTTTATATGTGAAATATCAAGGAAAATAGTTTTGTTATCACTCTAATTTTCAGTGTTTAGTGTTTCTACAATAAGCATTCTAAAATTTGAACTGTTTGAGGACATTTTTGAATAGGTCAGGTTTTGAGTGTTTTGACGTTTGGGGTTTTATTATTTTAACCATTGTCTCTATGTCTTTGCACTTGGAAAAATATTCTACCAATTTGCAATTACTAGTACTTCAGAACAGAACTAAGTACAACAGCTGTATCACTAGAAATTGTTGGCTGTCCTTTCTGGATTACATAACCTGTATCTTCCCTTTCCAGTCTGAATCTGATTTTGTAAGCCAATGCAGTTTTAATCTGGTCCAAATGTCATCTGTGTCTATTGTCAAACATTCCATACCTTTAATGTGAGTTAAAGGAAACAACCATTCACATGAAGAACATATTGCATTAAATTACTGCATCAGTTTTGACTCTCTTAAACTTGTTTTATCTTTATGTTTTTCAAAACTGTCCACATACTTTCAAATTATTGGAGTGATTTTGCTAAATTGTTAGCATTTTAAAGTGTATTCTTTTAAGATAATTTTGCTGGAGCATGGAGGAAATGAAGGCAACATCACAGCATCAGAGAAATGAGGCTTGTGATAGAATGTATTTGCACTGTGAATGAATCAAATATGCAAATGTTGTGTACCCTCTTACAGAGAATCCACCACAGAACAGTATTATGTACAAGACTTTTGTCTAGTAATGTATGAGAAAATGTGTCTTTTAAAAAAAAAAAGTAAATATGGGATTTATGTTACAAATGCCATTGTATTAATCCCAAGGGTTTTTTCTCACTGTGTACATTGTCAATTTGAGACAGACATGTGATGTGATATAACTATGATGTGATCTTCCTTCTCCTGTTTCTTCAAATAAATAATGGTTTATGATATTTAAAAGTCATTGATGATCTAACCTCCAAGAAATATAGTTGGTTCTAAAATAATTCTCAGCATTTTCCCATTACAGACAATGAATAACATAAGCTTATCCTGTTCAAGTAAGATCTTAGGTTTTCCTTTTAAACTGACAATATAATTATTTTACCGTATGCTGTAGCTGCATTTACTGTATTTATTTATGTTTGAACTTTATGTTGTTTTCTCTTGTGCTTTTCTCCATCCCTTTTGTAATCAGCAGTCTGAATTTCTGCAATATTATAAATGGCTATTTTCTGTTTGTCAGGCTTTGTTTGTTATTCTTCTTCTTTCAGCCTTAACATTTTCTTTGATATCTTTTCCTCTTATAATAAAGGTTAAATGATCAATATATTTACTCTGGGTCCAGTTATTTGGCTTTGTGCATATATATACTCTCCTTAATTTTTTGTGGGCAGTTAATGCACCTAACCCATCACACTGCTCACTGTTACGTTTGTTTTAACCTGCTTTCTTGAGTAAGGATGCACTGCAGCATTTCTGGAAAGTTGCCTAAGTGTTTTAGTGATTTATTGAAACAGACTATGTATGCAAAATTAACTACATGTGTAACTGTTTGCAAGAGAAAAACATAGTTTTCCATAGTGACATCTATGCAACTAAATCCATGATACCACTAAAAAAAAAGCCACAATAGTATCTTGTGGATAACATGAGGAGCTTGAATTAAACACAGTCATTCATAAGCCTTCTCCTTGGCCTGCTTATAAGTATTGGCAATAATATGTACATTAAAATATCTAATGTGTACAATTACATTGTAACTTGATAGATTAATTACCTTACAATGAACCCATTAACCCACATAATTCATTTACAAAGCTGAAAATCTGACCAGAGCTTGTTCAGGTAGCAGTTTTCCCACATTTTATTTAACAGCTATGTGTATACATAATTTAGCTTTTAAAAGCATATATTGCATTTAATATTTTCTTATATATATTTGTATAATATGCAATAGTTATATATTGTAATGTGTATTTTATTTATTTGCAAGATTTATGTTGTATTTTGAAACTGGGAGAATATACATTTGTGCACTGTTTCCTCTCAGCTTAGATATTCTTAAAAGATACTATAGTGAAGTGACATGGCACAAAAATTGTTTGCACATTATAGCAATTATAAATGGTGCAATATTATTATGCAAATGAGAAACGAAACAGCCTTGAGATTATTTAGATACACCCATAAATCAGACAAGCCAAACAAAGTAAGCTTTGCTTTGCACAGATGTGAAAGCCAGATGTGGCTCTGCTTTTTATTTCATAGCTCTAATCTGTACTGGATTTAAGTTATTTCCTGAAAAACAAGGCATGCACTCAAAGCTGAAACATCACTAGTAGCTTCAGATCAGTACTTGTTTTTAACAGGGATCATTCCTCTGTTTGTACTCTTTTTCTCTGGGGAAGAGCTGGAATAGAAATTGTTGTTTCAGGGCTTTTTCTTAAAAGTTTGTAAGAGAGGCCAGAAGATTACATGGCATTCAGATGGTGGGATCATTCTTTAGATTTCTGTTTGTTTAAAAGTGTCATTCAAATTATTGAATAGGTTTTTTTAATGGGTACAAAATGTTTTCACTGTAACAGGTTTGTTTCTACACTACACTAATTTATTGCTCTTTTAAGCCATAATTAACATATATCCCATGATGGTTATGGTTTAATGTAGAGAAAGTGTCTTATTAGCAAGCTCCTTTGGTGAAACAGAAAGCTTTCAGGGGTTACAGTTTGCGTGATTTTCACTGTATACAGTTTATAACGACTTCTCTAGTATCAGGCTTTGTCCTTGCCATGCACACCCTTCAAATTTAAGGTAAAAGGTGAAATTTTGTCCTCAGCTATATGACCATGATGTCTGACAACTTCATGGCAATTTTTAGAGAAATTATGAACAAAAAATCTAAAATTGCAGCTGTGATCACCTGTATGAGGTTCAGGAAAAGTGCTGTCATGTCTCTGTGCACTGTACAGTCCCTATTCCTGTTGCCTCCCTAATGAACACTCCGTAGGTAATAATTTGTTAATGGATGCTCTAAATCTAAAATCTGCCTGCTCCAAATAAGTAAAAAAAACACCTAGGTGCTTGACAGTAGGAACTACAGACACTGATGCTTTCACAGTCGAAACAGTAGGTAAACACCTTGCACTTGCAGATGGATGAGGCAGAAAGATGATCTGAAGACACACTGTGCATCAACATTGTTTAGGCTTTCCGATTCAGATACTTTCTTTGGGCTTTCCCTCTATCCAGACACTGCTTTTCCTGGATTGCCTGGCAGCTACTAGCAGTCCTCACCTCTGAACCTCCCAGTTCTCTCTTGCTGTGAGTTGCATGTTCTGAGCCAATGGGTGAATTGCTGTATCAAACTGGATCCTGTTCATTAGGGGTTAGGGATTATGGAGATCCTCTCTCTTCTGATAGCACACAACCAACTTTGTGGAGTTGATCATGAAAAATAATTGGTTTTCTCCTTTTTCTTGTATATGTCATATTCTAAACAAAAGGTCTGCTTGGTGCGATGTTTGTATATTATCAAGTTTTAATTTAACTGTAGCTAATACAAGTTATATAGGATTGTAAACACTGATTCCTTTTAGGGGCTTATAAATCCTAGTAGTTTATATGGAAGCTTCTTCATAGGAAAGGAATAGGATCAGTCTTCTTTGCTCCTTATAAAGACATATTCCTGCAAAAAAACCACAGTAATGCTATTAGTCAGACCAAAGATGCAAGGAGGTGTGATGTCCTTCCATTAGAAAGTAACCAAGTGTCGTTGTTGTCTTTGAGTCCTTGGAGCTCAGATTATCTGACAGTGATTTGTGACACAGTCAGGGACTAAACCCAGATCATTTTAGTGAAGCTTCTTCAGTTTAACAGCAGTATTTATGATATTAAACTTACTTTGAGGGTCAAGGTATTTCCACGGTAGACTTCTTTCCTGGGATCTGGGTGTTTTTCTTGGTTTGGTTTTTTGTTTTTGGTTTTTGGTTTGTTTCTTTGTCTCTTTTCATTTCATCATTTGGTGAACCTTGAGGCTGGTCAGCGACTTGTGTCACCTCTAATTCATATGTATACTCATTAGGTATTCTTACATTGTATAGTGTGAGTAGTTCCTGCTAATCTGGAAAAGAGAATAAAAATAGGCAGATGTAACTAATTTATTCAAGTAGGCAAGAGGTTACTGAGTAAAGCAATGCTGGCACAGTGTAATAACTCATTGTTAACTTAAAATCATTACAGAGTGGTCAGATTACCATTTATAACATGTCTAAACAGATCAGCCTCGATGTCTATGCTACTTTTTGCTGTGCTTCCAAAAACTGGTTCATTATGGAACATGATAAAAGGGCAGTCTATGACTGTACCCAAGCTAGGATGGGACCCAAGTAAACTCAGGTAAAGTGTATATTAGGTTGTTATGACTACATGCCTTTTTTTTTTTTTAAGTCTGTTTATCAAATTTATTATCCTAGGTTTATTTTGAAAACTTTGTTTAGGTCTCTCCACATTTAGCAAAAATACAGATGAAGACTTCCCTTTACAATAGACCTGCCTAGTATTACTGCTTTTTATTTCTGTCCATCACTTTTGCATTCGCTTCCACTGATGATGCCCAATCCTCTTAGTTCTTCATCTCATAAATCAAAACTTCAAAACTTTTTAATATATTTCAGCACAAAAAATTCAGGGTTTTTTTACAAATGGCAATCCAGGATGCCACTGAATATTTTTTTTCTTGGGTCTAGGCTTGAAATAAGAGTTTCAAAACACATATTTCAGAAGAAGATCTTACTGGCTAGAAAAAGGTGCACTTTAAATACAGAATGTGGTTGTTTTAAGTCACAGTATTTTTGAGAAAGACTACATGAGCCCTCTGTAGATGTCTTTATAATGAGCTTCCACATTAATTTTAAGAAATCAGTATGATGTGCTGCTTGCAGATTATAATGTAATTCTGTAATACAAATTAGATCAGCTTTGAATGTCTTTGAAATGTAGTGTGTTAAAAATGGTATGTACAGGTTAAAAGATACAGATTCAGAACACCGGGATTTACATGAAATTATCACACATGCTTTGATAGAGTCCTAGACTGATTCAAAAGAGCAAGTTTCATATGAAGCTGTCTCATTTTCTTTGATAGCCACCTTGATCTTTATGCAGTCATCTATTAATTATATTACAGATAAGGTAAATAAAAGTGTTGAAATATTGAGATCACAGCCTCCTTTTTTCTTGTGAAGACTAAAGGTATGCTTCTATGAAGTCAGTGAGCAACGGGGGATGATAAAGGTATTCTTTAGCTGTCAGACAGTATTTATTTTGACACGTGACTGAAAGATCTAGAGTTCAATAGCTAAGAGCATAAATGAAAAGGGTAAAACTTATATGTGATCTAGACCAAAGGTCCTATAAAACTGCCTATGGATTTTCCAGGGCCAATCCACTGGATAACACTGTGAAGGTTTTCCTGGTGGAATTACATTTCGTTCAGTTCTCAAAAGATTGTGCAGTGAGCCTAGTCCTGCAATGTGCTGATCCCACCATACAACTGCCATTGACATCACTGTTGTTTCCTCTTGGGTTTGGCCTCTCTGACTTCCTTACACAAGCAGCTTGTAGGCTTTAACCCTGATAGTTCTAGAGGAGCCATCATGGTTATTACAGACTAAACACAGGAAAATTGCTTATTTTATCAGCGTTCAGGAGTTAGCAGTGTGGGTTTTGAATGTAGCAATTTTTCAACTTTTTTTTTTTTTTTAAAGGCAGCAACATTTAGCTAATAAGCTCCAATGTCACAGTTACACAGTTGTGGCTGCAGACTACTCTGACTTACCTGCTTACTCTAATTCAGAACCTCCCATAAGCAAAGTTCTTTGCTTTCAGTAAGCCTAAATAGAAATGTCTAAATTACCAAAGGTATTTATCTCAGTAGTAACAGAATTTTCAGTGAAACTGAATGCATTTGCTCACTTTAATATTTAATTTCAGTGCTCTGCCCTCTGTAGAGACAGATAACAGAACCTGTCAGCAAAACAAAAGCAAGAAAATCTTGGGTCTATCTGCTAGAACAATAGCTTTATTTTAAAAAGCATACAAGTCCTTATACAATGCCATCTCTCAGTGCAATAGATTTAATTCAATTAATTGCCTACACAGACACTGATGTTGTGAGAAGACTCCAGAAGTCTTCTTTTTTCATAATTTTCTTTTCCTTTAGGAGATGCTCACATAATTTTTAAATTAAGTCTTGTATCAACATTGCTTTATATAGCTCGATGTGAGATCATTAAGTTAACACCCATATCTCCATTGATGTGTTAAAAATGTGAACTAGAGATCTGCTAATAAAAGACTCTAGATCCTTGTGTTAACGGTGTATTTCTCCTTTAAGGGATTGTTTTTTCTAGTTCTGTATGTTTCAGTCATAGTCTTTAAAGGGTTTATTTTCCAAACATGCATATCATTCTTACCACCTTTGATGATATTTATTCTGCAAATGTATGAAGAAGGAAAGCAGTTCTTATGCTTTTAAAAGTAGTTTATATAAATATTGCAATAATAAAACTATTCAGAACCCTGTCCAGTATTTTTCTGTACTAAAGTTCTTTTGTAAACTTACTTTGTAGTCAAGACAGATGAGTTTTTGGTAGGTTTATTTTTCTCAAACCAAGGAATGCAATTAGGTGACTTTTATCTAAAACATAAATCTGCTGACTTTCTGTTACAGTTTTGGAAAATGAGGAAGTAGGCAATGGTTACAGCAAGAATTGCCTAGACTGTAATCATATCGGTGCTTACTTCTGATTTTGTGTTTTGCCCTATAGAGTCATTATATGGGGAAACTGTGTAAAGCATACAGTGCCTATATGAAAGCAGAAGAGAGCATGTGGAATGAAAAGGAAGATGGACCCAAATTCCTTACAGGAAAATATATAAAAAGCTATAAACGCATTCTTCTTCTTAGAGGATTACCAAGTAGGTTTGTGTGCAACAGAGGTTTTCATCAAATCCAATGTGATGATTTGCATGTTAAGATAATCTTTGGTATAAGACAAAGACTGGTAACACCTGTGCTTGGAAAAAAAATATAACATAGCAATGTACCAGTACAGGGAATGGAGCTGAGTAGGTAAGTATGTATGTTTTCCATAAGGCAGGACTGGAGTATTACCCGCCTGGATGCGTTCCTATGTGATGTACTCTAGGTGACCCTGCTCTGGCAGGGGGGGTTGGACTAGATGATCTTTCGAGGTCCCTTCCAACCCCTAGGATTCTATGATTCTATGATTCTATGATTCTATGATTACCAACTAATGATGAGAAGTTTGGCCTGTGAGACAGTAGCTTCAACAGGTTTTCATTCACAAGCTCAGTTTACTGTAAAATACATCTTCTAGTGCGTACGAATGTCGCTTGCTGTTCTGGTCTTCAGGTGATTTCTGTAAAATTGTGAAAACTGAAAAGTGATGTAGGCTTGTAAGTTGTATGCATGGTTGGCATTTTTGAAAACTACACTCTGAACTACATATCAGACCACACAAGATATGCTTATATGGACAGCTAAAAAATATCCAGGACCTTGCTGTTCAGATTTACCCTTTTCAGTTTGCTTGGTTTTGTTGGTTGCTTGGTTGTTTTTTATTTTCTCTGGGGAAAAAAAGAAAAAGGAAAACAAAAACAAAACCCACAACAAAAAACAACTGTCATAAATCCTAGAGTATGCCAATAGAAATACTTTAATTTTCAGACATTCAGATGTAGCAGAAACGTAACGCATTCTGTCTCTTAATTGAGTACGTCTATTAAACAATTATTTAAATCATTAATTTATTTTCTCTTCCCCTCTGTATTAATTAATATATTTTTTTGTTTTTCAAGATGAACTTCATACCTGTCGTTTGGGGTCTTAGGGTTTTTCTCTTGTTTATGGTTTAATTTCTGTTTTTTTTCATCAGTTCAAAAAAAAAAAAAGCACCTCTAAGTAATTCACTGAATTATCAAATTCAGATGCAAAGACTTTCCAGATTATCTCCAAATCGTTCTGGATTGTCTGACTTAGACCAACATCTCACACTACAACGGCCATGATATGGTCTAAGAAAAACACAATCCACAGACTACCTAGGGACACCAGAGTTGTAGCCACAATTTTTTTTTTATGTTCTAAATTGATCCTTGCCCTCCCTGCAGCTGTGAGAGTTGGCACCAGCATGCTACTTGTTGATGTGCACAGACACAGAACTTGTGATAACACCATGAGAGTCATTAGAGAGCAGCTGACATCAAGTGATCCCTT
The DNA here is from genome assembly GCA_020745705.1 of Hemiprocne comata. Classification (NCBI taxonomy): domain Eukaryota; kingdom Metazoa; phylum Chordata; class Aves; order Apodiformes; family Apodidae; genus Hemiprocne; species Hemiprocne comata. The sequence goes on along the minus strand of CM036587.1, from coordinate 97,174,836 downwards.
CTAGGTGGGAAAACAATTTTCAAGTAGAACATGGGCCTTCAGGGGCAAGTAACAGATGAGCAGGAGGAGGATTTACTTTTCTGGTTCATCATTTTTTACTTCAGTACTTCTTTTCCAACTTTTCCAACTAGTTATTTTGTCAGCCTATATTTTTACAGCCTATATTGAATAATAAACCAAATGCACTGATTTTGTTTGGATTGACAGTCTGAGCCCTTGGATGTAGAATGCTGAAGCATTTGTTAGCTTTTATACAGATTTTTTATCTTTACTATAGTTTTCATTCAATATGCATAATTGTTTCTATATTAAATGTAGGTCTAACACACGTGAATATACCACACAACACAGTTTTAAAGATAAGCTAACAAGTTACTTATTTCCACTTAGTTAAAAACTGTGAGCGTTTGTTTGAAAATCAAAATAGGTGTTTCCTTGTAGGAAAAAGTTATATCCACAAGATTAAAAGACACAGCAAGATACAGTATCTAAGATCAGTTTGGGAATTCTGAGACAAAGTTGTATTGATAAATTATTAGATTACTTTAATTTATCATGTGTTTTGAAAGGTCACTCACCTTATGATAACAAAGGTTGAAACTTCAGACCCCAGTTTCCTCTTCCAGATACTAAGCATCTGACAAAACCCAGCAGTATAGCACACCAGAGACTACTCAACAGAAGTCTGTAACTGGTGTCCTCAGATCAAGCTTCCTCTACTTCTTAGCATACCCTACTCCAAAGCTACAACGTTTGTATTTAGGTATGCTGTGTATCGCTTCCGTACATGCTTTCAACATAAAAGTAAGCTTCAAAAGGAACTTAAATCCATCTCACAATGCATATATATCTGTAGTTCACAAAAAAAGACAGGAAATCGTCAGTCATACCATCTTTTCCGCTAAATCTAAAGAATACCCACCTAACACAAAACAAATTTTTTTGCAGTAAGTATAGGTATATTTAGACCTTATTAGAAGGTAGAAATAATACACATAACTATATAGAATAATTATGCTGTTTTTACAGTAATTCATTCTTGTCCTCATTTTCCCGCAAGCTAGTCATGGGATGACCTTGCAACTTCCATTGATATATTAACATAAAACATTCTGAAAGTTTTTCTTTCTCTAAAAATACACTTGAACTAGCTGAACTTCCTCATCTATTTCTCTCTGCAAAATAAACAATGAGTGAGATCTGTTTATATTTGAGAAGAAGCTGCTGTGAATATCCTTTAAGGGCTTTTGTAGAAGTGCATTTAACTACACATTTTATTCTAAATTTTGTACTACACAATATTCCCAACATGAAAAATCCAGAGGATTTAATTGGAATATAAAAAGAGCAATATCCTTAATCTGATATGTTAGGATTCAGTAATTGTATTTAGTATTTTAAAATGTATGAAAATCATGAATTACAATAGATTATTTTGGAAAGGGTCCCATGTTATTTGTTCCCTAGTAGTCCCAGGGACATTATATTTTTTCCAAAAGAAATAACAATCTTATTTAAAAAATCTAAAAAAGTTGGTGTGTATATGTCTAGAGAGAGGTTACTTTCCTTTTCATCTTTTTTTTTTTCACCCGAATTCTGATTTATTTGTCTTTGTCAGCTTAAATTAGGAATTTAATGTTATTTTAACGTTTTGTATTTAATAAGCACTGAAAACGGTCCAGGCCTAATGTTAGCACAGCTGTGAAATTTGATTTTTATCCTCTCTGCTAAAAGACTTGCGGGAGTATAAAGATTTTTATAACAGTGCTTCCTAAGGAGGTAAAAATAATCAATATAATACCACTTAAAGAAAAAGTAGATAATTTGCACAGTACTCCTGACCATAGCAGTGATTAAATAAACACTAGCAGGGTCACCCGCTGCTCATAAACTGGTAACTATAACTTAGCCATTACCATCCACTCCTGCTTTTTATGTATAAAATTCTGGCACTGTGACGACAGCTCCAATGCATTTCATAGAGTCATACAATAATTTACTATAAAGAACCTCTGGAGGTGATCTGGTCCAGCAAAGCCAGTGGAAATCAGGTTGCTCAGGGACATGTCCATCTGAGTTTTGGCTATCTCCACAAACAGAGAATTTTAAAAATACCTGGACATGTTTGAAAACCCTTGTAAAGATTGTTCATAATATCTAGAAGTTGCACCTTTCATTCTTTGTCTCTTTACCTGTCACTGTGCAGCTCTGAGAAAAGCCTTGATCTGGTTTTCTACATCCTCCAGAGTAGATGAAGACAACAATAAGATGTCTCACATTTTCTTCTTTCTGCTGAACAAAGAAACATCTCAGTCTCTCAGCAGTTGTCCTGTGCTCCAGCTCCTGATCATCCTGGTGGCTCTCTGATGGCCTCTCTCCAGTGTGCCACTGCTTGACTTATACTAACTGGGCAGCACAAAATGGATACAGTACTCCAGGTGCTTCGCCGCCTCAGTGCTGAGCAGAGCAGAACAAACACTTCCCTTGACCTGCATCTCCCCTAGTCGGCTGAACGATGCCCTTTGTCTGGAAAATATCTTTATATTTCTTCAGAAATGCTGTGATTTTAGCAAAAGGGCCACAGCTTGAAGTAAGCTGCCTGTTCCTGAATGGGACAGAAATGACCAAGTGGATGCACGCAGGGGCTGTGTTACCCTGAGAGTAGGTTGATTTCTCTCCAGTTTCTCTTTCTCCCATGCTCCTACATGCAAAAGTGGCTTCATTTGGCCAAGCCACGACAGGGACTCTGGGCTCTCAGCTTCTCTGAGATGATGGCTATCTCTTGTTATCCCTTTTCAGAAACACAAGTCTCCAGGTTGGAAACAAGCCACCTGCTAATCTCATGGCAGAGACAAAGGAGAACCCCAGAGTGCTAGCCCATGGCCTGGTTGCTCCTCGCCATCTGTACTCTCGCAGCTTTCCATGGACCACCTGGTGCACAATCCACGTTCAGGGTATCCTTCTGCCTTTGCTTGTGCTCCCCTAGTCTCTCAGAGCTTACACAAAAGCTTTTACATCCCACAATCCTTTCTCAGAGGGCTTGGTCACAGCCTGCTCTCTCCAGAACCAGACTCTGAGAAGTCTGGGAAAGCACCACACCACTGTATGTTAAGGTAGTTTTTATCCTAAGATCAAGTTTGACTTGTATCACCTTATTTTGCTCAGAAGCTCCCCTGACTCTGTGTCACCCAATGGGATGGTGACAGGCATTGAGGGGCTGAAGACCCACATATGCTGAAGCCAAAGGAATTTTGCATTTGCAAAGAAAGCCAAGTCCTCTCCACCCAACTTCTTCCTCAATTGGTATAGAAGTCATCCCTTCCTCACTCTATAGAGAAGCACTGCAGGTTATGAAAAAGCTGTTACATGGATGGTATTTTTGATCACCAGGAGATAATGCCCAACCTGGCAAGGCTGATGCCTGTTTCCTGCCTTGAGGGTATCTTGCTATCCTCCATCCCAGCTACTCTCTGTCATTTGGCTAAGCCACCTTGCCCTACTTCAAGGCACTGGGCTCAAGCTAAGCAAGTTTGTGGACTTCAGATACTCCCAGTGCTTGCAGAAGACAGGAAGCAGTGAATCTGGCCCTTCTACAGGTAGCTTGTTGCCTCTTTCTTGAGGGAATCCCAGCCAAGGCTGTGTGGATAGGCAGTGGCTGCACCTCCTGCTGGTTCCTCACCATGTGGGTCCCCAGTGGCCTGGCAGAGCAAAACTGATTTGTCCCACATTCTCCCCATGTGCTTATTTATTGTCCTGACTCTCCATATCCTTCCTTCTCTAGGCTTTCTCCTTTAACTTTACACAGGCTTGACAGACAGAGGAGCCAGAACCACTTTTCCAAGAAGGTGTGGATGCCTACTCCTGCATGCCAGGGTGTCTCTCCCACTGCTGGTGCAGTTGGTACGGCTACTTCTCATCAGGTCTTTGTTGGAAAGATTTGGTTGATGAGGCAGGCTTGAGTCAATCTTTCCCAAGCTGGACTAGGCCCTGGGAAAATGTTTTCCTTCAAAAGATCGATTTAAAGTCCTTCACACTCCAACCGAAGAGCTGGCAACAACTCCCATTTTCACATTACACCACTGCCTGCTCCAAGACCTCGCAGGGATCACAAGGATGACACACTGAGCAACTTGAGGGGCTAGTCATGTGGGCTGATGTCTTTTAAGGGCTAGGGTACTATGGGTTAACCAGTATGGGCTGTCAGGTGGCCAGTGACAGCAACTGGCCATTGGGAGATAATGTACCTTTATTTCCTGCCTCCAGGATTTGAAGTCCTCCATCAAAGTCACCCACTGGGTGGCTTCTCCAAGAATGTCTGGACACCACTCGGTATGCCAAGATAACTTTCACCCCAGTTCAATAGGAAAGCTTGCACATACATTTCTTGTTCATCACTCTCTTTGCACTTGATGAGTTTACAAATACAAAATAGGCAATGTCAGCAAAGGCAAGTTTCTTGTTAACATTAAGAATTGCTCAGAAAGATTACTTATTCCATATGTACTCCAAGATCTTTGGGTGAGGTTGAAAATACGACACTGAAGTAAAATATGTTTTACAATTACATTTTCAATTATTCTACTTTTAACTTTTATCACCTTCATTTTTTAATTTATTAGTGTCTATTTAGCACATTTTTTTCTTGATAAGATAAATATTGATCATTCATGATCAAGACCTGTTATTTTGGACAGATAATTTATAAAACCCACAACATCACACAGGATCAAAATTAGAAGACATTTTTCTTATATTACAGTGTAACCAGTAATATTATATAAATCAATAATCTCCAAAATGTAATCTGGCATCTAAAATATTTTATATCAATGGCAGAAACTTCTTGAAAGTAATGTTGAATAATATTAGTCTGTTTCATGCACAATTAAAGGTACTAATAGTTAATCCTTAGGAATTGCAATAAATGAAACTATTTTCTAAACTGATATACCATACTGTTAGCTAACTGCTTAGAAGCAGTTATCTACCAAGACCTGGACTTCAAAGAAGATAACCTCACTAAATCGTGTTTAAAATGATGTAGAGGAGTGTAACACTGTAGTTTCCATCATTATGAAGAAGCAGAAGCTAGAAAAATCACTTTCACATAAACCCACAATGAAACATTAATAATAACTTTGTCACAACAGCAATAACAGAAAATACACTAATATCTGAATTGTTATAGTTGTGATTTTACTTATAGGTATAGAGGTCAAATAAGAGGCTTTGAAGAGAGTTTAAATAAGAGGGTATTGCTGTAACTTAGTTAGTGCAAGCAGGTGGTTGTCTGTAGCACTCCAGCTTGTTTTTTGCTAGAATTAAGTGGTTTTTTTCCCAAAACCACCTTGGCTAAGATTACATCAAGAAGTAGATCTTCCTTGTTACTAGAAAAACAAGGTATTATCAGTGTACATTAAATTAGTTACATGTCAGATACTCAACTAGTAACATTGTTGAATGTGCTGCAGCTAGCAAATAGCATTGTTCAGATACGATTTTTATATTCACTGGTTTTGGTTCTATAGAACAAGAGATCACTGTATGTGTGTAAGCCACCCACTGGTATGTAAAGCAGATGAAAAAATAACTGTTAAAACATTGTACATATGTACATTGTGTACTTGGGGGAAAAGGCAAAACTCCAAATGTTGAAATATTTTGGTCCATTGTTTTTAATAAGTTTTATCTGAGCAGCAAAAAATAGCCATTATTGTGAGTGCTTGCTTTCTGTGAGCCACGGATTTTTATGACTGTCTGTGTAGATGCATGGAAAATGAAAGGAAGGAAAGGAGGAACAGGAGGGATGATGTAAAAAGTTGACAAAAAAATACATGGTAAAAGACCTGACGAGAAGACCACATTTCATTCAAGAAGCGACAAGGACGCAGTGAAAGTGGTATGGTGCATTTTTTACTCTCAAAGAATTCCCACAGCTCTTTATCATTATTGCAGGTGATACTACAGTGATTGTGGAGGTAGAATTACCAAAACTAAATATGCATAGACTTTGTTCATCACAATCGGTTCTTACTCTTAAGAAAATGTTGACCCATATGCTAGACTACTTTCTCTGCTTTCAAAAGCAGTACAGGGTTGATAGATTCTACCTAAGGAGCCTCTTATAGGGACACAAGATATATGCTTAATATTGCATTGAGATAACCAGAAGGATTTCTTTACTGTATAAAGAAATACATAATTCCCTGTTCTTCCACTTCATTATCAGCACTGTGTTGCTTCAGCTTTGAAATCAGAATGTATTACTTTCCAGCCTAAAGACGAGTGCTATGTTGGCACTTAAAGGAAAAGCTACCAATTATACACCTTTGTTTCATGTGCTCAGAAATCTCAGAATAGATCTGCCACAATTTTAAAACCAGGGAACCCCCTTCTTCCCTTAGCTGCTGTAAGGCTCCACTTTTAAGAGCACTGAGAATACAGAAGGTCTTTAAAGGGATTTTCTCCATTTAAACATCTGGAAGGTAAGATGGAGAGGTCTGGAGTTTATTCCTCAACACAGGCAAGAAACCTTTAACATTAGAGACATAGCTAAAAAGTAATGGTTACAAATTATTAAACACATTTATGTGATGCTGCCATTAACATATATTTAGCCAGATATATGTTGTCAAGGTAAAACTTCAGGGAAGGTATAAGTTCAGGGTTTCATAGACTCATGAATCAATGCTTGAAACTCTCTGGGTTAAAAATGTATGCAGTGTGAGTGTGTACTCCAGTTTTACACAAATGGCACTCCACTGATTTCTGACATGAAAGTAGAGTATTTTAGTGATAAATCAGACCTCTGCATTTCCTACAGGTCTAACACAATGTATTCTAAGGCAACGTAAGCAAAAATAAACAAAAAAAAAACCCCAAACAAATGAAAAAACAACCCCAAACAACACAACACCACCTCAAAAAAACCCCTCGCCTCTTAAAAACAGAAAAGGCCTTGCAAAAAAATTATTTGCATTTATTTCACACTACATACTGATTTTAAAATGCATCTCTTGAACACATCATGAAAGTGGAAAAGAAATAAAAGTTGGACTTATTTTGTAGTGACCTGAATTTAGCATCAGATGTTAAAATCAAGACATGAAATTTTGGTAGAGAGATAAAAGTCAGAACAGAGACCTGACCACATGCCGGATGATATTAGTGGCAGATGTGATCGTCAGAAGTGTGATGGCATTTCCTCTGAATAGCCGAATGTACTCTTCAAACTTTGATGTTAACATGATTAGCAATGAAAGTATGCTTTGTTCCTTTGCCTTCACATGGTCTCAATATTGGCAGTTATCGTTTACTTGTATTTTTAAATCAAATATTATCCTGCCCTGTATTCATGTGCAGATGCTTTGCACAATGCAGCTTTTTCTGTTGGACCTAAAAGAAAACTGCAAACCAGTGTACTGAACAGGGGCTAAATATATATTTTTCTCTTTTACTCAATCCAAGCATTTGTATTTCCTAGCTTTATACTGGAAGTCCCAGTACCATGCTTTCCACTTCACACCAATATCCCTACTACTTTGTCCACTGCCCCTAGACAGCCATTAATTGACTGCAAACACAACTTTATTGCAAAATGACTGCAGCTTTATTAAGCAACAGGACTTACAGGCAATAACATACTCAATATAACATTAATATATCACATAATTAATTAAGATGCTTACAAGCTCCTCTAGTAGCCTGAAATATATAGAACATCATTGCAAACAGTGATAACAGTTGCACACAAAAAAATACAAATTGTGATTTCTAAAGTGGAAAAATACATATCCCCTTTCAACTGAAGGAAAGATGTCCTGTTGATTCCACACACATCTTCTTCAGTCACCTAAAAATTTTCATTCATCCATCTTAAAATATAACAGTTGTTTAAGAATATTACTGTAATAGAAGTTAGAATAGTAAAGTATGTTCTTGAGTACATACTGGGATTGACTCTTTTATTAAAACTCCTGTGAGTACTCATGGAAGTCAGTGAGGCTTCTTGTATTTAGCATGTTACTTGCATGCATAAAGGTGGCAGGCTTCAACTCAAAGTGACTAAGAGTAACTAATAAGTGAAATACGGAAAAGAACGTCAAATGTTTCATCAGATTGCACCAAATAAAACAGATTAAATGTTAAGTCTTGCACATTAGAATGCCACTGACTGTCTTTCATTTCTGCAATAAATCTGGGTGTATGTACAAAATTCTGTGACCCTAAAATAGAGTTTACTGTTTCCATGAAGTCTATGTGTTTGTGAATGAATGACACTTGAGATTATGGAATCTATTCAAATGGTATCTCTCAAGAGCAGAAAGCTCTTGAACACCTAAGTGTCAAAAAAACTTGCACAAATAGTCTCTGAAGTTCTTCTGTGCCCTCTCTTTAGCCAAAATATTAATTTTTCTTACGACAGCGGAGACATGCCAACCTGGAAAGCCACAACTGCACTGCCCTGTTGGAATATGGTTCTATTGGCAGCCCTAAGGTCAATATCCCTGACCAAATTCCCTTACTGCTTCCATCTACTTTTGGAATGTCCTCTAAGGCATGGTAGGCATGTTGTCGCTTGAACAGGGAAACTTGTGGGAAAGAACCATAAAAGTGTCAAGCACCTCTAGCATATACCTCCATACAGCCTCAATACCTGTGCTCTGTAGTACCTTTCTTGAAGAGCTTAAGCCTACCCATACTTCTTGCACAAGACCATGAGATTTCCATGCCATAACCCTCTTCCTCCTTTTTGCACACAGAATGTATCTCTTCAAAAAGACATGGCACACACAGCTGTCTTATTTCTAAATAACAAACAAATGACAGTATGCTACCTCTGAGGAATGTTTAAATCAGCAGAAAATATGGACAGTTGGTTTAGGAGCATGGCCTGGAAAAATCAGATGCAGCAATTCTGATTCAACAGAGAGCACTGACAATTTGGACCAAGTCAATGCAATGCAGAGAAGAAAGCAGCAACACATTAAGGAAGAAATGCTGATGGAGCCAAAGGCAGTAACTCCACTTGGAACAGGACTATATGTAAGGAGGTCCATCATAAAAGACTACTGTGAAGAAAGGAAGAAAGATGAGCAAATCTTTAAGGGAGATATACAGTAGAAAATCCCAAGACAGTGTTCATTTTGTAGAAAAGGAGGCAGAGAAGAGGATGGAGATCACTTTCAGATTAGACTTCACACAATTTCTCCATTGCTCAGAGGGACTCTTGATTTACACACAACACACATAACTAGTCATATCCCTGCTGCCTGAACATGAGGATGAACATGGATGTAAGCCCAGAATTCCCTCTGGCAGAGTACTGTGTATTATCAAACACAACAAGAAATAACCAGATCAAGAGCTATGTCCCAGGAGAATCTCACAATCTTATCCATCCTGGACACTTTCTTATGAATAACTGGGCAAACAGCCCAAAGCCTGATCTGGTTAGAATTGCACATCAGGTTTATACATTTGACAACAATAAAATATTTTTGTACTTTTCAACATGTGTTTGTTCTCTGGACTTGAGGTCCTTTGGGACTGCCCTTAGCTCTGTTGCTGTTTTCCTTCTCTTTACTATGATACCTGCATGTACAGACTCTGATCCTAGGAGATGGAACCTCTGCACAATCAGGTATGGACCAATGGTTTTGTACAGAAGACTAGGGAGTTTCAAATCTCATTTCAGTGAAAGGTTTGAAAGAGATGACTGTCAAATACAAAAGAAGTTCTCCCTGGGATCAAGGATATGAGAGATTGTGCTCCCTCTGACTTGGAGGTGCACAAGCCAGCATTTTTCCGCCATACCTTGATGTAAGGACAAGCTTCTGTCTGGCAAAACAGCAGTATTTTTGTATTCCTCTGCTTGGACCAAGACTAGCAGAAGACTGGTAAGGGTAACAGGCTGTTATGTTTGTAGTCATGGTTTGGGAGCAGTATCCTGTTGCTGACCCTCTCCCAAAAGTTCAATAAAATTACACCCATATACCCACAATAGTGAGTTGAGGAATATGTTTTCTGATGTATAGGGAAGACAGAGGCTAGTATTCAGTATGAAATGATTTTTTTTTTTTTCCTTGTATTTCCACCAGAAGTTTTAAAGTGTCATTTTTTCAAGTAAGGGGTGGAGGCGAACATTTTCATTTTGGAGAGGAAAGGGAGAGTAGAGGCAGGCAGACATGAAGGTCTGGTGTGGAGTACAGAACAGTCAGGCTGTCTGCTGACAGCAGCCTGTTCTTCCAGCAACCAAGTGAAAGCCTCCTACCTGCTGAGAGGATACAGAGGAGAAACAAAGAAGATAATATTATTTGAAAGGGAGAATGAAGAAAGAGAGAACCAAGACAAAAGTCTTGAAGCCAGGAAAAGGCCCTGAGAAAAGATCATGAAGATGTTCAATGGACACTTAAACAAATGGTCTTCTGCCACAGCCCCTCCAGTCCAAGAGCAAATAACTGAAGCCATGGCCAATGAGCCCAGAGCTATGAGTGCTTATTGCCAGGAGAGACTGAGCAGATCATGACTCCAAAGAGCTACTTGCCAATGATTCAAGTGACAAGCCTTGCATTTGGATGATCATAACAGAAACCCAAAAGTCTTGCAATGTGGGCATGGATATCATGTATTATGAAGGGTGCTGCTTCCCATGGAGATATGACCAAACTGAGTCAGTTTCTCAAAAGTGTACTATAAGCCAAATATTATCTGGAGGAAAAAAAAAAAAAAAAAGAGGCAAAACCAGTACCTAGTGAGACCAAGAACATGCACATACCACTTACAATGGAAAAGCCATCAAGAGGGATGAGTTTCTTAGCAAGACCAGCACTTTTGTTATGCTTCTCTGATTCTCCATATACCTTGCATAAATTGGTAAGGGAGTGCCTAGGACTTGTCCTGTCTAGGAAAGATGTGTGTTGGGCATTTCAAGGAGCCCAACACCTTGGCTTTGATGCTTGTTCTGAGACCATCCTCATACCCAGATAGCAGCCACACAAAATGCAAGGCAAGATCAGACTTCATTAGCTTCCTGGTGGATTTGCCACAGATTACCAGAAGTATACAAATTTCCTGTGTTCACAGTAAACCATCTCTCTTACCTCTTGTCCACATGTAATCACTTAGACTCACAGAGCAGCCCTTATGAGCAAGGCCCGGGGGAGTAATTTCTTCGGTCTCTAACGTACACATGCACAGAGATATACAATAGTAGAAGGCCATATACATGTTTAAAAAAAGTAGTTGGTGACATGAATTGGCTTCTGCTTTGTCCTCTCTTCTACTGTTTTAATTTCTTGTGAAGTTACTAAGAAGATCGCTACAGAGAAAATGGAACTTGAGAAGGAATTCTATGTTCTCTCAAATTATTCCTCTTTGAAGAGAGATGCTGAATTTAAGCATCACTGTTCCCTTAAGGTTCTGGAAAGTAAGCCACAGGAGACACACAGGTTGTACACCTCCATATCCCATCCTCCAAACAAGATATTGACATCTTCTGTCAGCACGCTAGTCTGTATTTTAATTCTACCAGAGGCACCACCACCACTACTCTCACCATTGTATCCAATTCTCTTTTTCAAAATGGCACCCTGTTCTCTTCTCTTTTGTTCTTAAAAACTCCTTCTCATGAAAACTTTGTTTCAGTGGCACCAGTATTATTTGATATTCTCAAGCAGATTTTAAACTGCTGACATTCAGTGAAGCAGTGAAGTATTTTTGGTATATTCATCTTTGTAAGCCTCCTGCTCCCTCAAACAACCTAAAATATGCCTGTCTCAGATGAAGAAAGTATCCTTTTTCGCCTTTCCTCTCTCTATAGGACAACCACCTATATGGGTATATGTTTCATAACCTCTCTTTGCAAAACAGTATTTTTCAAGGCTTACCATCTCTCTTCAAACTAAGTTCCTAATTTTTAAAAGTATCTTACACATAGTTTTGCATGTAAGGTTGGAAATTTTTAATATTTTACACAAAAACTTGAAGGATTTGCCTGGTGTTTTTAGAAATTTGTTCATTAAAAAAATCTGTTGATAAAGCAATTTTCCCAAATATTGCATAATTTTGTAGGTTAGATTATTTGTCTAAATATACATGTGTTTTCAACTGAAGAGACCAAGAGTAGGCTCCTCAATCAATGTTTAACCACTGAAACACATGGAGCAATTTTAAAATATTTTTAAAGCTAAAAAAACAAGACTAACCTTGATCTTAAGGCCTTCCTTGCAATTGTAACCCTTTATAAGGTGAGCTGCTCTGATGACTCCAGCAAAAATAAGCATAATTTGTAAACACCAGATTCCTTTCACTCACATAACCAAGTATGGATTTCAGTGTGTAAAATCAGATATGAGAGTCAAAATGTTTCCAGTTACATCATGAGAGTTGATGAAACTGGGGTGGCTATGTTCTGAGGCTGTGAAAGCAGTTTAATGTCACCAGTTCTGGCTCCATCACGCACCTGCAGTCACCACGAATCACTGAAACATCCCGTTACACCTGAGTCTCTTGTCAAGTGAAAACCCTAATTCTCAGGCTCAGGTTCTCATTTCTGGCATAAACAAAGTAGGTAACTTGGGGAAAGCACTTCTCTACCTCTGCGCCTCCATCTTCCGCAGCGTTCCTTTGTTATGTTCTGTGCAGGTCTCATCTAGTCCAATTTCACCTGTTGTAGGACACAAGGGCTTTCTTCTGTGTTATACAAAGCCATTTTTAAGAGGATTCTAGGTACTGCTATTGCAAGGCACAAGAAAAATAATAATCACTTCCCCTGGGATTGCGAGTCTGAGCTGTTTGCTCTTTGATAGCTTAAGAAAAAAAAAAAAAAAGTAAAATGCATATATTTGAGAAAAGTGTTACTATCATAGTAGAACCAAAAGCTGATGCATGAGAATGAAGAAAAAAAAAAAAAAAGAGAAAAAACAACTTATTTAAAAAGCAGACTTTGCGTAGTAGTCTATGCAATTTATCTTGCCTTTAGCTCTGAAACAGATGGTAAAAGGTCCTGTGAAGTGCAGTGTGGTTAAACTGAACACTGATCTGATCTGTTCACGTGAATTCCATGTTCCTACCATTGCTTGCAGTTAGCACACGGATTTCTTGAAATCAAGCTTACAGGATACATTTATTAAGGCCTGTGAAGTGTTTCCCCTATGTAAATTCAGCAGGACTGAACACATAATTTCACTTGCCCATGATTTTTTCATGCTGAATATACTGAGAAAATCTAATCTTGGAGGTTCATTACTGTAACAGTTTTATTACTTCTGCGCCTATATTGTTATCAGACAGGCAACATCCTGAATTTGACTAAAGGAGATATTTGTTGGTTTGGTGGGTTTTTTCATTTCATAGCACCCAGAATTATTAGATGGAGACGTCCTCTTCCCAGTCACACATGAAGAATGCAAATAGTTATTTCTAGCCAAAAGCCACAGCTCCCACATCACACTGTTCTAAAATGGTCTTTCATTCCCATAACTGCTGTGAGGTGAATTGTTAATGCTTGACTATCAACAGTGATGTCACTAGGCAAATGCAACTGCATCAGAGGGATCAGTCTGAAGTCAAAACTGCAGTTTACGAGGATCGAGATGAAAGAAATCGATATAAATAACGAGAGGTCAATGCTACAAGGCTCTACAGTGGTGGACTTGCTAACCCTAAACCCTTCCGCCTGAATTCTAACAAGTAAATCAAAGCATTCGTATCTGGATCAAGGCACTTTCCAGCTTTGCTTTAGTGACAGGGGAATGGGCATTACCCAGAAGCTGCAGGGTGATGTTCAGAGGCAGCTAACAAACCACCAGCTCAGCTTTTCTTTTCCACAGGGCAAGCACTCTAAATGCTCCTCCTCCCCTTAACTTGCTGAAACTTGCAGCTGTGATTCACAACCTGACCAACAGTGATAGATAACAAACCACTGACCTTGAGGGCGGCTTTGTGTGTCAGCCTTCTTATTGCGTTGAGTCACCGCACTCCTCGTGTGTGTGTTATTTTAAGTAGCACATTTATCAGCCAGTACCAAACAGAATATGTGACCATGTGTATTTTATTAGTGGGTTTTGAGTATTTAAAAAAAAAAAAAAATCAGAAAAAATATCCACTTTGTTTCAAGAAAGGCTTGAAGGCTCTGACACACTTTTAAAATCTCCCTGCTTTCAGTTACAACATAAGGAATCTATATGGATGCTAATATGTTTGCATTTGTAGCTTTTCCAGACTTTTTTTTTTCCTCTCAGCACACTGCAGTATAGCAATGTCAGAAATATACCGTTCCCCATAACAGGACACATCTGTGGTGAATCTGCACAGAAGCAATTAATTTCCTTGTGGTATTTTTACACTGGGGGCTTAATGCAAGTCCCCATTATACAAACAAAAAGCTCTAGACAGCTCCTGCTGCCTGATAAAAAAAAATATATAAAAAAAAATCAGATTGAGATGGGCTGTTTGGCCTAGGACTGCTACAGGCAATGACTTGTAATGAGGCATCCCAACACTAATTATGAAGCTTATTAAAGGGAATTGTCTAAGTTGTACTAAAGTGCATGCTATAATCACGTTAAGGGAGACATGCATACTGAATTGGGGTCCTCCAGTTTCTTCTCTTAGAGAAGAGGACCCACTACTTAATGAAGCCAATTTGGGTCTCCATTTATAGCAGCAATATTATTGTGCTTGGCAGACTGGTCAAGATGAATTTGATGGAGAGGCAGGTGAGAATCCCAGCAGCTTGGTGATAATTCACACATCACAGCCTTCACAACCAACTAACATCTGCAGGCGAGTGGGCCAAGAAACTGTCAAAAAACAAATACTTCCAATCCGGGGTTTTATTATTAAACTTCTCCCAAATCTTCACTCAGGTTGAAAAAGCAGTATTTCAGTGTACTGTTTCACGAAAAAAAAAAAAGAAAGAAAAAAAATATATTAATAAAGATGTTAGGAGGCTGAACTGCTGTGAGATTTGTTTAATTATTCCCCACAGTACTGCCCCAGCAATCTGCTGACATTTAGCCCCGACCTTGCAAATCCTCAGTAAATATTAATATATCAACTCAAACAGGGACCGTTGTTTTATTGGTTCACGGAGCTCAGAGAGATTCGCCACAGCAGTGAAAAATAATGTGCAGAACTGAGGAAGAACGGCTCCTTTGATATCACCTTCTGCTGCACACATGTGCTGGGAGCATCAACAAAATGGAAATTCTGTTACTTTGCCACAGCTGTAGAGTGACACTTCAGATGCCTTTGCTTCCCTTTGTACAGCCTGCTGGAATAATCCCAAAACCACAGTGGCAAGAGATTAGAAAACACACACACACGCGTGCACGCGCGAGCGCGCACATACACACAGAGAGGAAGAGAGAGAGAGATCATATTTTATTATCTGATACAGTGGAAATTTTAATAATGGTAAGCTCCCATCTTTGCCCAGAACAATGAGCGTGCTAATAAGGGCCAAGGAGAGCTAAGCGCAGTCCACTGGAATCTGTTTACTATGGTGACTTTGCTGTTTGCCTCCGTGAGCGCCACATAAACTTCTTTTTTTCTCCGAACAGTTGCCCCTGTTGACTGCTTCCTAATGTATTTTATGTGCTTATCAGTCCCCACAAATCTTGACAAAATACCCCAAATTCATTTTCTGCCTTTTATATTCTTGCCTCAAATGTAAATACACATTATTAAAATATATTCTCATAACTACACTGCCATTACTAATAGATGAGTGTTTGATGTGGGTCAATACTGCATCCAAAATTCTTGGGTTTAGGGGAAAGGGCTGCTGTGCAACATTTGGCATTCAGATGTATTGAGCTGCAGAGTTAATGCGTGATTAATTTTATTCATAAAAATGTTAATCACTTCATTGTGAGATCTTTTTAACATTCTGTGCACCGAACACCTTTTAACTTCTTTTTTTCACACAAGCTTACAAATGTATTTAATATTTTCAAACATTCTGTTATTACCAATAACACTGGTAATTAAACATACATTTAAGATGCAATAAAAAGCTGGCAAGTAACGGCACAAGCACTGAACACAAATGCAAGCCCGTTGCCCATTGCCTCACTCATGCCTCCTCCCCCTTGGCAGCAACTGACCAGTTTCTTTAATGTGCACTTGTTTGCAGAGTCCCGGAGGCATTTTTTTTTCCTCAAGCATGCTTCGACCCTCACTGACACCACCGACTATCATGAAAATAATACAGCCCTGTAGCAACGCTATAGATGGTGCTAAAAATACTTCTGTTCTAAGGGAGGGGTAAATCACAGCATTGGGAACATCACGACAGGTTGGGGGCTCCAGGGGGCTTGTTTTGGGATGGTATGGGGATTTTTTTGAGACAAGTGCTCAAGCCTCATCCGAGAGTGGTGTCAGGCATTGGTGGGTGTGCCGGCTGCACTCACTGACTTCTTGTTTCCAGCTGGGCAAGGCTATTGTGAGTGTATTCAGCCAATGCACTCATGAAACTGGATAAATGGATTAGTGGATCAGAGACACCATCGGCATCTTCAAAAGGAAAAGAGCAGCCTGCAAAAAGACTGACATTTGTGTACTGGGGCAGAGGGTGTGTGAATGCTCTGCCTCCTCCAAAGGGACAAGACAGTGATAAACTTTCCACACTGACCACCTCACTTTGCGCTACAATTGACCAACAAAATAAATGGATTGCTTCATTGTTTTTGAACCGTAGGCAGCACAGGGAAAGCATTACTTGTGCAGCAACAAAGGACAATGTATTGTGTGGGGCCAACAGCTCAAAATAAAACCTTTAATTATCTACGGGTCAGCCATAAATCTGGAATAAAAATAAATGTTACTTTTTAAACTCGCCTTTAATTCTGCACAGAGTTTATGCCGGCGCTTTCTATTTTCTCAGGAGAGACACTACTGGGACTCAGTGTGCACCCCACGCTTGCATTTTTGCATTAGTTTGACTTCAGAGGAACACATTGGGAAACAAGTCTGGCTATCAGACATGAAGGATGTCTGTAACACTAATTAAAGTAAGTAAAAACAGATATAAGACTTTTTTTTCACTTTTTTTACAAACACACATGCATGTATTCTCTTCACATACACAAAAGAGAAGCCAAAACTAATATTAATAATGGTGACAGGACTCAAGTAAATTAATTCCTCACAGAAGTATATTGTTTAGTTTTAAGAGCTCATATTTTCGAAGTCTTAAATTTTGAATACCTATTTCTATGGGATTTTCAGTCTTCTGGTACTTCCAGCGATTCCTGTCCACATGGCTGGTTTTACAGGCGAGCTATGAACAGCACTGCATGGGGGCACTGCACAATGGGGAACACCAACCTCGCCAGGAGCCGTTTATGTAACTTTTCACTAGAAAACACGTCACGCAGGCCATGTTTATTACATGTTCCAGTGTTCTACTTGATTTGTTAGTCCCAGGTAAGATTTATTGCTGAAACATAAAACTTGGCAGCTTGAAGCCTGAAATTGGGCCTCACATCACCCCTTGCCACAGCCCCCATGGTGGTGGGCACAAGTCCTACCAGCTATGTCTACTGTCTTCCCAGCTTAGGGGGACCAGCAATCCCAGACGGTGGGTTCCACATCTGCCTCCCACTTCCCACAGGCCAGCAGGGACCTTCCCTGAACAGGTTAGGGCATGGCCACCTGACTCGCAGTGGGCAGCTGGGTTTCAAGGCCTGCAAGTGACACATGCGGGCCTGGTGCTCCCCTCCATCCACCAGCAGACCAGCAGGGAGGTGGGTAGTGCCAAATGTAAGACTTAGGTTCAGGGCTGTCACCAGGGTGGAAGAGGTGCCTCACCCCCAAATACAGCCCCGGGGCAGGGGGAAGGAGGATGCCTGCCGGGGCCTATGCTGTGAGGTTCCCTTCCACAGAGCACTTATTACTCATCAGCCTGTGCTGCTTGTGCTGACAGTCTGACCAGCATGCCTCAGCCAGCCCCTGCTATCCTTTACACCTCGCCTTTTAAGGACATTTTGGAAATAAAAAAAAATAAAAATAAAAAAAATATTTTAAAAAATCAACACTGGAACTGGCCAGGCAATGGTGACTGCCTTTAACGCCTTCCTTCGCTAGTCCCAGAGCAGACGCCGAGCCTCTGCCATGACACTGGGCCCTGCCGGTGAGCTGGGCCCTGTCGGGTAGCTGGGGCGCACCCCCGGCTCAGCCCGAGCCCCTTGCGGCGCCATGGTACGCACCCGACGTTGTGGGCACCGGCCAGCCCACCTCTCAGGCGAGGCGTTCCAGGGCGGGCTTTCCTGCCTCTGCCTGGCCGAAGGGGGCAGATAGGGCCCCCGCAGTCCCTTCCCCGAGGCCGGGAGGGCGGGGAAGCGGCGTGGAACGGCAGTGGGCGGCTGGGGCTGCCGGGGCTGGCCGGAGCTGGCCGGGGCGGGGAGCGGCGTCTGCGGGAGTCCCGCCGGGCGGAACTAATACCGGACCTGCATTGTCCCCAGTCGGTCGCCGGCTAGCTTCGATACGAGCCTGTTTAACACGGGGCGGGTGGCCGGCAGCGGCGAAGAGCTACCTCTGCTGCCGGCCCCCGCCTCCCCGCCCCCGCCGCCCTGCGCGCTTTGTAATAGTCTCATCTACAAGGACGATTGAAACTTTATAGTGCATGATTCATAGAGCGGGGCTGCATTCGGAGCCGCAGTGCATATTACATTAATCAGTGTCAGGCCACTAAAACAGAGATATGAATATGAATTCTCCATATTGCAGGGGAGATAAATGTGCTCGTGAATAATTGATCGGCGCCCGTTTAAAAAAAAAAAAAAAAAGGCGGGAGGGCGAGGGAGAGAGAAACACAATGAAAGTTACCAGATCTGAGAAGCCCCGCGATGAGGGCTAGTGCGGGACTCCCGGTAGACCTGGGGAGCCGCTTCCCGGTGCGCTCCCCCTTCCCTCCCTCTACCCCCCCACCTCCCGGCTCCGGGCTCTTCCAAGTTTTGGGGCAAGTGCGTCAAAAACTCGACCAAGCAACAAAAAAAAGGATTACAGGAGCCGGGAACGATAGCAATCATAGGAAGGAGTCAGCACATGCACTCTAATTTTTTTCTTTCCCTTTCTCCAGGCTTTTTTTTTTTTTTAATCCTAGTTTAGACTTCTTTTTTAAAAATAAAATAGAAAAATAATAAAAAATGAGGCATGCATACCAATGAGCATGTTTCATCAGTACCTCTCTCTGGCAAAGCCAAATCCCCGTAAAGCTGCCGTTTGCTTTTAGTGTGTCCTGGCAGCTGCTAATTTCGGAGTTTGCTGAACTCGAGATTATATCAACTTTTCAGTGTTCTTTCTGTACAGATTTCTGCCATTCTTCCGTTAATGCTAAGTTAATAATAACAGAAACAAAACAAAAAAGACAGGCATTTTTTACTGGGGAAGGATAGAGGATTATGCAAACATGTATGAAAAATGTTTTCTGCCACACTTCTAAATAGCATGAAAGTGTATCTTGGCGCCCGCTTGTTTTTCTAAAAAAAAGCATTACTCGCTGTAGTTCCCATCCGAATCAGTGCAAATTTTCGTGTTGACTGTTTTTATCAGGACCGGGTCCCGTCAACTTTTTTTTTTTTTTTTAAAGGTAGAAAACTAGGACTTTCCAATTTACTCTTATCAGCTCGAAGCATTCCCAATTAAGGCAAATCGTTTAGCTTAAGCTTCTCCTTTATTATTCTTCCTACACTATGGTACTCGCTGGTATACATCTGCCAGGGTGGATCTCAGTGAAAATGGAAAATATGACAGAAAAACTACAAATTATTTTCCTGCCAGGGTGACGTCAACGGTCATGCCTAGCACGGCTCACGTGACAAGCGAAACCTAGGAAATATGGAGCTCCCGCTACTGCCCCAAATTGGTGGGGGGCGCCGGAGGGGGCTCGGCAGGGCTCCCTGCGGCCGGGGACGGGCGGGGGACGGTGTGAGCGCATCCCGCCCGGCCCCGCACCACATCAGCAGCCCCCAAGGGCTCAGTGCGGTAACGCCATGACCGCCCGTACGCCTCCGCTCTCGCTCAAACTTCCTCCAGGAGAAATGGCCACCTCGGTGTGGCTGGCGGGGCGAAACGAACGAAATTACTTCTCTCCTCCAGGTGAGAGCTGGGCTAAAGCAACAGCCCCGGGGGACTGCAGGGCGCGTAGGCAGGCACCCATGCGAGAGCTTTTCCCTCTTGAACAACACGACGTTTCTCAGCTCGACGCTGTAGATGGCCTTACTACTTTTGGGCTTTCCCCTTTCTAAGGGAAGCCACTTGCACTCCTCTCCAGAAACTTTGGAAGCGGCTCAAGCACTCTCCGTCCCAGTACGCAGTCCGCCGCACCTTTCGCCCCGGGCCGCCCCTGTCCTCGCCAGCCGGAGGGGAGGCAGGAGCCGGGTGCTTCGTCCCATTCTCCGCAAAGGCTCCGGGCGCGGTGGGGATAAGCGGGCAGCGCTGACCCCGCGGGGCTGCATTCACCCCCACCGTAAGCCCCTCAACTGGTTGGGGAGGGAAAGCATCACAGCTGGTTGCGTTACTGGGGGTTGGACGGGTGGGAAGTTCAAACAAGCAGGTGAAAAAAAAAAAAAATACAGTTCTGCAGCAGCCTGGTGTAGAGATGCTGAGGCATCCAGAGGCGGAAAACTGCCAACTAAATAATTACTGGGAATTATCACTCCCCGGAGGATAATCAAAACTGGAAGCACACTCTGGAGGATGTTGCTGGCTTTCTGGCTGAATTAAAGGCAGGCAGGCCCCCCCTACCGCACCCCCCACCCCGGCTGAGCAGAGCTGCCACCCGGCACCCCGGCTGCGGCCGCGCCGGGCCAGGGGACGGCGCTGCCCGCAGCCCACAGAGGGCGCTGTGAGCCTGCCCAAAGCCTGGCCCGCGCCCTGCCGCTCGGCTCCGCTCGGAACCTCTCGTGGGGTTTTGGCGCTGCCCGGAGCCGGCTGTCGGGGAGCGGAGGACTTAGATAAACACGCACGCACAAACTCGCACTCCTTTGCTCTCCGCAGTTAAAGTCCCTTCTGCCATTACTATGCCGCTAAGTAATCCCCTCTCCATTCCTCCCGAGCCAATTTGGCACCGACGCCTTCGCTCCGCCTCTCAGAGCATCCCTACCGCGCTTCCTACACCACGTCTCGCCGTCCACAGGAGCGGTGCCCGTCTATCAGAGCCGGGCGGGTGGCGAAGAGGGGTCGCGGTCGGAGCCGGGCAGCCGCAGCACCCCGAACCGCCGAGTTGCTCGGGGCTGGCTGTGCCGCCCACGAGGAAATTGGGAAGCGGGCCTAAGAGGAGAGGGGGGGGGAGGAGGGGCAGCCGGTGAGGAGAATTGATAGGAAAGAGAAAGCCATTCCGACAGGTTTACACCAGCGCTGATCTGACGCGCTGTTTGGCTTCACAGGCATGAAGTCTTCCTTCTCTCTCTCTTTTTTTTTTTTTTTTTTTTTTTTTTTTTTTTAAGAAGTATTCCATCTATCTTTCCGCACTAAAAGCTGAGTTATTATGGTTTGGTTAAAACTCTATTATGCTCTCTTGTTGAAACCGTTATCAACGGTGATTTAAGAATAAGAAAACAACTACAAACCAGAAAGCAAACTCACTGATGTTGTGCTGAGAACCGCGGGATCTCAGAGAGTCTCTTTTCAGAAGGACACTGACATTTCAGCCCTTCATATATCTGTACAGAATCTGTTTTGTCTGATCTGTTTCTCTGATCCATATGAAAAACGCAAAAAAGTAGCAGCCTACCGCCTCCATGTGAACAGATCTCTAAGCGGTAGTTTACCGAGACCCCTCATTGCTTGTGATTTTTTTGTAGCTACATTGAGATCAACAGTCCGATCTCTGGCAAGAATTTTATTAATATTTTATTTGAAAATCTCCTCGTTTCCGACAAGTCCTGGTTTGAGGTTGGTTCAGTTTGGATAGGGCGTCACCACATTATTTCTTAATGACTTTCCCAGCTGCTTCTTTCCATTTTCCACCATCAGCAACCATCTGGTATCTTATTAGCACCTCAATGCTCATTTAGTGTTCTCATTTAGGAGAAAAAAAGAAGTAAACACTCAAAATATTACACATTTTAACGGACCGTCTTTGGAAGATTAATGCTTTTATAAACCGAAAGATTGTCTCTCTGAGTCTCTTTTTAACCATCAGATCGGAATTGCAGAACTTTCTTCTGGCAAGTGCACGAGCTGCCTTTTTTTTTTTTTTTTTTTCATGCTGGGATAGTGCTTAGTGTCACATGGAAAAAATCTTTCACAGTCGTATTTCCTTTGTGTCTATTTAAAGTGTAAATAGTTACAAATAATTCTATTTCCTAATCTATTAATTTTTTTCGCCTTCGGTATACCAAAGCACTGAGGCTCTTGATCCCATTTAGGAAACAGGTTGGACAGCGAAGTTATACTCTAAGGAACTGAGAGAACACTCGTCCCTTTAATTTTCAATAATGTATTTTATAACCTAAGTGGAAGTCAGATCTATTATCGGAAAATGGATACTACAAAACACGTTTTCATCGTAATTGAAAATAATAACTTTAATTTTACTAGTCAAGAACCAACTTCACTCGGCTTCCTAAATTTACGTATATGAAAAGGGAAGTTTGCGGCTTGATTTCGACAGAATAGATACAAGAGACATTAAAAGCTTGAATTTGGTTTTAGTTACCCGAAGGCAATAAGACTTGATTTTTTAGAAAGCAAATTATAAACGTTTGAATAGATCTCTAATATACGTGTAAGATCTGCAGCAACAGAATAGATACCTGAAGAGAGCTCATAATTTCATTTAGTTTATTAGACAAAAATATATGATTTAGACAAGTTTTGCTGACGCGCTATTTACAATCTGAAATCACTCTATATACAGAAAAAACACAAACACATGGGAAACATTTATCAAATAATCCAAAATGGTTAGAATAACACGATCTGACATGGTACAATGAAGAAGGGGATCCACCTACAGATTTGTGTAATCGCTTTTATGGATTTGCACCACCTTATTGCAAAAAGAGATTGATGGAAATCGTTTATATCGTTTCCTTTTTTTTTTTTTTTTTTTTTTTCTGTCCTTAATACCAGTCTCTGTAATATTTTTTCACCAAACCATTTAATCAAGCCGAAGGAAGAGCTGCTAAAATTCTCGGTGTTCCCTCTTGCTGAGCCAAAGAGCTGCAGGGGGGAAGGGAGGAAAAAAAAAAAAAAAAAAAAAAAAAAAAAAAGACGTAATAATCTTTCAGAAAAAAAATTATAATATTTTCCTATAATTGCCTGTCTATTTGTCTATTGCTATAGTATCCAAGTAGTTGAGTAGTTGTTAATTGCACAGAAATTATTTGGACTGCTGTAATTAACACAAGATCTTTGAATCTTAGAGGTTTGTTAAGTTTCAGAAAAGTTACAGGCTGGCTATGTGCAATTGTAATTTAGCCTAAATTTGAAAATATTACAGTAAATTCTATGTTGTTCTTGCTGTCTGTATGTATTTTTATGGTGATGATAGGGTGTTATAATTAGTCTTTATTATTCAAACACACTGTTTCACATAAGTAACATTCCTGCAGTGAAAACAAACAAACAAACTCACTTGTCACGGACAGGCTGGAAGGGCGATTTTAGCGGCTGAGGTGGGGATTCGGTTCTTGGTACATTTTCTCTTTCTAGAAGGAGACAGAAGGGAAAGAAGGGGGAAAAAAAAAAAAAAAAAAAAAAAAAAGAACAAGAGAAACATTTTAGAATAACAGTAATGAAGATCTGGACAGCGTGTAGAGAACACACCTCCCTCTCCTCCTCTTGCTGAGATGTGTGTAGGTATTTATTTGTGTGTGTAAAGCCCCATTCCCTACTCTCCATATTTAAGGAGTATGCAAGCTGTTCTTGCCACATTCTGGTCTGTCATTGAAATTTTTTGGAGCTGAGGTTCAGGAAGGAGGGAAGGAAAACAAAGGATATGTTTCACAGAGCTGTACCTGCATTCTCCTCTTATTTGAGGGGCATATAGGGTGAGAATGTAATATCCCACACGACATGGGCTTAATGTATGCAATCAAGGTGCTGCAGGACAAAGAAAAAAAAGAAAAAAAGGGAAAAAAAGAGAAAAGAAACACTAGGGTAAAATGTCTATAACTCGGCTAAAAGCAATCAGTCACACTTGGGTCCAATCTGACACCATTCCTCAAGAAGTTAATGTGCGTGTTTTGGGGTTGGAGGTGGGTGCCCGATGCACTCATTACCTGTGTGTTTGGGACTGGTCCTCTCTGAAGGCTTTTCACTGCTGAGGGCTCCCAGGGTTGCTGTTAAGACAGAAGGTTGTTGCTGGGCCTGGAGGTGGTGATTGTGGTGAGCAGCATGGTGGTGATTTACTCCCAAAAAGGACCTCACATTTAGCAGGGAACTCTGAGTGAGGAAAGCCCCATTTGTCCAGTTGTGAAATTTGCCAATCTGGCACGTGTAGAGTCCGTGGCTAGGGAGAAAAGCGGGGTGCTGGATCTGTGGAGAAGTGTGGTTAACCTGGGGAGGAGGGGGTGGAGGGGGAGAAGATTTCAGGGCACTGTCAGGACTGGTTGCCGTCTCTGCCAAAGACCAAATCTTGGGTTTGCTGTGAGATGGCATCTGTAAACTGTTCTGTCCTCCGGGACTGATGATTCGCGTGCTGTTGTCAGAGGCCTCCTTCACCATGACCAGCGTGTCTTTAGGTTTCAGACCTTCAGACCCTGACAGTGCCAAATCCTTCTCCTTTTCCAAGTGCTCGTCTTCACTGCTTTGTCTCAGAAGCTCAGACTTCTCCTCCTCTTCCTCATTACTCTGCTCCCCATCATTCTCGTCGATTTTATCTATGTCTATGCTTTCCAGGTCGATTTCCTCGTCGTCTTCGTTCTTTTCGGGGTCCCCTTCATTGTCACTCCCAAAGAGATTTGCATCTTCTTGGTCCTTACTTCTGGAGCCCCAAGTCACCTTGTTCTCCTTCTTGAGCCGCCGACGGGCATTGGCGAACCAGGTGGAGACCTGGGTGAGGGTCATCTTGGTGATGATGGCCAGCATGATCTTCTCGCCCTTGGTAGGGTAGGGGTTCTTGCGGTGCTCATTGAGCCAGGCCTTGAGGGTGCTGGTGCTCTCCCGGGTGGCGTTTTTGGGCCGCCCTGGGTCCCCGTACTGGAACTGTCCATAAGGATAATAACCAGGGGCAGTGTGGGCAGCAAAGGTAGCAGGGTGGACACCCGGATTATCTTTCAACTCGTACTGGGAGCCCTGCAACACATTCAGACAAGTGGAAAGGAAAAAGCACATCAATTATCTCGTTAGCGTCTCTAACAGACCTGAATAGGTTACTACTGGAGCCGGAATACACCTCGGAGCGGTGCAAAGGGTCTTCACAGGCAAATTCGGCCCACCCGCTCCAGGCTCTTCACGTTTAGATCAGACAGAGGTATTCCCAAATGGTTCCCCCCTTCTTGCAGGGAAAGGAAAAGAGAGGGGCTAAGATGGGCTCTGCCAGACATTGTGCGTATTTCCTCCCCAAACCAAATCACATAAAATGATGGAAATGCAGCAACTTCGCGTTTGCCTCGGCGAGACAATTTATTGTGCCCTCGAAATTGCCAGGCAGAGAAAGCAGGTACTACACCACAGTTACAAAGTCATGCCTGGGCGCACCATCGCATTTATCTGCACAACATCCAGGAGGATATTACAAATGTATGCAGAGCATTCGTCTTTGGCCCTAGATCTGCATTTAAAAGGAGTTGGCGTGAGACGAGACTGGCGAGATGAATGCACAACTTCAGTACGAAGACACTTAAAATGTAAGAGATTTTCCACACACAAAACAACTTTCCCCCCAACCCCCCCATCACTCTCGAAAATCATACACTAAGATTCTGATGTAAAACATTAACTTCTAGTTGTTAGAAGAGCCTTTAAACTCCGGAGTGAAAACTGATCCACGCATTGTAGAATATGGATATGCAGACACTTTATCTCATAAGTTTTACTTTGATCTGGGCAGAGCAAACACAAATTGTTTACAAGCGTGTAGAGACGGTGATTTATTTGCAATCAATATTCTTTTTATCATCAGTAGTAAAACACAGCAAGTCAAATTATCCCGTCAGATGTTTTGGTAAATAACATTTTATCTTTCTAGGAACCTCATTAGGCCTCATTATCACCGCAAATTGTCCAGATATTAACTTAATATTTTAGCTCGTAATATACAAGTGTCAGAATTTTCTAATCTATCTTAAAATGTCACTATCATGGTAAATCGCTGTACTAAAACACCAGGATAGTTAGCGGGTAGGAAGGGAACAGTTCCTAAAATGTTATCATTTAAAGATTTTTTTCTTGCTTCTACTACAGTCTCGCTTTTTTCTAGTCCAGAAGTGCATTCTTAGCATTACTCTTGCGAAATTTGTGTCGGCTTTAAAAATGAAACGCTTAAAAATATCCACTGAGAAACTAATGTAACTTTGTCAAACAGTTAAAAAGGATCGTATATTTTAATTTCAGAGACAAAGCTTATGAACTATGAGAAGCCCGATGTAATTTTTATAATGTGTTGCGGAGTAGCCTTTCTGCACTCCCTTTATT
Organism: Hemiprocne comata; assembly: GCA_020745705.1. Classification (NCBI taxonomy): domain Eukaryota; kingdom Metazoa; phylum Chordata; class Aves; order Apodiformes; family Apodidae; genus Hemiprocne; species Hemiprocne comata. The sequence continues at coordinate 97,148,244 of CM036587.1, read as the reverse complement.
CCGCTGTCTTTTGTTATTGTTGCTGAAATGATATTTTTTTTGGTGTAATCTCTGTTGGGAATTCTTTTGAAGAAGCTACTTGTAAATCACTCATTGCTTCTGTGTCAACTTTTACTGCATTTCCAAAATCAAGGTTAAAAAAGTAGGAAACGCGTGCTGTTAAAAGTGTCTTCACAGGAAATGTTTGCAGCACAAAATTATCTGTTTTCAGATGCTGACTCTTGTTCAACAGTGTATCCACTTACTTGCGTACGTATATATATATTAAACCCCCTCAGATTCATGCACTCAGTTATAATTATTCACACTTTCATGGTTGGGGGGGGTGTGGGGGGTGAGAAAAGAAGAACATTTAGAAATTAAGTGGAACCTGTGCGTACCGCCGCCGAGCAGTTTGGTAATACTAGCAGTTGAAAACGTTTCAAATACACCATATATAAAACCAGTTAGATAAAATAATGTTTCGCTTTTAAACTATTACATTCTAAAGAAAAGGGGGAATAAAGGAGGACAATGTGGGCTACGACGATTTGTTTTAGTTAACACCAATATGCCTTTCTGCTCCGATGCATAGAGGGGGATGCAGATGCCCTCCTTCCCTTAATGCAAATCCCGTCTATGATACTCGCCATAATCAGAATATGAAAAGTTCAGGGAAGCGAAGGGGCAGTTTCTAAAGCTTAAGGAAAATGTCTTTAAACAAGCGGGCGTACTAGCTACCGACACTGCTCTTCGGCCTCTCGGACGGAACCTGTTCATAGCTCGGCGGCAAAGAAAAGGACCAAGCGGAAACAGGAGCGAGCTGGAAAGCCCGCTGAAAGAGCAGGACCGACAACACCACCAAGGACAACAACGAAAAAAACAGCCAACTTACTAGGGACAATGTGAAAGCTGGAGCCCTGCTCACCCCTTTCACAGCCAAGAAGGAAAAACTCGGAGGAGTTTGCCCGGCTGGAGCGACGGGGCGGATCGGCACTGCGCCTGCAGACGGAGCCCGCCGCCCCTTGCCCCTCTCTCCGGCAGCCCCGCCGCCGCAAGCGCTCCCTATCCGCAGCGGGACACGCCACCGCGGCCGCCCCGCCGCCTCCCGCATCCGGCTCCACGGCCTTCACCCGCCCGGGTCCCAGCTCCCCCTGCCTCCGCGGTCGGCGGGCCCGGGGGGACGCGGGAGGCAGCACGAAGCTCACTCACCATTTGGGAGAAGAGGCCGAGGTCGGTGGTGTAGGGCAGGAAGGCGCTGTAGTTGGGGGCGGTGTAGGGGCTGGCGTACATGCCCAGCACGGAGGTGACAGCGGCCGAGCCGCTGCCCAGATCAGCGCCCGCGGGCCGGCCCGAAGCGGCGGCGGCGGCAGCGGCGGCTGCGGCGGCGGCGGCCAGCACCCCAGGCCGGTCGCTCCCGTACACCGCCTGGCTGGCGCTGAGATATTGCGGGTAGCCCAGCTGGGGGAAGGACATCTCCGGGGCGCGGGCACAGCAGCAGCGGCGGCGGCACTGACGGCGTCGGCAGAAGCGGCAGAAATATAAAAAAAAAAAAAAAAAAAAAGGGAGGGGGTGGGGGGGGTGGGAGGGAAGGAATTATTAAAAAAAAAAAAAAAAAAAAAAAAGAAGGGGGAGGAGGGAGCCTGAACAGCCGGGAAGGGGAGCGGAACAAACCCGGGTTCCTCTAGATCTCTCTTTCTCTCTCTCTCTTTTTTTTTTCCTTCCTCCCCCCCCCCCTTTACTGGAGTCAGACAGGGCGAGAGAACATAAATCGACCCGGTAATTTTCTTATTTTGTTCTGATTTCTTTCTGTCAGAGAGATATTGCAACCTAGGTATAGAGGAGGAGGAGTGTGGAAGGATTCAGTGGGGTGTCTTTCCTCAAATCTCGGCTCTTCTGTGCTCCTAAATCCCTTAGATGTGATCTGATCAACAATTGAGCTCCAACTGATGTGTCTGCCCTTAGGTCCTAGGCTGATCTTTCAGATACAATTTGAAGTTGATGTTTTGATTGGCACCCACTTGAGCTGCAAGCACCGCCCCGCGTTCCCCCGTCCTCCCCCCCCCCCATACCCCCTCCCGCCCCCCTCGGCGCAGCACGTGGTGCACAGCCCAGCCCGGGCCACTTTCCTCGCTGCCTGCGTGTGCGTGTGTGTGTGTGTGCGCGCGTTTTCGTGTGTCCGCGCAGCTGCTGTGCGGTGCTGTGTGTGTGTATTTAATGTTTAGCAATGGGCTCCTTTCAGAAAAGCCCCCACTGCTGTATGACAACCTGTCTACACGATTTTACAGCTGTCCAACATTGGGGTTTTGCTGTTTCGCAGCCTTAGTGTGTCCCCTTTTAACAAAAACAACTGTGTTGCTGTTTTTTTCCACCTTTAACATTGAGTCCCCCTTGTCGTCGTTGGACTCCGGAACAAACGAGAGTGGCTGTGAGAGGGAAAGGGGGCTTTGCAGCCAGGCGACTTGTAACAATTTGCTCCTTAAAAAAAAAAAAAAAAAAAAAGAAGAATATAAATAAATAAATAAATCCGGTCTATCTATAGCAACCCACAAACGCCAAACACACGCACGCACGCACACACACACACACACAACTTTGCTGAAAGTCAAAAAGCTCCTAGTAGTTACTCCCAGAAGAATCTTTAGTTTAAAAAAGAAAAAGTTTTTTAAAAAAAGACCCACAGCGATCTTCACATAGTTCCTCCCCCCCCGGCCCCCCGCACCGCCCCCGTCCTTTCTCCTCCCCGTGCCCTGCCGACCGATTGACACTCAGGGACAATTATCAGAGGCATTGCGACAGTTCTCGGAATATTAGCAATAAATAATCCGGCAAACCAACAGTGGCTACATGTATGCCGAGGGGCATATAAGGCTCCCAGCCCTCGCCCTAGAACGGGGGGGCAGGGGGGCTGAATGCTGGTGAATTGTCAAAACTTCGACCCCATTGCAGCAGGCACCAAAGGAAATGCGGGGGGGGGGGGGGGGAAGAAGAGGCCGAAAGGACCAAAACGGGCTGCTACCATTATCGTCATTAACAGCAATTATTAGAGACTTTTTTTCCTTCTTCATCCCCCCTTTCCCCTTGTTGCGGGGTGGAAAGTGCAGCAGGAGACAAAAGGACCTCGCTGCGAGGGGCCGAGGGACTCGGCCGCCTTGAAGGAAACGAGTTGTCACCGCTGTGATTTGTCCGCGATGTTGCCCGTTTCCTCGACGTGGCGAGACTTGCCCGTACCCCGCCAGGGCTGGCAGAGCCTCGGATTGCCCGGCCAGCACCGCAAACTTTCCCTTGCCTATGGCTGCCGGGGCCCTCCCAGCACCCCTGCTGGGGGAAACGGGGAGCGGGGGGTGGGGAGCGGCGGGACGAGGGCTGGGCGTTTCTTGCCCCGACCCTCCCAGCACCGGTGAGACTGCCGGCGACCGCTCTGCCCCACCAGTCCTTCCCGCAGCCCGCGGCGAGGCTGGCGCTCCCGTTCTATCGAGCACCGAGAGGGCAGGGCAAGGCGCTGCCGCCCTCTCGGCCGGCCTCAGCGGAGCGGCCCCGCGGAGGGGTAAGGAGCGGCCGCCAGCAACCCGGCTCGGTCCAGGCCAGCCCTGCCACCGGGGAGCTCCGTCTTTGTGCCGAAGGGGCGGACGGGGCCGACGAGCTTTTCCTCAAGGGACGGCGCTGCGCGGCGGGGGCCGCAGAGGCGAAGGCCCGCTGCTTTTCGGATGCAAGTGTCTGGCGGAGGGTAGGGGGCGGGCGGAGTGGGGGAGAGGGGAGGCTTTTGGAATCGGGAAGAGCTGGGGCACGGGTATCTCTCTCTTTTCCCCGTGCGAGAGCCAGCTCCCAAGGTCCGTGACCTTCCCCAGGGCTTTACAGCCGCGGGTTCAGCCCCGACATCACGGGTACCGCCAGGGACCGGTGACCGCTGGAGCGGAGAGAGATTCCCCCCCTTTCTGCAAGTGCCCCTGCGCCCAGCCAGTCCTTGGCTTCCTGCGCCCCAGGAACCCTCTCTGTTTCACAGAGTTGGTTAAAACTTCCTTCCGCCATCAGTTGGAAATAGAGAGCTTTCCCTTTCGTATGTCTAACAGGGACAGGACACAGCCCCCCTCCCCGCTCCAAAATAACCCTCAGAGCTGGAGAGCGACCCTCAGACAAAAATGCACGACAGTAACAAAGCTGAGTGGGGCTTGAAAACTGCAGCGGTATTTTGCGAATGGAAGTGTCACATTACAAAGGCTGCAGGTAAATAAAGGTGGGATAAGGCTCCGACGCTGCCGAAATCTTCTTAGTGCTTTAGATCTGGGTGGAATGTGTATCTAGAAAAGGTTTCCACTTGGAGGCTTAAGAAATGTGAGTCATCCCATCCCTCACCCCTCCCCATCCTGCTCAGATCGGTTCAGGGAAAAACAAAAAGAAAACACACGCACGCACACACACACACACAAAAACATTCCCCCCCCCCCCCCCCAAACCCAACAACAACCCCACAGCAAACAAAAAACAAAACAAAACAAAAACAACAACAACAAAAAAACACAAAAACAACCCAACCCCCCCACAAACCAACAACGGAAAGGAGTTTAAAAAAAAAAATCTCCCTTGCTTTTCAATCAGCCCAGCATTATTCTTCATCTTGCGTGGAAATAGAGCAAAGTGCTGGTTACCTTTAACCGTGATTTGAGGGGACAGGGAAATAAAAAAAAAAAAAAGGAAAAAAAACCCAAAACACAACAAAAAAATCAGGACATACAGTATGAAAGAAAAATGAAAAGGAAAAAAAAAGAAGGAAGAAACCCGTCGGGGAGGGGAAAAGTTGCATGAGTGGGAGGATAGCTTTGTTTCTCATCTGCGAAGTTCCTGGAGCTAGTGTTGTCCCTGATGAGCAGGGCGCTGCGAATGCCACTAATTATGAACAATTCTGATCAGTAAACGCCAATCCCTCACCACGCGATTCCTGCTCCTGCATTGGACATTGCCCGTTTTTCTGACGGTGTATTAAGTCACTTTAGTAGGCACCCTTGCAAAGCCCTCTTTAATTTCACACTCAGCCCCCCACCCTCTTGTGCAAGTAAGCTGGGACCAGAGCTGCTACACTAAGCTACTTAGCTTGAAAATCAGTTTAGTGAAGGTCTGGGAGATTCTGGGTTTATTTCCCCCCATACAAGACCTATAGCAGCAGCTTAATAACAGAAGTGCAAAATGAACGAAACTGTACGGAAAATTACAAACAGCAGCAGCAACTGCCAGAAGCACTAGGAAAATCTTTCCCTAAACCCAAGACTTAAACAGTCACAAAGGTTGGTGTGATCAACGCCCCTATCCATAAATTAGCTTGCAATTGTTAAGTGATGAAATAAAATGCTGTTTAAAAAAAAAAAAAAAAAAGTAATTTTAAACATAATTCAAGAAAAAATATTTTTTACTCTTTTTTTGGGTTGGTGGTTTGGTTTTTTTTTTTTTTTTTTTTTTTTTTCTCCTGAGATCTATGTGTTAGTTGTTCGAACGCCTCCTTAACTTTCGGCAAAACCTAGCAAAAAAGAGTGCGGTGCCAACTCATTAGCCGACCAAAGCTTTTAAAGACGATGAACAGTCACGTAGCAAAAAAAGGGATTGCGCTCAGGGTGAAAAGCAGAGTCACATTCCCGTTGGTGAGCGGATGCACGTCTGAAAACAGGCGGGAGAGAAAATATATAGCAGCGCTGGGTATAATGTGATTATACCTAAGGTAATCGCTTAAAATAAATTGTATACTGTTTAAAGTAAATCGACCTAAATGGCCACGCTCCTATAATTCAAAGATCATTGGGCGGATAAACTTCTCCTTAAAGAGCTTTCTTGAGAAGGAGTTTGCTAAGGCAGTGTGATCCTTCCAGTTTCTTAAGGCGATGCATCCACTGCCAAGAGATTTTCTCTTTATTATTAACAAATCAGTTGAGATAGGGGTCCGATAAGAAATGCAAATCCAGACATAGGGGTCGCTGCTTGGCCGAATTTTAACCAAAGGCTGGTTCCGCGGGAATTGACTACAGGGTATGTTTGCCGAGAGGATATGTGAAGCTTTAGCACTGGCTCTACTAAAAAATGAAGTCAGTGATTTTAATCGGCTCCAGATGTCCTAAGAGTGGATATTGCAGTGCTGGGAATCCGAATCTGAGGGCACTGATGGTAATCAGCGCAACACATCAGCCAGGGGGGACTGGCAATTGTGATAACCTGCTGCAAATGCGCAGGGCTGGAGATGGCAGTGATAAACCGTTGAAAATATCTTCAAATGGAGATGACAGAGATGTTGAAAGGAGACACCTAACTATGGGGAGAATAGGATACAAAGTAGAGCACAACCTGCGAGTGGTGTTCAGATATTTACTAGTCTACGGGTTCACCCGTGTAATTTCCACAGAGAGACGCGGTCTCTGCATCCAGATACATGCGCATATGTGTAAAATTCGGGGTTTATGCGGCGTTGACCTACCAAAAGAAAGGGAGGCTTAAATGCTAGAGCGCCTTGTTCGTGGCTTGAGAAGAAAAGTTTTCATTTAATTCGTGACTGCTTTGAAATATCCTGGTAAAAATTTATTTTGCAAATCCTCTCTTGATTTTCAGCTGGCACCGGTAATAGATGAGAAGATTTAAGGCGATCTTTTCCATTATTAGACTGTTTATTTTTTTTTTTTTTTCCTGTGGAAAGAACGCGCAGGGCAGAGCGGGGAGGAAAGTCCCAAAAAATAATTATCCTTATGTTGCTAATTTTCTGACTCTTCTCAGCAGGTAGTTTAATTTTTTTTTTTTTTTATGTGTAAGTTTAAAATAACCCTACCATGTTAAGTATCAATCCTATACACTTTAATGATACATCTGTGCAGGTCTGAATCCATTAATTTAATGTATCTCGCCTAGATTCTAATTATGCACCGACTGTCGACTATTTGGATCAGTTGACTGAGTTTTCATTAAGTACATTATATCTGATTTAGCATGGGACCGTGTTTCATTTGACGATGTGCACTTATTTTGGGGGGTGCCGGTGGCACGGCTGGGGCTCCGCAGGACCCTGGCTCTTGTTTCCTCTCCTAGGTCACCCGCTGACAGGCCCCGTCGCCTCCGCGCGTCCCTCCGTTCTGAGCGCTCCTCATCAGCCCTGATTTATGAGCCTTGTTAAACACTCATTATTACTTTGCACCTTTTTTTCCAGCAAGGTCTGGGAAACAACCCCACTTTGTGACAACAGGGCATGTGTCAAACAATTATAGGCAGAGAGGTGATGTAGCTCTGGAGCCTCAGATTCCCGCACCTCCCCTTCACTCCCGATCCGTGGAGCAGTTATGTTAAAAAAAAAAAAGGTAAAAGGAAAAAAAAAAATCTCACTCTCTCTTGTCGGTTTAATTCACAGAATCATCAGCTTGCAGACCTCTGACCGTGCAAACGAATGGTTTATTTTGTCCAAATAAAAACAAATTTGCAATCGGGGATACCTGGTCGAGTCGCCGAATGTGAACGTGTACATATTCATATGACAGGTAGTACAGGAAGGAATCCAAGTCTGAGGAGCTACAGTGTTTGGTTGTACCCAAGGTAACAACAGGTAATAAGGAGCTTACAAAGGTTATTTAGATAGCGTGAGCATCAAAAGAAAGAAATATGGCAATCAAAAAAAGAAAATATTGTCATATCTTCGTATCTCTTTTTTTTTTTTTTTTTTTTTTTTTTTTTTTTAAGATAAATAGATTTTTTTCCCGATACCCTGGCAGTGACTTTTTATTAATCCTTAATCTGTCCACCTCATTTGGAACTTACATTCATTTATGATAGCCATGCGAATACTTGATACTCTCTTCCTTGGCTCTTTTATAAATTGCCACGCACACAGGCCTATATGAACAAGCACACAAATCTATAGAATGAATCATCTGCCTCTCTCTGTATCTATCTGTCCATCCGTCTGTATACCTATCTATGAATATTTTATGGGTCTGAACTTAATTAACAAAATAATTTCCATTTTATCTCTAAAATGATCAACAGCAATTACGTGGGATTTTTAAGGTTTATAATTTTATGTCACCAGACTGTTGCTTGGGGGCAGAGGCACAATTGCCGTGCCAGCTGCAGTTGTATTTATTTGTTTTTCTGTCTTGCTCCTGTAGGGCTGCATTATGCAGTTTTTAATTAGTTTGTGTTTGTATTTCACCCGTCCCAAATCAATGCCATCCTGGAGCAATGCAATGTAAATTCCTGCAGTACAGGTGTAGCTGCTAGCTCTGGAACACTAGGAAACTCATGTCTTACAAATGAAAGCAGTGAATGCCATTCAGCCAAACTGTCAGCTTTAAACAGCCAAGAGGAAGGAGATCAAAGCAGAGAGCAGGAACTTCTACTCTCCAGATTAGTCTTTATGGTTTGAACGCCTAATGTTATTAAAGGGAACCAAGGCATATAGCAGCACATCGTTGGCTACAAAGTTACTTCCAATTTTGCTGAAGTCCTGCCTTATTTTGGCCAATGTAAGCCTTCAGAGCATTTAAAGATGCACTGTTTCCTTTGAGGCCTAGTAGCTACTCATCTGAAATTATGCAGAACTAATACCTTCAGAGACACATTTCTGTTTGTGCACATATTTATTTAACTTATCACCTTTTGAAAGATAATTTTGATTTCCTCCTAGGTTCCACAAAGTCTTTTAATAGAACTCACAGCAATAAAACCTGAAATTCTAGTATCTACAGACATGAAAAGTCCCTTTATGTTGTGTTTAGTGTCTCTTCTTTCTTGAAATGACCTCTGTACAGTGGTGTATAAATCTATTATTCCAGTCACTGGGGAATTCTTTTAAAGCTCGCTTTTTTTTTTTTTTTTTTTTTTTTTTTTTCAGGAATAAGAGATCGTTCATCTTTAACTAGGCCACATAGAAATTATGATTCAACAGCAGTATATATTTAATTAGAGTAATCTCACTTGAATTTAATTACCTAATGAATTATTTGTTTAAAAGGTAAAAAGATTTGTTTGCCAAGTAAAGTGCAACCCACTGATAAGAACTTTCGTTATAAGAACATTAATATTTAAAAAAAAATATTTTATGGTTTTATATTTTAACTCTTTGGTTCTGCCAGCCGTCGCTGGGCACGCCGAACCCGCTGCGTTCAGGCCTCCGACCCCATCCCTTCGGGTGCCCGGAGTCAGCCCCCCTCAGCCCTCCGCCGCAGACTCCCGTGAGTAACGCGCCCCAGCGCCGCTGCAGGCGGGGAGCGGGGGGAGGTGTCCGAGAGGTACACGGGAGGCTTTGCTGGGCGGATTTCGAGGCGAAACGCCGGCGCGACTTAGGAAGCGGCGGCAAGGCTGCCCGGCTGCGGCGGGGCTGCACGGCGCTCCGCGTCTGAGCACCGCTCCACGTCCTGCGCACCGCCGGGGCGCCGCCGGGCGGTGAGCTTCTCCCCGGGGATGCCGTCGTCTCCCCTCAGGGCCGAAGGAGTCCTGGCCAGGAAGGTGAAAGAGCGCGGAGTATCAAGCTAGAAAACAGTTATCTTCCTTCTTTTATTATTATTTTTTTTTTCTTTCTCCCTTTCCCCCCAGTCTTGTGGACAGTGCATCTGATGACAGTCCGTTGGTTGTTTATGATTCTTCAGCCAAGGCAACGAGACCTGACCAGCTTTACCCTTGACCTTTCTCTTCTGTTCCCAAGTTTTCCAGCTACCGCTTTGTTCGTGTCCAAGACAGAAGGCATACAGTGCGGAACTGCAACACGTTTCAGAAGATTCGTCTAAAAGCACCACAGCTCGAGGTTATCCGCGTCAAGGAAGAAAAAACCCAAACAAACCCCAACCAGTGGTAGGAAACTCTCCTGGATGTACTCTACTGACCTTCTGAAGAAAAAAGTTTTCTTCTGCGCTGGGAACTCTTCCACGGTGTTTGGCAATGGGACCTCTCGTCGATACCACTCTGCGGCTACATGTCCTTCGGACCGCGAACTTTCGGTCCGTCCTCCCCCTCCCCCCCAGCATAACGAGGCCATCGCCAAGGCCTGAACCGGGGGAACGGTGAGCAGCGAGGGGTCGGGCTGACCTCTCCTTCCCCCCTCCCGCAGTGATGCTCTGGCAACACGCAGGAAGCCCGATCACTTTCAGAATGGGGAACAGGCGTTAAAATATATCTCTGGAGGTGGCGAAGGTGATGCCAAACATGAAGGGGTATCTCCCCCTCTTACCTTCTCAGCATTTTTGCTTGAGAAGCACCAGCAAGCCGCAAAGGGGAGAGTGTGTGCACTTAAGCCATGGGCGGGGAGGGTGAAGGAAGCAGCAAGCTTAAAACCAACATTCAACAATGTTGAGGCATTAGTTCGAGCCAAAGCCATTTTTTGAGGTCCCTAACAAGTGGCTCTGAAGCTCTGCTCGGGCAGCGAAGGACCGCATCACTAATTAGCCCGTGGGTGCACAGACGTACCGCAAAAGCAGGGCTGGAGTTCAAAACACCGAACCCACCTGCTCCGCAGGGAATTCTTCCCCGCTCCCTCTTCGACCCCCCCGCCAACAGGGCGGAGGTAGCTCGCTGGTCGCCCTGCGGCGGGGGCTGCGTGTCCCCGGGGAGCCTCGCTGCCCCCGGAACCCCCCTGCCACCAGGAGTTCCCCTGACCCTGGGAGAGGGTGCGGGGCTCCCGCGCACGCCCCCGGCCTGCGCAACCCCCTTGCCTCTCTCCTGCGCCCCTTTCGAGGCCGGCGTTTCAAACAAGGGTGGGGCCGCTACGGTTTCCACCCCAGTCGGCTGCTCTGCTGCAGATGTGCCTGCTCAAGCTCTCGATCACTTGCAGAGAGGCTTTCGCGGCGCTTAATGCCCCAGCGCAGCAGGGCTCGGCCTCAGCCAGAGCGGTCCTGGGGATGCCTCGAGAGCCGCTCTCAGGCTGCAAAGTCAGTGCGCTGTGGTCCAGGGATGTGCGGGACCTCAGGCGGGAAAGAGGTGGTGGAGGTGGCTATCCTTCTCAGTCTTCACCATTTCAGGCAAGGTTCTCTTTTTTTTTTTTTTTAGAAGCAGCTTTATTCACAAGTTGCACAAGCTGCTGGCCCCACGGCAGCATTGGGGCTTGCCTGCTCACCAGCATCTCAACTCCTGTTTCTTGGTGCCAGAAGTGTTTGAGTCTCATGCTTATTTTGCACTTTCAGGTACATGTCCCAGGGGTAGTCCTGGCTCTGTTACAGTGAGAATGGCATATTGACTTCAGAAAAGCTCAGACCTAACAGTTCTGTTAAAAACATTTAAGACATTCAAAGTTGAGACTGCAGTTATTTTCAGGTCTTAATAGCAAAATTATCATCACTTCTCATTGTTTCGCAGCACGTAAATATGTTGGTCTACTCTACTATGCATCCTTTTTATTATTGGATTCAACTGACATCTGAAATGTTTGTAATAACCTTTAGATACTATGGGAGTTATAGATCTGTAGGCCTGGCATATAATTGTTGAGGGGCGTGGAGTTGTCACAGCACAACTACATAATGTAGTTTACTCCATTAATTTTGATAACTAAATACATATATTAACACATCATATTTGGCTGTCTGTTTTTATTCTTCCCTCCTTTATAAGATGTATGCATTTCCACTGTACTATTGCTGATAAATTACAGCAGTATAATTTCAATCATGTAGTTATGGTAAGACAAACTATTAAATAAATCTTATACTGGAACTTGTTGAATTAAAATTCTTCACAAAATCTCTTCAGATTCTTTTTAATATTCTATAAACAGCACCATTTACAATATTTAGCATTAGTAGCAGTAGGTGTATTTTTTTTCCTTTTTTTTTTCTTAGTTGTAGAGTCACTCTTTTTGGTAATATAATTGACTTATGAATCCATTGATGTCTGCTGCATTTTAATTATGACTTTTTGATTTATCTAATTATACTTTTTAATAAGATTGTTTGTATCATATTTTAAGGACAAGTGTGAACTCTTACTTTGGTTTTTAATGCCCAGTTTAGACCTGGGCAAGGTTTTGTCTGTGAACAGATTTGCTCTCAAATCAGACTATGTATTTTCATGCATTTATATACTTAAATTTATTTTTTTACTTTACTTTCTGCTTACTAAATTGTAATTAGATTCTTCCTTCAGCTTCTCTCCTCTACATCAATACACTGAAGTCCATGAGGCCCATATCTCTTCTGTATTTGTTCTCTCTAACAACATGAGAGTAAATTTTAATGGCAACACAGTTTGAGCTTGGCCTGTATCAAACAGCACTAGTCCATTGAAAGAGTTGCATCAGGACAGCAGTGAGACCAGAAATAAAGTGGATTTAAACAAATAATGTAATTGAATGAAAATACTTCTACTGAAACATGGTATTATTGGAAAATCCTTTCTTTGTGGTGCTTAGAAGAAATATTGGCTGGTGGACTAGTAATATAGTTTTTCTTAACAAAAAAGTTAATCATGTCCTCCACTGAATTATTGGTGTAGATGGTGTAAGAAACAGGAAACAAGACTGTTTGGATTTTTTTAGGACTGGGTCTTTGTGGTAGTTAAATCACTGTGGCAATGTGTAGAACTTAGCTTGTAATCATGAGCTGCATCATTGTACTCTCCAAAGTAGTACTGAGTTTATTATATTGATTCACTGCAGTTATTTTTTCTCCCAAACTGCTGTTCCCCATCTCATATGTTTCTCTTTACTTACATATGGTCCTTCCCTGCCAAAAATGGCAATTTTAAGGATTTTGCCTGGGGTTGAGAACACTCAAGTAATACTATAATATCACATCCACTATTAATTCTTCATGCATAACTAAACTGCTTCAATTTACAAGACATTTTATAAAACATGGATGTATTTTTTTTCCTTGTATATTCTACTGTTTCCTCATATGTTTTGCATAGTTCACAGACAAGATAAATTTTAGAAGTCTAAGTCATGATGTTCAGAGACTTACAGACATTATTAAGAACAGTGAGGAATTATGAGCATTTATAAACACAACAGGCCCCAATTAAGAGCCTCAGTTTAGCAGCTGGAAGCTTTTTGGGGTTAATTACTACACGCAAAGAGAAAACATGCAAGCAACTATGTACTGAATATATTCTGCACCCTCAAGTTAAAGAGATTACCAATAGAGTAAAGTATTGGTTAGCCTGAGTATAGATAGTGGAACCTGAACTGAAGTTTTTAATTGTGTTCACCTATGTCCATAAATTTAAGTATTTAACACCTGGATGCTTTTTGAGTGCAGTGGGATACTTGAATGAAGTCAGATACAAACCAAATCTAAGCTGAGCAGATGTTTTGAAGGCAAGAAAAGTAAAAAGCCATATTGGGCAGATCTGGGTTGATAATGGGCAGGGAAATATTTGCACTTCTGTTTTGCCTTTTATTTCTTTCTCCAGCTTTTTTATGAAGGTTAGAAAGCGAGACAATAACATGGCCATGCAGTAGTTCACGGGTTTTTTTTTCTCTCTCTCTCATGTTGTCTCAGGCCAACAAGTGCAAACATTTGCAGTATTTCATACTGTGCTGGCATCACCGCTGATAATTGCACTACCCCAGAACACTGTTACCATAAACATTTCTATACTAACCTTAATAATTCTAATGCTTTGTGGAAGCAGTCTTGGTGCAGTTGCATTGATGTAGTAGATACTGCCAGTGTAACTCACAATAATCTCACAATCCTTACAAAGCCTGCTCTCTGCAATTTCCTTCTACTTCACATTATTTACTTGGTCTAAACTACTTGCTGCTTCATATAGTGATGAATACCAGTTCATTTAGTTCAAATAAAATAATCTCTTCAGATATTGATTGGTGCTGTGACTAATCCCTGCTTCATGAGTCCATCTTGGGATCTGTTGGTAAGTTTACCCATCATGCAGTGCTACTGAGTGGCTGAACAAACTTCTGTGTTAATATAAAAAATTTCCACCTACACAGAGGCTTGCTGTGGTTTTCTTACATTGTGAAAAGCTTATACACTCTTTTAAACTATGGTAAGCTCTATAAGCATACAAAAATTACTTGTCTTGCAGAAACTGGATCATTTGGTGGAAGAGTGGTGTCAAGAACTTTTGACATCTCAGTTCCACTGACATTTTGTTTGCTTGTTTGCTTTTATTGTGAGTTTTTATAACTGCAGCACTTCCTTGAAGTCCTGGGAGCAGGACACCCAAATTATTCTCATTCAATAGGGCACAGAAGCAGTAGAATAACCCTTCTTGGTGGAACGAAAACTCTGAGTTGAGAAGGCTGTTGGACTCCCGTATCTCCACTGACCAACAGACCTGTTAATAATCTCAGTATGCTGACATATAAAGCCTGGTTCCTACCAGTTACTTTCTTTAGGTGCCAGCCTTTCTCTCCTAACTCAGTATACTTTATTTTTCAGCACCTTTTTTTAGGTCTTCTCATCTTGCTTTTTTATTCTTTGCCCATTCATTGCCACAGTTTTTCTTTTGTCTCCATCTTCACGTCCCACAAGGTGGGCATGGCACTTTCACGTCCCACAAAGTGGGTACAGCACTATCACGTCCCACAAAGTGGGCATGGCTTCCCAGAGGTGGGGGCCCAAACTAAACATAAATATCAAACCCTACAAAGTGGTCATGGCTCCCCAGAGCTTGGGGTCCAAACTAAATATAAATATATCTTTTAACAACCCATTCAGTAAGATTAAGCTCGGGAATACTCTGCGTGGTACTCTAGGAGTAAGACCATTACCCGGGAGGCTTTCACAAAACACACCTTTACTTAAGATTGAGTAAGATTATAAAGCTTGTCAAAGGAAACATACAACAATATCACTCTCAAAGCAACAGATTACAACTAGCAGAACTTAGCAAAATGGTCCTCTCAAAACAACAGGTCACAACAGAAAAAACAGCAAAATTAGAAATGATGGTACCCCTATGTGCCGAGGATAAGGTTAGAAAGAGAGACAGAGAGAGCGATATGAAGAGAGAGACAGAGAGACAGAGATGAAGAAGGAGTGGATAGGAAAGATATCACCACCCTTGGATCCAGCGACAATCTCGGCATGACGTTGTGGTCCTTGGATGGTGGGCACGTGCCCCGAGCATTTCGAGTCTGCCTCTTTTATGGCACCTGGCCCCGCCTCTCCTGGTGAGGCTCAGCCTGCTTTGTGCAGACTCAGTGTTGGATTTGGGAATGTTCTGGAAATGAGTCGGTGGGGCACGGGGGTCCAGGTGATCACTTGGCCCCCCCATCCGGGTTGACCAAGCAATGACCTTTAGTGTCACTCATGCGCTTTGTCCTTAAACAGGAAAGTGGTCTTTTGCAAGATGGCACTGTGCCTCCACAGGGTTCGTCTTGCTGGCCACTGCTCCTTATCAAGCAAGGACAGTGTCCCATTTATCAGGGTGGCTGCCAAAGGAGGGGCTCCCCTTTCAAGGACAGTGTCCACTTTATCAGGGTGGTTACAAAACAAGGGGCTCTCCTTGCAAGAACAGGGTCCAGGTGGTTATTGAATGAGGCCCCCACCTGAGCACAATGTCCAGTTTGTCAGGGTGGCTGTTTTGAGACAATTATTCTTTTTGGGACTCTACAGGCATTACTAGTGGGGTCCCTCAGCAGTTAATTTGGGAACCCCTACTGTTTCTTATTAACCTAGGAGCTAGAATAGAGGGTACCCTTAGCAAGTTTGCAGATCATACCGCATTGGGTGAAAGCAGCTCTTTCACTGGAGGGCAGGTCATTATTCAGGAGGCCATTGATAGGCTGCAGAAAGAGTCCAATTCTGTACAAAAGTACAATTCTGACCCTGGTCTGAGAAGACATCTTCCTTCCATCCAGGTTTGGCCTCAACCGGATGAAAAGAAGCTCATGAAAAAGGACCTGAGTGCCCCAGTGGACAACAGAGGGAACATGAGGTATCCGTGAGCAGTAGTTGCAGTGTAGAAGACCAACTGCACACTGCAGTAATAATGTGAGTGTAGCCAGTTGGAAATAAATGACGTTTAGTGTGGTGACTGTCAGTGTCTTCTCCTAGGCAATGAGTGATAAGATGAGAGGAAATGGCCTCAATTGCACGAGGAAAGGTTTAGTTTACATATTAGGGAAATTTTTTTCACTGAAAGGGTTGTCAGGCACTGGCCAGGCTGCCCAGGGAAGTGAGTGAATTGCCATCCCTGGAGGTATTTAAAAGAAATGTAGATGTGGCACTTAGGGACATGGTTTAGCGATTAACTTGGTAATGTTCAGTTAATGGTTGCACTTGATGATCTTAAGGGTCTTTTCTGATGTAAATTATTCTATGATTCTTCTCAAACACTTGTGAGATTCTATATGAAGGTCTGTCCATTTTGGGGCTTCCCAGTGCAAAATAGGTATAGACATGCTGCAGCCATTGCAGTGGAGGGCTATCAAGACAATTAGAAGCCTAAAGCACCTGACCAGGAGAGACTAGAATTGTGCTTGTTCAGCCAAGAAGAAAAGGCTAATAGGAGATGTTATTGGTGTATTCAGGTACTTATTGGCACAGTGTAATCAAGATGGAAACACTCTTCTTAGATGTGGAAGGGTGAGAAGCAGAAGGCACAGGTTGTTATATGGGAAATTATGATTAGATATCAAGAGAAAGAAAAAGGGTGTAAAAAAGAAAAAAAAAAAAGCCATAAGTTTCTGGACAGACCATGGACTCACCATACTTGAAGATGCTCAAAATTGAATTGGGCAAGGCCCAGAGAAATCTGACATTTTTGAACTCACTTTGAGAGGAGGATGAAACTAGATGATCTCCAGCGAGCCTTTCTAACCAAAATTACTTTATGATTTGTAGCAGATGAACTTATGGAAATGTAAGAGCAGAGTTAACATCTGAGTTCCTGTTACAGGACCATCTAGGGCAGTCTACAAAATATGTGGCAATAATGCATGTGACTGTAATGCATCAGTTGTATTGACTACAGGTACATTTATTTCACAGTTTTGATCTCTCATTAAAATGCACTGTATAACAGCACTGATACTTCTCTCTCTTATGGGCATGTAGTACAACTTATATATAACCATGATAACTAATAAGATATTGCCTATTAAAGCTAAAAAGCCATATTAGCAACCTAGAGAGATTGGGCGAGGACTGTGCCATCAGAAAGCCACCTCTGTGTTCAGGAAAGAATGGAGAGGAGGGAGAAAAGTGTGATCTAGCCTTGAGGAATAGACATCATCCAGCAGATCAACTGACTTTCCACCCCAGCTGGAGCTTTAATTGTCTGCTCCAGGGGGCATTTGAGAAGTAGACTTGTGTGGGGTCCATGAGATGTTTGGGATAGCACTGTGAGAAAGTAGAGCTGCCAGTTATTATCATGTATTATACTGCTGAGGATAATTTCTCTGAGTACACAGGTAAGAGTGCTTCCTAGATGAAGAGCTTTTGCCTACAGACAGGCTAACACATTTTGCCTCTCTAGGCTTGTCATGTCCCAGGAGAGCCTCTTGGCCTATTCCAAGATTAAGATTCTTTGCAATTTGTCAGAAAATAACAAAGAGCAAAGTCACTGAATGTAAAGAGCTTTGGGGGGGGGAAGGGGGAGTAGGAATGGCTTTAAATGGGTTTTGGGCTTTGTAGTGTTGAAATTGAAGTGTTCTCTGACCTTTCTTAATCCTAATTGTTGTTCATGAAAGAACAAGTGCTGCAAAATACGATATATATACTCTTAATTGTGGAATTAACTGTAATTACATGTCATTCTGAAATATTTCATAATTTTTAATTGCTTAAAGTGTTGGTATTTAGTGAACATAATTTACAGTAATTCCTTTATTCTTTCTTTGTTTAACTAATAATGACCTTTGTAATAGGTAATAGAATAATGAACTGAACAAAACTGTACACGTAAGTGTTCAAAATATTTCTATTTGTCTTTTGTTTCAGTAGGAATCCAAAACGAAGTTAATCTGATCAACCAAGATCAATAGAAAAGTGAGTGAAGATTCTTATTTCTTTGAAGCCAGTGAAGGCAATGAAATAATCCTCTTTAACAATGAAGGCCTTTAATTCAGAGTCTTGAACACTGAAAGGCATTGTGAAGTGGGATTTGCAGTGTTTCTGGTTTTAATTTAGACTGTACAAGCAGGTGCAGTAATGGGAGGTAAATTACTCTTATTAAATTTTTGCAGTACTCTAAGACCAAAACCACAGAAAAGTCCAAGACCTGACTTATTAATGACTGGAATAGTAAAAAAGTCTTAGAAGATCTTCCCTCTGTCTTACCTTTCTTTCCCTACTTACAGTTTTAATGTATCCATCTTCTTCCTTTCTTTGTGATTTCCTTCAGTCTACAAGCTGGAGGACAACTGCATACTTGGAACTCGACACCCTTGTGAGCTGGTCACCTTTGGAAGAAACATCAGCCAGCTTCTCAGCCTCCTGTTACTTGGTGCTTTCATCTGAAATGTCAATAGTGGACTAGACTGCAGAAGGGACATCTCTGAATTTTTGGGACTGAGGAATGCATAAGAGAACTCAGGATGGGTCCACCACCATGAGCCACAGGTCGTTGGTTCATCAGGTGGATAAGACACAGCCAACAGGGCAGGAATTTGCCAACCAGGACCTTGTCCCACTGTTACCTAGTGAAGGGAGCAGCACAGGCCCAGGTGTGGCAGTGGAGGTCAACTGAGAGTCCAGAACACTTGGCATCACTTGGTGATGTTGCAGGTCCAAGGAATCTCAGCTGGCAAAGCAGGATCAGGTCTGATGGCAGCAGCCAGGACCCCACTCAACCCAGTGACCCCCAAACAGGTCCTGCAGTAAGGTGGCACGTCTGAGGTCAAGCTAGGAATTCAGTCAATGTGTCAGGGTCCAGACCAGCAGAATGCATGGCTGGGCATGGCTGTGATGAACCCAGAGACGGGCACACCTACAGCATAGCTCAGGCAGGGACTGATGGCCCTGAGCTGAACTGTAATGGGGGCACTGGACCATGGGCAGGGGTGGGGAGGTTCACCCAGGCAGGGTTATTAAAGCCTATTAGTGCCCTTGGGGACTTGTTAAGTGTATGGAACACTAGCTGATCAGTAATCTGAGAGCATGAGTAACAGGTAGATTTTTGCTGGAAGGTGCAGTATTGGACAGATGAGAGGATGCAAAGAGAGGCCCTCAAGCTCATGCTAAGGCAGCAAATCAGGCTGGCCAAAGGAAGCACGAAGAAGTTAGATTATGCTTAAGTGGATGGCAGTGTTTTTATGGACAGCAGGAGGATTATTATTTCATTCTTTACATTTCTGTCTACCACACAAGCTTGCAAGAATGCAACATACAATAGGATCCCTGTTGTCATTCAACATTAACTTGTTTGGGGTAAAAAGAGTGATTTCTTAGTAATTTTCTCCTGACTCCTTCTATGTCTTCTCCTGATTCCCTTACTTCATGTTCAGTTAGAGTACATTTGGCAAAGAAAATATTAATATGAAATATTTAAATTTAGTATCTTCAGTTCCCTATCTCTTATAGAAGGAACCGAGGATCGATTGACTATTCTCTGTGTCTTGATCTTTCATTTTTTTTGGTCTGTCTTTCCTTTTCTTGCAATGTGAGAGGAAGTTCAACTTTTGAACCTTGGGTTAAAATGTTTGCCTTGGCCCTAGGCTGAACTTGCTGATTTTGATACTTCATGCTTTACCCTAGAGGTATTTAAGGCCAGGCTGGATGGGGCTCTGAGCAACCTGATCTAGTGGGTGGTGTCCCTGCCCATAGCAGGGGGGTCGGAACTAGATGATCTTAAAGGTCCCTTCCAACCCTGACAATTGTATGATTCTATGATTCTATTCTATGCTTTTGTTTATAGACTCTAGAAAGGTATAAATGGGCAAAATCAGACTTTCTGCGGGTTCACATCTTTAATCATGATGACTGCAAACATTGTGAAGACTATTTCAAATGTATTTAGTTCACATGTTGTCTTTGGGGTTTTCTGTCTACCTGCAAGAAAAAAATACTGTCCTCCAACTCATCTGCCTCCAGGAACGCAGGGACTAACAACCATCAAAGCTGTCACAGAAGATTGGTTACATGGCATTGGGTGCAGAGGCATGATGCCAGAGTGCTGTTCTTATCTCCAAATAGCATCTCCCTGAATAAGGTCCTCTTTGTTTCAGAAGCCATGGGTGTGTTTTGTATGCACTGTTCATTTATTTTTTCAGTTGCATGTTCAAAGATAACAAGGGTTGCACTAATTGCCTAAATAAGATTTGGAATTTAACAAATTATAATGTTCAATAACATGATTTTCTTTGACAAAAACAACACAGGTAGTGCTTTCCTAGTCTGACAGCACTGGGAACTAACGTTGATTCAGAAGTGCAAGAATGAGATTCTAATAGCGTAAGAAAATAAAAAGTGCTATTTATCACTGTTTCAGTGTCACCAACTTGTTATTTTTATTGTTCTTCAGAATAACGGCATTTATTGAAGCAGTTTATCCTCAAGTCACATGATACATATTATGCATGAAGAACGAAGAGGATTCTAAATAACAAAACATAAAAAGGCACCTTACATTTAACAGAAATACACAGCAAGGAGAGATACACTTTAAAACCTCTCCGGTTTCCAGACCACACAGAAAACAAGTACATAAGGAAAATAAAAAGTTGAGTTATTAAAATTGCACACATCAAGTTATTTGCATAGTTACTTCTGTGCTCAAATGAAATAAGGTAATTGTGTACATGAAAGGTTTTCAGCATCTGTCTTTGGAATTAAATAAAGAATTAAATAAACATGCTGTCTGCTATGCATCTGGGATATATACACCAACACTCAATATTCACAAATCACTAAATGGTTGTTGGACACCTGAAATTCTATTGATTACTAAAGCTCAATAATGTCTGAAAGACTTGTTCAAAAGAGCAGGCAAGCAATCAAGCAATTACATAGTATTGGAACTCCAAGCATATACAAAATTCGGTACAATAAGAACAGATATTCTGACCAGATAAGTAACCTTAGTTCAGTATGGCAGCAGCCAGAACAGGAAACCTTTCAAAAGGTGATTACATAAAATTAAGCATGATACAGTGAAAAAGGGTATTGTAAATCAGACAGCAGGGAATTTCAAGGATCACAAATTCGTGCCTAATATAAATTACAGCAATAAATTCTAGCATGGATTGTTTCTTTTATAACAATGGTTACCAAGAAAACAGGAATTATGAGCTAAAATTCCAGGACATTTATATCATGATAGTCCCAAGAGTTTGTTTTATTTAGTTTCCAGCTTCCTGAAAAATTAACACAAGCAACAAATATAAAATTATTTGATTGTATAAATTAATGTCTGTTTACTTAGATTCTATGTTAAGTGAGCAAGTAACACTGTTACTGCAGTTATTTTGGTAACTGGAAATAAATAGTGAAACTTCCTTCTTTCATAGATTTTTAGCATGACCCCAGTGACATACATTAACGTATCAGGAATTCCACTGAAAACTGTGGAAAGATACCAGTATAAAACTGGTGTGTGACTCAGTCTCTGCATTTGGCAGAACTTATTGTCCCCTGGATCTTCTCATTATTACAAAACACTCAAAAAGCAACTGCCTGAAAGATGAAAATAGTAATTTCAAAAAATTTCTTTTAAGATTCACTCCCAGAGTGTTGTGCCTTGTTTTTCATCTCACTGGAGTTATTAGCCATCTCTCAGATGGCTTAAAAGGGATGGTCATTGTACTGTAACCCTGGGCTCTAATTGTGGAGGTGTCCTTATGTCATAATTAGAGAAAAGATTGCCTCAGAGGAAACTATAATATAAACATGAACTAATCTGGCTAGCATTAATCTGTTTTGATATTAAGTGATCTGGCATCATGGGAAGCCAAAGAAGATTTTCTTCGTGTGATTTACAAACAAAAGAAGAGCACTGCAAGACTACTGAAAACCACAACTCCATCAATGCTTGTAATTTGGCCTGCGGTTCATTCCACAGTACATGCAGGCAACCTCATGCAATGCAAAATACCACTAGTCAGTTCCAGTTCTCTTTAGAAGGTAACTCATAATGGACGTTGACTAGTCATTGTGCCCTTATAACTAAGTTAAATGCCAAAACAATGTTTTGCATAAACTAAACTGGGTTCCTATATGTCCTATATATCAAATACTCTGAAAATCAAAATTCTTATGTTGTACATAGTATATTCCTGTCTTTTGAGAATAGTTAAAAAAGAGGCTAGATGGAAAATTTAATCTCTGCTCTTAGGATTAAAATTTCACTGCCCTCAAAGTCTTGAATAGATCCTTTTCAAAGCCAGAATTACAGCTCTATATGCAGCTATATGAGGTGTTGAGTCATAAACAGTTTCTGCAATTTCCCAACAGAATGGGGAATGGTTTGGGACCAGTTTGCGAATACTCTGTTCAAAGGACCTTGACACGCTTGAGAGGTGGGCCCATACAAACCACATGAAGTTCAATAAGGCCAAGTGCAAGGTCCTGCACATGGGTCAGGGCAATCCCAAGCACAATTCCAGGTTGGGTGGAGAATGGATTGAGAACACCCCTGAGGAAAAGAACTTGGCGGTGTTGGTTGATGAGAAACTCAACATGAGCCAGCAATGTGCACTTGCAGCCCAGAAAGCCAACCATATCCTGGGCTGCATCTATAGAAACATGGCCAGCAAGTCAAGGGAGGTGAGTCTCCCCCTCTAATCCACTCTCGTGAGACCTCACGTGGAGTACTGTGTCCAGTTCTGGAGCCCACAACACACGAAGAACACAGAGCTGTTGAAGCAAATTGAGAGGAGAGCTGTAAATATGATTTGAGGGCTGGAGTACCTCTGCTATGAAGACAGGCTGAGAGAGTTGGTGTTGTTCAGCCTCGAGAAGAGAAGGCTTCAGGGAGATCTTATAGCAGCCTTCCAGTACCTGAAGAGGCCTACAGGAGAGCTGGAGAGGGACTTTTTACAAGAACATGTAGCGATGGGATTAAGGGTAACAGTTTCAAACTGGAAGAGGGTAGATTTAGGTTAGACATTAGGAAGAAATTATTGACTGTGGGGGTGGTGAGACTCTGGAATGGGTTGCCCAGAGGAGTTGTGGATACCTTCTCCCTGGAAGTGTTCAAGGACAAGTTGGATGGGACTTTGAGTGGAAGGTGTCCCCTATGAAAGAACAATGAGAATGACAATTGTACAGTTACATAGTGTCAGCTGTGTCCACTGACTGTGTGATACAGCTGATTATCTGTGAACACAGATTATACATAACTGATGCCTCTGAATTGTTCAGCATTTCTTCAAGAAACAGTAAGTGAAGATTTGGACCCATCATTTATTAGCCTTGAGTATTTCCACAAAATATTTTATTATACATGTTATTCAACATACTTTGGGACTCTAGCTAAAGCGGAGCCATTCCTGGAAAAAGAAACATTAGCCGTAGCTCTAATGCCTGTGCAGTGAGGCAAGAAGGAAGCATAAATTCTATGGCTCAGGATTGCTTTATACAAGACTGGTTGTACTGGGACTTGCTGCAGAGCAGTGGTATACAGAGTAATCTCTCAGAAGACCCAGAGTTATGACTTTCGACACATCTTCTGTTTAGATGGTGGCAATTTTGTCTAAGGACACATTAAAAACTCATCTCTTTAATTTTCCTTTCATATGATTAGAACAAATGAAAGTGTTAGGAGGTGGGCAATTTCTTTGCACAGAGTTTGTTGTTTAGTTCCATTACATCAATAAGAATAAATATGGCAATTTTCCCCTCTATTTTTCCAGTGTGCTTTGCCTTCATTGTGTCTGTCACTCAGACTTAATGGTATAGAAGGTGGGCTTTTTTGTATTGTCAATGTCTAAGACATAGTAAGGTATGAACATAGAGGTTGAAATGTGAAATTTAAAATATTATATTTAGGATGGTGAAACCATATCACATGTTCTGCAACAAATTAGTTATTTATATTCCATAAACCTTTTACAATTCCAGGAATGCATTTCCACCAATTCTTGTATTTTTCTATCATACACTTCAGGTCAGGGCCTTGACAAAAGAGAATTAGGTATTGCACTGCTGGATAGTCACTTCTTTTCACAAATCAAGGAATAGTATTTCTAACAAGTCCTCAAGTGAACTTGTGGCACTGATTTCTGCTGGCTGCCTTAATCTCCTGTGTTTTCACCATGGAATTGTGGGAAAAAGTGGAAGCATGTGCTCCTCAAATCCCTCCTCTGTGACTGAGTCCACTGTTTGGGTTCCCAGTTCTCACTTGCAGAGCCTGGCAAGATTAGTCTTCTTCCATGTGGGTTGTTTTTTTTTTTAGAAACAAAGCTGCTCTGCTGTCTACTATAAATAGCTGCAGATGGTAATAATAGCACTGGTAGGTAACCAGGTGAATGCCAAACCTTCCCTGGAATGCCCCAGCCTCTACTGGTGATGGAGCTTGCATGCAGCACCATCTGTTAGGGGTGTTCATTTATCATTAACCAGCTGGGGAGACAACATGAGCTCAAATGCCACCAGGAAAGAGACAAGAGCTCTGTTTTAAATGCTGTACATTTGTTTCAATGAAAATATGTGAACAGAAAGTAGGACTAAATGCATTAAATAAATAATTTGCTCTGAGTCATATTCTGCTGTTTGCTCACATAGAAAAGTACTTTATTTAGCAGCTGAGTGAGCATTTCATGTGGAGTGAACTATAATCTGAACCAAGACAAAAGATCAGAAATTTGCATAAAGTTATGGGAAATATCAGAAACTGTTTAACCATGTAGTTAGGAGGCTTCCAGTAACAGTGGGTAGGTCAATTCATCTTAGTGTAGTCCATGCAGAAGTATAGTCTGGAGAGCTTCCTACCCCATTCCTAAGTTCTCTATTGCTGATATTCAAATGATGATTTTCAGAGGCTTAAATCTCAGCCAAGCTTTAATGAATTTTCTGAGGGACAGCAGACCCCAAACTGGTCCCCTGCTGCATTCCTGCTTCCTGCTCCAAAGCACATTTGAGGATACTGTAAGAGCTGACACTAAGCAATCTGTAAGAAAAAATGCATACCATACATACAAACAGGATAACATAGGTTACACAGCCTTTCTGTGCAACCTGCTCCACAGCTTGACTGTGTATCAAGGTGATGAAGTTTTCCTGATATCATATACAAGATGGCATATTTTTTGTGGCTTTTGTTCTCTCGAATGACTGAACAGAAACTGTTATTTGTGTAAAAGATACGTTAGTTACCCGTGCCTTGTTTTGTGTAGGATTTTATTTAGAGGGCATTTTCCAAAAATATCTATTACTCTGAGTTTGCCAGATGAAGTAAATGTATATTTAGTCACAAGGGGCTTTTGGGTATGTCTAGGTTAGGATGCACATAGCAGAGGTTCTGAGGAACTTGACTCTGGAGGACATACTAAAAATCTGCAGTAGATATCCCAGGCCTTTTGCACTTCTTTTCCTATTCTTAGTCAAAAAGTCTTATTCTTACTAAGAACATTCACAAGTTTTGTGGGGCTGGCACTGCTAGGAGCATGTTTATGATATGAACAAAGAGAGTTTTAGAGGTGTTGATAGCTTGTGTATTTTCAGTTTCGAAATGGGAATCACATTAATGAGAACATCTGACTCAGAATGTTAATGCTTATTCTCATATGAGATAAAACAAGTAGACAAGCTGATAACAGCATCACATTTGTCTAGCTGATCTTTTCTCTTTTATACAATGCACTACTTCCAGGGAAAACAACAACAGCTATAAAATTTCCTCTGGACAGTTAATTAATAAATCTATATAAATTAACTTTAAACCATTGTTAAGTACAAAAATGGAAATTTAAATCAGCCATAAATAAATAAATTCAATCGTGTATTGCATCCCCACCAGCCCCATCATGACAAGCAATTTCTAAGGATTGCTAACAGAGGGTGATATGGAAGTTTGGAGACATTATAAAGCACATTAACTCTAGATCACTGTTGCAACTAAACAGAGCATGAAAAATGGAGAGCTTATGAAAACTTGAATGACAACACTTTAGATTCTTATATAGCAGCCATCATGTCTCCCTTTGTACCACCCCTCATTGTCAAATCCCATCACAACAGTCCTGTACACATTCTTCAGGGAAAATTGCACTCAGCCACTTCTGTAGTTAGAAATTGTGGTGTGCCTGGTACTTTGGAAGTTACCTGCAGGTCCCTAACAGTTAATCAGTGCCTGGGGGGCAGCCACTACTTGGCCATTCAGCACACAAATGACTCTGGATGCATCTGGGTTGGCAGTGCAAGGAGGGGTTGGCATGGGACAGTGGAAATAGAAAGTGCTGTTGTGGAGAAGTTACCTGGAGGGGAACATAGGACATACAGTGAGCTATTACTGTATAGATGAATTATACTGAAAGTAGAGGACTTGGGTGATCTGAGGTGAAGTGGTTATTGATAAGGGGGATAGAAAATATGGGGAGTAGCTGCAGATGTGTACTAGTGGGTAAATTGCCTTTACCGACACACCTGCACACCTGGGGTAGCATGGGTCCCTTCCGCCCTTTTCCAGTGAAGGATAACTATAAGATCCAGCATCAAGAGCATTATCAGATGATAAACTGACAAAAAAATGCTACTTTTCACATTGTCTGCCATACTACAAACCAGCTACAAACAGCTTTACCTGCATATTCCTGAACGTTGCTTCCAATCCACTTACCAGCAGTGTTTAAAGGACCCACTAAAAATAGTGTTGGATTGAATTGGTAATGTTGACTGTGGCTCACGGTACTTCTTTAGAAAGACTTTAGGTTCAGGAGTATATAAACTATGGCTTTTTTCTTTGTCAGCTAGGAATCATGTGACTTTCAGGTGTGGTTTAATTTAGGCCCAGTCCTTGATTCCTTTTTGGGTAAAAAATTGAGTAATATCAATGGGTGTTCTGGTCATACAAGAATTGTTAATTTGCCCTCTGTATATCTGGGCTGGCATCTTCTGAAATGTTGATTTGGGATATAAGTTCCATAAACAAATTATATATAGAATATTTCCCCTTTACTGTATCTATGATTTTTTTTTTTCCTGTGGGAAAGAAAAAGCTATCAGAAATTCACAAGTGATTAACATATTGTTAAAATCTCCATTCTGAAAGTGGAAATAAACCATGAAAGCTCATCCCCAGAGCATTAAAAGCACCTGTAAATACCTACACATTTAATTCCTGAAACTTTTATTGTTTTTCAAGTAGGAAGTATATCTCACTCACTCTAGTAGTCATACATTTTGTGACACAGTTGTAGCCCATTATAATGTACCTTCCTAAAGCCTGGTTTTCTCTCCAGTATTTTTTTCCTCTTGCTTGCCCAAGTTACAATATATTTTGAGATAGAAAGGCAGTAACAGACAACTGTCTTTCTGTAAAATATACTGAGGTTATTCTGTACAAATGGAATGAACCTCATTTCTTCATTTCAGATCAAAGTAGAAATCTTTTGAAGTTTAGCTATTTGATAAAAAAAGCCTTTATAACAAGCAGATAGAGAAGTTAATAGGACATAGAGATATTTTATTAAACTGCAAACCATTATTAATATTGCAGTTTTAACTTGAAAGAAATATGTGAAATGACACCGGAAATTAATTAGATTATTTCATCATTCTTTTACATTATAAACTTTGATACACTTGCATAGATATATAGGTACATTGATAAAAAGACACAAAGACAAACAGAATTTTAATGAGTGGGGAGCTTTTATCTACTATCACTTTGTGACTTAATTTTTTCTGTTTATACTGCCTATTGATTCCAGTTGAAACCTGCTGTTTTAATGTTGTTATTGATATTCTCTCTGGGTTTTCTTCTAATTCTGGCATTGATATTACCTTGATCGGATTTAGTTTATTTGAATTGCCTGTAGGTTTCAGTCTCAGGAGTTTTTCACTGCTTATAGACATGCAAAGATAAAACCTCTCTTTTTATCTAAAAATCCTTGAGAGACTCTGAAAGATACAGCCGTTTTCTGAGAACATTAGAAAGAAAGAGACAACAATCAAAAGGAATATACTTCTCACCCAGCCTATTCAAGGTATAATTTCTATACACCCTGCATATTCTCTGGCATGCACAGACTCCTCATCTAGTCAGTTCCCTTTTACATTTGTGAAGGATGTGTGAAGAAATTGTTTCTCATAAAGTCACAAATTATTCCAAGCTGTGTGTCACAGGCTGCGCCTTCACTGAACTGTCTCTGCTCCTGGCTAACTTGGAAAGTGTATCTGCATAGTGCTCCATGTTATTTAAATTTGCACCCTGGTCAAAACGTAGGCTTTAGCACATTATTCAAATGTAAAAGAAAATCTCCCTTCCCAATGAAAAAAGTCTATGTGTGACCAGGGTAAATGAGGGAAAACTTACTGCATGTTTGGGCTAGAGGTAACTTCTGTATGTTGTTCCTGTACGTTGCTATTTCTGCAATTTCCCTGTGACTTTTAGAAAGAAATTAGAAAAATAATATTCAAGTTTTAAAAAAATTCTAAACAGCTTTACCTTTCAAATTGTTAGGTTTCCTTTCATATAAAGGTAAAACAAAAAGGAAAAATAATCATACCTCACATTTCTGGTTTTCTATCTCTGTGTCTCTAATTTGTTTGCTTTGTTTTCTTTCTCTTTGTGATGTTTTCTTTCTTTCTTTCTTTCTTTCTTTCTTTCTTTCTTTCTTTCTTTCTTTCTTTCTTTCTTTCTTTCTTTCTTTCTTTCTTTCTTTCTTTCTTTCTTTCTTTCTTTTTCTTTCTTTCTTTCTTTCTTTCTTTCTTTCTTTTCTTTCTTTTTCTTTCTTTCTTTCTTTCTTTCTTTCTTTCTTTCTTTCTTTCTTTCTTTCTTTCTTTCTTTCTTTCTTTCTCTTTCTTTCTTTCTTTCTTTCTTTCTTTCTTTCTTTCTTTCTTTCTTTCTTTCTTTCTTTCTTTCTTTCTTTCTTTCTTTCTTTCTTTCTTTCTTTCTTTCTTTCTTTCTCTTTCTTTCTTTCTTTCTTCTTTCTTTTCTTTCTTTCTTTCTTTTCTTTCTTTCTTTCTGTTAGGAAGAAGTTCTTTACAATGAGGGTGGTGAAGCATGGGAACAGGCTGCCCAGAGGTATGGTGGAGGCCCCATTCCTGGAAACTCTCAAGGTCAGGTTGAACCAGGCTCTGAGCAAGTGCATCAAGTGAAAAAGGTCCCTGCGCCCTGCAGGGAGGGCTGAGCTAGATGACCTTTAAAGGTCCCTTCCAAGCCCAGACATTATATCATTCTATGATCTTCAGCAGCCACTGAGGTACAAGTTACACAGTTCTGCTTTGTCTTGCCTCTCCTGTATCTGACCTTGTCATTAAAGTCTGCAGCATAATAGTTACAGAAAAAAAGGACAAAAGTAGGAGCAAAAGCACATACTTAGACTCAGCAGTTTCAAGCATCTGTATTTTTGACTTCACAATTTAAATCTCTTTTCTCACGGATTTTTAAGGATTGCAATAATTTTTGCAATAATTGCAACTGCTGTTTGAACCTATATTGGTATTACTTTTCCTACTCTACTTAGTGCTTGTCAGGCCACACATGGAATACTGTGATTAATTCTGGTTCCCACTACACAAAAAAAATGCAGACAGGCTGGAGAAGGTCCAGAGAAGAGCCCCAGAGACGATCAAAGGACTGAGAAGCCTGCCATGAGAGGAAAGGCTGAGAGAGCTGGGTTTGTTCAGCCTGGAAAAAGAAGGTTTATGGGAGACCTTATTGTCATGTTTCAGTACTTAAAGGGTGGCTACCAAGAAGATAGACACTCCCTCTTTACAAGGAGGCACATGAAAAAGAAGAGGGGTAATGGGTGTAAGTTACTCCTTGGGGGGATCCTGATTGGATGCCAGAAGAAAATTTTTCACTATGGGAACAGTTGGAGTTTGGAATAGTCTCCCCAGGGAAGTGGTGGATTCTGCAATGGGCACTTTTAAGACTCAGCTTGACAAGGTACTGGGCCATTGCATCTAAACTGTGTTCCTGCCTAGAAAGGTTGGACCAGATGATCCTTGAGGTCCCTTCCAACCTGGAATTCTATGATTCTAAGATTCTATGATAATACTTCAGCCACGATCAGGACCTGACTTTTGGAATCACAGCATAGACCTCTACAACTGAACTAAGAGCAAAAGTACTGGTGGTAGTAGATTGCACATATTTACTAACTGTTGAAAAATGGATATGATGCTCACCTTAACCAGTGGGTTTCAAGCTTGTTCACTGACCACAGAAAAACAGATGTTAGCACACCTGGTTTCCATGACTGGAACATTCTAAAACTGCTCTTTCTGTTTATTTTCTCACAGAGTCCTGTCTCTTCTCTTTCCATCTGCTACACCTCTGCCTTCTGCCTCCATGTCCTCAGTTGTAATCTCCACTTCTACTACTACCAAGGCTTCTTGTGTCCTTCCTTATCTTTCCTCCTCCTTCCCAATCCTGCACTCCCCATAGTCCTTCTTACATGCATTCATACCTTTCTGTCTTACCTTACAGCCAGCAGGGGGGAACTGAAGGTGATAACAAGACCAGCAAACCATCTTTGGGGTTGTTCAAAATGTCACTGGACACAGTGCTAGGCAACCTGATCCACCTTAGCCTGCTTGAGCAGGGGCTTGGATGAGGTAACCTGAAGAGGTCCCTTCCAACCTAAACAACTTTTTGATTCTGTAATCCTTCCAACAGCAAAACCCAGCAAAAGTGCGTGGCACCACTCATAAAGCCTTTTGATTTTAACACTGTAACATCATCTCAGACTGGAATATTTTTGCATGAATATTTGAAAGGAATCAGAGAGAGATTTATGAGTTCGAGAATATTTGGAACATAGCGTATTTCTGACTTCTTTAAAAGGTGCCAGAATTCTATAGTTGTCTTGGATTTGATAGATCTGAGATTTCTAACTCTTCTTAAGAAGCAGAGTACAGACAAAAGTTAAAATTAAATTGATATGAAAATTAAAAACTAGTCAATATTTTTGTTAATTAATTAATCATTAGTGAATTCAACAATTAAATATTTAACTGCCAGTCACCAAATACATAATACCAACCAGTCTGTAACAGACTATTTTGGTGCTGTCGAGTCTTAGATTAGTTGATTTGATGCCTGCCAACCTGAGATTAACTGTTTATCTATTAGGAAGCTGGCAATTATCTTTTGAAACGACAATGAAACAGAGATGAGCAAGTAAATAATGCAGATGCAGAGGGAATGTTTAGAGACAAAATTGTCTATGTAACACAAGTTGCTGGCTTTCTGACACACCACCAAAATACGAGCAGCTCCCTGAAAGTCAGTGGAGTCACACTGATATAAAACTCGTAGGAAGCCTCAAACAGGATGATCAGTATAGAAATTTCTAGTACAAAATAAAGAAAAGGGAAATAAATGTGAAAAGTAAGAGAATAAACAGGTCTCAGAAAAGAGTTTGGAAGCCAAGTGTGTAGCCTGTTTTTTAACTTATATCTGTTCTGAAGGAAGACAGTGAATATGACACCAGTTTTAAAAAATTACTCCAGAGCAATAAGTTTGATTGCCCAAGTGTGCAAACTGGTAGAAAGTTTACTACGAAAATAATTATTGTTTGAAGTGGTAAATAAAATAGATTACACTTCTTTAAAAACTCGTAATTTCTGAAACTGTTGAAGAAGTCAGTGAGTAGGAAGGTAACATAACCTTGTTGATAGAGCACATCTGAAGTTTTTCTTAAGGCCTCTCACCAAATGCTTTTTAACAAACTAACTGGTCTGGATTAAAAGGTAAGGTCTTCTGGTTTATAAAAAATGAGTTGTAGGGGAGTAAACAAAAAGTAGAAATATATGTTCAGTTTCAGAAGTTCATCAGGTGAACCAGTCAAAAGTTTACCAATGAACCTGTACTGAGATAGTTATTAAATATAAGTGAGGTGAAAGATAGTATGACAAAGAAGGAAGAAAGGAGGAAAAATCAAGTTCGGTGAAGACACAGATACAGGATAGCAAAATGTGAAATGGAAAATTCATTATATTGACTAATCGGGTTCTAAAATGCCAGGTGCAATTAGTTCTTAATAACAGTTATGCACATAGGAAAAATATATCTAAATATACATGAGGAGAGAGTTTACATTAGTTCTTAGATTATTGGTAGAAACATCTAAAGTCAGGATCTTGTTTTTGAGATCTTGTTTTTGAGGTTACTGTGCCTATTTATGTACATGCTGTGATTACAGGCTATCAGTAATATTGGGAATGGAACAGAAAACAACACAGAAAATGTCATTATGACACTTTGAAAACACATGCTAAATTCACTTCTTGAATGCTGTGTGCAGTATTCAAAAGAATGAACTAGAAAAGTTAGAGAATAGCAAAGATGATCAAAGGCACACAATTATTCCAATATGGGGAAGGGTACACAGCAGACTTTTCAGCTTGGAAAAGATGTAACTTTGTCAACACAATCATAAAGAGGAAGGGTAAGGTGAATAAAAGATGATCCTCCACTATTTCTTATTACAAAAGAACAAGGGGGCATTTAGAGAAATTATCAGGTAGCATAAAGAACATTTTTTACAAAATGTACACTTCAGCTGTGGAATTCATTCCCACAGTAAATCAAAGGCCAAAAGCTTGCAAAAATTATAGCCAAGGATAACTTTGTACATTGGGCCATTGAAAATGATGGTCTATACAGAGTATCTCTATGAGTCCTGAAAGCTGGGAGTCTAATTCAAAATCTCACTTGGTACTCATTTCCACTATCATCCCTTACTATCTGCTACTCACTGCTTAAAGGATCTCTGTATGGATGTTCTCAAAATTAAGTCAAAGTCTTTACCAAGAAAATACGAAGCTTCGTCAACTCCAGTCTCCCAGCCAAAGCAATACTGCAGGATTCAGCCATGTCTTATACTCCTTTTAGTCAATATAATGAGCACCCTTTATGACCTGCTGCAAAAACATTTTCAAATATGATTATCTTTATTTATGTTTCAAATGTGAAATACCACCCCACTTTTACTCTGTGACTCCTGAAAAGGGATATTCTCCCAGTACACCAGTGTTTCCTTGTCACCTCCTGGTGTGGATAAACTTTCTAAGGAAGAAAACAGTCTTTTCTTCCTATTCCTTTATTTTTAGGCATATTCCCTCAAGTACACATTTTTTTGTCTCTTATTCTATTATTTTCCAATGACTACATGATTTTTGTTGACAACAAAAGTTCCTGGGCTAACACTTGCATGTTACTAATTTTTTTTTGCCATTTGCTTTCCTCATCACAAGCAAATCTGTACCGCAAGGAATTAAGTGAACACAATAGCAGCTCTTTCACCATCTTCCCTATTTTCAGTAAGAGCACAAAATGACCCCCCAGATTTTGCACACACACTTCACTTTTGTATATTGCATTGTTTTGCAACCACCTCAGCCAAAAGTCCCTCCAGCAATTCTGGCAAATATATGTGAGCCATTTGTGATTTTCTTGCAAAACGTGTGCATGACACCTTTCCAACAGATTCCAGTCACTTTTGCCTATGGCTTGTATACCTGGTTGAAGCTGTGAGGAGATTATTGCCTTGCAAAACCCACACAGAATCCCATTTTCTGGGTTGCCAAGGTATACACACGTCTGCTTGAACACCCATGGGAATGGGGCTACCCCTACAGAGAAAACTGGCACAGAATGAAGAGCAAAGAGTGATAATAGAGTTATACATATCCCAAAGGCCACAACATCTCTCCACCTACCTGGTGGTCCTATAAGCCTTGCTCTTTTAGAAGAAACTTGAGACATTTGTCTCCAGGAAACACAATAGCCACTGGGCTACCATGCCTAAGGAAACTGAGATACTTATTCTACTCTGCTACTCATCTTTTGTTGAGAAACTGACTCAGCAGTGTGCTTTGTTCAGAGAAAAACTAAAAAAAAAAAAAAAAAAAAAAGGTCAGGAAGGCACTGGAAGGCCCTGCTATTTACAGTGATGGAGAGGAATGCAATAGTGAAGGCTGGCATCAAATGCAGGAGTTGGTATGGCAGCAAAACTGCAGGTTCCCAGAAATTGTCAAAGAATATCAGATCCCTGGGGTAAAGGGCTCCCAGGGTGACTGGAAGAAGGATGTGACTTTGTGGGGAGAACTTCAGCTATGTATTCAGCAACATAGGAATGAGTTCGTTGTGTGTGTAGGACAGTGGGCTGAAGGGTGAGGGAAATCCAGTGTGAGAAGAGTCAGAAGAATGTGGTGACTGAGGTAGGAACTGGCAAGGGATTTGCAGAAGAAAGAATAAGAAAGGGTAGGAGAAGAAACAGAGCTCCATTATGAGTGAGGAGAAGGGTTACTCCGAATAAATGAGAGCAGTAAGTTGATTTGGGGATGGAAAGAAGAGCTGAGATGGGGAAGTCAAAAGTCTGGGTTGCAAGACATAGTAGGATTTTGAATGAAAATTGTGTGGAGATTTGAGCTGGAGGTAAGGTGGCTGTAAGATCTGAGGGGCTGTTTTTCAGGTTTCCCAGGTGAGAAACTTCTCTTCTGCCCTATCATTACCGACATGGGCCTGACATGTACCCCTACAACCCATATTGGTTTTTGTTGTCAGAAGCAATGTAGCTAACAACGCAGTCCATTCAGGCTGCAGGCACTGGTGCTGATGGCCCCATGCAGGTGACCCATGGAGAAGACTGTAGTAAAAGGCAAACAGTGCTTCCATTACATCTGTGCTGCTTTCCAGTAGTCCATCACAGTCCACCACTCTCAACCTTAGAGGAGTAGTATTTTTTTGCCACAATCTCCAATTCACTTTTCTATTTTCACTCCCTATTAATGTTATTAAAAAATAAATTTATGGTAATACCAGAATGATTCAGTGTTAAAACATGAGAACAATTCTCAGCCTTCTTCCTGTCTACGAATATCTTGTACTCCACAAGCTGTTAGATCTTGAAGAATTCTGTAGGATGTCAAATTGTTAACATTGCTGGCCTATGAAAGCTGGACAGAGGAAATAAATCACATGCAAATAGAGCACATGTTTACACATACATTCATAGTCTTTACCTGGATTTAATTACAGACTTGAAAATGTTGATTGTTTCCTGCAAAACAATTATTTCCAAAAAAGCGTACTGTTAGATGACAAAGAAGTCAAAACAAAGAGAAGAAAATAAATTGTAGGCCTACAGGAAGAAAAAGCAGAGGAAAAAAACAACCTAAAAAAAACTAAAAGGAAATGAAGATTGAACTCAAGAAGAAAGAAAGAAAGAAAGAAAGAAAGAAAGAAAGAAAGAAAGAAAGAAAGAAAGAAAGAAAGAAAGAAAGAAAGAAAGAAAGAAAGAAAGAAAGAAAGAAAGAAAGAAAGAAAGAAAGAAAGAAAGAAAGAAAGAAAGAAAGAAAGAAAGAGAAAGAAAAAAAGTAAGAAAACACAGCAAACAAATTAGAGACAGAGAGATAGAAAACCAGAAATGTGAGGTATGATTCAAAGTGACTACATTAATCTTAAAGTTAGGCTTTTAGTTTAAGTTCATGTCAACACAATGATCAGATGATTCATCCTGTTCCAAGCAGACATTTAAGACAGTACAAATCACCCTCTGTGGGTGCTGGACTGTCTGTCATTGATTACTGAGGAAGCAGACATGACTAGTTCAAACCAGACACCCAAGTGTTGAAGCTTGTGGTGTGAGTGAAGGTCATTAACCACTGTGAACAAGTACCCATGATTTGGGAACTAGGCAAACTGTTTTTGGTGACATTTTGACGGAGTTGTTGGCAATTTAAAGAAAAGGGCCTGTATTGTGCTGGGTTGTATATCTGGAGGATTTGCTCTCTGGTACAGTTACAAACCAATGAATGAAAAAAGGGGAAATAAAAAATGGTATTTCAGTCATGTAGAACATCTGTAAATGAGATCAAAGTGTTTCAGCTGTTTGACTGTGACGATGGGGTGGGCGTTTTAGACCTATAGTCTAATGACACATTCCATCATTTTTTCTTACACGATTATAAACAATCAGTTTATATTATTTGTTGATGTTAAAGCATATAAAAAATCCGTGTATCAGCTATTGCGTATTGTTACACACTATATGTTACTTATGGGCTGAATATCATGTCTGATGATGGAGAAAGTCTGTTTGTGTCTAATACTGTTCCCTGGAGAAATTGTTCAAGAGCTGTTCATCCTTGTGGAAAGATTACTCTGATATCAGTGAGACTTATCTGCTCTGTAAGTGCCAGTTGAGTTGTAAAGCTACTCTAGGGCATTTTATCAGGTGTTCTTACTCAGCAACAATGGTCTCTATGAAAGGAGAAAGAACTGAGAGACAAGGATTGGGTCTTCCAGTTAAAATAAATGGATCTGTTAATCTATTTATTTTATTTTTTTTTTAATGATGAAAAGTATATCCACCCCTCTTCTTTGCTGTCACACAGGTATTGAAACATAGGCCATTTATGTTTTACTTAGTTTGTTCTCTCCATTAATGCTGAATCTTATTTCAGATGAAAGAAAAAATGTGCTAAAAAGGATCTCCATTTAAAGAACTGGCTTTCTTGGGCTTATGCCACCAGTTTCATCTTGGAAATTCTTCAAATTCTGTCCTCAGACAGATTTATATATGGGTTATTCACATATGTTTCAATGAGAGTTTCACACTTTTATCTTACAGAAGAATTTGACCTCTGGGTTTTGCCTCTTAGGAATAGTTTAGGAATATTAGCTGTACTATGCCCTGAAAATATTTCATGCCCATTGCTGTCTGACTGAAAGTAATTCAGGAACCACTTTGTAAGAGACTGAGACTGAATTTTGTAATCCTTTTGAAAGATTTCCTTTTCTGATGTCGGTTTGTTAATCAAATTGAAAACAACATGTAGAAAATAGTTGAGACTGTTACAGTAGAATACAAGGCTGAGAGTGGAAATGAAAGTCAAAAGATAAAAGTTCTGTTATAGCCTCAATTACAGATTTTGTCTATGGCTTGGGAAATATCCCTTAGGACCTGAACTGTTCCCACTATTGTTACTAGAAGGAAGAATTACACACTTTTTTACAGCTGTTATTTCAGCTATCAAATGAAATGTTAATTTTTCCATATTCCGGTATGTGAAGGTTTTTAGATCTCTATTTACTTTGAGAGTCCTGAGTAGGTGGAGGTCTGTCTCCCTTGATATTGCATTTTTTGTGTTTTAGTACTTTTGTCCTGTAAGTTGTTTTGCCAGGATAATGGGACTGTTCATGATTCTTTTACTGCTTGTGAAAGAAGGCATCACAATCAGGCTTTAACTAGGTGTTATAGAAGCTGGGTTTTGTAATATTATAATAATAAAACAGAGTAAAGTAAAAGCAAAACAGCTTAAATAACTTCTTGGTTTGTTGTGTTGTTTTTGGTTTTGTGGTTTTTTTTGTTGTTGTATTTTTTTGTGTTTGGTTTTTTTTTGTTCTTTATGTTTCTTTTTTTGGGGTGTGTGTTTTGTTTTGTTTTGGTTTTGTTTTTTTTTTTTTTTGTTTCGTTTTTGGTTTTATGTTGTGTTTTTTTTTTTTACAAATTGCACAGCCTCTTTCCTAGCCAGTAAAATAAACAATTGAAAAGGTATTTCAGTTTGATATGTTATTCAAGTTAATATGAGCAAAAGCACATTGGTTACTCTCATAATGGAGCTGAGAGAAGAAAATCTGTTTCAAACTTGTCACTGTTTGATGCAAGGCTGAGGATTAATATTCTTATTTCAGATCAAGAGTATCCATTTCAGTACAAGATCCTATTTTGTGAACATATTTTCTGCAGAAATCAGGGTATTCACAAGCAGGATTATATAAAAATAATAAAATATATGAGACAAAAACACCTTAGTCATTTCTGATCTCACTTTTAAGTGTGAAATCCTAAGAAAAAAACCCTACAAAATGTGTAATAAGCTTATACAAAATTGAGAAAATGCATTAGAAATACTGATACATCATAAAACACATAAAGGAACAATTGTTGCAACTGCAGTGTATATCAGCTTTAGTCTTCTTCTGACCTAGATGGCTCCTAATACTTCCATAAACTCCCAGATAGCAAACTTCATTTTTTTTGTACTGCTTGAACTTTTACCTGTCCATGTCCTTCATGGACTACTGTGCACCCTTCTTAACAACATGTACATTCATACAAGCATAAGCTGTACTTTCTAAAATGGTTCTGGTTCCTTTCTAAAAGTGCACCAGCCAGCTGCACTTTCCATATTCTGCTTTGGGAACAGCCACTCTAAAACCTGTATGTGCTTCATGAGTAGAAAATTGGGAAAACCCCCCACTTCTGTTCCTTCAATTAGTTACGCAGATAGACACCGAATATTCAAAGTTTCATTAAGATATTTTTTTCCACTTCATAATTTATGTATTAGAATGGGTAGAAAAAACCTTTTTGGTGGCTAAAATTCAAAATATGTTGTCCTACTTAAAGATAGGATTTAAAAAAAAATATATTCTAGACATTGATTAATTAGTTTTAATTTGTTAATCTGCACAATGTTTGAAAGAGTAATCTCTAACTAATTGCATTTCTTGTCAGAAAACTGTAGTGTGTCTGAGAAGTTTAAAATTGAATCTTTGAAACACTTCCTTTTTCTGAGATATCTTGCTTTCTAATGCTAATTTTGTCATATTACTGATTCCAGTAGAAGACTTTCTATGTTATGGTAATACTTCCTTTTGGCAACTAAGTTTGGGACTGCACTGGTCATCAGAGTTGAAAAGCAAGTAACATTAATAACTCTAATTACTGTGCTTATAGACTAAATGGGATGGAAGGATTCCTAATTCCTCTTTGGTATTTATAATAATTTGCCTGCCAACTGACCTGAAGTATCTAGCCAGACCCCTATTATAAATGAGCGCCTCTTATCAGTGTTTGCTTTGTGTGGGATGGAGGTATTATTTATCATTAGTGCTTATTGATAATGGTGATTAGGCTACATGTCCTACTTCTGTAGAGAAGCTTACAGACAGGAATTTTACTGTAAATGCACCTGTGAGCTCCAGAAGTTACAACAAGGCACCTGAAATGTCCCTGCTCCTGTGACATGTGAATCACCAGAGCTGTCCCCATTCCAGCTTCCCTCCAACTCAGAGAGCCACCCAATCTGGATGGGAACTTTTAACTTCAAGAATCTCAGAGCTGATAACACTGTACAAAGTGTCCACTGTGCCTAGCAGTCTTTATCTTGTCCCTCTATCTTTTTATTTATATGGAGTAAAATAATGTGCAAATAAAATGTGTATTTAATATGTTCTTGAGGGCTTTGATGTTGTTGGTTTTTTGGTACTTCTTGTAACATGTACCTGAGGTTTACTGCACACAGTAATTTACATTTATTTTCACTGCCTGCAAACCCCGAATTTATACCTAAGTGCAAGAACAAAGTGTTGGTCCTTGTGATCCCTTTATTAGGTGCAACTACCAAGTGTTACTGACAATGAGACACTACCAGGCAAAACTCTCCTTGTTACAATCCCTCAAATATATATTCTTGGGTGCAAGGTAAAGGGGTATAAACCAAAAGGTGCAACAGTATTCCAGAATAGGAAGCCCGGGGAAAATAATCACTGTCATGTAAAAGCAGAGCTGAGCACAATCTATAATACTCCTGCTTTTCATATGTAGGTTACTGTATGTGAAATGCTACAGCAATCACCTCCTTAAAGTGTGCTCTTGATTTCTCATATAAAAACCAAGCTGTACACAGTAGCATGAAGAGATACAAATGGTCTTTTTTTCAGTATGTCTGTGGAAAGGATCATTCCAATTATCTTTTGCTCTTAAACTGAATTTAGTTGTTATTCAGCATGTTTTTGTAGCATGTCTGGTGGTGTCACAAAGGATTTCCATCCACAGATAGCATGTGTCTTTTTCTAGGGCTTATGTCAAACCCCAAGTTATTGAGAGAGAAATTCTTCCAGTACATGGTGATAGAGAACTCCTACTCCATTTAATTAACAGCCAGGTAAGCTTCTGGGGCTTTCTTTAGGAATTACAGTTCTCTGCTTTCGTTGGAGTGCTGCATCCCTTGGAGTTAATGTCCTCTGCAGATGAACAGCCCTGGATCGCAGGTTATAGGAACAACTTCCTCACACACACGGACCAGTAGTGTAACTGAGAATTAAGAAAAAGCTGTTAAAGGGAGCTGACTTGCTTCTAATCAGCTGTAGAGATTATACTGCCCTCACTAGGAAGGGTGATACAAATCCCCTGATAGGAACTTGCTTCTCTTGAGAAATAATACCCCACTGTAGCTATCCAGGCCTGTGAGTGTGTTTGTGTTCATAAATCTGAATGGGTGTACAAGTGCTCAGATCTTGGTGTCCCTAAACTTGTTAATACAGAAGAAACTTAATGGTGACAATGAGAATTAGGGACTACAAATCTGGCTTAAAGATTGCATTACCAGGTATCTTTCCCAAAGCTGACTGAAATCAAGGGGAAGTCAGGCTTATGGTTTGAAAAAAGAAAGGTGACCTGCTGGTTATTCACTTCTTTCTTCAAGCAGTTTATTTAACAAATTGCGGAGAAGAAGCATTCCTGCGGTTAAAACTAGAAGGATCACTTTTGAAGGAGATTCTATCCCCATTCATTTCGAGATTTGGGATCTGCCTTTTATTCATTCATTCATTGATTCATTATTGAAGTTCCAAAGTAACAGGCAAGTGGTAATTCAGCAGACTTTGTAAGGCGCTTCATCCCATGTCTAAGACCAGGCACGGGAAAGTCTGGATGGGTATGCATTCCAGGAGCCACGTTTGTGTGAACACAGCACAGCTGGAATGGTGAGGTCTTTTGCAGCACATGCCTAACGTCCAGCTGCCCAGGGGCAGGCAAAGATCATCTTCATAGCCTCTCTGCAGCTGCCATGATTTCAGCCACTGTGTGTGTGTCATCCTCTATCTAATTATTGCACCAGAGGGCTGCAGCATTCCCTATGCAAGGAATCTTTGAGTCCTAGCCCACAACTCACGAGGGAATCACTTCCCACAGCTTCTCTTTGCCTTGGAGGATTTATATTTCTTATATTTATATTTCTTTAAGATTAGAAAAAAAGTATTTTTTAGAATGTAATACCATTTCAGAATTTAAATAAGGATGCTATTAGCAAAACAGAAATAAATTTTTGCCTTGACTGTTTCCTGCCATCCTGCTTGTCTTGCAAAGAAAATATTCAGCTTCTGTTCTAATTGCTCTGTGGGCACAAATAATTTATATATGAGGGATTGTTTAAAATGAAAGGGACATTCTCCATCTTGTTGTTTCCCATCTAGGCTCTAGATCACAGTTATGATTGCATTCCCTGGGGAAGCACTGAGCATGTCTTTAAACTGTAATGGATTTTAATTAAAAATAGCTAAATATGTACAACTTAAAGAATTATTGTTTCTAAATGAGAAAAGATAATTGTTCTCCTCTGCTGCATCCTGATGAGATTATTTGGTTTTGAATTTGATATAATTGTCATCTGCTGGCCGGTGACAACGTGGAAGATGGTCTTTGATATCCTGCAGGTGTGTACTGAATGCATCTATGCAGGATCCCAGCCCATGTTCTTCTGAAGTCAACTGCAAGTTCTGCTGTTCACTCCAGAGTCACAAAATTATTCCTCCCCAGAAAGTAAAATAATTATTTATTCATGCTTTTCTAATCAGTGGGATAGTTTCAGAACAGGTAGTAACAGGAACGAATTAAGAAATCAAATAAAGATTTTTTATTCCCAACATGTGGCATGCGTATTAAACTTTGAAATAACTGTTTCCTTTTTGTGAGCTTTTCCTCCTCAGTAATGCAAAATGCATCTTAAAGTCCCATAAATATTGTTGTGTGACCCAGCACATACTACATCTCTTCCAAATTTTAAAGCTTTCTATTGTGCAAGGTCACACTGAACTCCCACTGCGTCAGCACTCTTCAGGAGACACAGATGAGTTCAGGGAATGCAGAATTATACATTCTTATCACTACACCTGAGGTCATATCTGTTAGTGCTAGAGGTTGTCAGGCCATTATCAGCCACTGATTCTTCTCCAGCTGTGAGAATAATTTGGATTGGGGGAGGAAATATAAACTGATCTCCTTTCACTCATCCACTAAGTTTAATAGAATTTGTCTTCTCTGTACTGTGGGTTGGTCCATTGATACACCAGTGTCATTGTAACAAGCGTATTATTTTTAAATTTCCTTTTCTATTATCAACTATATATTATCAACTCTTTTGTGACTTATGGTTGTGATTTTAAGCTGGTTTAAAACAGCTGGAAAACTCACATTGACTTAAATGCTTTTAGATTAGACTTCTAGGCACAAGCTCATGTCATTTAAAGGATCACATTGCTGAAGCAGCGACTCCAAAAGGTGTTTGCTTTCGTTGCCAAGATGCCTTCTTAAGCCTTTAGGATAAAAGCAGCATTGGTTGTGCTTAAAAGAACATATCTTGTGCATTTCTTTCAGAAAAGTTACCTTTTGCTGGCTCTGAATACACGCCCTGCTACTTCTCTGTCCCTCTCAGTCTAGTATTTTCTTTATACATATATATATATATGTATATAAACAATGTACTTAGGGGTCTTCCAGACATCTCAGTGATATATCTCCTGTTTTGCTTATGCTTTGGTAACGTTCTACAGAAGTAGGCAAACAATATCAGCAATGCATCAAGTATCACTGTGACCTGCAGACTTAAGTTTTAACTCTTTAATTTTGCCAAGGGGTAGTAATTATTACAGTAACTGCACCAACTTATGTGATGACAACCATTACAAAGAGAATAATATGAGAATATGAGTATTAGCTTAGTATGTATTAGCAGCTATTAAAAGCTCTTTAGATAATTTTAGCTATGGTTAGGCTATTTGGAAATCGAATGAGTAGTATATCTTGGGTGTGAAACGAGTAGAGATAAAGGCAAAAGAATAGTCTGGGCAACATTTTTCTGATCATGAACAGGGATTTGTGCAGATGTTCTTATCTTCAGGTGAACAAAATCCTTCTTAAAGAAGTCTCTGTAATTAGCTTGATTATCTTTTTTCCTAATACCATTCTGAAATAACCTTTACTTCCAATGTTAGCTTCTCATGCTTATATTTTGTGTATTATCCACGTAATACTGAACCAAAAATAGTCTTCACCTCACTATATAACCTGCATTTTTCATGCTATATCTGTGTGGGACTGCTCTTTATTTAAGTATTGCATATTTTAATTTTTTTCTTTCCTATGGAATTGTATCTTTTAGAAAGAGTTTAAGAATCTATGTATCTTAACTAGAGGATCAGTGTATAATAGAGAAAGTAATAAGCAAAAGTTTGTAATCTCACTTAAAAAAAAATTAATTTAAAATCTATGAGTTATTTTGATGTAGGAATCGTAAGTGTGAGATATTTGGAAGTTACTTTTGCTATATTTTTCAGATAGGAACATCCAAATAGACTAAT
This sequence comes from Hemiprocne comata, assembly GCA_020745705.1. Taxonomy (NCBI): domain Eukaryota; kingdom Metazoa; phylum Chordata; class Aves; order Apodiformes; family Apodidae; genus Hemiprocne; species Hemiprocne comata. The sequence goes on along the minus strand of CM036587.1, from coordinate 97,104,867 downwards.
ATTTTTCAGAATTAACATTGGGATGCTTCCTTTTTTGGATCCCCCAAGTGAACACATGAATGTGCTACAAACTGAAAATCAGCTTCTCCCCACAAAAATGAAAACAACACACTTTTTGAAAACTTTTGGCTGTGAGATTCCAATAAGCCTTAGGAAAGATTCCTGTGAGATTCAGGAATACAGTTACAGCTTTTTTTTACAGAGTAAACATGAAGCTGATCATGAAGCTTCCTTCATACTAAGATAATCAGTATACAGAGACTTTGAATCATCTGCCTGTAAAGGTGCAGGTATTGGACAGTGGCCAAAATATGGGACTCTGTCCCTTGAAAACTTGCTAGCCTTGTCTTGTTCAGCCTGTTGCAGCACAGGGAAAATTAACAATAATAATAATAATATCTATTGTCAGTAACCTTTGCAGATTTTTACTCCAGTAACAAAGTAATCATAATTGCTTCTTTATAAAGTGTTCTATAACCCACAATGAAAATACTGTAACTAGTAGAGTCCCTCAGCGATCAGTGCTGGGTCCAGTCCTGTTCAACAACTTTATCAGTGACTTTGATGATGGGATGGAGTGTCTTCTCAGCAAATTTGCTGATGACACGAAGCTGGGAGGATTGGCTGATTGACCTGAAGGCTATGCGGCCATTCAGCAAGATTTGGACAGGCTGGAGAGCTGGGCAAGGAGGAATAAAATTAGATTCAACAAGAGCAAATGCAGAGTCCTGCACCTGGGAAGGAACAACAAAATGTACCGATGCAGGTTAGGACATGATCTGCTAGAGAGCAGCTCCGTGGAAAAGGACCTTGAAGTCCTAGTAGACAACAAGTTATCCATGGGACAACAATGTGCTCTCATGGCCAAGAAGGCCAATGGTATCTTGGGGTGCCTTAGGAGGAGTATGTCCAGCAGATCAAGGGAGGTTCTCCTCCCACTCTATTCGGCCCAGGGGAGACCTCACTTGGAGTATTGTGTGCAGTTCTGGGCTCTCCAGTTCCAGAGGGACAGGGATCTACTGAGAGAGTCCAACAGAGGGCAACAAGGATGATTAAAGAACTGGAACACCTGCCTTATGAGGAAAGGCCAAGAGACCTGGGGCTTTTCAGTCTAGAGAGGAGAAGACTGAGTGGGGATCTAATTAATGTCTATAAATACATGAGGGCTGGGCATCAAGAAGGCAGGGACAACCTCTTTTCACTTGTGCCCAGTGGTAGGACAAGGGGCAGTGGATTCAAACTCGAGCACAGGAAGTTCCACCTCAACATGAGGAAGAACTTCTGTACTGGGAGGGTTACAGAGCACTGGAACAGGCTGCCCAGAGAGGTTGTGGAGTCTCCTTCTCTGGAAACTTTCAAGAGCTGTCTGGATGCCTTCCTGAGAGATCTGCCCTAGTTTTTAGTCCTGCTCTGGCAGGGGGGATTAGACTTTCTGACCTTCAGAGGTCCCTTCCAAGCCCTAACATTCTGTGATTCTGTGATTTATTGTATAAACACATCATATCCTCTCCATGCAACAAAATGAAGAGTCTTCAAACCTTTCTTGTAGCTGTTCAACCCTGTAGTTCTGAGCTACAACTGACAAACAAGAAAGAGCAGAATCTGTCACTTGAAAGACACCACAACACACAAAGGAAGTTCTCAATCTGCAGGATTTTTTTTTAAATATAAAATATTTACAGATTATTATTTGGAACATGGCATATTTACATAAAATCTTTATATGACCAGTGGAATCTTATGTCACTTCTGTAATCTCTTGATTACATGAGATCTCAGATCAAAAACCTTAATGCATTTGTGGAGGGAGGATTGTATATGATCACAGAATTAAAAACTGTCCCAATGCATGTTCAGAGAGCCAAGTAGGACAAGGTTTCATTCACATCACTTTAAATCTGCTGCTTCCTAATGTGAGTGCTTGACTTTGTAAATCAAAACATTTAGTATGTTTTTTTGCACATAATGTATATAGTTCATCCTCTGTTGTAGCTGATGCATCACACCCATTGTTATTGTAGCTGTTGTTTATGTATTAAGTAATATAAATGCAACAACTACAAAAATATTGAGAAACACATTGAGACAGAAATACATATTAACAATCAAGCAGGGCAAATAGAAATGCTTCTCCCAAACATCTCTGAAAGGTTTGCATAAAATTCCTCATTGCTTATGTTCCAATCTCTCCACACAGTCTTTTTATGAAAATTCATGCGAGTTAAGTTTTGTTCTTTCCAGTGTTCATGGGAAGTGAATTTCAGGCTCACAGCCAAGATACATTTAATCATAAAACAAAATTAGTTTAATTTTGAAATTAAATTTGTTTGGGGATGAATTAGAAGTATGCAACTTAATATAATCAGGGAACAGAAACAGTAGTCTACTTTAGGTGGCCAAGGAAACAATTCAGTCTTCAGACTGATGATAATGGCGTATTGTGTGTGGCTATAGGCATGTGTGGCAATTTCTGAGAAAGCTAAAGTGTACACGTAAATTCCACAGCTGGGTAGTTTTGGAACTGACTACAAGTGCCAAAGCTCCTGCAGATATTTTACCTTTCTGTAAATTTTGGGGCAGTATCTATGATATCTTGGAGCTTTTGTATTTGTTTCTAGTCTTCAGGCTTGTCATAGCTCTGGATAAGCTTCTCCAAAGCTTTATTTTTTGCTTGGATCAAAGTTACGTGTTATTACAGGTCAGTTTGTGAGGGTTTGCTGCTTGTTAAAGCATAGTGCCTAACAATGTTAATACTATTCAAGTTTGAGATGTGTGTTTCTGGCTGTAATTTCAAACCCTGGACAAGTCAAACTGAGAAAGCTTTCCTATAAGCAAAACATTTGAAGAGAACGCCTTGTAAAATTGAAATATAGAACTAATTTCTACTTGTACCTCTGTCTGAGAGAGCTCTTATAAGAACTTCTCAGTTATGTAACACTCTCTAGTAAGGATTAACAATTACATAATGTAACCTGTGAACATTAAAATCAAACTTCTGAATTCTGGAGAAGTACCTAAAAGCTTAGATCACTTATTCTTGTTGAACCTCATTAGGTTTCTCTTTGCCCAGCTCTCCAGTCTGTCTAGATCTCACTGAATGGCTGCACAGCTTTCAGGTATATCAGCCAATCCTCCCAGCTTTGTATCATCAGCAAATGTGCTGAGGATACACTCCGTCGCCTCATCCAGGTCATTGATGAAGATGTTGAATAAGACTGGGCCCAGTATTGACCCCTTGGGAAACACCACTAGTCACAAATCTCCTTCTGAATTCTGCAGCATTGATCACAACACTCAGGGCTCTATTGTTTAGCCAGTTCTCGATCCATCTCACTGTCCGCTCTTCTAACTCACACTGCCTGAGCTTATCCACAAGGATGTTATGAAACATAATGTCAAAAGCCTTGTTAAAGTTGAAGAAGACAACATCCACTTCTGTTCCTGCATCTATCCATTCTGTCACACCATCATAGAAGGCTGTCATATTAGTCTAACATGATTTCACCTTGGTGAATCCATGCTGGCTACTCCTGATAACCTTCTTTTCCTCCATGTGCTTAGAGATGACCTCCAGAATAAGCTGCGCCATCATCTTTCCAGGGATGGAGGTGAGGCAGACCGGTCTGTGGTAACCCGGGTCCTATTTCTTGCCCTTCTTCAGGACTGTAGTGACATTGGCTTTCCTCCAGTCCTCAGGCACCTCTCCTGTTTTCCAGGACTTTTCAAAGATGATGGAGAGAGGTCTAGCAATGACTTCTGCCAGCTCCTTCAGCATATATGGCTGCATCGCATCAGGGTCCATGGATTTGTAGATGTCCAGTTTCCTTAACTGATCTTTAACCCAATAACCTATATAGCCGTAAGTGGATGAAAATGTAGAATAATGGAATGAAATAAAACTTGTTACTCTTTTAATTTGTCATAACACAAATGATGGGTTCATGCTTGATGGAATCCAACCTCCTGATGTAAATACAGAATAATTTTGCCTCACTTCAGCCATCTGATATTACTGACAAAAGTGTCTCTGGAGATGTTAATTGTCCCCACTGACAATAGCAGCCAAAATGATCACTACAGACCAGCTGATCTCTCTTACCTGTGTTATGATGATAAAAAAATTTAATGTTAATGCTGTTATAAAAAGGTTCCAGAGTACTGATGCCCCAAGAGATGCCAAATGAACAAAACGTACAGATGAGATAACACATGATAAAAAAATGACTATGATAAGCCAAGGTCGGCAGGCATTGTTTGAGTTTTCCTTCTAATTGGAGTCAGAAGCTGGATAAAGAATGGCAGGAATAAGGGACTTCATTGAAATGAGGAAGTCTGGCAAGGAAGACAGAGAATTAATCGGTGATGATAATCAGATTTATTAGGTACCAGGACTACAAAGTTAGACTTAAAACTAGTTTTCAGACGAGGATAAGTTAAGAATTTAATAAGCTGTCTGCCTCCTTTGTTATCTAAGCAAGAAAGTTATGCAGGAGAAAGCCCTAAAATGTTTCCGGAGGAGACTGATTCATCTGTGAAGACTTCAGTTGCTGGCAGAGTAAAATCAGAGGCCAAATTTATATGTTATAAAAAATAGGGAGGATAGAACTAATTTGACAAACCTTAAGCTCATGTAAAGTCTTTATATGTTAAGCAGGTGAAGGAGAATCTGAGGAGGGACAAAAAAAGGTGACATTTATGTAGTTAATAATGAGCATGAAAATCTGAATAGCAGCATACTGAATATATTAGAGCTGAGGAACATGTTTGCAGTGATTAAGATCAAAAAAGAGAGGAGTGAAAAGGCAAGATGTGAAATGGTGAGAGATTTTGCTGTGAATAGTAGCTGAAAGATCAACAGTTTAGAACTGTGCAGGAGATGAAATTTGGATCCAGTTTTAATATGCTGCTTAAATAAAGTGTTGAGCAAAAAGTAATTCCCAAGGTAATGGCTTGTCTGACCTTGGGCAATGAACCAAATCTCTGTTTTGGAGAGAATATTCAGAAAAAGGAGAAGGAAAAAAACCTCAAGGAGAGGGAATAAGATATATGTATTGAGAGAAAAGGCAGTCAAGTAAGTTAGGAAAAGTGATGACAGTGTATGAATGCAAACCAACAAATGTGATGCTATCAGCTGTGGCTGGCATGGAAAGCAGCAGGTGGGCAACTTTGTTTGCAAATAGTCCCTGGATTAATTGATGAAGCCTAAGTTACCCTTCTGAATTATTTCTCTCCTCTTCTTCCCTTACCTAATTGGAGCATAAATACTAGGCAAGCAGGAAAATTTGTCAGTCTAACAATGTGTTTTTAGCTATCACAGTGATTCAGTTGTAGCATTTTTTTTTAAAAATATGTCTGATTTTAGGTGGGAGGGCACAGGATTTCTTTGTGGAGGTCAAGAAGTTAAAATTTTGACAGGGACAGTGATAAAATAATTTAACGCCTCAGCTGTGTTGGGTGCAGATGGTCATCCACATGGGGGATATTTTTCCAGCAGGTTATTGAGTCAGTGAAGCTGGCTGCCTGAAGTTTGGCAGTTATCCATTGATATGTAAAACAAAATTTTGTACTATGCAAAAATAGGGTGTGGAAGTCCATTTTATGTTGTGCCAGCTTTGCTTCAGTACCTCGTGGTCTTGGATGATAGGAGGATTAAGAAATGGAATTTTACCATTGGCACACTGATGACAATAGATTGGTAACTACATTTTTGGGGAGATGGGATGAGGATTATTGGGGTTTTGGCACTGTTTTTGGTTTTTGTTTTGTTAGCAAAGCACACAAAATGAATTGAGAATGACTGGCACAATTGCTCTCAGCAACTGTTTATTACTATTAAGTCCCATGTACATATTTTTGGAATTAAAGTTAACTCTAGTCCTGTTCTTGAACAGCAGTTTTGTACACTGTACTCATGTTTAAAAAAAGTAGCAATACATAAGACCAACCACCTCCAATTAACACAGTTCAGTTAGTTACTAGTGTTAATGTAGCAGGGACACAGAGTAATAATAACTACCCAGGCAACAGAAGAGAAATAGATGAGGTAATAAGGAAAGCTATTTTAGCAGAAGAAGTTTGGTGGTTCAACAGGGAAATGCATCTGCCTAATTAATGTAGGATTTGGGTGGGGACAAATGTGAGTTGGTCAGGGTCAAGCTTTTTATGTGACTTAAAAATATTTAAGTCCAAATAACAGTTCTCTGAGAAAGACAGAGTCCTCAGTGATTGCCATTCCTTGGATGAGCCTGTGCCACAAGCTGCTACCAAACAGGGGTTCAAATAATACACACAATTTATGTTGAGGGCAGAAGTTGTCTGTTATCTCTCCATATCCAAAGCATTTTAGTCATCTCCTGTCTTGTGTTCAGCAACCACATCTAGATTACTTTTCTGTATGTTTTTAAGCATTGCTTTTCCACAAAAACTAACTCTCCATTTCGCCAACCCCCATTTTACATAAAGAATTTTTAAACACTGAATTCTGGATTTCCAAATGGCACACAGAGAGCCAAGGACCTTAAAGTTGTGCACTGAAACACGCAAGCTGCAAGCCTGCGGTTCTTTTATTGATTATATCCCTTTGGTAGCTGACCTCAAAGGTGCAACTGCTCCCTACCCCAGTGTAAGACTAAACAAATTAAAATGGGATCAACAGAAGATCCACCCTTGCAGATAAGAGAACTTACAGGTGTTGGGAAGAAAAGAATTCAGTGGCAGAAAAGAGAAGCAACATATCAAAGAGAATGTGTTCTTTTATAGGATGTGTTAACAGATTCTGGATGCAATTAGTTGAAATTTAGGTTTTGGAACAGTGTACATTCAATTTTGGTGCTAAAGCTTTCCAAGGGTGGTTAGAATCCAGATGTAAATTATTCTAGAAAATCTTAAACTGTCAAAAATTAAAAAATCTTGAGCATAGATACAACTGAAAAAGCATTGACTCTTACATCAGCTAAAACCCACAGCATTTCCAGGTTTTCTGAGGTCAGCATCTGGATAAAGAGCAGCTGGCAGAACCTGGAAAAAAATTATAATTATCTTGATAGGAATAGGGAATGGCCTGATAAAATCTTCTCCACTGAAAAAATGATACAGAGAACTTCTGCATTTTCTCTTTAAATTGATGGGAAAACAAATGGTAAAAACTGAGGCTGTAAAATGAAGTATTATTGTGGAAACTACTTGACTCTGATCTGTCTGATTTCTGTCCTCATTTGAAATACATGGGTTTGACTAAACAAGAGATTAAAATTAAGCAAGTAACAACATGTCAATACAATATTACCACAGTACTTACAGCTGCTTATTTTTGTATCCTGCTGTGCACCCAAGCCCTCTGTTTTCTCTCCTAGAGTTTGGATTTCTGTGTTCATTAGCACCACATTTTTTCTCCCCACCGCCTGTAGCCTCCAATGCTTTGCTACCTTCAGGTCACTGTGCAGCATTCTTACAAACCTCCTGTTTCTATGTCATTGGTAAATTTGATCACACTTGAAAGTATAGCAAACAAACACCTGACAAAAGAAGAGACTCATTAACAGCCTTCATTTCCTATGCAGCAACCCAAGCAAGCACAGGCATACATGAGAGTTCTGGCAGGAATACAAAGGAACTGTGCTTGAAGACTGACAATTAAAACTTTCTTAGGAAGCAGGACCGCCTCCTTGTTTCAGCTGTGCACTGGGAGAGTGAAAACAACTCCCTAGACCACCTGTGGTTACTCCACGCAGATAGTCTAGGGAGTAGAGTTCGGAAACATCTGCCAAGTGTTGGTCTCTGAGCAGGACTTTCACACAATTGGCAGGCTTCTCAGTCATTGCAGCAGTCAGCATCCAGCTGAATTTTGCTGAAATTATTTACCTTGGCCTTCTGGAGTGGACATAACACAGGGACAGAAGATGAAGATGCTATTTTGCTAAGAGCCTTGTCTGGCATCCTTACATCAGATCTATTGTTAACACTACTCACTGGATTTTATATTTTCTTGTTGGATTACACAAGGAAATTTTAAACCTTCAGGACAGAGGTTCTGCAGTCATGCACTACTAGCTGTCCCCAGCTGGTATGACAGCCCTAATGTGAATTAGAGGTTATGCCTGGTGTGATTTCTCTGCCTGTGCAGGCCATAGGATAGGTGGGAGATACGCTTCCTCAAGCCCAGGCCCACCAGAGGTTCTTAGGACTGCAGTTAACAGGCTAGTCCAGCTCCAGGTCACCAACCCACACCCATCAAGAGCTGCATTATTTTCTTCATGGTGTGCTATGCTTACAAAGATGCCAAGGATTTATGCCACAGGAAAAATATCTAACCCTTTTTCTCCTTTCTTTTTCCCCTCCAAAGATCCAGATGTTCTTCTGCCACAGTGCTGGCACCATGAATATTGCTAATTCATTAAAATGACTTCTGAAAAATTTGGGAGAACCACTGGTGCAGTGGCAGGACTGTGGCAGGACGGCAGGAATAAATGACATTAAAGTCACATCTGACAGCTCTGAAATTCAGGGTTAAAATTGCTAATGTTGATTCATGAGAAGAAGGGTTATTATGGCTACACAGAGAAATTGTAATTGATTGTTCTTTCCACTTTGGGTTTTTTCTTTTTTTCTTAGTGTGCTGATTGTCACTGAAAAAGTTAGAAAATTCAATGTCATGGTTATCTAACATTAATCTCCTGGATAGGTGTATTGTGATACTGTCAAGTAACTCTACACTTTTACTTATTCCAAAAAAATGTATGCATCTCTCACTGCTCAGCATAGATTAATTAAGGTGAATTAGAATTATGCAGTGAATGAGGTTGCTTGGAGAAACAACTGGAGGCCAGCAGAAGGAGGACAGGTGAATGTCACACTCAAGAGCTCAGTTCAACTATTTCCCCTTCTACTCTTTGTCACAGCTCTTTCATGTGATATTGCACAATAACTTACTCTGATCATCTTGGAAGTTGGCCACTGTTGTGTATTTCTTTCAGTTAGAACCACAGAATCATAGAATGTTTAAGGTTGGAAGCGACTTTAAAGATCATCAGGTTCCAACCTCCCTGCTATGAGCAGGGATACCTCACACTAAACAAGGCTGCACAATTAAGTAACAGTCAGACTGGAAGGAGATGGAAGTGCAGCCAGAGCTTTTGGGAAACATATCAAAGGCTGATGCAGTGATTGCCAGGCAATTATTCAAAAACTTAGGAAGATTCAGAAAGATTTTAAGAGTAAGAAATGTGTTTTGGCCTTCTTTTTTTTTTTTTTTTTTTTTTTTTTAATTTCCCTTATTGCTCTTCTTTTATTTGTGGCTTGAAAAGGAAAAAAAGTATGTACTTGTGGGAATAGTTGTTTTGATTAAAGATCAATCATGCTATAATTTTCAGTTTCATTACTATTTTCTTGTACAGTTTGTGTATGAGTAGACAAATATGATTAAGAAATAGTATTACCTGTACAGCTTCTAAAAACAAAATTATTACTTGTAGAAGTATTTTTTTGCACTCTCCATGTTGGGCACATATGCCTTCTTTTTCTTACATCTGAAACTTGTGACACTAGAAAGGAGAGACATGATACACATAAATCTGTATTTCAGGTTGGATCATGAGTGATTTTGAAGGAAATGTGGAGAGATTAGGAGAGATGCACATTGTGAAATGCTGCCAGTGTGTTTCCCTTAAAACTGTTTTCCTTCAAAATGTGGTGTAGTTGGTTGTGGTGTAGTTGACAGCCTAGAAGGAAGGGATGCCATCCAGAGGGACCTTGACAGGTTTGAGAGGTGGGCCAATGCCAAACTCATGAAGTTCAACAAGGCCAAGTGCAAGGTCCTACACCTGGGTCAGTGCAATCCCAGGCACAAATACAGGCTGGGGGCAGAATGGCTAGAGAGCAGTCCTGAGGAGAAGGACTTGAGGGTGGTATTAGATGAGAAGCTCGACATGAGCCACCAGTGTGCGCTCGCAGCCCAGAGGGCCAACCACATCCTGGGCTGCATCAAAAGAAGTGTGGCCAGCAGGGCCAGAGAGGTGTTTCTGCCCCTCTATTCTGCTCTGATGAGGATGCACCTGGAGTGCTGTGTACAGCTCTGGAGCTCTCAGCACAGGAAAGGCATGGAGCTGTTGGAGAGGGCTCAGAGAAGGGCCACAAAGATGATCAAAGGGCTGGAGCACCTCTGCTATGAAGACAGGCTGAGAGAGTTGGGGCTGTTCAGCCTGGAGAAGAGAAGGCTTTGGGGAGACCTTATAGCAGCTTTCCAGTACCTGAAGAAGCCTACAGGACAGCTGGGGAGGGGTTTTTCACCAGAGAGGGTAGTGATAGGACAAGCGGTAATGGTTTTAAACTGAAAGAGGGGAGATTTAGATTAGACATTAGGAAGAAATCCTTCACCACGAGTGTGGTAAGGCACTGGAATAGGTTGTCTAGGGAAGCTGTGGATGCCCCCTCCCTGGAGGTGTTTAAGGCCAGGTTGGATGAGGCTTTGTGCAGCCTGGTCTAGTGTGAGGTGTCCCTGTTCATGGCAGGGAGGTTGGAAATTGGTGGTCTTTAAGGTCCCTTCCAACCTTAACCAATTTGTGATTCTATGATTCTATGAATATGAAACTTAACTGCAAGCAGTACCCCTCTGTGTTTGTGTCACTGATAACTGTTGGGACCAAACTAAAGCTAAGACAAAATAACTCTCCCTAAAATGAATGCAGTATGAATGTCAATTTGTCAGGAGAAACTCTTTCACTTTACAGTCTGCTCTTACAGTGCCATCCTGATTGTTGATGTAGACATGGCCACTGTCTGCTGGCATAGATGTTGCTGGGGTCTTGGGAGATCTTGTTTCCAATCATTACACTGTGGTGAGTATTTTTGTTTTGTATTTGTTGACAAAACTAGCTTTCTTCTTTGATGAAGAATGTTTTTTTCCAGTGAGGTTTTGGTAAGATATCTCTACTGTAGATTTAAAATGGTCTTAAGCCCTTGCTTGCATTTTAATGTGCCCTGAATTCAGTCATATTAGAAACTTTTGATTTGGGATGAAGGGAGTAGATTAGGACTCTGAAGTGAAGATTTATCATGTACCTTCATGACTTTTAGAACTAATACCAGAATATGGGATTTTACACCCACCTCCTGGCTCTGCTGCTCTCACAGTGCTAGAGTGGAAAGCAGTGAAGGTAGTTTACATAAAATGTTTGACTCTCCCCTGCCTCAATTGGATTAGGAACCCAGTTTCGGCAGAGAGAAGTTTCAGAAGTTACTGGTCTTCAACTTTTGTTTACTGTCTCTCAGATGACTATGTTGTCACTTCTTGGTGTATCAGGGCACCGACTGTAAGTTTACTTGCTTTAAATTCCCCTGAAAAAGGTTCAGATGGGGAAGCTTCCCTAAGAAAACCTGGAAGAAGATTAAGAAGTTGTTCCTTATTGTCTTCCCAGATGTGAGTAGACAGGTTTAATATATGTCAAAATGTGGATAGAAATATTGTGCTAGCAGATATTACTGAATTTGGGACCGCAGGTGAAGTTATTTAGGCAGGTAGGTATTCCTTACCTTGGCCAAGCTTTTAACTGGCTGTAGGTTAGTTTGGGATGACACTTCACATTGTCAGTGTCTGCTCAGTGGAGAGAAGTCTGCCATGTTACCAGTGTGGGGAGAGAAATGTTTGGGAGACCTCCTCAGTATCAGCGGCACTTTTCTGAGAGGGAAGCAGTAGCATCTTTTCTAAGGATCAGTCTGAAATATAGTAAAATGAAGCTAGCAATCCATGGCTTCAACAGGTGCACCCTTCATTAGGTCAAAAACTGGTTGGATGACCAGGCCCAGAGAGTGATGGTGAATGGAGCTGCATCCAGCTGGTGTCCGGTGACCAACGGTGTCCCCCAGGGATCACTACTGGGCCCAGCCCTATTCAATATCTTTATTGACGACCTGGATGTGGGGATTGAGTCCATCCTCAGTAAATTCGCAGATGACACCAAGCTGGGGGGGAGTGTTGATCTGCTGGAGGGTAGGAAGAGGCTGCAGGAGGACCTGGACAGGCTGGATCAATGGGCCGAGGCCAATGGCATGAAATTCAACAAGACCAAGTGCAGGGTCCTGCACTTTGGCCACAATAACCCCAGGCAGCACTACAGGCTGGGGGAGGAATGGCTGGAGAGCAGCACAGCAGAGAGGGACCTGGGAGTACTGGTGGACAGCCAGTTGAACATGAGCCAGCAGTGTGCCCAGGTGGCCTGGAAGGCCAATGGCATCCTGGCTGGTATCAGGAATAATGTGGCCAACAGGAGTAGGGATGTAATTCTTCCCCTGTACACAGCACTGGTGAGGCCTCACCTCGAGTACTGTGTCCAGTTCTGGGCCCCTCACTTCAAGAAGGACGTTGAGGTGCTGGAGCGGGTCCAGAGGAGAGCAACAAGGCTGGTGAAAGGACTAGAGGGAAAGTCTTACAGGGAGAGGTTGAGGATGCTGGGGTTGTTTAGCCTGGAGAAGAGGAGACTCAGGGGGGACCTCATCACTTTCTTCAGCTACCTGAAGGGAGGTTGTAGCCAGGTGGGGGCTGGGCTCTTTTTCCAGGCAACCAGTGACAGGACAAGAGGGCACAGCCTGAAGCTGCTCCAGGGGAGGTTTAGGTTGGATATTAGGAAGCACTTCCTCACAGAGAGGGTGATTAGACATTGGAATAAACTTCCCAGGGAAGTGGTGGAGGCACCGTCCCTGGATGTGTTCAAGGAAAGGCTGGATGTGGCACTTAGTGCTATGGTCTTGATGGTGTGGTGGTGTTGGTCATAGGCTGAACTTGATGACCTTAAAGGTCTTTTCCAGCCTTGGTGATTCTGTGATTCTGTGAATAGATACTGAAAGAATGTCAGAGACTCATGAACTTTGCATCATGACTTTGTTATCTAATTCTAGCTGTTGAGAGGTAAGGGACTTATTTTAAGCTCATCAGGAAACGTTCCTCTATAGCTAATGGAAAGTGATAAGCATTGCCAGTGGGACCCCGTATTACTGAGCCTATCTCACTGCTTTTGACTAGAGAGGGATTATAAGCATCCAAGTTGAATTAGTTGCTGAACTTTGGGCAGTTAAAAATATATGGTATGAATCTGTGCTGAAGTCTCGAATTCATTATTATTACCTGAATTTGGATAATTGATCACCTTCTCAGGTTTTTCTTCTTTCTTTCAAGTTCAGATCTTCCCTTAACAATGAGCTTTGATCAAATAAAATGTTAAGTATGCTTTATGTATCCTGCAACTTTCTGGGCAATGTCTGTTTTTTGTAATAATCTGCTATAAATACTATGCCAACAAGCCATTTTAAGCCTTCCTTCATTATTGTATGGGTGACCTGGCTCACAACTATTAATGACTTGACTTGTCTGACTGAAACTTCTAAATAATGTTTTACCCTGATTTCTGGTTTGCAAGTCAACAGGAGTTTTGTGCAACCCTTTTGGAAGTACCTGGGTAGAGAGAGGTTCAGCTTTTTAGCTGGCACTGGGGGAGGTGATGCAGGGTAATGTTGTGAAACAGGTTTTAATATGAACTTGTGCTCTGACTAAAGTGTGTGTTCCCAGTGACTATACTGTGGTGCAATACTAGGTTCCTAAGACCAGACACCTTGCCCACCATAACAACTACACACAAAGCTTATCTTGTTGTGCTAGCTGTTGAAGTCCACCCCTCTCCATCTCAAAGCCCAGTTCATGAAGGCCTGAGGCACAGCCTCTCTACACGCTTTGAGGAGTGCAAA